>OZ007587.1:268125625-269400313 GCA_963931845.1 Maratus michaelseni | reverse complement strand
ATGATTCTTATACTCTCCCATGGACAAGCATCTGTCGAAAGAGGCTTCTCAGTTAATAAAGCCCTTGAAGTTGAAAATTTGAAAGAGGCATCTTATATTTCTCAACGTGTGATTCATGAATATATCAAGCTGTCTGGGGAAATTCACAATTTGAAAATTACAAAAGAAATCAGAATAGCTGCTTCATCTGCTCGTTCAAAATACATGCAGCATTTGGAAAAGAAAAAAAACGAAGCTCAGGCTGAAACAAAACAGCTGAAACGGAAAACTTTAGAGGATGAAATCACCTTCCTAAAGCAAAAAAAGATTTTTCTTGAAAAGGACATGCAAAGTACAAATGTAGAAGCTAATAATTTGGCTGATAAAGCTGAAACATCTAAGAACATAGACTTGTTTATGCAATCTCATGAACTAAGAAAAACTATCAAAGAAAAAGAAATTCACATTAATAGCCTTGATCTAAAATTGTCAGAAAAAATTTCAGAATTAAAGAAAATTTAATTGTGTTTCTCGTTTCATAATTTGTATTATTAAAATTATTACTGATATTTTCAATTAAATATATTATACGTTTTTTGTAAAGTTCAATTCGTTGTACATCTAATGTACTTATATTTATTTAAAAAGTTGTATGTATTTACAAAAATTAAACATGCAATTCATTAGTTTATTCAATTTTTAGGTGCTTAAATTTTTTTGGTTTTAGTCCTTGAATTTCATGTAATGAAATGTGTACGAACCCTGACATAAGTCCGTTTTTTTTTTTACAATGTACAATGAATTTTTTTTTTTTTTTGTTCCAAATGTATTTTTAAAGGTAGGCTCACGTATGTAGACAAAAATTATGTAGGATTATTTATCCATTGCCACTCAAAATTATCGTCAGGAAAACAACATTGCTCCATGACAATACCAAGATATAATCCAATGGCCAAACAACAGAATAAGAAGAAAATGTGACGAACACAATGGTGCCTTAATGAATACATTATATGGCCAATGATGACCGGTCACTTGGGATTTTAGATGTTTTGTTAAATATCTGGAAAGATACATGAGGAATTATCCTGAAACTTCAGGAGTGTAAACAACATGGTAGACGTCATATATTTCTGCGAAGATTTTTTCCCGGAACCCCATAAGGGGCCATCAACAAATTGAAGAAAAACGAATATCTTTTGCATAACCCTGTAAAAACTAATATCGCAAAAGCACTAAAACGGTATCACATGCTTAGGAGGCTTCTTTTATTTAATAAACTATGTTCATTTTTATGAGGATAGCACGTATACTCGGGGAGAAATTAAGGTTTTTATAAAAACAGTCCCAAATTTCCCCAAGTGTTTCGCTTATAATTTTCAGAGTTCTTAATATAAAAGAATGTTCTTTTCAAGAACGATGACACACAACATTATGTACAATACCCTGCAATCAGAATTAAAAAATAATAAATATTGGATGAAAAATGAGCAGTTTCACTAAATATTGTTTCACTGCGCATGCACGAATTCAGTCAAAATATACAACTATTAATAGAAATAACAACTATTAATTTTCGTTTCTGTTTAATCACGGAATGTCTGCCATTAAATAAAGCAAAAATTTTTATTTCGATTTTCTTATATGAATTCGTAATATCTGAATAAAAAAATCCCTGACGGCTCGGCCTACAGGCACAGGTAGATTTCGAAGACGCAGACCGTGGGGCACCTGTTTGTCGGGAATTACGGAAGAAATGACCTTTTTGCGATGATGCTGCAGTTGGAACCGCATACTTCGAAACCAAACTTGTTTGCAGGCGGAGCCAGCAAGGATTTTTTTTTTATTTTGCTATAAGAGTTGGTCCTATAAAAAACATGTCAATATAAAAGTTTTAGACAATATTAAGAGGATTTATAATAAATTTAAGCGGATTTGAAATTTTGGGAATTGACGAAGTTATGAATTTTTTTCTTCTAAAACCCCCCTTCCCCCCCCTTAAGACAATTTTTAATTACATCAAAAATCTGTCATACATAAATTTTCGGCCCTTCTCCTAGAAGTAATAATAACTTCAAACGGATTCGATATGTATCATAATTAAGAAATTATGGGTTTTTTTCTGTTTTCACAAAAAGTCCCCCCATTCCCCCCCCCCCCCCCCCCCCCTTGGTTCGATTTTGCCCATTAACGAACTTGACCGAGATTTTATGCCCCTTGATTTTATGTATCAGTTTCGAAAAGATGCGGGAGTTGGAACCGCCTACTTCGAAAAATAACTTGTTTGCAGACGGAGCCGGCAGGGATTTTTTTGTTTTTAATTTTTTTTTGCTATAACGGTTGGTCCTATAAAAAACTTGTCAATATAAAAGTTTTAGATAATATTAAGAGGATTTATAATAAATTTAAGCGGATTTGAAATCTTGGGAATTGGCGAAATTATGAATTCTTTTCTTCTAAAACCCCCCTTCCCTCCCCCCCTTAAGGCAATTTTTAATTATATCAAAAATCTATCATACATAAGTTTTTGGCCCTGTTCCTAGAAGTAATAATAACTTTAAACAGATTCAATATGTATCATAATTAAGAAATTATGGTTTTTTTCTGTTTTCACAAAAAGCCCCCCCCCATCCCCCCCTCCTTGGTTCGATTTTGCCCATTAACGAACTTGACCGAGATTTTATGCCCCTTGATTTTATGTATCAGTTTCGAAAAAATGCGGGAATTGGAACCGCCTACTTCGAAAAAAAACTTGTTTGCAGGCGAAGCCGGTAGGGATTTTTTTGTTTTTAATTTTTTTTTGCTATAACGGCTGGTCCTATAAAAAACTTGTCAATATAAAAGTTTTAGATAATACTAAGAGGATTAATAATAAATTTACGCGGATTTGATATCTTGTGAATTGACGAAGCTATGATTTTTTTTCTTCTAAAACCCCTCCCCCCCCCCTTGGGGCCATTTTTAATTATATCAAAAATCTGTCATACATAAATTTTTGGCCCTTTTCCTAGAAGTAATAATAACTTTAAACGGATTCGATACGTATAATAATAAAGAAATTATGAGGATTTTTCTGTTTTCACAAAAAGCCCCCCCATTTCCCCCCCCCCCCTTGGTTCGATTTTGCCCATTAACGAACTTGACCGAGATTTTATGACCCTTGATTTTATGTATCAGTTTGGAAGAGATTTATGCAGAATTTTTCCAGTTATCGTGGTCAGAAAAAAGTGACATAGATAGATAGATAGATAGATATATAAACTTTTGAACTGGGGGTGTTTTTGGGTTCTGGGAGTCATGATCGGCGCAGATCTGCAAAAATTTTTCAAAATTTCCAACTTAGGTGAGAATGTAATAGGTAGTATTTCTTACGAAATCTACCTAAAATCCACTACATTGGCAACACTGATGGTAGAAGGTTAAATCTTTTTGTCCATAATTCTACACAGTATAAGAATTTAACTTCCGTGAAAAAAAAAAAAAAAAAAAAAAGTTGAGAACGTATGTAAACCCTTAATATAATCACCTAGAAATAATAATAAAAAAAAAGAGTTAAATAATTTTAAATAAAATTCTGCAGTGAAATATTTTTATAAAACTTGAGTAAAGTTCCCGTTTATGTTTAATGTTAAGGATAGGATATCACAAGAATCACAAGAGCAACACAATATCTTTCACACAAGGTCTAACTATTGGGTCTATTATTTTCAGTCAAGTGTACCTTTAAAAGTCAGATTTAACTTATCGATCATGAAAATCTTCACGGATTTCTAAAAGTACAAATATTAGATATTAATTATATTGAGACTCGTTAGATTTACCCAGCTTCACCAGATTAAATAAATATATTTTGAACCAGAAATTTTATTTATTAAAAAGTAAACTACACTGTAAAAAAATCTGCAATTTTGACAGAAAAATATTGTATTTTTTACAGGAAAAAAAAAAAAGATGAGGGGCGGTATCCAAATATACAATGAGAGACATTTCATTCTTATTATGTCAACTTTCATAAGCTAGTATATTTAGATACAACCCCTCATCTTTTTGCTTCCTTTTGGGAACAGCGAATTTCGAGCTTATTCTATCGACGATTACTATCAGAATTTTCAAGCTATGTTTTTGAGACTTTCACAAAAGTTGGTCTACACATTTAGCTAATATATTATGCACAGTATATTTTGATTGAATTCGCGCATGCGCAGTGAAACAATATTTAGTGAACCTGCTCATTTTTCATCCAATATTTATTATTTTTTAATTCTGATTGCAGGGTATTGTACATAATGTTGTGTGTCATCGTTCCTGAAAAGAACATTCTTTTATATTAAGAACTCTGAAAATTATAAGCGAAACACTTGGTGAAATTTGGGATTGTTTTTATAAAAACCTTAATTTCTCCACGAGTATACATGCTATCCTCATAAAAATGAACATAGTTTATTAAAAGAAAACTCCTAAGCATGTGCTACCATTTCAACGTTTTTGCAATATTAGTTTGTATAGGGTTATCCAAAAGATATTCGTTTTTCTTCAATTTATTGACGGCCCCCTATGGGAAAAAATCTTCACAGAAATATATGACGTCGACTATGCTGTTTACACACCTGAAGTTTAGGATAATTCCTTATGTATTTTTCTAGATATTGAACAAAACGTCTAAAATCGTAAGTGACCAGTCATCATTGGCCATATAGTGTAGGTGCCAAGGACTAAGATTTTGAATACCAATATTTTTGAACAGTAATCTGTGCATTATTTAATTGCAGAATTCAGTAATTTAATAAGATGAATATTACTATTTGAAAACAATGGTATTCAAAATCTCTAATATTTGGCACTTATGCTCTTAATTTCAATCCTTAATCCATTTAATTACTTGTATTAGTATATTGTATACACAGTTGGATGTTACAAATTTAAATAAGCATGCTACAAATGCACATTGCTCTAAAATATTGTCACATATGCATACGCTAGGAATTTTTTAAAATATTGTACTAGATGGTAATTGTATTTGACTTAAAATAAATCTTATAAAACATGAATTTATTTTCTCAGAAATTTAAAAATTATATGTTGTACAAAATACATTATGCTGGAACTTTTGCTATGTGAATTTGCATGAGTGAAAAGGGTTAAGATGTAGACAATAAATGATTTATGTCTATATTGCCAAATACCTAAAGAAAATATTATTAATATATATTTTATATATATATATATATATATATATATATATATATATTGTACCATTTGTAAGGCACTAGTTTTGGTTGACTGCAAAAGCAACACAAATCCAAAGTTTATTTACAGGCATCAAAAATTAAGTTCATAACAAGTATGTATTTTTACTTGGAAGTATTAGATATATTAGGTAGCTTTCAATAGAAAAAAGTATAAAGCTACCTATTGCAGCCGTTCGGAGGAAAGCAGTTCCGGAAAATTTCGATATATTTTCACCGATCATGACCCCCAGATCCCAAAACCACCCTCCGTTCAAATGTTGATTTATATATATATATATATATATCTGACCTATGTATACGATAACGCCCGTATTTATGAATCGATTTTGATGAAACTAATTGTGTGTATTAAGATCACTAATGTCTCGACCGAGTTCGTTGGCCAGCTTGGTCTGCCATTTTGTTTCAAGATGGCGGCCATTTAAAAATTTAAAACTAAAATAAATATACAAAAAAAATAAAAATTCAAATTTATTTTTTAATTACGTGTTAGGCTTTGATACAAGGATTCCAGAGCATTTTTTTGGTTTACCTCTATCTTAAAAAATGGCTGAGATAGAGCAGTTTGAAATTCTAGGGTGGCTGACATTTTGAAACAAAACAGCACATTAACGCGATTACTTGCAAATTATTTTCTTTCATTGTTATAATAATTTTCCCAATCATACGCATAAAACTATATATTCATATCCGTTAGCGCCAAAATTGGCGACATTGGTGACAAAATTGGTGAAATATCGCCAAATTTGGCGACCAAAATAAGTCTTCATAAATGAAGCCAATTTGGCTATTGCTCAATAATTTGGCGAATTTCTTATTCAAATTCAGTATTAACGAATCTTTTGTAAACGTTTCTTTGCATTTTAACTTGCTGTTTTCGTGTAACATTAGATAAAATTTTAAAACAAAGATGTAGGAAAGCTACCTTTTCCTCCCGGTACAGGCCGGAAGGACTTTTTTTCCTTTGAATTGCAACAGCTTGAAATAAAAACACACAAGATCTTGATGGTTTTATAGCAGTTATTTCAGTAGGTAATAAATAGCATATAAAAATAACTATAACTACAATGTTTTAATCAAAATTAGTTCTAAATAGCAGATGCAAAAAATGTGATATCACCTCAGGAGAGGAAATATCACATGAGTGTGACAACCTGTGACATATGTAGAGACGGGAAGATCAGAAAAACATGAAATTTATGTGATGTAATTGATGTATGGCCCCTCATTAGAAACTTTGTTTTAAAATATTTATCATCACCAGAAGTTATTCCCATATATTTGCTCATAATATACAAGCTGTAGCAAAAAAAAAAAAAAAAAAAAAAAAAACTTATTTCACTTACTAATTCTATATTTATAGAGTTATATCACAATAGCTACAGGTTGGGTTCATTGACTTAGTGAAAGCATATGTGGTTTCAAATAGTACCCGGAAATTTTCTGTGTATTATGTACACCTGACTTTTTAGGCCTAAAATTTTGTTGAAAAAATGCATATGTTATAAATAATATATAAATGAATGATAATACTCCTTGACAGTTTGGTGCGGCAAATTTAGCATTCTTAAAAGTATAAAAAGAAAGACTGGCATAAATGTGTTCATGGCAATAAAAGTTGCATGAATTACCATATTTTCGGGAGTAAGCGCCGCGGCGCATACGTGTTTGAAAGTTCAAAATATCGGTGATGCGGCGCATATGCAAGGGCGGCGGGTACAATGATTTTTTTTCCTCAACATAGCAAAATCTGGATATTGTGAATAACAAGCCTTCATTTCAGGTTTTTTTAGTCTTACTGCCTCAAATATACTTTTAAACACATGGATTCATTAACATTCATTCATATTTCACCTTTATTTACATTCATTTAATCTCAGTATAAAGTTCATAAACAGTACATAGTATCACAATATATCTTTATTATAAAAACGTAATTACTATAGTCAAAATATATTTAACTTACCCATATTTCTCTATTTTCTGTTCAATATTAATAGCTCACTCTTTAAAAGTATTTATTGTATACTTTACAATAGTTTTAATCGAATAATCGATTGGCATAGTACGTATTTTTTTCCTATTGTATTTTAAGATAACCTGTGTTTCAATATTAATAGCTCACTCTCTTTAAAAGTATTTATTGTATACTTTACAATAGTTGATAAATTATATTTATTTCATAAGCACATCGCATACGGCGATATTCGATTAAAACGATAATCGATTGGCGTAGTACGTATTTTTTTTCCTATTGTATTTTAAGATAACCTGTGTTTTATTGTTAATTCGTATATCTTGTAAGATTTTATCGCTATTCTTGTTACTTTTAATCCAATTTTGCCGATCGTTTTTTATTGTGACTATTTCATTTTTACCGATTTTTCAATGATGCAGCGCTTACGTGTATATTTGTTTTTTTTTTAACCGATTTTTCAATGATGCGGTGCTTACGATGGGTACGGCGCATATTCCCGAAAATACGATACATGTTTTCATACATGGATTGGGACGTGGTTGGGGAAGGGGGAGAAACATGTACTTTTATAAATTTTACTTTCTCACATGTTCAACCATAAAGTGTGCATATCAAATACAAGTTATATAACAAGAAATTACCAATTTTAATTATATTATTACTTTCACTAGGATTTTTATAGCATATTATCAGAACTTCATAATATGTATAAAAGTACTACTCACTTTATAATATTTTATAAGATAGAAGAATCATCTATAATGGCTTCCTTTATGTGAGAAATTAAAGCAAAATTTTAAGCAATAAAATATGCTTAATTTTGTTTAAAAATACAAAACGGAAAAATGCACATGATTCAATTTTTAAAGTGTATTTTGGAATTGTTATGTATGAAAAATGCTTCTAGAAGCATTAAAAACATCTTTGGTCTCAGTTATTTCTATTGTATATGACTGAATAATTATTTTATTTTACAATTAAAATATCTTCTTTAATGTTATGTATATTATATTTTTATTTATATCTAGCGTAATGCCTATAGCCAGTTAGAGAAAGAGCTAAAAGAGCATGAAGATTTAGAAAGTATGTTTCAGAATTGGCTTTCTTGGATATTTAAAGGCTTACCCTTTCCCTACCTGGTAATATTTGTTTAATTCTTTTTGAAGTTATCTAACATTTGATATGTTTTTTTTTTGGTAGTTTGTTAGTTTGAATATAGAGAGAGAATAATTTTGTATTATCATTATAACAATAGGCCAGATCTGTCTGACTATAATCAGTCATTTGACTGAGGACTTGTGTTCTAAAAATATCGCAACTCTCAGGTGGTAAATGGAAATGGGTCTATTGACTTTTGTTTCCAGGAAATAAAAATTATATGCGATTCTGAGAAAATATCTGTTATTTAAATTACCATCCATTTATTGCAAAAAAGTGTTATACTAAATATACATTTGGAATCTGATAGATCATTCATTCATCTCTCTTATGGTCTATTTCTTCTTTTAAATAACAATTCTTAGTATTTATGTATTTAAAAAATAATTTATTTTGGAAGGTCGATTTTTTAGATGTTTTTATGATGATACTTCTTTAAAAGCTCTTTTATCATTTTGTAATTGCTATAATTAGTGTTTTTGTACAGCATTTAAAAGTTTGATATTTCCATTCTCGAAATGTGTCATTTTAAAAAATATATTTTTTAAGAGAATTTTTGTTACATTTTTAAGAAAGGTTGCTAAAAACCACAAAATTTGAATCAAATGTTAAATAACTATATATTTTTTTATAGTAAAGTCACACATCTTTTTTTCCAAACGGTTGGAGGCAAGAAGATACTTTACCAATAGTTACAAAAAAAATACAGATTTTCAAATTGTTTATCAAAATTTAACTTAAACATTTAATATGTTCTTAAATTTTATTAAACAGTTTGGGTGGTTACACCACCGGACTCGAATGGTAAAGAGAAATTAAATTGAATCATAATAAGAGAATGGCTTAGGTGAAAAAAAAAACATATATTTAACATGTTTCAAACATTATAAACATAGCTACAAACTGCCATGCTACCAGAAAGGCATAGAAATTAATAAATTAACCATCGTACAACACACAAGTCACAGACGCAGAAAAGAGAGAGCAGACTTTAAGCTAGTATGAAACATGCACAGTCCCAGTATCCAATCAGGTAACGGCACGTGGCAATGATGCAATACGAGCATACGGAGATATGCAACAGCAAGAAACATGTGCTTTTGTTTACATTAAGACATCATGTATCAACTGAAGTATGATCATGATAGATGTACTTAAACTAGAAAGTAATGTTATATATCAGTGGTGCAAGACCTATGAGAAAGAGCAATTAATATGAGGAACATAAGCTTCCACGTTAAGTTTTTTACAACAAATTTTCGTTGGAAATAAGCAGATTTTTTTTCTTTCCAAATATGAAGTGAATTTTCAGCCAACTTTAAAAAAAAAAATTAAAACTATGTTAATTAGACGAAATTTTAACGATTTTAAAACTCCATGAACAATTTATACTCGTATTGTATGGCAGGAGAATCATCCACCATAAATGAATTAGACTGCTTCCAAAAATAGTTTGTTATAATTTTTTTTATGTAGTGGCTATTTTATTGATGTTGTGGGTCTTCTGCACAACTGACAGGACCCCTGTGTAAGCTAAATTTATTTATCTCATGTATTAGACTTATGAGTCACCATTTTAGATATATGTTTTTAAAAATCAGGCTGATGTGTTTCCAGAGCTGTGTGAAGCAGCTTCATCAGGTGTTAGTTTGTAAATATTGCATGATTCTTTAACTTGACAAACATCATTAGCTAGTACAATGACTCTCAACAATATGTAGTACTGAAAATTAATATGAGTCATATACTTTTGTGTCTCTGTATGTTGGGCTTTTATTTTTGTGCATCACAATTCTAGAAGTCAACTATAAATTCAGATTTATCTGTCATTTTCATAGATCGGTCTTCTTGTAATTTAATTCCATTTTCACAGCAGATGATTCTGTAATCAGATATTTTTCAATTGGATAACCATCATTGGTCACATCAATCTTGAATGGATTAATTAGAAAATCAGTACAGTACTTCACTTACTTTAAGTCATTAAACTTCGTTATAAAATGATGAAATAGTGATTGCAATTTATGTTTGTATTCTTTCATTTTAAAATCTTTAATTTCAGTATTCAGAAAGTATTTACTTTTGCTTGCAATGATAAAAGTGACTAAAGTTTCTAGATATGATATATTTCTAAGAGTTTTATTTTACTTCTAAAGCTGAAAACTGCCAGAGTCAGATAATTATCATATATATTATTTCTGTTGTCAACATCCCTTTTTCTATGCACATACAAAATGCACAACAATGAATGAGGTATCATGCGAAAGCTTTTTGAACAAGCTTCTGACATAGTACACTCACATTTTGTTAAAACCCGTTCGATTAAAATTTTTTATAAATAAAACTGTAAGGGGAGAAATTGAATGGCTTCAGGTACAGCCTGAATAGCATTGAATATGCCTAAATAACATTGAATTGCTCAAATGATATCATAGATTTCATGATGAACAAGAGACATCAAAATGGCTAAATTAATTTTAAACTTTCTATATAAGTAAATTATAACCGGGAAAATGGCACAAACTCCTTTTTATCTCATTTGAGCATATAGATGTGTATAAAATTTAAAATTTCATTATTTAAATACAGAAGAATTAGTATCCTTCATAATTTTTTTTTGTTAAATATGTTGTTGTTGCATCTTTGAAAGAGTGCAAAGGAAAAAAATGTTTTGATAAATGTTAAGTTATTAATATATTGTTTTAAAATGCAAAATTGATATCATATTTATTTATAAAACATGCATCAAATTTTTAAATATAAAAATGAAATGTAAATTTATATTGATGAAACGGAATAATGTTATTATGATAGAGTTAAACTGATGTAATTTCAACTCGTTTTCCTTTTCATAAGTACAAAATTATCCTACTTTTTATTAAATATCGTATTTGTCTGAAAATACATTTTATCCTACTGTTGAAATCTTTTTTGAAATAAAATAATAGGAACTTAGAAAGTAAAAAATGGAAACTGGAGGAATTTGAATGTATTTAATGCAATTACACTATTTCTGATATAAACATCCTTTTTTTCCTAACCACATGCAAAACTCACAATGATAATGGATGAGGTATCACTCAAAATGTTTTTGAACTGGCTTTCAACATAGTACATTCACATTTCGCTAAAACTATTTGATTAAAACTTGCAGTTAATTAAAATTTAGTGAAAAAAAGTATTAGCAAATAATCTCAAAAATTGCAGTGCAAAAGCCTTGCATGGGTTGAATAGATTTGTTCCTTAAAATGCCAAGTTCAGCATTTGGAAACAATTCACTGTGTCTGTGAGGAGTGAATGGATCTGTCATTCATTCATAATTTTCTTGTTGAAGATAGGATTCCTTTTCTTTTTCTTTTAAGAAAATATTGATAGGCTCCAAAAAGTGAACAAGATTACTTGATATATTACTCATAGATAGTTACTTTGTACAAATAGATAGTTACTAAGTAAGAATGAATATCACTTATTCTTTTTACATTGAGTAAAATGCCTAAATTAGGATTTGTCTTTCCTTTTGCACGTTATGAAATTTATCGTTTCAAGAAGACTTTCATGATTTCTTCCTTTTGAAGGAATTTTGCTATAAGGTGTTCATGGAGTATAATGTAATGGATAGGGAGAGACTGTGAAAAGCATGGGTCGCTTTCTATAAGAGTAATTAATTCTTTATTTTTCTCTATCATTAGAGTATGTCCAGTCTATCTGTTAAAGCACTTATAATTCTAGTCAGTAAAATATCAGTATTTCTTAAACAGTTATTCAGTACTTTTAAATGTCTTCACCATGAGTTATTTTCTTTTATGCCTCTAACTCAGACATCTCTTATTTCATATTTTGATTCACAGAAGCATAACAGACATATTGCCATTGTGGGGTTTATCCTGAATGTCTGTTGATTCACAGATAGCTATGCTGAATACGAAACAATTAAAAAAATTATTTTCGAGATTTTCTGCAATATCAGTATTGATCTGAGAAATCCATCCCTCTGAAATAGGCCATGAAATTGGTGCATTTTTTATTTCAAGCGACTATTGAAGCTTCATGTTACTTGGATTCCAATGCCTTTATGATTTAAGCTAGTTTGTCTTAAATAAATTTACCACCCAAGTGCAAACAGGTACATTTCGCACAAACAGTATTCTAAGTTAAGATAAGACTGACTTTAGCCATTCAATCGCCCTTTTTTACTGAATAATGTAATGGGATATTCATAATTATTTTAGCCAAATTATTGTATTTTTTCTTTTGTCTGATTTGAATGGGTAGGGTAGTTCATGAAACATTTTTAAGGTGAGTTAAATTACAGACTTAAATAACTGAGTGGTGTTTGAGAAGCAAAACACAAACTTTTATTTATGAAAGGACACTTCCTTTATTTATGAAAGATAACTCCCCCCCCCCCTTCCCCTATCAACAATAAAAAAAGGAGAGAGATTACAATAAACAAGACTAGTAATATTTTTATTTCCAGTTTGCTTAGTTTGTCTTTTGACATTTATTGATTTTATTTTTTCGTGATATCAACTTTCATCTGAAATAAGATATTTTTATTTTTTAAATTAAAACTGGGTTAAATATATATGTATATATATTAACACATTGTTGACCGGCAGGGTTGCCAATTTAGTGGAGTTTTTTATTCAACAGTCTACCAAAATTTTTGAACAGTATTTTTCATTTTATTTAATGACAAAGATTTCTACTTAAATATTCTGGTAGTTATGTTGAATGACGAGTATACTGATTGTCATCACCAGTTAACAAAGTGTTAATACTTTATAAAACAAATCTTTTATTTTTCATAACTACCCAAAGCAACTCTGAGCAAAATTTTGTTTTAAATATTTCAATGTTTAATTTTATCTTTTTATATTTAACTATTCAATTTTAATCTTCCTGAGTTTTGTTTTTATTATTTATGAGTGATTTGTATCGATTCTTTATCCTAATCATTTAAACAACTTTTATTCAAATGTATATGTATAGATCAGGGTGGTTTTCTAAAAGTATTTCTTTTCCAAAATTTAGGTTAGAGTTATGGATTGTTTTTTAGTTGAAAAGAAGAAATGTTTGTATCGAATTGTCCTAGCTTTGCTGATTTTGTACAGTAAAAATTCAGGTAAGTGCTGCAATAATAGATTTCCAAATTATATTGTTATTTTAAATAACTAAACATATTACGTCTGAATCAAAATTAAAAAATTTAAAAGACATTTAAAATCAGACATTTAATTAATAAGTCTAAGAAATAAGTCTAAGAAATAGTCTAAGAAATAACACATTACAATCACAAAGTAAAATGAATTACAATAGATTTTCAAGCTCTGTACAGACTCCTCATCAGTACAAATGCCAACACAATTTCGATTGATGTTTTTTTTTTTTTAGTATTTAGTTATTATTAATGCTTTTATTTGTATAATTTGTCTGTCTGTCTGTGCTCTAACTCACGTAAATATGCTCAGATAGCCATGCAATTGATATATGTTAAAGGTTTACTATTAGCATGTTCAGGATTGAAAATGAAGTGTGTAGCACTTATAGTTTTTTTACTGGGACACTAAAAAAAATTCTGTTATCTTATAGTCTATGGAGAAAATCATTTGTGGTTTATTTTAATAATGTTCTACTATTTCAAACATATTGAAATTAATATATAATATCACTAAGGTGAATTTCAAGAGGCTTACTATAGAATATTGTATGTATAACATTCATTTACAGGGACATACAAAATAATTCTGTACTGTCTGTTAACAATAATTGCTGGAAGTGTGTTTTCAGTTGCTGAATGTGTTTTTAAATTTAACTCATTTTTTGTTTATTACTTAGTGTGTATAAATTTTATAGATCATATACAGGGTAGCACAAAAGTTTTTGAGTACATTTCCATTTATGACGGAAATTCCAGAAGGAGAATTTTAAACTGCTACGCGTTTCCTAACTGAACTCAAATTTAACTTTCTACATATATATATACAAATCTATAGATCATTACAGGGCTGAATAAAAATATTTGAATATTTTTCTGAATATTGTATCTGTTGGAAATTCCTGAAATTATGTTTTTAAATATGTTATGCGTTTTCCAAATTGTTTACTTAGATGTTATCTTTCAGCTTATTAAACAGTATGATTTGTAAAATTATTTTGGAAGCATTGGAAAGTGGTACATAATCTATGCTTGATGCATGATTTTTCGTTCTTGTTGCAAGATTAAATACAGTGTAGCATTGATTGCAAAGTAGACTTTGATTATCTCACTACATCTGCTTTAGCTGTTTGCTGATCTAATTATGGTTTTCAAGGGCTCCTAAAGGAGTTTTCTCTTACAAACAACGTGACAAAAAGCACAAATTATTTTAAATTGTAGATAGCAGACAGCTATTTCGAAGCTTCTAAAACTCCTTCATCACTGCAACTTTAAAAACATTAAAACATTAAAAACAAATACATGGAAATATTTAAGAGAAAGCAATCAGAGTAGTTTGTGAAGAAGGTAAAATGTCGAAAAGTCAAGGATCAGTACATGAACACTGAATATATTAATTGATGTCGTACATATGATTAGAAATTTTTAAAATCTTGTATCCAAAGAGAAAACAATTTTTATAAATATTTATTTGTAAATATTCCCTGTCAGTTATTTTTTCTAGAACTATTATAAAATTGTAAAAGCCACAATCAATAGCAATGGGTTTAATGTCGTTTAATTCTAATATGATTCAATTCATCAAGGTTTTCAGATAAAATCATTGATGCAATTTACAATAAACTTATTAAACATACCCAATCCAGTGTCATCTGTTCTTAATAAAAATTTAGTTATGTGATCATACTGCCTAAAAATTAGCCCCCAAATTTCTGGAATTCTGATGATATTCAGTTGTAAACCCCTTTTAACAAAATGAAATTTACTAATCTCAAACATCCAATAGACAAGTTTTTTGAGTGGATAATCTATAAAATTCCCTGTGAATGTGGTCTATTATATGTAGACCAAACTAAATGTCCTTTAAGATCTACTTAATGGAACCTAAAAATTGTATTAAAAATGAAAATATTAAACTTTTTGCAATTGCTAACCGTTGTTGACCTAGGAACTACATTTTTAATTTTTCTGACGATTCCATAATTAAAAAATCTTCCTCCATTCATGATCTTGAATTTTAGGAAGCTTTTCACACTTGAAAAAATTTAAATAATTTGGCTGACTTTTCGAATGACTTTACAAGTTCTACCAGATTTTCACAAGTTTGGATTCCATTTTTTAAAACTTAATCTCCCCCTTCTTACACTGTCTTCAGTGATGCTGTTAGGCTTTTGAAATCCAGGGCCCCTGGGACCTGACCAGACACTTCCAAAAAACTGGGTCTTTTTTACAAAAGTGGGTCCTCTTTTAGAAATAGACAGATTTAATGTATTTTATACAAAATATGCCTCTGTTGTGATTTTTCAACAGAAAAATTATGAATCTTGAAAGACCCATAAAAATTATATTTATGCATCCCTTTTCCAATTTTTTGCTTTCCCCGTCATCACTGGTCTTTTGTGTTCATGTGCCTTGTTACTTAATTCCAATGGGTTTGATGCTGACTTCTCATTGGTTTCTTTCAACTATGTCATGCATGCCAAGGTTACTTAGCTCTGCTGATCTTGGACTCTTCACCATTTCGCCTTCGGCCATAATCTACTTTGCTTGGTCCTCCTTTAATATTTCCATGTAATTGTTTTTAATGTTTCTGAACTTGCACTGATGACAGAGTTTTAGAAACTACGAAACAGCTGTCTGCTGTCTACAATTAAAAATAATTTGTGCTTTTTGTCATGTTGTTTATTTGTAATTTAATATATTGGAACAAAGTTCCAACCATTTATTTTAATGCTAACATATAACCTATTTATCACCCCCTCCCTTATTGCTCATTTAAACTTACATTTACATTTACTTGTGTCCTTTATATATGCTTGGTGCTTGATAGTATATAAATAAATTTCATAATTTATCACAGTTTAATTCTATTATTCAAAATTATTAATTATATTGTAATGTTTGCTTATAGATAAGTCTGTCAATGAAGACCTTGGTATGATGCAGAAATTACTCGATTATTTTCAGAATATAACTGTGCCTATTGATAAAATATTCAAAGTAAGTTTTCATATTGCCTTTAGCATGATATTTTCACAATATAGAAACTATTATTCTCATAATAGCTTGTTAAAAATTTCAGATTGCATATGGTATTCGAGGATTCAGTGAAAAGATTGTGAATCAGCAATTAGTCAAAGTTCAAATGACATTAAAAAGCCAATCTAATCTTTCTGAAAGGTCGATGTCAGCAGATGGACTTTCACCAACTAAGCCTGTCTATCATATGGATATGGATTCAGGCTCTCAGCTTGTTGTAAGAGAGGTAAAAACAAGTTTAAGTAATTTTATATACATACATAAATTATAAATGTTTTCAGTGTTATAGTCATAAAATAACCAGAGAGTATAGCCAGATAGTTATACCACTGTATAACCCCACCCTCTACTACATCCCTAAGATTGTTGAGTAAATATGATCATAACATTATGAAAAAATGTTGCTCCTTAAAAATTTAGCTTTTAATTTTTTTTTTTTTTTTTTTTAATAATTAGTGGAATTTATTATCTAGATAATTTCAATGCTAAGAGGAATAATCAAAATAATTTTGTGTTGAAATAGATCTTTGTTTTATTTATTAATGCTTTGTTATTAAAGGATTGTCTTAGCAAGAAATAAGTTATGTTTTTAGCTAACAAAATTATATTTTAAGGTCTTCAAATTCGGAAGAGTAATTCACAGTAAGTGATATCAAATTCTATTAAATTTAAGGCAATTCTCTTTTATACTGGCTGTGGTGAATTACTGCTTAAAAAGGTGTGATTTGCTCCCAAATGTTAAAAATAACCACAGAAAGTGAAACTGATTAAGTATTTATTCATGTATTTATGAATAAATTGTTTTTCTGTGTATATATAATCAGTACAAAAACCCTTAACGGGTTAAAAGTTGTGACGCAGCACTTTCTTTTGGCTCTATGAATTTTAAATATGGGTCTTAAAAGCAATGATATCAAATTTAAGTGACGCTATGTTAATAATTTTTTTTAAATCATAATTTTCTTTTTAGTTTTATTTATATTCACAGGTGCAATTATTATCTTAATATGAAAAAATATATAAAATTTATTCGCTGATGCTTTTTCATTCACATCTCGCATGAATTCAAAATATAGGTTTTAAAAGAAATGATATCAAAATTTGAGTGACACCTTGACGTTAATTTAATAGGACTCTTTTAAAATTCAATTTAAATTATTTTTGGTTTGTCTTCTAAAGTATATTTACACATACAAACAATACTTTTAATTTTTCAATACACTTTTAAATATATTACTTTCACTGAGCCTATATTATGTATTGAAATGTATTTATTTCAATAAATTGATTTATCTTCTGTGCCACGCTATCCAAAATCATAAGTAAAATTTATGTAAATGATTATTTTGCGTCATATTATCCACTTGAATACATTTCCCTTTGTTTGGATACTATGACGCAAAATAATCATTTACATAAATTTTACTTATGATTTTGGATAGCGTGGCACAGAAGATAAATCAATTTATTGAAATAAATACATTTCAATACATAATATAGGCTCAGTGAAAGTAATATATTTAAAAGTGTATTGAAAAATTAAAAGTATTGTTTGTATGTGTAAATATACTTTAGAAGACAAACCAAAAATAATTTAAATTGAATTTTAAAAGAGTCCTATTAAATTAACGTCAAGGTGTCACTCAAATTTTGATATCATTTCTTTTAAAACCTATATTTTGAATTCATGCGAGATGTGAATGAAAAAGCATCAGCGAATAAATTTTATATATTTTTTCATATTAAGATAATAATTGCACCTGTGAATATAAATAAAACTAAAAAGAAAATTATGATTTAAAAAAAATTATTAACATAGCGTCACTTAAATTTGATATCATTGCTTTTAAGACCCATATTTAAAATTCATAGAGCCAAAAGAAAGTGCTGCGTCACAACTTTTAACCCGTTAAGGGTTTTTGTACTGATATCATTACTTTTTTAAGGTTATTGATGAAAATGTCAATTAGTCGAAATTAAGTATAGGGTATAAATTAATCATTAGAATAAAATTTTAAAGAAATGCTAAAAAGACCCCTTGGACCCCAATAAAATATGAGGGTGGTGGCCCAGGGAGAGGAATCCAAGACTCAACTTTTAAATTATACAGCGAGAGAGTAACACAATTAGAAGGATGAAAATGCATGGCAAAACCCGTTTGTTCCATCTTCCTCCGCCAAAGGGCGCAATCTTTTCTATACAAACATAGCTGAAAATTTTCAGGCTGTCGATTCCGAGTCAAATGAGCCATACATCGTCGTGATCGGGCCCATAGAACACAAGATAGGAAAGCGCCCCTGGTGGTGAAACTTGTAACTAAAATCTATATATCCTGTCGATGTCCAGTTGAATAAATCAAACTGCATTGTGATGGGACCCATTGGACTTGAGATAGCTGCAAAATCCGTTAGTTCCATCTTCCACCACCAGGGGGCGGACTCTGTTCCATACAAACATAGCTGAAATCTTTGAGGCTGTCGATTTCGAGTCGAATGAGCCATACTTCGTCGTGATGCGGCGCATAGGACCCGAGATAAGAAAGCGCCCCCTGGTAGTGAAACTTGTAACTAAAATCTATATATCCTGTCGATGTCGAGTCGAATGAATCAAACTGCATTGTGATGGGACCCATAGAACTTGAGTTAGCAGCAAAATCCGTTAGTTCCATCTTCCACCACCAGGGGGCACACTCTGTTCTATACAAACATAGCTGAAATCTTTCAGGCTGTCGATTTCAAGTCGAATGAGCCATACCTCGTCGTGATCAGGCCCATAGAACACAAGATAGGAAAGCGCCCCCTGGTGGTGAAACTTGTAACTAAAATCTATATATCCTGTCGATGTCCAGTTTAATAAATCAAACTGCATTGTGATGGGACCCATAGAACTCGAGTTAGCTGCAAAATCCATTAGTTCCATCTTCCACCACCAGGGGACGCACTCTGTTCTATACAAACATAGCTGAAATCTTTCAGGCTGTCGATTTCGAATCGAATGAGCCATATCTCACCGTAATCGGGCCCATAGAACACGAGATAGGATAGCGCCCCTGGTGGTGAAACTTGGAACTAAAATCGATGTATCCTATCGATGTCGAGCCAAATGAATCAAACTGCATTGTGATGGGACCCATAGAACTCAAGTTAGCTGCAAAATCTGTTAGTTCCATGTTCCACCACCAGGGGGCGCACTCTGTTCTATACAAACAGCTGAAATTTTTGAGGCTGTCGATTTCAAGTCGAATGAGCCATACCTCGTCGTGATCAGGCCCATAGAACACAAGATAGGAAAGCGCCCCCTGGTGGTGAAACTTGTAACTAAAATCTATATACCCAGGTAGCACCAGACGTTTTTATAGCGTTGAAAATAAGTCAGAACTGTTGAAAATTGGTTACGTTGTTTTATGTCCGTTGAAAAATATACTTTATGTCGCAATATTTTAGACTAAAGAAATTGGAAATTTAATTCGTCATAGAAAAGACTTTTAAAAAACGTTGTTTCATGGTCACGATATTTCCGTTACTCTTCTCGTCGTTTTAAAATAGGTTTTTTAATCGTTTTATGTTTTCCTTTACTTTAGCCCGAAAGCGTGATTGCTCAACGATATAATAGATATTTTTCCTAAGTGAAAAATTCGTTGAAACAACGTTGTATCTCCTCAACTCAATTTGGACGCCGCGTGATCGGAATTTCTTTCTGCGCAACCTTCCAACCATCCCACCAGGCAAGAAGAACGAAAATAATAATAAGCCGCCATTGATTCCCTTCTTGCTGGCGCTGTGTTTGTTCTTGCACTATTTTGTCTAGTAAACGTAAGTAATCACAAGTCTTGTTATTTTTATTTATAATATTTGTAATGTATTATATTTTTAGAATGTTTTAATTTTAATCAGATTGTAATTAAAGAATAATTTAAAGTAAAATAAATGATTGTTTTGGTCAATTCCATCGTAACTGACGTAACACTTGATCATCGAATTTTGTTTTCAAAACTGTGCAGAAAATTTAATTAAGCTTGAATTTTTTTTTATTTTTACAATTTAAAATATTTCTTACTAAGGACTTAATACCCAAATACCTGCAGATTATTTCAATCTGTCTTTTAATCACAAAAATTGTAATTCAAAATCCTGTAACTGATGTAACATAAAATAGACAAACATTTTTTCTGCCTTCATTGAAGTGTAAAAATTATCAAAACTATCTTGTTAAAATAAGTGATTTAATGTTCTCAACAACACTAAGTAATGAAAAATTCTAACAGTAACTTGTTTAATTAATTTCTGAACAATAAAAAAGAAAAAAATGGCATTTACACATGTAACTGACATAACTTTTATTGTGTAACTGACGTAACATTATGACTTTACAAAGACAATAATGGTTCTTAACTTAGTTTGTAAATAGTAATTTACAAAGGCTTTGTATTAGGATTTTATTATACAACATAAAAATACCAAGCTTTCCAATCATACACTCAAATTAAACATGTTTTATAAATTTTATTTCCCCCTCAAAATGAAACTTTTATGTGGAATTGTCCTTTTAATAAATCATGTGCATCAATTTTGTATATATTCAGAACTCTGATCATCACTGCTTGTGTATGATATCAATTTAGTTTTTTAAAAATGATTGTTGCTTGCTGTATAATAATTTTTATATAAAGTTTATTGAATATAAATTAATTGATATTTTGTAACATGAAGTGTGCTAAGGGGCAACCCTGTGTGTGGTTATATTCATAAACATGCATCTTGAGTTTTTTTTTAAATAATTTCAATTTTTGAAATTTTATTTATTGTGTACCTTTTAAAAGCAATTTTTTAAAATTGTAAATTTTTAAAATAGTAGCACTATTTAAAAAAATATATATATAAAAGAATTGATAGGTATATAAAAAGTTCAATTAACCAAAAGATATGAAATTAAAACTGAAATTCTTTAACCATTACTCATTTCGATAAATGAAATCTATCAAAATGTGTTATTACGTGCTGTAACAATTCCTTGAATAATGCAAAATGTTTCATATTTTCTGAAAGTACCATATTTTTTTTTATTTGAAAAAATTGGGTATTTTCGTGTTATAGTGCCTCCCCCCCCCCCCCCCCCCCCCCCAAGGATGAATCGCTAAGCAACCAAGATTTATTGCCAAATCATACAGCATATGACCAGAGTTTCCCCCTGTCAGTTTCAGTAGGGTGCTGCACCCTGCCTGCTCTTTGGTCGACAAAATTGCACACTTCTTGCCCCTCAGTAAAAAAAGTGATGCATTTTCTGATTGTTTTTCTATAACTGGCAGATGTATTTTGCTTTTTTCCCCCTTGCAAATGAAAACATAAAAGAAAACACCAAAAAGGTGTGTCAGTAAAGGCTGCCGGCACATTGAGTCAAAAAGAGTGGCCAGGCATTGTGCATTTATTTATTTATTTTGCTTTTACGGCTTTTACATACTGAAGAATTACAATTGTAGGGATAGACTCACTGGCGACTAAACTTTTTGCTTTTGGTCACTAACTTTTTATGTCTATGTTGCCATGTATTTTATAGAGATGCCCCTTTTCTGCCGAGTGGCATATTTTAGCTTTTTATTTATTTTTAAATCTGAAAATCCTCCATAATTCCACAATATTTACTCCTTTTTTTCTATTGCCCATAATTTTAAAAAAAATTATATTTAACATGGATGCTACATTTCGGCAGATCTGCAAATTTCCAGTTTTCTTAAAAAAAAAAAAAAAAAAAAAAAACCTGCGATATTAGGGAGGGAAAAAATTATGATGATATGCACTAATGGTGAAAATAAGCACTTGCCAGTCGACACTCGTCGATTAAACTTTAAAAACTGGCGATTAACCTAAAGGTGAAAATAAGCACATTAAATTCGTGATTTTTATGCGCCTTATCGGCTAAATTTGCGATTTTTATGTGCCCGATCGGCGAAATTCACAATTTTTGCACGCCCGATCGGTAAAATTAACGATTTTTGCACGCCCGCTTGACAAAATTCACATTTTTTACGTGCCTGATAGGCTAAATTTACGATTTTTACTCGTTCCATCAGCTAAATTTACGATTTTTACATGTCCCATCGACGAAATTTGTGATTATTACCCGCTGATCAGCTAAATTCACGATTTTTACATGCCCGATCAGCTAAATTCACGATTTTTACATGCCCGATCAGCTAAATTCACAATTTTTACGCTCCCGATCCGCGACATTCGCGTTTTTTAAGAGCCCGATCGGCAAAATTCGCAATTTTTAGACTCCCGATCATCGGAATTCGCGATTTTTATGCACCCGATCGGTGAAATTCACGATTTTTCGTGTCCGATCGGCTAAATTCATGATGTTTTTATGCGACCTATGGACAAAATTTGAAAATTTTTTCGCGACAAATTGGTAAAGTTTAAAATTTTTGGAGATGTTGGCATTTAGGGTCATTGCAGGCTGCTTTTGGTCTGCCGGCCACAGGTTGTGCATCCCTAGTATAAACATAACTATTTTATTATTGTCAGATCTTAATTCTAGACAAATATTTTGGTACTTTTCGGTTAGCCAGGCGCCAATGATATTTATACATGTATATATACACACATATACATATACACATATATCTACACATATGCATAGGTATACATAGACATATATGTACACATATATGTATGAATATATATATGTATGTACATAATATTTATATATGTACATATATCACTGGCGCCCGGCTAACCGAAAAGTACCAATATTTTTTTAGTAAAAGGTACTTATGTAGTTAGACACGCAAATACCTAAGCTTAGTGAGACTTATTTAGTTAGCTACATAAGCATGTTGTGTATAACTTTGCTGTTAACATATTTTAAATTTTTAAATAAATTGGAAATTAGTATCTCAAGTTTATTCAAAGCAAAATAAATTAAAATATTTTTATTTAGTACATAAATTGCTTTACTGTAAACTAATTATATATTTATTAAATTAATTATTCAATGACATAAATGTACTTACTGGCTACTAAAGAAATTATTCTCACTCGCCACTAACTGGCTACTAAAAAAATTCAACCTACCGGCCAGTGGCTACTAAGCCAAATTCCTTATTTTCACCTTTAGATTAAAAATGTGGAAAGAACTGGCCAAATACAGGATTTCCCAATTACCATTTTTCCCTAAATTTCAAGATTTTTCAGCATCCATGCGACAAAATTCATAATTTTTTTGCACCCGTTCGAAGAAATTCATGGCTTATATGCGCCTGTTCGAAGAAATTTATGATTTTCCCTGCATAATTGACGAAATTTGTGATTTTTATGCGGCAATTGATAAAATTCATGATTTTTATGCGCCGATCGACAAAATTCATGATTTTTATGCATTTGATCGACGAAATTCAGGATTTTTACACTGCCGAATGATGAAATTCAGGATTTTTACGTATTTGATCGACGAAATTCAGGAGTTTTACACTCCCGAATGACGAATTTTTTTTACGTAGCCGATCGACAAAATTCATCATTTTTCTGTGCCCGATCGACAAAATTAATTATTTTTCTGCACACGATCAACAAAATTCATTATTTTTCCATGCACAATTGACAAAATTCATGATTTTACACACACTATCGACGAAATTCAGGAATTTTACACTCCCGAATGACGAAATTTTTTTACGTAGCCGATCGTCAAAATTCATCATTTTTCTGTGCACGATCGACAAAATTCATTATTTTGACGGGATAATGGAAACATACCAAACTAACAAATAGTATAAAGTTAGCATTAAAATAACACATGGATAATAGGGTGGGTCGAAAAAACCGAAATTTTTATAATCGAAGCCTAATAGTGCGGGAAAGTTGCCATTGGTAATAAGGAATAAATTCACAAAATATTACACCAAATGGTTAATATCTTTTACCGCCGCAAAGGGGGCAAACTTTTAAAAAATCGAAAAAAAAAAAAATTAAAAAAAAAATTAAATTATCCAACCATACCAATACAATTTCTAATAGAATGCAACAGCTACATCAAGATGTTAGTAATGTTCCAGCAAAATGTCATTATGGTGAAATCATTTCTCTTACCGCTGCAAGTGCGGTCAAAATTTCGAAAAAAAGCGGCAAAAAATTTCGTTTTTTAAAATTTTTTATTTTTTATTATATGTCTACAATTAAAGAAATTTACATTATAGTTAGTAATAACTTATAAATGTCTAGTAATTTTGATCATGGGCATTGCCAATCAGGGGCGAGAGGGGCCCGTCCCCCCTAAATTTGAGAGAAATGGGCTTTTTGAAGGGATTTTGGGGATTTTCCGGAACTTTTCAGGGATTTTTTGTTGTGAGGGGAGGCAAAAGTGAAAAATGAGGGGGAATTTGTGTAAGCAGGCTCCCCCTACCAAAATAAATCACAAAAAAGTTCCGGAAAATCCCCAAAATCCCTGCAAAAAGCCCCTTTCTCTCAAATTTAGGAGGGGCGGGCTCCTCTCGCCCCTGGTTGGCAATACCCATGATGAAAATTACTAGACAGTTATAAGTTATTACTAGCTATAAAGTAAATTTATTTAATTGTAGACATATAATAAAAATTAAAAAAATTAGAAAAAACGAAAATTTTGAAATTTTTGCCGTTTTTTCAAAATTTTGACCGCCCCTGCGGCGGTAAGAGAAATGATTTCACCATAATGACATTTTACTGGAACATTACTAACATCTTGATGTAGCTGTTGCATTCTATTAGAAATTGTATTAGTATGGTTAGATACTGTAAAAAAAATTTAAAAAAAAAAAAAATCGATTTTTTTTTTATTTTGGTCCCCTAGCGGCGGTAAAAGATATTGACCATTTGGTGTAATATTTTGTGAATTTATTCCTTATTACCAATGGCAACTTTCCTGCACTATTACGATTCGATTATATAAATTTCAGTTTTTTCGACCCACCCTAATGGATAAGTAATTTCAGTCAATGTAACTCTTTTCTTTTACAAAGAAAAAAAATTAATCAAGAATTTTTTTTAATTTTCAGTGGCTACCTACCCGACTATCTTCCTTATTGAAAGACGTGGCAAAAGCAGCATGAGCAACAAGAATTTCTTAATGCTGTTTGATACAAAAGGACTTTCTGAATGTATAAAAAAGGTATATTTCAGAAAAAGGCTGAGTATAATGATTTTATGTATAATTTTTTGTGAGTTTGAAAATATTTTCAAAGTTTAGTATTTATGAGAGTTATTTGAAGAAATATCTTTGTATAAAAATATGCCGTAAAGGCGAGAAATTCATAAGGAAAAAGGCCTCAGTATTGGAAATTTATTTATTTGTTTTTAGACTACCATTTGTAACTCTCATACGTGCCAAGTTTTATGCTTTTGAGTCCTTTTTTATACTTTTATGCTTACACCCCCCCCCCCCCCCCTGTTTTTATGCTTTTCCTACAATTTCGACAATTCTCTTTATTTTCTTAGAAAAATGTATTTATCTTTTTATAAATTTGCGAGAAAGTTATATATTGCATTAATTTCAGAAGGGATTTTACTATTTCCCATAGAGGTAAATCAGACATGTTACTTTTCAGTAAAAAGATAGATTTCTGGTTTTATTTTTATGGCTCTGACTGTTTCTGAGATCAGTGCAAATTTAAAATAAAATTCATGTTGTAATATTGTTGCATTCATGTCAGAAAAATTTGTTGATCCAGCAACAGGGATTCATACAAAGGATGTTGAAAAAATAAGGGGGGAGGGGGCTCTGCTAAATGGCACAATAATAAATAAGTCAGATTGTCATCACCTCGAATCATATCTTGTAGAATGTATGTGCAGAAAAAAACTAGAGAAAACCCAGAAACAATCTCCTCCCATGTCCCAAGTTTATTATATTTTATATTGCAGAAATTTAAAAAAACATGAAATATGACCAATTATTAAATATGTATAAAAGTTTCTAGAATATTTCTTATAGATTGCAATGTTTTTTAAAAGATTACCCTAAAACAGGAATGGCAAACCTGCGTTGCGTGTAATAATGCACAGCAACTTTTCTGGCTTGTGAAAAAAATTCTGATAACTGTTATTTATGTGGATTTATTTTTTGTATAATAAATTAAATATTGCTTAGCACATACAAATAATGCAATTATTTTTGCATGGTGCAAATTTAGGTATAGATGTCTTGTTGGTCTGCAAAATATACGCGAAAAAAAATCTCGCCAACTTTGGCGATAAACGTGCATTTCTGGCAACCCTGTTCTAAACCCTGCCAAACCCCCTATTTAATGGCAACCCTAGCCGCTCTTCTGGCTTTGAGGGTAGGGAAGAGGGGGAGAGTCATCTTTTGCGCCTTGGATGTCGTTTTTTTTTAACGGACTTGCGCAGTGTGCACTTTTTGACTTTTGCGCATTTATAAAACCTGTTTCTTGAAATTATAACGGTAGCTTTTTCCCGCGTTGGTCAGCGTCTGTCATTTCTTTTTGCGACGCACTTGCCTTTGACCTACTTTTGCGAGCATCCAAGCATCGTTATTTTATTTTTTTTTGGATATTTTCTAGTTCGATTTCATTTTTTTTTTCGATTATGGCTTCTGCTTCTAATTCTGCGAAAAGGAAGGATATTCAAAAAGTGCCGATGGCTTACGTGATTCAAGAATATAAGAAAGAGTTGCAGATTCGAGCGGATGATGACAGCCCCTATAAGGATCGTCTTGGGAAATCCCCTTTGCCTAATAGGGCTTTTTTTTATATGATGGTAGGGTGCATGGAACTTTTTTTTGATTTTTTATTTGAGTCCTCTTTGCTTCATGATCAAATGAAATGCCACAAGTGTGATTCGGACATGCATTTGATCAAGCGAAAGCGACTTGTAGACAAGCGGCAGTGGTATTGTGGCGTTGATCTTGGATCTGGCCGTTGTAATGCCGCTAAGTCTATTAGGCATAATTCTTTTTTTACCGGCAGCAATCTTCCCATTCCCATCATTCTTCAACTGGTTTTTGAATTTTTTATGTGTTCCAGTGTTGAAAACATTCATAGAGACCTCGGTGTTTATGAACATGCTATGGCCGATTGGCGAAGGTATTGCACCGACGTATTAATCGATTATATACGCGATAATACGGAAGAGATTGGGGGAGTGGGTAAAATTATTGAAGTGGATGAGTCCAAAATTGGGAAACGGAAATATAACCGTTGTCATTTCGTTGAGGGTCAGTGGGTTTTTGGCGGTATAGAGCGCGGTTCGGGGTGCTGTTTCATGGTTGCTGTGCACGACAGAACAGCGGATACTCTCTTAGGTCTTATTAAGCAATGGATCAAGCCTGGAACAACTGTTATTTCTGATTGCTGGAAGGGTTACGACCGGTTGTCAAAAAATAATTATGATCACTTAAGGGTAAATCATTCGGTGAATTTCAAAGATCCAAAGACCGGAGCACATACAAACTTGATTGAGTCAACCTGGCGTCACTTCAAGGCCTCTTTGCCGGCATACAATCGTCAAGGAGATTTTGGAGGGTACATCGCATGGTTCATGTTTAGATGTATTTGTGATTCACAAAACGTGGATCCTTTCACGCGTTTTCTCGAAATTATTCGAGATATTGATTGGAGGGACTGGCATATTGTTCAGGGAGGGCCGGTTAATGGATCTTCGAATTCGTCGTCTGATACTTCGAAATCGTCGTCTGATTCTTCAGAATTTTCGGATTCTGATTAATTCCCCCCCCCCCCCCCACTTTTTTTTTTTTTTTTTTTTTTTTTTGCTGCGTTTTTTTTTACTTTTTGTTGCCTATTTTATGTTTATTTTGGGTTTTCAAATTTTTTATTATCTTTTTGTAATTGTTTTTTAAACGCATGCACCCTGTATATAGATTTTTTTAAATTTTTTTCTTTGGATTCTAAATTTTTCCGCTCTTTTTTTTTTTGTTTCTGCACTCTTTTATTTGTGTTTTCCTGAAAGTTCAAGAAATTGTCTTCAAAATGTAAGTACAATTTTGCTTTTTATTTGTATTTTTTCGTGCTGAAAATGCGTTTTCAAAATTGATCGCAATTCTGAAGCACCAATGAAATTCTCTTTCTAATCTAGTGATCATTTTTAAAAGTTTAAATCTTTAATTTTTACAAATTTCTGTTGAAATTACGATTTTTAACTCCGTTTAAAATTTAAATTTTTATAAATTTCAGTTCAAATTACGATGTTTAACGGGGCAATTCTGAAGCACCAATGAAATTCTCTTTCTAATCTAGTGATCATTTTTAAAAGTTTAAATCTTTAATTTTTACAAATTTCTGTTGAAATTACGATTTTTAACTCCGTTTAAAATTTAAATTTTTATAAATTTCAGTTCAAATTACGATGTTTAACGGGGGGTTCAGGGGGGCAGAGCCCCCCTGACATAGAATTAAAGGTTTTAAAATTATTAATTTTTTTTTTCGTTCTTAAAAATAAACGCAGGTTTTATTGACTTTTGCAAGTGGTCACTCGATTTTGGAAACGGGTTTTTCGCGCAGTTTCAGTTTTGCGATCATTTTCGGAAACGGCATTTTGGCGCGAAAAAAAAATCGCCAAATTTATCATGCAGACCAACAACACATCTGTTCCCAAATTTAACGTGGGTTATCTATATATCAACTTAAAAAAAATAAAAAAAGGTAAAAAAAAAAAAAATGCTGCAGGAATCCTTTCTGAATACAAATTTTATAAAAATTTAATATACAGAAAAATTACATTTTGATTTTTGTTCTTAGTCATTTAAAGTATTAAAGAGAACAATTTGAGTAACATATGCTGCAATAACTGTTTAATTAAATGTTTTGCATGTTATAATGTTGCCATACGGAATCGGCCCAAAACAGCGAAGGTTCGCTCTGGTAGTCCAAAACTAGGGGGGCGGTGGGGGTGCTATAGGACAAAATTAGCACTTGCCAATCGGCGAGTAATACTGAAAATTTGGCGATTGACTTTATTGCTATCACTGGTCAAACTTAATAGTCACACTTGCCAATTGCGATAATTGAATAGAAAAAGATTTTTCCCCGCTGTCGCTCGACAAATTTTGAAACCATTTGGTGAATTTCACGATTTTTTGCAAAATATTATTTGACAGATTGTGATTTTTTTTTCTCGAAACGATATTCGAAAATTTTTCCCCCCGAAACCAGTTGATGAATTTTGTGATTTTTCCACTATCGATTAATGAATTTTGTGATTTTTCCATTATCGATTGACAAATTTCGTGATTTATCGACTATCGATTAACAAATTTCATGATTTTTTCCATGAACGAACAAATTGTGCACTTTCTTTCCGTTGGTGTTCGAAAAATTTCGCAGTCTATTTCTGCTGCCGTTCGACGCTGAATTTCTTAAATTTTTTCACGACAAAATTAATTTTTTTTCCTGCAATGCCTGATTTCTTTCCCAACACCATTTGACGAATTTCGCTGTTTATTCCACAATTGTTTTACAAATTTCGCAATTTTTTTATTAAGTATTTGTAAATTTGTTATTGGCCACTGCTGAAAAACACTGGCAGGTAAAAAGAAATCCATGTAGTGGCAGTTGGCCAGTGAATAAAAGAGTTAATTTTTACCTATGGGGGGGGGGGCAACCTATGAAGCGATTAATAAAACACAAAAACAAGGGAAATTAAAATGTTGAATAGACCATTTGACAAAATACAGGATATTTTTTCCATGATCATTTCATGGAAATCATTTGTTTTTCTTGATCATTTTCCGAAATTCCCGATTTTTTCTGCAACCGCTTGGTGAAACTGATTTTTTTTTTCTGCAACCATTTGTCGAAATTCAAGATATATTTTTGTGACAGATTTACGAAATTCGCTATTTGTTTTCTGCTATCTTTTGACGAAATTCGGGATTCTTTTCTATGATCGTTTGTTGAAGTTCAAGATTTCTTTTTTCGAAACTGACTGACAAAATTTGCGATTATGTTTGATGAAATTCTCAAACTTTTTTTGTGTGATTGTTTGACTAAATTCGTGATTTGTTGTGGAACCTTTGTTCGAAATTCGTAATTTTTTTTCTGTGATATTTATACAAAATTCATGATTTTAAAAAAAAATCTTTTGACAAAAGTTGCGATTTTTTTTCGCTACAGATGGAAAAGTTTGACCTTTTTTTTTCGCGAATAAATGTTGTAATTTGAGTTTTTTTTTTTCCCCGCGACCGATTGACAAAAATTGATGTTTATTTCCGCGATCTTCAGCGAAATTCGCAATATATGTTTCCACAGCAGTTTGAGAAAATTAGTAATTTTTGCAGCTAACAATTGGCAAAATTCGCTATTTTTTCCATGATCAATTGACAAATTAGCTAATTTTGTGTAATTCCATAAAAAATACACGGATTTTTACGAAAATTTAAAAAATATTCCCAGTCTGTGAAAGAAGTTAAGAGGGGGAAATCCTGCACAGAATTTTTTATTTTGCAAGATTTTCTTATTTTGTGGACGATTTGCACAATTCCGCATGCTATTTCAAACCATGTCCCTCAAAGAAAAGTCCCCCCCCCCTCTCTTGTGAGAAACTCTTGAAATGGCATCCCTGCAGTAAAAAACTGCAGAGAATATATCGAAAGGGGCTGGAAAACGGCTCAATTTTAGACAGTTCTCCATCTTAGCAGGTATAATTGTATGGTGCTTTTTCATCAAAACTTTTTTCCAGTTGAGAAGAATTCTGTTATTGACAGGTTTCGTTTTCACAAGCTTTATTGTAACACATCAATGCTCTTCAGAGGTGCAATTTAAAAAGAATGGTTTAACAGTCTTAGAGGCTACCTTTAACAAAGATAACAAAAGCTGTCTATCATGGAACACTTTCATTGTCAATATCATGAAATTATACCTGCTAAGACAAAATTTTTCATAGCTTTTTTGCAATTTCATATTCAAAGTTTTTACTTCTTTTGTATCCTTGATTCAGTAAACATTTCGCGTTTGAAGTGGGGGTTATAGCCCTCCTCCCAAGAAAATTCTGAAATGGCACCCCTGGTTGTTAGTTAATTGTTTGTGTATCTCGGCACGTACACACAAAAATACGGTTCACCATCACTCACTTGCCAGTGTGGAGTATATTTATTCAGTATCCCATCCTTGCCTATTCATTATATTATAATTCATCGTAATCTTTTTTCTTTTCAGATGCAGATCAGGCTAAATTAGGTGAATTCTTTCACAAAGACTGGGTAGCAATCCTCAGAGTATATTTGCAGCATTTAAAAAGAAGTATATCCTGACAAAACACTGAAAATTTTGTAGATTATTTTCTTGTAACTTGTTTGTTATATTTAAAATAAATTGTCGATTTAAACTATGTTGTCTTTTCATATGTACTAAAAAAAAAAAATTCTTTACTATTTTTTTTTTTTCAGTTTTAAATATTTTATATAATTGAAATATGTAAATATATTCAAATTTCATTTAATTGACTTTGAAAATATTCAATATAATGTTTTCATTAAAATATTCTACTGTAATAAAAAGTGCTTATTTTATTGGTGAATAATGTCAAAAGTCATCATTTATTAACAGTCTCTCATATAACTCAAACTTTGTTTTTAAAAATCCTTTTTAATAATAAAGCACTTTTTATTAATCATTCCTTGTTAGTGTGGATCTCGAGGATAATTAATACATATTTAAAAAACAAAGATTTTATAAAATTTTGATTTAAAAAATGAAATTACATATTTCAATGATTAAGGTATTCCAAGATCTTGAGTTGCGACATATAATTAGTTTATAGGTAAGTAATTTTTTATGTATACTTAATTATATGCAAGTATAAAAAAGTTTTATAAGAAGAATAAACTATGCATAGCGATTTTAGCAACTTTTGCTGGCAGAGTGATTGGATTGCAGTGTGCAATTATTTTTTTAACTTATCAAATTTTTTGCTTTTTCTTTTTCCTGTTTAAAATTTTATTATTTCATATTTCCAATCAGTGTTGCCAGTAGTACTTTTAAAATTCAGATTGCTTGATTGTCATAAGAGATTAAATAATGAGAGAATAAGGCCAATTACACTATTTTAGAAAGGTGGTGAGAATCGAACAGTCTGAATTAAATAAAAAGTAAAATTTTTCCTAAGATATATATTTTGTTTTATTTGTAGCTATGCAATAAACCAGTAGTGGAGGTTATTATGAAAAAGTTTTATTTTTAAGGAAAAAAAAAATTGTTTAATGAAATATTCAGATTTTCTCAACAATTTCATGCAGGTTTTGACAAATTTCCAAACTTTGAGTGTAATTGCAGAGTGTGAAGGCAAAACAAATATAACAATATATTTTTATAACAAAATTTAAATATGTTTATAACGGAATATTCAGATTTTTTTTGGACAATTTCTACATATTTCATGCAACAATTTTTTTCGAACAGTTTTTTTTTTCATATTTCAAAAATTATTTTTACTTAGCTGTTTATTTCCATATTTACATCCCTATTCTACAAATATGGAAATAAACACCCAAGTAAAAATTAAAAATCCCTGACAGCTCGGCCTACAGGCACAGGTAGATTTCGAAGACTCAGACCTTGGGGTGCCTGTTTATTGCGAATTGCAGAAGACATGACCTTTTTGTCATGATTCAGCAGTTAGGACCGCTCACTTTGAAATTCGAAATTTTCCTGTGCCTGTAGGCAGAGATTTTATTTATTTACTTTTAAGCTGTAAGGGTTGGTTCTATAAAAAACTTGTCAGTATAAAAATTGTAGATAATATTAAGAGGATTTATAATAAATTTAACCATATTTGATATCTTGTGAATTGACAAAGTTATGATTTTTTTTTAACCCGTATTTCTCCCCCCCCCCCCTCCCCTTGAGGCCATTTTTAATGATATCAAAAATCTGTCATACATAAATTTTTAGCCCCTTTCCTAGAAGTAATAATAACTTAAAAGGATTCGATACGTATCATAATTAAGAAGTTATGGGTTTTTTTTCTGTTTTCACAAGAAGCCCTCCCTTGTTTCGATTTTGCCTATTAACGAACTTGACCGAGATTTTATGTGTCAGCTTGGAAGAGATTTTTGCAGCATTATTGAAGTTATCGTGTCCATAAAAAAGTGATATAGATAGATAGATGAAGTTTTGAACTGGGTGAGGTTTTAGGTTCTAGGAGTCATGATCGGTGTAGATCTTCAAAAATTTTCCAGAAATTCCAACATGAAGGAGAATGTAATAAATAGGTAGTATTTATTATGAAATCTACCTGAAAATTAATATGCATAATGTCAAAGAGTATGTGAAAAATTAAGTGGTGTCATTTCCAATAACTTTATAGATTGTGCAATTATAGAATATTCTTATTTGTTTTGATAATGGCTCTGATCGAGCCGAAACATGTCAACAATCTAATAAAACTTATTTTACTGTTTATAAAGTTTTTGTTTTATGCCTTTTAGCAATTAAAATAAGCACATGTTTAGTAGAATGAAGTAACTTTTTATCAAAGTTAACGAAATTAATTTTTTTTTTTATTACATATTGCATTTAAAAATATACATATTTCTAAGTGGGCTTTTCTTGATTGTTAACTAAAATTGTGCACACATCCTTTTTTTTCTTATCCTAGGATATTTATTATTTCAAGTGAGACAGAAAAGCACTAATTTAACTAAAATACTCAGTTTTGTAATTAAACTTCTTAAAATTTGAAACAGGTAGGTAAATTTTTCTATTGCTTTTTTGTCCCTCTTTGTGAAAGGGAAAAAGACATGACTATATAAAGATTGCTGGTCACAAGCCACTTATTTAGCTAACCACTCTGAACAAAAAATAATCTTCGTGGTAGAATTTTACAATTGAAATTAATTTTATGATTTTGGGAAATATTGAAATGGAAAGGTAAAGTGACTAATGTGGCCTCTAAGATTGATTTCATGTAAAAAATCTACCTCGAATGAATACATGGAAATAAGAATATATGCAGGGCTGCCATTTGCAACTAAAATGCTACTAAAAGCGACTATTTTCAGCATCAGGCAACTATGGCTACTATTTTAGCCCAAAAACCTTCAAAAGCGACTATTTTAGAGGAAAACCAGAAAAAAGGAGACTATTTTCCAGTCCCAGCTACTATTTTTGTAAAAAAAAAAACTCAGCACTGCAAATTTTTTAACCCAATACCCCAATCTAATATTTCCGTATAAATTTTTAAAGTTTTTTATGCAATTTTTAAAATATGTAAAAACTTTCATTTGAAAAAAAAATAAAAAATACTCTTTCAATATAAATGTAGTGCAAAGATACCACCATCCAAATTTCAGTGGAAAACTAATTATTGATTTTTGGTTTGGCTACCACCCATAACCCTTATGCTTTACAGTATATTTGTCCAATTTTTGATTGTTTTTAAAGGCATTTAACCCTTTAACTGTCGTATGAACCACAAACGATTAACTGTAGATTTGTTCACTATGCTGCGGGAATTTTATTTGTTTCTAACCTCGTATAAATGCTTCATTCCAAAAATTTAAATTAATAAACGAGCTGAAATAAATGCTACTTAGAAATAAGAAAATCTTGTTTTCTATCACAGTTTTTCAATTTAATAACAGATTTAAAATGTTGAGAAAAACATTTAGAACATTGCCTTTTTTACTTATTTAGATAGCTTTATTTGGCCCATTGGTGTCTATAAAATCAGACTTTATTTTTTTCGGATGATTTTGCTATTTTATTTTACAAAAATTTCTTCTAAAGAATAGGTTAGTATGTACACGTATTTTCTTTATCAAATGCATCCTTTTTTGATAAAACCACTTTCAATTGGTTCAGTTAATTTTTGTTTACAAAATGGAATTAAAATTGCAGCTAATAACATGCAATAAAAATTGTATTGTTTTTAGTTGCCTCACAGTAATGCTCAAGCACAAGATAAGAATATATTCAATTTAGTTTGGAAAAACCAAATTGCATTCTAATCGTATATCTCAGATGATAATTTAAAAAATTTCTTCTTTCTTTCTTTCCGTTTGTGTGTGTGATTTTATAATTAAAATACAAAAAGTAGAAAATTTGGATGGTAGTAGTAGGGAAAATGTGGATTTTCATGCTGTTATTTTTATGGGAAATAAGGATTCTTACCCCTCTTTTCTTAAGTAAGCATGCAACTATTTTGGCTACTATTTTTATGCAAATGCTACTATTTTGGCTACTATTTTTTTCATTGTAGGCTACTAAAGCAACTATTTTGTATGCCATTTGGCAGTGGCAGCCCTGTATATGAGAAGAAAAAGAAAAGAAAAAAACCACTTTAAATATAATATTAAAATACTTATCTGCTACTCTTTTTTAAAAAATCTCTCACATTAAAAGCTAATTATTAATAGTTAAAAATGACATGTTTAAGAAAAAAACATGAACTCTAAATTAATGCATCACATGGGTTTGTAACAAATTTGTGTGCTTTGGAATAATAATACCATAATATTATTCCAAAACTATTTTAATAAGGATTGTATTAATTTTGAAATTGGATCTTTCTCTTAATGCAGATATTTTTATTGCAGAAGCCATTTTTCAGATTAAATGCTTTTTTTTTTTTTTTTTTTTTTTTTGGGGGGGGGGGGGGGGGGCTTTCAGAGCATTAATTAATAATTCATATTTTTAATTCAAACTGGATCAAAGGATCTGTCAATAAATACAATTAATAAAAGCATGGAAGAAAAGTTAGAAATAAAATGAGACTGTATATTATTTATACATTACTATAAGTATTTAGAAAGTGCGATATTATATTTATAATTAAATAATGATAAAAATTAAAAGTGAAAATTAGAAAATTAATAGAAATAAAAAAATTATAAGTTAAATGTTGATATTTTAAAAACAAAAAGTTACTGAAGAATGGAAATTTAAAAAGTAATTATAATAAAGTTATATATCTTTAGAGATATTTTAAAAGCTTTTTCTTTAGATTTTAATAAATAAAACGTTTAAAAAACAGTATTATTATTTCTTTTATGTTTACTAAAAGAAAAAAAATAGTGTGGGAAAACTGATTGATAAAAATAATTAATCTTTTTTCAGGAAGCGAAAATTCTAACAGATTTTTTAACAAACAGGTCTTTAAGAAAAATGAAATTTTGCTGTTTATAATTAAAAAATGAAAGAAAAGAATATTCACCGAAAAAGTCAATTTTATATTTACTGTTTTCCCTTTATTTTTAAACGTTTTTTACGGCATTAAAATGCCGTTGAAAAAAGGTAACACTAACAGGACAATATTGCGGACATATTCCTGTTTTTAAAAGCTTTTAACGGCATTAAAATGTCGTTGAAAAAAAGTAAAACAAACAAGACATATTGCGGACATATTACTATTTTATAAGTTTTTTTTATGGCACTAAAATGCGTGGAAAAATAGTATAACAAACGTCAGTATTGCGACCTTGAACAACGTTTTTAAGACGGTCGTTATTGCGTTGAAAATACAGCTATATTTACCGTTGAAAAATAATCGAATCAACGAGACATATTTTCGAATTTATAACGTCAACGAATAACGTTGTTTCAACGACACCCGTTGTCGTTTTTACAACGATTTAAAAACGAAACTGTGCTACTTGGGTATCCTGTCGATGTCCAGTTTAATAAATCAAACTGCATTGTGATGGGACCCATAGAACTCGAGTTAGCTGCAAAATCCATTAGTTCCATCTTCCACCACCAGGGGACGCACTCTGTTCTATACAAACATAGCTGAAATCTTTCAGGCTGTCGATTTCGAATTGAATGAGCCATATCTCACCGTAATCGGGCCCATAGAACACGAGATAGGATAGCGCCCCTGGTGGTGAAACTTGGAACTAAAATCGATGTATCCTATCGATGTCGAGCCAAATGAATCAAACTGCATTGTGATGGGACCCATAGAACTCAAGTTAGCTGCAAAATCTGTTAGTTCCATGTTCCACCACCAGGGGGCGCACTCTGTTCTATACAAACAGCTGAAATTTTTGAGGCTGTCGATTTCGAGTTGAGTGAGCCATACCTTGTCATGATCGGGGCCATAGAACCTAAGATGGGAATGCGCCCCCTGGTGGTCAAACTTGAAACAAGTTGAATGAATCAAACCATGTTGTGATGGGACCCATAGAACTTGAGTTAGCTCCAAAATCCATTAATTTCCCCTTCCACTGCCAGGGGCGCTCTCTGTTCTATATGAACATAACTGCCCCTGGTGGTGAAACTAAAATCAGTAAGTTCTATCGATGTCGAGTCGAATGAGCCAAACTGCATCATGATTAGGAATGCACAACCTGTGGCCCGTGATGGATAACTGGTGGCCCGCAGAGACCATACATGCCAACCTATCCAAAAATTTCGAATTTCCTTAATAATTCGTGAGAAAAATTTGCAAATTTTGTCCATAAATCGTAGGAAAATATGAATTTCATCGATCAGGCGCATAAAATCATGAATTGCATCGACTGGATGCGAATTTTGTCAAATGGGCATGGAAAAATCACAAATTTCGCCATTTTGTCGCTAGAAAAAAAAACGCAAATTTCAATAATCGGTCAACAGAAACCAGAGATGCCAAAATCAGTAATTCCGGAGTTGCAAATTTCGTCAATCACTCAAAAAAAAAAAAAAATCTTTAATTTTGTAAATCAATTGAAAAAACCTGCGAATTTTGTCGATAAGGCACTTAAAATCGTGAATTTCATGGATCGAGCAGCGAATTTCCTCGAATGGCGTGGAAAGATCGAGAATTTCAACGAACAGTTGCAGGAAAAATTTGCAAATTGTCCATAGATCATAGGAAAACATTATGAATTTTGTCTATCGGTTCTGCAAAATTATGAATTTTGTCGATAGGCATGGAAAATCTCAAATTTCGACAACTGGGCTTGGAAAAATCAAGAATTCCATCGAATGTTTGTGAAAAAATTGTAAATTTCAACGAACGGTAAAAAAAAAAAAATAATTTGCGAATTTCGCCATTGTCTAGAGAAGAAAAATTGTGAATTTCATTAATTGGCCGATGGAAAGCATATCAGTTGAAAATCATGAATTTTGTCAATCAGGCACAGTAAAAACATGAATTTTGTGGATCGGGAGAAGGGAAATCATAAATTTTGTTGAACACATGCATAAAAATCATGAATTTTGTTTATCAGGCATGTAAAAATCATTAATTTCGTCAAACGGATGCATAAAAATCAAGAAAGTCATCAATTGGGTGCGTAAAAATCTTGAATTTCATCGATCAGGCGTGTAAAAAATCATGAATTTCATCGATAAAGTGCATAAAAATAACAAAATTGCCATTCGCCAATCGGCGAGTAATACTGAAAATTTGCCGACTGACTTTACTGCCACCACTGGTCAAACTTAATAGTTCCAATTGCGATGATTCAATGGAAAAAGATTTTTTCCCCACTGTCGCTCGACAAATTTCAAAACCATTTGGCGAATTTCACGATTTTTTCAAAGAAATTATTTGACGGATTGTGATTTTTTTTCTTCTCTAAGCCATTCGACGATATTCGAAATTTTTTTCCCCTGAAACCAGTTGATAAATTTTGTGATTTTTCCACTATCAATGAATTTTGTGATTTTTCTGCTATCGATTGATGAATTTCGTGATTTATCGACTATCGATTAATGAATTTCACGACTTTTTCCATAAACGAACAAATTGTGCACTTTTTTTCCACTGCCATTCGACGAATTTTGCAATTCTGTTCCGCGATTGTTAGACAAATTTCACTATTTTTCTCCCGAGATCATTTGACGAATTTTGTGATTTTTAATTTTACTGACTGATTGATTTATATTTAATAATAAAAGTTAAAATGTTTTGATTTAAAAACAAGATGGCTAACTGAGGGTGAATCCCAAAACTTAGCCGCATCATCAATGAGTTAGCTAATCAAGCATTTAGCTCTTACAGTTTGTTTAAAAGGTGCACACAAAAGCAAAAAATATGAATTTTTTTTAATCCTTACCATCACTGTTGAAATCCTGAACCAATTAGAATCTAATTGTGACAGTGTATTTATCTTGCAAATATCATTGAGGAGTTTTTTATACAGGGACATGCAAAATCAAAACATCATCATGATAACATTCAAATTACTAAGCCAATTCAAACCTAATTATGCCAAAGTATCAATTGATGAATTCATTAATCAAATATGTTGGGCAAAATCCTAGAACAAGCAAAACATCCGATTTGGCTATTTTTTTTACGCACGTCAACCAAAAAAACGGCAACTTCCAAATTCTACCCAATCAGAACGTATGCTTTTTAAGCTTAAGCAAGCAGATACTTACACACTGCTTACGGCAAGCTTTTTCACAAAATAAACAAATTTTATTTCGTTTTACAATTATTTACAAAGTTTCAGCAAGTTTTTCTTCACGATTTTTCTATTTTTACAAACTTTTAGCAATATTTCGTCTGGATATTTCAATTTTTACATACAAGCATTTAGCAATTTTTTCCTCCAGATTTTTCTATTTTTAATAATTTTTAGCTATTTTTTCCTCCTTGCTAAAACTTTGTAAATTGTCATAAAACGGAATAAAATCAATGTTTACTTCGTGAAAAAATTTTCATAGAAACTGTGTAAGTAGTGAATTCTCTGCTACAAAGAACACAGGTTATGATTGGGGAGAATCTAGAGAATTCTGATTTTTCAAATGCACGAAACTCATTCAAGCACCAGTTAGTAACATGTATATGTACTCTTTGCGTACATTAACAGAAAAAAAAATCCTGGATGCATGAAACTCCCTGTGCAGCAATCTCTAGAATGCATTAAATTCATCCAAACAGCGGTTAATAATTGATATATATATATATATATATATATATATATATATATATGTGTGTGTGAGTACGCTTCGCGTACATTAACTGAAAAAAAAAATCCTGGATGCACAAAACTTGCATTTCTCTGACTTCGGTTTTTCGAAATAGATAAAATGCTTCAGGGATTCAATCCAGCATCGCTGAAATGTTACATAATCACAGAAGATCACTAATTATAATTAAAATATAGATAAAATGCTGAAGTGATTACAAATTAATCACTGAAGCATTTTATCTATACTTCAAAACATATTTGTTTTGTTTCTCATTTCCAAAATAATTTTCATTCATATTTACTTATTATAAGCATGTTATTTAATTTTACTGACTGATTGATTTATATTTAATAATAAAAGTTAAAATGTTTTGATTTAAAAACAAGATGGCTAACTGAGGGTGAATCCCTAAACTTAGCCGCATCATCAATGAGTTAGCTAATCAAGCATTTAGCTCTTACAGTTTGTTTAAAAGGTACACACAAAAGCAAAAAATATGAATTTTTTTTTTAATCCTTACCATCACTGTTGAAATGCTGAACCAATTTGAATCTAATTGTGACAGTGTATTTATCTTGCAAATATCATTGAGGAGTTTTTTATACAGGGACATGCAAAATCAAAACGTCATCATGATAAGATTCAAATTACTAAGCCAATTCAAACCTAATTAAGCCAAAGTATCAATCGATGAATTCATTAATCAAATATATTGGGCAAAATCCTAGAACAAGCAAAACATCCGATTTGGCTATTTTTTTTACGCACGTCAACCAAAAAATCGCAACCTCCAAATTCTACCCAATCAGAACGAATGCTTTTTAAGCTTAAGCAAGCAGATACTTACACACTGCTTACGGCAAGCTTTATTATACAATTTTAACAAATTTTATTTCGTTTTACAATTATTTACAAAGTTTCAGCAAGTTTTTCTATTTTTACAAACTTTTAGCAATATTTCGTCTGGATATTTCAATTTTTACATACAAACATTTAGCAATTTTTTCCTCCAGATTTTTCTATTTTTAATAATTTTTAGCTATTTTTTCCTCCTTGCTAAAACTTTGTAAATTGTCACAAAACGGAATAAAATCAATGTTTACTTCGTGAAAAAATTTTCATAGAAACTGTGTAAGTAGTGAATTCTCTGGTACAAAGAACACAGGTTACGATTGGGGAGAATCTAGAGATTTCTGATTTTTCAAAAGCACGAAACTCATTCAAGCACCAGTTAGTAACATATATATGTACACTTTGCGTACATAACAGAAAAAAAAAAATCCTGGATGCATGAAACTCCCTGTGCAGCAATCTCTAGAATGCATGAAATTCATTCAAACAGCAGTTAATAATTTATATATATATATGTATATATGTGTATGCTTCGCGTACATTAACTGAAAAAAAAAAATCCTGTATGCACAAAAATTGCTATATTCCGCACTCCCTAGAATGCATGAAATCCATTCAAGCTGCGGTCAGTAATGTTCGCACAAAAATCGGTTTACAGCAATCTCTAAAGTGCTTAAAATACATCTTATCATATAAAATCAACAAAAATGCACTTACCGTTATTTCTCATCCTTCGTTTTTTTTTAATATTTCACAGGATTTATCCTTTATGACATAAAACACATTTCATAAACATAATTCAACAAATCTGACACACAACAAACCAACCCACAGACAATAGAACTCTATTATAGAATATTCTAATCTGTCAACCAACCAATCAAATCTAATTCCCTCAAAAACCAGCTCAATTTTCAGAACCATGCATTCTGCTCATGCTAGAACCAAGCACAGAAGGCGTGGAAAAAAACGTAAGAAATAAACCGGTAACAAGAAAACTCATTTATCGCTTCGCTAAATTCGATGACGCCAAGCGTCTCGCTTGTTCTAGGATTTAACCTATTTTTCTTAATTATCTGTCTTAGTTTGTGAATAAATTTTTGTAATGTCAGTTGAAACTGATCTCTCGTACATAACGATGCATCACATTTTTTTAATGTTTTTTTTTTCTACACCATGATGTTGCTATTTAACAACATTATTTTAATTTTAAAAAGAAAACAAACAACTAATAAATCAGTAAATATGAACGTTTTGCACTCCTGAAACCCCCCCCCCCAAAAAAAAAAAAAAAAATATATATATATATATATATTGTTTTAATTTCAGGGTAACTGAAGAAAAAAAAAATCCTTCTATAGCGTTTCTATTTTTCCATGCGCTGTGAAGATTTTTTAACGGGTTCAAAAACAAATTTCACAAATACTTCTAACTTAATTAACAAATATTTCAAAAATATATTTTTAATTCCATGTTGTTTATGTATGAAGAAAGAAACAAAAGTTTGGTAAACTTCTATCTCTTTTTAAATAGTCTATTTCAAGAATAAAAACATTCGGTAGAATGCATAGCTTTGACAATACATAAACAAAAATGAAGAATACAGTACCTTTTTTTTTTTTTTTCAATTTCTTATATTTGGTGCAAGATACTACTGAATACTTTGCTACAAGATTTGTTTAAAGATATTACCCTCTCTCATGATTTTTAGGTTTCCAATGCCACGTCTACCATTGCCCCGAGAACTGACGACTGATTTCGTGATTTATTAAGTAAAATCTATATTTAACATTTGAAAATAAACTTTCACTAGAAAAAAAAAAACAAAAAAAACAATGGTAGAACTTTGCATTTCTCTGACTTAGGAAAATAAATATTAGAAGATAAATACATATTTCTTTATTATCTGTTTTTAAAATGCAAATTTAAGAAATGAAATTGAAAAAAAAAAGGTACTGTATTCTTCATTTGTTTATATAGCTGATCAAATATACGCATTTCACTGAATGTTTGGATTCTTATACTATGAAACAGAAGCTTACAAACGTGTTTTTTATCGTACATAAACAACATGGAATTAAAAATATATTCATGAAGTATTTGTTAATAGAAGTTAGAAGTATTTGTGAAATTTGATTTTCAACACTTCAAAAAATGTTCATAGCAGGGAATCGCATCGCACACGAAGAAAACAAACTGATGATTGATTCATTTTGAATGATTCCTTGTTACGCAAATTAATTGATAAAAAAAAATCTTAATCTTTTTTTTCCTTTAAAAAATCACAAATTAAATATAAATAACAATTAAATTGTATATGTATAATTATAAAATATTTCAATATTTTAATCAAGGAATCTAAATATTTTTCGACTTAATGAAGATTTTGATATAAGAAATTCTTTATTATAACAAAAAAGAAAAATATACAAACAATAATTTAATTTAATACATATATATTACATATTAAAAATTGCATTAAAAACTGTTTTCGTATTAAAAAAAAAAAAATCTAAATAGTTCTTCAGCCAGATATGATTGCGAAATCGCCTTTAACTATAACCGTGATACCCATGAATATCCTGACCGCGCAGGAATAAAAAAGGGTGAAAAGGCCGAAAATCTTTAATGTTAGTCTACCAGAAAAAGCATAAGAAAAGAGTCCGATTTTGAAGCTGGATTATATAAAAAACAAGAGTTTTCCTACGTTAGCTCAAAATCTTACTCTCTTCATCTAAAAGCGATTAATATAATATATTAATTTTAAAAAAATCGTTCGATCCATTTTCGAGATAACACCTCTGTGCCCATTACACCATTACATTTTCCATTTTCGCTTAAAAATTGGTTTCCAGATCTCAAAATCTACTGCATGTAGAAATCTATAAATTTCAGGATAGAGTTAGGCCATAGATATAAGACTAATGTGAAAAAATCGAAACGGTATGCCTCATATTTACTGAGATATTAAATGTCGGCGTTTCGATTTTCCTTTGATGTCCTGCTAGCTGTATATATGAGAGTGACGGAATCTTCGGTTTTGGGCTTACGGTTTTCGGTTTTTCGCTGCGTCACTCAAGAGACTACCGTCTCTTATGATGTATAAATTGCTTCTGTATCCATACAGTAAATATTGAAGTATTTTGTGTTTGTAAAACAGTGAATGCCAGAATGTCCTTTTAATTTTTTTTGTTGCTTATCTACTGTCCCGTCAACCACTTTCTATGTAAAAATGAAAACTCATCAAACAATGGGATTTAACATTAATAATACAAAAGCGTCACATCACGTTTGATTTCAAATGTGATGCTTGCAGGCAATGTATGTATTCTATTTTTATTTACTTTGTGGATACATCAGTTTAATTTTCCCAATGAAGGATATAAGTTAACAGTTATACTCTGTATTTTTCACATTTTGAAAAAAAATGAAGATCTGGGATTCATATTCATATTAAAGATCTTGGTACTTTTCCGTTATACAAACACCATGCCAAAATGTATGCTAATGCACCAATTATTTCCACTCTGACCGTGAAAAGGATTTTTATTGTAAACCGTGCTAAACGTTATGATTTGCTGTTTATGGAACGTGAATCACTTTTTTATTGTTATTATTTAACCGTAACCTAGTTAGACATTTCAATTTGCTATTTTTCGAATCAATAATATTTTCTTATTAAGTTATAACTTACTTTTACTACTGATGCTGAGATGGATTTTACCATTTGGTAATTACCAGGTGATGAGAAAGCTGCGATAAAATTGTTTCAGGAATTTCAAATTCTGTATAAAAAAAAATTTGTTCAAAAAAACCATGAAAAAGTTCTGGATTTCATCCGTAATGGAGATGTAGCTTACAATCATCCCGAGAAAGCAGCGGAATATGAAAGAAAAATGGTTTGTAGCATTGCATCTCTTTTCTTAATTCTTTAACTTTTGTTTATTTATGATGTCAAAAGTTGACATCGATTGAGTTTTGTGAGCTGCAACTAGAAATGAATCACAACACGACAGTGGACTGGAATAGCTATTTGAGAAAAGTTTGTGCCAGTGCTTTAAGTTCATGATCAAATTGAAAATTCGGTGAACCTAATAAAATTATAGAAGTAGATGAAATTACCAGAAGAAAAAGGAATGTATGATGTGTTCTTCCTCCTCAACGGGTATTAGGTGGTTTATGTCATGAAACACAGGGATGTTTCCTTACTCTTATACCCAATCGTACAGCTAAAAATTTAATGGCGGCAATAGAAAATAATGTAGCTGATGGAAGTATTATCTACACAGATTGCTGGAGAGGATATAAAACAGATGAACTGCGAGATGCTGGATATGATCATTTCACAGTAAATTACAAATATAATTTTGTTGACTCTAACAGTGGATGTCATGCCCAAAATGTTGAGAGATTATGTTGCATCACAAAATAGCACAATAAAATACATTGGGAAGGCAGTTCGTCATCATTTAGAGTCGTATCATCATTTAGAGTTCATGTGGCGACGTCTTCATTCAAAAAATGAAATGTTTCCTGCAATGATAAAAGACATTTGTAGTTTCATGCCAGCAGTTTAATACAGTAGAACTCCAATTATCTGAATCAATTGGGACCGGACCTCATTCGGATAATCAAAAATTCAGATAATTGATTTTTTTCCGAAAAAAGGGTCTATTTTAATTAATTATTGTATGTATGTTGAAAATGTGAGAAAAAAAAACTATTTTTAAAGAAAAACCAAGCTTCTGAACTAAGATCTTAGCTTTTTCACAAAGAATGGGACCCAAAATTGGGTTTCCTATAGAATGTTGCTGCAAAAACCACTTGAAAACGGCATCTTCTAAATCTTTGTTTGTTGCTGCCTTCATTGATTTTCTTCACGAACTTCCATCTTCGTTTTCAAGCATTGACACGAAGTTTAAAAGTGTAGGTTTGCTCTTTTTAATGTCTGAAATCGTTGATTTTCCAACACCGTACATCTCAGCCAACTGTTTACCCATAACGTTTTTATCTGATTGCTCTAATGCACCGACGCGAAAGAGTACCGTCACAGTAGCAGGTCAAGTATTCAACTAGCAGGTCACATCACACTGACTGACTAATCAGAATGAACAGTGACAGGTGGGCCGGGCCGGGCCGGCTACCTGTCGACAGACTACAGCCAATAATCGAACTGCACTATGAAACAGTGACTCATCATCCCAATAATGTTCGCACTGTACCTACACTAGCTTCGGGAAGACCAATAGCGTGCATAGACAAAATCATTATTTTGCAAATCGCAGTACGTTTCTGTCTTAATTTTTTTTTTTGAAATTCTGAAAGCAATTCGGATAATCAGCGATTTGGACAGTCGGAGTTTGGATAATTGGAGTTCTACTGTATGAGCTTTATTTTATTACTTTATTGTATAACACTTATTTGTTTTCTTATTTTAAGTATATGTTTGTGTTGATTTAATAAAATAGTGAGTAAAAGTCTGTAATTTTCAAATGTTATATTATTGTTATTGGCCAAAAATCATGAAAGTGTAAGAAATGTGATGTCAAGTAAATGTTGTCAAGTGAATGAAATGTATGTCATGTTTATGCATTTTTGGCTTTAAATCTTTTGGTGACAGTCATTTTTTATAGAAAATAGTCGTTGGGAAAATAGACAAGTACTTATAATTTCTTCTCTCATCAATTTAATGTTCATTGTTACTCTTATTGGGTGTTTATCTATTTAATAAATATTATTATTCCTACATCCTTTGTGTATGTATTAGATAAATTGCCTCTTTATCATCTATTAAATAGAGTAAATATTGCACAAATGAGTTGTGAATCTAAACAATAAATAAAATGTTTAAAAAAAAGTTTCAAAAAATACAGTTTTTTTCTGAAAAATCTATTTATTCCCAGGTTTAAACTAGATTTTTCTCCAACTGTAGTCAGTAAATGCTTGTGAAAAATCTTCTTTCTTCGACAAGTCAGTGTTTTTCATTTTGTCAAGGGCACTTTAAAAGGGAAGTATTAAATTTAGTTAGATGACTTAAATATACATGCTACCATATTTGTGATAAAATAACAATACCGCAGTGTGAAGCAGGCTTTCATTTAATTTTTGATAAAGTATTGAAAAAGACATGAACTTATGGAATGATTTATTCTGTCATTTGAAGCATTTGTGTTTATGAAATAACAACTTTGAAAGATTTCTTTAAATGTAATATACAACTGCTTAAGCCTAAGAACTGTCTGCCAAATATTTAAAATTTAATACACATATTCTGTTTAATTTTTTTTAAATTGTATTTTTCTTTTATCATTTTTTTAAAGTATATATTTATGTATTTGATTGTTCTTGTGCTCATATGCTTATTTTTTTTATTATTCTTTTAATTTCTTTAAAAATAGTTAAAAATGGATGCTTCTTCTAGAGCAAGATCAGTTGGAGTTGTTGCTCTCGGTAACTTTAAGTCTGGAATAATTTCTGCTGAACAGGTTTGTATTCACTTCTTTCAATTAGAATTTATTGCATTAATATATTTATTCACAGTTTTCAATTATATGTATTTTTGACTATTTGCAAACTCATTCAACAAAAAGAAAACAAGTTGGAAATTGTACGTCAAACGTGACAAATGAGGTGCGTTCGTACTATAGCTAGTTATATAAATATTCAGATCTGGATGATTGTTAATTCTGTGAAATGAATTCTATCGTCTGCAGATTAATTTCTGTAGTAAAATAAGTATCTTGCTCGCTTGACAATTAAAGCTCGGAAGCTCCTATAACAAGAAAGCACCAAATTTTTTTTTTTTATTATTCAAATTTCTTAATAAATATTTTTATTAATATCGGCTAAAGTTTTGATTTGATTTTAATAAAATTTGAAATGTCTCAACAAAATTCTGCAAAGATAATATATCTTAAATTTCAAACCATTCATTTGGGTAGTTTTTGCGTTGTTATATGCAGACGGATGGACCAGACGACAATAATAGGTGCTACGTATTTATATAATTACAAACGCACCTAAAAATCATCTAATTGTAGAATGAAGAATATAACAAAAATTTTAAACATAGAACTGGATTTTGTATTAATTTATCTACATATAATTTTTCGACTTTCATTTTAAAAGATTTAAATGTAGCACTATTGAGAGGGGGGAGCAAAGAGAACCCTGCATTATTATTATTATTATTATTATTATTATTATTATTATTATTATTATTATTATTATTATTATTTTGTCTGTTTGTAGTTAAAAGCACATTAGGGATTTTCTGAATGGCTATATTATATAATAAGTGTTGTCATGTAATAATACTTTTTAATTAAGATTAAATTAAATAAAATAGATTCATTTAGTTTGTGCTTAGCTTATTCATGTTTTCAAAGTTAAAAATATAATTCAAATATACCCAAATAACAGAATTTTTAAAATATTAAAGTTTTTAAAATATTTTTCTTTGTGAAAGACAAACATCATGTTTAATAATATATTTAAAAAATTCTAACAGTGTTCTCTCATCACATTTTTTTTCTTCCTTTAAGAATGATTCAAATTTTTGGGAGAAATAGCTTCAGGCAGGACAAGAAAAGCAATCTATAAACCGCTCGGCCAATTTTCTAAGATTGGACTTGCCGTGCTGTCAAGAAAATTCATTGTTCTGCAGGAAAAGAAGTTTTTAATTTGAAGGAGTGAAAAATTAGATCTTTGCTTAACAATAACTTTAAAAATTAGTCTCTTTGTTATCCATATTTTCTAAACTCATCTATTTTGATATCCATACTCAGAATAATTTCTGTTTTTGAGATCTTTTGAAATAATTGATTCATCTGTATAATGTTAAATTGAATTATATCATTTCCAGATGAGTTTGATTTGGAGTTGGCTGCCTTTGAGAATATCCATGTATCAGCCTGAAGTGATATATTCATCTAATGAGCATGGAGTATGCCTAACTGCTTTTTACATGGCTGCTGGCAAATGGGAGCCTACCGTTATGGTTATCAAGTCAATGAATGATGAGGTATTTTGACAAAACTTAAACAATTAAGAAATAATTACAGATTTCATTTCTGTTCTTAAATTGTTTTAAATTGCTATTTGATATAGTTTTAGTACTTTTTATAAAATACGCTTTGTCCAGAAGTAGCTTTAGACAGGTGTGATCTGGGCATTGTGATGTGTGTGTAAGGCAAAATGTTTAAGAATATGCATATTACTTTAAGATAAATTTCTTTGGAAGTTATCCTTTATTAGGATAACATTTAAAAATAAAAATGTTGTGGACATCATGATTGCTACAGTGATCCTCAAATTTACTTTTATCAATTTTAAAATTGATAGTAATTGCTAATTTTCAAATTTGAATTCTTATCTTCTATTAATAGATATAGAGGGCTTTTCATACAAAATTAATGATAGGGTGAGTACACCAGTAATTGACAGTTCAATGGTAATTGACTTCTCAAAGAATAAATTAAAAAATAATAGTAAATAAATAAAATAAAAGGTCAAAATAAGAATTCTATTAATTCCCTTGAATATGTAATATCTTCTAATAGTACCTACCAGATTTATTCCACCAGAAGGCAACAGTACACAGAAAAGAATAACAAATATATGATTTGTGACATTTCAGCCATTTTTACTTTCGATGCTTGTTCTTTGATTTAAGATAAGCATGCCTGTTAATCAGTTATCTTCAGATTTATAAACTGTTTTACATTTTAATTTACAATAGTTTTATTTAGAGGAAAGATATTACTTTAATTGTGTAGAGGTATTTTTATCAGAAATGCTTTGGTTTTTGATTTAACAATAGGTGTCATTTAATGGTGCTGCAAATTTGCTAGTATCCAGTAATTGATACCTGGTGTCAATTACTGGTAAATCATACAATTTGAAAATATACCATTGATTTTTGCAGTACCTTTTAGAATTTTTAATTACTTTTGTTTAAAAACAAGTTTCTTTTAAAAATATGAATCAGCACCAGTAATTGTCAATTACTGGAGTATTTTATGTTTTCTTACTTGAATTGTTTAAAAGGGTTCATATTTTTAACTAAAATACTGTTTTGGAAATTTAATAAATGGCATCTATATCAAAACAAGCCAATTCAATGAATATAGGAATTAAGTCCAAATTCCTATACTATCAGAAGGCAATGTCAAATGCAATACATGCAGCTCAGATTCAAAATGTCAACTTTATGAAAGCTAATATAACATTTGGTGTACCTCGTGGTATCCTAATAAACTACGTTAAAGTGAAAAGTGTAAAATGGGTCCTACTTCTATTCTTAGTGTAGCAAAAGAGGAAAAGTTAGTTAATTGGATTTTTAACATTGCTAAAGCAGGCTTTCTTTTAGATTTAAGGAATCAAATAAAAAATAAATATTTAATGGTGTTTACACAAGTTTATCTACAGGGGTGAGAATTCTGCTCCAAATACTCCAAACTGCTACAATTTTAATTTTCTGCTACAAAATGGTAATTCTACTCCAATTTGCTCCAAAAATCAAAGTTTCATGCTCTAAAAGGTGCGAAAAAAAAGGGGGTGGGGGACGGAATAAACTTTGAATGATACAAATCTTTAAATGTTAGAAGATAAAGATTTATACAGCTGATATGCTTAGGATCATAGAAGACAGTGTAGTTTCATACTGATGCATAAATTTGGCTTAAATTTCAGTGTTCTAAACTTCAGCTGTAATAATATTTATTAAATGTCATCTGAATCCAAAGTGGTTGACTGTTCAAAAAATAACGTTGATGTGCCATGTACGAGAGTAGAACATAGATTTTAAAGATGTTTAACTGCTCCATTTTATTGCTTATCTGCTACCAATCCTAAAATTTGGTACTACAATTTACTATGTTCCTGCTACTAATTTTTAATCATTTCTGCTTCAAAATGAGCTTTACCTGTATCTATTACAATGTAAATCTTGATTCATCATTTTTTTATTATACTTATTTTTTAATAAATCTTTATAAATTTTGATAAATATATACCTTCTATATAATATTAATAAAAAAGATATTTTAGCTCTTTTCTCATCTTGGAAAGCACAACTATGTCAAGTGTTGACATGTAGAGTATTTAGGCTTTTTTTTTATCAAAGCAACTTCATCTTTTAAGTATAAAGCTTTTTGTTTTACAGATTATAATAATACATTATAAACTGAATAGTGTATGACATATTTTGAGCTTTTGTGTCTTATTGTCCTATAAAATGTGAAATAAACATTTATTTCTGTAAGGTTTTTGGAGCCTATTGTTCATCTTCTTGGAATGCGAGAAATTCTACTGATGCCAACAACAAGAAATATACATATTTTGGAACTGGAGAGTGCTTTCTTTTCACTCTTGTCCCTGAAGCAAAAAGATATCCTTGGGTTGGATGCAACTCTGACAATGTTCCTCATTCTGCTAAGCTCTTCATGGCTGCTGATAATACCATGATTAATGTAGGCGCTGGGTAAGAAATAGTTTACATTTTTATTTATTTATTTTCTAGACTTTTCCACTCATTAACTAATATTTTCATTAGATTATTATTATTATTATTTGGTTTGACTGTTTCGTTTACAAATTATCATCTCACATTTTGTTGAAGAACTCTCAACAGAAACAGCTTTCGTGTTAAAATCATGGAACTAATTTTTCTGTACTGTTGTTCTCAATAGTACTTATAGATTATTTAACTTAAAACAAGGCCATTTATAATGTGGGAAAGTTTTGACTTTCCCATAGAAACAATGTTTGCTCAGAGGCATATTTTTGTCTTCCTGAAAATTTTGAATAAGTGCTATTTTTGTTTAGCACTTTCAGTTTATAAAGTAATTAATTCATTTGGGACTTTATTTCACATGCCCCCTAAAAAAAAGGAGATGCAGAAGCAGATAAAAGTGGTAAAGCATTTGTAAATTATAAGGATAACATCACAAGATGAATGAGTATATATATATATATTGCCTTAAGAAACTTTTAGTTCCAATTACCCAACCTCTTTGAATGACTACAACTGAGTAATTGGGATAATTTATTTAATTTATATAGTAGTAGATCTTATGCATATATAGATTGGATATTTTTCTCATAGATAAGATTAATGGAGAAGGAAGTAAACTTTTTCTTTCTTTCTTTCTTTCTTTTTTTTTTTTTTTTTTTTTGTGTGTGTGTGTAGAATAAAGTACAATCCACTGTATTTGCTTCACTTACCATTAGACCTTGATAAAGCATTATATAAATTCTTGGGCTCTTACTTTTCAGTCTATGCATATTTCAATAATTAGTATATTTTGGTTGGTAGGTCAGTACAAAAAAGGCTACACATTTCAAAATTAAATTACACTAAAAGTATTTTATTTCTATGCAGTTGTATGTAATAAAATGAAATATTGAAAATTAGAACAATTGTTTTCCAAACTAATTAATGAACCCAAACGAAGTCAACACTATACGATTTTAAGTGTACATTTTAACAGTTGTCTTCATTGTTTCAATCCCCAATGTAAAATTGCTTTTCAGCTGCTCAAAATTGTATCTTTATTAATGCTTATGGCATCTTTCATGTAATATGTTTTCTAAGAACTAACCAAGCGGCCTACCATTGTGTTTGCTTAACTTTAGCTGATGCATAGATGAAGGACAAGAAACTGTCTTCACCAGAAGTTATATATTGTGTCCCGAATTGAATATAACAATGGATGACACATTGCGTCTAAATTTCCATCAGATATATTTATTCCTCTTAAAATTATGAGCCTTTTATTAATTAAAGTTCCAAGTAAATTATCTTGTATTGGGAAGGAATGTTTGATATAGGCATTGTCGCTGTAAATGAACTATACTCAATGTCATCTTATTCTCATGTATTAGGTAGCTTTTAATACAAAAAAGTATAAAGTTACCTATTGCAGCCGTTAGGAGGAAAGCAATTCTGCAAAATCTCGGTATATTTTCACTGATCATGACCACCAGATCCCAAAACCACCCACACCCTCCGTTCAAATGTTGATTTATATCTATATCTATATCTATATATATATATATATCTGATCTATGTCATACGATAACACTCGTATTTATAAATCAATTTGGATGAAACTAATTGTGAGTATTAAGCTCAACCGAGTTTGTTGATCAGCTTTGTCCGCCAACTTGTTTCAATATGGCGGCCATTTAAAGTTTTAAAACTAAAATAAACATTCAAAAAAGTTAAAAATTAATAATTAATAAATATGTTGTGTTATTATTACAACTTTACTCCAACTTTATTTCTTTTACTGCAGTTTTTTTCCAAATTCAAAAAATAAGTTGTTTTTTTTAACTCTTATATCTGAAAAGACAATAAGTATAAAGTCTTTAAAACATGAATTGATTTTAAATTTTCAAAATATTGGATAAATTGATATTTTATTTGACCTATAACATTCATACATGATATTTAATTTTTTTAAATCTAGATTTATGTTTAAAAACATTCTTAATAAATAAGTTGTAAAACCGTCGACTTTTTGCATGCACAGAGGTAAAATTTATACATAAATCAATATTTAATTTACCTTAAAAAACCATTATTATTTTGTAGAGTTTGAATTTATAACAGCATTCTTATTTGATCTACCCTTTGTTATCAGTATTTAGCATGTAATGTAGTATTATTGTAGAGACAGTACCAGATTTATTCTTAATTTTTAAAAAGATAAGAATACTAATCATATCTTTTATAAGATATTTCATTTAATCATTGTGTAAATTCTCTTAATTTTATTGAGACTGTTCACATAATTTTATTACTGTTCTACATGAAAAAAAAATTAAATAGTTTTGTTTTTTAATGTGTACTAAATTTATATTACAAGATTTTTCTTTCCTTAGCAATGGCCAGGGTTTGGTCTTGTTTGACAATTTGTATCATGGAAGAACCGAACATTGTGATACTTTTGACAATGAACCTCTCTGTAGTGTGAAAGATTTTGAGTGCAAAGTTGTTGAAGTCATATGCTTCAAGTGACTTTATCTTTTATTTCTCATTAATTATCTCTTTATAATTTAAACAAAAGTGCTTGCTTTCATGGAAGCAGTTTGTGCTTAAATGAATGTTTTTTGATATGACCACTATTTTCCAGCTGTAAAACTGGATTTTTTCTTTCTTTTTCTTGCCAGATTTATAAATTATTATGTATGTATTAACCATTGTTTTAACAAATGTGGAAATGCATTGTTAAATGAATTTGAAAAACTATTTTGAAGTAAGAGTATTTTAACAATTATTTTTTATCTTGCAAATGTAAATGAGGTAGAATACTTTTGTAAGTTAATATTTTAAAAAACCTATAATTGTAAAGAAATTGTTCATATATATTTAGTAAATTATTTCCTTTTATAAACTAGTTAATGGAAACATGTACAGTTTTCCAAAGAATATGAAAAGCAGATTATATTTTTATTTAAGAACACTTATTTTCAAGTAATATTTTATAAGTAGCTGTTATTCAATTAACATTTTCTTATACATTTTCGAAACAATGTAACAGTTGTTTTACAAATTTTAATGTATGCTTATTTAATTGCTCTTTGAATTATTGTAAAATTTGTGCTATTATGAAATCAGCACTTTCAGAGGCAGATAATTTATAACACATAAAAAGAAGAAAATATGTTGCATAATTTTGTAAGTAGATGACACTTCAGAGTAATATAAGAAATTTGTTTATTAACTTTTATTTTCTAATAAATATATATCAATGCTCTTTTTATTATATAATTGTTTTCTTATTTACAATTTTTTTCTTATTTTTCTAAAATATTCACTCTATTTTTTTAAAATGCACTTCACCCAGTTTTACTTTCATATTAGGACATTGCTTAGCAAATATAAAATTTATTTTTACTTTGTTAAATCAAAGTTTAATGAAGTGCAATCAATATAATATTTAATCAATGGTAATCAAATACATTTTAATAAACATGACTTTTGTAGCATGCAATTGTTTGACTTACTACAATTTTGTAAAATATTAACTTACAAAATAAAGCTCATAAATATTAATGTAGTAAAATCAGTTTTCTTTGTTGCATTATATGGTATATGTAGAAAAGAAAGTAAGTATAGTCTCTTTCAAATAATGTAATTTTTTTCATTCTCACTTTTCTTTTCTTTTTTTATTAATTTGTATACATGAAATTATTTATTTATATCTACCAGTTTCAAATTTATATTGTTTTTGTAGTTGTTTATGTTATTTATTATATATTTATTTGATTTATAATGTAATTGGTGTTTCAGTATTTCAATTATACTTAAATGAGATTATATTTTTATGTTTTACTCCTTAAGAAAATGAGACATCTGTAAAATAAAATTTCTTAAAATTTAGTTTTAAAAATTAGAATTTTACAATAGGTCTCATAGAAGTTCAAAATATGTTTCATCTTATTCTTAAGTTTAAAAATAAAAACACAAGTTTCTGCCAAAACATCTCTATTTTACTTGAAAAATAATTTTTTCTTAACTTTATTGTGACCATTGATTGGCAAATATACAATTTCTTCTTCTTTTTCCAGATCAAAATAAATTTTGTGAATGTGAAGTATCTAGTCAAAACAGTATTGAAAACATGTGAACGTTCAGTTCGATACTATTTTTGTAAAATATTAACTTATTGTATACAGCCTCTCTAAGTTAATGCTATAAATTCACTTTATTTAGCTTAGCTTTGTATTATGGATTGATATGAAAGCAATTTAAAGAAGGTGATTTATGTCTTTCAATTAGTGCCATTTTTATAGCTTTTTACTAGTTCTCCCACTCTTCTTTTTTTAATCTATCTATGTACTATTGTTCTTTTGTTTATACCTTCAGTTTCGAATCTATATTAATTTATGTTAGTTTTATGTTATTTATTCTATTTATTTTAGCTTAATTATTAGTGTTTCGATACCATGTTTCAAACTAACTGTGGGCTTATACCTAAAACTGAATGAGATTATATATCTATAAGTACAATTGATAAAAAAAAACAAGAAAACCTCCCATTTATTTCATTGACAAACTCATGCAGGGAGAAATGAAAATAGCCATTTGATTAAGAATTATGTTTTCTTTAAATATATGTTTAAAAAAAGTTAGCTTAGAAGGCCGTCTTCATATAGAAATTGTGCTCAAATATCACAAAATGAAATGGTTTCTTATTTACAGGGTGTGTCACAATTCCCTGAGGGGTTTGGAAGGCTTATAAAATATATATACATATATATATTATCAATACAGCAACAAAGTTGACTTTACTGGAGAAAGAAACATTACAAGTTTTGTTTCACAAATGTTCAATATGTGAACCTTTGGTGATACTTCAGATATCAAGTCTAACGTCGAATTCTTCCCACACTTGCTTCAACATGTCACGATCAATGGTAGCGAATGCGATTGTGATCCTTTGGCGTAAATCTTGTAAATCACGTGGCATAGGCGGCATGAATGCTCGATGTTTGATATAACACCATAAAAAAACACATGGAGTTAGGTCCAGATAGCGCAGTGGCCACGGAAGAAGGCAATTGTCGTCGCCAGAATCTCATCCAGTCCAATGACAAGGAAGTTCGTTATTGAGGAAATGTCGAATGTGTTGTAGTTAATGCCACATCTTGTTGGAAAATGAACGACAAATAATGTTTCTGTAATTGAGGCATTAACCACAGTTGCAGCATGTCAAGGTAGACAATGCCAGTAACAGTTTTCTGTTTTCTCCATGAAGAAATATGGCCTGTACACTCGTGATGACGGCATAGCAGCAAAAACTTAGGCAAATCGCGGATGTGAGTCACCACTTCCGTAGGATTGGCCATACCCCAAATGTGGACATTCTATGTGTTAACCTTGACATACACATGAAATTTTGACTCATTGCTAAAAATCAATTTATTTGCAAAATTCTCCTGCTCCATCATCTGCTGGACATTCAAGCAAAATTGGAAACAAACATTCATATCCTGTGAACTCAAATGTTGCATTAATTACAGTCATTAGGGTTTCATTTGCAGCTTCTTTCGTAAAATATGCCAAACACTTTTTCCCAGGATCTGTAATTCCACACTTGCTTGACGGATTGACTTCCTTCACACAAACACATCTCCAATACGAGTAGCCCTTTCTGCCGAAAGGCCTGGATAACTAGTTCGTTGTCCATCACACAAGCAACCAGTTTTGTCAAATTTCTGAAACCACACATGAATTGTTTTGTCTGTTGGTGGTTGCAGTCCGTATTTTGTACGAAATTTTCTTTGAACTGTCATAACAGATTGACTTTTCGCAAATTCTAATATGCAGTAAGCTTTCTGTGAGCCTGTAAATGCCATTATCTTATGTTCAGAATTTTCAAAAGTGTGCTTTTTGGTTATTTTCAACTGTTATCAGAAGTAGTGGTGCCATCTGCTAACTCATATGTGAAACAAAACTTGTAATGTTTCTTTCTCCAGTAAAGTCAACTTTGTTGCTGTATTGGTAATATATTTTTCTTACAAGCCTTCCAAATCCCAGAGGGAATTGTGACACATCCTGTATATTAGTAAAAGAAAGTTTTTGTGTGTGTATGTGTTGGCTAGGGAAATCTTATTCCATCTAAAAGTCGGAAAATTTGAACCTTGATTGATGAAGACAGGTCCAAATGCACCTAAAACTCAGATTTTGGAATTTTTTTTTCATATTGTTGAAATGTACATCTAAATCTATTATTAAAATTAAACTAAAAAAGCTAAAATTGGACTATTGTCCAACATTCAGCCAATGTAAGCAAAATACAATATCCAGCAGTCAGCCCCCTTTTAAATTAAATAAATCTAACAAATTTCTTAACTTTTTATATTCTAAAATATTAGTATATTTATCCTAGTAATACAAAAATCCTATAAATTTAGAATAAAACAAACAATTGCTTTGTACTTGCTTCTCAAAAGTTCTGTGATCATTAAAACAGGTGTTCATTTGTTAAAGTCTATAAATTTACTATTTATTGTCCATACTACCAATTTATATTCAGACATTATCTAAAAACATGGTTAAAATTTTTCATTAAAAACGTCCCTCATTTCAAAAATGTAAAACAGTTTCAAATAAAAACTTCACCATTGCACAAAAGCGCTTTTGCTCTGGCTACATAATGCTCTAATAAGAGAAACAATAGAAATTAATACATTCAAAGACGCATGCAATGATATGGTACACACAGTGATTGATTGCCGCTGGAAAAAGATGTTAGAGGAGGGGGAAAGAGAGAAAGAGAATTGAATGCCGATAGGGGGAGCTCTTCAACCAGCAGTCGTATATATAGCGAAGAAGCAGAGCCTTGAAGATTACAATTGATGACGCTCTAGCCAGAGCGAAAGCGCTTTTGTTCAATGGTGAAGTTTTTATTTGAAACTGTTTTACATTATTTAAATGAGGGATGTTTTTAATGAAGAAATTTAACCATGTTTTCAGATAATGTCTGAATGTAAAGTGGTAGCATGGACAATAAATAGTTCTGTCATCACTTAACTGAAAAATAGGGAAAATGGTCAACTTTTGCAACAATCCAACATAAATAGCTGGTTACTAATTCAATAAAGATAACAGCAATTATTTACTGGTGACTGCACATTTGTAAATTATAACATTTTATTTTCAACAAAAAATAAACTGTTTAAAGAGCATTTTGTCTCAATGTGGCTGACTACTGGTGCTTTTATCCTATATAAAATATAAAATTCTAACATATGTGTTATATTGACATTTAGGGTTAAAAGCTCTTTATATTATCCTGAAGATTTCAAATTCAAATCCCGGATATGGTATGGATTTAAAATATGTATTTGATGTTGGTAATGTTTCGAGAAAATTGTAAGTTTTTTCTTTTCTTTTTTCATTTTACAAAGTTTATTATACAGATATTTCTGAATTATGATATTAAGCTAGTCTTTTATATTTAATCTAAATGAGTATTGATTTTTCAGAATATTTCTCTATTATACATTATAGGTATGTTAGCTGTGAATTTAGCCTTATTTAAAATATTCCATATATTTTTTTCTGAAAACATTTTTCATATAATTTTATTTAAATTTACTTAAATTTGAATGTCTATACTCATTTTAGATAAATTGTTCTCGATATAAAAATTAAAAAAAAAAGTGCAAAGTTTTGAATTCTTTTAATTAAATAATTTTCTTTAAAATTTTAATCTATTAATTTCAGAAGAGAAAAATCATTTCTGTAATGCTGTATATTTATTTATTTTTGATGACTGCTATTTTATTTAATCTTTCATTATTGTTTTAAATTTTTACAAATATTAATAAGTAACATTTGAGGATTTCATTTTTGAATTGAAATAGTCTATTAATATGTCATATTAGTTTCAATTATTGGTCTTAACAAAAGCATTGTTTAAAATTATATGCATTTAAAATCAAAGACATATTTACTTATGATGTTGTTTCTTCATTTTAATAGAAATCTGTGTTCAAGAAAAAAATTAGTTCTGATAAATCTACCTGCAATAATACCTACCACTTCATTATGATATGAAATCTTATTATGGTGCAAATAAATTTGTAAAAAAACAAAGGCGATGTGTTTGTAAGTAATAATATTAATATTTTATATCCATAGTTCTCATGTATTGGAATATCAACTTGAAAATAATTTCTACATCTATTATAGTAATAATAAGAGTTTGGGAACCATGTCTTTAGATTATTTTCATTTGTGCTATACAAAAGCCATATTTGATTGATTGTATGTGATGTATTATCTTATTTAACTGTATTTTTATTTATTTATTTATTTATTTATTTTTGGTGCCATTTACTTTTCATTTTAAAGGTAGAATTTGTCAATTGTTTAATGTATACATTCTCATAATTTAAAGCTTATTATTATTTTTTTAAACTAAAAAAATAAATAATGAAACTTTTAATGTATCATTTGAAAGAATTTTGTTGTTATGTCAGATTTCTTTTTAATATCATTTGGATTATTAAGCTATTAAATAATAATAATAATAATAATAATAATAATACCATGCAAAAATTTGATACTGTTTATCTTTAAACCACGAAAGTTTTACAAAAGCATTTAATAATGTAACAAAAAATACAAAAAAGATTTGTATTTGTTATATTTTTCAGTCTATAGTTTATATGAATGTACTTCTTTTTGTCACATTATTTGTATATAGTAGTTACAGTATTGTTGGAAATAAATTTAGTAATATTTATTAAACTACTTTAATAGATTGTAAATATTATTTAGTCTTTTGTAGTGGCGTTACACACATATATGTATATTTGGAGGCATATTTTTGTACTTTCATTTAAAAATAATATATGCATAACTTTCTTTGAGAAATTAAATGACATTTTGTAAATATTCTTATGAAGTTATACAAATTTGAATTTCCTTCTTATTATTTAAAAGATCTGAAATAATGTCAGTTTTGTTGTAAGTGATTTGCATAGGTCTGTAGCTCTCTACCTTACTTTAATTATAAATGTTTACTGATTTCTATAGTTTACTTTAGTCTAGTCAATAAAGTAGCTACCATTTATTATGACATATAATCAAGCTTGTAATGTATGTTCTTACATGTGATAGTGGTGATAATTATCTACAAAAGTCTGCAACTAAAATAAAGTCTTGGTTAATGATTTTTTTTTTTTTTTAACCTTCTTTTTTTATCATGCTTGGCTCATGCTGAACAAAGGATAAAAAAAGTCTCTTAAGTATAAACTCATGAGCAGCAGATGAAACGTGATTAAGCAGATCAGTATGAATATGCACTGTTGTGTACATGATAGTACTCAATGATTGAGGCTCTAACCATTCAACTTTTTTTGTTACGATTTATGAATTTCAATCATTTGACCTTTGTGAAATTAATTTTTCCCATGCAGTATCTTGTACTGCCTTGTTTCCTGTGATTAGATCTTGAGCAGTAGTTCCCAAACTGTGGGTCGTGATCAATGCTTTAGTGAGTCACAGAATGATCAACCAGTTTGTCAAAAATGTATTAATAATTTTATCTGCTATAAAAATACATAAGATAAAAATACATGAGAATAATATGATCTCTAAAGGAAAACATTGTGAAGAAGATAAAGGACTTCATGAAAAGATTGATCTTTATTAAAATTTGTGTAGGGAGTGACTTGAGATTAAAATTCTCTCATTGATGTAAAACCCTTGTGATGACACTTAGACTCCAATGGCTGATCTAGGGTGGGGGGGGGGGGCAATGTGGTGATTGCCCCCACCTTGTGCTAATAAAGAATCTGCCAATCTATCCTGACTGGGCCAGTCTGGGCATTACTTTTTCTGTAGACTCGGGCCAGGTTAGACTTATTTTTTTCTGGCTTGAGCCTGAAGTGGAATTTATTCTTTCTAGATGTCTGCATGGGCCGAAATTTCCAGAGCTGAATTCCGCCCTGTATAAAAGCTAAGAGTTCATCCCAGGTCCAACTCATCAAGTATGAAAACCATTATTGGCCTGGTTCATGCATATCTCTAAATTCTTCCCCCCAAGCCCATGTTGAGCTGGCATTTTTACTTCCTTCTATCTTTACAAGAAGAAAGTGTTGGATTTGTGAAATTTTTCAACTTCAGGTTTTCAACAGATTTATATCTTTTGGGAGGGAGGTCTTAAACATGATTTGACTGTTTTTAGAAAATGTCTGTCTGTATGCGATACAAATTTTCTGGGCGCTCTATCTCAAGAATTAATGCACAGAAATTAATCAAATTTCATATTGTTTTAGACCTTGAGATAAATATATGCTGATTAGGTTTGGGTGTAAACCACCCAACAGATGTCGCTGCTATAATCTGTTTTTCACAATTTCTGCATTAGCTACATCTCAAGAATGAATAGATTGTCATTTAATTTTTGTTGCAGACAATTTGATTTATATAGAAGAAAGTTTTGTGATGACCACAACATTCTAGTATTTATTTATTTTTGTAAAAATGATAGTGATGTCGTACATTTGTTTAGTGTAATCTTTAGAAATTTAATTTGGTTTAATAAATCACAGATATGTATTTTTAAAAATTTACTTTTTTCTTTGTTGGTCTTTAAAATTATGATTTTCTTTTATCATTTGATTTTTTTTTAAATTCTAAACTACGTTGATTTTCTCACTGAATATTCATTTGAATGTAATTGTATAAGTCAATTTTTTTAATCAGTGTTTATGTATGCAATTGTCGAACTATCATTAATGTTGTGGTTATTCTTTTATTTCATGATTTTCGAACATAATCTGTACATAAGTAAGTGTGCTTTATGAATAATTTTAATTATAGGATCATGTTGTTTCAGAAATATCGGCATGTTTTGTAGAAATTCAGTCCGGCCAGGTAGTGCTAATTAAGTTTTTGTATGGGTCCAGGTTCAGGCCTAACTTTTACACTGGGCCAGGTCAGTAAATTTTTTTGTATGGGTTGGGCATGGAAATTTTGGGAAGTGTAGCAGACCTCTAACGAACAAATCTAAGCTAGTTTTAATAGTTTTTTTAAATACTTCTTTCAGCCAGCTACTGAATATGCATTTCTTTACAAAACATTCTTTACTGAATTACAACTTATTTTAGATATAAAGAAACAAGCAGTCTTATACCCAGTTAGTCTTTTTTACATAATTCTGAAATCTGGCGAGGCATCAAGGCTTAAAATTGTCTATGGGTATATTGAAGAGGAAGTAGTTGGCTTTCAAAAAATTGAGTCATTATGTGACTTGCGGTTTTGGTTTTATTTTCGGGTTTGGATTGAGACAACCCGAAAATAAAACTGAAACCCAACAACAACAAAATAAAATCTTCATCCACCACGAAACCAAAATGAAAGAAAATCAATATTTTAATAGAATTATAAAATATAGTCTAGAATTATATCTCTTAATATCAACTTTATCTTTTCTACAGAAAAATAAACATATAGTATGTACTCGTTAATATTCAAATACTGTAAAACATTTAACTAACGGACACCTCAGGCTCGCCACATTTGTCTCTTATTTGGAGGTGTGCACTATTCAGAGGCAGAAATATGCAAATATTTGTGTTGGGGATTGAAAAGTATTTTTTCTAAATAGAGGTGTCTGCTATTCGGAAGTGACCGTACGGAGGTCTTACTGTACATGTTATTACTTCTGAATAGTGGAAAAATTCCATGGTTCTTCCAGGGTGTCCACTATTCAGAGGTTTTACTGTATAAAAGTTTTAAAAAGTATTCCCTAAATAAAGCTTTCTGCTATTTGGGAGTATCTGTTATGAAACTTTTACTATATATCGATTTTATCGGAAAAATATTTTAGACTTTCTTTTGAAAAATCAAGTCAATGTGAACACGACTCGTAAGAGCGAAAACCCAACCTAAAACAAACCCTACCCCAAAATAATCTCAAGTCAACCTGACCTGTAACAAAATATAAGTTCATTTGACCTAAGCCCGACCCACAGCAAAAGAGTAGAAGTTACCCCGACCCAAATCCAGTTCGTAGCAAAAAAGTAGAAGTTAACTTGAACGCCAATTATAAAAATTAGCCTTTATAAAAATCCGCCTTTGTCACACACATGATGTATGTACTTTCTTGTTTGTGTAAAACAATATTATAAATAGCATTGACTTTTAAATTATATTTTGAATAATAAATTCATTTATAAACATATGGGGATGTACATTCCATACAGTGTAATTAATGTTATACTTTTTATTATACTGCAATATTATTATTATTATGATTATTCTCACTAGGAAAACCTATTGCTATTTTCATTTATATGTTTTGACAAAAGTTCATCTTTTTCATAGGATAGGTTATACAAAAATTAATATATCTACTTGTTAAGTAGGTCATGAAAAATATTCCCATTTTAAGGTGAGTTGCATAAGAATAAAGTTTGGGAACTGCTGATCTTGAGTATTCCTATATGAAAAATTTTTCTTGTCCTTGAGAGTATTAAGCTATAGTTTGCAGGAAGGAAAATCTTCCACATATCCATGATTATGTACATTTTAGTATTTAATTTTTTTTCTTCTTTTTTAAAATTCAGCATTTCAGTAAATTTACATTAAAAAAAAAAAAAATTTAAAATCCCCTCCTTCCAATTTTTTGTTTCTCCTCTTTTTTCCTCTCCTCTCCTGCCATATAAAAAATTTAAAAACTTAATTTTTTCTGTCCTAATTTTCACTTTCTTATAAAATAAATAAATGATCAATCATCTTAACCTTCCCACTCCTCCCACTGTAATTTTCATTTCGCCGCTTTGCAAGTCTCTCACATTACACAAATTTTAAAAGCATTAACACTTTAATTTTTAAAAAATCCTGTGTGATTTGTCATTTTGTTGCATAATAAATAAATAATTAATCACTTAGTCATCCCCTCCCCATTCAAATTTTCTTTTGCCCTTTATTTCCCACTAAAAGAAGGGAGGGGAGAGGTATTTTTAGAAATAGGACAGAAACAAACATATTTCTCTTTTTTGCAGTTTGGCTGTTTTTATCCCATTCTATGGGACATACTGGAATGAAGTTTAGGCAACAGCCATTTCTGATCATCCACTGAAGATTTATTTTTTAAATGTACAAAAAGTCTGCAATAGACAACATTATGTATTATATAAAATAGGATTTGCATAAACAGAGTCCCTGTACAACTTATGAAATGATGAATTTGATAAAAGTTAAAACCATGTACTCCACAGCAAGAGTTTGAAGTTTGCTGATAAGTAAAACAGACCTTGAAAGACAAAGTTATTTTTAGTAAAGGTCTTTTCCACGAATAACGAGATGGCTTCAGCTACAATTAGAGCATTCTGCCAACAGAAGAATTTATTCAGAACAGTTTTTAATTTATTTTTTAAAATAAATTTTGAATACATAATCTAAAGTATGTTGTGTAAATTTCATGCCATTATGGCCCATATGTCCTACAGAACCCTCTTAGTTGAGGAAGTTTAATTTCGACAACACTGTATATACACATATGCATGCAAGTACATACACAAAAAATGTCTGTGGATATGGTGCCTTATTGTTGAAGAAAGATGCAGAATTGTTTGAAGTATTAAATCGATATGATTTTAACAGCTTGTATTTATTTGCTTATTAATAGTATATTACTTTGTGATTTTTAGTAGTGATATACTAATTTCCTATTGAAAAGTAAATATTATGTGCAGTTTTGTATTTTTAGCAGCCTAATTGATTATAGCTTCTTAAAATTTATTGCTTTATATTATTATTACCATATTTTGTCATGCAAATATATTAAAAATATGTATGTATGAAAGAATGCTTTCTTTGTTTTTCTTTTTTGAGTACAATCGTTTTTTTTTTTTCTATTTTTTCTATTTACATTATGCTGTAGTATCAAAAGTTATACACACTCTTTTCAGCTTTTTTTTTTTAAGATGCGTTTTCTCTGTATTTACAGAAATATTACTCTAATAATAAAACCTTATATATATTGTATTACTAAAAACTTTAGCACCATTTTATCAGTTTCTTTATTATTTATTTTATTTTTATTTTTTTTGTTTGTGAAAAATGATTATGAGTGACAAAATGTGAGATTTTTGTTATCTGTTACATATTAACTTATAACAATTGAATGTGCTACTATAAGACATTTTTACATTCCTCAATTTGATTGAATGTCATGTAAAAAAATTTTGTTCTTTTTAAGACAGTAAATTTTTTGGCATTCTGTCAAAAACTGTTAATATCTTTAATTATGTATATATTGTAAATACAAATGCTACTTCTATAATTTTCTTTTATATATAGGCAGTGCCAATGCTTATAATAAATGTAAAATCTACTTATTGTGATAGTAATTTTATCATTTCTTTATGTTATTGAATATTTTATTCCTATTTTGATTGAATGCAATAGTGGACGTATCTTTATTTGCTATCTTTGAAACATTTAGTATCAAAATGCAGAATTTCCTTTCATAAATGGAGAAGAAATTCTGAATTTTGATTATATTTATTTATGCCTTCTATCTTTTAGTATAAATTAGTTGAAACTTTTTTCTTTTCTTTTTGCAAATGAATATAAGTCCATTTTCTAGTATTTTTTTGTAATAACAATAATGTAATGAATCATCATTCTTATTGACCACATATGATTGACGTAAGAATCTTCATCTATCAGAACATTTTTAATGTGAGTATTTATAAAAGCATAAAAATACATGCAATATCACTGTTGTAGAAATGTATAACAAGTTTTTTATGCTTAGTTTGTGTTTTATTCCTAGATCCATATTGAATACTCAAATATAAGTGCAGTATTATATGAAATTTGTTCGTCAACAGTGTTTTGCTATTAGAGTTATAAGTAATAATTAAAAAATATAAAAATGTGACTACAACATAAGCAAAGTTAATATTTTATTTAATGACTTTCAAAAATATTAACTTTTTTGCACTTTTATTTATCTTTTGCAAAAAATATTAACTTTATTTGTCATTTTCAAAAGTAGTCTTTGATCTGAAAATGAATTTAAGTGAGTGCAAGTTATGATGTATATTGGAAGCATGTAGCATATTTATAGACATTTTGCATTTGATGATTATTATTTTTAAAATCTGTCCATAGCTGCCATCCCCCCCCCCACCCAATTTTTTGAGTATCACCATTTTTTAATAATAATCTGTATTTTATTTATTTGATGAATTTATGTCATTAACTCAAAAAAAAAAAAAAAAAGGAGAGTTGGCAACTATGTCTTTCTAATGTATTAATACAATATTTAATGAAATCAAATCCAACATAGGTTTGAAAATTAATATTTGATTTAGTAAATTTTTTCTGCCTTAAAAATATGTGTATAAATTGAAATTTCTGAACTTACTTTTCTGAACTGGAAAGTTTACATTTATCCATACAGGTTAGTCTGTTTTGTTAAAGTCAAAGTCAAAACTATAGTAATTTTTCTTTCTGTGATAGTTAGTATCATTTATGGTAAATGTTTAATGAAGTTTTTCTTCAGCTCAATATTTTGAATCTTTTGTTTTTGTAAATATATTGGAAAAGAGTATGTGCTGTATTTTTCTTATAAGCAAAATTTAACCAGTAAATATTTGTTATATACAGAGTGTCTCAAAAAAATTTGAAACATGCTTTAATTTTTTACTTATTAGAGGTACATAAACAATGTATATTGTAAAAGTGCTCAAAATCAGGTAAGAATTAAGATTCTGCTGATGGAATAGTCCTGCTATTGATTTTCAAAAAGTAATACATTTTAAATTTTATATGGTACCTAGGTACTGTAAGTTATATTTAGCAAAATTTTCTCTATGCTCTGAAAGGTACAACACTATAACATTAAAAATTCCATTCTTCTACGACCAAAATTCACTGAGTTATGATACTTTTAATTTTTGTGAAATTTTGAAGCTTTTCGGCACTAAAATATCTGTTTGTTTTTAGTTCCGAAAAGCTCTGAAAATTCATAAAAGTCAAAGTATCACAACTTATTGAGTTTTTGTTGTTTTTATAATGAATGAATTTTTTTTTGTCAGCCCACTGACAATTTTTTTCTAAATATAATTTAGACCCAGAGACCATATAAAAATTTAAAAGGCGTAACTCTTTGAAAACCAATGTCAGAACTATCTCATCAACATAATTATAATTTCTATTGATATTTTTCCAATTTACATTGCCTACATATCTCTAACAGGTAAAAATTAAAGTACATTTCAATCTTTTTGGAATACCTTGTATATATTTCTATGTATAAGTGTGAAAAGAGAAAAGAAATGTCCATTACTAGAAATTTTGCAATTTAGTATTGTAGTTTAAAATATAAATGTTTGAAAATAAATAAACATTTATAATTTGTAATATTTTTGTTTTTAATTATGCATTTTTTGGAGACATAAACATAAACAGTCCTAGGTGCAATTCAAACTATTGTTTCTATAGATTGACAAGACAATTCCTCTTGGTGCATGATTTAGAATTGATTCCCTTAAGAGAGGTAAATTGATTCCCTTTAACCATTCTTTGATTCTTTTTTAAAAACAGTAATGTTGTTTCATTAAGATACGGCAAGGAAAAGATTTACATTATAAATGTTTGACGATAAATAAACATTTATAATTTTTAATATCTTTGTTTTTAATTATGCATTTAGAGATATAACAGTCTGCAATACAATTCAAACTACTATTCAACCAATATAAGTTGGCTTTGGGGTAACATTAACTTCAGACAAATTTATTCATTAATTATGGTGACAGCCAGAACTAGAAACTAATAGAACCTATAAGATATTATAAAAACTAATGTAATTTATAATAAAAAGGAAAAACTTTTTATAAATATCATTAAAAATAAGTAATGTACAACACATGTCAAAAGAACAGTGTCTTTCTTTATCAGGCACAAAGATGTGCTACGACTTTAAAAACAGGAGTAAGATGTTGCTCCTGCTTTCAAAGTAGTAGCACATCTTGTTTGCACCTGATGAACAAAGACACTGTGCTTTTGAAGGATGTTATACATTACTTTTTTTATGATGTTTATAAGAAGTTTTTTCCTTTTATTATCGTAATAAAATTTAGTTTTTTACTAAATAAAATGTTTTTTTTGCTGTCGATGCTACTTTAGCTACTTTTTTTCTCTGTAGCACAGCAAACTCTTCAAGGTCACAAGCCAACCTATCTATGTCGAACAGTACTGTTTTTAGAGTGGGCAAGACAATTCCTTTGGGTGAATAGTTTAGAATCCATTAACTTAGAGAGATGAATTGATTCCTTTTAAAGTTATAAAATTTAGTCACTTATATAGCAACAAACTTTAAATTTGCTTTCTTTTTTTTTAAATCCTGTATTTAGACACATTACACGATTGGCCATTACTAACTGCACAAATTTTTTTCTTAATAACTTTTGAACCGCTGTCTTTATATTTACAAATATACGAATTGTACATCAAATGAATAAAAACTTTTTTTTCTTTTGTTTTGAATGGTTGAGAATTTTGTAATTTTGTTTTCTTGAATTTATGGGTTTTATTTTTTCATTCAAAAAAGATTAATAATAATGAAAATAAGACTGTCTGCATTATTTTGAACATATAATCAAAGAATTCTATTAACTAGTTATTAGTCTGTTCTTAATTTGCTAGATAAATGTTTGAAATTTGATTGAAATTAGTGAATGGTTCCATCATGATCAAACAATGAGTCTTTTTTATTATGAATTATAATTTTTTTCTATCAGTCACCATTTGGACTCAGTAAAAATTTACGAAAAAGCATTTGGAGGCACATGGCACCACTTAGGAATTCAATAAATGCCCTAATAGCCAAGTTCAATACCACTGATAATGTAGTCAAAAGTGTAGTAGTTTTAAGTTAAAAATGCGAGAAGACCAACAATTTCGCAGTCGTGTCTATGTCAGAAACTTAATTTCCAAAACAAGTGTTTAGGAAACATTTTCAGTGTAAATTGTTCAAATTGAGTCAAGATTTCAAATGGTCATACAAATGAATGGTAATCATACTAAATACTATCTGAAAATAATTTGCACATTATAAGTTTTATTTTGACATAAATTTTGTAAATATAATAAATTAATTCAAAAGTTATTAAGAAAAAAATCTCGATGAGTGAATTATGGCATATTTTGTACAATAGTAAGTAGTTTCTAATTTAGCTTCTCTGGAAAATAAATGCAGTTAAAAATGACACATAACTGAGACTATGAAAACTGTTTTTTTTTTTTTTTTTTTCCAGATAGTGTAATATAGGGCTGGATAATTTATCAATATATCAGTCAAGTATTGATATTTTTTAAATATCACAATAACAATATCTAAACTTTGACTCAGCCGATATATCCCAATAACAATAATATTGTTTCACAATCAATTTTGAGCCCTGAAAAACAGCAACGAATGCCCCATACAAATATGTTCTTCAATCCTTCTTTCATCCAATCCATTTTTTTTATTCACTGCCATGCTTCATCCAAAACAGAAAATCTACCGCTGCTGATTACCTCTCTATCATATCTCAAAGTAAAGAATATTCCGATATATCCCAATACATTCAATCTTTGGAAACTGCAGAGTTAGAGATAAATACTGAATAACATTTTTGCTACTGAATAACACTAATCCCACGTTCCTTGTTTGGCTGCTGCGATAAGTCCAGACATATTGCGATATCTCTCAGCTATTGATATGTCCTGTCCAATAAGATGAGTTTGAATATGTGTTGGTTATTGCATGGGATTGATATTGCTTACTAGTATGCGGTTTCTCGGATTCGGAAGGAATTTATATCTGCATTTAAAATGAGCGTCTTTTTTGGTTCCCCGTTCATAAAAAATTTACTTTAAATACATTAAAAATTTTTATGGTGAATTTCACTATGTTATGGAAATTTAACTTATTGCTTATTCTGGTGGATTTTATTAGAAAATTAAATTTTTTAACTGGGAAAGGAAAATGTCTATCAGTTATTCAGCGAAGACGACTTTTTTTTTTTTTCAATGAGAGATACATTAAATAATTTAAACAATGTTAGATAATAATTAAGGATAATGTTAAACTTATATAATATACTTAGATAATATTAAAAAATAAATTATATGGTTGCCATGATTAAATTCTGTAGCAAATCGTAAGATTCCAAAAATACGCAATAATTTCTTAAATTCATATTTTTAGTCATCCAAGGTAATCCTCTGCTAAATTAAAAATAAGAAACGATAATGATCATTTGATAAAATGAAGTTTTTCAGGATGGAATGATTTCTTTATGCCAAGATTAAACAAAAGATATATGACGAAAGAATCGTGATGTACCAATTTTTTGGCCTGGACCCATTTTGTGTACAGAATAAATGTAATCAGGCTAAGCCCCTCCAAACTCTATTTGAACCAAGTAAAACAAAGTTTGATATTTTTAACCAATAATTAAATTCTATGAAACGAAAATTGTATACATTTTTATGTGGGCAATTTTGAATTTCATTTTATTAAATGTGCTTTTTAATCATATATTTAATCATATCATAGTGGTGAAAATGAGACTTCAAAAAAAAAAAAAAAAAGATTAATAGAATAAAATGAGAAGAATAGAGGAAATACTATCTTTAAAGAAAAGTTTTATGAAGTAATGCTAATGCAAAAGTTATTAAACAATAGTTTATTTTCTTTTAAATATTTTGTTTTAAAAAATATGAAAAATAAAAATTGTTTTATGAGCAAATAGATTTAAAAATTTTAATTCATTGCATTCAGCTAAGTTTTGTGTTTAAATTGTTAATACTATATAATTTATCTTAAAACAAACAAACAAACAAAAAAAATTGCAAATGCTCTTACTCTCCCTCCCCCCCCCCCCCTTTTAAATTAGTATCATGATATATCAGCAATATCAATATTAACTTGTTGATATATTTCAATATTAAATTTCTGATATCGTCCAGCCCTAGTGTAATATAAAAATTTAATAATTGGACATTTCTATATCTAAGATTGTTCAAAAGCCTCATCCTCTTGAAAAATATAACATTAAAGAATTAAAAACAGCTTTTTCTTCCATTGCAGCACTTTACAATAAAAATTATGTTTGAAATGATAATGAAGAATTTTCGGTACATGCTTGTTATTTAAGAATTTTGTATGAATGTTTCTAAAATTATTTATGCATCTTGATTTTTTATAAAATGAGTATTATTTTTCTTTACTGAAATTACAAAGTTTAGTTACCTACAGGGCGTATCCAGCCCTGTGGAAGCCCCCATACTGAACTACTATATAGCCCTTACTCTCTTACTTTACGTTAAATTTAATATCAAATAGAAATCTTTACAGTGTAGACATTTTATTGCAAAATAACAAATTTTGGTTCAGAAACATATATTAATTATCAAAAAATATACACATAAATTTAAATCTAAAATTTGTTAAGCTAAAGGAACTTTGCGAGCTGTTTTCATCACGAAATCATTAATAATTTCAGTGAAATACAGTTCTCTTAGTAAGTTATTTTCTATGCTATGCAGGGATAAATACAAAAGGTGGTTTTGTGTTATCGTTGTTCTTAACTTATTTTTAATAATCTTGACGTTTGAAAATGAATTAACCCCACTGCAGTTGGACACCATCAACACCAGGTAAGTTTTCAAGGCTATTTCTAAGTTTGGAAATGTAGCTTTGAAATTTTAACTGTGCAAAACTTCATGGTAAAAAGGCTCCTTTGGTTATGTGTCTTCATTATAGTTCTTTTACTATAGATTGATTACTTTCTAATTGTATTAATTCCTTTCCTAGACTAGGCTCTGAATCACCTTTATAGATATTAATTAATTCATCTGCTGCTGCATGTAAATTTTGCATTCCCACGCCTTCTAAACGATTGAAAAATTCAAATCTATAATACAATTAATCATTATTATTAAAGATGTAATGTTTGATTGTACATACAGTTTTAAATCGTAATATTGAAAGCAAAAGAAATGAAAATTGTTCGATTATTCGATTCTAAAATAAAATTTAAATACTTTTTAAAATTTCGTTTCAGACAAATTGACACTAAAATAGTTAATTCCCCAAAATAAAAAATCGACATTTGTGAAGTACGGACTTTGAGAACTAATCTTACAACGACTTTCATTTTAATGGACTCAGTAGTAAATAGGTTAATATTTATTTTTTTCTTCACATATAAAAAGTTTAATAGTAACCTTTTGGGAATTTCTGCCCTATTTCAGAAATTGTACACAATTCTAAATTTTGTCTTTCTGATAAAGATAGTGGTTTTGGGCGGCCTTCTTGTTAAATTACCAGAAATCAAAAAAAGAAAAGTTTTGGGGACTCTACATTTTTTCAAATATATTGTTATGAATTTTGTAAATATTTCATTCTTTTTAATTTATTTTATTTTATTATTGTGAAAATTGCAGTATTATTAATGTATTTCCTATTGAGCATCATGTAACTCAATGCTAAAGGCCTCAGGTGCTTTGCAAGAAAAACAACCTTACACCCTCATCTTTATAATGGAAGTCTATGGTAATATCGCCAAGGAATGGGTTTATCGCCAAGTTGGCGATGGTTTTGGCGACTTATTTTTGTCGCCAAATTTGGCGATATATTGCCAAATGTCGCCAAGTTGGCGACGGATTTGGCGACTTTTTGTGCAACCCCCCCTTATACATTTACATTGGGATCCTTTCACGTTTGGAGTACTCTATCGAGAGTTGAAGGACCTTCTGGTAATTTCTAGCATTAGAAAGCCCTGGAATAATCTGGAAAGATCTCTGAAGTCTATATAAGGGACCTCCACCAGTTCAGTTAGTTAGTTGTCTGTCAACTGCGATTGAATTCATACGAGAGGCTTTGCATTGAGAACTGTGTTTTTCGGATCGATTTTGTCATTGATACGTCGTATTGAACGCATTGTTTCTGTGTGAAATTTTGCTGCGCTTTTATTGGATTTGAAGATTACTGAATATCTTGTAATTTTCAGAAGATATTTGTGATCGTATTGCACTGTTTATAGTGAATAAAGCCTTTTTATTGTTCTTATATATTGGCATCAGTCCTTTCGAACCCCGAGCTCACAACAATATAAAAAATCTCATAAGTTTCGTCAAGGTCCCTCTCTTAGCGCGGGTGCTAGGCTGAGTGCAAACATTTTCGAAACTAATTTTTTTTTTTTTTTCAAAAACTTTAAAAAAAAAAAAGGATTTTTTAGCCTTGTCGGAATTTTATGAGCACAGGGCCCAGAGACATTGCATTTGTGGCATTTCTTTAAAGGCCTATCCTGGCGCGGTTAAGGATTGTCAATGATTAATAACGTCGGTTTAATAAATGTTGCGGTTAACAACTCTTGGTAGCCATTCAGTATCTTAATGCTGGAAAAAATTCATAAAAGTCCGATTTTAATTTAAAAATTCTATTTTTGTTTAATTTAAAAAAAAAAAAAAACTTTTTTAAACACGCTATTTATAGATCGAGTCTTTAGATGTCCCACCTCCATTCGTTCTTGTAAGGATTTCAAGTGCATCGAAAACCTTGAAAATATATTTCATTTTGTGATTATTGTTTCAAACGAATCCATGGTTGAAATTTATAAAGAAAATAAGGGAAATTTTAAACATAAGTATCAACATACACATGAAATTTAGCTAAAACTTATAATTTATCTACCTAATTTGAGTTATTTCTAAGCACTTACGTGAACTTAAACATAATTTTGGGTAACAGAGATAATTTTATCTGCCATAAAGAAATAACATCTTTAACAATAGAATGGATTTAATATTTGTCCAACAGAAGCGTCGAAACAGTTTTGTTTTTAATTTCGGATGGGAGAGAAAAAGGGATAGTACAAAAATAATGCATGCGAAGATACTTTCCTGCTAGAAAGGAAGTTAATTTAGCGTTATTAGTAGTTTGTAGTCTTTAGGAAGATGATATATTTAACCTCGTAACAAGGACGTGTAAAAACCAGAGAGTGTCCTTAGTTACTCTTAAAACTGTTTTTAATTTATTTAAACAAAAATGGGGTTATTGAATTCAACTTCTATATGATATACACAAAAACATGAATTTTATAAGCCCGATTAAATTGAAGTATCGTATAAATCGAATTTTATAGATATATATATTTCCAAATCGCAAATGTTTTCCCTTGATTTTAAACACGCTTATAAAGAATGGGTGAAACCAATTTTACTTCAGCTTTTCAAGATATTTTTTGTCCCTTTTTTAGGGTTTCGTTCATCTTATGAAACCCTATTACTCCCGCTCCTTTGTCTGTCCGTCACATAGCCGTTCTCAGAAACTATATAACTTACAGGCATGAAAATTTGTGTACTTATAGCTAAATACCTACTATAAAGCTCAAAATATTAAAATTTGAAAAAATCGTATTATTTTAATATAGAAAGATATAAAACCAAAAATCTAACAGCCTTTTCCTATTAAATTTAAACATTTTTCGTTATAGCAGTTGCCAACAATTAAAAATCCACAATAAAATTCTTTCTACAATAATTAATTTTCTATTGAAAGATTTCCTCGTGAAAAATGAAAATGAAATAAAAAGTTTCACCAATTGAAAAAAAGAACAATATGACGTCATATTGGTAATAAAACGGAAAATTTCAAAGATTTCTCAATAATACAAAGAGTATGAGTATGTGTATGTACCGAAAGCAGTTTAATATCACATCATTAGAGGATTAAAAAGAAAATTAATCTGACGTCATATTGGAAGTTTAACGGATTTTTTAAATGTTTGAGAATAATACAAAGCGAGTATCAATATGAGTATTAGAGAATAGTTTGAGGAACGTATTGAATCGTGATAAAAAAAATCCCTGACGGCTCGGCCTACAGGCACAGGTAGATTTCGAAGACGCAGAACGTGGGGCGCCTGTTTGTCGGGAATTGCGGAAGAAATTACCTTTTTGCGAAGATGCTGCAGTTGGAACCGCCTACTTCGAAACCAAACTTGTTTGCAGGCGGAGCCAGCAAGGATTTTTTTTTTTTTTTTTTTTTTTTTGCTATAAGAGTTGGTCCTATAAAAAACAAGTCAATATAAAAATTTTAGATAATATTAAGGGGATTTATAATAAATTTAAGCGGATTTGAAATCTTGGGAATTGACGAAGTTATGAATTTATTTCTTCTAAAACCCCCCTTCCCCCCCTTAAGGCAATTTTTAATTATATCAAAAATCTGTCATACATAAATTTTCGGTCCTTTTCCTAGAAGTAATAATAACTTCAAACGGATTCGATACGTATCATAATTAAGAAATTATGGGCTTTTTTCTGTTTTCACAAAAAGTCCCCCCATTCCCCCCCCCCCCCCTTGGTTCGATTTTGCCCATTAACGAACTTGAACGAGATTTTATGCCCCTTGATTTTATGTATCAGTTTCGAAAAGATGCGGGAGTTGGAACCGCCTACTTCGAAAAATAACTTGTTTGCAGGCGGAGCCGCAGGGATTTTTTTTGTTTTTAATTTTTTTTTGCTATAACGGTTGGTCCTATAAAAAACTTGTCAATATAAAAATTTTAGATAATACTAAGAGGATTAATAATAAATTTACGCGGATTTGATATCTTGTGAATTGACAAAGCTATAATTTTTTTTCTTCTAAAACCCCCCTTTTTTCCCCTCCTTGGGGCCATTTTTAATTATATCAAAAATCTGTCCTACATAAATTTTCGGCCCCTTTCCTAGAAGTAATAATAACTTTAAACGGATTCGATACGTATAATAATAAAGAAATTATGAGGATTTTTCTGTTTTCACAAAAAGCCCCCCCTTGGTTCGATTTTGCCCATTAACGAACTTGACCGAGATTTTATGACCCTTGATTTTATGTATCAGTTTGGAAGAGATTTATGCAGAATTTTTCCAGTTATCGTGGTCAGAAAAAAGTGATATAGATAGATAGATAGATAGATAGATAGATATATAAACTTTTGAACTGGGGGTGTTTTTGGGTTCTGGGAGTCATGATCGGCGTAGTTCTGCAAAAATTTTTCAAAATTTCCAACTTAGGTGAGAATGTAATAGGTAGTATTTCTTACGAAATCTACCTAAAACGAATATGGAAATATTCGCATGTTTTAACATTTTGAAGGTGTACAACATGTTTAATTTTGAATTTTTTTTTTTTTTAAATATCGCATTTAGTCCAACTGACAGATATTATTATGACAGAGTATAATAGCGGGCTTCGCCCGCTATCGGGCCTGTTTAGATATTCGAAAAAACGGAGTTTGTTATAAAGAGATTTACATATGCTTTTAATTATCGGGGGTGAAACGTTTTTCTTAATTAATGCATTTATTTTTCTTTTAATGTTACGTGAACGACGTCACGGGTAACAGCTAGTAAAATATGAAATAACAAATCTTCCTTAATCTGTGGGCAAGGTTAGCTCCAAACATGGGCGTTTGTTAGCAACAATATAGTTTAAAATCAATGCAGATACTTTTAAAGAACTGTCACAAAAAGTCTCACTTTCTAAAATACGCAATTTGACTGTAGGACCTGGATTACAGAAGATTACGCAATAGGTTTAAATATCTATTTTATATAAACTTTTTTTTTTTTAAATATCGCATTTAGTCCACATGACAGATATTATTATGACAGAGTATAAAAGCGGGCTTCGCCCGTTACCGGGCCGGTTCAGATTTTCGAAACTAGTCGGATGTGCCAATCCCAAAACTTTCCTCTATCTCAATCATGTTAATACTTCTAATTTTGTCCTCACATCGCCAATAAAATCAATATTTTTCGTCATTCTGTTGTACGTCAGCTGCTTGCGAATCATCGGGTTACCGCGATGCAATCAACTGATGTATACTAAACTACGAAAAGTTCTTTTAGCCTGTACCGACCTGAACAGATAGCCTCCCTATTCCTTGGTTTTACGATTTTAGCTAATTTAACTGGAAAACACGACGCTAAAATGCGTGGAAACCAATTAAAGAAGATTCATTCCCAGTTCTCGTCAACATTGAATTTGAATGAGAATATCGCCAAATTAGTCTTCTATAGCCAAGTTGGCTACATTTGTGGCAACCTTTTTTTGTCACCAAATTTGGTGATATTTCGTCAATTGCCGCCAAGCTTGGCGAGAATTTGACGTTGGCGAATATAAATATATAGTGTTAAGCATTTAAGAATAGGAACAATGGTTACAACAATGAAAGAAAATTTGCTGAAACCTTGTTAACTAAAACTCATAAATTAAACCCGTTTATGGATGAATTCTACTGTCTTGTTTGAAAATGTCAACCACCCTAAAATTTCAAACCGCTATATCTCCGCCATTTTTTAATATAGAGACAAAACAAAAACTGCTCCGGATTCTCCGGATCAAGGCCGAACATTTAACGGAAAAAACTTTTAGGATTTCTAATTTTTTATACATCTTTTTGAATTTGAAATCTTTAAATGGCTATCACAGCGCCCCCTTCCGGCGGAAAATCCCCACATTCTAGTAGGACCTGCTGTCTACAGCCAAAAACATATTAAAAATTTTTTGTTTAATTATCTGCATAACATCATACAGATTTCGATGATACAATAGTGAAAATCGAACAAAAATCGCGATGGCAGTGCCCCCTTTCGTCGAAATATCCCCGAATTCAACCTGGACCTGCATGCTATGGTCAAAAACATAGAAAAAAAAATTGGTTTAATTATCTGCATAACTTCATACACTTTTCGATGATACTATAGTGTAAATGGAACAAAAATATCGATCACAGCGCCCCCTTTCGTCGAAATATCCCCAAATTCTGATAGAATCTGCTTTCCATAGCCAAAAACATAGAAAAAAAATTAGGTTTAATTTGAAGCATAACTTCATACACTTTTCGATGGTACAATAGTGAAAATGGAACAAAAATATCGATCACAGCGCCCCCTTTCGTCGAAATATCCCCAAATTCTGATAGAATCTGCTTGCCATAGCCAAAAACATAGAAAAAAAATTTGGTTCAATTTGAAGCATAACTTCATACACTTTTAGATGGTACAATAGTGAAAATGGAACAAAAATATCGATCACAGCGCCCCCTTTCGTCGAAATATCCCCAAATTCTAATAGAACCTGCTTTCCATAGCCAGAAACATAGAAAAAAAATTTGGTTCAATTTGAAGCATAACTTCATACACTTTTAGATGGTACAATAGTGAAAATGGAACAAAAATATCGATCACAGCGCCCCCTTTCGTCGAAATATCCCCAAATTCTAATAGAACCTGCTTTCCATAGCCAAAAACATAGAAAAAAAATTAGGTTCTATTTGAAGCATAACTTCATACACTTTTTGATGATACAATGAAGACACACAGACGGACAGACAGACATTTTTTAAAAACGTGTTTTTCGGAATCTCTGACCCCTAAAACGTGTAAATCCGTCGAAAACCGGAAGTCGAAAAAAATTTCGATTACAATACTTTCTTCTATTATAGATAGAAGAAAGTAAAAACGAGAAAAATAGACCGGTAAATAATATAAAAAAAACATTTTTTTTTTTTTTTTTATGAAATTTATTTGGATTTATTAAAGAAAGGATAAAGTGCTTTGAAAGGAATATTAAACGAAACCCTTTGTGCGATCTTCGATCACACTTACCCGCTTGTTTAAGATACAGATACTACTGAATAGCAGCAATATTCTTTAAATATACGTATAATCTCTATAAAATGTACACCAGCATGAAAAAATTTAATTATAATTTTTTTAATGGTATTGCAGTAAAAAATATATAATTTTCTTTTAACAGAGGTTAAACGTAATAAATTATTAATTCTTATCTTCAATAACTATATCCAAATAAATTTGTTATTTATGTAGTAAACTTTCTTTACGTATTGTTACTAGGCAAGGGCATGCGGGACCTGCATAAAATTAAGCTGGGCGAGACTGATGTTGTCAAGTAGGCATTGGTAATTTCAAATTTTGGAATGAAAATTAACACTTTGACAGCAACAATATATTTGAAATAGTCCAGATAAATTTCTTGGTTGCCAAAAAGTACGACCGATTGTAGGCAAGCCGGAATCTTTCATCGGTATTGAAATTTGTATTGTTTGTTTAAATGTATTATTGTAATCTGTTTTATAATCCTTTTGTTACAGATAACATCTTTTGTTTACTAACGAACCATTTTTCATAAGAAAATAAAACTGTATTTGCAACTTGTGTCATGTGACTACAATTAAATACTAGCAGGTTAACCCGACTTTGCCCACGTGTTAACCTTGTGTGTGTGTAAAGGGGAGGGGGGGGGGGTTCCGAGTAAAATAAATAAAAAAGCAATAATACGGCGATCACAATAACGGAGGTCTATGCATTCCTGCCATAAATCGTTAAAAATACCAATCAGGTAAAATGACGTTACTTTGACGTTAAGATGATAAAATGCTATATAATTTATAATGACGTTAATTTGCTTTATTTGGCGCGTGTAACAGAAAATTATACGATTTCTCTGGCAAATGTATTGTTGCAATCTGTTTTATAATTATTTTGTTAAAGATAATATCTTTTGTTTACTAACGAGCCATTTTCACAAGAAAATAAAACTGTATTTGCAACTTGTGTCATGTGACAACGATTAAATACTACCTTGTGTGTGTGTGGGGGGGGGGGGGACTGGGCTTCCGAATAAAATAAATAAAAAAGCAATAATACGGCGATCACAATAACGGAGGTCTAGCATCTGATAATACTTAAAAAGGAACAGCTGTCTCATAAGCACCAGGGTTGGCGCAACTTTTGTTTTGCGCCATTTTGGCGAGAAAAACCCCGCTTTCGGGTACCTGTTAGGTCTATCTTGCATAACAGCATGTTAATTTTATTTTATTACTAGTATATAACCCCTGTCAAAAATGATGGATTGTTGATCTGCGTTCCATTTTCATAAGACTTCATACAAACAAACAGTATGAAGGTTTTATTATTGAAAGGTTTGTATTGTAGAAAAGAACATTTTAAAGCCGGTAGATGGCGCCAAAACAATATTGTTCACAACAGATTCAGATTCAACCAAGCAGGGAGGCCTACCATATGGCTTTAGCCTCTACAAGCCCTGCTTGGCAAGTTTATTAAAAAAAAAATACATCTTTGACAAAGCAGCCCTTATTGTTTGCAACAGTGTTCGTTTGTTTATATCAGGGATATATAAATAGATTAGGAGAAATTTTTCGCCTATGGCATCCTCCAAGCAAACTTGGGCCTGACGCCGAAGTGGTCGCATGCGGCCCTGCGGTCTGTACCAGCATCAAATTAACATTTTTCGCTATACGAATGTGTTATTATTTCCTTTATAAATTATTATTTTTACATTATATTTTAATATGGCTCGAAACTGTTTTGTATACGGATGTGACACGGACTATGTGAAAGTCGAAAGACGGAATAATGAATTGAGTATAAGAAATCTATCATTGTTTTCTACTCCTAGTAGGCTTATATGTATGCTGATCTAATATTTAACTGATTTTTATTTTTATTCGAAAGAAAAAATGAGTGAGTAAGATAATGTTTAAAATAACTTCTTTCAATTCTTTCTAAAAGTCTAGTTTAAGAGTTTATACAAAAGTTTCATAAAAAAATTCGTAATACAACTTTGACACAATGTTAAACAGGTACTTTTAAATGAAATGTTTAAGACAAGTATATAAAATCAGACCTTGTATTTGCTAAATATTTCTATGACAAAAAAGTCAGTTATTTTTCTCCGAAGTCTTGTTTAAAAGTTTCATGATATAAAAGCTTTATTTAAGAATTTTAGCAGAGCAATTTTAAATTAATTCTTTTTAAATCTGGATCATTTTATATTGAGGCGACAGATGGACCAGTGAAAGTCAATATCCAGATGTTTAATTTTTTGAATTCTTGAAATTTATTTTGTTTGTTCTCTCTTTAAAAATGTTTGTCAATTGTTTCTTACAAAAATCTGCATATCTTTATTTATGTCATTTTTATTTAAATGCACACACATAAGAACAGAAGTTTTAATTTATCAAAATATATTGATCAAATGCACTATATACACTTACACAGACATCAACTTCTATTTTGATTAGGGAAAAAAAAATAGGAAAAGAAATGTTAATAAAAAAAATACTTTAAATAGTTTGTTCAGTACAGTAAACTTAAATAAAAAAATAATAATAACTTTGCTTCAGGATTTGTCTTGAATAGGAATTATTTTTTTTCTTATACAGCTGAAAAAAACAACAACAATAAAAATAATTGTTGTTTTAATTATTTGTAATTTGTAAAATGTATTATGAACATTTATCAAATTCTTAAACTGAATAATTCTTTTGTTCATGTTTTTTATTTTTTATTTTTTAAATAATAATAATAATAATAATAATAAACGCGTATAAAAACATTGCATGATATGTTTTAATTAGAAAAAATAAGTTAATCCATGAAATATTTATCAAAATTAAACTGAATAATCTAAATAACTAAATAAATCGTATCCAGAAATTTTATCTAGATACTGTCTTAATTACTTTAAATTATCCGAGTACAGTAAAATTTAAAAGAAAAAAAGTAACTGTGTTCTAGGCTTGTCTTGAATAAGAATTAATATTTTTTGTTCCTTTTTAATAATATAGTTGAAACAAAAATATTTGCAGTTTGTAAACTTATTATAAATATTTCACAAATTCTTAAAATAGTTCATGTTTTGTGTTTTTATTTTTTTAATTATAAAACTCGATAAAAACAACGCAGCATTTCTTTTTAAATGTAGCTAAAAAAAGTTATACTTAAAAAAAGGTGTTCGATTTTAAATTCAAATCCAGACAATAGATGGCGCTCCGGCCAGTAATTGAATTACTGGGCATTACCAAACTTCATTTTGGATTTGGGTTGGGTTGATTATTGACGGCCAATTATCTACACTTGGGATATAGGCCCGGGGGGAGTGCCCTTCGTGGGGGTCTTTCTAAGGGAACCTAACCCGTATTTACGCATGGATGAATCCACGGCTCGAAGAAAACCACGAAAACTCCGAACGGTTAGGCCGACGGGTGCGATTGGGATCGAACCCAGCACTTCCCGTCTACCAGCTTCGAGAGCACAACCTCTCAGCCACTGGTGGGGCCATTTTGGATTTGGAGTCAAAATCGTAACGCAGCGTTCCCCTACCTGAGATATTCTATTATATGGCTTATATCTGGGATTCGGATGTTTAAACTGGATTTTTAATTAAGAACTTAAAACATTATAATAGGATATGATAACATGTTTTATAGGAAAAATAATCTGAACAGACATGATTTCAAGATAATTTAGCATAGCTTTTTCATTAAGCCTAACATGGCGTTTAACTACAGTCGATACGCAGACCAGAGTGGTACGGCCTGGAATGGTTACAGACAGATTCTTGCCTTCGGATTTTATTATAAGTAAGATGAAACAGTTTATTTTATTATAAAACACACACAATTTTTTTATTATAAAGACACACAAATTATTTTATTATAAAACATACACAATGCTTAATTTATTGTAGAATACACAATGTTTAATTTAATATAAAACACACGCAAACTGCTCTAACGGGTTGCCATACAAAACAAAATCTCGCCAATGTGGCCGGGTTATATTTTTATATTGTATTTTTATATTATTATACTAGGGGGGCTACCCCCTGCGATCTACGCTCGCCAACCCCCGCTCAGACTTCGAGGCCTCTAAAAACATGACAGCGTGCTTTGTTTTAAAAATATTGGTAAATCTGTAATTGGGTTGCCATGCTTTTAACGTTTTAATGGGGCATTTTTTTTATTATCATGGCCTCATACACAGCTGTTGCGACAACTGACGACTGTTTTCGGGATTGATAAGTAAAATCAATTACAACTTGAAAACCAGCTTGTATAAAAAGGTTAGGTTTAAATTGTGGCTACCTCTCGGACTTTTATAACAACGATCTGTATTCTATTCTTCCTTTGCGTTTAAGGATGAGAAAAATTCCATCTGCTTGTGAATGACATTAGGAACCATGGTATTGAAAAGTACTATGTTATAGACATTTTCAGTAACAGGTTTTAATTTTCTCTCTATTTTAGTGCACCATCATGCATATTTTCATGTTATTTTAAATATGTAAATTATTTATTTTAATTAATATGTATATACGAATTTTCTAATAATTATTTATCATACAAAATTAAATAAATATTTTGTGCACGCATGCCTGCATTTATTCGGCATCAATTGATGAGATATTTAAACAAATTTGCTATCCGCGATAATTTTACACAATGTTATGTCACTTGAATATTGTCCATTAGAAAATCGGGTACTTTTCCAGTATAGGATCCTTTGCTTTTAGGTTTGGCGTAATTCGAGCTTCAAAAAGGGATAGATTCGTTAATATTCATAGATTTGTTGCCAAAAGTTATAAAAACAAACCCAATGAACTTTTGGTGCTTTTCTATTATAGGGGTCTTGACGTTTTTTTAAAAAGCTTGGCGGATATACCAAGCAGGATAGAATACCAATCAAGATATTTTATTCTCCTTCCGTTCAGTTGGGCAATTATTATTTTATATATTCGTTTCAAATATCCGAATTAGTGATTTTATAAATTCGTTTAATTAAATTTTACAAAAAAATAACAAAATGATATCAATAAATAATAATTACTATTAATTCCTTTTCCCCCCTTTCTTTTGCGTTTACATAAATGACGTCATTTGGACGAATTTATTAAAATATTTTCAGTTCATAAATTAAATTAAATGCTGACAGACGATTGAATCCTAACGATAGAAATGTGATTTTTGTTTTCAAATTTTCCTGAAAAACATATTTAATCACAATCTTGTCTTCATTATCGATTGAAATAAAAGATAAATCCAATTTCAATTTGAAAATGACGAATAAAAAGAAATCAATAATCCCTATCGGGATACTTTTAAAAATTTTTCCCTTTTTTGTCACAAAAAAACTGAGTAATTAGTTGCCATCATTACAGAAATGTCATTAAAATTAGAAAAAAATTAATATCTCGAAAACTAATTCCAATTTCAAAATTCTATTACCAGTTTTGACATCCGCGGATTTTTATGGACAATTTGTATTAATTTCACAATCAAGCGTTTAATATTTTATTAAAAATAGCCCTGAAACATAATCAGCCGTTTAATCAGTCGTTTCATAAAATCGTTTCATAAAATCGTTTCACAAATTCGTTTCATTAGGATTATATATATATAGGGTAGATAGGGTAGATTTTAAATATGTAAATTATTTATTTTAATTAATATGCATATACGAATTTTCTAATAATTATTTATCATACAAAATTAATTAAATATTTTGTGCATGCATGCCTGCATTTATTCGGCTTCAATTGATGAGATATTTAAACAAATTTGCTATCCGCGATAATTTTACACCATGTTATGTCACTTGAATATTGTCCATAAGAAAATCGGGTACTTTTCCAGTATAGGATCCTTTGCTTTTTGGTTTGGCGTAATTCGAGCTTCAAAAAGGGATAGATTCGTTAATATACATAGATTTGTTGCCAAAAGTTATGAAAACAAACCCAATGAACTTTTGGTGCTTTTCTATTATAGGGGTCTTGACGCTTTTTTAAAAAGATTGGCGCAATTCGGGCATCAGAGATTTGGTGCCAAATGACATAAACAGCCATGGAAACAAATTCGACGATTTTTTTTGTTTATACGCGTATTTTAATTATACGTATATTATCATTGTTTTTTCTATACAAATTACTTCTGATTATATATAAAATAGGATAAATGACATTTTACGCTAAACAAATTGTATCAATATGTTTTTGCTCCTTTCTTTTGCGTTTACATAAATGACGTCATTTGGACGAATTTATTCAAAATTTTTTCAGTTTATAAATTAAATTAAATGCTGACAGACGATTGAACCCTGACGAAAGAAATGTGATTTGTTTTTTCAAATTTTCCTGAAAAACATAATTTAATCACAATCTTATCTTCATTATCGATTGAAATAAAAGATAAATTCAATTTCAATTTAAAAATGACGAATAAAAAAAATCAATAATCCCTGTCGGGATCCTTTTCAATTTTTTCCCTTTTTTGTCACAAAAAAACTGAGTAATTAGTTGCCATTATTACAGAAATGTCATTAAAATTAGAAAAAAAATTAATATCTCGAAAACTAATTCCAATTTCAAAATTCTATTACCAGTTTTGACATCGGCGGATTTTTATGCACAATTGGTATTAATTTCCCCATCAAGCGTTTAATATTTTATTTAAAATAGCCCTGAAACATAATCAGTCGTTTAATCAGTCGTTTCATAAAATCGTTTCATAAATTCGTTTCATAAAATCGTTTCACAAATTCGTTTCATTAGGATTTTATATATATTGGGTAGATATATTTTTTATTACCCATATTTTTGTTACAAAATTTAGGCTGTTAAAGACCATCTCGTTTATTTAATCATTTACAGTAGGATTTCCCAAAGAACGATATGGAATATACTAAAACTATCCCTAAAAAAATAGCAATGCAAGTTCCATCGAAATTCATTCAGCAGAATCTTTTAATAAGGCTAATGTTTCATAATCGGGCTCAATTGATTATACAAATTATGCCTTAATTCTATAACTAAGCAACATAAAACGATGTGTTATGCACTAAAACCTTCCCTCAAAATTTAGCTAACAGTGTAAGTCACGTCTAAAATCCATTCAGCCGAATTCAAGTTATAAGCGGCCAGATCGAAATTCCCCTTTGCATTATATATATATATATATATATATATAGTTTACAATAGATAGATAAATGTATCTTTCATAATCAGCTTCCCTTGATGATAGATATTTCACAAATTACCAAACTAACAGTGAAATCCTATAAAAAATCTGTTCGTAGAACTTGAGTTTTAACCGATCAGAATGAAATACGAATTTGCGCTTTATAAATATAGTAGATGATGATGATGACAAAATTTCTGGGTACTTTTCCGTTATACGGACACCATTGTCGCCAAGCAAACATTTACATACATTTACATACATTATGAATTAGCATACATTTTGGCATGGTGTCCGTTTAACGGAAAAGTACCGATTTCTGTAATCGGATTAGTTGTAAAGCTTTCGTTTCAGAAAAAAACAACGTAGACGACAACTTTGCTACAAACAATTCCTTAATTTAATATTAATATTATACAAATATGATAATAAAGAAAAGCTTTAGAAACTTACCTTGCTTTACAGGAAGCAATACAATTTTCAAAACTTTATTACATCGATAAGACGTGTTTCTAAATGCAAACACACATTTCATTACGCATAAGCCTATTCAAAATTTGATCTCTATTCTCTCAGAGTTGATCTAATAATCGTGACGTCATACCGTGATATCTACTCAGAGTGACTTCAGTTTCGGAATTGAAAATATAGGGAGTGGGTCTGAATTTTTATTAGCTTATAAAAACAAACTACACGTGTTATAATTTTTTGATATTCTTATGTCGTTTTTTAGGATGTGGCAGCAGGAAAGTGAAAATTACATTAGAAAAAAAAGAGATTTGTAGAAACATAAATTATGACAGATAGTTGGAACAAGTGGGTAAGTGTGATCGAAGATCACACAAAGGGTTTCGTTTAGTATTCCTTTCAAAACACTTTATCCTTTCTTTAATAAATCCAAATAAATTTCATTTTCCAGAAAAAAAAAAGTCATGTTTTTTATAAAATAAAAATTTACCGGTCTATTTTTCTCGTTTTTTCGAATATCTGAATCGGCCCGATAGCGGGCGAACCCGCTTTTATACTCTGTCATAATATCTGTCATGGGGACTAAATGCGATATTAAAAAAAAAAATCAATTTCAAAATTAAACATGTTGTAATAGAGACCTTCAAAATGTTAAAATATGCCAATATTTCCATAATCGGGTTTTTATCATGATTCAATACGTTCCTCAAACTTATATATTTACTATTCTCTATTACTCATATTGATACTCTCTTTGTGTTATTCGGTAATTTTCGGTTAGCCGGGCGCCAGTGATATATGTACATTTATATATACACACACATATATATACACATATCTACACATATACATATATATAAATACATACATAAATATATATATCTATACACATATATGTATGAATATATGTATGTATGTATGTATGTATATACATATATCGTGCTGTCCTCTAAAAAAAACCCATTTTTTTAAATTTATCTTTATATAAAGTCTAATAAAGAATACAAAAAAATTAAACATAGCTATATTTTCATAGCTTGTTCTGACCAAGATTTTAATGCTAAGCATTTTTGATTCTATCAATATGTTACAAAATGACAGCCATTTAAGCAAGAATTTGAAAAAACCCACTTTTTCCCAAAAAACCCCACTTTTTCCCCAAAAAAAACCCACATGTAAAAATACTTGGAAATTAAATTATTTGACAGCAAAATAATTTTATTTTTCCTTATTATTTATTTTTAAACCACAATTATGCAAAAAAAATTTAATATTTCATTATTTTTGTAAATTGAAAGAATTTCAAATGCAAAATAAAAAATATAATTATTTGTAAATTCGCTCCAGACTTTTCACGTTTCTTTGCATACATCTTCAGTAAATTTAAGAAGAAAATGATAAAATAGCATTTGGAAAATCTTCGAGAGTTTATTAATGGAGAAGCATCATTAATAGCCACATTTTGGTTTCTTTTGTTCTGAATAATATGGACATCAGGTTCAAACTTGAGTACTCTTTTAATTTTTGTTGGCACTAAGCACTTTATTCGACGATCATCATTTACATATCTTCAGTAATAATACCATGAAACTTTAAATAGTTTTATTTAACAATCACCTACTGGCCACATTGTAACTTCTCAGCTTCTGGTACTGAACAGAATAAATCATTGTCTTCATTATCGATAACATCACTTGTGGTGTTCAAAATTGCGTCTTCTTCTGTATCATGCAGATCTGCATCTGATAAATCTGAGCTGCATAAAGGTTTATTACTTTCCTGACTGCCATCTTCACTAGTAGTAGTACTTTCATTCTCGATGCTTATTTTTGAATATCTTTTATGCAGTGAAGAGTGATTAGGATTACAATGCTTTTAAGTGCTTGGAGATTCGTGTGATTTTAAACTTCATCTAATTCTTTTTCTGTAATAACTGAAACACTCATCTTTATTCTTTCCTTACATCTTGTACGAGCTATAGTTTGTGTTTTATTAAATCGACACCAGTGTCAAACTAGAAAAAAATTGTAATATCTAATTGATATTTAAAAATATTGAGTACTTAAAACTTAAGTAATAAAGGGAATGGATTGGTGTTGTTTTCAGAACATCCGCCAACTTTGGCACACAAAATCCTATTTTACTGATCACATTTCTTCAAGATTTTTCCATGTGCAGATTTTTAATGCTTTCATTTTTTACTATGATTGATGCAGTAACCCTAGGGACAGCAAGTATCAAGCCACTCTATCATATCTGAACCTTTAGCCCATATTTGGCACCAAATAAATTTACATTATCTTATTATCTAATTACGTCTGTCAGCGGCCACCTTATGGCCGTAGATAGCAAACATTTTCCTACAAGGAGAGAGTAAAATTTTCTTGCATTCTATCAAGGCTTTTCTACTTTTGCTGGTTGCAATATGTTTATATTAACATATTTATTTCGGCTATTTAATTTTAGATTAATCCTAATAAAAATTTTAACAAAAGTTTACTATTTACCACTTTTAAATAAAAAAGTGGCCACTATTTTAAAGATTGTGGCCACTTATAAAACTGCTACCATTGGCCATTAATAAAATTTCGCAATTTTGCCTTTTACATAATATTATTAGTTCTTGCTTTACCCAGGGTTGTATAGGTTTAAACATGGAAAATAAGTTTTAACTTTCCTGGTCAAAATATGTTTTGATCATCGGCAGTTAAGACTCATTTTGATTTGGAAAAAGAGATTAAAAATTATTTTGTTAAAATAAATTTAATACAACATGTGTTACTTATTAAGTAACAACTTCTGCTGTATTAAGGCTAACTCAGATCAACCTCTTTGAAAATTATCTTTATTGCTGTTTGCACAACAATTCACCAGGTGCATTATGAAATCCAAAAATTTCAAAAGGTATTTTAATAGAGTTTCAATTACTTTTGAGTGGTTGAAGCAATTTTGACCACTTTTAGATGGTTAAAACTAGTTTTGACCACAATCCTAGTTAAAATGAGTTTTAACTGATCAAAATTACAACCCTCGCTTTACCTTCTCAGATGATAAAGCAAAGATAATGAAGTTCATCGATGACATAGAAAGGGTGCACGCTTGTTCTTGAAAGAAGATTTGCTGATTAAATTGCTGTCACTTCCTTCCTGAATTGCATTACGCTTTTCTTCTATGGCATTTTTAAATTATGCTCGTTTCCATAAGAAAGAAGGAATGCATCAGATTTCAAGTTTTACCTATTATGTGAAAGATAAAATGATATTTTACAATTCATTTAATGTGTTTTGGACAAAACTATATAATCTTCCAATTCATCTGTGCACTGTAAAAAATGATCAATGTTTCTTATTTCATGAAAATATACTATAACCACGAACGAAAATATAATATAATCTTCCGAGTTATCCAAAATTCCGAAAAATGTGTTCCATTGTCTTTTGAATCCCCAGAAAGCAATACATTTACAAAATTTAAAGAATTATTTATAAAAACAAAATTTCTCTAGCTGTCCGAATTTTTCAGAAACGTTTCCGAATAGTTTTTATAGTGTATTAAACAGTTTCCTCAGCCTGGAATACCTATTTATCGAATGTCATCCATTCTCAAGTAAACGTTTTCAACCGCATAAGTTAATTTATACATGAAAGAGTAAAGAAATAATCTTAATTTTAATGTTAATGTTAACGCTGTTAATTTTGCATGTTTATCTGTTAAACATATTTGTTGAACATGAAAATGTTTACTTGAGAATGGATAGCATCGGAAAAAAAACTATATTCCGGGCTCTGAAAACAGATTAATACACTTTAAAACTACTCGTAAACGCTTCCGAAAATTACGGGCAGCTAGAAAAATTTTGTTTTACTAAATGATTCTTTAAATCTCAAAATGCCATTGATATCTGAGGTTTCTAAAGATAAAGAAACACTGTTCAGAATCATGGTTAACAAGGATGAGTTTATATTATAAATTTATTCGTCATTATATTATATTTTCGTAGGTTCAGAAACATTGGACATTTTTTACAGTGTATGCTTAGAAGAGAAATCGAACAAGTTAGCAGCTATGCATCAATATTGGTTATTCCTACCTTAAGTAAAATATTTTGCATTAAAAAATTAAAAAAGTGAATTATATAAAATAAATAAAAGTTTGAAAACTCCAAAATAATTTGTAAAATACAAGTGAAGGGTATATCTGTGTGCAAAAAAGATTGATGGGTTTTATTTTTGCAAATATGCATTTTTTTCATAACATACTAAAAATTTGTAGAAGTTCCTTAAATATGCATTAAATTTGCATAATTTAATTATGTTCCTTAAGAATAAATGTCTTTTTAAGAAAATTTGTATATTTTATCATTTATTTATTTAAAAAAAATTTTAGGTTTTTTTTAAAATTCCAGTATGGTTTTTTTTTAGCTCCATTTTCAAAGGTCGCCAGCCGAGCTATACATGACATAATCAGCTGAAAATGTAACATTTTATTCCCACATTAATGGTTTAACATAAAAACATTTCAAAATTGATGTACACCATTCTAACATAATGTATATTATAACAAGCAAAAAATGAAGCTCATGTTTTGCCAAAATTCTGCATTATTAGATTAAATTCTTTTAAAACTAAATAAACACTTCTTAGGTATTATCAAATGTTTTTATTGCTGTAAATGGTGTATAGAAACAGGGCAAAACAAAAAACTGACTTCAGTAAAATATTTGATGAAGTCCTAGGGTGGGTTTTTTTTAGGAAACATTTCATACTGGGTTTTTTTTAGAGGACATCACAATATATTTATAAGTGTACATATATCATTGGCGCCCGGCTAACCGAAAAGTACCTATTATTCTCAAACATTTGAAAAATCCGTTATGACGGCAGATTATATATACTAATAAAAACCGTATTTTATTTATTTGCGTTGTTTAAATTTCGTTTGGCAATTTAATTAAGGAATATTGCAATGAAAATACAAATGACGAATTTTGTTTTGAATTGCATTGTTTTAAATGCAAATGGGTTAATCTTCCGTAATTCGGTTGCACGCAGATTTTTTAAAAAATCATACTTGAAAATTACTTTTAAAAACCACAAAAAATTAGTAAATTGAGATATAGATTTCAAACAATTTGAATTTGAAAAAAAATATTTTTTTTTTCTTTTCGACGGTGTAAAAATTGAAATTGTCTGATGTTTAGAAAAAAGGAATTGCAGTAAAAGTGAAATTTATTGGTCAGGTCGTTTCCATCGTCAATATAACACCAGCGTTACACACGGGCATGTTTTTGCTTTATAATATAGATTCTTAAGAATGAGTTCCTAAAAAATCTATTTATCACATGCAGCCCGATTACACTATTGATTGCAAATATATAAATAGCTGAGATATGGCAGTCTGAAATTCTACGGTGGCTGACATTTTGAAACAATCAATCTGATTCTTGTTATGCTGTAACTCTCATGCTGAAATTCGCATTTAAATTCAGTATTAACAAAAACCGGAACTGAATCTTCTATAATCGGGTTCCAAGCATTTTAGCTTCGGGTGTTTCTGTAAAATGAGTTGAATTTTTAAAAACATGGACTATGAAAGTTACCTTTTCCTCAACGGTACAGGCTGGAAGGAATTTTTACTTTTTGTATTGAAAACTACCTAAAAAATGATTCCCGTTCAATAAATAGCGAGTCACAATGTTTGGCACAGTTTACAATACAAACCTTTGTACGTTCAAGGTTAAAATAAATGGCGCATTTCATACATTTTGGCATGGTGTTGGTACAACGGAAAGTACCGAAGTGGGTTTAAATTACGTTTGAAAAGTTAGTGAAGACGTAGAGATACATGAAGCATCTTAAGTTAAAATAAAAGTCTGACGAAAAGAAGAAATGGATCTATTGAGAATATGACAAATTAAATGACAAATTTTGTTTAACTAAATAGTTAATATTTCTTCTAAGAGATCATAAATAAAAAATTACATATGTAAATGTTATATACCCTTATATGTGAAGTAAAAAAAATAAAAGTACAGTTGGAGGCAATGAAAGCTGATTTAAGGTTAGTTTCGCCCGAGTACTGAAAAACGCGTCTTTTCGTTTCTAGTGCCAGAAAATGCTGAAAATGCATACGTTACAAAGTATAATAGCTCGGAAAGTTTTGGTCATTCAAAAAATATTAACATTAATATTTGTTTGTTTGTTGTTTAACTTGTTAATACATGGAAAATGTTTTTGTAAGTATAACTTAAAGGACCCCGTCGACGGTAAGAGGTGACACCCTGTATATTTTCACAAAACTGGCCCATAAATGCAGCCGAAATTTACTCTCCCAATAAATAAACTTTTCTAGCGGAACTTTCTGCAGATATGTTGTTTGCACAGTTTTTACGTAGAATAAAGACTTTCCTCGTAGATTAATACATATTAGCTTGAATTCTGCAAAAGGAAGTTTTTTTTTTTCTTTCCTTTTCATCTGTCACTGTTATTTAATAATCCTAGAATATTTTTCCATTGTATTAGATGAACGCGTGTCACTTTTGATCATGCTATATTTTTTTTACATGCATTAATTCATGATAATAATTGTTTTGTTTTTTAAAGTGAAAGTGAAAGTTTTAAAGATTTATAGGGAAATTTTTTAAATTACTGCTCAATTTTAACCTACCAGAAAAAAAAAATATATCGACTATACTGATTTCAAGTTAAAAGCTTTTTTAGAATGAGGATAATGTTAAAATTGCTAATGTATCTTAAACATAATCTGACATTTGAGAAAGCATTTTATTCTGAGCTGGCTATTATATTCTATTTTTTAGTTGTTATACACGTTCTTTTTATCTTTTTAGGTAGATTTCGTAAGAAATGCTACCTATTACATTCTCCCCTAAGTTGGAATTTTTGAAACATTTTTGCTGATCTACGCCGATCATGACTCCCAGAACCCAAAACCACCCCCAGTTCAAAACTTTATCTATCTATCTATGTCATTTTTTATGGACACGATCACTGCAATAATTCTGCCCAAATCTCTTTCAAATTGATACATAAAATCAAGGGGCATAAAATCTCGGTCATGTTCGTTAATGGGCAAAATCGAACCAAGGAGGAGGAAATGGGGGGCTTTTTATGAAAACAGAAAAAACCCCATAATTTCTTAATTATAATACGTATCGAATCCGTTTAAAGTTATTATTACTTCTAGGAAAAGGGCCGAAAATTTATGTATGACAGATTTTTGATATCATTAAAAATGGCCCCAAGGGGGGGAAGGGGGGTTTTAGAAGAAAAAAAATTCACAACTTCGTCAATTCCCAAGATATCAAATCCGCTTAAATTTATTGTAAATCGCCTTAATATTATCTACAACTTTTATATTGACAAGTTTTTTATAGGACCAACTCTTACGGCAAAAAAAAAAATCCCTGCTAGCTCCGCCTACAAGCAGACGTGAAAACAGAAAAAACCCCATAACTTCTTAATTTTTATACATATCGAATCCGTTTAAAGTTATTATTACTTCTAGGAAAAGGGCCAAAAATTTATGTATGACAAATTTTTGATTTCATTAAAAATGCCCAAAAATGTGTTTTGATTTCATTTAATGACCGCCACCTGCGGACCCTCCAACCTTAAACCCACGTGTCGATGACGTAGGTCGCTGCGATGCGCGGTGGAACCCAATAGAGGAATCACCTCGTGACACTTGGGGACGCGCCGGCGTCCCCCAACAGCTTCGGGGCTGGACACCCAGAAGGGAACCAGGCCCTAGGCCTTAAGTCGGGTTTTTTCGACCCGTACTTGCTTTACCAGAACTCGAGGGATGTGGAAACCTACAAAGGTAATCACAGTTCCCTCTCGTAGTGGACCGTAAATTAACGATAAACGCTATGCACACCATATTCTACAGTAGACATCTTGTAGTGCACTTCGGTGCTATATGTTAATTTTCGATATGTTTGAAATAGTGTAAAATTATTAAAATGCATTAAGAACGATTTTTTTCCAATCGACCATAATGTAACGGAATTATTTTGGGTGTCCCTGTGAACGAACTATAGAATACTACACACTTCATTTTCAATAGAGAACATGACATAGTAAACCTCAATAACATATATCAATTACATGACAATCTGGGGATATTTATGCGAGTTAGAGTACAGACAGACGGCCAGACAAACCTAATTCATAAACAGTTCTCAACAATGGTAAAATGGTATTTAAGAAGGAGGAAGGGGGGGGGGGTGATCTTATTAAAACGCGAATTTATATAATTGTTCGTACAATCGGATTTTCATATTAGTTTCCTTGAAGTTCCTAGTTAAATCGACGTTAAATTTGATATTTAATTGCAATTTTCGAAATCTATCTGGATTCGAATCCTGTATCTAAAGTCTGTGTTTAAGATTTACAAAACAATTAACTTGGTTGAACATGTTAAACTAACAATATCTAAATATACGTATGCAACTTTATTTCAAAATTGCTTGTTGGAGATGTGATCATATTAAAAAGTAGGCCTAATGTAAGTTAAATGCAGAAGACCTACCTTTCTATTAAACAAAACTGATATTAAATATTTTTTTTAAATTACCAACATAACCACTTTTTGATGATTTCCCCCAACTATCTGGATTTTTGCATCTTCGGATTACGGCCAGAACACATTAATCCCGATAATTGGAGTTCCACTGCAATTGGAAAGGCGAGGTTACTCAATTCGAGTAAGTGTGCATCTGTGTTACGAAAATCCTTATTTAATTATTAAATTTATTTCAGTTAATCTCCTCTTTTTAAATTTGTTTTGTTTTTAATTCTCTTTTCCATTAAATTGCCGAACACTGTGCCGAAACGACGAATTTCAACGACACAGGGGAAAGTTGTATTTTTTTTCACAAATTTGTCAACTATATAGAGTTGTTCTATAAGTCTCAGAGGATGATAAACTATGTTTTTTCCCCCTTATAATCATCTAGCCTCGTTTTTAGAAGGAAATGTATCGGAAAAGTAGAAAAAACAGGTAAAAACCAAAAATGAGGGACTATTACCTGATGAAATGAAAAAAAAAAAATTGTTATGTAAGTCCTATCCTATATGTTATTTCTGTTGTCAACATCCCTTTTTCTAAGCAAATACAAAACGCAGAACGATAAATGAGATACCATATGAAATGATTTTCAAGCGGCTTCTGACTTAGTGCACTCACATTTCGTTAAAACATGTATTTTAATTAAAATTCCAATAAATTAAAAATCAAATCGCCATTGTTTTCATAAATGAAATGAAAGGTTTTCCTCAAATTAGCGTTGCCACAAAATAAAACACTGCAAAAATGATTTTAAAAAAATGCTCAATCAAGATAAAGTGGAACATAGTTGCTGCACGGGTTTATTGTATATCTATGATTAAAAAGCAAAATTTAAATTCAAATGCTCAATTCATTTTTCTTTATCCCATGTTTTTTTTTTTCGAAACTGATAATGTCACTCTCTAATACTGTTAAAATGCAATTGATAATATATTTTTTCTTTTGCGTTTGCTATCTTCGGTCAGATTTTACTGTAACTTTGATGGAATAAATGAGGTGATATTCTGGCTTGACTTATGGTGTTTGCAGATATCTTTAGTCCATATATATATATATTTTTTTTTTTTTTTTTTTTTAGAAGTTGAAACTTGCATCTAAAAAATATTAGGTAAATACTAAAAATAGTTTTAACAATACCTATTACGGGTCCACTGGTTTTTAGGTGCGTTGATAATTATATAAATGCGTAGCACCTATAGTCGTCGTCTAGTTCGTCCGTCCGTCTGTCCGCATATAACAGCGCAAAAACTACCCAACCGAATGGTTTGAAATTTAATATATATATAATCGTTGTAAAATTTTGTCGATTCATTTCAAATTTTATGAAAATCGAATCAAAACTTAAAAAGATGTTAATAAAAGTTTTCTTCATTCTATGTTTTATTTTATTATTATTATTATTATTATTATTATTATTATTTTACATAAAATTTCTATGGACTCATTAATTATTGATTCATAATAATAGGTTGACGTATGTTTAATTATTTTAGCTTGATAAAAATGTATTTTGATTGATTCCTCTTGATTTAGTCTTGAAAGTGCAGTTTTAGCTCTATTGAATTTAATATCTGAAATATGTTCTTTCAAACGAGTTTTGAACTTTTTGAAAGTCATTACCTATATAGTCTTTTACTTTATAACAATTCTTACCATTTTTATTTATTTCCTTAGTAATCTTTCACACGAGTTTTGAACTTTCTTAAGGTCATTATCTATATAGTCTTTTACTTTATAACAATTCTCACCATTTTTATTTATTTCCTTAGTCATCTTTCACACGAGTTTTGAACTTCTTAAGGTCATACTAAGGAAATAACTACTAAGGAATAAATGAAAAAGAAATAAATTTCACCAAGGAAATAAATAAAAATAGTAAGCTTGCAAGTACTATGTGGTTGCTGATTAGGCAAAAAGCCATTATTATTCTTCACTAGCCGCCACTGGCGACCAGTTTGGTCTCCCTTAAATGTATGTTAAGCACTGTAACACGTTACTTTTATTCATAATTTATTTTTTTCCGTAATCCTTCGCCAAACCGGAAGATTCTAATAGACAAATCAAAAACTTTTTCGATCATGGTAGCATTTCGTATATTTTTTGTTGTTGTGTATTTCATCTTTCTTGACAAAAACCGCTTAACCAACTTAAGCATTTATGCTTCATATCCGTTTGCTTATCAGTTGCAATATGCTTGCTAATGAGGAGATTCTTAAACATATTAAGTAGTTTTCCGTAATTGGATCCATTGCCAAATGGCGTATTTTAGTTAATACGATTTGGTGCAATGAAGTCTATTTTGTGAAAGTCTTTAATGATATCCACCATTTACACTGAACCATATTGTTGCCAATATTTTTTTGTTTGTTTGTTTGTTTCTCGCTAACTTTGGCTGTAGACTTGATTACGGTAGAATCAAGAAGAAAATCTATCATTATTCTCATTTAAAACGTCTTGAATAATGTGACATAATCGGAGTGCATATTATAACACGTAATTTTCGAGTATGGTTTGGTGAAACATTGAACTTTTGGAAGCCAGTTTTGATAATCACGTAAATATGTCACACCAACATTACCGCCTATAATTCTAATTACAGCAACCCGTTTTTTCTCTCTATATTGCAACTCTATAGTTAATATAGTGCCCCGGTGCGTCTACGACAGCTGTTCCATCAGAACATTTGATTTCAAAATAAAAGTATCGTTTCTAATTTGCACACGCGAAAAATAAAAGCTGGTATTGGCGATTTTAAAAATTCTATTGGCGAGATTTGCGCCCAAATAACACAAAAGTACTTAATGATGTTACGTATTTTGTAAATGTATATTAAATTACTGTTTTGAAAGCGATTGGTCATTAATAATGGTAAATATGATTGGTGATTAACAATCATTTTCGGTGGTCTCTCTTCCTTTCACGTATAATACATAAATACCAAATTAACTGACAATTTGTTTCGAAATTTGATTCATTAAATATCATTACATGAGTTGTATTTGTTTACATTCAGCTTACATCAAGAAAAGATAAAGAATGAAGTTGAGTTGTATAGCACATAATTATGGTAAACTTTGATTGTGTCACTGGTACGAATTATTTTTTTGACACCAGGCAGCGCTCCAAAAAATCTTTCATGGAAAACTAACTTTACGAACGATTATCTCCATGGTTTAATGGTTTAATATTTTAAACCTTCACGACGAATGAATCTTTCTTTTTTGTTTACTTTCATGGACAGAGAATTTGAACTGCGAAGCTAATTTCAACTGAAGTTATTAGAGAATATATACATAACTGAACGTAAGTCATCTCTCAAATATTAATTTATTTTGAACGATCTTTCTAAAAATGTCACATTTATGAAGTTTTATTCGAAAAAATAATTTTTAATAAAAATGGCCGCCTGGCATATGAAAAAGTGAAACGGACATTCCGAAACTGTTGATGACAGTCACATGACTTACGGTTTTATTATAGAGATTACCATTAATAATCTATGAATATTATTGAGTGCTGATTTGTAAATTTTATTATTTTATTAAACCTTGTTGTTTATCTTTGTATTTGAAGAATCTGTGTTGTGCTGAAACTACTTATTACTGATCGTAATGCCACAACAATTTAATTGTTTAATATTAATTAAATTATAATTATATGTTAAGAAAACAACTTAGAAATCCTGGATAGATAGTTTAATTCATTTAAATAATGTTTATTGTTTCTTTCCTGTTGTCTTATCTTACAAAAGAAACAGGGCAAAAATTATATATGTTTTAACAAACTTAATAGTTCGCACTTTCTATCAAGCGTAAATAAGAGCGGTGAATTTTCTATAATCGGGCTTACGCCAAATTAACGTATCGTAACTTTTTTTTTAATTATATGACATGCAGATGAAATTAGGCATTATTTTTAAGACAAACATTGAATACTTTTAAAGCCATTTTTACACTCTTATATTTAAAAAATTATTACGAAGAATTTTTTTTTTTTGCTCAATTGTCAATTGTTCTTCTTGGAATCTAACGTAAACGAAGTCTCGAATAACCGCCGGTTTATCGAATAAAATCCTGCTAATAATAGAATTTGTTTACAATCTCGTGACGTAACTTCCAACCTCTTTATGCGAAAACATATGTAGCTTTTTTCTTTGAGAAATATTTTTGTGCAATGCAGTTAGTTACAAATGAAAATGTTATGGTGGGAGAAACCTGAACCGTTGTCGTTCATTCTTTGCAAGAATATGTTGTAATTCTCCCAAAACGCCACTTTCCGTCATCCGTGAAATTGAGTAAATGAACACGAAAGCCTTTTTCTTTTCTTTTTTTCCTTTTTCGAAAGAAAGATACAAGTTCATTAACGAATTTTTGATGAAACGTTTTGGCAGGTAAATTATAGAGATAAAACACAAATTTCGTTTTCTATTTTATTTCTTTATTTTGTTTTAGTGACTTATTTTGCAGGGATTTAACCAGAATAAACCTAGTACCTTACTTAAATCCCAGTGAATTAAGTAGGGTAAAGTTAGAAATTTCTTCATAAACTTGGGGTAAAAATATGATTTTATTATTATTACTTTTCCTTTATTTTGTCTATGCTGATATTTTCTTAGGTAGAATTGGAAGGAAGAAATTAGTTTTATTGATATGAGTAACTTATACTGTTGCCTAGAATTGCCAATTTTGAAATGGAGAAGAGAAATATTCTGACAAGTGGTGTATTCGGAGAGACAATTCTCACTAGGAAGATTTGGGTTTTTATGCTTATTAATGATCTAGGAGTGCAAATTCCCTGTCCTTCTCCCCGACACTCCATAATGCCCCCACCTCCTACCCCAGAACTGCAGAAATATCTGAGAAAAACTCCTAAAAACGGCATTTAATATCCAAAATGGATATATTAGCTAAATCAATAACAAAAATTCGATTGTTATGGCTATTTTTACTCGTTTCCAATTATTTTTTTAAAGTTAATGAAGAAAAAAAATCAAACTTAAGCACTTGAAAAAGTTTTGAATTTCCCCGTCTTGCCATTCTGATTAATTAAATAAAGCTACGATGGAAATAGAATGAGTTTTCATTTTAAGGTGACAGTGGACATTAACCCATTGATCGCTCAATTTTTTTTTTTTTCAAAATCTTCTCGACCAATATTTAATCGACCAGTACACTGAGAAAAATGACACTTTCAAATCTGAGTAAATCGATGTTTTCATTTTGTTATGAAACTTTTTGTTTCAAATATGACGACCAATGCTTTTAATTCTGAAATACCAGAAATACTCAGAATATTGAAACATGGGCATACTCAAAACTGAGTACATAGAGGTCAGTTCATACGCATTTTTAAAACATGGACATACTCAAAAATGATCAGGATCAGTTCATTACTCATTTTTGAAACACGGACATATACTCAAAAATGAGCACATAGAAGACAGTTCATACTCAGTTTTGAAACATGAACATAATCAAATATGAGCACATGATGTTTTATTCTTGGGTGTGTGTATCTGTTTTCAGAAATGAGTATATACATGCTTCAAACTTAAGTAATTTTGATTCGGAGCCATTTTGACTATGCGACATACTCAGATTTGAGTATTTTTTGCTCAGTTTTGAAAATGTCGTTTTTAGAGTGTATCTTCATTATTATTACATATTTCAAATCATCATGTAGTATTTGAAATATTTAGAAAAATTATTATTTGTATTTTTTCTCTTTGACTGTGGAATTTTTTAAACAAAAATTGCTTCAAAAATTGTGTATTATATAAATTTTTCTACAAATGCCTTGCCCGTGGAAATCGCGGGATAAAGCAGTGCCAGAGAGTTAAAAACCAGATCCTTCAATTTTCAGTGGACTCATTTGAAAATTCGCTGACTTGCTAATAGCAAGCTCAAATAGTTAAATTGAAAATTTGGTGTTAATGTTAAAACAATAAACAGTTTTTAAATTATTCAATTTAAAAAAAAAATTAAATAACGAAAAATTGTCTTATTTAAACTGACTCATGCGCATTTCTTTTGCATAAAATATGACAATATCATCAAAAACAACTCGTTGTAAATGATCCCGCCAAGCCACAAACCTAAAACGTCAGTCATAAAAAAGAAGTGATATCACATAAAAAGAAGCGATATAGAAGTGCATACTGCGAGTCCCGTGTAAATATCTATCACCACTCATAATGTTTCCAAAGGACTCGGAGTGAGGTACAGTATGTGAAAACTGCTAGGTAGTGATGGGCGATTCTGAAAAATTTGATAATCGATCAACATCGATACTGTATAAAACAACATCGATTAAAAAATAATCGATTAACAAATTCTAGTATCGATGTTTTAGAATCGATTCTTACACAAGTAGCTTAAAAAGAGTAACTCCTAAATTTATCGATCAAATGGCAGGAAATTTGATCATACATCGTGATAATATGAATTAGCAGATAATAATCGATATTTCTGGCGCTCATTTCTTTAGCATAGCAGTATATAATATATTAGCTACTGTCAAATTTTGTTTCAAGGCAGGTTTTTTGTTTCTTTCCAGGTAAAATTGTTATCTTTTCAGTTTAGAGGTAAGGGGTACTAAGAGTGAATCCTGAAAAGAAATAATATTCAAAATATGAACGATACGCGTAGGGAAGGGAAACAAGGGGTGGAAGGGGAAGAGGGCAGTGTTGAATTAAGGGGGTAGCTTGGGAAGGGGGACATTCACCCCCGGATCTGAAATGTGCCCCCCCCCCCTACCCAAAAGATTTGAGATTTTAAGCTTTTAATGGTTAAAAAGTGCAATTTCGCCCCGGAACTCTACAATGCCTCCCTCTCTACCCGGATCCACAGAAATCCCTGCCGGAAAAAAGTGTCTGAATTCAACACTGAAGAGGGATAACTATATTTTAGCTAGAATTTCTTGTCCGAATTTAATAAAAATTTAGAAAGAAGTAGGGCTGATGCCCAAGCCGCCGAAAATAAAATATCCTGAATGTGAGATAAAAATTAAGAGAGGGGGGGAGTCTCCTTCCCCCCGAAATCATAACTTTTTTAATTATGGTCAGATTTGAACGGGACCTTTTCTGACATTCTTCCCAAGTCATTTGGTTAATAACTAAACATTTGTATTATATCTGCAACTGTTTGTCACCACTATTTAAGAACAAGGGGGGAGGGCGCGTTTTGCCCACACGGGGGGCACTTTTCTAAATTTTGCCAATACCCCTCATGTGATATATCGTCGGAAAGGTCTGTGACCGCTTAATCATATTATGCATCTCCGGTGTCCATCCCCTCCCACTTTACCACCCCCAAGGGGTGTGCTTTTCTAAATTTGGCACACACCCCTCATGTGATATATCATTGGAAAGGTCTGTGACCGCTTAATCATATTATGCATCTCCGGTATCCATCCCTCCCTTTACCACCCCCAAGGGGTGTGCTTTTCTAAATTTGGCACACACCCCTCATGTGATATATCGTTGGAAAGGTCTGTAACCGCTTAATCATATGCATCTCCCGTGTCCATCCACCCCCACTTTGCTCCCCCAAGGGGGTACTTATCTAAATTTTGTACACACCCCTGATGTGCTATATCGTTGGAAAGGTCTGTGACCGCTTAATCATATTATGCATCTCCGGTATCCATCCCCACTTTACCACCCCCAAGGGGTGCACTTTTCTAAATTTTGCACACCCGTCATGTGATATATTGTTGGAGAGATCTTTAACCGCTTAATCATATTATGCATCTCCCGTGTCCTACCCCCCCCCACTTTGCCCCTCAAGGGGGGTACTTATCTAAATTTTGCACACACCCCTGATGTGCTATATCGTTGGAAAGGTCTGTGACCGCTTAATCATATTATGCATCTCCGGTATCCATCCCCCCACTTTACCACCCCCGAGGGGTGTGCTTTTCTAAATTTGGCACACACCCCTCATGTGATATATCGTTGGAAAGGTCTGTAACCGCTGAATCATATTATGCATCTCCCGTGTCCATCCTTCCCACTTTGCCCCCCAAGGGGGATACTTATCTAAATTTTGCACGCACCCTCATGTGCTATATCGTTGGAAAGGTCTGTGATCGCTTAATCATATTATGCATCTCCGGTGTCCACCCCCCCTCAAGGGGGGTACTTTTGGAAATTTTGCACGCACCCATTATGTGATATATCGTTGGAAAGATATGTGAACGTTTAATAACGCTTATTCATATTATGACCGGTATACGGAGCCGACTCGACATCTATAGCCTTAACGATTTCAGTGCCCGAAGTTCGTGTAGAACAGATTGCGCCACCTGGTGGTGAAACGTGGAACTAATGCATATTGCAGACGACTGCTATACGGTGCCGGAGGCATCGGGGACCTGAGCCGGAGGTTCGTTCAGTTAGAGGTTTATACTATTCCACGTACAAATTATGGGATTATCCGGTGGCGAAGGCAGCGGGGATCCGTGTCGGAGGTTCGTTCGGTTAGAGGTTTACACTATTCGATGCGCAAATTATCGGATTATCCGGTGCCGAAGGCAGCGGGTACCCGATGCGGAGTGTCGTTCGGTTCGAGGTTTATCATATTCCAGGTTTTACAAGATTCGAGGCCCCGATGTAAATTAAAGGCCCACTAGCCGGCAAAGCCAGTTAGTTCATTAAGTTGTATTTTTCAAGTTCGCCCCCTTTCTGCTCTGTCAGAAAAGGCCCCGTTCGAATCTAAACATAATTAAAAAAGCTGTGATTTCAGGGGAGGGAGAGGGCAAGGAAGGAGGACGGGGGGAGGAGACAATATTGACAAATACAACTTAACTAAGGAGCATCCTGAGTAAAGTGTCTCTAAACCAAGGATGATGTGTTTTAAGTGGAAAAAAAGCCGAAAATTTTGATTATTGTTCATTAATAGTGGCGACAAACAGTTGCAGATATAATACCAATGTTTAGTTACTAACTAAATGACTTGGGAAGATAGAATGTCAAAAAAAAACCTGTTCAAATCTGACCATAATTAAAAAAGTTTAATTTCAGACGAGGGGGATGGGCAAGGAACGGGGACGGGGCGGAAGGAGACAATATTGACAGATACAACTTAACTAACGAGCATCCCGAGTAAAGTGGCTCTAAACCAAGGATGGTGTGTTTTAACTGGGGAAAAAATCCGAACATTTTTAATATTGTTCATAAATAATGGTGACAAACAGTTGCAGATATAATACCAATGTTTATTTTTTAACAAAATGACTTGGAAAGAATGTCACAAAAGGTCCCGTTCAAATCTGACCATAATTAAAAAAGTTATGATTCCGAGCGAGGGGGAGAGGGAGTGGCAAGGAAGAGAGACAGGGGGGAGGAGACAATATTTACAGATACAACTTAACTAACGAGCATCCTGAGCAAAGTGGTTCTCAACCAAGGATGGTGCGTTTTAACTGGGAAAAAAATGAAAATTTTTATTATTGTTCATAAATAGTGGTGGCCAACAGTTGCAGATATAATATCAATGTTTAGTTATTAAGCAAATGACTTGGGAAGAATGTCAGAAAAGGTCTCGTTCAATTCTGAACATAATTAAAAGAGTTATGATTTCGGGCGACAGGGAGGGGGAGGTGAGGGGAACAGGGTGGGAGGAGACATGTGTTGAATTCAGACACTTTTCTCCGGGAGGGGGACATTATAGAGTTACGGGGATGAAATTTCACTTTTTAACCATTGAAAGTATGAAATCTCAAATCATCCGAGGGGGAGGGGGGAATGTCCCGCCTGGGCCACCCACTGAATTCAACACTCGGAGACAATATTCAAAGATACAACTTAACTAACGAGCATCCTGAGTAAAGTGGCTCTAAACCAATGATGGTGTGTTTTAACTGGGAAAAAACCGAAAATTTTGATTCTTGTTCATAAATAGTGGTGACAAACAGTTGCAGATATAATACCAATGTTTATCTATTAATCACATGACTTGGGAAGAATGTCAGAAACGGTTCTGTTCAAATCTGTGCATAACTAAGAAAGTTATGATTTTTGGGGGCAGGGGCGAACATGAAAACTAAAACTTAATAAACTAACTAGCGAGCGTCGCCCGATAGTGGGCCCTTAATTTACATCAGGGCCTCGAATCTTGTAAAACCTCAAATATGATAAACCTCGAACCGAACGAAACTCCGGTTCGGGTCCCCGCTGCCTTCGGCACCGTATACCGGTCGTGCTAAGCACGCACCAGATAATTCCGTAATTTTCACATCGAATAGTGTAAACCTCTAACCGAACGAACCTCCGACCCGGGTTCCCGCTGCCTTCGGCACCGGATAATTCCTTAATTTGCACACCGAATAGTATAAAACTCTAACTGAACGAACCTCCAACTCTGGTCTCCGCTGCCCCCGGCACCGTATAGCAGTCGTGGTGCGCACGCGCTTCAATATCCATTAGTTCCACGCTCCACCACAGGTGGCGCAATCTGTTCTACACGAACTTTGGGCACTGAAATCGTTAAGGCTATAGATGTCGAGTCGGCACCGTATACCGGTCATAATATAAAAAAGCGTGATTAAACGTTCACAGACCTTTCCAACGATATATCACATGAGGGTTGTGTGCAAAATTCAGTACATAAGTACCCCCTTGTGGGGGGAAGTGGGGGGATGGATACCGGAGATGAATAATATGATTAAGTGGTCACAGACCTTTCCAACGATATATCACATGACGGCTGTCTGCAAAATTCAGAAAATTAACCTCCTTGTGGGGGCAAAATGGGATAATGGACACCGGAGATGCATAATATGATTAAGCGGTCATAGACCTCTTCGACGACACATCACATGAGGGATATCGGCAAAATTTAGAAAAGTGCGCCCCCCTTGGGGAGGGAAAGTGGGGGGATTGACACCTCAGATGCATTATATGATTAAGTGGTCACAGACTTCCCAACTATATATCACATGAGGGGTGTCGGCAAAATTTAGAAAATTTCTCCCCTTGGAGGGGAAGTGGGGGTGATGGACCCCAGAGATGCATAACATGAATAAGCTGTCACAGGCCTTTCGAACGATATACCACATGAGTGGTGTCGGCAAAATTTAGAAAAGTGCCCCTCCCGTGTGGGCAGAACGCGCTCCCCCCTCCCCATAATTTTCGACGCAGCTTCATTTTTTTAATTTATTTTGTGTTATAAAATATCTTAAAGTTTCAAACAGATCGCCTTATTGTATTTCCTAATTGTGTTCGCGCCCCTCCCCCTCCTCCCGAAAGGTCAAAACGCCCCCCCCCCCTACCCATAATGTTTGACGCTAGCTAATTCTTAAAATTTGTTATGATTTATAAAATATCGTAAACTTTCAAACAAATCGGCTTATTATATTTCCTAATTTTGTTCGCGCCCTTCCCCCCCCCCCCCAAAATGTGACGCAAATCCCTTACTTATACGAAATTTGAAAGCAACAGCTGCTCATCTCTGCCGCTAAAATAATCAAAGTGAAAGAATAAATACATGGAACTTAGTGCTAGAGAGATCGATCTATAATCTATTAGATTTCCGTTAGACACTATTCTCCGATGGTGATAAGATCGATCTGCAGTGACGATTTGAAAGAAAATAAACGAACGATAATATTCGTAGAGACATCGATAAAAAAAATTGATAAAATCGATCTGGCCATAGTATCGATTAAATCGATAAAAAAGATCGACATCGATATAAATTTGATAACATCGATTAAATCGATCTGGCCATAGTATCGATTAAATCGATTAAAAAGATCGATGTCGCCCATCACTACTGCTAGGCGACCTCAGTCGCAGCCGCTTGAGGTGGTTCCTTTTAGGTGTAACTTCAACTTGGGGGACAGGCAATAGTCACAGGGGGATAAATCTTAGGAGTAAGGAGGATGGTTGAGCACGACGACCCCTTTAGAAGCCAGAAACTCCCGCACAATGATCGAAGTGTGTGCTGGTGCGTTGTTGTGCAAGAACGACCAACTACCTTGCTGTCGGTACCGAGGACGAACTCTGCGTATTCGGGCCATGAAACGCTTCAACACTTCCAAATAGCAAAGTAAAGTAACAGTAGTACCTTCAATTTTATGTTCGTTCGTTGTTCGACCTTCGCCAGCTCCGACATGATCACGTTACACTGTTACAACAAACCGGATGCACTTAACATCACACAATAGAGCAACGTGAAGTTTTATCGCTTTACAAGACGAAGTGTAGTCGTGCTTTCGACATCACCTGCGGACACACAGCGCCATTTATTGTTCGGTAATTTAACCTGTCTGGGAAATTTTGGGACGAACTGTGTATTTCACTTTTCTCTGCAACAATGGAAGTAATCCATTGTTTCCCATCCATTGTTTGGATGGGTTCGCGCCGGAATGGTTACGTACACTTTCCAATACTTGGATTTTATATAAGTAGATGAAAGTTTGGCATGAATTGTAAAAGTTCGCTGAATGTATGAGCATAAAAAAATATTTTTATAATTATGCTTTTTTTTTCCTAAAAAAGTAACTACATATTTTTATCTGTACATAAATATCAACAATAAAATACCCCTTAAATGCAACTTTTATGCTAACATTTATTTATTATTGTACTAGCTGACCCGCGGTCGGCGTTGCCCGAGCCCGTGTAATAAACTTAAATCTCTTAAAAAACGAAATTCTGGCCACGGTCTCCGATGGCTTCGGCACCGGAAAATCTTTTATTTCTCCCTTTCACCGCCAGACTAGTGTTCTGTTCTAAACAAACCTCTTTCCGAACGAACTTCTGAGACAGGTCTCCGCTGCCTACGGCACTGTATAGTAGGCGTGCAACAAAATGGAGCTGGTTTGCAGAAGATGGGAACATTATTAGCCGAGTTATTGAAATAAGGCACAGTTAGAGAAAATAACCTTGAGTGCCGGGGGGGGGGGGGAGGAAATGTACAAGTGTCCTTCAGAAAATGACTAATTAGGAGGACCACTATGCATCTTTAAAAATTCGTTCGTTTGGTTAAGCTAGGAATTTAATTACAAATTTTGCTTAAACTATTATTCGGAAATTGTGGTAACTGATACTCATAAATTTAGTTTGATCTTATAGAGGTGATTATTAAGTTAATTATAATGTTTGGAATCACTTGCCTTGAAATCGGAAAGATAGTTGCGGAGATATTGAAACGGGGCATAGTTAGAGAAAAAAACCTTGAAGGAGGGACCGGGGGAAGGGGATGTTCAAGTACCCTTCAGCAAATGACTAATTAGAAGGACCACTAAGCATTTTAAAACTTCGTTAGTTTGGTTAAGCTAGTAAATTACAAATTTGGCTTAAACTATTATTCGGAAATAGTGGTAATCGCTACTCATAAATTTAGTTTAATGTTATAGAGGGTGACTATTAAGTTAATTATAACTAGATGGAACCCGTCAAAATTTGGCGGAAAAAAATACTATAACAATATCAGTAAAATAAGCTTCTTTATTATTTAAAAAGGGGTGCGTATACAACAGTCTTTTAAATATTTTATTTTAAAAGTTTTTACCCCCAGTCAAATACAGTACTATTTCCGTTGCAACCTCCAAACAAACAATCTGTAAACAACTGTGTAATGCAAATCAGTTTGACATTACCGCCATACTCCCCACGGCAAGAAAAAAATTTCATGGACCTATGAAGTATATACAAATAGTATATTCCTACGGTCATATCATATTCAGTAAATAAAAGAACATAGTAAATAAAGCACACATCTCCCCCCCCCCAACCTGTGATAATGCAACCGAATGAGCTCCTATGCGCATGTGCATTGCATCTGCCCAAAATTCGACGTTTAAAAAGTTTTAAAATGCTTAAATTAAAAGTTTAAAAAAAATTTCCTCTTTAATCATTGTTCGTTTCAAATCCATACCTTCTAAAACGCATCCATTGTTTTAAGCTAATCAGTTTTTATGTAATTTTTTTACAGTAATAAATCAATCGGCCGATAAGGGAGATTTTTAATGTTTTCAAGTGTAATTTATTTGTATTTTTTCTTCGGTTCCTTTACATAATCAGGATTATTATCCCTTTTCTATCACAGTCGGGGATATTTTCCCTCTTATACAGTTGGCAAATGTAATAAAATATAAAAATACAATTCCTAGCATATTCTGATATCTGATAGAACATATACATCAACGAATTCAACGTATCAATTTTATGCTATTCATAAACTAAACATAGTTTTTTTTTGACAGATTGTCGTTTAGCGCTAAAATGCTCTATCTTATGTGGATAATCAGTTCTTATGATTTATCACTGTTTTTAATATTATTATTATTATTCACTTTTTATGATGGTTTGGAAATTCTATTTTCAATTGTGGCAACTTTCCCAGGGGCTATTTTACATTACTGAAGCAAACTGGTAGTCATTGATAAGATAGAATTGAAAAACTCTTCATGCTTGAAAATTATTTAAAAAGTCGTTAAATTAAGCAGCAGTTTTCAAATAAATTTCTATCGAAAGCTAACTTTTTTTCAAATTGATGATGTAAGAATTAAAATTGTAAAATGTAGTAAAAAATAGAAATTTTTAGTATTTAGAAGTGATGTAACCGCGATGAAAGCTAAAGCGATAGCGCCGTTTGTTGTCACAACCATTGTACATTTCTAAAAATTGCCACTGTATTTTGGCTGTCGTCCAAAAGTCGAAAACCATTTCTTGACATCGAAAGAGAAATTCACAGTGAAAGAAATGGGATTTTGCGCTAATAAGGAACTGTTAAATGAACTTATAATAAACCTACCAAAATAATTCTTATGAAACATTAGTCTTACATTGTTTATTCTAGCTAAAAATACAATCATTATTTCAAGATTTTTTTTCTACCCTATTTTTAATAATTTTAAATTTCCTGAAATGCTTTACTTTGGTGATTTGTTTTATTAGAAAAGGAAATCTTCTAACCTATAATTAAAAAAAGTAACATGTAATCAGGTATTCAAACAAAATGAAGAAATCAATGACGTCTCCAATTCTAATCTTTATAATTATGAGTGGAAAAATCAGTTAAAATTACGTGATGTTGACACAATCATAATCATATACATTTTTCTCTTTAGTTTTATCAATGTTAAAATGCATTTCAAGGTAAGCATAACGTGATTTTCACTGGCGCAAACTTTTCACATACCATGCATACAAATAAAAATATATTTTGCATTTAATTGGAATGAAAAAATGGCATCAACAAAGTTATAATGCATAATGATAAAATAAACTCAATGGACAATATTCCCGTGACGTCACAATAAATATAAATTTTTATTCGCTTTTAAAACACGCGGATAAATATTTTTACGGAAACTTAACTTGCAAATTAAAAAATTCGGCCTAAAAGCCGCGTGCTTTTAATATTCATTATTTCTCTTGATATCCTCGCAACCATAGAGTTCAGAGAATAAACTCTATGCCTTGCAACTGTGGGCGTTATCCGATTATGACGTCATTAGCAGAAGTAAAAGTTTAATTGAAAATTACGGCTAATTAATTAAATTTTCGAACAAACGAATGAACGATAACAAATCTGTGTTCAAATATCTTTCATTTAAAAAAAGAATGATGTAATTTGATGCAGTAGTTTGTTCTCACGGATTGTCGAAAGAAATCGCTTAGTGTTTTAAATATATAGATATTTGGTATCACTAGCGTTGAAATCGGAAAGACAGTTGCTCAGATATGGAAACGGGCATAGTTAGAGAAAAAAACCTTGAAAGAGGGGCCGGGGGGGGGGGAGCTGTTAGAGCGGATGTTCAAGTGCCCTTCAGCAAATAACTAATTAGGAGGACCACTATACATCTTTAAAGATTGATTCATTTGTTTAAGCTAGGAATTTAATTTGAAATTTGGCTTAGACTATTATTTGGAAATACTGGTAACTGCTTTCTAGAAATACACCTTGAAGCTATGAATGCTGATTTTTACGATAATTTAGTAAAAATGGAACTGGTTTGGAGAAATGTGGAACATTATAGCTGAGACTTAAAATAGCAGTATTTTCTATATAAAACAGCTATCAAACGCTACTGATGAAGCTAAAAATGTTAAAATTGTTAAATGTAATTAGTTCTGTTGAAATTAGAGCAGTAGGTTTGGATTTATTAATAAGGAGGGTCAATTAAGGAAAACAATTAAGGATTAAGCCCGCGCGGGCAAGTAAAATATATACGATATTTAATAAAAAGTTGTTTACCCTTACCCCTCTCCATCTTCGAAAATGTAACAAATAATCTGTTAAATAAAGTTTTATGTATTAATAATCTCTATCATAATAGTATATGTCATGTAAAAAGAAAACCCAGCTAATTATCATGAAGAAAAACGTGCCTGGAAAAATGTTTCAAACAGGTGGCGTCTGTGTAATTTTTGTGTGCATAGGTTGCGCTACATTAGCATGGCTGTACGCCTGTAACTGCAATCCATATTAACACTATTTCGTTAGAAGTCCTTATCTATGCATCACTAGCCGGGTTTATTTAATTACTTCTGTGAAGCCTCTTTACAACCAACTAACCGAAGAAAAAAAAAGCATATTTTTGATGAGAATTCTTTGTGGATTTTAATTAATACAGTGCGCGAAATAATTATGGCCCTTTTGCTAATTTTAAGCAAGCACAAAAATTATAGTTACAACTTAATAAAGACATATAGAATATAAAAGATTATACTCTACACTAGCCGCCACTGGCGACCAGTTTGGTCTCCCTTAAATGTATGTTAAACATTGCAACACGTTACATTTATTCATAATTTAATTTTCCCTTAATCCTTCGCCAAATCGGAAGATTCTAATAGACAAATCATGAACTTTTGCGATCATGGTAGCATTTCGCATATTTTTTGGGCACAAATGTCACATACGCACGTTGGCGCGATTCCCCCCCCCCCCCCCCCTCACCCGCAAACTTTGTTATGGAAATTGTTGTTTATTTACTTTTATTTTTTATTTTAATTCTATAAATTATTTTTGATATGTATATCAATATTTATTTACATCAAACTATCATTCATTTATTTTTATTCTTTTTTTTAATTATGAGTATTTTTGTTAGCCGGGAGCAGATGATAATTCGCCAAATATCGTTCCCATCACCGTCATTCATACTACAATTAATTTAATTTTAAATTATAAACCTGTCACTCATTTCATTTAAAATACTTAACTTTAATCTAAAATGCTTATATTACATAAATTTAAAATACTTCACACTTTTCATTTAAAAGAGAAAATAAATAAATAAATAAGAAATAATATCATAAATCAAAACATTTGATTTCAAAATCAAAGTATCATTTCTAATTTGTACACGCGATAAATAAAAGCTGTATTAGCGATTTTAAAAATGCTAAAAATCTGATTCATTAAATATTATTACATGAGTTCAATTTACGTCAAGAAAAGGTCCGAAAGTTGAGTTGTATAGCACATAATTATGGTAAACTTTGATTGTCTCACTGGTGCGAATTATTTTTTTGACGCGAGGCAGCGGTCCAAAAATTCATTCGCGGAGAACTTGCTTTGCGAATGATTACCTCCATGATTTAATATTTTAAATGTTCACGACGAATCAATCTTTTTTTTTGTTTACTTTTATGAATAGAGAATTTGAACTGCGAATCTTTCGACTGAAGTTATTGCAGAATATATACATAATTGAACGCAAGTCATCTCTCAAATATTAATTTATTTTGAACGATCTTTCTTAAAATGTAACTTTTATGCAGTTTATTCGAAAAAATAATTTTGAATAAAAATGGCCGCTTGGCATATGAAAAAGTGAAACGGACATCCCGGAACTGTTGAGGACAGTCACATGACTTACGGTTTTATTTTAGAAGATTATGTACGATGAACATTCAAATCTCGTTTGTTCAAAAACTAGACTTATACAGGATTTGTACATGTTTAAATGATACATAAATTGCGAAATAAATATAGTCTCTTTTAGCCTAATGCCCCCTATATTAATTGTTGAAACAAGAAACCTTTAATATTTTTTTCACCCGCCTTTAGCATTGTAGCAAGCTTCCATTCGACGTGGCAAGCTTTCATATAAGTCTTGAATATATCATATATTCTAATACGAGCAAATCTTGTGTGTGGTTATATATATATATATGCAAATTTTATCTTAAAAACGGCTCTAACGATTTTGACGAAATTTCGTATCCTACCGTTTTGGGGCACCAGAAAACCATTGGGCTAGGTCACATGTTCGAGAAAATTCGATTAGTGGGTCATTTTGGGTCATTTTGGGTCATGGTCTAGCTAATTGTATCTAAAAAACGGTTCAAACGATTTTGACGAAATTTTGTATCCGACCATTTTCGGGCTTGAGAAGACTATTGGGCTGGGTCACATGTTCGAGAACTTTCAATTAGTGGGTCATTTTTGGGTCAACGCGGGTCAAATTAATTTTATCTAAAAAACGGCTCTAACGATTTTGATTAAATTTTGTGTCCTACGAGTTTCGAGCACGATAAAATCATTGGGCTAGGTCACATGTCCAAGAAAATTCGATTAGTGGGTCATTTCTGGGTCATTGTGGGTCAAGATATAAAAAGTGGCTCAATTTACACTAAATTTTGCATCCAATGGTTTTCGGGCACGAGAAGACTGTTGAGCTAGGTCACATGTTCGTGAAAATTCAATTAGTGGGTCATTTTGCTCATTTTGGGTCATGGTCAAGCTAATTGTATCTAAAAAACGGTTCAAACGATTTTGACGAAATTTTGTATCCGACTATTTTCGGGCACGAGAAGACTATTGGGCTGGGTCACATGTTCGAGAACTTTCGATTAGTGGGTCATTTTTGGGTCAAAGCGGGTCAAATTAATTTTATCTAAAAAACGGCTCTAAAGATTTTGATAAAATTTTGTATCCTACGAGTTTCGGGCAAGCGAAAATCATTGGGCTAGGTCACATGTTCGAGAAAATTCGATTAGTGGGTCATTTCTGGGTCATTGTGCATCAAGATCTAAAAAGCTGTTGAATTTACACTAAATTTTGCATCCAATGGTTTTCGAGCACGAGAAGACTGTTGGGCTAGGTCACATGTTCGAGAAAATTCAATTAGTGGGTCATTTTGGTCATAGTTCATTATGGGTCAAGCTATTTTATCTAAAAACGGTTCAGAGGATTTGAAATACATTTAGCACCCTACAGGTTTAGGGAACAAGAAGACTATTAGGCTAGGTCACATGTTCGAGAAATTTCGATTAGTGGGTCATTTTGGTCATGGGTCATTATGGGTCAAGCTATTTTATCTTAAAAACGGCACAGACTATTTACACTAAATTTTGCATCCTATGGTTTTCGGGCACGAGAAGACTGTTGGGCTAAGTCACATGTTCGAGAAAATTCAATTAGTGTGTTATTTTGGTCATGGGTCATGATATTTGAACTCAAATTTAATTTTGACCGAGCATAGCTCGGTCTTCCCTGCTCGTTTCATATTAATAGAGTTTCATGCTTCAAGAATAGCTGTTTTCATATTATTCTTACACATAAAATGTCGGCCATTTGCTTAAACTTTTATTGTCATTATATACCAACGATTCTCTATTATATTCAAGTAAGACGATTTGGTTGACCAAGGTTTTAGTAAGTTTCATTTTTTCCGACTTGGACCAAACTTAGACGCCTTTAACGCATGAATTTTGCAGTTGTTTTTCTGAAACAACTAATTTCTTTCTGCCATTTGAAGTCCATTTCGAGGAAACTGCATACTTAGCATGTTCAGGTAAACAGAACAATTCATTTTCCCATGTAGGAATTAAATATTGCTTTACTTTTACCATCTTATTGAGCCCCGTATCATTGTCGAACCCCCTCCTTGTTGTCTAATGGAAAACACCAAAGTATTTTTTTATTATTATCCGTCCAATAGGTTTGCAGTGCATACCATCTGGACCATCCAGATGAAACTTTTCCTCATCAGAGAAAATAACATTTGGCCATTCAGTGCTCCAACTCATATTGCTGCGAGTACGATTGCTTTATTTTCATATAAAATAAAACGTAATTTTATATGAATAATTTCATACGTATAATTTCCAATTAAACGAATTTCATCTAATAAAAAAATATTTTAACACATTTAAATATTATAATTTATATAAAGGAACAACATTTTGAAATACAGATAGTTTCGGTCGCTTTTCGCTCAGGCCGAAATTTTCGCAGCAGTTTCGCCGAAAACGAATATTCGGCGAAACTCCGATTTTGCGCCGAAACCGAAACCGAAATTTCGGTCGATCTCTACTTCTCGAATCTTCATCATAGTTAAAAAGTTTGTAATAGTTTTCACTTTCCGTATTACTTATCCGATCATACACTTTCATCAAAACACAAAATCACAAATAATAGAATTTGTAAACGTAGATTACAACTAGTTCGTATTTGAAAAATTATTGCTATTCTTGTAGAAAATTAAGACGGCCTCAATATTGCACTAAAGTAGAACTTACATGTTTCTAGAAATATGCATTCCCCTTCTGTGCAAAACCATTACTGCACACTAAAGAAAAACTTTTTTTTTCCTGTGAAAAGAACCAAAATAATCATAATGTATCTAAATAAGAGGAAAATCATTCATCAAGCATATATTATGAAACACTTTCCAACACACATTCAGAATACTGTAACAAAACTTCACCGTTTAATAAGGTAAAAGATGATCTCTAAATAAACAAGTTCAAGTAGGTGGGGAGGCCAACGCAAGGACTAAAGCTCTACTAGCCCCACCCATCTCTGAGTAAACAATTTGGAAAACGCTTAACACATTTGAAAACACAATTACGATCAATAGTCGAGAAAATATCCGAATTCTTTTGTGCAGCCTTGTGTTTGATCTATGGAATATATATATACCAAATTATATATATTTTTAAAAACCTTAAAATTAAAAACACATACCATAATTGAAAACTTCCTTCAATTATGGTCATAGACCGTACTGTAACCGAATTCTTTTGTGTGCCTCTGTAAATGTAGATTTTTTTTCTATAGAAACTTTATTCTACAGTAAGCTACCTCGGTGATGTATATCAATTTCAATATGTTTGAAATAATGCAACATCATTAAAATACAAGGTAAACTATTTTTTTCAAATATATCATAATGTAACAGAATTCTTTTGAGTGCCCCTGTAAAAAAAACTATAAATGCTACACCCTTCATTTTCAATGCCGAACATGTCACGGTAAACTTTAATAACATATATCAATTGCATAGCAGTCCGAGTATATTTACGCAAGTTAGAGCACGGACAGGCGGACAAACAAACCAAATTCATAAACAGTTTTCAAGTATGTTGGAAAATGTTAAAAATAATGCTGTGCCAATATTGTTTAAAATACTGTAACATCATTAAAATACACTGCAAAAGATTTTTTCCTACATACCATAATGTAACGGAATTATTTTGAGTGCCTTGTAAACGAACTATAAATGCTACATCCTTCATTTTCAATGCCGGACAGGCCATGGTAAGCTTCAATAACATATATCAATTTCATGGCACTCCGAGTACATTTACGCGAGTTAGAGCTCGGACAGACGGACAGACAAATCGAATTCATAAACAGTTTTCAAGTATGCTGGAAAGTGTTAAAAACAACGCTGTGCCAACGACCTTAATCAGGCCTTAATAATAAATATCTTGTGTGCGTGAGCACTAATTTCCTCACAATAAGAATAATTTTAGTTCGAACAAGGCCTATCTTGAAATCTCACATTTCCATTTATCGCAACTTACATCAAAAAGCTCTCTTTTTTTCAAGGTTTTTATACATTATCCCAGCACTTTAATATTTACTTTAAAATTTTTAAAAAGTCATTTTCCTCTGTTGCCGTGATATTTGTTCCATGAAGGAAAAACGACATTGTTATTACGCATTCACGTAAGTGATAACAACAATAGTAAGTTGGGTAATTTGCCTTTTTTTTTTCGCCCCTATTATTATAATATATATATAAATAGAGTAATCTTAGTTTTTCCTCATATTTTCTTCTCAACGTTCTAGAAAAGAACATTTCGGTTTATTGGGATTTCTTGGTACTTGGACGTAGAGAAATAATTTTGTTCATATTAGGATCTTTTTCACAACGGTAAGTTTATATAAATTTTGAATTTTCAGACGAATTTATTATGGATGTAATTAATATTCAAAAGAATTATTACGTAGATAAATAGAAATTTGTTTTGTTACTTCTATTAAAATAAAGATTTTCGATAAATAATATATTCGTTTCATTTTGTAATATCTTGTAAAATAAATACTCGTTTAAATAATTTATAATAAAATTATTTCCGTTTGGCATTTATTGAAGATTAATTAAAAATTATGATTGATGAAAAATGTTATTTAATTGTTTTAGACAATACTTACTTAAATAATTCCTAATAATAAATTTTATTTTGTCTCTTCTTAAAAAAGAAAAGATTATATTAATAAAATATTTTTTAAATGTTGAAAAATAAATTTGTTTATTTTTTTTTCATTTCTTGTAAAAAAAATATTCCATTTAGTAATTATTAATAAAATTATTTATTTTTGTAGTTATTCCAGAAGAAAAATTATGTAAATCTGTATCTCAAAAACAGAAAAAGGAAAACAAATGTTTAACTTTATAATAAAAAAAAAATATATCTTTTTGAAGAATTTCCAATAATGCATTTCTTGAAAATATGAAATGCAAAAACAGATTAATTAAATATTTTGAAAGTGTTGAAAAAAATGAAAATTTTCTTGTTAAATGTTTTGTTTCTTCCATTAAAATAAAGATTACTTTAATAAATAATATTCTTAAAACTATCAAAAGTGAAAATCTCTGTTTCATTTTGTAATATCTTGTAAAAGAAATGCTCATTTAAATAATTTATAATAAAATTATTTCCGTTATTGAAGATTAATTAAAATTTCTGATTGATGAAAAATTTTATTTAATTGTTTTAGAAAATACTTACTTAAATAATTCCTAATAATAAATTTTATTTTGTCTCTGCTTAAAAAAACAAATATTATATTAATAAAATATTTTTAAAATATTGGAAAATAAATTTGTTTAATTTTTTTTTTAATTTCTTGTAAAAGAAAGATTCCAATAAATAATTTTTAATAAAATTATTTATTTTCGTGCTTATTCCAGAAGAAAAATTATGTAAATCTATCTATCTCTCAAAAACGTTAAAAGAAAAAAAATGCTTAATGTTATAATAGAAAAATATCTTTTTAAAGAATTTCCAATAATTAATTTCATTTCTTGCAAAATACGAGTATGAAATCCAAAAACAGACTACATTAACTAAATATTTTTAAAGTGTTGAAAACTGAAAATTTTCGTTTCACCTTTTATTTTCTTGTAAAAATAAATAAATAAATGAATAAAAATCTAAAAAATTTCTAATATTAAATTAAAAGAAATATTTCATTATTTTTATCTCTTGTAAAAGATGGAATATTTTAAGATATATTTAGAAAATAAGATAAATGAAAAAAAAAAAAAAAAAAAAAAAAAAAAAAAAAAGTAAGTGATTTAAAGTCAAAGAAGTTTTCCATAACATTTACGTTTGTTGTTGTTGTTGTTATTTCATGTAAAAAACAATACATTAAAATAATTTATAAAATAATGAATGAAAATGTTTGTTTTATTTTACTATTCCGTTTCGGAAAAAAAAAAAAAAAATATATATATCCAGTAAAAATTTGTAATAATAATTGAATATTTTATTTTTTATGTCTGTAGTTCTGGTAGAACATAGATCAATTAAAAACTTAAAATTTTATGACAACTACAATTTATTTTTATATTATTTTTTGGCTCTTTCAGAAAAAAAAATATTTACTTAAAATATTTCTTATAAAAATAATTCATGAAAATATTTTGTTTCATTTTATTTTTCTGTAAAATAAATATCACAGATAACTCAAAAATTACTAATTAAGCCACATTTTGATTAAACTTTCATTCTTATACTGCATTAGGCGAACATGAGACTTAAATGAATGAGGAGAACTAAAATTAATTCCAGATAAATGGTAATTTAGAATGTATTTTAAAGGTTTTCCGCTCATTTCACACATTTAAATTTCGAATTTTTAATCAACTGTTTATACTGTGTATTTGTATCTTAAAAGTAACCACTATACTAAATTTCAAGTTTCTTACCCTAAGAAATCCAACTAAATCGTAATTTAGAACGTTTTTAGAGTTTTTTCCCCTTATTTCCCCCCTTTAATTTTTTTTTTTTTTTTTTTTTTTTAAGAAACTGTTCTTACAGAGCATTTACATCTTAAAAGTAACTATCATGCCAAATTTCAAATTTCTAACCCCTTCAATATCACAAAAATTGTAAATTTGGAAAGTTTTTCGCTCCTGTACTCCTCTTTCCTGGGGGTAGTGATACTGACATAAAATATAGCCTATGTTGGAGCAGGGATTGTCACCAAGAATTTCCCACCATCACATTTGAAATCGGTTCGGTAATTCCAGAGATTACCCCTACAAACAAACAAACATTACTTCTTTATAATATTAGTATAGATTAAAAGAATTTGTGATAATAATGGGCGTCAATTTTAAAATATTGTCTCTTAAATTTATGCAACTCGGAGCGCCGACATTTCAGCCTGACGGATGCTAAGTATTTGATGTTGTCAGATTTTAGAAAGCCCGAATAATAATATTTCCAAACAATGTATTTTCAATTGAAATATATATATTTACACGTGAATATTGAAAATGGAGGAAAACTTTTAAATTATTAAATTATTACACACGAAAAGCTTTTGAAAAGCATGTTTAAAACGATACGATATGTGCATCTTCAAGTGTTGAGATACTTTTTTTAACACTTTCCAACACAGTTAGTTGAAAAGTATGTTTATGACTTCAGTTTGTCTGTCCGTCTGTCGTCCGTGCTTCTAATTCTCGTAATACTCAGATTGATCTGTAATTTTTATATGTTATTGACGTTTATTATAGCACGATCGTTATTGAAAATGAAGTGTGTAGCATCTATAGTTTCTTTTGCTGGGACAGACAAAAGTATTCCGTTACATTACAATCAATGGAAAAAAAAATAATTTCAAGTGCATTATAATGATGTTACACCCTTTCAAACATAATGAAATTGATATGCTTTTATGAAGTGCACTAAAACATACATTCTGAAAAATATGGGGCGCAAAGCATTTATTATTCATTTACAAGGTCACACAAAAGAATTCTGAAACTTATGATCTACGGGGAAAAACTGTTTGCAGTGTATTATAATTATGTTGTACTATTTCAAATATAATTAAATTAATATACATTACTGAGGCTTACTACAAGGTACTTGATGTAGAATATGATATGCATAGCATTTATTGTTCATTTCCAGGGCCACACAAAATATTTCAGGTACTTCGGTATCCGAAGTATTAGCATATAATTGCTGAAAGTGCGTTTCAGTTATGCTAAGCGCTTTTAAGTTTAACTAAATTTTTACAAACTATGTGGTGTGTATAATTGCTATAGATCCTATACAGGGCTACACAAAAACATTCGTAAGCATTACTGAATATGAGCGGGAATTGATTAAAGGTGGTTTTTAATTGAGTTATGCATTTCCAAGCTGCACTATATTTAGTATACTGCATGTTTGTATATAATTTAAATAAATCCAATATACAGGGATACGCAAAGTACTGGATGCATTTCCGTCCGTAGATGGTAATTTCTGGAAATGCGATTTTAGTAATTTTAAGCGTTTTTTGCTTGAATAAAATTTTAGTTTAATATATGGCGTATATAAAAATCTGTAGATAAAATACTGGGCTATGCAAAAGAAGTCGAGTACATTTCCACTTATTGGCAAATATTGCTGAAGGTAATTTCTTAACTGTGTTATTTTCCCCCCTCCCTCTGTTTCCGAATTTACTGAAACTAAAATTATGAAAAAATAGGGGTAGTAGGAGTTTATTTAAACCTTGTAGGAAAACTATAGCTATTATCCTAGGTCAGATAGTTTTTGAGAAAAACTCATTTTTCCGTGACACAGAGACTTTACTTTACAGGCGGTCAGCGGAGGAGTTGACGGGCGCTTGAGATATCTATCGACGCAGAATCATCCAAGGATAGTTGATGATGATTTTCTAAAAAAATTGCCGGTAATTAGCCGAGCTATTAATTAAGTTACTTAAATATATATATATCGTGTATGGTATCGTTCGAAAGATCTCATAACATCGAACTCAAAAATATATTTATTTTAATTTTGGTATTTAGTTTCAGAGATATCGTCAAAGTGTACTGCAAAAGTATGTCCCTCATCTCCTCCTATTTCCGAATCTACTGAAACTAAAATTATGAAAAAATTAGGGGTAGTAGGAGTTTGTTAATTAATAAATACTAATTAATAAATTTCATGTACGGAACCCTTTGAGCGCGAGTTATACTCGCACTTGACTGATTTATTTCTATATGCTCTTCTTGAAGGATGTTTCTTTCTTTCTTTCTTTTTTTTTTTGACAAAATGTTTCTGAAATACATATTTTATTTTACATTTTAAGTGTTAAAATCTAAGTGAAGTAGGCGAGTTGTAAATAAGATTTTAACACTTGTAATAAAACTTACTGTGTATTTTAGAAATATTTTGTCAAATAAATAAGAAAGAAACATCCTTCAAGAACAACATACAGGAAAAAGAAGGTAATTTTTTTTTCTTCACGGAGAAATACGGATACGTTGTCTGCGCTTATGTCAACAAGTATATATATAACAAGCCATCTATTTCATTACGGAAATAGTTAACTCAAGGAAATGTTTTATTTTTTCTTGTATAATGCTTTGAGAACTGTTTGATAGCTATATTATGTCAGCATTTCTAATGAAAGCACTAATAAGGAAGGTCTTCTTTAAACTTGAGCGATTAAATAGTTTATTATTTTTTCTATAAGCTTATATAATACTAGCAAAACCCGCAGCTTTGCTCGCGTAATTCTTGAAAAATGCCAAGTGGTATTCGTTGGCCTATTTTCATTAGAGGAAATTTTATTGCCACAGATAATGTAGAAATTACTAATTAAGACACACTAATGTCGAAAAAAACGAAATTTTAGAGCGTTTTTTGCTTTTTCACCCCCCCCCCCACCCCTGTGGTAGTGTCACTGATATAAAATATTGCCTACGCTACAACAGGGACTGTTACCATCACTTTTGAAAATGGTTCTGTAGTTCCAGAGATTGCATAGAAATTGTAATTTATAATGTTTTTAGAACGCTTTTCGCTCATCTCACCCTTTTAAATTTCGAATTTTTTTAGAATTTGTTCTTAGAGAGCATTTGCATCTTATAAGTAACTACCATGCCAAATTTCATGTTTCTAACACTTTCAGTATTAAAAAAATCGAAATTTTAGAACGTTTTTCGCTCTTTCACCCCCCGGGAGTAGTGGCACCAACATAAAATATAGCCTATGTTGGAACAGGGACTGTCACCATCAATTTGCCACCATCACTTTTGAAAACGGTTCTGTAGTTCCAGAGATTCCATAGAAATTGTAATTTAGAATTTTTTAGAACACTTTTCGCCCGTCTCACCCTTTTAAATTTCGAATTTTTTTTAGAATTTGTTCTTGGAGAGCATTTACATCTTATAAGTAACTACCATGCCAAATTTCATGTTTCTAACACCTTCAGTATAAAAAATCGAAATTTTAGACAGTTTTTCGCTCCTGCACCCCCCGGGAGTAGTTGAACCGACATAAAATATAGCCTATGTTGGAGCAGATACTATCACCATCAATTTGCAACCATCACTTTTGAAAACGGTTCTGTAGTTCCACAGATTCCATAGAAATTGTAATTTAGAATGTTTTTGGAACGCTTTTCGCTCATCTCACCCTTTTAAATTTCGATTTTTTTTAGAATTTGTTTTCAGAGAGCATTTACATCTTGTAAGTAACTACCATGCCAAATTTCATGTTTCTAACACCTTCAGTATAAAAACAATCGAAATTGTAGAACGTTTTTCGCTCTTGCATCCACCGGGAGTAGTGGCACCGACATAAAATATAGCCTATGTTGGAGCAGATACTGTCACCATCAATTTGCCACCATCACTTTTGAAAACGGTTCTGTAGTTCCAGAGATTTCATAGAAATTGTAATTTAGAATGTTTTTGGAACGCTTTTCGCTCATCTCACCCTTTTAAATTTCGAATTTTTTTAGAATTTGTTTTTGGAGAGCATTTACATCTTGTAAGTAGCTACCATGCCAAATTTCATGTTTCTAACACCTTCAGTATAAAAACAATCGAAATTGTAGAACGTTTTTCGCTCCTGCACCCTCCGGGAGTAGTGGCACCGACATAAAATATAGCCTATTTTGGAGCAGATACTGTCACCAACAATTTGCCACCATCACTTTTGAAAATGGTTCTGTAGTTCCAGAGATTCCATAGAAATTGTAATTTAGAATGTCTTTAGAACGCTTTTCGCTCATCTCACCCTTTTAAATTTCGAATTTTTTTAGAATTTGTTCTTAGAAAGCATTTACATCTTATAAGTAACTACCATGCCAGATTTCATGTTTCTAGCTCCTTCAGTATAAAAACAATCGAAATTGTAGAACGTTTTTCGCTCCTGCACCCTCCGGGAGTAGTGGCACCGACATAAAATATAGCCTATGTTGGAGCAGATACTGTCACCAACAATTTGCTACCATTACTTTTGAAAATGGTTCTGTAGTTCCAGAGATTCCATAGAAATTGTAATTTAGAATGTTTTTAGAACGCTTTTCGCTCATCTCACCCTTTTAAATTTCGAATTTTTTTAGAATTTGTTCTTAGAAAGCATTTGCATCTTATAAGTAACTACCATGCCAGATTTCATGTTTCTAGCTTCTTCAGTATAAAAAAAAAAAAATCGAAATTTTAGAACGTTTTTCGCTCCTGCACCCCCCCCCCCTGAGGGTAGTGACACCGGCATAAAATATAGCCTGTGTTGGAGCAAGGATTGTCACCATCAATTTGACATCATTACTTTTGAAATCGCTTCAGTAGTTCCAGAGATTACCCCCTACAAACAAACAAAAAAACAAAAAAACAATCTTTACTATTTTATAATATTAGTATAGATACATATAAGTTGCGTGTTGCTGCAGTTATTTAATTTTACACGGTTACGCCGGCTGGATAAATTTTCAGTGTATTTTAACAGGAATTGCCCGACTAAGAAAGCTTTCATTGTTATACATTTCGATATTGAATAAGTCGTTGTTTCCATGGCAACAATACTTATCTTTCGTTGTCTCCGACAATAACTCTATCAAAGTCAAATTGTCAGTGCACGTTAATTTTTAGCTTGAAACATTTTTATTCAATTTAAATTTTGTTCTAAACCGTAGAATAACGATCGTTAATTTTCTTTATTAACTATATTGATGCAATGTTTAAGTAAATTGATAATGTTTTTGAAAACTTAAAAAAACCAATGATATCGAAATGAAAATCAAATTTCTCGAGAAATTCGCGTAATGCAAGAGCAAGGAAAAAACAAAAAGTAATGAGACTTTTCCTCAAGCGGAATTGCGCAGACGTGAACAAGCCGATCATGCCAATTCCTAAACATAAGCTAATTCCTAATATTATAAATGTGAAAGCGCGTTGTATATAAGTACAAATTCTTTCCTATATAGGTAGAAAATAGCAGAGAAGTGAAAGGTTAGGCTCTGTAATCGTGTCCATAGGCATGCATGTGCTTTTTTTTAGCAAGCGAAATTGGGAGCAAGTATAAATATTTTTGTAACCAGGTTTGTTTTTACGTGGTAAACACTTAATTCAATGGTATTCTCATTTCCTCGCTTCGGATCATTTCCTCGCTCATCTATGACTCTTTTTTAACACTTTTCAACATAGTTGTTTAACACTTTTCAACATAGTTGAAAAGTTTTTATGAATTCGGTCTGTCTGCCGTCTGTCTGTCCATGCTTTAACTCGGTATATGTATTCGATGGTCATGCAATTGAAATATGTTATTGAGGCTTACTATGGCATGTTCGGTATTGAAAATAAAGTACGTAGCACTTATAGTTTTTTTTACAGGAATACTCAAAAGAATTCCGTTACTTTAAATTCTATGGGGGAAAATCATTTGCGGTTTAAATTAATGATGTTACACAATTTCAAACATATTGAAATTGATATATATCACTGCGGTACACAACAAGAGGCTTACTATAGAATAGGGTGTGCATAGCACTTATAGTTCCTTTACAGGGACACTCAAAATAATTCCGTTACACTACGGTCTACGGAGAAAAATCGCTTGTGGTTTATTTTAATGTTTCCCTATTTCAAACATATTGAAATTGATATTACATCACTAAGGAACATTACAAGAGGCTTAATATATAGAATATTGTGTATATATTGCGTTCATCGTTCATTTGGAGGGACAAACAAAAGAATTCGGTACTGCCTGTTAACAATAATTGCTGGAAGTGCTTTTTTAATTGCTGAATGCGTTTTTAAATGTAACTCTTTTTTTTTTTTATTACTTGTTGTGTATAAATTCTATATATCATATACAGGGCAGCACAAAAGTTCTCGAGTACATTTCGGTTTATTGACGGAAATTCCAGAAGGGGAATTTTAATCTGTGCTACGCGTTTCCTAACTGAACTCAAACTTAGCATTCTATGTAGTATATGTACAAATCTATAGATCATATATAGGGCTGCACAAAAGAGTTCGGATATTTTTCCGAATATTGTTGGAAATTACTGAAATTGGGTTTTTAAATACGTTATGCGTTTCTTAATTCAAGGATCTATGACATGTTTGACGTTTTGAGAGTTAGACAAAATAAGGTGACTCAGGTTGCTATGTCTAACTTAAAAAAGATAACAGACTTTATTTCACTACGAACTATTTCGGTTTTCAAAGAAAATGTTGTCTATGAGACGAAATTACAGGCCTTGACAGAAAACTACAGGGCGTATGAGGATTTGGCGTCCAAGATTACAAAACATTCTATGGGTGCAGCTGAGGAGACGCCATTACGGAATCAGCGGCCTACTCCTCCGGATGACTTTACGGTGGTAATAGCTCCTTTGAATGAGGACCAGGACTTGGAAGTTTTGAAAAAGGAACTGAGGGATATGTGTAGAGAGGTGGAGGATGCCCCAAAGCCAAGTGACGTGGTAGTGACAAAGGCAGGGCAAGTCATCCTTAGTCTGAGAGATAAACAGGATTCGATGAAAATGAAGAATCTGATATCTTCCAGAGAGGAGCTGAAGGATAGGGTCAAGGTGAACATTTCCCGGAAGCGGAGGGAGCGTCTACTGATTTTGAGTGTTGAGCCGGAGGTGAATGAAGGTATGCTGAGGAGTGCTTTGGACAAGATGATCGCTGATTTTCAGCTGGGACAGTGTGTCTGTGGTGGTGTACTTGATAGGATAGCGGATCCTAGTCTCGATTCGAATACCAGAGAGCTGATAAGAAAGTTGATTGGCGACAGAGAGCGTGACATTCAAATTATAAGAAAGACGCCGACTCGTGCTGGTAGGACAAACTGGATGATAGATGTTGACACAGAGGTTAAAGAATTGTTACTGACACGAAAAAGGATCTGTGTTGAATTTGAACGCTACCGTGTAGTAGACTTCATTCCAATAACGCGGTGCTTCAAGTGCCAGGCTTTCGGGCACCACTCATTTAACTGTAAGGGAGAAGAGAGAGATGTGTGAAGTGCTCGGGATCTCACTCAGTTAGGAAATGTTCTTCGGAGCAGGTGAGATGTAGTAACTGTTATTTTTCAAATCCTGATGGCGATGCAGAACACAGAGCGGATAGTCCAGATTGTCCAGTTTTTCAAGATCATAGGAAGTCATTGTTGGTAAAACGTTTATGAGGTTGCGCTAGGCTCTCCTGGTGTCAATGCGGGTCTTAAAATTTTACAAATCAATCTCCATCATTGTAAACAGGCCAATGAAGCTTTAGTTGACTATGTTTCTAAACATAACATTGATATTGTTCTGGCTCAGGATCCCTACATCCTTAGGGGTGTAGCGGACTCTATTCCCCCGGACTGGCCTACTTTTCTTTCTTTTAATAACACAGCTATGGTAACTATAACTAACCGGGATTATGTGAGTATAGGTTCGCTGATCAGAGATAACGTGGTGTTTGTTAATTTTAATGTGAACAATTCAGTACTTAACATCGGCTCTCAATACTCCGCTCCCTCAGGCGATATTGAACATGATCTACAATCGTGGGTGCCTTTGTTCACGGATTGTTCAAATGTACTGATTGGTGGAGATTTCAACGTAAATCTCAAGGCCATGGGCTATGCTCGAGATGATGATAGAGCAGAAACTCTATTGGAATATTTAATTGCCAATAAGATTTCAATTATGAACGATTCGAATGCAGAACATTCTTTTGTGCAGGGTAATCTTCGAGGTCGCCCTGATTTAACTTTAGGTGGTGACAATATTGTGTGCCTTTTGAATTCATGGGAAGTGGATTCTTTGAACTTTTCACATAGTGACCATAGGTATATTGTCTTTTCACTTGACTGCTCTCCTGTCATCAAGACTAGGTCTAGATATAAAACAAAAAATAAGAATTTTAATAAGTTTAAAAGGGTTTTTAGGCCATTTGCTGATACTCTGCTAGAACAGCTGTTTATGGTGAACAATTGTGATGCACTTGAAAATTGGATGGCAGAGTTTTATGAAAAACTTTCTTTTACCATGGAGAGATGCTTCAGAAAAGGCTATCTGAGCCATAAAGCAAAAGTTCATTGGTTCACCGAAGAACTTCGTGTTGTGAGAAACAGACTCCATGCTATTTACAGAAGACATGTTCGTAATCCAAACAATCAGGATTATAGAGACGCTTTCACTACTTCAAGGAATCTCTATAAAAAACATGTAAGAGAGGCTAAAACGAAATCATGGTTCAGTTTTTGCGAAAAAACTTCTGATACATATGGAACGTTGTATAAGTATATAAGAGGGAAAAACCTTAAATTTTCTGATCTAATTTTCACCACGCTTGAGAACGCTACTGTATTTGATTCATTTGATGATGTTGCCAATAGTCTAATGAATGAACATTTCAAGATAGATAGTCAACCGGATGTTATTCATGAATTTAATCCTAATACAGTATACGATAATGACCCTGAATTCTCGGCTGTTACACGTCGAGAATTGTTTCACGTCTTGTCTCAACAGTCAACTAGTAAGGCTCCCGGATACGATTTGATAGATGGCTTAGTGGTTAGAGAACTTTGCCGCGGTCTCACAGTCCTGATGTGCAGATTGTATTCAAGATGCTTGGCTCTAGGTTATTTCCCGAACTGCTGGAAAAAGGGAATAGTGTTGTTTTTTCGTAAACGAAATAAACCGCCTCATTCACAGCGGGCCTACAGACCCATTACTTTGCTTCCGATTCTGGGAAAAATTTTGGAAAGACTGATTAAGACGAGGATAATAACGAAGCTGGAGTCCTTGGGCTTTCTAGCACAGAATCAGTACGGATATAGAGAAAGCAAAAGCACGGTGAGTGCAGTCATGCAGGTCAAGAAGTATGTCAAAGAAATACTGTTGGATTACAAATATTGTGCAATGGTGTCCCTAGATGTCGAGGGCGCCTTTGATGCTATGCAATGGGCAGTTCTTGCCACACTGATCACTCAGTTACCTATAGAAAACTATTTGAAAGACATTTTAAAGAATTATATAAGTCATCGCCTTATCGGTTTTGACTATTCAAAAGGTATACGATGGTTTATTGCCTTTCAAGGGTGTCCGCAGGGTTCGTGCCTCGGGCCCCTCCTCTGGTCTATTGTAGCTGATAATATAATCAAGACTTACAGGGTTCATCAACGTTACATTGTGTCATACGCAGATGATTCTGTGATCCTGGAGGGAGCAGATACGAGGGCTCAGCTATAACATAGGATAAACAGCTGTCTTGAGAGATTCAGTGATGTGGCGGTAAGTTTACATTTAAATCTAAGTCCCCAAAAATCGAAAGCCATGCTTTTTGGAAGTTTTAATTTAGAAAATAGACGTCCAATCTTTAAATTGAATGGCGTTTCTGTCCCAGTGGAGGACTCGGTAATGTATCTTGGTTTGGTCCTTGATAGCAGATTTAATTGGTTATGTCACCTGGAATATGTTAGAGAAAGGATTCTAGAGTTTACGATTAACATGAAGAAAGTTGGCTGTCGTCATAGAGGTTTGGAAGCGCAATATCTAAAATTATGGTACATTGGTGTTATTGAAAAACAGATCTCATATGGTTACGAAGTATGGATTAATGATTTACATATCCCGGCTAAGAAAAGACTGAGTTCGTGCCAACGTATGGGCCTACTGTCGATTTTAAAACCTTATAGATCAACATCAACTGAAGCTCTTTGTGTACTATCTGGTATACCTCCTATTTATTATAATTTGAAAAATAAGGCAGAGAAACTCGCATTTATGCAAGGCACGGGTAGTATTAAAATTGGTGACACTACGTTGAAGAATACGGATTTTATGCCACGAATGCATACCTTTGACTTTACTGAATATCTGAACATAAAGAACGTCTACCAGCTGGATCCAGTAACTGATAAAGTTCCTTTTTCGTTTGATCCTATAATTTTCACAGATGGCTCGAAGATGAACAATGGCGTAGGCTCGGCCTTTACAGTCTTTCACAAGGGCGATTACATATATGATCATCAAGTGAAGTTAAGAAGTCTGAATTCTGTTTATCAGGCCGAGTTAACGGCCCTGGATAATGCATTACAATGGTTTGTAAATTCAGTTCATAACTCAATTCGTATCTATTCGGATAGTAGTTCCTCTGTTAAATCAATATTTAGGGCTTTTCCCAACAATCAATTAGAACACTCTATTTATAAAAAGTTTCTGGCCGCTGGTAGCAGACAAATCTATATTGGATGGATAAAGGCCCACGCCGGGTTACATGGTAATGAAAGGGCAGATGATTTAGCAAAGCGGGCCACTTCTGCTGACTCTCATGCTCCGTTACTTGAAATTTTATATCCAGTCTCTTTGCTGAAACCGTATTATCGGGATAAGTTGATTGATACCTGGCAGCAGTCCTGGATAGCTTCAGCGGATGGTAGGGATACCTATAATGTCTTAAAGAAGGTTAACACTGAATTTATCTGTAGAAAACAAATTTTAGTTTATTATCTTTCTAGTCATGGCAGTTTTCCAAGTTTCCTCTATAAAATAGGAAAACGTAGAAATGACCTCTGTGACTGTGGCAAGAAAGGAGATGTTTTTCATTTCATTTTTGGTAAATGCTCTTTAATGCCAGAACACTTCACTTTTGACAGAGATAAATCTGTAAGGTGGAACTTAAAAAATGTCATCTTAAATCCTCAATATTTTGCTCGTCTGACTTTAAACTATAATAAGTTGAATGATTTATATTATTTTATTAGATATAAGTTTTAATTGAGTCATGGTGTGACATACTGTTTATGAACTATAAGTTAGTTGTGAATTGGGACGTTGCCATTTCCAACCTTTGCACGTTAATCATTATCGAGTTCATAGATTTAGTTTTATTTTGTTAAGGCTTTGCTAAAGCGGTGTTCAAGTATGACTTTCATGTTTATCTTTATATCGATGTTCTTTCAGCTGGTTTTCTTCTTCAACAAGTTGCAGTGATGTTGCAGTATAAATCATTACATGTAGTATCCTTCATCATTTACACATGTTAATGCGACTAAGACTATGCGGTTAAGACTATGGACATGACGGACTTCACTCATTTACTTCAGCCATTTGATAGAATGAGCTTTTGTAATGCGTTGGACTGTTCTCTTTTATGCACCTGCTCTTCAGTTTTCCAAGACTAATTAGTTGTCATAGCTTTTCAGTGGTACTTGTTTTAAATCCTTGCAAGTTGCAGTGATAATGTTTCTACTTAGTTAAAGTTGTGCGACTACTCTTTAGTTAGAGTATTGCTTTACTGAGTTGGCTTTTTTTCAGCTGTCACTGTTGCAGTCGGTTTGCTGGTATATTCTGGAACGTTAACTGTGAATGATTCTTTTAATGCTTTTATTCCTGTTTCATACTTTTCAGTGTGATTTTAATGCTGGAATTAATTCCTGCAATTGACTTTTGTGGCATATATGGACTTTACTTGTTAAATAACATTGACATTCAATTCTGGCTGCTACTTTAACTACAGTTATGGACTATTGCTGTCTTGTAAGCTGTGGTGCTTTCATTGGATCTCGGTCAGTGAATGGCTGATGAGTGATTTTTAAAGAGACCTCATTTGATAGCTTAGTTTCTGCGGAGGTGAACTAAACTATATCAAACTGGATGTTGTAAATTCATTGGCTTTTGCATTTTCAGTTGTGTATGTATATGGGTAGCAAGTTATCTGCTCACATCTCATGTTTCATTTGTAATATACTGTAACTCTCCGTGGTGAGATGCTCTGTAATTTTGTTGTTTTTTTTTGTTTTTGTTTTTGTTTTTTTTGTTTTGCTGTAAATTTTGTGATTTCAGTAGCTATATAATTGTTAATTGTATTTTAGAGTAATTGCATTGTATGGGAGGCTATGTATTTGTTTTTGGTTTATTTTAGCTTTAGAATTAGGTTTAGTGAGACAATTGTAACAAATCTATTTTTAGAGTCTCTTATAATTCTTAGTTTGTAAATTGGCTTTAGTAGTATTCTGTTTTCGGTTCGCTTCGTTTATTTTTTTTAGTTCCCTGCGTGAAGCAGCGTTTTCTCACTACGTTGGTGGTGTGTTGTTGTTTTATTTTGATTTAATTCCAGCAACCCTTGTTTCGGGTTCGTCTTTGAGCTGTGATATTGCTGGGTGGTGAAGGGGATTCTACCGCCGGAGGTTTTACGCCGCAAACCCTCACAGGTTGGTGCTCCGGCTGGGTGATCTTGTTTACTTAGATATCATCGTTCACCTTATTAAACGGTAAAGATTTGTAAAAATATTTGGGAAGTGTTTGAAACTGTTACATAATCTATGCTTGACGCATTATTTTTCGTTCTTGTTTTCATTGGTTGCAGTTTCATTTTCGCGATATTACTTGGCACAAAATTTCACTTTTTTAAGACTGGGGTATGTCAAGGGCCCTATAACAAATGCTGTATTGACTTCTATAAAATATAACAAAGAGTTAGTTAATTATATATGTTTTTAACTACCGGGAGTGAAATGTCTTGCTTAATTAATTCATTTATTCTTCATTTTTCTGTTAGTGTTACGTGAACGATGTCACGGGTAACAGGCAGTAGAAATGTATATGCGGAAGTTATTATAAGATCATATTTATAGAAAACGATTCTATTAATTTGCTTCAAGATTTTTTCTTTTTATGTTCTTTTTCAAAATGTCTGGTGGATGTCTAGCGTCTACGTTTTCAAGTAAAATGTTAATGAATCAGCTGTTTTTAAACAGGTCTCTTTCAATTTGAAGTGTCTGTTCCATAGTTTGAAGTCACCCGAGGTCATAACTGTAATTAGCATAACAATGGTTATCAGGAAAATATTAATTTTGAGATTGTTTTTTACAGATATTTTTGAGGAAAATGTTTATAAAGTATAAAATTTCATACATCTGAATAATTTTCCATTTTTAACACTTTCCAATCTAATTGAAAAGTGTTTATGACTTCGGTTTGTCTGGCCGTCTAACCGTTTGCCGTCTTTCCGTCTGTCCGTGCTCTAACTCTCGTAAATATACTCAGATTTCCCTGAAATTTTTGTATGTTATTGACGTTTATTATAGCATGATCCCTATTGAAAATGAAGTGTGTAGCACTTATAGTTTATTTACAAGGCTAGTTAAAAGTATTCCGTTACATTACAGTCAAGAGGAAAAATCGTTTCAAGTGAATTTTGATTTAAATGCGCCATTTAAAACAAGATGAAATTGATATACAATTATGAAACGCACAAAATATGCTTTTTGCAAAATATGGTGTTCAAAGCCTTAGTTATTCCTTTACAGGGTCACACAAAGGAATTCTGTTACACAATGTTCTATGGGGGAAAATTGTTTTCAGCGTAATTTAATGATATTTCACTATTTCGAACATAATGAAAATTATATGCATTACTGAGGTGCACGAAAAATTGCTCACTGAAAAGTATAGTGTGCATTGCGTTTATCGTTCTTTTACAGGGAATCACAAAAGAATTCGATTACACTCTTGGTGCGATAATTACAGTCTGTGTGTGATAAGTGCGTTTTCAACTTTAGCTTGTATTTTTAAGTTTAACTACATTTTTGCATAGTACATTAGTATGTATAAATTTTGCTGATCATATACAGGGCTAGACAAAGGAATTCGTAAGCATTACTGACAATGTGAGTGAATTGCTTAAGGGTATTTTTAATTGTGTTATGCATTTTCCTGCTGAACTATTTTTAGTAGACTTATCAGAAGTTTCTGGAGTAAAAATAATTTCATATACAGGGCTACGCAAAGAACAAGATACATTTTCGTTTATGGTTGGTAATTGCTTGAAGTAAGTTTTTAACTTGCTTTATGCGTTTTTTACCTGAATTAAATTTTTTTGTGGTGCGTACTAAAGTCTTCAGAATATACAGGGTTGCGCAAAATATTTTGAATGCATATGCATCGATTGGTGAAAATTGCTACACGTGAATTTTGTAATTGAACTAAATTTTATCATGCTATGTAGTATACATTCAGATCTATAGATCATATACAGGACAGCACAAAATAATTCGACTACTTTTTTGACTATGGAAGGTAATTCTAAAACTGGATTTTTAAATGTGTTATGTTTCCAAAACTGTTTACTACATATCTTCTTTCACCTTATTTAACAGTGAAGTTTCGTTAGAGTTTTCTGGATGTGTTGGAAAGTGTTTCATAAACTATGCTTGACGCATGATTTTTCGTTCTTGTTAAAAATTAAGTAACTTTAGAAAATTATTACTAGTTTCCGTAATTCAATTACATGAATTCTCTTTTCAACACGTTGTCATTAAGAAAGAGATTTTCCTGTCGTTTTTATTGATCTTTCATTTACTGTCTGGGTATAAAATAATACGGTAAAACATTGATTCCCTTTTCGCTTGATTCTTTTTCAGAATGAATTTCATTGGAGGAGCCCCTTAATACCTTCGCGCGCGACGAGAGTCTTTTACACTTCTTCTATTCTTTAGCACCAGTTTTTATTATTGTAATTTTTGCTTATTTAATCGATGAAATTCCGATATTAGACAAGGCGAAAATTTCTGTACTAATATATTGGTATTAAAATCCAAAGATTCCATACACCTTAAACGGTAAGTATACGTGCTGCTCACCGCGAAGGGGTTAAGAGGCTTATACTTCACTCACGTGAAAACACCCGCTCTCTAATGTCAATCCTATGGGATAATTATTTTATAATAGTTTGTTTGCATTTCAATATTTTTAAATGATTTTTTAGAATTCCGTACATAAAAAATAAAAACGGAACCATTATAAGATCACTGATGTGTCTGTTTGTCCGTCTGCCAGAGCCCTTTTTCTCGTAAACTATAGGACGTGGAAAGTTTAAACTTGGGAAAGTTAATAAAGCCTTTTCACCCACATATTTTCAGATTATTAGCCATTCACAAATATGTTTAAGAAAAATTGAGGGGGCTAATTAACTCACAAACAATTTTGAAAACAATTTTGAAAAAAAAAATTGTTTTCTTTTTTGTATATCGTGTGGGGTATTGTGTAAAAGATATCGTAATACCGAACTCAAAAATATATTTGTTTTAATTTTAGGTATTATACTTTCAGATGTATCGTCGAAAAAGTACTGCAAAAATATCCCCCCTATCTACTACTTAAAAATATCTACTACTTATATATATATATATATATATATATATATATATATATATATATATATAAGTAGTAGAAGTTCATTTAAACCTTGCAAGAAAACTATAGAGATTTTCCTAGGTAACATAGTTTTTAAGAAAAACGTTACACACAAATATTACTTTTCGGGCGGTCAGCGGGGGAGTTGACGGGCGCTCGAGGTATCTATCGACGCAGAATCAACCAAGGATATTTAATAATGATTTTCGAAAAAAAAATGTCGGTAATTAGCTGATATATTAACTAAGTTACTTGAAAAAAAAACATTCTTTTTATATATCGTGTGATTTATCGTTTTTATATAACGAGTGTGTGTTATCGTTCGGAAGATCGCGTAACATCGAACTCAAAAATATATTTGTTTTAATTTTAGGTATTATATTTTCAGAGATATCGTCGAAAGTAGTGGAAAAATAGGATTTTTTTTTATTATGAAGATACTTTCACTTTCGAAAATTAAAGAATCTTCGTAAAAAAAAAAAAAAAAAAAAAAAAAAAAAAAAAAAAATTGCAAAGAAAATCGAAAAAGTAGTCGACGGCTGAAATAGAGATTGATCTCTGCTATCCAATGGAAAAAAAAAAAAAAATAAATAAATAAACTAAATTCGAACCAGATATTAGAAAAATAATGCCCCATAGGATTAACATTAGCGAGTGTGTGTTTTCGCGTGAGGAGCGAGGACACTTAAATTAACTTTTTCAAGCACAGTAGTAATGTATAGAGAAGTCTTAGAAAGCCTAGAGAAGTAAATACACAGTTCTTTACATTGGCCGCTTTTTATGATTTGATGTTTCAGATTTAGTCATAGCAGAAGTGAAATTCTAAACATCCCTTTTTAGGTGCGTTCGTAATTATTTATAATTCGTAGCACCTATTGTCGTCGTCTGGTCCGTCCGTCTGTCTGTCCGTCCGTCCGCATATAACAACACGAAAACTACCCAACCGAATGGTTTGAAATTTAAGATATATTATCTTTGCAGAATTTTGTCGAGACATTTCAAATTTTATGATAGTCGAATCAAAACTTTAGAAAATATTAATGAAAACATTTATTAAGAATTTTTTTTTTTTTTTTTAAATCGGTGCTTTCTTGTTATAGGAGCTTCCGAGGTTGAATCGTCAAGCGACCCAAATACTTATTTTATGACAGAAATTAATCTGCAGACGATATAATTCATTTCACATAATTAAAAATCATCAAGATCTGAATATTTATATAACTAGCTATAGTACGAACGCACCTCATTTGTCACGTTTGACGTACAATTTCCAACTTGTTTGTTATTGTAATATTTTTTTGCCTCCCCAATTATGGGAGGATTCCAGGGTAAATATTAATTTGTTTAAATCTGTAATTACCTTCTTTTCTTTCTGGGATTTTTAATGCACACTTTGTTGTGATTTATCTAATATGTCAAGTAAGTGTATTATGTTGATTTTCTTAGGACCAGATTAATGTCCAGTTAGAACAGTTACTCAAAATGAAGAAGTCTACTACTATAATAGTCTAAATCAGCCATACTCAGACTTTTTTTTACTTGCGGTCCGCAAACAATACATTTGCGACGTTAGGCGGGCCACAACACTCTTATAAAAGGATAAAAAAAAAAGAGCAATTAAAATAGTAAAGTAACACAGTTAGTATAAAACAGAAATATAATAAAGTTAATATTATCAGTAGGGTTGGACGTTTACCGCGGAAGAAATATTACCACAAAATTTAAAGCACTTTGTGGTAAGATTTCTATTGCCAATGTTGTAGAAGTATGCCACGAAGTTTTCCTTTGGAAATAATGGTGTAAACATTTCTTGTGCCAATTTTTCTCCACGGCAACCGTTCAATTCTAAAAAGCAACGGTAGCTATATAATAATTGTCTGAGTGCAACGAAGTCTCATACACAGCGCAGTATTACTTTGCCCCATATATAGCTACGATGGATATTAAAACCTTTCGTCAAGCATAACTCAAAAAATATTTAACAGATTTCGTTCAAATTTTTACAGCAGGTACCTATAAAGGTGACAACGACGTCTATTTATTACCAAGAATAAATGTCAAACCGTTTGGAAATTATATTAAAAAATAGATAAAAAAGCACAATTAAAGTACATGCGTCAGGAAAATTTTGTGCGTACGTCATTTTCGCCGGCGCGAGATTTTTGTAGACAATCGGAATTAAAAAGTTTATGGAGTACATGGAGCAAAAAGATATGCACGCACTAATATTCAGCAGAATAAAATATATTTCAATTTAGTAGAAATCGAAAATTAATCTGGATTTTTTTCTGTTTGAAAGAAAAACTCCGCAATAACTTTGTAGACTTGGTATTAGAGATTTGGCGCAAATCCCAGCAATAGCAGCTTTTTTTATTTCGCGTGTGTAAATTAAAAAAAAAATTATTTGGTGTTTAAATAAAAGGTTTCGATTTATGGCATTATTTCTTTTTTTTTTCTCTCTTTTTAGCATTTTAAATGGGATTAATGAAAGGCATGTATTTTCAGTTAAATGAGTGAAAGATTTATATTTAAATGAAATGAATTCAATATGAAAATGTTTTAGGAACAATATTTGGCGATTTATCAACTGCGCCAGGATAACATAAAAGTACCAATATATCAATCGGTATGTAGTATGTGAAATGAAACAATTATATTATAATCACCCATCGTACAAGAAAAAAAACTAATATTCTGCGTTCAGCGGGAAAAATCCATCTCTGTGCCGTAAGATTTGGCGAGTTCTTTTTTGGTGATAAGTTTTTCGATGCGATTGTTGGGATCTGCAGGATTTGGCTTACTTTTTCTAAATCTTATTTTTTTGCAGATGTAGTATTATGTAAATATATTTTTTTGCAGATATTTTTTTATTTTGTATATTTGGCATTCTATTTTGTGTATTTTCTATTTGGCATTTGGAAAAGAGATTTTTACCTTTTTATCTGTGCCTTCGGAAATATTAAAAAATAAAAAAAGATTTACATATATCAAGCTTATAATGTTATGTTTTGCATATTTATACGGACCACTTCTCCAATTTTAGATTTTAAATGCTATTTATAATTTACTAGCCGTTTATTACTTGTTTACAATTCACCCCCCCTGACAATAACAATTATTTATCACAAAAATGCCTCTTAGGTTTGTTAAATAAGTTTGTTTATGTATTTTCATTACTTATTAAAATATCGAATATGGCGATAAAATTTTATTTTAGCATCGTGCTTAAATTTTTAAGATGGGGCAGAAACATGCTTTAATAAACGTATGTTTGTAAATATTTGAAAAACATGTTTTACCGCTCTCTTGAAAAATTTTGTAAGATGCTAAAACTACCTTTTGGCACCATTTTAAATTTTTTTCGCCAACCGACATAGGATACGAAACTTTTCCCCATTCAGATACACAGGCAAGGCTGGTTTCAAACAAGAGTAAAGCTAGCAACAATATTGTTTTAACTCTATAAGAGTTACAATAATGATATTAAATGCTCCGATTGGCTTTGGGCCCAATTACGAAAGTTTCGCCTAAAAAACTGTAGAAGAAGTCTTTTACATTTGTTTCAAATGAAGCTCGGTCTACAAGGTATTAGTTAATAATACAAACAACACTAATGGCATGGAGGCAAAAGTTTTAATTTAAATGTATATATTTGAAACCCTTCCCCCCCTACCCCCCCCCCAAAAAAAAAGAAAAGAAAAGAAAGTTACAGTAATGAATTAAAAATGGCGTTAAGCCACGCTTTCTGACATAAGCAATTGGCTGCAAACGCGATAACGAAACTTTCTCTTAACTTAATAACTTGTAGCTAATATAGCCCTCAAGGTACTTTGCAGTTATACAGACCTTGTGGTTTTTTTAAAAAGCTTGAGACAATTCAGGTTTAAGAAGTTGAGATTTCCTGTTAAATGATATAAACAACTATGAACACAAAACAGATGAATTATTATTCAGGTTTATGTATGTATTTAAAAAAAATTGCATCTGATTACACTTATTAGATAAATTACTTCTGTTTGCATTTAATAACTGATAAACGGCTTCTGTATATTAAATGAATTGTTTAAATATTGGGAAGAGGTGGCGAGAGGTAGAAAGACGAGTAAACAAACGGGTAGACAGACGGGTAGAGAGACGAGTAGCGACATAGGTAGGCTGACGGGTAGCGAAACGAATAGACAGACGGCTAGAGAGAAAGGTAAAAAGAGGGTTGACAGAGGGGTAGCGAGATGGGTCACGAGACGGATAGAGACACTGGTAGACAGGAATGCAGCGAGAAAGGTTGCGAGACGCGTAGCGTGGTAGATCAAAGAGACGAATAGAGAGATGAGTACAGAGACGAGTTGACTGACGGGTAATGAGATTGGTAGCGAGTCGGGTACAAAAACAGACGGCTAGTGAGACGGGTATACAGACGAGTAGAGAGACAGTAGATGGGTACGGAGATGGGTAAGAAAATTGGCAGAGACGCGTATAGCCAGACGGGTAGAGAGACAGATAGACCAGTTGTGAGACAGATAGACAAATGGGTAGCGAAGTGGATGGAGACACGACTAGACATACAAGTAGTTAGACGGATAGACAGAGGGTTAGATAAATAGACTAGCGGGTAGCGAGACCGGTAGAGAAATATTGATACAGGTAGCGAGACGTGTAGAGAGATAGACAATCGGTTAGAGAGACGGACAGAAGAACGGATAGGGAAACAGGCAGATTGTGGAGAGACAGAAAGACAGGCAAAAGAAAAGTCTGCGGATTGGCGCAGTAAAGGCGCAGGGGGCAGAGCCTCCTAGAGAATAATCAAGATGTATCTGTTGAGCTTAAATTTGAAATATATCTAATTTTTCAATTTTGCCGATATGGAGATTTAATGTAAAAGTTATTTTACAGAAAGAAGTCATCGAAAGATTTTTTGTATACTTTAATAGTAATTTAGACTATAGTTTTGCAATCTGGTTTGTAGCAAAGCATGCTATCAATGTGGTTTGAAGTGTAAGAGTTTCTGTAAACAGTTACACAATTAATAGATATATAATCAAGGAAGAAAAATTTTAAATTCACACTCACAAAAAGGGGCAACAATGAAATTAAATTTGCGTTAAGCCACGCTTGATAGAATAATCTATTGGCTGCAAATCCAATTACGTAATTTTAAAAAGCTTGGCGTTTTGAAAGATCCGGCGTTTTTTGTGTTTTTTTTTTTCAAGTTTTGCGCAATACGAGCTTAAGAAAATGAGATTCTTTGCCACATGTTAAAAAAAAAAATATGACAACACATCTGATGAACGGTACTTCTTTTCTATCTTTTTAACAGTGTATATGAATTTATATATGATATTTTGTAATTCTATCATTTAATTTGCTCTTTTTCTTTGTATTGTTATTGTTAACCCTATGTTCTCAGCAATATCACTCAGACTAATCCCTTTGAGGGAAGTCCTAGTTATAAAATATAATACTATAGCAATGCAGAACTTCCAAGTTCTAACGTAAAAAAATCACGAGATTTTCACTAATAAATCAGTCTGTTGCTCAATGGAAAAACTTTGTATTTATTTATTTAATTATATAAATATATAGCGCAAATTTAATTAATTTGGGATAATGTTTGATTATTGTTGAAGATTAAGAATGACATACACAACTGTAGTACAAATTGAACTACATGTAAAAAGAACGTCCGACAAAGCAAACGACATTTAAGATGTTTTAACATAATTTTAAATTAATTATAAATAGCAGGACATATTTTGTCTTCCCGTGAAATTTATAAAACAACAGTGAATATTTTACTTTTTTATGCACATCCCAATTAATTTTATAAATACGGATTAATAATTATGTGTCTCATACCGCACATAAAAGGTCGCCGGGCTGCAGGTTGAGTATGGCTGATATAATAAATAAATAAATAAATAAATAATTTAACTCTATATTATTATAATCTATTTTTATTCGTATTTTAATACTACCTACCCTCATTCTAAATTTTGATAAGTTTCCCTTTTGCTTAGTTTGTTGAGTTTGACTGCTTTTCCTGGCATTTTGCCCTTAATTGATTATAAGTAATACCTGTAACTGGACATAACTGCTTGGTTAGTTGAAATCCAACAAAATCTCGCAATACGCACACTAAACTGGTTACGAAATTAAAGAATTATGAACTCGAAAACGTATACGAGCAGACGAATAAAACGAAGATCACTGTAGTGTAGTAAAAGACCATTGTCTCGTCGTTATCTGCCCATCTCGTTCTTTTGCTACAATAATTTTTGTAAATAGTGGCGGAAAACCGACCAAAATCCTGTTCTAGAAGAGTTTCGAAATTGAAATTGGGAATTTTCCTTTGAGAATGTAATTTATATATATATTTTTTATTTTGAAATTAATTGCTTCTCAGTTTAGAGAACATTTTATGCGAGAAGCGTAGAAGAGGGTGGTGGTGAAAATTGATGTTTGCGCTGCAATTTTTTATTAATTATTTATTTTTAATAACAAAAAGAGTTATCCAAGTGTTTCATTATTTGTAAGTAGTTTTCAATTTATAAGTAATTTTTCTAAGAAGAAAATTCATACGCACTTTTCCTAAAATCTCAGAGATTGCAATGTTTTGATCTGCTGTCTCAAATATTATTTTCCTGCAGCTCTGCGGAGCCCGTAAAAAGTTCATGCGAAGCCCCTAGGGATCCGCAAAACAGTTTTTCAGTAAAAAAAAAGTTTTATTTATTGCCGAAACGATCCGAAATCTCATAAAATTCAAACTATCATAACTGAGTGAGTTTTAGTTGTAGAAGAATGATTTTTTTTTTTTTTACTTTTGTACTTATCATATATTTTATAAATATATTATAAATATAAGTATATTATATTATAATATATTTTATATATAAAATATTTTTAAATATACACTGCTCAAAACAATTAAAGGATATTTGAAGTTTTATATAAAATAAAGATATAAACGAAATTTTTTTTGCCGAAAATAGAAGAAGATAATCACAAATGCAAATTTTTCTGGTTTTCAAACTGTGGAGTATGCAAATTTTGAGTTCGACGTCAAAAACGTCGCTTCAGCGGCAGCGAATGAAATTTGACTTTCAACTGGATAAAAGAGAATGAAGACAAGGATGATCGGCATTCAGTGATTGCTTTGTTTCGATGAGTACGATGTCTCAGCGAAGTCATTTGACAGATTCAGAAGCTTGGAGAATTGTTGATAGGTTAGAAGGGGGCCAAACTCAAGCCGAAGTAGCACAAGCCATTGGAGTGTCACAAAGTGTCATTTCCAGGATCTGGAACCGTTTTTTGGAGAGTGGATGTGCAGGCCGAAGACCAGGGCAAGGTCGTAGCCGGGCAACAACGCCCAATGAAGATCGGTATTTAGCGTTAACAGCTCGGAGACACCGAAACATGAACGCTACTCTTCTCCAACAATACCTTCGCTCGGCTACAGGCACCACGATTTCAACTCAGACTGTCCGAAACCGGCTCCATGCTGTAGGTCTGTATGCTCGCCGACCGATGGTATGTGTTAGATTAACATCAAGGCATCGTCGCGACCGCAGGGAGTGGGCAACCGAGCATGTCAACTGGAGGAGAAATGAATGGAGCAATATTCTGTTTTCTGACGAGTCCCGTTTTTCTGTGCATCCGGATAATAGGCGTATTTTCATCTGGAGGGACCGTGGCAGTAGGAATAATCCTGCGTTCGTGCACGAAAGTGTCAGATTTGGCGGTGGAGGAGTGTTGGTGTATGGTGGCATTGACGGGCGCACTGACCTCTACATCATTCGAGATGGAGCTCTGACTGGTCGCCGATATAGGGATGATATCCTCAGACCTATTGTAGTCCCTTACGCTGCAGCAATCGGAAATAACTTCATTTTAATGGACGATAACTGCAGGCCCCATCGTGCAAACCTGGTGGAGGATTTCATTTTCGAGGAAGGAATCGTTCGAATGGAATGGCCAGCGTGTTCTCCAGACATGAATCCAATCGAGCACGTTTGGGACGCTCTAGGAAGACGAGTTTCTGGCCGCCAACAACCCCCACAAACTCTCCAAGAACTGGAAAGAGCTCTTCTGGAAGAGTGGGGCAGAATACCCCAACTCGTCATTAATAGCCTCATTGAGTCCATGCCTCAAAGGTGTTCAACGTTGCTGGCCGCCCGTGGAAACCATACCCCCTACTGAAAAAGATTTTCTTTGAAGAAAACACCTTTTCTTATTCTTTTTTTCTCATATGCACAGATTGTGTTTTTTTCCTTTTGTACACAAATGACAAATGCGCAATAAAATGCATTTTTTTCTGCCAAACATGTGTAATTTATTCTCATATAACCTACTATGTCTGTCGACCATGTATCAATCAGCTAAAAAGTTTCCCAGATACAAAATCCACCTAAAACTGCAATATCCTTTAATTGTTTTGAGCAGTGTAATTTATAAGTTCCAGGCACCGTATAATTTTAAAAACTGAAACTTTTTTTGAAGACCTAATGAAGACCGTGAAAATTGAAGACCGAACTGTTTCATCAACATAACTTTAATTCCTTCTTTATTTTTTTTAACACTTTTTCAATTTACATTGTCTTTAATCAATAATTGTCTCAATTTACACAACAGGTAAAAAATTAAAGCGCATTTCAATCTTTTTGGGACATTCTGTATATCTGTATCATATAATATATAATAAATTATATATTATATGATAAGTATATATTTTTATTATTTATTGATAAATATAGGTTAGGTATCCACTTCCACTATTTCATATTAGAAAACTTTGACTAATATTTTTTTCTCAGATTAAAAAGCTTTCTGCGATTAGTAACATAATTTGTGTCATTTTTCTGAGATTAAATAAGACGAAAAATTCTGTTAGAAAATTATAGTAAAACTGAAGGCTCCCTATTATTATTATGTGTGTACATATTATGTATACATATTATGTGTATACATATTCTTAAGAGTAAATTTTGACTTGCCTGTCTGTTCGTCAATTCAGTCTTTAATTTTCATAAATTTCTCAAATGTCAGTAAAATTTGAATAGATTATTTAACTGTTCATTTTTTTATGCATTTATATGTTTAATAATTCTTAAACTCCTAATCTAAATATCTATATTATTCTATAATACACTGCAAAAAATAATTGTTGATTTTACAGTATAAAACTGGCACCCCAGCTGCCAGTATTATACCGTAAAATTAACAGTATTAAACAGTAAAATAAACAGTAATACGCTGCCGCGCAAGCAGTAATACGCTACCGCGCATGCGCGGTAGCGTATTACTGTTTATTTTACTGTTTAATACTGTTAATTTTACGGTATAATACTGGCAGCTGGGATGCCAGTTTTATACTGTAAAATCAACAATTATTTTTTGCAGTGTAGCTCCTCCTAATAAATATAGAACTTTGTAGACCTAAATATTAAAAAAAAAAATTACTGTTTGTACAAATGTCATTTACTAATAAAGTGACTACGGATATCATGGCGCTAAAAGTATAACTTTTGTAATTCTTATAACTTTTGTAGAACTTCTACTTCTGAAATCAATTAAAAATAAACAAATCTTTTGAAATCGGTGAAATGTTAAAAGGCACAGACGAAGTAAATTGTGGTAGTAAATTGTTACAATGTTATGGTTCAAAAGTTAAACCGATTTCTAGAGGTAATCGGTTCACGTCTCAAGCAATACATCCAATGAAAATTATAGTGATTGTATTTGCTTTATGTAAACCGTAATAAATTACAAGTTTTAAAGACCTTTATTTTAACAACCAAAGAACATTATTTCATTTGTTTCGACATGCAACAGTTATTATAGTATAATGGCTCATTTTGTTTTCTTTAAACAGCCAATTAAAAATACTTTTTTTTAAATTTCTTTATGATTTACTTCTAGGAGGCTTTGGTTTCTGAAACACTTTCATATTTTTTCAATGAACTGGTTATTTTTTATTATTTTTTTATTATTTTAAATATGTATTTTTGGATAATATATATATATATATATATATATATATGAAATTTACATTGTTTAAAAGAATGAATCATAATAAAAAGTACTTAATTTTTATTTGAATTTCGTATACAATTTAATAATTCTCAAATTACTTCGGAAGAAATTAAAATTTTTTTTATTTGTTTCAATAATGTATTTTCCCATTATATTCAGATAAGACATATATGCCTTGTAATACACATAAAAGCAGTGGCGTAGGGGGAATTTTGAGCGTTCGATGCAGTTCAAAACATCGCACACCTTCTTTAACCCTTTGAGGGGCGGTGGTACATATTATATACCACCTAATTTTAATTCGATTCAAACCAGAAACTTTTAATTAAATTTTACTTTTTTAACTTTGACGGGGAAAAGTTGAAAAATTGCTTTTCCTTATTTTGAATTAAATTCTTACGTAAATACCGGTGTGAGTTCGACGTTACAGGAACAAAATTGCTTGCCCCTGAAAGGGTTAACGGATACAGTGTTTATTTTTACTTTTAAAAAAATACGAAGGTGGTAACGTATTGACCAATACATTTTGCTTTTATGCATTTTTTTAAACTTCAAACAATGCACAATTTCAATTTTTACACTTTTATATAAGGGGGGGGGGGTGGAATGTACTATCAATTGATATTTCTTTAAAAACTGTATTTGAATTTACTATTTTTTTATGAATTTTAAAATAATTTTCAAGCATGATATTTTTAATCGTAAAGCAGTCCGGTTACCGAAGATTAACCCACTTGCACTTAAAACAACATGAATGCTGAATCCGAAATTCAGCATTTTTTCCCGCCTAATATTTCATAACGAAATTAAAACTTCATCAATAAATAAATAAATAAATAAATGAAGTACTCTATATACACATCTATACAGGGCGAATAGGGAGAAAAAAGTACTGTTAAATGGAATTTATTTGAAAACTTTAATCGTTCAGAAAATGTTCGAACAACTTGTGGATTTATATGATTTTCGTTGATGTAAAATAACATTTGCAGTTAAACCGATAAGTAAAACTAAATAAAAAGCGGCAACGTTATTATAATTTGCAGTTGACTGCCCATGTTTGATGAGTTTTTTTACTTCTTTCTGGTATTATCTGTGCCAGGAAGATAGATCGCCAAAAATGGGTGTCAATCGCCAATCATGTTTACCTGTTTCTGGTTGATTCTAAATTTTATATGAAAGATTAATGGTATGAATGGTATAAAGCGATACATTGTGTTAAAGAGACGTATTTTTTGCTCGTGTTTCATTCCATAGTTCCAAAGATCAGAACCTCGATTGATAACTTCATCATAATTAGTTACCTTGATCTTGATTGTATGTTACTGATTACTTATACGAACAGTTTAATTTTTCGATAATTTCAAAAGTTGAAATTAATGAAAATAGTATTTTGGTAACTTTGGATTAAAAATAATATTGGTTTTAAGAATTAGATTAGCTAATGTATAAGATTGTTTTAAATTGTAATTACTTTTGTAGGTTATTTACAAATTCAATCTAACAGTTCCTTTTTAAACACTTTCTTCCATCGATTTTCGACGGGTTACAGCAATGAGGAAATATTTTATCTAATTTATAGCATTGCCAATAAATTGACAGCATTTCTATAAATATAGCTAATTACATCTTTAGTTACAGTAGCTCCCCGTTTTGTTACGCTACATTTTATCGCAAAATATGGAACTATCACTCTTTTTCCATGTTACCCGAAAAGAAAAACCTGATGTCCCTATGAATTATACCTCTGGAGGTGCCTAGTTAGGTGAAGGTCTCGTCACCTGATTAAGGTTCTAAATTACGAGACCAATTCCTTTTTCTTCTTTAATTTTTGCTTTTTTTTTTTTTTAAATCTGCCAATTCAACAAAGTTAAATAGAAACCTTCAACCGGCAGACAAAGAAAACTGTATCAAACCACTAGATAGCACTGCAGCGATGCCAACAAGGTTCTTGTCAAGTGTTATCACATGCCATGCTGTGATCAGGCGAATATCGCTCCGCGCCTAGGCACTAACTCGTCAAGCTAGGCACTTAACTATCTTATTTGTGTAAAATATCGTTTATATAAGGCAAACACAAAACAGTTAATTGTAGATTGTCATAGTTCTTAATTTTCTTTATGTCATTATTAGAGATTACAATCCCGGGATTCGAGATCTAGATTCCGGATTATTTTTTATTCCGAAAATCCCAGCATCATTTTATGCCAAATCCCGAAAGCATGAACTATATTTCTACAAATATCCCAATTTCTAAAAGATTACTTCCTTTTTTAGTTATTGAAGAAAAATGTAGTGACACTGGAAAAATGTTTGTTCGCAAAATCCCGGGATCGTGGGATTTTATTTATATAATCCTGAAATCTAGAGATTAAAAATTAGGCTCAGGATTGTTTTCTCTATTCATCACTCATCTCATCGGTTATATAGCGCTTTTTTGTTGTCTCCTTAACAAGCGCGATATAACGAAGGGCTTACAGCTACTGTATTTCCAGTATAAAACTAATAAATGATATATTGAAACAATGCTGAGCCAAACTTGTCTTTCTAGCAAAAGAATTATTGTTTAGTACACAAAAACTAAAATTTATTTGCGGTTAATCGTTTTTGAAACAAGCCACTGACTTTTATGACGTCTGGCTTGACACGCAAATTCAAAAAGTCATTCATTCTGCTTTATGACGAAATTCTAAATGAAGGGTTTGCGTGTAAATTCACCGTAAAGGTTACGACAGATTTTGAGCCCTTAAGTGCTTAAAATATCAAAAATGAAGTATTTTTTTCCCTCTATTCGGAAATTAGTTAAACATTAGGGTCTGGTGATTAAATTAAATGACAGGATTTATTGCATTATCTATCTTACGAAAAAAAAAATAATAAGGACTGCGATTGGTTAAAGACATTCTTCAATTCATGTCAAAAAATGTTCAAGCTTTTCTTTTTGTATTTGCTTTTTTCTTCCGGAAACTAAATTTTTTTATTTTATTTGTTTAGTTTGTAAAGATCTTTTGTTGGATGTGGATGCAAACAATAAAGGTATGTATATTAAATTTACATTGTATCAGAAAATTTCGCTAAAAATAGAGGATTTTAATATGAGTTTAGTATATTTCTTTTATTTTAAGAATCATATTTTTTTAATTAAATCAAAAAATGATTAGATAATTGAAACAATGAAAATAAGTGTGATTTTTTTACTCTATTTATACAAATGAAAGCTTGAAGAAGAATATTCGATATTGAATTTAACTCGAAAGATGTGGACTATAAGGTATAGAGAAGTATACGTTTCAGCTGGATATTTGAGGTTTCTACGTCTGTTCATAAAAATGTCCCAGTGTCGAATTCAGGGGGAAGCCCCGGGAGACATCCCCCCCCCTCCCGGAAGATTTGAGACTTATTATTTCAATTGTCAGAAAGTGCTATCCCCCCGTAACTCTATAATGTCCCACCTGGAGCCACAAAAATCCCTCCTGGAGAAAAATGTCTTAATTCAGCACACGTACAGTCCTAAAAAAAGTGAAGATTCCATACTAATTCTGATGCAAATCATCGTATAGAAAATATATTATTGCCAATCGAATGGGAATAACGCCTACTTTTAAATAGTATACAAAAATTATACACTGATGTCTGCGTATTGAAACGTGCTATCTATGAAATGTTCAATAGCAACTCTCAATTTCGACGAAATATTTTTAATCTACGATTAAAATTTCAAATTATGTGGACGAAAAGGTTTTGAATTTAAATTGCTTAAAATAATGGCTCTCTAATGTTAAATTTATTTTTACATATTTTCTTCAATGTATACCAAAATTATAATTTATCACTAATTGATTATTGACCTGATTTTTTTAATGGACAAGCTAAACCCAAAGATAACAACAAGATGAACAAGATAAATCCAAACGTAAGCATCTTACTCTTGTACTTTCCATAATTTTATGGCATGGGATATAATTAGGAAAAAATAGGCGAAAAAAACTATGATTGCATTTCTCAGACCGCACTTTACTCCCTTTTAACCATCTGCTCTTAATTTATCACGCGGGTAGATAATGTGTCGACTACAATGTACGGTAGGAATGGGTAAGGTACTTTTAAAAAAATGTTCTAAATCGGATAAAAGCAGGGGGTGAGACAAAATTACAGTACTTGCAAATTTTGAATTTAAATTTTTTTTCTGCTGATGTACATATTGAAACTGATAAATTTATTTTAATATAGCAGAACCACCCGGCTTCGCTCGAGTTAACCTAGGGCCTTCCGGGTAATATAAGTAAAAATGTAATATCCTAAAAATACGCCAATCACAATAACGCATTCACGTCCATAAACCGTCAAAATGACAATCAGAAAAAACTTGTTATTTTGATGCAATCATATTAAATCCCGTAGCCTTATAAAGGATTTAAAAAAAATTCCTTTTAAAAACGTCTTACGCAAAAAATCTAATAATGAATGTGATATGGCGAAATGACCTATAACGTTCGACTCTCCCCCCCACCCCCATTTATCCTCCTTAGGGGGTGAATTTCTAAAATCGCTGAAATACGTGTTTAACCATTTTTTAGTAGATTTGTTTTCCTGAATTTCGCGCTCCTACCTAAAATTGCTGCTAAGATATGGCGAAATTACCTAAAACGTTCGCCCCCCTTTTAAACCCTTTCGGGGGAAATTTTCCAAAATCCTTTCTTATTGCTTGCCTAGGTCATAACAGCAATCTACTGTCCAAATTTTGTGATCCTGACTTCAGTCGTTTCAGCTGTGCGTTGATGAGTCAGTCAGTCAGGCTTACTCTTTTTGTATAATAGTATAGATATTCATTTTTAATTTTCTAATGCATTTTTTTATTTGCTGTTGCCAAAAAAAAAAAAAAAAAAAAAAAAAAAAAAAAAAAAAAAGCTTATGGACAATATTTTTATAAGGCAATAAAAATGCAGACTCACACGCTACATTTTTTCGCATGCAAAATTAACGTCATTCTGAGCGCAGTGAATGCATATTTTTCATATATAAAATTAAAAACCTTTACTATAAGTGCGTTACAATGACGTAGTAGCTTCATTTAAATGTAACTGGAGTTAAACCCTCTACAATAATAATACAGGCATTTCAATATCAAGAAAAAAATCAGGAAAAAATAATACAAATAATTTGCTAAATGTGAAATCACTTTCAGTCGGACGTTTTCAGTGTAACGTCAAACTGACTCGAAATAAACAGATGCTATGTTTTATTTCCTATTTCTTTGTATACTACAGCTATTATTCTATAGTTATACTTCATATCAAAGTGTTTTAATACTTTAGATGCAGTAATGGGTGACATATAGGTGGTAACATTTTTTACGATTTATATTAAATGCGAAATGAAACATAGTAACAGGGATGTAGTGGAGGTTATACGGTGGGATACACCGTATACCTTTTGGATAGCTCCGTATACCCTCTATAGCTATACCGTATATTCTTTGGTACACGACTGTATAACAGCTTTATTATATATATATATATATATATATATATATATATATATATATATATATATATATATTTTTTTTTTTTTTTTTTTTTTTAAAGTCAGTTTTTTCTCTTTTCAAACAAAACTTCATGCCTGACGTCACGACTGAAAGCGTCTAGAAAATGATATCATTTTCATGTAATCAATGTAGATTTAGTTTTCATGAATGAAAATGAATAATTGTCCGGTAGGAAGCGTCACACCTTTGCAACCAATTTTATCATCAGTGATTTTGATTTACATAATAGATCAGATGGTGCAGATTGCAAAACTGCCAATCAGCTGTTGCACCAGTGGGAAGTGTTGTTATAGCAACATTGCACAGCCTTCTGCAGTGTAAAATGAATGACAACCGGATTACTGATATTACTTTGACTCGTAAGCATAATTAATTGAGTTGTCATTTATTCCACATTGCAGCGGATTTCGCGATGTTGCTATGGCAAAACCCCCGTTTGTACACCAATTTCGTTATCTGCGCCATCTAATCTATCATACACACAAAAATCATCGACGCTAAAAGTGTTTGCAAAAATGTGACGCTGCCTCACCTGGAACTATAAGTTTTCATTTTAAAACAATAAGATTCGAAATAGAATTTCTCTAAATACTACGCCATTTGGTTAATTTTTTTGCATTTTCCCCCCCGTATTGTCAGGGAAACCGTATATCTGTTACACGCACAAAAGAAAACCCGATTTCTCATTCATAAAACTGAAGGATTTTTCTATGATTGCGTCAAAGATACGTCATTATTTTTCATTGTCGTTTTAACGATTTATGGGCACGAATGCACAGAGCTGCGTTATTGTGATCGCCGTATCATTGAAATTTTTACTTATTTTACCCGGAATACTTCCATAGTTAACAAGGACAAAGCTGGGTGATTATTCTAGTAAATAAACAAACAACAATAATAACAACAATCCGGTTTAGCGCAGATTAGCTATTAGTTTATACAACTACATGTTTTTAAAGGAAAATAAAAAGTTCTGAAACTTGTTTTGTAAACGAATACACAAAATAAATAAAATTGTAAGTGACACGCACTCCCATCTAACACAATAGAAGATAATTTTATAATAGCGATATTTATTAATGATAAAATTTATTCTTTAATTATCTAATCACGATAGGTGCTATGGTAGAAAAGTGAATTTCCTTCTACAGAGCTCAACCTATTATGTATAAGTTTATGAGGAAAATCTTTTATTAAAGACAAACTGAATGAAGACAACATTTGTAAAAATCCACGTGGAAAGTTTTATTTAGAGCTCTATAGAATTTTTTACAAAAAAAGTAAACTGGCAGTACATATATAATGTTATCAACTTTAAGGTAATTTCGACCTCTCCCCCCCCCCTCCACCTTTCCCTTACGATATCATACGTTACTATCCCTCGACCCCACCTCCAAAGTAATAATATCGTTATCAGTGTCTAATATTTTTTTTCCTTTCGTTTTCAGTTATATGCAGAATGGATATACATTTTTTATTCACATACTTTACTGATTCAAATGCAGAGAAGCCATCAATAAAGTATCACTATTATGTATAAAACAACGTTATACTAAACAATACTTAAAAGAAATAGTTTACTATTTAAAAGTATTTAATAATATTTTTTGTTAGATAATGCAACATTAATAATGTATTTTGCTATTACCCCCTGCACGGAGAGAGGACAAGCAAAACTTCTTATGTACAAAACAGGTGAACAACATTTTTTACTAGTACACTCTCAGAAAAAACTGTAAATTTATGAGCGTTTGCCCTTCAATTTTCACGGGCAACAGCCTTATTTGATGAAAAACGGTCTGATTCACTAAATAATCGGCCTTATCCCTTAGATACTTAGAAAAGTAAGAGCAATCCACATATTTTTACAGTTCTAGCCCATACGTTAGCAAAAATACGGTACGACCCCATACATTGTCCTCCGCTAGGGTGTAACCCTTCATTTTACTCGTGTTTCGAAAATTTTAACCCGCCAAAACAGCGATTCTGTGATGATTATCTAACGTGCTACGTGTTACGGAACAGTAAGCAAAGTGCTATTGTGTTTTAAAGTGCATTATATCCGGTGCATTATAATGCTATATTACTTTGCCCCGTATAAAATTACGGGCTGCACTAAATGATGGGCATGGATTTTTTTTTTTTTTTTTTTTTTTACGGGGTATGACTGGAATCTCTGCTGCCGGCCTCTGCCCGTAATTTTACTGCAATTTTTTTACAGTGTAAACACAACAGGAATCATTTCGGACATACTTTGCACCAATTTTTTTTATGGCTTTCGTTTGCCTGCTTGTATTTTCGTTCGTACTCCAATTTTTAAATATGATTGAATCGCCAAACTTTAAAAAAAAATCTCTCAAATTGACCGAAAAAAAACTGTCAATTTTGGCGCCAGTGGAAAACCGTTTAATTTAAATAAAATATCTGCATGTTTTCATTAAAACAGTTTTTTTCTGTAAAAAATATAGATTTTTTTCTGTAAAAATTACAAAATTCACATTTTTTTTTTCATGGAGAAATTGTTTTTCTTTGAAACATTTTTTTTCTGTAAAAAATACAATATTTTTCTTTTCAAAATCAGATTATTTTTACAGTGCACTATATATGTTATCATTATAGATGTTACACTGATTTGCAATTGTACACCTGCATGCTGGCGTCTATATCGGAAAATTGTCCTTGATATATATTTCAATCATACTTCTAAGATTGATATTGAATTTTCTTATATAGACTCTCCAACACCACTTTGATGAAGAGTTTGGCTATATGCAATACTCTTCTTTTCTTCTTCTTCTTCCTTTGTATTTTCTTACGGAAAATTCAAAATCATGCAGTCTTTTGAGATTTTTTTTTTATTATTATTATTCATTGTTGCTGATTTTTAAAATTCATACAAAGTGTTAAAAGTTTGGTGTTTAAATTATTTTTGGCTTAAAACTTCAAAGTAAACAAGATCGAAAGATCATGCGTCAAGCATAGATTCTGAAACACTTTCCAACACATCCAGAATATTTTAACAAAACTTCACCGATTAATAAAGTGAAAGTTGATGTTTAGGTCTCTATGCACGTAGGCATTGGTCTGTTTTCCGTTGAACTCAAGCCACCGTGCGGCTCGAAGAAGGTGGGCTGCTGAACATCGAGATTGGAGGCAAAGTGATTAGAGTCAAGTGCTGTTTACAGAAAAGTACCGAGTCAATCTAGAGTGTGACGCCCGACGTGTTTTGGTATGGAAGGAAAGGGGTACTCGAAATAACCCCACATTCGTTCATGAAAAATCACATTTCGGACGAGGTGGGTTGATGATATGGGCTGGAATAAGCATAGGTGGACGTGCGGACCTGTATATCATTCGGAATGGCACTTTGACGGCCAAAGGGTATGCAGATGAGATATTGAGATATCATATCGTACCTTTCGCTGCAGCCATTGGTGATTTCTTTATTTTCATGCATGATAATGCCAGACCGCATACAGCTCGTCTTGAGGAGAACATACTTGAAGCTGAAACAATACAGTGTATGTAATAGCCAGCATGTTCTCCTGACCTAAATCCGATGGAGGATGTTTGGGGCACACTCAGACGACACATTACAGCGAAACCAAGACCTCCTTTTACTGTCCGGAACTCGGAGATCTTCTTGAGGAGTATAACAATATTCCCCAAATTCTTATCGGTAACATAATCGCATAAGTCGAAAATAAGTATGGAGCAGTCTTGACTGTTGGAGGGGACCATACGCCATATTAAACATCTTGCACCATTTCTAAACAATACTTTTTTTGTCATTTACATGTAACCAAATTGTTGCTCTAAAACCATCTTTTCTTGTACTTTCCATCGTTTCAAAGAATTAAAGCTGCCTTACAAAATTTTTTGCGACTTTTTTCCTGTATTGCGCATTGATACACGTGTACTCTCTATTTGATGCCCATACATGATTATCTCTCACGGTTATCTTCACGTCTTTGCTTGCTCCCCTAATTCTTTTGAGCAGTGTACTTAAATATGTATATATATATATATATATATATATTTGCAAGGTGCATTACAAGTGGCTTACTATAGAATATGGTGTGCATAGCATTCATAATTCATTTATAGGGACACACAAAATAATGATGTTAGAGTACTGTCTAAGAAGAATAATTGCTGTAAATGCATTTTAAGTTGTAGTACGTTTTTAAATTAACTAATTTTTTGTCTATAATACTTGGTGTGTATAAATTCTATAGATCATGCACAGGGCAGCACGAAAGTTCTCGAGCACATTTCCGTTTATTGACGGAAATTGCATAAGGGGACGGAAATAACTGAACTAAATTTTAGCATACTATGTAGTATATATATAAATCTATAGATAATATACAAGGGCTGTACAAAAGAATTCGGATATTTTTCTGACTATTGATAGTAATTCTTAAAATTGGATTTTCAACTGTGTTATACGTTTTCTAAATTGTTTACATATAAGTTTGAGGAACGTATTGAATCATGATAAAAACCCGATTATGGAAATATTGGCATATTTTAACATTTTGAAGGTCTCTATTCAACATGTTTAATTTTGAAATTGATTTTTTTTTAATATCGCATTTAGTCCACACGACAGATATTATTATGACAGAGTATAATAGAGGGCTTCGCCTGCTATCTGGCCGGTTCAGATATTCGAAAAAACGAGAAAAATAGACCGGTAAATTTTTACTTTATAAAAACATCTTTTTTTTTTTTTTTTTTTTTGAAAAATGAAATTTATTTGGATTTATTAAAGAAAGAATAAAGTGTTTTGAAAGGAATATTAAACGAAACCCTTTGTGCGATCTTCAATCTTGTTTTTTTCGATCAGCGATAAGTGTTTTTTTTTTTTCGATCTTCAATCAGTCTTCGACCCACTTGTTTTTTTTTCCTCCAAGAATAGCTGATAACGGCACGGTACCCTCAAGGTGCGAGTGATACTCTCATTTCTCCTGTTTTTATAAAAATAAACTTATTTATATTACTGAAACTCCGATCCTTAGTTTTATGAAATCCACCTTAAGGATCGTCCTCAAAAAGTAGTGAGTGAATTACAAAATATTTGTTTAAGTTTTGTCATTTAGAACATACTGATATATTGGGGAAAAAAACACAAGCTGAGAAAAATGAATTTTGTAATTCTGAATCATTTTTTTTTTTTAATGGATGGTGGCCTTATCCACATATTTTTAATTATCTGATATTTACGGCACTTCGTGAAAATACACTACGAATGTTTAAATTCATTTTAAACAAAAAATTGGAAAATTTATGGGTTTTTTTGTTTTTGTTTTCGCAAAACAAAGCATACCGAGGAAAAATTTATATTTCCTTGAATATTGCTTTTTCACTTCAATTATAACATTATTTTTTAAAGCAAGTAGTTATTTCTAATAACAAAATAATAGTTTGTTTTCTCCAGACAATGATTAAACCATTGTTATCGAAAAATGTAGATAATTGACAATTAAATCATCATATATATTACAAAATTTAAATTTTTGTTTCGCCAAGGTTAACATTATTCTATACAAATTTTCCTTGTGATAGTATTCTATATATTATACCGGCTTATTAAATTAAAACCTATTCTTAAAATAATCTGTCAATCTCCATACGTAAAGGTATAAGATCTTAATCCACCTAATATTATTTATTGCTTAAATCTTAAAAATGACGCTAACTACTTATATTCCTTAAATAAAACCATTTTAATATTTAAATCCCTATTAAATTTCATTATTATTTCCCGTGTATATCAAACATCTCTAAATTCTTTACTTAATTGCTAAAATGACATAACTCCTAAATTACTCTGTTCTAAAAAACCTATTTATTTAAAATCATTCTTTTATTAAAATATCAAAATATATCTTATAATATTTCAATGCTTTAATGTTCTAATTTTTATTCCGCATCAATAAGCTCATTTTTTAGGGTTTCGTTCATCTCACGAAACCCTATTAGTCCCGCTTCGTTGTCTGTCCGTCACAGAGCCGGTTCTCAGCAACTATATATCTTACAGACATGAAATTTTGTGTATTTATAACTGAATACGTACTATGAAGCTCAAAATCACAAAATTTTAAAAAATCGTATTATTTTAATACATAGAGATAAAAAACCAAAAATCTAACAGCCTTTTCTTAGTAAATTTAAACATTTTTCGTTATAGCAGTTGCCAACAATTAAAAATCCACAATAAAATTCTTTCTACAATAAATAATTTTCTATTGAAAGATTTCCACGTCAAAAATGAAAATGAATAAAAAGTTTCACCAATTGAAAAACAGATTAATATGACGTCATATTGGTAATAAAACGGAAATTTCCAAACATTTCTCAATAATACAAGGGGTATGAGTATGTGTAAGTGCAGAAAGCAGCTTAATACGAAGTCATTAGAGAATTAAAAATAAAATTAATCTAACGTCATATTGGAAGTTTTTAACGGACTTTTCAAATGTTTGAGAATAATACAAAGAGAGTATCAATATGAGTAATAGAGAAAGCAAGTAGATTACGTCAGCAAGTGATTATAACGTCATATGAGTTTGAGGAACGTATTGAATCATGATAAAAACCCGATTATGGAAATATTGGCATATTTTAACATTTTGGAGGTCTTTATACAGCATGTTTAATTTTGAAATTCTTTTTTTTTAAATATCGCATTTAGTCCACATGACAGATATTATTATGAGAGAGTATATTAGCGTGCTTCGCCCGCTATTGGGCCGGTTCAGATATAAAAAAAAAACCGAGAAAAATAGACAGGTAAATTTTTACTTTATAAAAAACATATCTTTTCTTTTTTTTGGAAAATGAAATTTATTTGGATTTATTAAAGAAAGGATAAAGTGTTTTGAAAGGAATATTAAATGAAACCCTTTGTGCGATCTTCGATCACACTTACCCACTTGTTTTCTTTTCTGTTTTTTTCTCTCGCGAAAGCTAAAATTATCGTCTGAAGTCTATTTTTAGCCAGCACTCTCGAGATTAGAGCATATTGTTTCTTTACACGACTTGTACCTGATTCGAGGCTATAGAGTGTTCTAGAAGAGTCTTTTCGCGCTACGAAAGTAAATTTACAAAAAGTTTATTTCACCGGAAAGATTATTATAAAGATTTGAAAAAAAAAGATTATTTCACCGGAAGTATTAATAAGCCCCTTTTAAAACGGTTATGATTGGAGCAGGGAAGTCAGGTGACTTGTTTGTCACTTTACGGGAGAGTAATGAATATTTGATGAGATATGGGCATTTGTATGTAATAATTTTTAACTGCGCATGCGCGAACTATACGAAATACATTTTTTATATGATTTGGTAGTCAATTCTATAGAGCAACTCATATAAAAAGACCAGTCAAATATCGTGAAAACTCAGAAAGACTTCGGCAATACAGTAAGCTAATTGACAAATTGGGTGGGGGGGGGAAATCCCTTATCATCCAAATGGATTTTCCCCCAATTTGTCAATTAGCTCACTGTATTGCCGAGTTTTCACGATATTTGACTGATCTTTTTATATGAGTTGTTCTATAGGCTGACTAGGTTCTCTATATTGACTGCCAAATCATAAAAAAAAATCTTTCGTATAATTCACTCATGCGCAGTTAAAAATTATTTCATACAAATGTCCATATCTCATCAAATATTCAATATATTAATATTTTAATTGCAGTATATTCTTTCTATACTGTTCTTGAAGTCAAACATGTGCTTTACATCCTCGAAGTTCAAAGAGAATTCGACAAACCGTGTAAAAAGCGAAAGCGTCCGGTCACTGCCCTTTAATTTTTGGGCACCAACGTAATATATTATCCATAGTATGCTAAAATTTAGTTTGGTAAGAAAACGCATAATAGGTTAAAAATTCACCTTCAGCAATTTCTATACCAATAGACAGAAACATACTTGAATTCTTTTGTACAGTCCTGTATATTATCTACAGATTTTTATACGCGCAACATATTGGGGTAAAATTTAATTCAGGCTAAAAAACTACTAAATCGCATTTCCAGAAATTATCATCCGTAGGCGGTCATGTATCCAGTTCTTTGCGTAACCCTGTATATGATTTTATTTAATTTCTACAAACATCTCTTAGTATACTAAATAAAGTTCAGCTTGAAAATCATAACTCAATTAAAAAACACTTTTACGTAATTCAAATTCATAATTTAGTAATGCTTACGAACTCTTTTGTTTATCCCAGTATATGATCTATAGTTAAACTTAGAAACGCATCATACCATAGCTGAAAACACATTTTCAGCGATTATCACCAATAACAGACAGTATTTCAGATACAGTATCCGAAATCTTTTGTGTGTCCCAGTAAATGAACGATAAATGGTATGCACATCATATTCTACAGAAAGTATCTTGTACTATAAACCTCAGTAATGCATATCAATTTCATTTTATTTGAAATAGTGTAACATAAATAAAATACACTGCAGTTTTTCCCCGTATGTAACGGAATTATTTTGTGTGGCACTGTAAATGAATAATAAATGTTTTGACCCATATTCCGCAGAATGCATATCAATTTCATTGTGTTTCCAATGGTGTGACATCATTAAAATGTAGTTGAATTGACCGTAATGTAACTGAATATACCTTTGACTGCCCCTGTAAATAAACTATAAATGCTACACACTTCATTTTTAATAGCGATCGTGCTATAGTTAATGTTAATAACATATAAAAATTACAATGCAATCCAAGTATATTTACGAGAATTAAAGTACAGACAAACCGAAGTTATAAATATTTTTCAACTTATGCTGAAAAGTGTTAAAAAGACATCAGAAGGAGAAATTTTTAATGAGCAGGTATTCCAGTTTTTTCCCTTCCTTTGCACATGAAATGCGAAAGTTGCCGTATGTGAAATGAAGAGAATAATGAAAAAGAAGACTGAAATAAGAATATAGTTGAACTAAAACTGCTAATATAAGGGAAATATTATAAAGGTCAAACAATCACTTTCGTTGCACTTCATACATAAAGTTTTTCTAATTTTATTACTATTTTCATTAATTCACAAAACTACTTAAACTTTTCTAATTACGTCTAATAATTTATGAAGTAATATTGAATTGTTTTACTATTCTTTAGCTGCTGCTTTTATTACAATTGATTAAACAGACTACAGACTTTAAAACTTTACCGGATTTGAAGATAGTGAATTAGTTAAAATTAAGTAACTTAAAAAAAAAAATTGTGATTTTGTGTTAGAATTATCTTAATATGGATTATAGCTGCTACACGTTTCAAAATTATAAAATTTTATTTAGAGATTATTTCTTTTAAGTATTAGAATTATAGTTGTCAATATTCCTTACAGCTATTTATACTAATAAAAGAAAGTTTCGCTCTGTGTGTGTGTGTGTCTGCAATAGCTAGCGAAATCTACCGCTCGTAAAAATCTGAAATTTTGGATGAGGGTAGTTTAAGACAGGTCCTAATACGCCTGAGGCTAAGATTTTTAAACTTTTGATATTTAGACGCTATATTAATTAAAAACTTATCTCTTTCTTTGCGAGACGTCAAAAGTGCTTGCGCATGCACAGAACCCGATTTAGGCTTCAGGAGGAAATGAAGAACCGAACGCGAAGTTTTTTTTTTTTTGTGTGTGTTATTTCGTAGTTTTAAATCTTCCTAAATCTGTCAAACTGTTCGGTACAGTTAAAATTGGGAGACATATTCAGAATGATCGTAATCTTACGTCTCAAATGCCGCAATTCGAAAAAATATCGTTGTTAACCCATTTAAAAAGAAAAAGAAAAATGTTCAAAAAGAGTCTTTTTCCCGAAAGACATTTCTCCCCTTATGGCAACGTCCCTCCTTGGCGTAATTTTAGATGGTCTAACAAACCAAAAATATGCTCTTAAAGCTGAAACCTTCTTCTAACCAACGGTGCAATCGGTTTTAAAAAAAACGAATACTAACCTTTTTCCAAAACACCAGCGAAAACTGGTCACTTTGCGCCTCACGGAGACGATATTTTTGCTAAACTAAAAGTAACTAAACCTCAGTATTTTGGCACAATTTTTGAAGCATCTCGGTAGACCAGATTTACATTATCAACAAAAATTTCGAAACATCCGGACATGTAAAGGTATTTAAAAAAATAAATAAAATCTTAGAAATTTTCGAAAAAAAAAAAAGGCGAAAAATCGAAGGGTTTTGGTGTGGTTTCGCTCTGCTTCGACTTATGTTTTCACTACTAAATAGGCATATTTTTTTCACGAAATTTTAAAGAGAGCTTGGATACAGTTATATATTTTTTAATATAACTGTATCCTAACTGTATAAATATAACTTTACTAATCGTCTTTGGAAGATGAGAACTATTTTTCTTACATTGCTATGTTAAAAAAGCCGACGACGAAAACAGACAGACAGAAAAAAAAAGCGAGAAGAAGACATATTCCTTTTACAACTATAACAATATTTTTTTCACGGAATTTTTACACTAGTTGCAAAACCGTTATATAAATAACCGATAAAAAATTCAAAGAGAACAACAGCTTTTCTTTTCTTTTTTTTTTTTTTTTAATGAAACTATGAAACGACTCTGCGTGAAAAAACAAAAAACTGTCTTCTTACGAGCTCTTTTATCACTAAATATCAATATTTTTTGCGAAATTTGTATTAAAAAATATATATTTTCATACAAAAACGTTTACATCTTTAACCCGATTTTGTATGAAATCTACCCTATATATATAAAATCCTAATGAAACGAATTTGTGAAACGATTTTATGAAACGAATTTATGAAACGAATTTATGAAACGATTTTATGAAACAACTGATTAAACGACTGATTATGTTTCAGGGCTATTTTTCATAAAATATTAAACGCTTGATGGTGAAATTAATACCAATTGTCCATGAAAATCTGCGGATTTCAAAACTGGTAATAGAATTTTGAAATTGGAATTAGTTTTCGAGATATTAATTTTTTTTCCAATTTTAATGACATTTCTGTAATGATGGCAACTAATTACTTACTTTTTTGGAACAAAAAAGGGAAAAAAATCAAAAAGGATCCCGATAGGGATTATTGATTTCTTTTTATTCGTCATTTTCAAATTGAAATTGAATTTATCTTTTATTTCAATCGATAATGAAGACAAGATTGTAATTAAATTATGTTTTTCAGGAAAATTTGAAAAACAAATCACATTTCTATCGTCAGGATTCAATCGTCTGTCAGCATTTAATTTAATTTATAAACTGAAAATATTTTGAATAAATTCGTCCAAATGACGTCATTTATGTAAATACATCATTTATGTTTATACAATTTATTTAATATAAAGAAGCCATTTATATATTTTTACGTACAAAAAAAGGTAAATTGAAAGTCAATTATAAATAAATTGTATATATACATATAAATACATGTATAAACAAGCATAAAAGTTCGGTGCTTTTCCAGTATATGGGGCCTTGACGAACAAGAGAAAATAGCCTTGGCGGAAAAGAAACTTTCTGTCAACCTATTCACTTTGTCACTTCGTATACAGAAGCATTTTTTTCAATATTTATACAATTTGTTTAGCGTAAAATGTCATTTATCCTATTTTATATATAATCAGAAGTAATTTGTATAGAAAAACAATAATAATATACGTATAATTAAAATACGCATATAAACAAAAAAAAAATCGTCGAATTTCTTTCCATGGCTGTTTATGTCATTTGGCACCAAATCTCACTTTCTGATGCCCGAATTGCGCCAAGCTTTTTAAAAAAGCGTCAAGACCCCTATAATAGAAAAGCACCAAAAGTTCATTGGGTTTGTTTTCATAACTTTTGGCAACAAATATATGTATATTAGCGAATCTATTCGTTTTTGAAACTCGAATTACGACAAACCTAAAAGCAAAGGATCCTATACTGGAAAAGTACCCGATTTTCTTACGGACAATATTCAAGTGACATAACATGGTGTAAAATTATCGCGGATAGCAAATTTGTTTAAATATCTCATCAATTGATGCCGAATAAATGCAGGCATGCATGCACAAAATATTTAATTAATTTTGTATGATAAATAATTATTAGAAAATTCGTATATACATATTAATTAAAATAAATAATTTACATATTTAAAATAACATGAAAATATGCATGATGGTGCACTAAAATAGAGAGAAAATTAAAACCTGTTACTGAAAATGTCTATAATATAGTACTTTTCAATACCGTGGTTCTTAATGTTATTCACAAGCAGATGGCGTTTTTCTCATCCTTAAACGCAAAGGAAGAATAGAATACAGATCGTTGTTATAAAAGTCCGAGAGGTAGCCACAATTTAAACCTAACCATTTTATACAAGCTGGTTTTCAAGGTGTAATTGATTTTACTTATCAATCCCGAAAACAGTCGTCAGTTGTCGCAACAGCTGTGTATGAGGCCATGATAATAAAAAAATGCCCCATTAAAACGTTAAAAGCATGGCAACCCAATTACAGATTTACCAATATTTTTAAAATGAAGCACGCTGTCATGTTTTTAGAGGCCTCGAAGTCTGAGCGGGGGTTGGCGAGCGTAGCTCGCAGAGGGTAGGCCCCCTAGTTATATTTTAAAATCATGCAAACATGAGGTTTGTTTAAATTTATTATCACCACCCCGGGCAACGCTGCGTGGGTCAGCTATAGTAAGAAAATAACAAGTAATTTTTTTTCTTTTAAATTTACTGTGTATGAATATGCTTAACACATTTTTAACAACTTTGAAATACATACTTCAGAATAATTTAAGTGTTTTTAATATTTTCATTATTGCAGTGAACAGTAGAAATATTCGTTATATAAGGTTCTTTCTAGACAATAGAAAGGTTTATTTTATTTTTTTGTTAAATTACCTCTTCACCTGGATTGTCATCTATATTATTCAGCAGGCATAATGCAAAATAAATGATAGCTTCCTTTAACATAGATTTCCTCAAGAGAGTATCACCTTTTCCATCATTCCTTAACTTTCTAGATCGCAGTGGCGTCCTTCAACTAGATAATAGTTAACAATGTATGTTGTAAAGAGTAACGTCTGTGTGTAACGCTGACGTCGTATTGACTTTAGCAATAATGTTTCCGGGACAATTAATTCAGGGCAAACCCAGGGCTTAATTTCTAAGAAAAAAAGTACCGGATCTCCAATATTCTGCAGTACTAACACCCTCCGCCCCCCCACCCCCCCTCCGCCGTCAAAAAATTTGCATATTTATATTCTATACACTAGCCGCCACTGGCGACCAGTTTGGTCTCCCTTAAATGTATGTTAAGCACTGTAACACATTACTTTTATTCATAATTTATTTTTTTTTTCCGTAATCCTTCGCCAAACCGGAAGATTCTAATAGACAAATCAAAAACTCTTTCGATCATGGTAGCATTTCGCATATTTTTTGTTGTTATGTATTTCATCTTTCTTGACAAAAACCGCTTAACCAACTTAAGCATTTATGCTTCATATCCGTTTGCTTATTAGTTGCAATATGCTTGCTAATGAGGAGATTCTTAAACATATTAAGTAGTTTTCCGTAATTGGATCCATTGCCAAATGGCGTATTTTAGGTAATACGATTTGGTGCAGTGAAGTCTATTTTGTGAAAGTCTTTAATGATATCCACCATTTACACTGAACCATATTGTTGCCAATATTTTTTTGTTTGTTTGTTTGTTTCTCGCTAACTTTGGCTGTAGACTTGATTACGGGAGAATCAAGAAGAAAATCTATCATTATTCTCATTTAAAACGTCTTGAATAATGTGACATAATCGGAGTGCATATTATAACACGTAATTTTCGAGTATGGTTTGGTGAAACATTGAACGTTTGGAAGCCAGTTTTGATAATCACGTAAATATGTCACACCAACATTACCGCCTATAATTCTAATTACAGCAACCCGTTTTTTCTCTCTATATTGCAACTCTATAGTTAATATAGTGCCCCGGTGCGTCTACGACAGCTGTTCCATCAGAACATTTGATTTCAAAATAAAAGTATCGTTTCTAATTTGCACACGCGAAAAATAAAAGCTGGTATTGGCGATTTTAAAAATTCTATTGGCGAGATTTGCGCCCAAATAACACAAAAGTACTTAATGATGTTATGTATTTTGTAAATGTATATTAAATTACTGTTTTGAAAGCGATTGGTCATTAATAATGGTAAATATGATTGGTGATTAACAATCATTTTCGGTGGTCTCTCTTCCTTTCACGTATAATACATAAATACCAAATTAACTGACAATTTGTTTCGAAATTTGATTCATTAAATATCATTACATGAGTTGTATTTGTTTACATTCAGCTTACATCCAGAAAAGATAAAGAATGAAGTTGAGTTGTATAGCACATAATTATGGTAAACTTTGATTGTGTCACTGGTACGAATCAGTTTTTGACACCAGGCAGCGCTCCAAAAAATCTTTCATGGAAAACTAACTTTACGAACGATTATCTCCATGGTTTAATGGTTTAATATTTTAAACCTTCACGACGAATGAATCTTTTTTTTTTTTTTTTTTTTTTTTTTGTTTACTTTCATGGATAGAGAATTTGAACTGCGAAGCTAATTTCAACTGAAGTTATTGGAGAATATATACATAATTGAAAGTAAGTCATCTCTCAAATATTAATTTATTTTGAACGATCTTTCTAAAAATGTCACATTTATGAAGTTTTATCCGAAAAAATAATTTTTAATAAAAATGGCCGCCTGGCATATGAAAAAGTGAAACGGACATTCCGGAACTGTTGATGACAGTCACATGACTTACGGTTTTATTATAGAGATTATTATTTTCAAAATTTAAAGCATTGTTTTTTTATTTAGCAAAATAAAAAAATTAAATACATCTATCTGCGTATACTTAGCTCTCAACTATTCCACTTTTTTCTTATTACTACTTCCAAATACATTTACTACTTTGCCTAATCTTAATGTTAATTTATCGCTGAATTCTACGATTGAATGAGCTTAGGATTATGATTCGGAAATGGTGTTAACACAAAAAATGAATAGTTCACAGTTATGCAGAATAGAAAAAAACTATTTCTGCTTACTCTTTATTCTGACCAAAATAGCATTAAAATGATTTGAAATATGGAAATAAACAAAATTTTGAATTTAAGACAGATTGAGCTCGAGCCTGCCCAAACCCGAAGATGAATATAAAAATCGAGCCTGTTTCATCTTCATCTCTTACGTGAGCGACACATTACGTCACTTATAAATATTTTGATACAAAAGACGGCAAAAGATTGGAGATGGGAGGGAAAGGAAAGGGTAATTTAGGATTCGTTTTTCGGAAGCGTTATTGCACTGGGCTCCGGAGCGCAGTGTTTATAAGCTCCGGTTAATTCTGGCCAATATTTAAATATTTACTAAAAACAGAGAAGTACCGGAGCTGAGCTCCGGTGGGCTCCGGCATAAATTAAGCCCTGCTCAATTGGACCTTAAGCTAAAATCTGTCAACAAAAAGAAACCTCTAATTATTAATTTTTCCTCCTTTTGTCAGTGCAATTGATCACGTTTATAGTGGAACAACAAAGTAACAATGTAACCTTATTTCAGTAATTAATAATGTAATTTATATCAGCCTTTCTTAAATGTAAACTATAATGCAGTAGTTAGATTCAAACTGAATGCATAAATGACAATTTCTAAATGACGGGACATATAAATTCAAATAAAAGTGCTTTAAAATTCGGAACAAATTATTCTGAATAAAACTACATATTTCTTAATATGCATATTGCATGTATAATAAATATACTTTCTGGGAAAGATATTGCGTTAGTTTCTTCTTGTGGTCTCCTTAACACTATATATACCAACAACCGGTCATTTGACCGGTACCAAATGAAAATATTTCGATTCGTACCAGAATTTTTTTTCTTAAGAGGTTACATACGTTCTCGGCAGCAAAAAATTGACATATTTTGGAATTTTCTTTTTAGGAAGGGAGTAAAATTAATTGAAAACTAATAATTCCACGTTACCTTTTATTTCTTCAAGTATTTACTTTTTGTTGTTGTTGTTAAATTTGGTCATATATTATGTCGGAAACCTACAGCCTCGATGACCTGTAACAAAATATCCGGGCTCGAAGTTTTCAACTTACACTTAATTTGCTATTCCTACGCTATACTGTGGACCCTCCTGTGTTATTATGCAGCTTCAATAAGGGAGTAGAATCTTTAGTAGCATCTTTTCGACGAGGTCGGTTTTATCGATCGTGCGTACTCTCACATCTTTGCTCTTATCTTTCTTAATAATTGCGATATTACTTTAAATATATTTGTCCATAATTCTACAAACTATAAAAATTTAATTTCCTTTAAAAAAAAAATCGATTTTTTTTTTTAAGTTGAGAACGTATGTAATCCCTTAATATAAATAAAATATAAATCACCTAGAAACAAAAAAGATTTAAATAATTTTAAATAAAAATTCTGGGGTGAAATATTTTTATAAAACTTGAGTAAAGTTCCCGGTTATGATTAACTAGCCGCCACTGGCGACCAGTTTGGTCTCCCTTAAATATATGTTAAACATTGCAACACATTACATTTATTCATAATTTAATTTTCCCTTAATCCTTCGCCAAATCGGAAGATTCTAATAGACAAATCATGAACTTTTGCGATCATGGTAGCATTTCACATATTTTTTGAGCATAGGTGTCATATACGCACGTTGGCGCGATTCCCCCCCCCCCCCCCCGCCAATTTGGCGAAAACTTTGTTATGGAAATTGTTGTTTATTTACTTCTATTTTTTTTTAATTCTATAAATTATTTTTTATATGTATATCAATATTTATTTACATTAAACTATCATTTACTTATTTTTATTTCCTTTTTTAACTATGAGTATTTTTGTTAGCCGAGAGCAGATGATAAATCGCCAAATATTGTTCCCATCACCATCATTCATACTACATTAATTTAATTTTAAATTATAAACCTGTCACTCGTTTCATTTAAAATACTTAACTTTAATCTAAAATGCTTATATTACATAAATTTAAAATACTTCACACTTTTCATTTAAAATAGAAAATAAATAAATAAATAAGAAATAACATCATAAATCAAAACATTTGATTTCAAAATCAAAGTATCGTTTCTAATTTGTACACGCGATAAATAAAAGCTGTATTAGCGATTTTAAAAATTCTAAAAATTTCTGATTCATTAAATATTATTACATGAGTTCAATATACGTCAAGAAAGTTGAGTCAAATTGAGTTGTATAGCACATAATTATGGTAAACTTTGATTGTGTCACTGGTGCAAATTATTTTTTTGACGCGAGGCAGCGGTCCAAAAATTCATTCGTGGAGAACTTGCTTTGCGAATGATTACCTCCATGGTTTAATATTTTAAATGTTCACGACGAATCAATCTTTTTTTTTGTTGTTTGTTTACTTTCATGAATAGAGAATTTGAACTGCGAACTTAATTTCGACTGAAGTTATTGCAGAATATATACATAATTGAACGTAAGTCATCTCTCAAATATTAATTTATTTTGAATGATCTTTCTTAAAATGTAACTTTTATGCAGTTTTATTCGAAAAAATAATTTTGAATAAAAATGGCCACCTGGCATATGAAAAAGTGAAACGGCCATCCCGGAACTGTTGATGACAGTCACATGACTTACGCTTTTATTTTAGAAGATGTTAGGCAGGGCCATCGTTAAGATTTTTTATTGAGGGGGGAGAGGACCTTAAATTGCCAAGTCAAATTTCAATATTTGCCAACTCATTGAAAAGCAAAATTAAATAGTTTTCGCCAATTCAACAAGTTTGCCAACTAGTTTTACAATTTTGCCAAGTTACCACAATCAGAAAATGTAATATAGTTCTTATTTGTAAAAAGTTAAAAAATATTCCCAATTAGATTTGTAACTTTTGCCAAGTCTATCAGAAATAGAAAGTATATTATAGTTTTTATTAAAGTTTTAGACAAATTTGCCAATTAAAAGTTTTTACATTTGCCAAGTGTAACAGCATTCGGGAACGTTTGGTGGGGGAGGCTCCCCCCCGTCCCTCCCTTAGCGAGAGCCCTGATGTTAGGGAATGTTGTTAGGGGGCGCAAGGTCTAACTATTGGGTCTATTATTTCCAATCAAGTGTAGTTTTAAAAGTCAAATTTAACTTATCGATTATGAAAATCTTCATTGATTTGTAAAAGTAACGAATATGATATATTAATATATTGAGACTCATTAGGTTTACCCAGTTTCGCCAGATTAAATAAACATGTTTTGAACCGGAAATTTTATTTGTTAAAAAGCAAACTAGAAAATTTCTTTAAAATAAATAAATAAATAAATAAAATAAAACGCACAGAAATAAACTGCATTTTATTAAATAAAATTTCTGGAGGGAATTAATTTAGATATCAAACCACCCTGAAATAGGAGATTTGACCCAATTTTACAGAGTTATAGAATTTTTTCTTGTAATCAATTTGTGCCTTTTCAGAATTACGACGCTGTAGAAAGGTATATTATATAATAAGCAATATACACTGCTGTCCAAAAATTAAAGGGTAGTGACCGGACGTTTTCGCTTCTTACACGGTTTGTCGAATATCTACTGAAATTCTTGACAAATTGTCTTTGAACTTAGAGGATGTAAAGCACACGTTTGACTTCAAGAACAGTAGAAAGAGGGTACAGCAATTAAAAAATTAATATATTGAATATTTGATGAGATACGGGCATTTGTATGAAATAACTTTTAATTGCGCGTTAGCGAACTATACGAAAGATTATTTTTACTTTCTTCTATCTTTACAAAAAGAAAGTATTGGATTCATGAAAATTTTCGACTTCCGGTTTTCGAGGGATTTATACGATTTAGAAGTTCCTGAACACGATTTGACTATTTTTAGAAAATGTCTGTCTGTGACTCTGTGACTCTGTGTGTATGTGACAAAAATTTTGTGGGCGCTCTATCTCAAGAACTAATGCTTGGAATTTAATAAAACTTTAGATTCAGTTAGTCCCGGATATAAATTGGTGCTGATTAGTTTTTGGTAAAAATCGCCCAGCAGGTGGCGCTGCTATGCAGAATTTTTCGCAATTTCCACAATAGGTCTATCTCAAGAACTAATGCTCGGAATTTAATAAAACTTTATATTCCGTTAGTCTCTGATATAAATTGGTGCTGATTAGTTTTTGGTAAAAATTGCCCAGCAGGTGGCGCTGCAATGCAGCATTTTACAAGATTTACACGATTTTAGCGATAGTCATATCTCAAGAAATATTGCACGGAATTTAATAAAACTTGAGTTTCAGTTAGACCTTGATATAAGTTGGTGCTGATTCTTTATAGTGTATGCGAAACCTGTGTGAGATAGAAGAAAGTTTTGGGATTCACACATCCGACTAGTTTTCTTTATGATTTGATAGTGACTAAAGAGCAACTCGTATAAAAATGTCAGCCAAATATCGTGAAAATTTCAGAAATATATCAGCAATACAGTGAGTTAATTGACAAATTTGGGGGAAAATAGTTTATCATCCAATTGCATCCTATTTGTCAAATGGAGTGTATAGAAATTTGTAGTAATATACAGGACTGCACAAAAGAACGTTTGTAAGTACGTTTCCGCGTTTCCGTCTATTAGTAGAAATTGCTGAAGGTGGATTTTCAACTGTATTATGCGTTTTCTTGCTAAACTGAATTTTATCATATGCAAAATATATTCACATCTAAAGATCATATACACAGCTGCCCAAAATAATTGAAGTACCTTTCAGACTATGAACGCTTTTTTTTTTTTTTTTTTTTTGCTGAAATTAGGATTTTAAATGTGCTAGGCATTTTCTAAAATGTCTACTTAGGTACCTTTTTTACATTATTAAACAGCGAAATTTTGTTTAAAGTATTCTGGAAGTGTTGGAAAGTGCTTCATAATCTATGCTTGACACATCATTTTTCTTTCTTTCTTGTTTCGTATTTCGATGGAAATATTGCTTGTGAGAATCATACCTTTCATTGTATGATCAGCTTTTTTCCTGCTTTTGATCCTTTCTCTTACTTTGATAATATCAAAATCATGCCAACTTATATGAATCGTATCATATCTATCTATTGTTCTACCATAAAGGTTTATCACAATGACTACGATGATGACAGTCTTTAATATGTCAGTTTGTAAAAGAGATAAATATCTAAACAAACAAGCAATCTTCCGGTTTTTACACGCTTTCATTTAACTCAACTTATGGTTTTTTGTATGTAAAGATGGAATTTTGATTTTTAACTCACTTCCGGATGTGTTAGAATTATAAAAATTGTGTACAAAGGTATGTTTATCGCGACAGTACAACAGTTTAATGTTTTTAGGACTTAATAATAAATTAATAACTTAATTCTAATTCAATTTTCCGTTAGCTCGCCACAGGTGATAAATTTCCAAATATTCTTTATGTTTACAATTGTATACGAGTTACAACAACAATGGATTTATTTGCACGCCAAACCACGCTCGCCGAAATTTTCCAACTGGCTGTGAAACTGCAACAATCCAATATTTTAAACACTGAAATGTAGAAAATTAAATAAAAATAAAGAGTTTAATATTAAAAAATAAACACACTTTTATCAAATAAAAGTTTAAAATCATTAAATTATGGTTATACGTTGAGAAAACAATTTACAAATCCACAATAGGTAGTTTAAATGACGCTTTTCTTTCTTTCCTGTTGCTTTATCTTTAAAAAAAAGAATAAGAATAATATATTTTTTAATAAATTCTCTAGCTCGTGCTTTCTACCAAGCGTAAAACGTAGCGGTGAATTTTACATAATTGGGTTTTGCGCCCACTCCAAATTAATGTATTGCAACTGAATTATTTTGAAAAAAAAAACAGGAATTGAAGTCATGAAAGTAGGCGTGGTTTTCAAATGCTTATAAAAAAAGTGCATTAAAAAACATATTTTTACTTTCTGTGCTTATTTTTTCTATATGTGTTCAATGACAAGTTTCATACCGCTGTTTTTTCCTTTTCTGCATAAAAATTAATAATTTAAATGTTCCCTCATAAAAATTTTAAATGTGATTGTGTAAAATCTTTTTACTCATCTGCACATAGGGAGCAATTTTATAACATGTTTAAACAAAAACGAAAAATCGTACGTCAAATATAGATTATGAAACACTTTCCCACACATCTCGAAAACTGTTACGAAATTTCACCGTTAAATAAGATGAAGGAAGATATATAAGTAAACAGTTTAGAAAGCATATAAAACATTTAAAAATTCAGTTTTAGCAATAACCTTTCATAGTCAAAAAAGTAGTCTAATTATTTTGTGCAGGTTATTTGAAACGCCGTCATTTAATTTTTCGAGAGATAAAGAAAAATATATAATATACATTGTATTTTTTTCCATGGCTCGAGTTACTCCATGATTACAAATATAGAAATAAACATCAAAGTGTAAAAATAAAAAATAACGTACGTAATTTGAAAAAAGAAAGTGAAAAATTAAATGATGGCGTTTCAAAGAATAACTTCATAGACTGTGCAATTGTAGAACATTCTTATTTGTTTTGATAATGACCCCGATGGAGCCGAAATATGTCAACAGTCTAATAAAACTTATTTTACTGTTTATATAGTTTTTTATTTTACGCCTTTTACACTGAAAAAAAAAAAAAAAAAAAAAAAAAAACAGTGTTGATTTTACAATACTGGTATTCCAGCTGCCAGTATTATACCGTAAAATTTACAGTAATAAACAGTAAAATAAGCAATAATACGCTGCAGCGCATGCGCGGTAGCGTATAACTACAAGGTGTTTATTACAAGGTGTTATAATTTATTACAAGATTTACAATTATGTAATGGTCTATGTATTATGTATGGTGTTATGATTACAATTATTACAAGGTGTTATAATTTGGTATATTTTTATATTGGAACGTGTTAAAAATTAGAAGACAGGTTCCTTTTATTTTTGACAATGCCATCATTAGTTGCTATTGTTCATTCCGAATTTGTATTCTCCATAATAATGCATATCTATTTTTTAGAGAAAATGAAAAAAAAAATCACCATTTCCTCTCACCGTTGTATTCGAGCATTTTCCAAACCCAAATTGCATTTTGTCCATTTGTGTTTCAAGAAAAAAATTGTATTACATGACAATGAAACAGTAAACCAATTTCTCTAACTGGGTGACCACAAAACCACATATATATATAATTTTTTTCATTATTAGAAAACTTAAAAACAGAGAAGGAAAAAATACAATGTATCATTTTTTTTTTTCTTCATCACTGCTGGAGAAGATGTCATTTCCCAGTCAAACTTGGCAATTTATATCATAAGGTTATGAACCGTGAAATGAAATTACCTGAAGCGGAAAAAAAAAAACATTGTTTAATGAGACAGAAGGGTTTCGGACTGAGATACAGCTTGTTACAAAAATGAGAAAAGCGGCACAAAATTTTATTAAAAATAATTAAGAATTTCGAAATTTCTGAATTTCAGTATTTATAAGAAATGGATGTCATGATTGTAGAATATTTTCATTATACTTCGTTTGAACCGTACGTGGATTATTTATTATGGTAAGCTTTCCTTTAAAAAAATATTTATTTGAATGGCAAAGAAATGCATTTATGTACACTCCAGTTCACGAAAACAAGACATTTGTTACTTGCTGTTCGTTTTTTAATGTAACTAGGACATACAACCTGGGCTTCCCGGGAGAGAGAATATATATGAAAACCATTTAATTTTTATTAAAAACTGTTATAGATTTTTTTTTATTTAATAATAGACATTAAACCATTTTTTAATAAAGATTTAAAATTTTTAGATTGCTCCTTAACAACACCAAAGATCATTTTTATATGAAATATATGTCAATTATATATGTTATATATATTATGTCAATTCAAATACAATTTTGTAATTTATTAAAAGCGTTAATTTCGTATTAGCCTCGTGCTAGAAGTTAATAGCCGATAAAATCGCTAAAATTCCTTATCTACAAAAGTTTTTTTTTTTTTAATTATTATTCTGATATTTTTAGCGGTTTTAAGCGACTATTTTAATTACATATTTGGTAAATTTGTGTTTTATTTATACTATTTTATTTACTGCTTAATGAAGTTTTAATTTCGTTATTGAATATTAGATAGAAACAAATCTGAACTTTTTATATTGTTTAAAGTGCAAACGGATTAATATTTTGTAATCGTCTGCAAGCGATAGATATAGATTTTTTTTTTAAATAATTGTTGGAATTTAATTTAAATACTATATTAAATTGCGATACAGTTTTCCAACAAATTGTAATTGAAAGTAGATTTTTTCCCTATATAACGGCGTAAAAATTCCAAAATATGCGATGTTTAGAAATTAAAAAAATTGCAGTAGCAAAAATCGCAAAACCGAAATTTCATCGTCAAGTGTTGCCATTCGCAAAATGACGTCAGCGTTACGCACGGACACATTTGTCCTTTATAATATAGATATATCCCCTCACCTTATTTGAGTTTACTCACATTTTAAACAAAAAGAGCAGGATCCTTACACACACAGCATTATTGTGAAATTGCGAGACAATGTCTAATGAATCATAATATTTAAGACTTTCCAACGTAGTTGAAGAGTATGAATTCGTTTTGTCTGTCTGCCGTCTGTCCCTGCTCTAACTCACGTAAATATACTTAGATTGCTATTCAATTGATTTCTATTGTTCATATTTACTATGGCATGTTCGGTATTGAAAATGAAGTGTGTCAACAAGAAAATGGGGGTTTTAACACACTGTCCCCGGATGAACAATTACTATTGTTCATCATCCAAATTAAATTTCTTATCAAAATTTTCAAACTACATAAAGAAGACAATTAAAAGTTAAAATATACTAACAATAATGAGCTTACATATAATTATTCTATTTTCACAGGAACAAATACTGAAACTAAAATATACAAAATAATTGGATTAGAAAAGATTAATAGAATAAAAATGTAAATAAAATGTTCATATGTAAATAGTCTTAATAGTCAAAATAGTCTTCAGACAATAATATCCAACTCAAGTTTGTACGACAGTTGAATTGGTCTTTTTATCACACCGTGGAGGCAGTCTGAATGGCACAAGATCTAATTTTGGAATCGCTTCCGAAAAAAAGTTCTGTAATTCGTCCACATTTCCACATGTGTTTTGGAGTTTTATCTTCATTAATCAACACAACATCTCCAATTTCGAATGTAGTCAGAGTTTTCACAGGAACTGTAAAATTGGCAGAACGAAGTTCTAGCAAATATTCCTGTCTCCAACGTTTCCAAAAATGATTTATAACTTGATCTCGATATCTCAATATTTTTGTCAGTGTTATTTTATTCGACTTAGGTTCAGTTGAACGATGAATGTCTGGTAGAGAATTTATTCGCTTGCCGATCAGAAAATGCGAAGGGGTAAGTGGAAACGGTTCACTGTTTTCTTCATAGACGTATGTCAAGGGGCGACCATTAATTACAACTTCGATTTTAGTCAATGTTATTTGGATTTCTTCAAATGTGAGACAAGATCTTCCAAGAACTTTCTTCAAAGGAGTTTTCACCGAACGAACCATGCGTTCCCAAAATCAGCCCCACCAACTGGCTCTTGGAATAAGGAATTTCCAGACAATGTTATTTTTAGTAAAATATTGTAAAACTTCATCTTTTGAGATTCGACTCCAAACTTCTCTAAGTAAGTTATCTGTTTTGATAACCGCTTTCGCATTGTCGCTGTAAATTGTTTTACATATTCCTCTACGGGATAGAAACCTTTTAACCCTTTAACGTTCATTGGTTTCCCTAGGAAACCACAAAACTTTAATTACGAAATTCCACAATGACAGCAGAATTTTAGTAGAAATGTTTTCCATTTATTACATAAGCGAAATATCGCTTTTTTATATATATAAAAATAAATTTGTTCATAATTTCCGGTGTCAATCATTTATTTCAACATTTTAGCAATTGAAATGCTTTATCCGTTAAAGGGTTAAATGCTAAAAAGAAGGTATATGTAAGTTAAATTAGTAAAAAATTCAAGATGAACGGCTCTAGTGACTGCGCACGTAAAGAGAACGATGTAAGCCTTTTCTTGGCCAGTTTTTGCTTTGACATAAATCGGAGCTGCAAAATCGACTGCACAGGTCTGAAAGGGAGATTATTCAATTATCCTATCTTTCGGCAATGGTGCAATTTCTTAAAAAATATTTTCTCGTAGATGAGCTAAAGTTGTTGCAATGCCAAAATGGAAAACTTTTTCAAGGGTATGCAGAATTAACAATTTGGTATAAGTACTCCCATTTGGAAGTATCTAAGAATATTTTTCCCTTTGAGATAATTCTGAAAATTGTAGTCTTCCAGATACAATTTATAATATATTAAGTACTTAAATTAAAGTAATTGCAGCAACTTCATAATGGATAACTCGAGGTGGACGTTTGAACACATTTAATTTACAATTTAAATCACAATACGTATATCTACACAAACACGTACATCTAACAACACGGAACAGAACATTCTACACATGACAGTAAACAAAACTTAATATCCTTAGTTGCCGTAGATTGCTGTGGTGCTGCCATCTATTACTTACATTTTGAACTAGACACCACAGACTCTCCCCTCCTTACTCTGGATATTTCGTGGGAGATTTTCTTTTCCTGGTGGATCTTCTAGGTACCTGTTGGGAAAAAGAAGAGTTAGTATTTACAGTATCTGTAGCATGATCACTAGAAGTATTGGGCACCATGGATTTCACTTTAGAGTCGACTGGAGCAGGACTTGGAGTATTTGGGAGGACACAGTCATCTGGTTTAGGATTTGGAGGAGCTGGGACAACAGAGTCAGCTGGTTCAGGATTTGGAGTAGATGGAACAACAGAGTCAGCTGGTCGAAGATCTGAGACACTAGGAGGCATTAGCTGAGAATCACTTTTGTGACTTTCTGTACCACTTTCTTCAGAATTTGAATCATTATTTAGATGTATCTTCGAACCGACATTAGTTATCTGATCAACATGCCTTTTCCAAATATTCGAACCAACTTGAATTCTATAATGCAACTTGCCCTCTCTTGCAATAATGCGACCAATTTTCCACTTGGCTTCTGGAGTGTAATTTCTTACAGCCACTTTCTGGTTGATTTGAAATTCTTTTACTTTAGAATTGGCCTTTTTCGCATTTTGTTTATCATGCACAAAATTTGTAACACTTGGAAGTATCAAATCTATTTTCGTTCTTATATTTCTATTGAGAAATAGAGATGCAGGACTTTCCCCCGTAGTAACATGAGGCATCTTCCTATACTGTAAAAGAAAGTTATTTATTTTCATCTGCAATGTACCAGATTCTGAAGATAAGGCTTTTAACCCTTTTTTAAGAATCTGCACATATCTCTCTGCCTGCCCATTTGTAGCTGGATGGTATGGAGCACTAAACCTATGTTTAACCCCATGATTCTTCAAAAATGTCTCAAATTCTTCAGAAGTAAATTGTTTTGCGTTATCTGATACCAGAGATATAGGATACCCGTATCTTGCAAAAAGAGAAGAAAGACAAGTAATTGTATGTTCTGAAGTTGTATTAGGGACAATAAAAACTTCAGGCCATTTGCTATGAGCATCAACCACCAGCAAAAGCATTTTACCCATCACAGGACCAAAATAATCTATATGAATTCTTTGCCATGGAGCTGTAGGCCATTCCCAATGATGAGTATCTACCTTAGGAGGATTATTTTTTAAATTGACACAAGTAGTGCAATTTCGTGCAAGATCTTCAATATCTTGGTCAATTCCTGGCCACCAAACAAAACTGCGAGCTAAGGACTTCATTTTCACTATACCAAAATGTCCATAGTGCAAATCATGTAAAATTTGTTTACGGTGAACTTCTGGGATAATTACTCTACATCCTTTTAAAATGCAACTATGTTGAAGAGTAAATTCTTCTTGTTTGCCACCAAAAAGTAAATTTTTAGGAATTGGAGAACCAGAAATTAGATGATGAAAAAGTTGACGTAATAAAGGATCAGATTTTGTAGCTACAGCAATTGATTTGGCGTTTAGAGGCAATGTAGAAATTTGGTTAATTTGAAAAAATTCAGATTCATCAATTACATTACTTGAATTTAATTGTGGGGGTAAATCTTCACTACGTAATGGAAGTCGTGAAAGAGCATCGACATTTCCATGTTCGGATGTTTTCTTATATCGAATATCATATTTAAACGCTTGTAAGTATAATGCATATCTTTGCATCCGAGCAGCTGAAAGAACAGGGATACTTTTATTTGGAGAAAATATGGACACGAGTGGTTTGCTATCTGTAAATAAAGTAAACCTATTACCATATAAATATTGAAAAAATTTCTTTACACCAAAGATAATAGCTAGAGCTTCCTTATCCACCTGGCTATACTTTTTTTCTGCATTCGTAAGCGTTCTGGACACAAAACCAATTGGTTTTTCCACGTTATCTGGCATCACATGCGAAAGAACTGCAGAGATACCATATGGAGAAGCATCTGTTGCTAATACTAAAGGCAATTTAGGGTTGAAATGAGTAAGAACTCTTTCTGAAATAATTTCCTTTTTTATATCTTTAAATGCTTGTTCACAAACAGGAGACCAAATAAATTTTACATTCTTTTTGAGCAAGTGATTTAAAGGATGGGCAATTGTAGATAAATTTGGTACAAATTTAGAATAATATGTGACTAAGCCTAAAAAAGCTTTAACTTGTGACACATTAATTGGTCTAGGAGCATTCACAATAGCTTCAATTTTATCTTGCGTTTTATGAATACCTTGCTTATCAATTTTATAACCACAATATGTAATATGGTCAGCCAGAAAAATTGATTTATCTTTATTTATCCTAATATTATATTCACGTAATCTTTCTAAGACTTGTTTTAGTCTTTTTAAATGAATTTCATCCGTTTCCCCTGTAACACCAATATCATCAATGAACACAGTGACACCATCAATACCACTTAATATTTGTTCGATAGATCGTTGCCAAATTGCTGGAGAGCTAGTAAGACCCATTGGTAACTTTAAAAATTGAAATAAGCCCTTCGGAGTATTTATAGTTAATAGTTCTTGTGATTTTTCGTCTACAGGTAACTGAAGATAAGCTTGATTTAAATCAATTTTCGTAAAATGTAAACCACCACCTAAAGTAGCTAACATGTCCTCTACCCTAGGTAAAGGATATTTTTCCACCTTCAAAAATTTATTTACTGTAACTTTAAAATCTCCGCATAAACGAATTTTCCCATTTGGTTTTACCACTGGAACTATAGGAGTTGCCCACTTACTACTGGTGACAGGTTTAATAATACCCTCATCCTGTAACCTTTGAATTTCATCATTTACTGCATTACGTAGAGCATACGTGACTGTTCTAGCCTTACAAAATATGGGCGTAGAACCTTTTTCTAGATAAAGTTCTGCTTTCAAACCTTTTATTTCACCAACTTTATCCGAAAATAAATCAGAAAAATCATTTAATAATGTTTTCAATTGATCCGTAGTAGAATTTGCAATTTCATTGACATACACAGATTTAAAGTTAGTAGGGAACAAATTAAATGCAGCTACCCAGTCTCTGCCAAATAAAAGTGGGAAATTATCTTCTTTAATTAAATACAATTTAAGATTTTTAGTAATATTTGCATAAGAAACATCTACTGTTACATACCCCACAGGTGTAAACACCTCACCCGTTGCCGTTCTCAACTGAACATCTGGTGGAAAAATTTTATTATTCGGAAAAATTCTCCGAAAACGATTTACAGGTGCCGCAGAAATTCCTGAGCCCGTGTCGACCTCCATTTCAGCTTTAGCTTTATTTTCAATTAAAACCCATACTTTTATAGGTGTAGAACTTTTATCATGACTGACAGATAAAATGTCGACAGTTTGCAATACATTTGTTTGTTTCTGAGAACTGCTTTTACATACTTTACCAAGATGGCCTCGTTTTTTACAAATTTTACATATAGTATTGATATGCTTACACTTATTAGCAAGATGCGATGGATTTCCACATCGATAGCATTGTAATTTATTTTTATTTACATCAAAATTCCCTTTATTTACATTATTTAATTTCGGTTTCTGGAAATCATTTGAAATTTTATTCGGTTGAATATTTTTAGAATATGCCAATTTATTGACATTTACATTTTTATTTTTCAATTCAGGTATATCCTGCTCATTATTTTGCAAAATAATTGCTTTTTCAATAGCTTTCTCAAAAGTTAAATCATCTATTTGTGAAAGTAATTTACTTTGGATATTTTCATTTTTTAAACCTCGTAAAAATTGTTCTAACAAATTTTCATTAAGTGTTTCACCAGCAAACACACAAAATGTGGTTAACTTCTTTAATTTTGAAACAAAATCTTGTATAGATTCGTTCTCATTTTGATAAGAGTTACGGAATTTTATTCTTGAACAAAATTTATTAGGGGCGGGGCTTAGGTGCTTTAACAGAATTTCAACTATTTCGTCGTATTTTAATGCTTCAGGATTTTTCGGAAATGTTAAATCTGACAGCAAATTATACAATTTTGGCCCCATACAGGAAATAATTGCGGGTACCTTTTTTTTTTCTTCAACATCATGTAATAGAAAACTCTGTTCCAATCTCTTTACGTATGATTGGAACGTTTCAATGGAATCATTGTATTCCTTGAAATTTGCAAACATTATGAACTTTTATTTATTTCAGAGAAGAAAAAAAAATGTCAGCACTTACCACCCTCGAAATGATGTACGCCTTCAAAATATTACTGCAGCATATACAATTGTAGATGTAAAAAACGAAACTTCGCCATTTTGCGAATCAGGTGGAATTTCTTCTTATATTAATTCCGGTAAAAACCTTGACCTGCGTCGCCATAATATAATATATTAAGTACTTAAATTAAAGTAATTGCAGCAACTTCATAATGGATAACTCGAGGTGGACGTTTGAACACATTTAATTTACAATTTAAATCACAATACGTACATCTACACAAACACGTACATCTAACAACACGGAACAGAACATTCTACACCTGACAGTAAACAAAACTTAATATCCTTAGTTGCCGTAGATTGCTGTGGTGCTGCCATCTATTACTTACATTTTGAACTAGACACCACACAATTAATAAATCCTTTTCGTTCAATTTTGGATTCAGACTGTACAATGCTGAGTCTTTATAGATATCCTTTTCCCGTTTCAATAATTCAATTTCGCGATTAAAGGCAGATAACTCAGTTTGTTTTATCCAATAAAATTCTGCCTTTTCAATTTCTGGAGCTGTGAGCTCACCTGAAATTTTAGTTTTCGTTTTGTCGATGTTATTTAAGAATCTTAAGATGATAATGGTGCAATTTCTTACCTTCCAGGAGAAGCTTTATGTGAGCATGCTGTGATAGTAAGTAATTTGGTAATATAGCTAAAATTCTCTAATTTTAACAACGGTTCTGGAGGTACAACACTTACTGCACAAGAAAATTGAGCAGAACTCAAATTCGTTGATCTTCTTTCATTCAAAATATCTTCATTAAATGGTATGTTTTCAGGCTTTGGCCAAACGTCCTTTGATAATAACAACCATTCAGGTCCATAAAACCATAATTTATTTTCTGTGAAGTTATTTAATTTTTCGCCTCTAGTAAGAAGATCCCCGGGTTTCCTTACCCGGAACATACTTCCAGATTTTCGGATCAGTCAAAGACTGGATTTCTACAACCCTATTAGCCACAAAATGTTTCCAATTCATGGCTGATCCCTTTATCCAGTGTAACGTAATAGTGGAATCTGGCCAAATATGAATATCCAAATTTTGAAAAATAAATGCATTTTTTAAATATTTACACATCCTAGCAGCTATCAGTGACCCCATTAATTCAAGACGAGGGGTTGATAAACATTTAATCGGGGAGACTCTACATTTTGCCCAAATAAGACTGGTCATAATTTCATTATTACTCGTGATACATCGAAAATAAGCTACATCCCCATAAGCCTTAGGGCTAGCATCGGAAAAAATATGAATTTCAATCGGGTCCGAAAATTCTATGCCCTGTGGAAAATATTTGCAGGGTACCTCAAGTTTATGTGAGTATTCGATTTCTGAACACCAATTTTCCCGTTCAATTTTTAAATCCTCAGGGAATTTTTCATCTCATTCCAAACCCCTTTGTCATGTTTTCTGTAGCAAACTTTTCATACGAACAGAAAACGGGGCGATGAATCCAATAGGATCAAAGATTTTTAACATGGCTTTAAAAACAACGCGTTTCGTTGGATTAAATTTTCAATCATCAGAAAAGGATTGTACATCAAAATGTACAATTTGTCAACAATGTGAAATTGTACATCAATATGCCTGGTTCTAGCTGGATATAGCGCCAGCTTCTCGCTTCAAGGTTACATCACATCTTAATAAAAAAAAATCGAACACAGTTAATAAGGTAAGGGTGACAAATATTTTGGCGATGCCTAATTTCGCCAAGGTGTCAACAAAAAATGGGGGTTTTAACAGACTTCCCAGTCTACAACAACCGGGCTAGGCATTGCCATGATGCATATAGACGTTGGTCATTATTCGCAATGAGAGGAATAATTTAGCAATGAAATTTAAGTGTAGTATTTATTTTTCTACATTTTATTTTTATAAAACATTTTCTTTTGAATTCAATATTATCTTAAGAGCTTACTTTAAACTGTGGTATGATAAGTTCTGAGATACAAGCTAACCTACTGCTCTTCAGCCTACTATGCTACAATAAATGTATTGTATCACTCCTCCTCAGGGCCGGCCCAAGGGGTGTGCTAAGTGTGCGACCGCATGGGGCGCCTAGTGGCAGGGGGCGTCAACCGACAGAAGGACAAAAATACATATATTCTACTTTTTTAATTAGGTTGGAATCATCTGGTGGGTCTATGGATCTGTTAAGCAGGGAACCTTCTAAGGACGCGGTAAATTTTCACACGCATTGGCTTCAGTATTCGTTATTTGAGGAGAATACAAACAAAAAACTTATAATCAGAGTAACTTATCAGAGGATAAAATGCGATCTTTGATAGAAATGCCTTTCTCGAAACTGGAAAAGGACCACCCGCCTATATAACTCTATCGCAATGACTATCGCTATTCCCTGTATGACTAATTAATTGCGTCGCTTCCAAGGGGCGCCAAATTGAGGGAGGCTAATCGAAATGTTATGTGTGTGTGTGTGTGTGTGATCGATTTTTATTTAGGGTATGAAGAAAAAAGTATATAATGAATTTCGTATTTCCTATTGAGTACTTCCTTTAAAATGTCATTAGGGAGTTTAGGTGCTTCAAAGAGAACTGATAAGAAAAACTAATGGAACCTAACCTTTCTTGTCCTTCTTTCTGTCCTGAAAAAACATAAAAATACCTAGACGCACAAGGCAGAAGTGGTTCAAGTTTGCATTCAAAGTACAATACACATGATTTGAGACGGGCGGGGGAGACAGGAAACAGGAGAACATGAAGGCGATAAGCTTACATTCAATCAACTATTTGTTAAAATTGTCAAATACACCTATGACCAGAGCTATATTCAGACTAATCTTCGGATATAGTAATACCTTATCTTTAGTCATGCTCATGGCTTGTTTTTAATTAGGCAAATAGATTATTTTACGGTAAGCTACTAAATGCACGTGTTTTTGGTGATTTTTTTTTCAACAATCCGAATGAAAGACTACGTACGTTTTTTCAGTCAAAAATATGTATGCAAATAAGTCTTTTTAAATGTCCACCGTGAAACACTAAATTTTAGGAATTGTTGGTTTAGAGTAAAAATAACATGCCAAAAACGCAATTTGAATATTCAATAATTATTATATCTAAATGTAAATGAAGGCCTTAATATAACTAAATCAAACCAAGTATTTTTCGTATTATTTGATTCATTTATTATTTATTTCTTTTAACTGTGTACTTATTATGATATGCAAATGTGCAACATAGTAAAAAATATATTTCTTTCATAAAAAAAGAATAAATAATAATTAAAAAAAGCAAAATTAAAATTGTGTCAAAACGATGTAATTTTTAAATGTTTTTTTTTTTTTCATTCATCATTAGGGATTATTTTTTAGTAAATTTTAGGCTTTGACATATTACTAAATAAGAATTTTGCACTACTGGATTCCAATTACTGAAAATTTAATCAAATCTTATTAAAACCCATTCCGTGCAGGTGGTGCAAAATTGCACCATTCTCTTAAGTATTTTTCTAATTCTTAGAAAATAAATATTTGAATCAATAACAATATTTTTCTTGAAAACTACAATGTTTGTTTCAACTAATTAAATTCTTTTGGTTGCCAGTCGCAATTTTTATTAAAAAAAAATGGAATTATAAAATGTAATTCCTTACAAAGAATGAGAAGTGACTGTATATTGTAGTTGTATTGCCCCTGCAATATAAATAGTAATATTTTTATTCCATGATTTTTTCCCCATTTTAGAAAGAATTCATGCAAGTCATACTTTTGTTTTCTTATAATATCCGATTACATATATTTGTTATATATATATATATATATATATATATATATATATATATATATATATATATATATATATATATATATATATATATATGTCGTGTTTCCAAGTTCAAATCCGGGAAGAAGGCAGTCGTGCTCGTGATAAATAGGAGCGATGTGATTGGTTTCCCTTTTAGCTCGCATCAGGAGGCAGTGTGGTATCATCAACAACAAGAAATGTCAGTCCATATTTTTGTCGAAGAACCTTTTATTTCCAGTTTTAAGACATCTCTTCAGGGAAAATGCTCATTAGCCAACGCTAAACGAAAAAAAATACAACGTTCCATTATTTTCTAGAATCCGTCCCGATTCTTTTAGCAAACACCAGCGTCGAAAAAATCCCTCTCCGAATCAGGATGATCGTGTTCTTAAACTAGCTTGCGTAATAATACAGAATACGTCACGTGACCCACTTCTATCGAATCAAAAGGTCTCTTTTGGAACTTTATCAATATTTCCGGTGGATTTATTTTGTTGTAAAATGCAAAAATTTTCTACGCCCTTCCAGAATATTCCATAATCTCGTACCAGATGCCTGTCATATCAACAAACGAGCTTATCTGTTTTTGAGGCTGTAGCTAAACTTCGAATTTAATACGTAATAAAAATAATAAGAAGAAAAGAAAATGAATCTTTATAAAAGGGAAAAAAAAAAGAAAGAATTAAAGTTTTTCGGAAATATTTTAATAGACATTTGATATTTAATAATAGGATAACTTTATGAAATAAGGTTTTTTGAGCGGAATATTTTAAGAGATACGATATTTTAGCATTTAAATAAAGAAGTTACAGCAATTTGACCACACGGGAATAATACTAATGAATTTTAATAATGGATTAAAATAAAGATGTTCTATTTAAAGAATAAATTAAAAAAGCTATCGCCATTTTTAGAATAACTACATTCGAATAAATATTATTAAGTGGATTAGGAATAATTGGCTTTACATATGGATAGTAAAAGGCTATTTTAAGAATGAGAATTATTTTAATAAGCTGGGTTATATACCGAATATTATTGAATGGACAAATTTTATAGAATAATTGCGGAAAAAATTTAAATTTTGTAATATATATATATATGTTGGCCGAAATTTCTCGTCACAGTTCCTGTCCGACACGCAGAAAAAAAAAGTTATGGCCCGCCGGCTCGGTATAAAAGTTAAAAGTTCGGCCCGAGCCCGTGCAAAAAATGTATTGGCTCTACCCGTACAATAACTTAATTGGCCCGGGCCGACTGAATTTCTACAAAACATAAATTTTTACGCCGATAAGGTTAAAAATTGACTTGTACGAAGAGTTCTGATAAAAAAATACTTATTTTAGCTTTTTTAAAAAAAATTTATATCTTAATTTTTTTAAAGGCGACCAGAGCTGCGAAGTACAAGCACATCTGTTCCAAAATACTGTCCATCTCTAGATTTATTTCTGGCTGTGTCTATGTAAACTATATTTATTTATCTTTAATGAATCTATATTTGTATGTAAATGTCTGAGCTATCATTAATATCGTTAATCCATATTCTATGGCTTGGAGACTTAAAGATCTGAAAAATGCTATGCAATAAAATCTTCTAAGATGCAAGTCTTCCGTATTGAATTTATGATTTCGCATTGTTGACAAAAGAGGAGTCATACTATACATTTATTGTAGCATAGTACGCTGAATCAAAAATTCGTAACTGAAGAGCAGCAGGTTAGATTGTGTCTGAGAACTTATCATACCACAGTTTAAATTAGCTCTTAAAAGAATACTGAATTCAGAAGAAAATATTTTATAAAAATAAATACAGAAAACCAACATTTAAATTTCATTGCAAAATTAGTCATCTCATTGCGAATAATAATCAACGTCTATATGCACAAATGGAAATGCCTAGCCCGATTGTTGTAGACTGGAGAAAGTAGCCCGATTGTTGTAGTTTGAGAAAGGTAGCCCGACTATAAAACTGCCCATCGAAAAAATTTTAAAGCGATTTTAGTTAAGTAAAAGACATCAAAGAGAGGTTTAGAGAGGTTTGGGGAGTTTAATAATTGACGACAGGGGCGACAATGTCTTTATGTCTTTGAGTTTATTTATGAGTTATAGAGAGTTTAGAGAGGGCCGACAAACGCCTATATACTCCGAGGCAATTTCTAAAGACTGTTGTACATAGTATAAGCATTACAATCTTGACTTTTAATTTATCAGGCTACGTTATTACCTCTCTATTATTAAGATCTATGTTTGTGATAAGTTACGTTGAAATTGATGGAGACATTGCCGAGAAATCTTGTTGATTTCATTGTCAGATTAGAGTAGATGCATAGGCGGATTCGCTTGCCTTCGGCTCGCTCCGCTTAAAAAAATGTTTTAATAAGAAATAATGTCATAAACTAAAGACATTTTATTTGAACGTCGAACACTGTTTATAATTTACACATAGAAAAAAAAAGCGACTTTATTAGCAAGGGAAAAAAATAAAATAAAAATCCGCTATTGACGAGATTTCCGCAGTGGCTAATGGAAAAATACCAAAATTTCATTTACTTTTCGAAGTTCTTTCACATAAAATTAAGAGTACCATATTAAAACTATTCAACTTAATCAATAAAAAAAAAAAAATACTACGAGTGTAAATATCTAAGAGTAAGTGCTATTTGTGTAAGTGTAAGTGCTATTTAAAGAAGACATCATTAATTAAGCTTTGTTGAATTAATAAACTAGAAATTTCCACATTATCATGCACTAATGTTTTTCTTTGGCTGGGTACTTAAACATGTGTTTTAAATGATCAAAATAGAAAATTACATATCTGTAAAATTTTTAATAAAAATATGATGTAATAATAGCTGAGTATATTTAAAAGAAGAATAAAGACGTACAATCACTGTATTATTCAATACTCTTACATGATTGAAACTAAAAATTCTTGTGTAGATTGAAAACAATTAAATTTAAAATGAATTTTTAAAAAAATATGGTATTTCCCCCATTTAATCAGTGTGGTGTGTCCTGAATTAACTTTCGATCCCAATGCCCTTCAGAGCTATAAAAATATTAAATCTAGATAGACAAATTAAATATGTCTAGACGAGACAAACCCACTAAATATACTTGGCTGATGAGAGTTTAGCTATTAACGATGATTTGTGCAATACCAATGTTTCCTGCTAATAAATAGATTTTTATCTAATATTTTCATGGTTATAAATAAGCTATTAATGATGATTTTCCTGCAATGATTATCTTCCTGAATGACAATATTTATTCAGATTTTGACATTAATGATAATTTAATAACGATGGCTAATGAGGAGTTAACAACTAATGCTGAGTGTTCTGCCCAAACAACTTTTCAAATTGAGCACCATGACGGTAGTGAAACAAATTATCCAATAATGTGTGATTTCGCTGTCTAAACAAATTTATCATTGGACAGAAATATAAGTGATGGAAATTTTTATTTTTTGGAAGAATTAAAGCTTACTTTAAAAAACTAACGGGCCAAAACAGGTTAAATTCTATCCAAGAACAATCTGGAGTGCAAACAGGACTGACACTCACAAATATCTCTTCTTGAAGCTAATGCATCCCATGCTTTTGAAAGCTGTTTCTTACCCTTTGATTACGGGGCCGGGAAATATACATCCCAGTGAGTATTTTTTTTTAAATTCTGTTCGTACCACTTTTTGAAAATAATCTCTAGGAAAAATACTTGGATATATATATATATATATATATATAAATTGTTGGACAAATTGTTTCTTTCTTTTCCAATTTTTGTCTCTGAGATTGCTGTTTCACTTCACTGTCCTGTTTCGTTTTCTTTCTTATATATTTTAGCTGTTAAGCAGTCTACAAAGTTTGATTCTACAACTTTTCGCTTTTTGGCTAGATTTTGATGATATATATATATATATATATATGATTAAACTTAATTTTATTTAAAAATGTGTAAAATAACTTGAAACACAAAAAATACTTTTAAAAACTCTATTTATTTAGAAATAATAATTTTAATAAATATATATATACTCCAAGATGCGAAAATTTGTTTTATGTAAAAATATTATATTTAACAAAAATCTGCATTTGAAAATATAAAAGTAAATAAAGCAATATGTATAAAAAAATGGTTTGCAGATACATACTTTTAATAAAAGGAAATAAAAATTGAATCAATTAAATCTAGTTGTATTTGAAAGTGAGAAAACTAGTTTTGCTTATAATATATCATTGTATCAATATACAGGTTTGGCCAAAAATAACCAATGGCTTTGGACTGCTTCCCACTGTTCCGATTCAGACGAAATTGTAACTGCAGATAATTGAAATGCAATGATACGCTTGTCATTTATCAAATAAAAAATTTTAGTCAAAAATCTTACGATAAAGGACATTGTAGCACTTAAATAAATGTTCAGTAGGCTCGTAGATTTTCACGTCCAATATACCTTCAGATAAATGTATAATATGCAACAATATATGCTTAATATACCCTTCTTCATTGTATCTGGAACATATCAACAAACGCTTCTTTTTTCAGAACTCGCATTGATACTATACATCTTGAACGGCAAATCTTCCGTATAGAAATTATGATTTCACATTGTTGGCAAAGGAGGAGCAGGGCCGGCCCAAGACCATTTTGGCGCCTGTGCGAGCTTTCACTTTGAAGCCCCCCTCCCCCTTCCCAAGTTAAAAATATTTGGTTTTTTTTTCTCGTGATTTCTTAAATATTCGTATATAAGCTTTTCTAAGTGTTATTCCTAATTACTTAAGATATTATTTAAAGAGGTACAACAATAGATAATCGTATAGTAAGACGTATAGCAAGACGGATAGTATCGATGCGAGCTCTGAAAAAGAGCATTTGTCGATATGTTCTAGATACAATGAAAAAGAGAATATTGAGCATTTATTGTTGTATATTATACATTTATCTGGAGGTATATTGGCTATGAAAATCTATAAGCCTACTGAACATTTATTTAAGTGCTACAATGCTCTTTATCGGAATATTTTTGTACTAAAAATTTTTATTTGATAAATGACAAGCACATCATTTCATTTCAATTACCTGCAGTTACAATTTCGTCTCAATCGTAGCAGTGGGACGTAGTCCAAAGACATTTGAATTGGGTGACTTATTTTTGGTCAACCTTGTATATTAGTACAATGTTAAAAAATCAAAACTAGTTTTCTCATTTTCAAATACAACGATTTAATTAATCTAATTTTTATTTCCTTTTATTAAACCCATTTTTTCCCATACATATTGCTTTATTTATTATAATTTTTATTTTTAAAATTCAGATTTATGTTAAATATAATATTTTTACACCAAACAAATTTTCGCATCTTGGAGTATATTTATGTTTATTAAAATTATTATTTCTAAATAAAGTTTTTAAAAGTGTTTTTTGTGTTTCAAGTTTTACACATTTTAAAATAAAATTCAGTTTAATGTTATTCTATATTGCTAAAGAAATATTATAATTAAAAACATATGTTATCAGAAATATATTTTGATATACTTTTTTAAACATCACAATGTGCTATGTTTATTATATTTCTAGATGAAATGATAGATTAAATTTGTGTTAAATATTTCTCAGTTTGAAATTTGATTTATCATATTTAAATATTTTTAATTTTATTTTCAGGTGCCATGAACACAGTACTAGAACAATACAATGTTTTTATATCGTCAGGAGGTAAGTTATTTTCTGCAAATATAAACTACATTTTAATAAAATTTTCATATTTGTAACTTTTTTGTATATAATTGTGATATAAGGACGGATAAAAAAATCAAATATGAAAATTCGTTTTAATCTAAAGAAATGCTCTGGCAAAATAGGTTTTTTCGTGACAGATCGCGAAATCTCACGTTAACTTAAGAAAAAAGTTAAAAGTAGGATTTACATAATGAATTTACAAAATTTTGTTTTCGCCATCAGAAAGCTTTTGTCTGATACCCACGTAGTACATTTTCAAAAATTACTTTTAGAAATTTAAAATGTTTTTAAAAAGACAATAAGTTATATACAGACATAAGTTATACATACAAAAGTTATACGTAGACGTAATTTTTCTAATATAAGACGTCAACTTCCGGAAGATAAAAATCAAATTTTGTGAAATAAATTAGAAAAATGCGTAATAGTGTTTACAATTTTTTTTTTAATTTGAGGTTAACGTATGTTTTTGAGATCGGCGAGAGTAACTGAAGTGTACTATAACACTATTGCACATACAGTACTTCAATAGTACTATAATCGAAGCCAGATAGCATCAAAGTCCATCCAGCTATTTTGTACGCATAATCTTTCTTGTCCAAGTCATTTTAAATACATTGCAATCAGTTAAAATTTTAAATGCAATCCTAACACATATACTCTAAAATTTTCCATGGCCTCTATTACAGCCAGGACCTCTAACTCATAACTAGTATACTTTCGTTCGACATCTGTTGTTTTCTTACTAGCAAAATAAACGGGATGAAATTGGTTATCTACCGTGCATTGCTGCATTAATACGTCTGTATAGCCATGAATACTGGCATCGCAATGAATTTTGGTCATGCTGTTGGGATTTTATATCGAAAGGACTAGTTATGATTGCAAATTGCATTTGAGTTCATTAGAAGCTTTCTTTTCTTTTACTTCGAAACGAAATTTAGCATATTTTCTCAATAGATCTCACAGAAGTTTAGTTATCAGAGAATAATATTTTATGAATTTCCGAAAATACCCAGTTAATCTTAAGTAACTTTGGATATCCTTGGTATATTTTGGTTCTGGAATGTTCATTACAGCTTTTGTTTTAAGTGGGGAGAGTTACAACTTACCGTTTATAATTCTATATTCAAAAAATCAATTTCACGCTTCAAAAAATTGCACTTTCTAATATTTAATTATAGTCCGTATACTCTGACGCGGTCTGTAGTACAAATTTTAATTTTTCGATATCTCCAGCTTCGTTTTTAGAAGGAATTATCAGGTCATCCATATATATCACAAGTGTGTTCTGCTTAACAAGTTTCGAAACACATTATAAATATACTTTTGAAATACACTCGGGGAATTGATCAATCCGAATGGGCACTTATAAATATACTTTTGAAATACACTCGGGGAATTGATCAATCCGAACGGGCACTTTATGAATTCGTATTGACCATGGTAAGTGACGAAAGAGATGTACCTCCTGGAGCCCTCTTCAACTTCTACATGAAAGAACCAATTTCTTAAATCTATTCTAGTGCATCAATAGCGTCAACTATGATTGGTAAGTTGATGTTCGCTGCGTTCTAAGAGCGCGAAAGAGGGGAAAAGAAAATGGTTGTATGAAGATGTATTGCTGCACTGTTAAGAAGTAGAATGAGCGACCCCATTTGGTCGATCTCTAAAAATGTTTAAGATGTGGGAGTCTGCTTTTGTAAATAGATCTAGATCTCATCTCAATATAATTTTGTATATAGAGTTCTTCAAGTTCCAGTTCAATACATTTAATACTATGCTGGATTATGTGATCTTAATTTGACTAGTGCGTTTCATATCTACATAAGTCTGGCGAGAGTATTAATTTAGTTGGTATCAAATTACTTTTGGTGATAAACAGGGCTTGACAAATGCGGTCGCCAGGTCGCCACTGGCGACCAAGTTTTTTGATTTGGCGACTACGTTATTTCATCTTTCGGGGCGATTGCAGAAAAAAAAATTGACATAAGAAATGAGCACAAAGGGCAGTTTTTCTCTTCCCCTCCCCTACTCGTGCGCGACAAGTAAGTGATGTTCCTCTTCTCTCGTACTTTTAATGGTAGAACTAAATTAAAAAAGCATTTTCCAACTCATGCACAGAAAACGCCATTCTTTTCAGCTATAGCTAGCTAGTATATGTCACGTGATTAGAATGTGGGTGGGAGAGGATATTTCAATAAAACAGTAAGAAATAGTGTCAATCCAGCCTCTGTGGCATCTAAAATTGGATACAAAGCTAAAAAATGCTCGAGGTTTTTTTTTTCTTTTTTTTTTTTTTTTTGTAAGTTTCAAATCTGATTTTTGTGTTTATATACGTTGTCAACATAATATAAGTAATTATAAGTGATTATACGTTTCATTACAAAATATAGTTTATAATATCTTTCTAAATTATGTACTATTTTAAACTATGCAACTACTAGCTCTAAACTACGCTTGTTATTATTTTTTCTCAATTAATTCATAAAAAACTCTTGTGGGTTTCTTTTTTAAATCAATGACGGGGAAGTGGAGGGGGGGGGTAAATATTTTTATTACTGGCGACCAGTATTTTTTTATGTCTACCAGATTTTATCAACATTTGTAAAGCCCTGGTGATAAACTATAATGACACATGAGAAAGCATACATTTACAACATGGGAAGCTGCAAGTATACGTACTTTCGGCCTAAATATTTCTAGTTTTTTACGGCATGAAAGGAGCAAATTCCCTTTACCGGCATTTGAATTGATATGGATAAAAATTTTAAATACTGACAAGCTTTTTCACTGTTTCTGGATCATTTTTTATCTAAAGAAGAGAACTGCCATAGCTACCTGATTTTACACTTTTTTAAAGTTAAATAAAATTTTTGAACCAGAAGTTTACTTAATAAATGAAAGCAAATAAGTGCCACCTAGAAATAAGTTAACTTTTTATTAAATGTATTTTCTAATTAAGGCGGGCCACCTGTGGCCCGTGATATACGTATTGAAGATCACTAATCTAAAATATAACTGTCGTTTGTACAAAACTATAGTTATTTCTTCGCTGGGCAAATCACTACAATTTTATTCACAGCATATCCATTTTGTAGTTTTATAGTTTTATTAGTAAGCTACGCCCAGTACGCTGGTCAATTTCTCTTAACGAACATTTAATCGAACAAAATATTGACATTTCATAATTCACTCTTATATTTTAACAGAATAATAAGGCTACTATAATTTGTGACTCGTACCAATATACACGTCAAGGCACGTCGCCCTTATCATTATCTTTTTACGCATGAAGGTTTGGTAATTTTTGAAATTCAATATTTGAAAAACGGCATAATCATTAGATTTGAAATTTATATCAGGAAAAATGCAATTTTTAACCTTTCAAACGCAGTTTGTCTAACAATTATCTGACAAATAATTTTCGAGCTATTATTTTTTTCAGTAACTTCAAATGTTTCATTTTCCGAGATTAATCCGTGGCAACAATTAGCGAAAAACCCAGTCTTCAGCAACGCATAGCTTTTTATTAAAGAGGCTGTTGGAGCAGGGATTGTCACCATCAATGTGCCACCATCACTTTTGAAATCGGTTCTGCAGTTCCAGAGATTCCATAGAAATTGTAATTTAGAGGGATTTTAGAAAGCTTTTCGCTCATTTCACCCTTTTAAATTTCGATTTATTATTTTTATTATTATTATTAGAGAGCATTTACATCTTATAAGTAACTACAATGCCAAATTTCAAATTTCTAGCTCCTTCAGTATAAAAAAATCGCAATTTTCGAACATTTTTCGCTCCTGCACCCCATTGGGGTTAGTGGCACCGACATAAAATATAGCCTATGTTGGAGCAAGGAGTGTCACCATCAATTTGCCATCATCCCTTTTGAAATCGATTCTGTGGTTCCAGAGATTCCATAGAAATTGTAATTTAGAATGATTTTAGAATGCTTTTCGCTCATTTCACCCTTTTAAATTTCGATTTTATTATTATTATTATTATTATTATTAGAGATCATTTACATCTTATAAGTAACTACAATGCCAAATTTCAAATTTCTAGCTCCTTCAGCATAAAAAAGTCGCACATTTCGAACATTTTTCGCTCCTGCACCCCATTGGGGTTAGTGGCACCGGCATAAAATATAGCCTATGTTGGAGTAGGGATTGTAATCATCAATTTGCCACCATTACTTTGAAATCGGTTCTGTAGTTCCAGAGATTCCATAGAAATTGTAATTTAGAAAGTTTTTAGAACGCTTTTCGCCCATTTCACCCTTTTAAATTTCGAATTTTATTAGAATTTGTTCTTAGAGAGAATTTACATCTTATAATTAACTACCATGCCAAATTTCATGTTTCTGGCTCCTTCAGTATAAAAAAAAATCGAAATTTTAGAACGTTTTTCGCTTCTGCACCCCCCCTGGGGTAGTGGCACCGATATAAAATATAGCCTATGTTGGAGCAGGGATTGTCACCATCAATTTGCCACCATCACTTTTGAAATCGCTTCAGTAGTTCCAGAGATTACCCCCTACAAACAAACAAACAAACAAACAATCTTTACTACTTTATAATATTAGTATAGATAGATTAATGCTAGCAAGCTACGCCCGCTACGCTGGTCCGTTTCTCTTAACGAACCTTTAATCAAACAAAATATTGATATTTCATAATTCGCTTTTATATTTTAACAGAATAATAAGGCTAATGTAATTTGTGACTCCTGCTATAGCCAATATACACGTCAGGACACGTCGCCCTTAGCATTATCTTTTTACGCGTGAAGGTTTCGCTATGGTACTCCATTGTGAAATTTGGTAATTTTTGAAATTCAATATTTGAAAAATGGCATAATCATTAGATTTGAAATTTATGTCAAGAAATATACAATTTTCGATCCTTCAAACGCAGTTTGTCTAACAATTTTCTGACAAATACTTTTCGAGCTATTAATTTTTTCAGTAACTTCAAATGTTTCATTTTTCAAGATTAATTTTTGGCAAAGATTAGCGAAAAACCCAGCCGTCAGCAACGCATAGCTTTATATTAAAGACGATGTTGGAGTAGGGATTGTCACCATCACTTTTGAAATCGGTTCTGTAGTTCCAGAGATTCCATAGAAATTGTAATTTAGAATGATTTTAGAACGCTTTTCGCTCATTTCACCCTTTAAAATTTCGATTTTTTTTTAATTTATTCAGAGAGAGCATTTACATCTTATAAGTAAATACAATGCCAATTTTCAAATTTTTAGCTCCTTCAATATACAAAAGTCTCAATTTTGGAATATTTTTCACTCCTCCACCCCATTGGGGTTAGTGGCACCGACATAAAATATAGCCTATGTTGGAGTAGGGGTTGTCACCATCAATTTGCCACCATTACTTTTGAAATCGGTTCTGTGGTTCCAGAGATTCCATAGAAATTGCAATTTAGAATGTTTTTAGAACGCTTTTCGCTCATTTCAACCTTTTAAATTTCAATTTTTTTTTAAATTTGTTCTTAGAGAGCATTACATCTTATACGTACCTACAATGCCAAATTTCCAATTTCTAGCTACTTCAGTATAAAAAAAAATGCAATTTTAGAACGTTTTTCGCTCCTGCACCCCCTGGAATTAGTGGCACCGACGAATAATATAGCCTACGTTGGAGCAGGGATTGTCATCAAAAACTTGACACCATCTCTTTTAAAAAGGGTTCGGTAGTTGCAGAGATTCCATAGAAATTGTAATTTAGATTGATTTTAGAACGCTTTTCGCTCATCTCACAGTTTTAAATTTCGATTTTATTTTAGAATTTGTTCTTAGAGAGCATTTACATCTTATAAGTAATTACCATGCCAAATTTCATGTTTCTAGCTCCTTCAGTATAAAAAAATCGAAATTTTAGAGCGTTTTTCGATCTTGCACCCTCCTGGGTGTAGTAGCACCGACATAAAATATAGCCTATGTTGGAGCAGGTACTGTCGCCATCATTTTGCCACCATCACTTTTGAAAACGGTTCTGTAGTTCCAGATATTCGATAGAAATTGTAATTTAGAATGTTTTTAGAACGCTTTTCGCTCATCTATCCCTTTTAAATTTCGAATTTTATTAGAATGTGTTCTTAGAGAGCATTTACATCTTATAAGTAAATACCATGCCAAATTTGATGTTTCTAGCTCCTTCAGTATAAAAAAAATCGAAATTTTAGAACGTTTTTCGCTCTTGCCCCCCCCCCCTGGGGGTAGTGGCACCGACACAAATTATGGCCTATGTTGGAACAGGGAATGTCGCCATCATTTTGCCACCATCACTTTTGAAAACGGTTCTGTAGTTCCAGATATTCCATAGAAATTGTAATTTAGAATGTTTTTAGAACGCTTTTCGCTCATCTCTCCCTTCTAAATTTCGAATTTTATTAGAATGTGTTCTTAGGGAGCATTTACATCTTATAAGTACCTACCATGCCAAATTTCATGTTTTTAGCTCCTTCAGTATAAAAAAAAATCGAAATTTTAGAATATTTTTCGCTTCTGCATCCCCCTGGGGGAGTGGAACCGATATAAAATATAGCCTATGTTGGAGCAGGGATTGTCACCATCAATTTGCCACCATCACTTTTGAAATAGTTTCAGTAGTTCCAGAGATTACCCCCTACAAACAAACAAACAAACAAACAAACAAACAAACAAAAAAACAATGGCACTCCGAGAGTGCCGACAGAAGTGAAAACTTGAACAATTACTTGTGTATTTTTTGAATCGTCAGGAAACGTTTTATTGTGCAGGAAATACTTTTAAATGAAGTGTTTTTTTTATTTATTATTATAAACTACTGCCACAAAAATTATATTACAATTAGGTAGCTTTCAATACAAAAAAGTATAAAGCTACCTATTGCAGCCGTTCGGAGGAAAGCAGTTCCGGAAAATTTCGATATATTTTCACCGATCATGACCCCCAGACCCCAAACCCAACCTCCGTTCAAATGTTGATTTATATATATATGGGTCATTCTCATGAAAAATGTACAAATAGCAAAAAAAAAAGTTATTTTACAAAAGTGTGTAAAATGTTTCCTCGATTGCATGGATGTTTTCATTTATGCTTAATAGTACCCTCATATCAGTAGTCAAGTTTTCTATTTTGTTTTTCACTAGTTTTTAATCTTTTTAAAATTTTATATGTCCACGGAGGAGACATGATAGTCAATGGAGGGGACATTTATATTTTAAAATTTTGAATGAAAGCATAAATGAGTAATTACTGGCCACAGTTGATATTGGTACACATTTATTTCTTATAATTAAATAATAAGAATACCTATTAAAAATTGATGCAACAAAACATTCAATTTTAAACAAATAGCACTTTTTAAATAATGACACTTACTATGTTTTAGTTAATTAAACTTTATGATTCAAATAAAGGAAAACATTTTGCGGGAAAGTAATCACATAATATTAGATTTGAAAAATACCAGTCATTTAATTATTAATTAAACAAAAGAAAATACACATAGTAAAACAGCAAAACTGTAAGTCATTAGCCTAAATTTTTAAAACGCTGAATGTCTTTGATTTCAAAAATATAATGATTTCTAGCATCCAACATAGGTTGTTTTAGAATGTGGACAACATCAGTAATTTCGACAACAGCAATATCTTCAACAGTTGGAAATATAAATTTATTTTTTCCGGATGATTTTCGCATGAATTTGATAGTGCACTCTTCAGAGTTGTTTTCTGACATAATCAAGCCAATGTAGTGTTTGATGCTTTTTTTCCCTATAAATTGCACTACAACATAATCACTTCTTTTAGGCTTTCTTAGATTTTCAATTTCTTCTTCACTCTCAGAATCTGAATACACATCATAATAGGAGAGTATATCCTTTGGCATTTTTTCAAGTTTAATCATTCCCAAATGGTAATGTGCACACTTATCACTTTTGCAACTAAGACATGTCAGAGATCTTGCTTGAATATTTGTCTCACCTCTTTTGAACACAACCTCATGAATTTTCATTGTTCCAGGAAATGGTGAAATATATTTAGGAATGTTCTTTTCCACGTTATTTACAGAAATTTCTTCAAATTTTTTAACTGTTATGCTTTTGCAGTGTTGTTGAAGTACTGAAACTAGAGTCTCACAATTTGGAATATCAATTTGCTGAGCTACTAAATTGTCAGCCGTTCTTTTAATTACTGCTCCAACTCCATCTGGTACATCTTTTCCATGTGAACTCTCGCTGTAGTGCCAATGGATTTCATCCACGTTAAACTGAGAGGATAAATAACCACCTATCAACTGGAACATGGTTTTGTTTTTATATTGAGCACTTGGCCCATCACTAAGAAAATGGATCTTTTTCAAATTAGGTATAAGAGACTTTATGTCTTCTTTGAGTGAAAGCAAATGTGCAGCTATTGCTGCTGCATCATGTCTATTACATGCACTGATTGTTGCATAAGAGACAGGATTTTCTTTAATATCTTTTTGACAATACATAACACAGGTATGTATCTGTGGCTTTGAACCACCAAAGTGGGCAGATTGGATTTCTCTATTAAATTTGCAGAGATAATTTTCTGAAAAATCGATGTGCATCAGTATTTCATTTCTTTTCAAATTTTTCTTTATATTCGAAACCTCTTCGTATTGGTGTACAATGTTTGATACATGTTTCAAAAACTTATCAATATCAGAAAAAAATAATTTTACTATTTCCTTTTTAGTACTCTCAACATCCACTTTCATAGTTTTGGGGCACATTTTTATTTCACCTTTAATTGCCATAGGAACTTTTTTGCTGATCCATTTCTGAAAAAGTACAGGCTCATCTTGAAAATCTTTTATTTTAATTTTATTCAATTTGCATTGATCACATTCTCGATTCAAGCAAAGTTCACTTTTGGAATCACAGCACATTGCTTTAAGAACTTCTGATGTACATTTTTCACTAATTATATTGCAATTATGCATCTTCTTAATTAAAAGTAGCATGTTTTCATGCACTTTGCATAAGTATGTTTCTCTATCTATATAGCTTTTGGATAAAGAACCCAAAAAGGTCGAAGACGACAAAAAGTTGGATAACTAATTTTTTGATACTGAGGATATTCTTTTTTAAACATTTTATGCAAATTATACATAGTGTCATTCAAATAACGTTTTTGTTTTTTCAATTTTTTTCTTGTTATTGTTTCTTTTTTTCCTGAGCACAAACGGCTTGCTTTGTCACTTTCTAGGAATTTCATTACATTTAACCTGGTTCTTTCAAATTTATTATCCCTGTTTGACACAATCTGAAAAGTTTTATCTTGACATTTACTAAGCATTTTACTTGAAGTAATTTTTTTTTAGCTGATTGAATAAGCGATACTTCTTTACAATTTTACCAGTCAAAACTTGTAACATTATCTTTTTCACTTTACGTGAATTTTGCCTTTTAAAGTTATTATGTATTTGTCTGCGAATAGCTTCAGCAAACAGCAATTTTCTAAACACTTTAGGTTTAGTATTTCTGTCTTTACTGTTCAGTTCTCTTCTAACTTTTCTTCTTGGTGATTCATTGTTACTTTCATCATTTTTCTTTGATCTACTTAATCGTTTTCTATACTTTTCAAATCTAGTATTCAGTTTTTTATTTATCTCTTCTAATTCTTTTATTTTCTTTTTTAATTTATATTGATTTCTTCTAACAACCTTCTTTCCTTTCATAATTCCACTATTATTATTTTCTTGGACAACTCCAGCATTATTCAGTTCAGAAGGTGAACTTGGAGGAGTATTTGCTTTCATATGCAGTTCAGTTTCTTCCACAATTTTTCTTTCTTTGCGATATTTCCTTGCTTTTTCTTTCCAGACTTTTCTTATCATTCTCTTCTCGTGTTCAGTCATATCTTTAACACTTCTAATTTTCCCAGCATTTTTTCTTTTTTGATATCGCTCTCTCTCCTTTTTCTTAGCTTCTTCTAACAGTAAAGGGTTTTCTTTTAATTTCAGTCTAGCACGTCTCATACTAAGTTTTTTCTGCTCTCTTCTCTTCTGAATTTGAGCATCTGACTGCTTTGACTTTTTAATTTTTGATTTTCCCATTTTTCCTAAAAGTAAATAAATAAATGTATTTAGTTATAAAAATATTTTTTTACATATTATTGAAACTATAATATTATAAATAGTCTATATTGTTATTTCAATTGTTTACCTTCTTATAATAATAATGCAGTTGTTTTAAATATATATATATATAAATGAAACTACAAAAATCATTAAATTTCATTAAAAAGTATTTACTTATATTAATTTTTATCCATATTACATTAATTGGTCAAAAATACCCTAGTTTTTAAGATACTGTCTACTCCGTGGACAATGAAATCCTCTCCATGGACATGCCAAGTCCACGGAGGGGAATTCCACGGAGGAGACAAAAATTAAGTTTTGAATTTTTAAGTACTTTGGTTTTGTGGTTACCAAAATGGTACATATATTCTAAATAAATATAATAATAAATCTATCTAAAGTTTGTATTATAATTATAAAAGAGCTTTCCTTACCTTATTTGTGATGACCACGGAGTATATACTGAGAACTTTGCTAAACTCTAAATGTAGCCAAGAAACTGGAAAAGATTCAGCAAATTCACAACAGAATGACAAGTTATTCCTAAAGATCAAAATGGCTACTTTTCTTCCAAACTTGTCTCATGATGGTTTGACATACGCTGCCATCTATGGTATTTTTTTAAAGTTATTTTCTGTGTCCATGGAGGGAGACTCATTTGGCTTGGGACAATGTGTACTAACTAATTCTTTAGTAAAAATAAAAAGATATTTTTAAAATATTAAGTTAAAACTTAACTGTAGACTTTAAACTAGTTAATACAAAAAAAAAAAAATATTTAAATTTGTTGAAAATCAATGAAAATTATTTTGTGTTTCAGATGTTGGGACGTCTACGGAGGAGACATTTGACTTATATTCATTGAAAAATCAAAGTCAACTATTAAAATTATTTTATCAGAAATAATTTTGATGGCTTATTTAAAACTTAAATATACATATATTTTTAAAAAAAACTGAAATTTGATACATTTTCTGGAATGTATTGTTATGTGACTGTAAAAAGCACCTTTTCATGAGAATGACCCATATATATATATATATATATATATATATATATATCTGACCTATGTACTAATTCTAGGGTGGCTGACATTTTGAAACAAAACAGCACATTAACGCGATTACTCGCAAATTATTTTCTTTCATTGTTGTAATAATTTTCCCAATCATACGCATAAAACTATATATTCATATCCGTTAGCGCCAAATTCTCGCCAAACTTGGCGACATTTGGCGAAATATCAAAAATTTGGCGACCAAAATAAGTTTTCATAAATGAAGCCAATTTGGCTGTAGCTCAATAATTTGGCGAATTTCTTATTCAAATTCAGTATTAAGGAATCTTTTGTAACGAAGAATATTTTAAAACGAAGATATAGGAAAGCTACCTTTTCCTCCCGGTACAGGCCGGAAGTACTTTTTTCATTTAATGCGCTATTGTACATTATAATATTATATTATACATTGAAACATTTCATTATTTTCATTTTAGGTAGCTTTCAATACAAAAAAGTATAAAGCTGCCTATTGCAGCTGTTCGGAGGAAAGCAGTTTCGGAAAATTTCGATATATTTTCACCGATCATGACCCCCAGACCCCAAAACCACCCTCCGTTCAAATTGTGATTTATATATATATATATATCCACATATATATATATATCTGACCTATGTCATACGATAATGTTCGTATTTATAAATCAATTTTGATGAAACTAATTGTGTGTATTAAGCTCACCAATGTCTCGACCGAGTTCGTTGGCCAGCTTGGTCCGCCATTTTGTTTCAAGATGGTGGCCACTTAAAAATTTAAAACTAAAATAAATATACAAAAAAGTTAAAAATTCAAATTTATTTTTTAATTAAGTGTTAGGCCTTGATACGAAGATTCCAGAGCATTTTTTTGGTTTACCTCTATCTTAAAAAATGGCTGAGAAATGGCAGTTTGAAATTCTAGGGTAGCTGACATTTTGAAACAAGACAGCACATTACAAAAATTTTCATTGTTGTAATAATTTTCCCAATCATACGCATAAAACTATATATTCATATCCGTTAGCGCCAAATTCTCGCCAAACTTGGCGACATTTGGCGAAATATCGCCAAATTTGGCGACCAAAATAAGTCTTCATAAATGAAGCCAATTTGGCTATTGCTCAATAATTTGGCGAATTTCTTATTCAAATTCAGTATTAACGAATCTTTTGTAAACGTTTTCTTTGCATTTTATTTTGCTGTTTTCGTGTAACATTAGCTAAAATTTTAAAACGAAGATATAGGAAAGCTACCTTTTCCTCCCGGTACAGGCCGGAAGGACTTTTTTCTTTTTATATTACTTTTGTCTATTTTTTTTTCTCGTGCTCGTTAAATTATAATATTTTCCGTGTTTTGTTATTTCATTTTTATCTTTTGATTTGGTCTCGCGAGTTGAGACACTTTTATCTGTTTTCACCGCGCGTGCTAAATTTATCTTGAAATAATTTTCTGAATTATTTTTATTCATAATACCAATCATTTTGTTTTCTTCACGTGAACTATTTCCTTTTGATACTTTCGCTTCATTTTATGAATTGGCAACATAATTTAATTTTTTATCGGAATTATTTACAACTTTAAGGCAACGTACTTGAAAAGTATTGCGCTCGCCAACAATTTTAATTCCCTCTTCATCTATCGCCAACTTTAGTTTGCTGATCACGTCTTGCCCTATTACAATATCGTATGCGAGAGATTTTGAAACATAAAATTTCGTTGATATAAGAAACCCATCGACACGTATTTCATACACAAAATATCCAATTAGATTTACAGTTTCTCCGCCAATGTCAGTTAATAAGATATCAACAGAAGACAAATTTGGCGACCCAATATGACATAACATTCGTAACTGAATAAAGAAATCTAGCTGTCTGTATCAAACAATAGATTTGCTTCTTTGCCTTTGATATTAATTATTTTACCCATTCTATTAGGTTTAGACTTATTTCTGATTCGAATTGTAGCAATGTTATCTTTTTCCTGTACATCGGCATTAGGATTGTGATTTTGGCGATTATAATTTCGATAGTTTTCGGTAGAACTCATTAGTTTGACCATTATTGCTATTATTACACTGAGACGCTATGTGGCCTTGAGAGTTACATCTATCCAAAACACCTAATTTGAGATTTATTTCTTTTGTTTTGGTATTGGGTATGAAAGAAAGATTGTGAATTTTCATTTTTACTTACTTCGGGTTTTCTATCTTCAAAGTGGTGTGAAATTCTATTCATGGTTTTAACATTACGTCTCGCCGCATCATAATCGTCTAGTTTACTTACTAATACGTCTACATTTTTAATTTTTGGAAGGTCATCAATAAAATGTTCTTTCATTTCTATAGGTAACCTCTTCTTAATTTGATCTACTACTATTAATTCTTTTAAGGATTCAAAATCAGATACTTTAAGACCGCTAATCCATTCTTCCAAAAGATTTCTTAATTCAAATGCTAAATCGCGCCAAGTGGCTGAAGATTCTTTTTTACGTGACATTAATTTCTGCCTATATTCTTCTGGCGTCATTTTGAAGCGTTTAAGAAGTAAATCTTTTACATAATCGTAATTGTTCGCCAATGTTTCTGGCTCTCTAGCTATAATATTGGCGATTTCTAACGGAATTAAACTTAACAAATGTGTGACCCAATTTTCTTTTATTATATTCATTCGAGAAATTTGTCTTTCAAATAATGCTAAATAGAGACTAATATCACTTTTTCTGTCAAAGTGAGATATTAATTTAAGCAAATCTATGGTTGCTTACCTGAACCAGCTATTGCAGAATCGTCGCCAAATATACAGAGGTGTCAGAGTACTTTTCGGTTAGCCGGGCGCCAGCGATATATGTACATATATAAATACATATGTATATACATAAATTTGTATATATATATATACATCCATATATGCATATATATGTGTATGTATAGATATGTATCTATAGATATGTGTAGATATATGTGTGCGTGTATATATACATGTATATATATTACTGGCGCCCGGCTAACCGAAAAGTACCGGTGTCGGTAACAGTAACGGTAACAGTGTCGCGAATTCAATGGTTTTTTCCCATCTCAAAAAATGCCCAACGCGCCTAAAGAAGTTTTCACTTCAAAAACAATCTTTACTGCTTTATAATATTAGTATAGATAGATAAAATACATACCTTAACTACATACTTTTACATTTTTTAACTTTCTATATCCCTAAATCCATACAGATTCTTGATAACTATGTAAACCAAACATCATAAAGGGTTTATTATTTTTTTAAATGCATTGCACTGGTATTATATCGTATTAAATCATTTATGGTTCTATGAATTTCTCTGTATGTTTGCCTATACTTTTATGTGTCACATATACTCAATAATTCATATAGCGATATTATTTTAAATAATGTAAAAAATGTCTGCACAACAAATGAGCAACGTGTGCCCATTGAATCTCTTTGATTGAAATGAACAACGAGCAACACTTTCTAATACAATAGACGCTTTCAGTCGTGACGTCAATCATGGTGTTTTGCTTGGTTACTGACTCCAAACAAACGGTTGCTATGTGGTATTTTCTATTTTGTTTGTATATTATAGCTATATCTTATAGCTATATTTCGCAGTTGGGTGTTTTAATACTTTATATGCAGTGGTAACATTTTCTACGATTTATATTTAATAAGAAATCAAACATAGCAACCGTTTGTTTGGAGTCAGTAACCAAGCAAAACGTCATGACTGACGTCACGCTGAAAGCGTCTATTGAAAAGTGTTTATGACTCCGGTTTGTTTGGCCATCTGTCCATTCTCCAACTCACGTAAATATACTCCGATTGCCCTGAAATTTTTATATCTTATTGACGTTTACTATAGCATGATCGCGATTTAATTAAAATGATATGTGTAGCATTTATAGTTCTTTTACAGGGATAGTCAAAAGTATTCAGTTACATTACGGCCAATGTGAAAAAATCGTTTTGAAATGCATTTTGACGATGTTACACAATTTTAAACATAATGAAATTGACACGCATTGATGAAGTGCACTAAAACTTTCTGTAGAATATGAGGCGCAAAGCATTTATTATTCATTTACAGGGTCACACAAAAGAATTCTGCTACATAATGGTCTACTACGAGAGAAAGTCGTTTGCAGTACATTTTAATGTTGTTACATTATTTAAAACATTATAAAATTTATCTGTATTACTGAAGTGCACTATCTTACAGAAAATTATGGTCTGCATTGCATTTATCGTTCATTTACAGAGACAAACAAAAGAATTCGGTTACAGTACTGTATTTGATCGATAATTGCTGGAAGGGCTTTTTGAACTTTGTTTGCATTTTAAAGTTTAACTAAATTTTTGCATAGTACGTGGTGTGTATAAATTCTGTTGATTATATACAGGGCTACAAAAAGGAATTCATAACTATTACTGACTATGGGAGTGAATTTCTTAACGGTAGTTTTTAATTGTGTTATGCATTTTCCTGCTGAGCTATATTTAGTATACTAACAGAAGTTTGTGAGTATAAATAAATTCATATTAAGGGCTACGCAAAGAAGACGATACATTGTTGTTTATGGTTGATAATTGCTGGAACTGGGCTTTAAAATGTGTTGCGCTTATTTTACCTTAATTAAATTATAGCGTAATATGTGGTTTGTACAAAAATCTTTAAATAACATACAGGGCTGTATAATGGAATTCGGATACATTTCCATCTAGTGACGAAAACTGATAAATATTTTTCTAACCGAATTAAATTTTGGCATGCTATGTAGTATTTATGCAAATCTATAGATCATATACAGGGCTGCACAAAATAATTTGACTAATTTTTTGACTATGGAAAGTAATTGCTAAAACTGGATTTTTAAATGTGTTATATATTTTCTAAACTATTTACTTAAATATCTTCTATTTACTTATGTATCTTCTAATTGCGTTTCAGTTTTCTTGATGTGTTGGAAAGTGCTTTATAATCTATGCTTAACGCATGATTTTTCATTCTTGTTTAAATTTATTTGGTTAAAATTTAGTGATAATACACATACATACATATACATACATACATATATATATATATATATATATATATATATATAAACTTATTGCAAAAATTGAAACCATTGAAACAGAAGCAACTGACCATATGCAATGAAATTATTAACCCATGTAGCACTGTCAAATTACACATTATAAAACATAGTCCTAACAAAAAAAAAAAAAAAAAAAAAAAAAATATATATATATATATATATATATATATATATATATATATATATATATATATATATATATATAATTATTTAATATATTATTATTTAGCATCATCGGTACATGTTTTTCTCATTTTTATCTTATTTATTTGATCTCATTTTACTCTTTAATCTCAATTATTAAATCTTAATCAATTATTAATTCTCAAATTAATCAAATTGAAAAAATTACATGAACGCTGTACATAAATTTAGTTACAGAAAATCATCGAGTATTATTTAATAAGCAATTTATCTGTCAACTTCAGTTTAAATGTAACATATATTTTAGAGATTTGCACATAGTATTTTCTAAGCATTGAAAAACCAAGACTCTAGGATTAAATAACATAAATGTGTATAAAGGACTTTGTTGTCAATTAATAAAAAAATAAAAAAATAAAAATAAAAACGGGTATAGAGTGTAAACGTATATTTATGTGTTATACAAAGAAAAAAAAATGAATGGACATGAAAAGACTGGGGTAAATAAATATTAGAATTTTTAGATGCGAATAATGAACTTTTAGGTGCGCTCTTCTTGTTTTAAGTATTATATAATAAGTAAGAAAAAAAAAGGTAGAAGATATCCCAATTAAAGATAATTTGTGGTAATTTCTGTGAAGGAAATTTCTTAACGTAGTTCTAGGAACTTTGCATTGAACAGTCAAACAAACGTCAAATAATCCTTTGTTGAACAGAAATCGTAGTTTCCTTAAAATTAAAACAAAGACTAAGTAAATGTTGCATATGGTGTCAGCAGAAAAATTTTCCTCGATATGTCTATTGTATCCCTATAAGGAAATATAGTTAGAGTAAAGAGAACGTTATTATTTTAAAATTGCACCACATAATTTATCGCAACTTAATTCATCTCAAGGTCTATAGATAATGAAAATTATTAGAACGTATGTGATTACAAAGAAATAATAACAATAAAAAATATATTCAATCATTGAAACAAGATGAATTTAAAGGGGGGGGGGGGCAAAGATTCTCGTGATCTTAATAATAATACATGAATTTACAGTAGCAAATATTACTAAAAGTATGTGTGTAACTAACTGACTTGAGATATTTTTAAACCATCATGTTATCCAAGATTCGACCTCAGTAACACTCATATGTCTATTGTATCCCTATAAGGAAATATAGTTAGAGTAAAGAGACCGTTATTATTTTAAAATTGCACCACATAATTTATCGCAACTTAATTCATCTCAAGGTCTATAGATAATGAAAATTATTAGAACGTATGTGATTACAAAGAAATAATAACAATAAAAAATATATTCAGTCATTGAAACAAGATGAATTTAGAGGGGGGGGGGCAAAGATTCTCGTGATCTTAATAATAATACATGAATTACAGTAGCAAATATTACTAAAAGTATGTGTGTAACTAACTGACTTGAGATATTTTTAAACCATCATGTTATCCAACATTCGACCTCAGTAACACTCATTATGTCGACTGACTATTGCACGGGCGCTGTGTCCAGAGCTCAAAAAATAATTACCGTCTCAGTGCTCCACTATATTACCATTTCGTTGGAGCATAGGGACTGTAAATTGCCCTGGTACAAAAGTGGGATTGCTAAGGACCTGCATAAGAGTTTTCTAGTAATTAACTGTCTATACTATACAGGATGCCCCCAAAAGACTGAAAAGCACTTTAAATCTTTATTTGTTGAAGATTAGTAAACAATATAAATTGTAAAAGTGTTCAAAAAATAAAAATAAATCTATACTAATAAAAGAAAGTTTCGCACTGTGTGTGTGTGTGTGTTGTGTGTCTGTTGGCGATGGCTAGGAAAATTTAGCGCACCTAGATGTCTGTAAATTTAGATTTAGGTAGTCCAAACCCTCTCCTGGTGTAACTGAGCGTCACAATTTTAATATTTTAATTACTTTCTGAAATATTAATTAAAATGCACAAAGAACTCTCATTAAAAATACGCTTTTATTCTCTTGGGTTGGTTGGTTTTTCTGGTTGGTTGCATCGATTCTTCACAGAAGTAATTAAATAAACCAGAGTAGCGATGCATAAATAAGGATTTCTAACTAAATAGTGTCAATATGGATTGAAGTTATCAGCGTAGATGAGCCATGCGATTGTCGCGCCACCTGTACATGACAAATTACACATACGTCCCACTGATTGAAATATTTTCCAGGCACATTTTTTTTTCATGACAATTAGTCGGGTTTAAGTTTTTTTTTTTTTTTACATGGCATTTATTATTATGATGGAGATTGTTAATACAGAAAACTTTATTTAACAGATTCTTTTTTATATTTGCGGGAATGAAGAGGGGCAAGGGTCTAATTACATTTAAGCTTCAAGGTGTATTTCTAGAAAGCAGTTACCAGAATTTCCGAATAATAGTGTAAGCCAGATTTCAAATTAAGTTCCTAGCTTAACCAAATGAATCAATCATTAAAGATGTATTGTGATCCTCTTAATTAGTTATTTGCTGAAGGCCACTTGAACAACCCCCGCCCCTATCCCGGCCCGTCCTTCAAGGTTTTTTTCTCTAACTCTGCTCCGTTTCCATATCTCAGCAACTATCTTTCCGATTTCAACGCAAGTGATTTCAAACATTATAATTAATTTAATAGTCACCCTTTATAACATTAAACTAAATTTATGAGTAGCGGTTACCACTATTTCCGAATAACAGTTTAAGCCAAATTTGTAATTAAATTCAAAGCTTAAGGAAACGAACGAATTTTGAAAGATGCATAGTGGTCCTCCTAATTAGTCATTTGCTGAAGAGCACTTGAACATCCCCTCCCCCCCCCATCCCCGGGACCTCCTTCAAGGTTTTTTCTCTAACTATGCTCTGTTTCCATATCTCAGCAACTATCTTTCCGATTTCAACGCAAGTGATTCCAAACATTATAATTAACTTAATAGTCACTCTTTATAACATTAAACTAAATTTATGAGTAGCGGTTACCACTATTTCCGAATACTTGGGTAAGCCAAATTTGTAATTAAGTTCCTAGCTTAAGCAAACGAACGAATTTCGAAAGATGCATAGTGCTCCTCTTAATTAGTCATTTGCTGAAGGGTACTTGAACAACCCTCCCCCCCGTCCCCTCCTTCAAGGTTTTTCTCTAACTATGCCCCGTTTCTATATATCAGCAACTATCTTTCCGATTTCAACGCAAGTGATTCCAAACATTATATTTAACTTAATAGTCACCCTTTATAACATTAAATTAAATTTATGAGTAGCGGTTACCACTATTTACAAATAAGAGTTTAAGCCAACTTTGTAATTAAGTTCCTAGCTTAACAAATCGAACGAATTTTTATGCATGCATAGTGGGCCTCCTAATTAGTCATTTTCTGAAGGACACTCGAACATCCCCTTCCCTCGGCACCTCACTCAAGATTATTTTCTCTAACTGTGCCTTACTGCAATAACTGGCTAATAATGTTCCAATCTTCTCGAAACCAGCTCAATTTTGCAGTGCGCCTACTATACAGTAACGTAGGCAGCGGGGACCTGTCTCAGAAGTTCGTTCGGAAAGAGGTTTGTTTAGAACAGAATGCTCCCCTGGCAGTGGTGTGGTAGGGGGAAATAAAAGATTTTCTAGAGCGTACGAGCATGCCGGGTACGGTTCCGAAGCCATTGTAGTCCGTGGCCAGAGTTCCGTTTTTTAAGAGATTTAAGTTTATTAGAAGGGCTCGGGTAACGCCGGGCGGGTCAGCTAGTAACAAATAAAATAAAGATTGCAAGAATGAAATAATCCTGGTAATTATTTCCAAAAAGTTTTACTTATGATGACGGTTATACACAAATGAAATCGTATATATATATTTTTTAAAATATAACATTTTAAAATTGAATGGAGAGGTACTATTGGAGGGGGACTATTTCATTAATAATAACATTATTTTAAATACTTTTGCCATTTAGATTGCCTACTTATATACAACGGATAAAAATTTAAAGCGCGTTAATCTTTAAGGAACCCGTATGCAAGCCTTCTACAATTCTAAATTCTAAATGCGTTATTCAAACAGTAATCGCTTAAGATGATAAAACTATCACAATATTTATGTCGTCTTGTTAAAATAATAATAATAATTATTATTATTATTATTATTATTTCAAGTTATTTCATGTTGACAGAAAATCAGTATTGACAGAATTTTGTTCCTCCAAATAATATCGGAAATGACGTTCCTGAATGTTGCGGAAGTGGAATTTGCATTAAAAACATTGTCGGGATAAAGAATAGACTGTAAAAAAAAAAAAAAAAAAAAAAAAAAAAATCTGTTGATTTTACAGAAAAACAACTGTCAGCCGGGAGGCGAGTAAAAAATTGTTTATTTAACAGAAATAATCTGTATTTATTACAAACTTACGGCCAAAATCTCTTAAAATAACAGAAAGTTCGTAATAAATACAGATTAATTCTGTAAAATAAACAGTTTTTTACTGGTGTCCTGGCTGATAGTTTTTTTCCCCTGTAAAATGAACAGAATTTTTCCATATGTAGATATAATGTATATTTTAATAGCAAAAACATTTATTGATTCAAAAAGTCGTCGATAGAGGACGCTAATGCAAATGAATCTTCCTCAAGTATGCAAATGAATATACGATTATAAAAGAACTGACTACTCGATGGATCCCTTATTCGATTTAACATATCAATTTATTATATAGCACAAATTACCGAACTAATGTTAGGAATAAATTTGATAAGCGGAAGAACGACAATGAATGCTTTTCAAAAATCACAAACATAAAAACATCTGAAGAAAAAAAAAATATCTCCCGTCCTGGGTCCCGTACCCGTTCCATACTTCAAATTGATGATTCAGTCGAATAAAGTATCTACCGAGTAATCGGTTCTTTTATAATCGTCCTCGCATGCGTAACTTGCAGAAGATGTAACTGCGTTAGTGTCCCCTACTAGTGACTTTTGAATTGCAGCTATTTTTGTTGTTTAAAAACATCCCGCATTGCTGACATTGCTTTTAGTGCAAACCGCACTTCTATATCAGTATTTGTTCCTTTTTTAGCGAATTTTTAATTTTAATAGGGTTTTTTAACCATTCTGTATTTTAAGTTATCTTATTATGAAACGTTTATTCTGTATCTCTTTTTTTCTTTCCAGATCCTTACATAAGGGAATATTTCCTTCTGAGGTCTATTAAACCAATGGTAACGATCATCTCAGCATATGTCCTATTCGTCACATACATTGGTCCACAGATCATGAGAAACAGGAAACCCATTGAACTCAGAAGGCTGATAATATTTTATAATTTCGCTCTCGTAGCTTATTACATATATTTTCTTTTAGGCGTAAGTGTTCAATGTTTTTTTTTTATATATTGACTACACTATTTTAACGAAACTTTTTCAATTGTATTTGTCAATAACACAATTACCGGGTGTCCCAAAAATGACTGATGGATTTTAAAATTCAATAACTTGCATACGGTGACGGATATTTAAAAAATTCTTGCAGGAGGGTTATGTATGATGTCAGGAGTTTTGTTACTGTGATTCTTGATTTTAGTTCGAATTTCATACAATAGATGGCGCTGGCAACGATTGGCGTTCAGTCGATACTATATGGCGGCTGTCGCAGACGGATTTTTTTTTCAGCGTTTGAACAGTCCCTCGAACTTCAACACCAATAATATCTAAAAGTTTTCATTGACTTATTTGATCTCAGAAAAACTAGGCGAAGAAAACTTTTAGAAATTATTGGTGTTGAAGTTCAAGGGACTGTTCAAACGCTGAAAGAAAAATCTGTCTGCGACAGCCGCCATCTAGTATTCAGGGGGCGGTGCATCAATGCTGAGTGGGCGTCAGTTTCGGCCGCGACTGAACGCCAATAGCTGTCGGCGCCATCTATTGTATGAAATTTGAACTAAAATCAAGAATCACGTAACAAAACTCCTGACATCATACATAACCCTCCTGCAAGAATTTTTTTAATATATGTCACCTTTTGCAAGTTATTGAATTTTAAAATCCGTCAGTCATTTTTGGGACACCCGGTACGATTTAAAAGCAAAGTACTGAGACCTTGATACATAAACTATCTTTAGTTTAAAATAATTTATTTTCAAAGCAATTCAAAGTAACCATTTAGAGCTTTATTTGCTAGCAACACAATTAAGATTTAAGAGCAAAGTGCTAACACTAGTGTAGCATTCATTTAAGTTTTTTGTAAATTGTTTTTATAAACGTAAGTTGTTCTTACTTTTCAATTAAGCACCACTCTACATCACGCTACATCTTTGTAGGGAAAAGGCCTAACTATATATACATATATACCGAGTGCGCCATAAGTTCGTTAAAATTTTAAAAAATCATTAAATAGAAACAAATGATGATTAAAAAATTGCGGATTGCATAGGAATGGGATTAGAAGGAAATCGGATTTTTTTTAATAACAAAAAAAATTGTTCAAAAATCACCGATAGATGGCACTGCATGCCTAATACGAAGCAGATCAGGCTGTCCATAAAACCCCTCAATGCACGCAGATTCTTCACTCGATGCCAGTAGTATGCTATCGTTACCCGATCAAACGCTTTTAGTTAAACTTTTTACAAGAACAGAGAATCAGCAACTGGCGCATTGCGAAAATTCCGCACGGCAAAATGACTGAAGACTAGAAAAAAGCCTGTTCCATGTGTTGGGATACTGAAGCTTGTCAAACGCTTCGCAGAAATGGGTCTTTTGCTATAAGCCTAATTTGCATACATCTGCTTCATATTATGCATGCAGCGCCATCTATCGGTAATTTTTTTACCACAACTTTTTTTGTCATTAAAAAAATTCCAATCGCCCTCTAATCTTATCCCATTCCTGCAAATCAAGATTTTTTAGCATTATTTATTTATTTTTACTGAATTTTTAAAGTTTTAACGAACTTATGGCGCACCCGGTATATACTATAATAAAACATTTTGCAAATAAAATAACAATTAAATCACAAAATAAAATCGACACTATAGAAATTAACTAATTATTGGAAAATAACATCAATACAATATTGCTATGTGCACTGATTAAAAAAAAAAAAAAGGAGAAATTTTTTTTTAAACAGAAGGTAAGAACAATACAATAAGAAAATGGAAAGTTACATTGTGAAACACTTTATCAACAGTAATAGTCTATAATATAGGGAAATTGCAAATAATTTCTTTTTTTAATATAGAAAGCTATTAAGAAGAAATTTCTATACTCAAATTGCCCGATCAACTACGGCAACACATATGAAAATAATAGAAAATTCTAAATTCTATATATATTATCATAGTGAATGAAAATAATAAAAATAAATTCAATGTATGAAAAAAAAAAAAAAAAAAAAAAAAAAATTAACGTTTTTCTGACTTACACTTCAACTATCCACTTTTCTAAACGCAATTAATTCATATAGAGAAGGAACTTTTCACATAGCTTAATCTATTAGGTTGCCCGAAAAGTTCGTGCCGGTTGGAAAAATCTGTTCGTACCGACAAATTCTGCCCGTTAATTATTAGAATTAGATATAGGAATCAATATCTAATAATTAAATGATAGAATTTTCCGATACGAATTGATTTTCCCAACCGGCACAAACTTTTCGGACAACCCTATACATAAAAGTTCACATATAATTACTCGCAAATAAAATTGCAAACAAATCATCCCATAGCCAGTAACATCAAATCGTTCAAATTTCTATTTGGGCAGCAAAATTGCATAAGATTAATAGGTGACTTTGGCGTTTGGCAAAATTATGTTACATTTATTTTATGTTGGACATTGTACTATACAGATTAAAGTTGGATTTAATTACAAAGCATATCGTTGTTTGGTTTCAATTGAATTGGTATTTGTTTGGTATTTGATTGGTATTGAATTGGTATTGTAACGCTCACAGTATTTAGTAAAGAAAATATCAATAGTTTTTTTTTTCTCGGCGACACCAGGCGAATAAAAGAAAATTCAAAATAAAAAAGAAACATTTTACCACTGCTAGATAGGAACGCTTTGGGACCAAGACAAATCGACGTACAACCAATAGCGACGTCTAAAAGAGAAACATACTGAAGATACTTTGCTGTATATATAGTACATTTAATTAATTCATTTTCAAATTCTTTCAATATCATTAATATTCATGGCCAAAGCACTGTAATACATAAATTATTGTTTAAGTTAAGATTTTTGTCATTTATTTTATGAGCATAAGTTGTTCTTGCTTTCTAAATAAATAAGTTCCGTGAAAATAAAATCAAATAAGCGCCAAATTCACAGCCCATATCTGTGCAGAAGAAAAAGTGTAGTTTTTTCGTTATTTAAATAATTATTATTTTAATCTTGATTAATTAATAATTTATTGTTAATGATTGTTTTTATCAAACTCCTCCTCTCAACCTAAAATAATTTCTTTTTCTCTTTCAGGGAGCCTATTTCTTGTACAGATTAGGATTTTCAACATTTTGTGATTACACACTGGATTCAAAAAGTCCGTTAGTACGTGATGTAAGTATGAAATCGTTTTGATTTAATTAATCAAACATAAGTTATCGCGTGTTTTCATGACGATAACGTAATTTTCGTAATGTTTCGTTATACATACAGTCCAGGATTACGGGGAATACTACAATTGTGTTTTGAGTGCCACTAATTTCGTATATATTGGCCTTATTGTAATCGCAGAATTTCTACAATTATATAAGGCGACTATTGCTATACGGATATACTGGTATTCGAAATTCAATTGTAGTGTTTTCGTGGCAACCTTGGTACATTCCTGAAGAAGAAGAAAAAAATAATATCACACTAATTTTGTCGTAAATTGTTATATACAGGGTTATTCTAAATGATGGACCCATTTTCAAAAAATTGTATTTATTAAAGTACAAATCCAAACGAACAATCTTTATACCAATGAAAAGAGGAAGTTTCAAAGTTTTTTTTAAGACATTATAAATGTTCAATGTGTCCACCGTTTTTCTGCGCGGCAAGCATCTACGCGATAGCCAAACTCGTCCCACACACGAGAAAGCGTATCTGCTGTTACTGAGTGCACGGCTTTCAATGAGTGCACGGGTTTGCTGAGTTTACTGAGTGCACGGCTTTTATGAACGATCTGCGGAACCGGAACCGTATCACTGCTGCCGTGCACTCAGTAACAGCAGATACGCTTTCTCGTGTGTGAGACGAATTTGGCTATCGCGTAAATGTTTGCCGTGCAGCAAATGGTGGACACATTAAACATTTATAATGTCTTAAAAAAACTTTGAAACTTCCTCTTTTCATTGGTATAAAGATTGTTCATTTTGGATTTGTGCTTTAATAAATACAATTTTTTGAAAATGGGTCCATCATTTAGAATAACCCTGTACAAAACATAGCTGTAAAGGTAAAGTAGAAATAATGTCTATTATAAAATAGTAACTCTAAAACTAATCGTAAGAACATAATTAAATTTTGTATTAAGACTAATTGAAGGATGCCGAAGTTTCTTGTTGAGACAAATTCGGGAGTTACAGTGGCGTAGCCAGGGAGGGGGTCCAAATGCTCTAAATACCAGTAATATTGTAAAGTTTTCTTCTTTATTATCACAGAAAGTTCTCCGATTAGATAAGGCAAAGAAAATTTTACAATATTAGTGGTATCCAGAGCATCTGGATCCCCACTCTGGCTACGCCACTGGGGAGTTACTATCGAAAAAGTTAAGTTTGTGTTAATTTTAGCACATTTGCATCGGGAAACGAGAATTCTCGTTTTTTAAAATATAATCGTTTTCATCGGAAAACGAGATTTCTCGTTTTTATTCAAAAAATATCATTGACTAAACACGTGGCTTCTACCTTACAGAAAATGCTTTTATATCATGTTGCTCATATTTTTTAAGATCGTAAGACATTTATAATAAATCTGTATTTTGATCGATATTTACTGGTGCGTAAACTTGAGAAACTATCTAGGAAACAATTTATGAAAGCTTTCAGAAAACGGGGGAGCTACCATTGTTTTAATATAATTAACACATGGGCTGATAAGTTCCCGGTCTGGCACACAGATGGCGTTGCAATCACCGAACCGATGATTTTTTTAGTAAATACTAACCTTTAAAAGGTAGCAGAAAAAATGTCATGATGATTCGCCGTGTGGATAAAACGTTAGAGTCGTTTCAATTGAACGAATTTGTTGATAAACAAAAAAATGGATAAACAAGAATTTCAAGAATTGTTATTTGATGGTAAGAAACACCGTTCAAACAAAAGCTTGGCTTGATAAGCGTTATCCGGACACTGCACCAGGTAAATCAACCATTATTGACTGGTTTGCTGAATTTAAACGTGGTCGTACGGACACCAGTGATGCACCACGCAAAAGAGGTGGTTACTCCGAAAAACATAAAAAAGTCCACAAAATCGTTTTGGGGAACCGTAAAGTGAAGTTGCAGGAGATAGCTCAGACTCTGAAGATATCCAAGGAACGTGTAGGTTTTATTTTGAATGAACATTTGTCTATGAAAAAGCTGTTGTGAAAGAGGCTGCCGCGAGTGTTGACTTTTGACCAAAAACAATAACGAGTCGATGATTTTGAGCACTGTTTGGAGCTTTTTCGTTATAAAATTATGTTATTTATTATTAAATTATTATTATTATTCATTTATTAAATTATTATAATAAAATTATTATTATTAAATCATTATTATTATTATTAAATTATTATTATTATTATTATTATTAAATTATTGTTATTATTAAATTATTAAATGATTATTATTATTATTAAATTATTATTATTTATTATTAAAGTTATAAAGTTATAAAATCATAAAGTTATAAAGTTTTGTTAAAAAGTTGCGTTTTCTTTATTAGACTGGGAACTTATCAGTCCATATGTGTTAAAATACCCCGTTTTATAGGAAAGTTTAAGTAAAAATTGCCCGATATAAATGTGTTAACATGAAGATTTGCCCTCTAAGAGAATTTTTAAAACATCAGTTAAACCTACCATTGTTTGTGGCAGAATTTGGAGGAACTGTTTACTTTTTTCTTTCATATTTCAAAGGCTCATTTAAAAAATTATTGAAATGTTGTTTTTCCTTAGATTTTTGTTTTGTTATCATATTTTTCTAATAAGTTTTTTTTAAATGAACAAAAGAAATAGAATTAAAGTTTCTTTGCTTAGAATTGTAAATTTATTATAAATTTAGAATCTTAACTTTAAACATAAGTGAAACTATTTATTTATTTAATAATAATTGTTTTAGAATGCTGAATTCAACTGTCCGCTCATTAATACTTTAAATGAACAAAAAACAAAAGAAAATTCATGTTATTTAAAAATAATAATTATTGTTATAATGCTAGTTTTTCTATTAAACAAATAATAATTATTTGCTGTTTATTTTCAGTTCTACTTTCATGGGTACGTTATGTACGCTATAAGATTCGTCGAACTTATAGACACAGTAAGTTATTAATTCAATTTGCCATCCCTTGAAGAATTTATTTTTATGTATTTAAATTTGTCCGTTTTTTTACACACTTTCCAACATAGATGAAAAGTATTTATGAATTCGGTTTGTCTGTCCGTCTGTCCGAGCTCTATCTCGCGTAAATATGCTTGGATTGCCATGTAATTGATATATGTTGTTGAAGTTTGCTATGGCATGTTCGGTATTGAAAATGAAGTGTGTATCTTTTATAGTTCATTTTATAGTTTTTTACAGGTGCACTCAAAAGTATTCCGTTACAAATAAAATAAGGTGAAACTGGTGTGAAACACTAAGAACTAAAATAACTTCTTAAAACACCATCAAAGCGCATTTTAACGTTTTGATGGTGTTTTAAGAAGTTATTTTAGTTCTTAGTATTCCGTTACATTATGGTCTATGGAGAAAAATCATTTGCGGTATATTTTAATGGTGCTACACTATTCGTAACATTATGAAATTTATATGCGTTGTTGAGGTGCACTACAAGAAGGTTACTTTAGAATATATTATGTGTAGCACTTACAGTTCAATTACAGAGGCACTCAAAAGAATTCCCTTATATTATGATCTATGAGAAAAATCGTTGAGGTCTATTTTAACGATGTTACACTGTTATAAACATAATGAAATAGATATGAATTTCAGGGGTGCAGTAAAACATGCTTTTTGTAGCGTATGGAGTGAAAATCAATTATCATTCATTTACAGGGTCAAACAAAAGATTTCGGTTAATGGTCTATGGGGAAAAACTGCTTGCAGAGTGTTTTAAATTATGTTGCATTATTTCAAACATTATGAAATTAATATACATTACTGAGGTTTACTACAAGAAGTTTGCTGTATAATATGGTGTTCATAGCAGTTATCGTTCCTTTACAGGGACACACAAAAGATGGCGGATACAGTACTCTATCCGTAGTATTGTCTATTAGGGATAAGGGCATTTTCTGTTATGATATGCGTTTTTAATTTTTACTAAATTTTGCATACTACGTGATGTGTATAAATTCTACAAATCATATACATGGCTAAAGAAAGGTGTTTGCAAGCATTACCAATCATGGACGTCAATTGCTTAAAAGTGTTTTTAAATTGAGTTACGCGTTTTCAAACTCATTTATATTTAGTATACTAAGATATATTTGTAGAATATAAATAAAATCATATACAGGGCTATGCAAAAACTGGATACATGACCGGCTATGAATAGTAATTACTGGAAGTGTTATTTCAGTAGTTTTGTCATATTTTTGCCTGAATTAAATTTTAGCTTAATATGCTGTATAAAAATCTGTAGGTAATAATATACAGGGCTGTACAAAAGAACGTTAGCAAATACGTTTCCGTCTAATGGTAGAAATCGCTAAAGGTGAATTTTCAACTGTTTTATGCGTTTTCTTTCTAAACTTAATTTTAGTATACTGTGTAGAATATATACAAATATATAGATCATATACATGGCTGCCCAAAAGAATTGGAGTACCTTTCATGCTATTAACGGTTATTTCTGAAATCAGGTTTTAAAATGTGTTATGCATTTTCTAAAATGTCTACTTTGGTATCTTCTTTATTAAACGGCGGAAGTTTTGTTAAAGTATTCTGGAACTGTTTCATAATCTGTGCTTGACGCATGATTTTTCTTTCTTGTTTTTAATAGATTTAATTTATGGTATTCTGAATAGAGCTTATAACATATTTATCCTATACGTCTTTTGTTAAAATAAGATATTTTGTCGATAAGAAATTAGACTTTTGGTAATTTTTAAGCGATATCGATCATTTGATATTTTCATAATTTGGCAATTTGTATTGTGATATCCATAACCGTTGAGATAACCATAAAGATATCTATTGGGATATACTTATCATGTATCAATCTTTATGTTTATTTTATTAAGCATTGTATTTTTAAAAGATTTGTGTAAAGAATGTGATATTTGGAGGAAAAAATTATGCGGGATTTTTAGCATGTTCTCAATTGGGAACATTGGTCTCTTCTGACGATTATCTCTAAACTGGATTCAGAAATGGAACATAGTGATAAATAGATTATATTATATACAAAGTAGTAAAATATTTTGAAAGATTTAGTTTTAATTTTAAGTACAGAAGGGGATCCATCCGAGCCCTCCGAGATGGCGCTGTTTGCTATTTTTACCGGGGCCTGACACTAAGTAAGAGTATAGTAAGAGCAAATTCACATGCGTGACGTCATAAACGAGATCCTACGTACTTAAAATTTTCAATGTACTTTTTTCGTTTGTAAGGATTGTTTACGATAGTATTTTGATGTTATTTATTGTTTTATTTAGTAATTAGTAATATTTTTTCAATAAAAATAGCACACAGCGCCATCTTGGAGGCCCCGATCTTACCCGGGTTTCCCGCGTTACAAAACATGAAATGAAATTTTATTATTATTATTATTATTATTATTATATTTTGTAGATAACTAACAACACCAAAAAGCATTTGTATATAAAAATATGAATATCGTATCCAAATAAAGTTTTGAAATTAAAAGCGATACTTTCGTATTAGCCGCATGTCAAGAGTTAATAGCCGAAGAAATCGTCAAAGATCGCTACATAGGGCAACCTTTGTGATTTTAAAAATTTCAGTGGTTTAAGCAAGTAGTTGGATTACATACCTATTAAATTTGTGTTTCAATTATATTATTTTATTATTTTATATATTTATTGACGAAGTTTTAATTTCGTTATGGAATATTAGTCGGAAACAAATGCTGAACTATTTATACTGTTTGAAGTGCAAACGGATTAGTCTTTCGTAATCGAGCTGCATGCAATAGAAATAGATTTATAAAAAATATCATGTTTGAAAATTGTTTTAAAAAGCATAAAAAATCAGTCAACTGAGATACAGTTTTCAAACAAATTACATTTGAAAGACCATATTTTTCTTTTCCAACTCCACGGTGTTAAAATTTAAATTGTGCGATGTTTAAAAGTTTTAAAAACAAATCAGTAAAAGCAAAATTTAATGGTGCGGTGTTGCCGCTGTCAATATGGCGATAGTGTTACTCACGGACATGTTTATGCTTTATAATGCAGCTATATGAATTACGTAGAAAATTTGTAAATTTAAGTAAAAACCTTTCTTTTAAACAAAAAAAAATCATCAAATTTATATTTATACATGTATTATATTGTACACTGAGAAGCAACAGAAACCGCAGAACTTTCCTTGTGACCCAATATTTAAGGTGTTTCTTCCAATCATTGTTCATAACGAAGTTATTGTCATTTATAATCGGGTCTTTCTTTCTGAAGCACACTGCGTATAACAAGGTTTTTGGCGCAAAAGCATACTAATGATAAAATCGTCCTTTTATTTCAGATATTTTTGGTATTATCCAAAAAGTTTAAGATGATAACTCCTCTTCATGTTTTCCATCATTCTATTGTGCCAGTTTTTGGGTGGTTTGGTTTCAGATCTGAAAAAAGTAAGTCACTCTTATTCTATACCCAATGTAAACTTGCAATTTTAGTTACGCAAAAGATATCTTGGAAACTTTTTACCTGAGTACATATTACAAAGTATGGTACTTTTCGGTTAGCTGGGCGCCAGTGATATATATGCATGTATACATACACACACACACACACATATACACATATCTACATATACATATATATATATACATACACACATATATAAATATATGTATGTATATATACATATATATATATGTATATACAGTGAGTAATCGGTTAACGAACTGTTCTGTTTACGAACAGATCGGTTAACGAACACTTTTGGGAGAGATTTTTATGTTCGGATAACGAACACATGTTCGGTTAACGAACACCTCACAAAGCAAAGCTAAGAAGAAGCAATGCTTTGTTTCAAATTTGCAGAGCTGTATTTAGTTTCATCTACTATTATCGACTTTGAGAACATTTTAACAGTTGTATACTTAAGGCTTAATTAATTCGAGGGCTACCGGAGGTTCGGGCCCTACATTTTAGGGCCCTCAAATTAGAATGAACAGTATAGAAACATTAATTTTTATATTTTGCGTCCCCTTTTTAAAGAAATATTTTTAATTGGAAGCTAATTAATTTCATTGAAATTTAGTTCCTAAATAATTAACAGGTTTTAGGCTCCACTTGAGCTTTAGCGGCTCTGCAGTAAACACGATCTTTTAGAGAACTAATAAAGTTTATGACATTTCAAAGTGATAAACTGATATGATTTAATACTGTAGTCAATGAATGTGATCGTTAAAGTTTTTACAAAGGGCTTGTCATATATTTTTTAAGTACGGCACGACATGGACAAAGCCATGAAACTGCGATCTGTCCATATTATATGCGGACGTATATTAACCCTATTAAAATGCGGAGATTAAAAACTCCAGAAAGAAAAAATAAGCTTTTGTCAAATATTTAATGCCCCACAAACTCAAAAAAAGCATGATTCAAGGAAGGACAAGCCTACATGTATGTAATGTATGTTTTATTATTATTACATTTAAATAAATTTAGGAAGAATTTATATTAATTGTTTTATATTATTTAGCTTTTAAGAACGGATTAATTGAACTTCCATACAACTCTATGCTAAATCTATGATCGGTTAACGAACAATTCGGTTAGCGAACATTGTTTTGGAACGGATTAAGTTCGTTAACCGATCACCTACTGTACATATGTATTTATATATGTACGTATATCACTGGCGCTCGGCTAACCGAAAAGTACCCAAAGTATCAACCGAATCTTAAAATTTAATAATTCTTTAACTACAATTAATATGCACTGTAAAAGAAAAGAAATATATTTTTTTCATCTAGCAAGAAGGCTTACGACAATCTCTTCCAAGTTACCCACGATTTCGAAGAACATTCCTTTACCTTTAGAAACCAATAGATTTCCAACATTTAAAGAAGCATTTCTGAAAAGCTTCTTTTGCTGGCCGTAATTTTCGGAAACGTTTCCGAGTAGTTTTTACAATGTATTACATATTTAATGGTTGCCAACCTGACTATTTTGAAATACGACTATTTTTATATAGAAAAATTCACTTTACATAATTGCAGAATTTCTACGAATAAATAAATCAAATGTATTTCTGTACGAAAATTGTGGTATTAAAAAAGCGGTAGGTTGGCAATTATGATATTCTCAATCCGGTATTAACACGAAATATAGGGTTTTCGGATACTATCTATTCTCAAGTAAAATTTTTCAGTTGCGTAAGAGAATTAATAATATTAATTAATAACAGCGTAAGAGTAACAAAGTAAGGTTAGTTTTACTCTGTTAGTTTAGCATGTTTGTCTGTTAAACATTTTGTTGAGCATGAATATGTTTGCTTGAAAATTGGAAGAATCGGAAAAACCGGTATTGCATGTTGATAAATCTGATTAATACACTATAGAAATTGCATTCTGAAGCGTTCCCAAAAAATACAAGCAACAAAAGAAATTTTTGTTTCAGAAATGCTTCTTTAAATCTGGGAAATCCATTGCTTTCTGATGTTTCTGAAAATAAAAGAACGCTTTTTTAACTCGGAAGAGGCTATATTATATTTTTGCAAACCTTCTTGCTAAATCAAGACATCATCCCCCCCCCCCCACTCCAGTGTAAAGAAGGAACAGGTAACATGTTTATAAGGATGCTCATAAATTTTGTACCGAATAATTATTAAATTTGTTTAAGTGTCACTTAATAGATGGCGTGCACTGCCTCAAATTGTAAGAATGCTCAATATGACGCACGTTAGTTCAGTTTCAATATATTTTTTTTTCTCATTAAATAAGCATCAAAGAATCATATTATAGACACTTTTCTCAAAATAATAATATATATAAACAAAATTTGCCTAATAGTATCAGACGTGTTATTCAGTTAGTAATTTACTGTTATTCATTGTGTTGCATTTTCCGCAATTAATATTTAAAAAAACATTTTTTTCGGGTGCGTTGTTAATTAAAATAAGCTCAAAAAAGAAAATTATATTATTATTTAATTGGTAAGTAGATTTTTTTTTTAGTGTCTTTTGGTTGACTATCTTTGTAATTATAAATTTATACCTATATATTGATGTAAAAAATTTGCACGTTTTCCACATATTGGTATCTGTATATGTTATTCTTTAGAGTATAAAGACTTTAATTTTAAATTTTGAAGTGCTTGGCATTGCTATGTGAATTAACAAAATAAGCACTTTGTGCTAGAGTTTTAGATTTACTTCATGAACCCTAAAAAAATACCACAATTAAATCAGTGATGAAGAAGACTAGATTAATTTATATATAATAGAAAAATTAATGTAAAAATATTAAATTTAATTACATATCTTTACGATGTATTTTTCTGATTTTCCATGTGAAATCATGAAAAAAAAATTAGTAAATTTAATAAAAATTTCCAAATAGTGTAGTTTTTTACAACTTTTTCGCGCTACGAACGCACTTCAGACAACTTGTGTAACGTGTAAACTTTATAAAAAATCACTTAGTTTTTATTCATCATTCTGTTTGGTATTCGAAATATGAAAAAAAATTCTTCTCCTTTGAAGTTTTGATGTCAGCTTGAGCATTCTTACAGATTGGACAGAAGAAACCGCCATCTATTGGTTAAAACTAGGACTTACCCATCATACGTAGTATAGGGTAAGTCTTGTAATCGTTTTGAAAATCGAAACTTTTTTTTTGACGGATTTACACGTTTCAGACACTGGAGATTCCGAAAAACATATTTTTAGAAAAAAAATTTTGCCGTCCGTCTGTGTGTCTGTGTGTCTGTGTGTGTGTGTGTCTGTAAACGCTCTATCTCCCGAAAAAATTGAGATAGAGACTTGCAATTTGGTATGTACTTAGTATGTAATAATAGGAAGAAGCCTATTTCATTTCAATAACCTCGATTAACCGGAACATTTTTTTTCGGACTCTCGAAATATTCGTTCTGATGAAAGGTATATAAAAATTTTCGAAATTGTTTATTTTAAGAAATGAATATAAAAGACAATAAAAAAACATAAATTTTGAATAAAGCATGAAGTCGATCGGATAATTAGTTGCCGAGATATTTGTAATCCTATTTACCACACTCTTCGATTTTTCATGACCCTGTATTTCATCCAAATTTCACTTAAAAGATATATTTTAATTGGAAATTTGACGCTTAATCAGATGCAATAAACCGCTAGTTGATAGGATTATTATTTTTGGAGTTATAAGGAAAAACCTCTTTCAAGCAATTCAGTAATCGAGCCTTTAAAGTTTGTGACGTCATCAAGCCACGATTTTATTTGAATTGCAATGCATTTTATAAGTAGTTTACACATTTTTATTTTAATATTTTACATTATGCATATCCATGATGGGTAAGTATTACGGTGGCCCCCAACGACTAGTTTTTTTTTTTTTAGAAGTATATAAAATTTACAAACATGCCATCTATTTATGGTGATTAATCAATGTTAATTGTTGAATTTTAAAATTCATGTGTCATTTTTTCAAGCAGTCTATAAATTCTGTCACCTTGCTTCTATTTAGAAAGTATTGAGAAAACAAAAATTCAACCCTTTTCAGATTTTCTTGATAAAAAGATTTTCTTTCTTTTTCTTGCATCAAATTTGAAGTCTTTAGCATTAATTTAGCTTTTTTTCTTCTTTTCCTTCTTTTAGGTGCTTACCTGTCTGCTTTCATGGCTCTAAACTCAGGAATTCATGTCATAATGTACTCGTATTATGCTGTCGCAGCTTTAGGGCCCCAGTATCAAAAGTATTTGTGGTGGAAAAGATATCTAACATTTCTGCAAATCGTAAGGCCTCTTTTTTCTTCTTTTTTTTATATGATAGTGTATTAATATTTAGTAAACTTAAGTAAAGATACGTACTTTAAATTTTATTTTGTTACAACCATTTTTATAGAAATTTGAATAATTCTCTGTATTTATTATATGAAACTTAAAAAAAAAGGGAAAAACTTTAAATTTAATACGATTACTGCAGTTTTCGAAAAATAAAACACGCAAATATATATATATATATATATATATTTTAAATATATAAAATTAGGAAAACGGCTAAGCTTTTTCTCCTAATTGATATTATGAGCCATGTTTACTTTAAGACTAAATAGAAAATATACTTAACCATAACTACTCAAGCGACTAAGATCGGGGATTATGTGTAGATTCAGCATAATCACAAAAATGGCTCATTTGAGAAGCTGAAATCTGATCACTATATTCCACTTAATCAGTTTATTTTTTTACTTCGATTGCCTTCAAACTAAATAGAATGAAGTCCAGTGTCTGGTATTCATTCGATGTTCCCTTTCTATATTGTCACAAAACAATTAAATAGGTTCTGTCGTTCGTTGCCTTAGAATAGAATACATGCATAAATATAACTGCATGCATGTATATAAATACAGTGAAACTTCCATTTAACGAAGTCTCATCGTTACACTTAAAAACTTCGTTATGAAGAAAATTCGTTAAATAGAAATCAACTTAAATTCATGAAATTTTTCCTTCAGATATGACAAATAGGTGTTGGATTCAGAAGCATTTGATTCAGTTTCAATTAAGCTGTATTTTACAAAACAGTTATGTACGGTCGATGAAATCACATCACATTCCCAAGCTTGCTGATACACAGGTTCTCAAACTAATATTTTCACTACATTGTCTTTTTTTATATCTTTTTCGATAATGTACTTCAAAAATCTTTTATTATTCCTTAGACTAATGGCTGAAGTTTAGAAGCTGTATTGGCAGGAACACAAATAACTTTGATGTTCTTCAATTTGCATTTTGAAGCACATTCTTGTGGTTGTACAAAGCAATTGTCTATCAGCAATGGAAGATCATAATGGTAACTGTCTGACTCTAATTGATATTTTTGCTTCATTGCATCTGACGCCATTGTGTCACTGCGCATCTTCTATATCATAGAATGTGAAAATGGGATTTTGACTTCTCCCAACTGTCAGCGCTAGAGTCCCGGTGTTTGAGAGTAATGATAACAATTGTTTTTCTAAGTGTGAAAAAAAAAGTTTTATTTAGCACCAAGCAGAATGGAAATTATTAAAATGTGTTCATTTTCTTACAATCAACTGAAATAAATTCGTATATCCATCGCAACAGCAACCTTTTAGTTTGAATTCTGTACAAGTACAAAAGCGGAATAAACTTCGTTATATAGAATATATTTTTCGTAATACGGAGATTAATTTATATGCTAATGGTGTTCAAAGTCAAAGTTCTGCAGAAAATTTCGTTAAGTAGAAAACTTCGTTGAATAGGGACTTCGTTAAAGGGAAGTTCCACTCTACATATTAAGATAAATATAACTTTTGTCTTGAATTCCATCATGCTCTAAAAGTATAAAATATTTACTGTAATCAGTACGGTGTCTAAAACTGTTGAAAATTCAATGCATGAAAAATAAATGCGTAATGAAAGAAGAAGCAAAATTATGATACTTAGCACAAAAACATACTTTGACCAACACTGATAAAATCGATAATATTTCAATATATCAGGAAGTTCAATATACGGAAGTGTTTGTTAAGTGAAATAATTAACTGTGTGGTTTTCTTTCATTCGCTTTTAGAAAACATTTTTATGAAATATTATTTATAGAATTAATCTGAAACATCTATATGTTTTTTTTTTTCAATTAAAGTATTTAAATCTTAAAAGTACAGTCGTGGAAAATAAAAGTTAAAAACCCCCACTAACTCTGCAACAAATTTTATCGTAGAAGAAAGTTACTGGTACCAAACGATTGGAAATAAAGTATACTTTTAAATGATTTATATAAAATTTGCTTAGGAAGCCATCTACATATCAAAACCAGCCTAAACAGCAACATACAGTTTTTACACGATATTTTAAATCTTCGGTTCAAACTATGCCTAAATACCAAATTTTAAGTCATTTGGATGATGATTTATTATTAACATTCAAAATTTAGAGCTTTGAATGTTAAATTATATTTTCATGTTTTGATTAATATCTCTCTGAAATTATAATCCTAGTGTGTATTTTTTTTGTTAGGTTATAATACTAAAAAACTCAAAGATAATACGTTGAATTTGTAATTTTTATAATTTTATAACATGAATTACGAAATTAATATTAAAAAAATAGAAATTACAACCTACAATTTTTTTTATGAATTTATATTTATTATGTCCTGTTTTATGCACATTCAAAATTTCAAATTTTTCTTCCAAGTAGTTTTCAAATTATGCTTAAAAAACGGCAAGATGCTAGTATAAGAGTACATCTATGATGTGCAGAAAAGCATAATTTGAAAAAAAATTTACTCATTTTATTGTTGATCTTGATTAGAATAACATTTTTTCTTTTACTTTTTCTGTGTTTACTTTTAATTTTTTTTTATTAAAATTACGTAAATCTTATTTGCATCAGATATAATTTTACGTCAGCTATGCAAATTGGTTTCGCTTTTATTTTTAAATTAACAAAGCTCATTTTTTAAAAATGAACAGTCCTATCTTAGGAAAAAATAATCTTAGTACTCATTATTTTTGTTACTTTTAATTGAATTTCTATAGCTTCTTTTCTAGTCTAATAAACCTGTTTTATTTTTCTTCTGTGGTGTATGTATTTGAAGTAAAGTTTTTTATAGGTGCATATGTGTTGTGTATTTGCTGATAAAGTTTTAAAAATATGCCATTAGCAATCGAGTTAAGATTTATATTCAGATTGAACAGCAATTTGTCTAGGGTTTTTTTTTTCTACATCGTTTCCTTATACGGCGCTTCATACTAGTTTTTTATTCTAAATATTGTATTCGTCGATGTTCTTCACATGTAAAGTTAGAAAAGAGCGAGCAAAATAAATTCAAAATCTGAGAAAAAGCATTATAAATATACCTATAAAATTCCAATCACATTCACATATTCGAAAACTACTTTAATCACAGATAACCTTATATATATATTTTATCGGATAATTCAACTCTTGTAAATATTATAAAATGAATACTGAAAAGGGTTTTACCGTATATTAACAATAGTCGAAACATATTAAGTGAGTAAAATGGTCATATTGGCAAGAAATAGTACATTAATAGAAATGATTTAGTCATTCTATAGCATTTCAACAATCGAGTACCGAACTTCCATTTGGATACAGGACCTAAAATAATCATTTTAAAATAATTAATTTCTCTGAAACTAATCGTAGGATATCATGAAATTTGGTATCTAGAAGTAGTTTGAACTGGAGATTTAAAATATTATGTCAAAATTGGATCTTACCATTGAAAAAAAAAGTTTGGGTTTGTTTTGATATGTAGATAATGACATTTTATATACATCATTTAAAAGTAGACTATATTTCCAATCGTTTGGTACCAGTAAATTTCTTCTACAAAAATTTGTTGCAGAGTTGTGTGTTCACTTTTTTTTTTCCACGACTCTACATACCAAATTTTCGGTTTCAGGAAAAGGAAGCCCAGGCAGTTGGCCCATTCTTTAAACATGTCTTGATAACAAACGAGAAGATAGTGTTCGTACGCTTTTACCACAATTTTTAATAGAATATTTTTGTTTATTATTTAAATAGCAGAAATTGTAGCCGCCTTGTTTAATTGCAGGATTTGTAATATTTTTCTGCATTTAAATAAAGCGAAAAATTCTATTAAAAAGTTGTGGTAAAAGCGTACGAACCCTGGAAGACCAGTCGCCCCTAACTTGAATCATAACCACACTGACAACAAAAACACTGGCATTCATGAAAAAAAAATCATTACGCATTTTATTATATATTGCAGCACAGAAATGTTGTCGATTTTGACGTATCTTGTTTTTAGGTACCACAAGTCAAAGATAAGCAGTTTTTTAACTAAATGACATACAAGACCGGTTATGTGTTTGTAAGTGCTTCAGTCTTTAATACATACGTATTTAACACAAATAAGCTGCTAAAATATCAACATCCATATCATTACACTGTAGCAGACAAAGGGGATATTTTGCATTCAGATGAACGCTGTTATATGCATTTTCATCATCACCACATTTAACGATTCTTACGTTCTAGTAGATTTATACAGATTCGATGAGAGAAGAAATGAAGCAATGAAATCCCCCCCCTCCCCCATATACAATATTATAAATATGGGGTAAGGCACGGTCAAGGACGTGGGTGAGGGAAGAAGGCATAAAAACATTTTCTTAAGGCCTGTGATTTCTCTACAAGACCCTGGATGTAATTGTAATAGCAAGTAATTTACAAATTATAATAGCTTTAATGAAAATTTAATAACTTTTTATAACAACAGCAAATAACTGATTATGCTTTTCATATGATTTTATTTTATAATAATTTGCTGATAATATTATGCTTATTATAATTGTGATTATATTTCAATGACTAATTATACTGCTTTTAACATATATTAAATACTTTAACTATAATAGCAAGTAATTAGCAAATTATAATATCTTTAAGGGAAAGTTAATAACTTTTGATAACAATAACAGCAAATAAATAATTATGCTTTTCATATAATTTTATTTTGTAATAATTTGCTGATAATATTATGCTTATTATAATTGTGATTTTATTTCAATGACTAATCATACTGCTTTTAATTAATATTAAATACTAACCTAAACTATTTTACCTTTTCAGAGTCAATTCTTTCTTACAACAATTTACATTTTGGTTATGTATGCCATCGGGTGTTGCACGTCTAAATTTGTGTTCACCTGCAGTTGTTTTCTAATGGTGCTCTTTTTCTTCTGGTTCATACAATTCTATCGAAGAACATATCGAAGAACATCGAAGAAAGTACATCAAAATGGTGTGAATGGAGAAGTCAAAAAACTAAACTAAACTAATAAACCTAGCACTAACTGCGATTTTAATGTGATTACTCTCAGCTGTCAAATGTATATACTATATTTCTTTCATAAAAAAGATTTTTTTTTTTTTTTACTTAACTACTTTTTCTTTTGTTATACAGTAGTTCTGTATGATGTATGTTATTTTGTGTTTAATGAAATAATACTTCTTTAAACTGTGTTTTGACTAACTTATTAACTGTGTTGGCATAACCCGCTTCATAGTAGAATTTCATGCTTGTGTGTTTTATTAATTGGAATAACTTTAATTAAGCATTGCTTCAAATAACACCTAAAGATAACTATTTAGCATTCGAATAACACTTAACCACACATTACAAAACGACCATTGCACTATTGAATCCAGGTATTTTCCCCTATAATGGACTAAGTTTTGCCAGGAAAGAATTTTAGGCTGAAAATACCAGCAACATGCGGAAAAACAAAAATCTTCTTAAGGGAGATGGTGGTTTCTTTGGGTGACGGGGCGGGGGTGGTAAGTTATCAAACTCCTAGCCATACCAGGGCCTCAACTAACCTGGAAAAGCGTTTTCCAACTAACATCTATGGATTCCTACGGCTCACCAAGACAGAAAATATCCAAGATCAGTAAGGTATCCATGAACGGCTTATTTGTTTGCGCTATGCTTTCTAAATTTATAAATGAGGCGTTTAAATCACAAATTTTGAAAATTACCGCAGAGCGTATAGAGGATATCTAGACTACCGTCCGACTACATTCCCTAAAATTCTACAGAAAGTCAACTCGAAAACCAACCAGAACCCTAAATGAACCCGAAGTGAAGGAAAATTAATCCATGATTTAATACAATTATGGAAAAGTAGTGTGCAATTATATCTCTAATGTCAATTTTATAAAAAAAAAAAAAAAAAAAAAAAATGGTCTTATAAAAAAACTTGTCAGTTTAAACGTTGTAGATAATATTAAGAGAACTTATTTAAGCGGATTTGATATCTTATGAAATGACAAAGTTATGAATTCTTTTCTTCTGAAACCCCTATTTTCCCCCCCTTGTGGCTATTTTTAACTATATCAAAAATCTGACATACATAAATTTTCGGTCCTTTTCCTGGAAGTAATAATAACTTTAAACGCATTCGATACGTATCATAATTAAGAAGTTATGGTTTTTTTCTGTTTTCCCAAACCCCCCCCCCCCCCCCCCTCGGTTCAATTTTGTCCATTAACGAACTTAACCGAAATTTTATGCCCCTTGATTTTATGTATCAGTTTGGAATAGATTTGTGTAGAATTTTTGAAGTTATCGTGTCCATAAAAAAGTTATATAGATAGATAGATAGATAGATAGATAGATAAAGTTTTGAACTGGGGGTGGTTTTGGTTTCTAAGAGTCATGATCGGTGTAGATCTGCAAAAATTTTCCAGAAATTCCAACATAGGGGAGAATATAATAGGTAGCATTTCTTACGAAATCTACCTAAAAGGAACACATATAACTTATTAATATTCAAATATATAGTTTTTTTTTTCATTCGAAAAATGTTCAGGACTTTCTTTTGAAAATTTGGTTCAACCCGAACCCGACCCGAAACAGTCATATCCCAACCCGAAACATTTTGTGTCAACCCGACCCGAAATGATAAAATTAGCGTCCACCCGACCCTACCCAAACCGGGGTCGAATCAGATTCAAATAAAATTGGGTTACCCAACCTGATGCAAGGCTCTAATCTAGAAATAGCAATTTATAAATAGAAGACAAGTATAAGTCATAGTTTCACAAAACAGCCTGTAGATAGCACCTGAAGTTATTTTACAGCATTTTTTTTTCATTGTAAACTGTCCAGAAAATCTTTATTTTGGGGCATTTAACATTTTGGTTGCTGCATTACCCGCTGCCGGTCTCAAATGTTCTTTTTTTTCTCATAAAGTAATTATACTTCCCTAAGATGGGTTATTTACTTGGCCAAAAGTCATTTTCTTAAAATTTATCCGATTATTTTGTTGTTTTATTAACCTTATATAGATTAATAGTTGGGATATTGTATCTTGCAAATGGTTAGGATATAGTATATATAGAACTGCATGGTTAACGTTGGTACTTCTTAGTTGTGAATGAATATATTTTTTTTTTCGAATACAGTTGTTTGTTCTATTATTTGGAGCGGGATAAAAAATAGTTTTGTATTGTGGACGCTTCCGAACAAAATATAGACTTTGTTTTATCGAATTCGTGCTCATAAATTTCGTGTCATTTCAAAAATCGTGTCATTTCATATTTAATGTAACCTAAAATTCTATATTTTTTTATAATTTTTTCATTTTAAAAATATAAATAGTTTTACAAGGTGTCTCAGTACAACGTTTCAGAACGTTCAGAACTGTGAGGAGTAGGGTGCACGACTAAGTCTCGGAATCATATGGTAATGCAGGATTGAAAATGTTTGCCTGACACTATGGTATACACAGAAACATCAGAAATAAAAATAAATAAATAAAAATATTCCACGTTAGTAAATATTCGTTTTAATAATAAATTTACATGGAAAATAATAATTGTACATGAATAAAAGTAACATGGGTCAAAGATAGTGTTCAAAAATTCGTCCACCGACTTCAATGCAGGCCTCAATTCTTCGGCGCACGGAATTCCAAATATTCTGGAATGTTTCAGGCTTGTCATGGATTTATCTGGCAGCTACTGCGATTCGTGCAACCACCTCCTCGACGCTGTCAATGGGGGTGTTATAAACCAGTGTTTTCATATGCCCCCATAAAAAGAAACAAAGACATGATAGGTCCGGTGATTGAGCAGGCTAAGGCACCGGACCATCACGTACAATCCATTGTTGGCCAAATCTGACGTGTAGATGGTTACGAATGTTACAGCTGAAGTGGGAAGGAACCCTATCATGTTGGAACTACATTGTCTGTCACGTCGATGCAGAAATCTGTTCGTCATCCAAAGGTTGTGACAACACTTGTTACAGAAAGATCAAGTATTTACTACCGCTTAGACGGACAGGCAATAGGTAAGGTCCGATGGCATGATTCCTCACAATGCCGGCCCAAACGTTAACAGAAAACTGAATCTGCGCTGCACAACGTCGTATTGCATGCGGGTTCTCCACCTCTCACAAATGGCGTTATATGTGTTGAATATTCCTTCCATTGTAAAGGATGCCTCATCGATGAACAACACATTAGCATGAAAACGGGGATATGTAGCACACTTTTGAATATACATTGTGCAAAAGCAATACGAGGTGCATAATCATCGGTTGAAGTGCCTGAACACGCTTCGCGTACAGATGCATTTCGTTTTATCTGAGAATCATTAAGATGGTGGAACGGGAAATAACGGCTTCGTGCAACTTCGTATACTCAAACTTGGAATCTCCTGTACCTGATGTAGCACATTCTCTTCAATGTCCGAAGTCCGTGCTGATCGTATCCGATTCATGGCAGCTCTTTGAAAGGAACCTGTTTCAGCTAACCTCCGGTGCAGCCGTCAGAAATTATGGCTGAGAGTACGCCTCATAGGATATCGTTCCGTGTACAAGCGTTGTGCGGCTGGTCCACTACAATTCGCAACTCCGTAAGTCAAAAGCATATCGGTTAACTTCGCGTTCGTATAATTAGCCATCCTACTAACTCTGCGTTCTTGTGCGAAATGACGATTCCCTGCAAGAACGCTTGGAACTTTTGTGCAGCGCCATCTACCGCGTCAGGAAAGCATTTAAAATCCTGCAGTGCTATATGATTCCGAGTCGTCGTGATACAAACTACCTCTTCTAGAAGTTCTGAAACGTTGTACTGAGACACCTTATATAATAAAGCAACATAAAGCTCAATTTCTGATATCATTAAATAGTTTAGAGTATTAAGTTTTCGATAAATTTTAGTTTGTCTGCGTCTCTAGTTTTTGGAGTTGTTTTTATCTTATGAAGTCAAAAATATATTTTTTTAAATACCAGTTCTAAGTACGTTTTTCTCTTACCAAATCATCAGGACTTAAGTCAGCGACATAATTCAGCTTCTACATGATTGTAAGCAGCAACTAGCTTCCAAGTTTAACGAAAATGTGTATTTTGCTGAAAAGGTTTCGTTTAGCGAGAAAAGCTACAATGAAGAAAATGGTATGTAAGTTAGAAATGCCTAAATGTATGGCCCAACTTGGACGGAAGTGGTTCGCTGCGTGCAGGGCAGATCTCATGACACATTCACTCTAAAAACGACATTTTCAAAACTGTGCAAAAAATACCCAAATCTGAGTATGTCGCATAGTCAAAATGTCTCCGAATCAAAATTACTCAAGTTTGAAACATGTATATACTCATTTCTGAAAACATACACACACTCAAGAATAAAACATCATGTGCTCATATTTGAGTATGTCCATGTTTCAAAAATGAGTATGAACTGACTTGTATGTTGTATGTGCTCATTTTTGAGTATGTCCATGTTTCAAAAATGAGTATGAACTCAATTCTTTGGGCTCATTTTTGAGTATGTCCATGTTTCAAAAATGAGTATAAACTCAATTCTTTATACTCATATTTGAGTATGACCATGTTTCAATATTCTGAGTATTTCTGGTATTTCAGAATTGAAATGAAAGTATTGGGGCGTCATATTTGAAACGAAATGAAAACATCGATTTACTCAGATTTGAAAGTGTAATTTTTCTCCGTGTTCATGAAAAATATAATATTTAGCTCCAAATTTCGAATTATCCACATTCACGAAAAGACAGAGTTATAAGAGCACAAATGAAAAAATATATATTAAAAGACAGGCAGCTGTTTTGGAGCTTCTAAAACTCCATCATCAGTGCAATAGTTAAAATTACAAAAACATAAAGTAAATGCAGCACCGCGATCGAAGATGATATGGCAGTATAATGTCCTGTTTAACGAAACACAGTACACACTTACCACCATTTCACACTGGACCGCGGGTCTGTATTTCTTACTCCTTCTATGTTTTTATGTATTTATTTTTTGTCATTTTAACCATTGCTCTGATAATGAAGTTTTAGAATCTCCGAAACATCTGTATTCATTTTAACATCTAAATTTTCATTTGTGCTCTTATAACGTTGTCTTTTTGTTTCTTGATATATAGACACAAAGTTGAATCCTCTCATTTTAAGTATACAATATACATATCTATCTTTAAAGTGCTGTTCAGCTCATTGGATAATTATCATTAGAAGCTACTGGGGCGACAAATAAATATTCCCGAGCCTATCGACTTAATTATGCAAGAAAATTCTTGAGAAAATCTTACCCGGACATTTTTAACAGAATTTTGTTGACTTCAAACGTTTTCTTAACTAGTATAATAACAAAAATAAAGAATAAAGTAAAATCATGCATCAAGCATAGATTATGAAACACTTTCCAACACTTCCAGAATACTTTAACAAACCTTTGCTGTTTAATAAGGTAAATAAGATATCTAAGTAAACATTTTAGAAAACGCAAAACGCATTTGAAATCAGATTTCAGCAATTATATAGGCCGTAGCTAGAAAAGTACTCCAATTCTTTTATGCAGCCCTGTATAGAATCTATAGATTTGTATATACTCTATACGGTATGCTACAATTTAGTTTAGTGAGAAAACACAAAGCACAGTTGAAAATTCACCTTCCGCATAGTTTCTACCAATAGACGGAAACATATTTTTATTTCTTTGTATAGTCCTGTATATTACATTAAGGTTTTTATACACGCCCCATACTAAGTTAAAGTTTAATTCAAACAAAAACACGCTGTAAACTACTGGCATCACACTTCCAGAAATTATCATACATAAGCTGCCATGTATCCAGCTCTTTGCGTTGTCCTGTATGTGATTCTATATTATATTCAACAAACAGCTCTTAATATACTAACTATATTTCACATTCAAAATGCATAACTCGATTAAAAAACACATATAAGCAATTTACACAGATACACAATAATTATTACGAATTCTTCTGTGTAGCCCTGTAGATGATTTATAGCATTTATACATACCACATAGTATACAAAAATTTAGTTAAACGCATATCTAACTAAAAGCACACTTCTAGCAATTATCACTTACAGACAGTACTTCGGATACAGTACTGTATCCGAAATCTTTTGTGTGTCCCTGTAAATGAACAATAAATGCTATGCACAACATATTATACAGCAAGTATTTCGTAGTAGACATCAGTAATGTTTATGAATTTCATTATATTTGAAATTGTCTAACATGTTTAAAATACGTTTCAAACAGTTTTTCCCCGATAGACCCTTATGTAACCGAATACTTTTATGTGGCCCTGTATAGGAATGATGAATGCTTTACACTCCATATTCTACAGAAAGCATGTTTCAGTGCACCTCACAAATTGATATCAATGTCATTATGTTTGTAATAGTGTAACTTGATTAAAATGCACCGCAAACTATTTTCCCACATAGACATGATATATAATGGAATTGTTTTGAGTTTCCCTGTAAAGTAATTATAAATGCTACACGTACCATATTCGATAGTAAGCATCTTATAGGGCACTTCAATGATGTATATCAATTTCAATATATTTGAAATAATATAACATCATTGCAATGCACTGCAAAGGATTTTTCTCCATTGACCGCAATGTAACTGTAACAGCATTCTTTTGAATGTCCCTGTAAATAAAGTATAAGTCCTACACACTTCATTTTCAATACCGAACAGGTCACTGCATATATCAATAACATATGTCAATTGCATAGCAATCCGAGTATATTTACTCGAGTAAAAGCACACACAGACAAACGGCCAGACAAACCAAATTCATAAACACTTTTCAACTATGTTGGAAAGTGTTAACAATAAAACTTCTCTTTTTTAGGTGCGTTCGTAATTATATAAATACGTAGCACCTATTGCCGTCGCTTGGTCCGTCCGTCTGTCCGTCCGTCTGTCTGTCTGTCTGTCCGTCTGTCTGTCTGTCCGCATATAACAACACAAAAACTACCCAACCGAATGGTTTGCAATTTAAAATATATTGTCTTTGCAGGATTTTGTCGAGACATTTCAAATTTTATTAAAATCGAATCAAAACTTTAGGAGATATTAATAAAAATATTTATTAAGAAATTTGATTTTTTTTTTTTTTTTTTTTTTAAGTCGGTGCTTTTTTGTTATAGGAGCTTCCGAAGTTTAATCGTCAAGCGACCGAGATACTTATTTTATGACAGAAATTAATCTGCAGACGATATAATTCATTTCACAGAATTAAAAATCAGAAAAGATCTGAATATTTATGTAACTAGTTATAGTACGAACGCACCTCATTTGTCACGTTTGACGTACAATTTCTAACTTGTTTAAGAAAGTCATTGAATTGTTAATTTCTCAAATAACAGAATAAACATGTCTGGATTCTGAAGAGAGACAGTATAAAATACTTGCATATGACGAATTGTTTGATTATATTTCTAAGCAATTTTCTTTAAGGCTGTCGAATATTTATCTTGCACCTGAATTTCTAATAGATTCTAATAAAAATGTGTTTTTTTAAATGATTTGTTCTTATCATAAAAGAAAAATAATTCTATTTATTTAATTTCCATAATATTAACAAAATCTCATTCAGATTATCAATAAGTAATTATTAAGTAATTCGATTAATTAATTTAATTACATGTCTTAAAGCTTTAAATAATGTTTTATCTAATTAAACGAAACATAATAAGGATAATAACAAAGATTTCACTTCTAATGTCTGAAAGAAATCAATTCCCACTTCAGTTTAATCATTTCAGAGTAAATTTCGATGTAAAATGTCATATTATTTTCTTAAAATGAGTTTAATATATAATTTATTTAAATAAAACATCAATTTAAACAGAGGGAAATTTCCAAATAATTTTGGACAGCTAGAATCGTCAAATATATTCCACCTTGCACTCGCGGTCATTTAAGGCATGTTATAACTTAAAATATATATTATATCGAAAATTTCTCCACTTTTTTGCTATTTTTTTTTTTTTTTACCGCATTTATACAATAATAATAATGGAGAAAAACAATTTTTTATTTGAAAATTGGTTGAAACAAGTTGGAAATTGTACGTCAAACGTGACAAATGAGGTGCGTTCTTACTATAACTAGTTACATAAATATTCAGATCTTTTCTGATTTTTAATTCTGTGAAATGAATTATATCGTCTGCAGATTAATTTCTGTCATAAAATAAGTATCTCGGTCGCTTGACGATTAAACTTCGGAAGCTCCTATAACAAAAAAGCACCGATTTAAAAAAAAAAATTCCAATTTCTTAATAAATATTTTTATTAATATCTCCTAAAGTTTTGATTCGATTTTAATAAAATTTGAAATGTCTCGACAAAATTCTGCAAAGATGATATATTTTAAATTGCAAACCATTCGGTTGGGTAGTTTTTGCGTTGTTATATGCGGACGGACGGACAGACAGACGGACGGACCAAGCGACGACAATAGGTGCTACGTATTTATATAATTACGAACGCACCTAAAAAATGGTGCTCTGGCGGCCTTTGATACAGGGGTGTGCAAAAAGTGAAGTGTTCCGCGGTACCAGATGAATCTCAGAATCTGCTTATCTGTAACAAAAAACCAAATAAAAACCTTAAAATTTACTATTTTTTGTAGTCCTTCTCGGATGGGTTTATCAATTTTTCGATCCGGAAGAAAATGACGGCTGTTCAAATTACAGTTACAAAAATTTTTGGATTTAAATCGCGCATAAAAAAAATATTTATAATTCGAATATTGAAAAACGCGCCCCTGAGGTATTAAAATATAGTATATACTATAAAAATATAAAAAATTCAACCAAATCGATTGATCCAATCTCGAGTTCTACCTGGTACTGATTTGTAAAACAGAGTTTCGAGAAAAAGAGGTTTAACGTTTTACAACGTTTTTAAACAATCACAGATAACAGCAACAATTTTCAGCTTACATAAAATTATCTATACAAGGTGAATATAATGAAGCCTCTTGGACTTCCTCTTTCTCAATTCTTTTGTTTCTACCTGCGTGCCGTACACAATACGCTAAAAATGAGCCTGTTCACTGCAACACCAAAAGGAGGATAATTTTTAAACCAATACGAATTTCAAACAAGTTGGAAAATGTACGTTAAACGTGACAAATGGGGTGCGTTCGTTTCGTGCTATAACTAGTTTTACAGTATAAAAAATCATCGTTATTTCAGTGAAATAAATTATATCGTCTGCTATGAACGAAATGATTATGCCTTTTTTTTTTTCCTTATTACGTATGCCATGTTTACATATGCTATTTTTTTTTCGACTCCAGATAGTTCTGTAAATTTACCATGGAGATCTTGCTTTGCGAATAATTACCTCTATGGTTAATATTGCTATGACTCACGATGAATGAATATTTTGTTTATTTACTTTAATGGATTGAGATATTCGGCTGTTAACCTAATTTTTTCTGAAGTTATCTCTGAATCTATACATTTTTTAATGTAACTCATCTCTCAACCAAACAATTTTTTTGAACGATCTTTCTAAATATGTAATTTTTACGCAATTTTATTCGAAAAAATAATTTTGAATAAAAATGGCCGCTTGGCATACGGAAAAAGATGTGGTTAGCCAACGCCTCAGTCACATGACATCCTCTTTTATTATATAGATTACGATAAGATTTAATAGAATAAAGAAAACTTTTATTAATATCTTTTTAAGTTTTGATTCGATTTTCATAAAATTTTAAATGACTCGACAAAATTCTGCAACAGTTATATATATTAAATTTCAAACCTTTCGGTTGGGTAATTTTTGCACTGTTATATGCGGACAGACGGACAGACAAACAGACGGACGGACAGACAAACGTACGGACCAAACGACACAAAGTTTTTGAGGATTTTAAAAATGAAATTATGCAAAAAAAAATTTCTTTTTTCGATTTAAAAAAAAAAAGTTATAACGCCTTAATCTTTTTTTCCCTTGCGTGTGTGTGTGTTTTCTGGCCAGCTAACTGCCGGCTATCATTTATATTGCTCAGTTTCAAAGGCCCGTGGTTAGTCCGGCATATAAGCTATTACCGTGGTATAAATATCGACCTATCTATGAAAAATTTGACACCCACTGGTCGTTCGGCAGCTAAAGTGTTAAGAAAATGCGATTCACATCACCGTGGCTTTAAAAGCCTCAAAAAAAAAAAAAAAAAAAAAAAAACAATACATAGTGTACACACATAGCCAAAAGTCGCCAGACACTTTCGATTTTAACGACTTTTTTTTTTTAATTTCTAAAGAAATACTCGACGAATATATTGTTCTTCGACTTCGACCGAAGAACATCCGTGTGTTCAAGAAAATATAAGCGTTTCTTTTAAAAGTTGCATTTTTTCCCTTATGTTTTTGCTTATAACATACAGTATTTTCAACAAAGTTACATAAAAGAATATAGAAATCTTGAAAATGTACAAGAAAAACATTATACTGAATTTTTAAATGAATACATTGAAAATTTGATGAGATATGAGCATTAGCGATGTAATAAGTTTCAGTTTTTTCTAAAAGTACATTGCAAAAAAAAGCACCCCAGTGCTAGTATTATACTGTAAAATCAACATTTTTTTTTTTTTTTTTCAGTGTAACTAGACAAAAAAGGATTTTCCAACACCGAATTGTATAAAATTTCCAAATATACTAAATGCAAAATACTTTAAATCATAAGTAGTACTTATAAATTAGGAAATTCACATCGCATAAATTACATAGGATAGATAATAACGGATTTTCCGCAAATTGTACACATTTTGTGGAAAATTACTAATTGGATTTTCCAATATTTGATCTTTACAGGAATGTATATCAGTTCAAGCGTGTCTTGTGTAATAGAGGGAGTAATAGCCCTTAGAAACTTCAGGTAGCCGAATAGAGGCAGTATACGACAGCAAATGTTGATAAAGATGTTTTTTTTAAACTCGATATTTTGGATGCAATATCAACGAATAGCAGGATATTAGGTTAAAATTGGACTATAATAAAACGTACACACGCACACACACAAGATAATATATCACATTCGTAGGGGGAAATGCCATTCGATCCTTTGATACCGGATGAAAATTTTTATCTATAAAAATGAAAAGGATTTTATAATTGCATCAGATATATTCAGATCGTAGGGGGAAATGCAAATTTCGAAATCTTTTTAAATCAGTATTGACTTCAAACCTTTTTCTCCGGGAAGGATTTTTACAGCGCCAGCATGAGGCAGACATTATGGAGTTATGGGGGATGGGGGATAACCCCCCCCCCGGGCAACCCCTGCATTTATCACTGTTTTAAAATTTACGTTTATTTTTGCGTAATACGAATTTGTTTTCTACTCTCTATCATATATGCAGGGCGTTTCAGATAAATTTTACAGTTGTATGTAAATACTAGTACAAAGGCATATGTGTTGTCGTGAAAAATGTAATATATATGGTCATATTCTTTGGTTTCAAATACACCCATGATGTCAAAGCTAGCAGAAAGGGAAGTGTAGAAGCCATCAGAATATTGCAAAAGAGTAACCTGCATTCTAATGATTCGCGCCATTAACCCAATTCCACAATCAAAACAGTTACTCAACGCTCTTTAAACACTGTAAAAAAGATACGTAATGACCTAGACCCACATGTGATTTTATGATAGGCTCACATATGTGAGTCTAGATAATGAGGAGGTACAACGGAGACTACGAAAAGGAAACAACACAAAATATAATGGTGTGATGTGTTTCCTGGGAGGGAGATGGGGGTGCTTATTCCAACGTTTGTCCCTCTAACTCCTTTGATTGCAAACCTATGATTTATTATGTGTGTGGAGTGATTGATCAAGTAAGCATTGACAGTGTCACAAAGTCTCAACTGATTGACAGAATTAGGGCAGCTTTTACCCGATTCCGGAGCTACCTGGAGACCATTATGGCCTTTGAGCAAGGCCTGATTACCCAAGAGGCGCATAAAGCACGAGCTTCCCTTCTAAAACTCAAAAGAAACTCCAAAATTTAGAATGGGGCCTCTAATTCATATTTAATTTATTTTAATTTTCTTCTTCTTCTTTTTTTTAATTGTACAATGCATTAAAAAAAATTTTGGAGTGGAAATTTTTGTCTAATGCAAGAGGAAATCCACACTACTTCAACTTATCTCACCGGAAAATCTGAATGTGATCAATAGACTGTTAAACTAATCACATGACATCCTGATGTGCTGGTTACCAACCACTTGGGTAGCTGAACATAGAACAGCTATAGGTACAGATGTCGCAGACGCACATGGTTTTATTTTTTTATTTTTCGCCAAAATGGCGATTTTGCCTGACGTGGCAACCCATTGGCAAGATTTTGCTTCGTATGCCAAATCGGTAGAACAGTGTGTTTTAAGTTAAACATTCTGCGTGTTTTATAATAAAATAGTTTGTGTATGTATTATAATAAAATAATTTGTGTGTGTTTATAACAAAAAATGTATGTTTCATTGTCAAAAATGTTTTTCCTGTAGCATACGTTGGAACAGCTAAGTTTGTGGATATTTTAAGCGACTTTCATTGCATTCGTCAAATATTTGAGCTAAATAATTCTAACGATCTGTATCTTTAGCTTTTTTATTTTGACATTGCTTTTATAGAATCCCATTCAAAATGAATTCGAATGAATTCTAAAGACTTCTTAAACAATGCATTTATTTTTTCAACATACTATATGAATCAAATAATAAAGATATGTTTGCGTTGAATTTTGATTTTTGAATCTTGGCTATAATTGATTTTCGAATCTTGACTGATTAATGGTATATTTATAGTCATCCTGACAGAAATTTCGGAGGGGGATCAAAATCAAACCCTAGTGATCCCCCCATTGGCAACTATGAAAGGTTTTTGAAAACGTTTTCCACATACTACTCTCGCATTTCGTCAAAACACATTGCTTAAATTAAAATTGCATTTAACTAAAACATGATCAAAAGAAAACTTAAGAAAATCTTCGCAGGGATCCACAGGTAACTCTTAATTATATTTTTAGTGCTGCCATCTTTTGTGATAAAAAGAAACTGATAAGCAAATAAACTGACTTCACGCTAGATGGCAGCACTAAAGTACGTTCTTCACCAAAACAGTGTTTTTAATATAGATTATCCTACAGCCAGTGTTGCCGATTTAGCGGATTTCTTATTCGGAAAATCCGAATTCGTACGAGAAATTCTGAATAGTAATTTTCGTTTTATTTAATGACGGTCATTAAATTTAAAAAAAAATTACTATTTGAATTTTTTAAACTAAAAAAAATATATAAATCCGCTAAATTAACATCTCTGCCTCCATTCCTTACTGGAGGATTTCCTTACTTTTTTTTTTTTTAATCATTTTTCATCTCAATAATTCTCAATCATCTCAATAATTTTCATCTCTCATAATCAAAGCACACTTACTTATACAGTTAAAGTTTACTTAAATTATGATCGAAAAAAAAACGTATAAAAGAAATACACGTTTATTAAAATTTATTAATAAATAAAAACAAAATGCTCCATCACAGAATATAAGGACGTAATAATTGATTATGATTTGTAATTCAAAAATTGAAATTAAGTTCTTTAAAATTTACTTTTTATTTATATCTTTATTATATACTAGCTGACCCGCCCGACGTTGTCTGGGGTTTATAACCTTAAATAAACCTCAATTTTATACGGTTTTATATTTTTAACCCAATTGTGTATGAATTTATATTTTTAAATGGAAAATTCGCTAAAAAAGATAGATATTTAGTGATAAACGAGCTCGTAAGAAGACATTTTCTTGCTTTTTCGTGTAGGGTTCTTTCACAATTTAAAAAACAAAAAAAAAAAAAAAAAAAAAAAAAAAAAAAAACATAGTTCTTGTTGTCCGAACTCTTCGAAATTTTTATAGGTTATAAATACGTATAACGGTTTTGCCCACCCGTGTAAAAATATTATTATCTAGTTGTTAAAGAAATATGTTTTCTTCTCGGGTTTTTTTTTTTTTTTTTTTCTCTGTTTTCGGGTCGGATCCTTTAACACAACAACAACAACAAAAAATAAAAATAAAAAAATAAAAAGAAAGGAAAAAGAAAAGAAAAAAAAAGTTCTTATGTCCGAACGCTCTGAAATTTTAATCGATTATAAATATAATGGTATCCAAACTCTCTTTAAAATTTCGTGCACAATATTCATATTTAGTAGTGAAAACATGAGCCGAAACAAGAAAAGGGAAAATTTTGTCCTTTTCATCGAAGATTTCTTAAATTTTATTATTTATTTTTTTTGGTACTTCTCTATTATCCCGTCAACCACTTTTCATAACAAAAATCTATCGCCAAACTGTAGGATTAAACGCCAAAAATGCAGTCCCATTTACTTGATGTCAGAAGCATTATACGTGTTTGTTATGTCATCAAGTGGTTTTTAATTCGACATTTCGGTGTATTTTTCCTTATGTTTTACTGATTTATTTGGTATTTTATTAATTAAAATAACAATTGTGTCCTTAAATTCTTATATTTTATTTATTTTTATTTTCCACTGGCAACGTTCTCCCGTTTATTTGGCGTTGTAGTTTGGCGATAGTTTTTTGTTATGAAAAGTGGTCGACGAGATAATAGAGAAGTACCAGCTTTTAGGGTTTCGTTCATCTCCCGAAACCCTATTACTCCCGCTCGTTGTCTGTCCGTCACAGAGCCGTTCTCAAAAACTATATAACTTACAAAGTTGAAACTTTGTGTATATATCTGAATACTAGCTATGAAGAGCTCAAAATATTAAAATTTGAAAATTATTTTAATAAATAGAGATAAAAAACCAAAATTATAACAGCCTTTTCCTATTAAATTTAAACATTTTTCGTTATAGCAGATGCCAAAAATTAAAAATCCACGATGAAATTCTTTCCACACTAATTAATTTTCTATCAGACGATTTCCACATGAAAAATGAAAATGAAATAAAAAGTTTCACCAATTGAAAAAAAGATAAATATGAAATAAAATTGATTGACGTCATAGTGGTAATAAAACGGAAAATGTCTAAGATTTCTCAATAATACAAGGAATATGAGTATGTGTATGTACATAAAGCATATTAATATCACGTCATTAGAGAATTAAAAAGAAAATCTGACGTCCTATTGGAAGTTTAACGATTTTTTCAGATTTTTGATAATAATACAAAGCGAGTATCAATATGAGTAATAGAGAATAGTAAATATATGAGTTTGAGAAACATATTGAATCATGATAAAAATCCGACTATGGAAATATTCGCATATTTTAACATTTTGAAGGTGTACAATTTGTTTAATTTTGAAAAAATTATTTTTTAAATATCGCATTTAATTCGCATGCCGGATATTATTATGATAGAATATAATAGCGGGCTGGTTTAGATATTCGAATAAACGAAAGAATAGACCGGTAAATTTTTACTTTAGAAAAAGCATGACTTTTTTTTTTTTTTTTTTTTTTTTTTTTTGCTAAAAGAAATGTATTTGAATTTATTAAAAAAAAGGATAAAGTGTTTTGAAAGTAATATTAAACGAAACCCTTTGAGCGATCTTCGATCACACTTACCCACTTGTTTTCAACTACTTCTACTCGCCCGAGCGTCTCTCCTGAAGTTCATGACAATCAGTCCATTGAAGACATTATTTCCAAAATAGGACTCCAGTGGCTGAGAGGTTCTGCTCTCGAAGCTGGTAGACGGGAGGTGCTGGGTTCGATCCCAATCGCGCCCGTCGGCCTAATCGTTCGGAGTTTTCGTGGTTTTCTTCGAGCAGTGGATTTATCCATGCGTAAATACGGGTTAGGTTCCCTTAGAAAGACCCCCACGAAGGGCACTCCCCCCGGGTCTATATCCCAAGTGCAGATAATTGGCCGTCAATATTCAACCCAACCCAACCAAAATAGGACTCCACTATTATAATTTATATACGAGTATATTTATGATAGAACTGAAATGAACTAATTTTATTTTATTTCAATAATTTGCATGAAATGGCACTGGAGATTATATACAAACTTTTAAGAAAAACTTAAAAAGTCAAACAACGCATTACGCACAGAGAGGTTTAACAAACCAAAAATTGGTTATTTTGGTTTATTTCAAAGATTTATCAGTATTGAATCTGTTATTATGTATGACCCTGAGAAATTACTTAAAAGAATTATTTCCTTTCTGGGCGCATATAATTCATGCAAAGTATTAATGTAACAGTAGTCAGTAAAAAACTTTTTTTTTTGTTTAATTTTTATAATTCAATTACTATGAAACTGAACGTATTAATATAGTGCTGTTTAAAGGTGAAAACTACTAAACTGAAAAAAATTATACTAAATATAATTAGTTAAAATATTGTCTAAAAGCTATTAAATAATTTTCAACTTAAAAATGTTCCAGGCGCATCAATTTTTGTCTTAGACACCCCCCCCCCCCCCTTTAAGCATACAGTTATAACAAAAGATGGTAGTCATTTTGTATTAGAAATCATAATCATAAAAGAAAACAAAATTCTATAAACATTGAAGTTTTTCGGCAAAATGTCATCAAATATATTCGAAATTTTCATGTCTTTAAAAAATAATATATAAAAATTATTACTAAGTTTTATTCTAATATACATAACAAAATTATTTTATATATATTATATGAAGATTCAACAAAAATTCAACACCCTGAACATTTTAATTTATTATTATTTTTAACACAGTCATACTGGTATAGAAATCATACGAGTCGTAATTTTTCCAACTGAGTGAAAAAGTGTCCCAGGCTAGACATTTTTCACTCAGTTTGAAAAAAATCAAGTGTATGGTATCTTGTATGATATCTTTACCAATCAGTATGATTGTAATAAAGTCTACTTACATTTCCATTGTTTAATGTAACACTTTACCTGCAGCTTATTCTATTAAGCTGAGAAATTATATGAGTTGTAATTTTTCCAACTGAGTGTAAAAGTGTCCCGGGCTGAATACTTTTCGCTCAGTTAAAAAAACAAAACAAATGTATGATATATTGTATGATATCTTTACCAATCAGTATGACGGATTTAAAATAATAAAATGTATTTACATTTCCATTGTTTAATGCTACACTTTACCTGCAGCTTATTCTATTGAGTTGAGAAATCATACGAGTTGTAATTTTTCCAGATGAGCGAAAAAGTGTCCCGGACTGGACACTTTTCACTCAGTTTGAAGAAATCAAATGTATCATATCTTGCATGATATCTTTACTAATCAGTATGATGGTGATAAAATAATAAAGTGTATTTACATTTCCATTGTTTAATTCTACACTTTACCTGCAGCTTTATTGAGCTCAGAAATCATACGAGTTGCAATTTTTACAACTGTGCGAAAAAGTGTCCCGGGTTGGATACTTTTCACTCTCTTTGAAACTCTTTGACTTTTTCTTTCTTTGAAAAAATCAGATGTATGATATCTTTACCAATCAGTAATATTGCGATTAAATAATAAAGTGTATTTACGTTTCCATTGTTTAATGCTACACTTTACCTGCAGCTTAATATATTGAGCAACTGAGCTGAGAAATCACACGAGTTGCATTTTTTCCAACTGTGTGAAAAAGTGTCCTGGTCTGGTCAGACACTTTTCACTCAGTTCGAAAGATTAGAACTCATTTAAAATTTTCCAAAACCATCCGAAAATTAGTTTTGAGATAAGTAGCACTTAAAGGTTTTATTCGACGAAAGATTTGAAAATTTACATCAAAGTTGCAATTTGAGGGGTCGATATAATCTAATAATAATTAAATCAGCATTTTTTTTTTTTTTTAATGAAAACCGATAAATTTTAGATTTTAAAAAAAAATCATTTTGAGGTTCTTTTTTTTTTATCTGAAGTTTCACTATTACCTTAAGGACTATATCTTAAACTCATTATCTCATCACTTTTTAAACATACGTTCACCATTAGCTCATCACTTTTTAAACATAAAGACATACTGTTAAGATTTAGGAAAATCTTTAGAAATATTAGAAGACCATTGAGCTCCGTAAATAAATACAGAATCATTAGACCTCATATCAGGATTCATATCAAGCAGAAACACATCAGTATCAACGATGGCATTCTTAGTTTGGTACCGGTATCTATTACTATACAATATCTAACCCGGACGTCTTTTATACAGTATCTAATCTTCTAAGAGCTTGTATATTTTCTGTGATATCTAATCTCTAGTGGTCTTTATCTTTTCTATGCATGTAATCTCAAATAATATCATGATGTTAAACAGGAGAAGGATTCATCTGCAAGACAGACTTACATATGCTGATGACCAAAACTAAGTTATCAATTTAAGTTATCAATTAAGTTGTTTGAAAAATATTTGTGATTCACGAGCAAATACCAAATAAACAGTTTGAATAATTTCCTTCACATCTGTATCAATTGACGCATTAAAAATTTGCTTTCAGACAGGTAACAAAGAAAATTCATGTATTCCACATATTGTGTTTCATTTTTCATATTGCCATTTATGAAACACTAAAGCCATATAATTTGTTTTTATTTACAAAATAGTTCAATAGTACATCGTACAGTCAGTTAAAAGAAAAAAAAAAAAGATACACATTTTTTTATTAGCAGACCGTTTATTATAAAAACACACCAAAGGTGTCATTAGACTGTGAATATTATCTTATTTCAGAATATGAATGCAATTTTTGAAATAAAGGGCGTCTAAAAAATAAAAATTAAACCAAATTCAATTTTTCAAATGGTAGCACCCATTTTTGACACATTATTTCAGTTACTCGGATCAAGACAGCCCTGAAAGAGGTATAGATTATATACATTTATTAAATATTCTTAGAGTTATAAAAGTAAATTTATTAAGGGTAGGGGAGATGGGGGATGAATGGGACATTTTCACAAAAATATTTATTTTAAATATTTTATATAAGTTATTATCAATATTATATATCACATGTCAAACTTTAAGTGTTTGACTACATTTTATGCACAATATTTGTTCAAGATTATTATTATATAGATATATAAATTAAATTTAAAAAAAAGTTCTTCTATGTCCCAATCATCCCCACAGCAGGGATGAATGGGACACAAATATTTTCCTCCTCGTATTCAATGTTAAGGACTAAAAGCTGACAAAAATACCGCCTTAGCAAACGCTGAGAGATTGTAAATTGTAATATGATCTCCAGGATTATTTGTTAGTCAATGATCTTGGACTCATCTCAGCTTTGTCTTAAAAGACCCATAAACGGTGGACTGAAGATGATGGCTACAAAAAGAGGATGAAATGTTAAAAGAATAATTACCATTAAATATTAATTTATCAACCTATATAATATTATTTAGTTAATAAAAATTTTTCAGTATCCTCTAGGGACGAATGAAGCAGTCCCATTCATCCCCATTTGAAATTCAATTGTCAGCTATTTGTCTCAGAAATTATTTTGTCACGATGGTTAATATGCATTCATTTTAATTACCAATATTGAGCCTTTAAATAAAAAACTACAACATATCTTAATTGTTTATATTGCATAAGATATTTAAGTAACTTCAAATATAAAAAAAATTTACTTTTAAGCAGAGTTTTCAGGAGATGCAAATTTGAAGAAAACTGAAAACAGCCATGTGCTGTTGCTTTTGGTTCTGAAGCACACTATGGTAGGGAAATCTATGAGGATAGGAAGCAACTAAAAAAAAAATGTTTATTGCCTGAAATATTGAGAGCGTCCCATCCATCCATTGTCCCATTCATCCCCCATCTCCCCTATATCCACAAATTTAGAAAAATTAAGATGTCAAAGATAAAAATTCCAGAGTTACACCACTAAAATTGTAAAGGCAATTAATGTATAAAATAAAATAAAAACAGAAAAGAAAAGCAAGAGCCGCACTTATTTCCCTAATTTTATTTTTTTTTAAATTTCACATGAATTTTCTGGTTGCAAGTTTCGAATCCCTTGTATGTGATTGAGTGGTATAAAAATACAGTCTCTTTAGACTTTCAAAAGTAAAATTTCACTACTCCTTGAAAAAATGATGATTGGAATTAACTATAAACTCACAAACAGAGTTTTTGACGATGTTTATTCAATTTGTGTAAAAACTATATTCATATAACTGAACTAAACTAACAAAAACTAAATTCATATTTTTACATATGAATTTATTAATAGTTTTCATAATAAAATTTATGCTTTTGAGTAAAGAAAAAAATTCCTATCATATGTGCAACATATCAATAAATGTTGTTACATATTTAATCATCTCCATAAGCTTACACAAAACGAGCATTGTTCCACGTCGCGATAATTTAGACGTACCTCCACTTATCGCTGTCCAATAGTTTATTCCTAAACCGTTTCTGACTATGCCCATTCTGTTTGTGTAAAAATTGATGTAGATCATAACTCATGTTTTTAATATGAATTTATTAATAATTTTCATAATCAAAAGTATGCTTTTAAGTAAAGAAGAAAATGCCTAGAATATGTTTGGATTCATTCAACGTATCTCACTGAAAACAAAAAAAAATAAATCGGATGATTGTTTGGGAAGATATAAATTAAAGTCTGTCACGTTAATTTAACATTAGCATCCTCAAATTGTGTCCATGGAGATTTAACAAAAATACATAAACTATATACTTTTCCGGGCTGATTTCATAGAAGGGACCGAAATAAAGTCTCAAAAGTATTTGTTACTATTTAAAAAATTGTGCAATTTTTAATATGTATAGACGATTTCTATTTCAAATATTTCATTCATATTCTGAAAGAAGACAATATTCCAAGCCTAATGGCATCTTTGATGTGACTTTATCGTAAACAGTCTCCGAATAAAGGCAGGTGTATATATTTTTTTTATTATTGACTGTACATTAAATCTTTCCTAAATTAAATGTACAAAATCCATTAAAAATTTATTTAATCCTTTAATGTATGGTGTATCATATGTGCAACATATCAATAAAAGTTGCTACATATTTAATCATGTGACATAAGTTTACACAAAACGAGCATTGTTCCACGTCGTGATAATTTAGACGTACAGAGATGCCTGCGCCTGTCGCTATCCAATAGTTAATTCCTAAACCGTTTCTGACTATGCCCATTCTGTTTATGTAAAAATTGATGTAGATCATAACTCATGTTTTTTAATATGAATTTTTTTACAATTTTCATAATCAAAATTATGCTTTTGAATAAAGAAAAAAAAATACCTAGAATATGTTTGCATTCATTCAACGTATCTCACTGAAAACAAAAATTTTAAATCGGATTATTTTTTGGAAAAGTATAAATTAAAGATATGAATTTAACATTAACATCTTCAAAGTTTGACCTCGTCTAACTCCATGAAGATTTTCCGGGCTGATTTCATCGAAGAAACTGAAATAAAGTGTCAAAGAGGGTGTCACCATTTAAAAAATCGAATTTGGCGCAATTTTTAATATGTAGACTATCTCTATTTCAAATATTTCATTCATATTCTGAAAGAAGACAATATTCCGAGTCTAATGACACCTTTTATGGGACTTTATCCAAAGGTGCCAAGCTCCCCCTAATCTTCTGTAATATGGGTAATATGGGAGTTATTTAACCCAGGTTTAATACGTTTCGCACCAGAATTTTTTTAAAGAAATGAAATTAAACAAACTCCACATAGAAACCTGAAATTAAATAATTAAGAATTTATTAAATAAGATTTCTGGTCCAAAACGTTGTTAAACTGGGTCAAATCAATACACATATTACGAAAGATTAGTGGGAGCTTGGCACCTCTGTTTATCGTAAACGGTCTGGCATTTTTGATGTGACTTTATCGTAAACAGTCTCCGAATAAAGGCAGATGTATCTTTTTTATTATTATTATTGACTGTACATTAAACCTTTCTTAAAGTAACTGTGCAAAATTCATTAAAAATTTATTTAATCATTTAATGCATGGTGTATCATATCTGCAACATATCAATAAATGCTGCTGCCTATTTAAACATCTGCCATGAGTTTATACAAAACGAGAGTTGTTCCGCGTCGTGGATAAATTAGACGTACAGGGCACAGGGGTATCTCCCCTAATCGTTGTCCAATAGTTAATTCCTAAACCCCTTAATTTTAGACGTATAATAGGAATTGCAAAAAATTTTCAAATATTGTTCTTCATCATATTAAAATACATTTTACATCAAAATAGCTATTTTTGTTAAAAGTCACGAAATTGAAATTTTTATACAGTCACTGGTGTCCATAAGTTATAATTAGAAAAACTTGCGTCATTCTCTAAAGTAAAATAAGTTCATTTCTTCACAACCAAAACTTGACAAACGTGTTATCATGATATTTTGAATTTTATGATTTTACAGCATTTTCTGGCATTAAAAGCGCATTTTACCGTATTTCCGAAAAATTATCAGCTATGATAAATACAACAGGGCCCCTAAATGGTCCACTTTATATATACCGGTATTTTGTTAGAAAAAAAAAGTATTTTTAGATTTTTCTTGCAAATATTGTAGATACCACCTTCGGAGGTAAATTTTTGCGGAAATATTGTAGAAACCTACCATGAAATTTTCTGTTTAAAAATATTGGTATTCAATTGACGGACTATTTGGAAGCCCTGATACAAAGATGCTTACTTTATATTTTTTTATGCACACTAAGTTCACAGAACTCGCGATGAATTCATTACTTTTGTCATCAATGCTAGAGTTCTTTAAAGTTCACACAATGTTAATTAATTTACTAAGTTAATAAATTAATAAAATCCTTAATGCACAGTTTCATGAATAGTATATATTTTTTTATTTTGTCTGCTATGTGATAGATCAGGGTTCGTACGCTTTTACCACAATTTTTTAACAGAATTCTTCCATTTAATATTTAAATAGCAGAAATTGTAGACGCCTCGTTTAATTGCAGGATTTGTAATACTTTTCTGCATTTAAATAACTCAAAGTTACATACAGTGTTCGAACGCTTTTACCACAATTTTTTAATAGAATTTTTCTATTTAATATTTAAATAGCAGAAATTGTAGATGCCTCGTTTAATTGCAGGATTTGTCATACTTTTCTGCATTTAAATAACTCAAAGTTACATACAAGTTTCGAGCGCTTTTATCACAAGTTTTTTAATAGAATTTTTCTATTTAATATTTAAATAGCAAAAATTGTAGATGCCTCGTTTAATTGCAGGATTTGTCATACTTTTCTGTATTTAAATAATTTAAAGTTACATACAGGGTTCGAAAGCTTTTACCACAATTTTTAATAGAATTTTTCTATTTAATATTTAAATAGCAGAAATTGTAGATGCCTCGTTTAATTGCAGGATTTGTCATACTTTTCTGCATTTAAATAACTCAAAGTTACATACAGGGTTCGAACGCTTTTACCACAATTTTTAATAGAATTTTTCTATTTAATATTTAAATAGCAGAAATTGTAGACGCTTCGTTTGATTGCAGGATTTGTAATACTTTTCTGCATTTAAATAAGGCAAAAAATTCTATTAAAAAATAGTGGTAAAAGCGTTCGAACCCTGTATATAACTATGACTTCATTACGAAACAAAATAATTATCCAATTTTGCTTTTAAAACCTTCCTTTCCTTTTCAGATCCAATTTTTTGCAATGGCTGTTTACTTGTCCATCATGTACACTCTTGGATGTGCCACATCAAGATTTGTCTTGTTTTGCTTCATTTCTTTGTGTTTAATATTTGCCTACATGTTTATTATGTATTATCAACAACAAAAGTTGGTAAACAGAACGCATAGGAAAGAACACAAGAACGGCACTACCGTACAAGATAAAGAATATCAAGATAAGAGCAAATAAAAGACAAAGATCTATTTTTTTTTAGATTTGGCGTACTTTATTTGAGTCTTAACCACAGTGTTGCCAAGTTGGGAATTTTTTTAATTTAAAATGTCTACCACTACTCAGGGCCGTAACCATACGGGGGCAGGGTCAGCTGAGCACCACCTATCAAGCCCCCTCTAAACTTCATAATCTTTCAATACGAATAACATCATTTATTACATTTAAGAATTTTAAAACTTTATAATCAAAAGTTTTATGACAGAGGTAAACTTGCTCGCTACTTCTGTCTATATTTATACATCATTAAAATAGAAGGGAAAAGACAAGCTGTTAATTAGCCGCACAAAAAAACTTCAAATCCCACTCTAAAATGCCGACCGGTTACGACCCTGCACTACTTCAGAAAATAGTAACCATCGCCTTATCTAATGATAGACATTCCGTGATTAAATGAATCAAAGACTGCTAGTCGAAAAAAATGGTACATATTTTGAATAAAAAAATACACCAATATGGCAGCAGAACATGTTTTGTTTACGTTTTGAAATACAGTTGACCCAGTTATCTCGCTCTTTCTTCGTAACTCCCGAAAATATCTTAATTGCATTTTTAAAGAAAAATATATTATAAAAAAAAGTACACACACAGATATATATATATATATATATATATATATATATATATATATATATATATATATATATATATATATATATATATATATATACACTATATTGCCAAAGGTGACCGGTCACTTGCGATTTTAGACGTTTTGTTAACTATCTAGAAAAATACATGGTGAATTAACCTGAAACTGCAGGTGTGAAAACAGTATAGTATAGGTTATATATTTCCCCAAATATTTTTTCCCGAAACCCCATAGGGGACTGTCAACAAATTGAAAAAGAACGAATATCTTTTGGATTACCCTGTAAAAACTAATGTAGCAAAAGCGTTCAAACTCGAGATTATTAATAAGTGGCTTATTGTAATATACTGTGTTCATTTTTATGATGATAGCATGTATACTTGAAGCGAAATTAAGGTTTTTATAAAAACAGTTCCAAATTTCACCAAGTGTTTTGATTATAATTTGCAGAGTTCTTAATATAAAAAAAAAAGTTATTTTGAGAAAATATGTCTAGCAACATTGTACATAATACTTTGCAATCGGAATTAAAAAATAGTAAAAAGTGGATGAAAAATGAGCAGGTTTACTAAAAAATGTTTCACTGCGCATGCGCGAATGCAATCAAAATATAATATGCATAATGTATTAGCTAAGTATATAGAGCAACTTTTGTGAAAGTCTCAAAATCATAGCTTGAAAATTCTGAAAATTATCGTCGATAGAATAAGCTCGAAATCTGTTGTTCCCAAAACGAAGCAAAAAGATGAGGGGTTGTGTCCAAATATAGCAGTACGTGCAATATTGTGTACGCTATCTTGGCACTAATCAACAGATATTTGATAGAACCCCTCATCTTTTTGCTTCTTTTAGGGAACAACGGATTTTAAGCTTATTCTATCGACGATAATTTTCAGAATTTTCAAGCTATGATTTTGAGACTTTCACAAAAGTTGCTCTACGTACTTAGCTAATACATTATGCATATTATATTTTGATTGCATTCGCGCAAGCGCAGTGAAACATTTTTTCAGTAAACCTGCTCATTTTTCATCCAATATTTATTATTTTTTAATTCCAATTGCAGAGTATTATGTACAATGTTGTTAGACATATTTTCTCAAAATAACTTTTTTTTTCATTAAGAACTCTGCAAATTATAAGCAAAAAACTTGGCGAAATTTGGGACTGTTTTTATAAAAACCTTAATTTCTCTTCAAGTATACATGCTATCATCATAAAAATGAACACAGTATATTACAATAAGCCACTTATTAATAATCTCGAGTTTGAACGCTTTTGCTACATTAGTTTTTACAGGGTAATCCAAAAGATATTCGTTCTTTTTCAATTTGTTGACAGTCCCCTATAGGGTTTCGTGAAAAAATCTTCGCGGAAATATATAACCTATACTATACTGTTTACACACCTGCAGTTTCAGGTTAATTCCTCATGTATTTTTCTAGATAGTTAACATAACGTCTAAAATCGCAAGTGACCAGTCACCTTTGGCAATATAGTGTACTAGCAAGCTACGCCCGCTACGCTGGTCAATTTCTTATAACGAACTTTTAATCCAACAAAATATTGACATTTCATAATTCACTTTTATATTTTAACAGAATAATAAGGCTACTATAATTTGTGACTCGTGCTATAGCCAATATACACGCCAGGACACTTCGCCCTTATCATTATCTTTTTACGCATGAAGGTTTTGCTATGGTACTCCATTGTGAAGTTTAGTAATTTTTCAAATTCAATATTTGAAAAATGGCATAATCATTAGATTTGAAATTTATATCAAGAAAAATACAATTTTTTACCTTTCAAACGCAGTTTTCCTAACAATTTTCTGACAAATACTTTTCGAGCTACTATTTTTTTTCAGTAACTTCAAATGTTTCATTTTCCGAGATTAATCAGTGGCAACAATTAGCGAAAAACCCAGTCGTCAGAAACGCATAGTTTTTTATTAAAGAGGCTGTTGGAGCAGGGATTGTCACCATCAATTTGCCGCCATCACTTTTGAAATCGGTTCGGTAGTTCTAGAGATTCCATAGAAATTGTAATTTAGAATGTTTTTAGAACGCTTTTCGCTCATTTCACCCTTTTAAATTTCGAATTTTTTTTATTTTGTTTTTAGAGAGCATTTACATCTTATAAGTAGCTACAATGCAAAATTTCATATTTCTAGCTCCTTCGGTGTAAAAACTAGTCGTTGGAGGCCACCGTATTACTTACCCATCATGGATATGCATAATGTAAACTATTAAAATAAAAATAAACTACTTATAAAATGCATTGCAATTCAAATAAAATCGTGGCTTGATGACGTCACAAACTTTAAAGGCTCGATTACTGAATTGCTTGAAAGAAACATCCTTATAACTCCAAAAATAATAATCCTGTTAACTAGCGGTTTATTGCATCTGATTAAGCGTCAAATTTCCAATTAAAATATATCTTTGAAGTGAAATTTGGATGAAATACAGGGTCATGAAAAATCGAAGAGTGTGGATAATAAGATTCCAAATATCTCGGCAACTAATTATCCGATCGACTTCATGTTTTATGCAAAATTTATGTTTTTTATTGTCTTTTATATAAAAACCTCCTTAAAATAACCAATTTCGAAAATTTTTATATACCTTTTATCAGAACGAATATTTCGAGAGTCCGAAAAAAATAGTTCCGGTTAATCGAGGATATTGAAATGAAATAGGCTTCTTCCCATTATAACATACTAAGTACATACCAAATTGCAAGTCTCTGTCTCAATTTTTTCGGGAGATAGAGCGTTTACAGACACACAGACACACAGACGGACGGCAAATTTTTTTTTCTAAAAATATGTTTTTCGGAATCTCCAGTGTCTGAAACGTGTAAATACGTCAAAAAAAAATTTCGATTTTCAAAACGATTACAAGACTTACCCTATACTACGTATGATGGGTAAGTAAAAATCGAATTTTAGAACGTTTTTCGCTCCAACACCCCCCCCCCCTGGGGTTAGTGACACCGACATAAAATATAGCCTATGTTGGAGCAGGGGTTGTCACCATCAATTTGCCACCATCACTTTTGAAATCGGTTCGGTAGTTCTAGAGATTCCATAGAAATTGTAATTTAGAATGTTTTTAGAACGCTTTTCGATCATTTCACCCTTTTAAATTTCGATTTTTTTTTTTTTTTTTTTTTTTTTTTTTTTGTTCTTAGAGAGCATTTACATCTTATAAGTAACTACAACGCCAAATTTCAAATCGGTTCGGTAGTTCTAGAGATTCCATAGAAATTGTAATTAGAATGTTTTTAGAACGCTTTTCGCTCATTTCACCCTTTTAAATTTCGAAATTTTTTTTATTTTGTTCTTAGAGAGCATTTACATCTTATAAGTAACTACAACGCCAAATTTCAAATCGGTTCGGTAGTTCTAGAGATTCCATAGAAATTGTAATTTAGAATGTTTTTAGAACGTTTTTCGCTCATTTCACCCTTTTAAATTTCGATTTTTTTTTTTTTTTTTTTTTTTTTTTTTTTGTTCTTACAGAGCATTTACATCTTATAAGTAACTACAACGCCAAATTTCAAATCGGTTCGGTAGTTCTAGAGATTCCATAGAAATTGTAATTTAGAATGCTTTTAGAACACTTTTCGCTCATTTCACCCTTTTAAATTTCGAATTTTTTTTTTATTTTATTCTTAGAGAGCATTTACATCTTATAAGTAACTACAACGCCAAATTTCAAATCGGTTCGGTAGTTCTAGATATGCCATAGAAATTGTACTTTAGAATCATTTTAGAACGCTTTTCGCTCATTTCACCCTTTTAAATTTCGATTTTTTTTTTTTTTTTTTTTTTTTTTTTTTGTTCTTAGAGAGCATTTACATCTTATAAGTAACTACAGCGCCAAATTTCAAATCGGTTCGGTAGTTCTAGATATTCCATGGAAATTGTAATTTAAAATGATTTTAGAACGCTTTTCGCTCATTTCACCCTTTTAAATTTCGAATTTTTTTTTATTTTGTTCTTAGAGAGCATTTACATCTTATAAGTAACTACAACGCCAAATTTCAAATTTCTAGCTGCTTCAGTATAGAAAGGATCGCAATTTTAGAACGTTTTTCGCTCCTTCACCCCCCCTGGGGTAGTGGCACCGACATAAAATATAGCCTATGTTGGAGCACGGGTTGTCATCATCAATTTGCCACCATCACTTTTGAAATCGGTTCGGTAGTTCCAGAGATTACCCCCTACAAACAAACAAACAAAAAAACAATCTTTACTCCTTTATAATATTAGTATAGATATACAATAATACCTTTGAAATCAACAGACAACAAACAAGTTGGTATAACAAAATCTGACCAAATCCCTAATTTAAAGATGGCATGTAATGTCAGTAATTAATTATGACCAAATCCCTAATTTAAAGATGGCATGTAATGTCATTAATTAATTATTATAGCACAAATATATATATATATATTGGAAGCATTATAATAAAAATAACCTACCATGAAATCCCAGTATTATGAATCATAATCATTTTAAAGATAGAATATTCCAAACAAATATGGAAATAAAAAGGACTTAATCATAATATATAACAATCTATACTAATATTATAAAGGAGTAAAGATTGTTTTTTTTTTGTTTGTTTGTTTGTTTGTTTGTTTGTAGGGGGTAATCTCTGGAACTACCGAACCGATTTCAAAAGTGATGGTGGCAAATGGATGGTGACAACCCCTGCTCCAACATAGGATAAATTTTTTTGTGGGTGCCACTATCCCCAGGGGGGTGCAGAAGCGAAAAACGTTCTAAAATTGCGATTTTGTTTATACTGAAGGAGCTAGAAATATGAAATTTGGCATTGTAGTTACTTATAAGATGTAAATGCTCTCTAAAAACAAAATAAAAAAAATTCGAAATTTAAAAGGGTGAAATGAGCGAAAAGCGTTCTAAAAACATTCTAAATTACAATTTCTATGGAATCTCTAGAACTACCGAACCGATTTCAAAAGTGATGGTGGCAAATTGGTGGTGACAATCCCTGCTCCAACAGCCTCTTTAATAAAAAACTATGCGTTTCTGACGACTGGGTTTTTCGCTAATTGTTGCCACAGATTAATCTCGGAAAATGAAACATTTGAAGTTACTGAAAAAAAAATAGTAGTTCGAAAAGTATTTGTCATAAAATTGTTAGGCAAACTGCGTTTGAAAGGTAAAAAATTGTATTTTTCTTGATATAAATTTCAAATCTAATGATTTTGCCATTTTTCAAATATTGAATTTGAAAAATTACCAAAGTACCATAGCGAAACCTTCATACGTAAAAAGTCAATGATAAGGGCGAAGTGTCCTGGCGTGTATATTGGCTATAGCACGAGTCACAAATTATAGTAGCCTTATTATTCTGTTAAAATATAAAAGTGAATTATGAAATGTCAATATTTTGTTGGATTAAAAGTTCGTTATAAGAAATTGACCAGCGTAGCGGGCGTAGCTTACTAGTATTTAATAAAGAAAAATGAAGGGGGAAAATAAAAATCAAAGGACACGCAAGTGTTTAATCATCAGTTGACAAGAACACTCACGTATCCCGGAAAATGCATTATTTCATATATACGACCAGCAAAAAGCTAAAAAGGCCCATTACTTGACAATATAACACACTGAAAGCATAAACAAGGAAGAAAACTCATGCGTCAAACATAGATTATGAAACACTATCTATCACTTCCAGAATACTTTAACAAAACTTCGCAATTTAATAAGGTATAATGAAGCTAAGTAGACATTTTAGAAAATGCATAACACATTTGAAAACCTGATTCCAGAAATTATCGTCCATAGCCAGAAAGCTAATCCAATTCTTTTGGAAAACCGTGCATATGTTCTATACATATTTATATATTCTACACAGTATTCTAAAATTAAGTTTAGAAAGAAAACGCATAATAGAATTGAAAATTCACTTTCAGCAATTTCTACCAATAGACGAAAGCGTACTTGAATTATTTTACATAGCTCTGTATATTACCTACAGATTTTAATACACGCCACTATTAAGCTAATATTTATTTCAGGTAAAAATACGTCCGAAACTACTGAACTCACACTTCCAGGAATTACTATTCATAGTTGGACATGTATCCATTTCTTTGCATAGCCCTGCATATGATTTTATTTGCAATTCTACAAACATCTCTTAGCATACTAGATATGAATAAGCTTGAAAAAGCATAATGCAGTTTAAAAACACCTTTAAGCAATTCACGCTCATGCTCAGTAATGTTTACGATTACTTTTGTGTAGCCCCGTATATGATCTGTAGAATTTATACACACCACATAGTATGCAAAATTTAGCTAAACTTAAAAACGGATATCATAATTGAAAACGCAATACCAGCAACTATCTCTAATAGACGATATTTCGGATAAAGTACAGTATCCGAAATCTTTTGTGTGTCCCTGTAAATGAACGATACATGCTACGCACATCATATTCTACAGCAAGCATCTTGTAGTAAACTTGAGTAATGTACATCAATTTCATGATGTTTGAAATAGTGCAACATAAATTAAAATATTCTGCAAATAATTTTTCACCATAGACCATTATATAATCGAATTATTTTGTTTGACCCTGTAAATGAATGATAATTGCTTTGCACTCCATATTTTACAGAAAGCATGTTTTGGTGACCTGAGAAATTCATATCAATTTCACTATGTTTGTCATAGTGTAACATCATTAAAATAAGCCGTAAACGATTTTTCTTCATAGACCATAATATAACGGAATTCTTTTGAGTGCCCCTGTAAATGAACTGTAAGTGTTACACATAACATATTATTAAATATTCTTTTTGTAGTGCACCTCAATCCAGTTCTTTGTGTGGCCCTGTATGTGATTCTATATTATATTTAACAGACATCTCTTAGTATACTAAATATATTTAATGTTCAAAATGCATAACTCGATTAAAAAACATATTTAAGCAATTTACACTAATATACAGTAACGCTTACGTATGCTTCTGTGTAGCTCTGTTTGTAATCTAACGCATTTATACATACCACATAGTATACAAAAATTTTGTTAAACACATACCTATCAAGCAGGGCGGTCGCTCTGCCAAGCCAAGCTTTAAAAAAAAAAACGCCACACAAACAACGCCAAGAACTGAACCAGACCGCTACTGCTTATTTACAGGAATCAACTTCGCAATGTTAAATCGACAAAACATGCCAGATTAAAATATCAGATATATAATAAACCAAGCGTCGCAGAAATAAAAAACGAAAACTAGAAGAATCTAATGAAGAATTTCTTCAATTTAAGACCAAACTCATCTTCATAAGTGATTTATAAACAGAGATATAGATTTTTTTAAAAAACGTCGAGTTACTTAAAATGATCACTTTTTTCTTCGTCAAACTTTTTTTTTTCAAACAACCTACAGACCTTAATATTCGGCAGAATAAAAAAAGAATTGCATTTTTGGACAAGTAATTACGTAATCTGTGTGCTTTTATAAAATTCAGCGTAAAAAAATATTATTTTCTATCCTTAATTAGCAAAAAACTGTTAATTAACTTGGCGATTAAAAAATTATGCCAAAACAGATACAAAACGCGCCAACGACCATGTACCATCTCTATAATAAAACCGTATGTCATGTGACTGTCCTCAACAGTTCCGGAATGCCGCTTCACTGTTTCATATGCCAGGCAGCCATTTTTATTCAAAATTATTTTTTCTAATAAAACTGCATAAAAGTTACATTTTTAGAAAGATCGTTCAAAATAAATTAATATTTGAGAGATGACTTACGTTCAATTATGTATACATTCTGCAATAACTTCAGTTTCAATTAGGTTCGCTGTTCAAATTCTCTATCCATGAAAGTAAACAACAACAAAAAAAAAAGATTCATTCGTTGTGAACGTTTAAAATATTAAACCATGAATTTTTGGACCGCTGCCTGGTGTAAAAAAAAATAATCAGCACCAGTGAGACAGTCAAAGTTTACCATAATTCTGTTCCATACAACTCAACTTCCTTCGGATCTTTTCTTGATGTAAGTTGAACTCCGTGGTTGAACTCATGTAATAATATTAAAAAAAAAAGGAACTTGCAAAGCAAATTAAAAAAATTAATTTATTTCCATATTGTTAAGCCCGAGAAGGGACAGATATTAAAATTATTTTATTTAGTCAATGCTACAATAATGTTGCATTTTTATATTAAATCTTGCTCAGTCTATTTAATCTTAAAAAATTTAATTTAAATTTGAAACATGATATTAAAGCAACTTTAAAACATTTCATTTAGAAATCTAAATAAATCTTCAACTTTTTAAATTATTTGAACTTCTCAAGTTTCTTGTCTGTTAGAATTTGCTACAATACAAATTTTCCGTAATGCATGTAAAACTGGAAAAAAAGTTGAAGATTTATTTAGATTTCTAAATGAAATGTTTTAAAGTTGTTTTAATATCATGTTTCAAATTTAAATTTAATTTTTTAAGATTAAATAGACTGAGCAAGATTTAATATAAAAATGCAACATTATTGTAGCATTGACTAAATAAAATAATTTTAATATCTGTCCCTTCTCGGGCTTAACAATATGGAAATAAATTAATTTTTTTAATTTGCTTTGCAAGTTCCTTTTTTTTTTAATATCTCAAGTTTTTTATTAACAATTTAATATGAAGCAGATAAGATTCAAACGAGGCAAGTATGTAAAAGACTGCACATATCAAAATCAGTATTGATAATATGAAATATACAGTTCAAACATTGATTATTCTGTAAACAATTAAAATAATAAAAGTAATTTTTAACAAAAAATGTATTTAACGGACTTTAACGGATTGTTTCTCATCTTCATAATGATAATAATAAACGAATCATGTTCATTTTTGCAAATAATTTTATTCCATCGTGTTCCATCCAAATACATTTGCAACCACTTTGGAAAGAGACACTAGTTAGCGGGTGTGAAAGCTATTAATAAAATCTTATGCTGTTTTATCACATAAGAAGCATAAAAATAATAATAAGCATATATGAAACAACTGTATTCTGATTTTGTTATAAAATGTGTAGTTATGGAGGATGAAATTTTCAGCAAAATATTTCTTTGTGTAGCTGAATAAATATTTTACCTTATATTGACAATTTCTTAATTTAACATTTATGTAGAAGCAAAATGTAAACATCTGCAAAATTTTTTACAAAACGTGTACGATCTGTTATTTTCATATCGTCACAAACAGTCCATTTATTGATCTCGTTTTCATTTGAATGCACCATTGTTATATAATGGCCTTAATCAATGAACTTTCCTTTATGCAAAATAGCAGATTTTGTTTGAAAGGTTATATTATTTATTAAAACCTTTTGGTTTGAAAATCCTGTTATAGGACACGTAATTTTAAAAGTTCTATTCGGACCCATAGAGACATTTGTTGAAGAAAATCTGGCTAGTTGCACAAACAAATATTTTCCACAAGAATTTAATCGAGTTTGACACATTTTAGTTCTGTTTTTGCAATGAACACAGGCAATGTTTTCAGTCTGCCATCGTGTTTAGGAGATCATTGAAATCAACTGCATCTTCCCTATTATTAAAGTCATGTGGAAATCTCACAATAAATGCATTAAATGGTTCTGTACTAATACATATATCTCGATAACTTGGGCAATTACTACATTTCTCCCAAAGATCTTGCTTCAGTTGAAAAAGATCTATGGCATTGACATTTTCTTTTGACAAATTTTCCAGTAGGTAATCAAGAAATTTTAACGGGTTTTGATCAGTACCATCATGAAACTTTACATGAAGTGTTTTTCTGAGTTCAAGTGCATCTACGGTTTCAATCTGTGGATTTTGCAAAGTAGTGAATATTTGTTTCAAAGCCTTTGTTGTAGGACCAGGATCAATAACGCTTTCCTGAATTTTTTTAACTAATTTAATTCTCTTGTAGCAGTAATCACAAAGATTTAATTCCTCAAACAGTTCTATATCAGAGCCTGGTTTTTGCAAAAGCCAAGCTGTTCTTAATATATTGAATGCAATATTTTGTGTATTTTCTAAGTCATGCTTGGAAACCAGTTTAGACACTGGTGTAAGTTTCCTTTTTTGGTACAATTTTTCACAGGAATAGCAAGGTGTGTCATGAAATTCATGTATTTCTCGAAATAAGTGTGCCAAGGGCTTTTCAAATTGTTCTAACAATTCAGCTTCTTTCCAAATAGGTCTTATGACAGATGTATTTGAATTTGTTTCACAATTGTCTTTCTTTTTTTTTCTATGAGACCTCCCAATTCTTCGACTACCACTTTTAAATCAATAAAATCGGCATTTAGAATGGCTTTATCAATTAAATTGTATGCATCAAAAAGTTTTTTTATTCCATACACATGTCTAAGAAGAGTTCTCAAGCCACTATAGTGAGGTGACCAGTCATGACTCTCAAAATGCTTTTACATTTGTAATTGTCTAAGCAATGAACTGGATGACCCAACTTAACAGCACACATTTGATCTTCTTTTATGTAATACGATTTATACTCACAACAATCTATGTTTGAAAATAATTCCTTTGTAGAACTGCCCTGAGAAGAAGCAAATATATGAAGAATATGCAATAACCTTCGAACTGAATTCTCTTGAATGTTACAGAGAGGTCCAAATTTCCACATTAGAGTTTTGGGATGATGACCATCAATGTTTTTCTCGAAATGTAAATCATCTAAAGGAATATGTTCTATTTTAGAATTGGAATGACTACTATAATTATGATCTAAATGTATGTGAACTAATGGGTGATATGCTATTTCCCAAAAATAGGGTTCTGCATTGGAGTTGTGAATTCTTTCGCCACCAATTATTTCACATAAATTTTCTGCAGTGATATTTTGAGTTGATTTTGATAACATCTGTTGACATTTGTTTGAAAATTTTTCTGAAGCCGATAAACTTTTTGCATACAAAACATTTTTAGTATGAATAGCTTTACGCGCAAGTAATTGAGCTTTTATTTGAGTTTTTACAAATTGAATATTTGTTCTTCTGCTTTGCTGAGCTATGTTTGATTTATAACTCTTTAGCAGATTTTTCACTAAAGCAAGCTGTCGATATCTTGAAGGATTAATTTTCTTAGAGGTGAGAATCCTATTATGATTTGAGTATTTTTTTGTTCCAGTATTTTAGCTTATATTTATTAGCCTTTGATTTATTTCGCAAAAAATATGAAGTATTACGCTTCTGTATCTGGCTTTTACATTTTTTATAGTATGCGGCTCTTTTATTTTTGATAATTTCACGATTTCCTCGATAATATCGTGAAATTTATTTGATGTATCACATAACGGTTCAGACAGAGATACTCTTTGTATAGGGTTAGGATACTCTTCAGTTGGGCCATTTAAATCAATGAAATGCCGAGAGCAAACATACCAGTCTCTAGTCACCGTTTCTGTATTTGTTATACCACAAGCAGAAAGCCATTCGTTACATTTACTCAAGTTTTTCTGTGGTTTAGGAAAAGGGAAAAACAAAACTCCCAGCATATAGTCTTTGTAAAAGTATCGTGCATCACTCTTGCAACCAGAAAATTTGCATTTTTTCACCATGTTGAATTTTAGTAATCATCGATTAAGAGAGAAATTTAAAAACGCATTTCGTAACATCACAGGATCACTAGATAAGTAAATATCGAACATTCATCCAATTTTGATAAAGACAGTAACATCTAAATTAAAGTCCAAATACTGCTTAAAGTGATAAAAACATAACACGGAATATTTAAAATACCTTTTTAATGTAGATCGTTCACAACTATTGGTGACATCTTCGGATCTTTAAGATAAATACAATATTCTCGCATATTTTTGAAATAGTAAACATATACCACGAGATCGCATGTCCAAGGCTAGCAGGTGCTTAAATTGGCCAAAACTGGGAAACGTGAAAAATTATTATTTGTTTTTATTTTTATTGCTTCTTCAATCTATCGATCATCGCGTGCCAAATTTTAGCTAATTATTTTAAATATTCCGTGTTATGTTTTTATCACTTTAAGCAGTATTTGGACTTTAATTTACAGACTCCACGTTTACTACATTTAGAGTTTTTTGATTGGAGGATTTATTTTTTTACAGAATTAGGTGTTTTGAAGAAAATTTGTGGAAGCGCGTACAAAAAGTGGGAAAAACTCTAGTAAATTAACTCGTTCAATGGGATTTCCTGTGTTAAATTAACATTAGGATGTCACACTAGAAATAAATAAGCCTTGCGCTACCGCGCAAGGCTTAATTTAATGGATCAAATTTCGAAACAAATTGTCAGCTTTTATTTTTCGTGTGTATTAATTAGAAACGATATTTTAATTTTGAAATCAAATGTTTTGATTTATGATAATATTTCTTATTTATCTATTTTCTATTTTAAAGAAAAATGTGAACGTCATGTATTTTAAATTGGAACAGCTGTCACGGACGCACCAGGGTTGGCGGAATTTTTGTTTTGCGCCATTTTGGCGAGAAAATCCCATTTTCAGGTACCTATTAGAGATTACTAAAACAGCATATACTTTTATTTTATTATGAAATAATTTATTTTATATTAAAAACACACACACAATGATTAATTTATTATAAAGTGGGTTAAGCGGTTTTTGTCAAGAAAGATGAAATACATAACAACAAAAAATATCCAAAATGCCACCATGATCGCAAAAGTTCTTGATTTGTCTATTAGATTTTTCCGGTTTGGCGAAGGATTAAGGAAAAAAATAAATTATGAATAAAAATAATTTGTTACAATGCTTAACATACATTTAAGGGCGACCAAACTGGTCGCCAGTGGCGGCTAGTCTATATAATAAAACCGTAAGTCATGTGACTGTCATCAACAGTTCCGGGATGTCCGTTTCACTTTTTCATATGCCAGGCGGCCATTTTTATTCAAAATTATTTTTGCAAATAAAACTGCATAAAAATTACATTTTTAGAAAGATCGTTCAAAATAAATTAATATTTGAGAGATGACTTACGTTCAATTATGTATACATTCTGCAATAACTTCAGTTTAAATTAGGTTCGCAGTTAAAATTCTCTATATATGAAAGGAAACAAAGAAAAAAGATTCATTCGTTGTGAATGTTTAAAATATTAAACCATGAATTTTTGGATCGCTGCCTGGCGTAAAAAAAATAATCCGCACCAGTGAGACAGTCAAAGTTTACCTTAATTCTGTTCCATACAACTCAACTTCCGGATCTTTTTTGACGTAAGTTGAACTCATGTAATAATATTTAATGGATCAAATTTCGAAAATAATTGTCAGCTTTTATTTTTTGCGCGTGCAAATTAGAAACGATACTTTAATTTGAAATCAAATGTTTTGATTTATGATAATTATTATTTTTCTATTTTCTATTTTAAATGAAAAATGTGAACGTCATGTATTTTAAATTGAAACAGTTGTCACGGACGCACCGGGGCTGGCGCGATTTTTGTTTTGCGCCAAATATGTTTAAGAATCTCCGCATTAGCGAACATATTGCAAGTGATAAGCAAACGGACATGAAGCATAAATTCTTAAGTGGGTTAAGCGGTTTTTGTCAAGAAAGATGACATACATAACAACAAAAAATATGCGAAATGCTACCGCGATCGCAAAAGTTCTTGATTTATCTATTAGATTTTTCCAGTTATGCGAGGGATTAAGGAAAAAAATAAATTATGAATAAAAATAATTTGTTACAATGCTTAACATACATTTAAGGGCGACCAAACTGGTCGCCAGTGGCGGCTAGTCTCTATAATAAAACCGTAAGTCATGTGACTGTCATCAACAATTCCGGAATGCCCGCTTCACTTTTTCATATGCCAGGCGGCCATTTTTATTCAAAATTATTTTTTCGAATAAAACTTAATAAATGTTACATTTTTAGAAAGATCGTTCAAAATAAATTAATATTTGAGAGATGACTTACGTTCAATTATGTATATATTCTTCAATAACTTCAGTTGAAATTAGCCTCGCAGTTCAAATTCTCTATCCATAAAAGTAAACAAAAAAAAAAAAAAAAAAAAAAAAAAAAAAAAAAAGATTCATTCGTCGTGAAGGTTTAAAACATTAAACCATTAAACCATGGAGATAATCGTTCGTAAAGTAAGTTTTCCGTGAAAAATTTTTTGGAGCGCTGCCTGGTTTCAAAAAAATAATTCGTACCAGTGACACAATCAAAGTTTACCATAATTATGTGCTATACAACTCAACTTCATTCTTTATCTTTTCTTGATGTAAGCTGAATGTAAACAAATACAACTCCTGTAATGATATTTAATGAATCAAATTTCGAAACAAATTGTCAGTTAATTTGGTATTTATGTATTATACGTGCAAGGAAGAGAGACCACTGAAAATGATTGTTAATCAGCAATCATATTTACCATTATTAATGACCAATCGCTTTCAAAACAGTAATTTAATATACATTTACAAAATACATAACATCATTAAGTACTTTTGTGTTATTTGGGCGCAAATCTCGCCAATAGCATATTTAAAATCGCCAATACCAGCTTTTATTTTTCGCGTGTGCAAATTAGAAACGATACTTTGATTTTGAAATCAAATGTTCTGATGGAACAGCTGTCGTAGACGCACCGAGACACTATATTAACTATAGAGTTGCAATATAGAGAGAAAAAACGGGTTGCTGTAATTAGAATTATAGGCGGTAATGTTGGCGTGGCGTATTTACAAGTTACGGATCTTAATAGTCAGTAGACATTAAGCAGAAATGCCAAAATAAGGGAATTATGCAGTTATGAAAACTCCTGAACTATATCAAAATAGGAGAGCAGAGAAAAACAGAGTCGAACAGAGACCGGCATCTAGAAGGAAGTTCGTGAATTTTAATCAGATTCTACGCCACGGGTCAAAAGTGCTGATAGCAAATATGGTTTAAAAGGAATGTGATAATCAAAACTGGCTTCCAAAAGTTCAATGTTTCACCAAACCATACTCGAAAATTACGTGTTATAATATGCACCCCGATTATGTCACATTATTCAAGACGTTTTAAATGAGAATAATGATAGATTTTCTAATCTTCCGTAATCAAGTCTACAGCCAAAGTTAGCGAGAAACAAACAAACAAACAAAAGAATATTGGCAACAATATGGTTCAGTGTAAATGTGGATATCATTAAAGACTTTCACAAAATAGACTTCAATGCACCAAATCGTATTAACTAAAATACGCAATTTGGCAATGGATCCTGTTATGATTTAAAAATTTGACTCTTAATTTATTCAGTATTTTTACATTTAACTTTAATTTATTCATCAATTTAATTAAATTCATTAAATTCATTTAAATTAATTAAGCTAAATTTCATTTTTGCATTTTAAATCTAACATTCTTTCTAAATTGTTTACTTTTGGTGAGAATATAAATTAATTTCAGAATCTTTCCATTACATATGTTTTAGGATATTTATTCATTCAATTTAATTTACATTTTATTCACTTTGCAATATTAATTAAACTTCATTTCAAATGATCTAAAATAAAAATATTTCTGACTTACTTTTTCTAACTTTTAAATAATGTCTATTTTTCTTAAATAACACACAGTCTAAATTTAATAAATTATTCCAAAATATAGTGTATTTCCTTTTTAATAATATTGATTAAAAATTGGTTAATTGTTAATTTTATTCTTTTCAGAAAGTTCTAATTCATTTATTTTAATTCAGGCAAATTCTTTCAGAATAACGAACTTTTCCATATTTCATTTCAAAATTTCTAAGTCCAATAATCATTTTTCAAAATTTCTTATCTTAAATATTTTACTTTCAAAAACATATCTGGTGGAAAGAAAATTTAATTTTATTTAGATTGCTAAAATTTCATTTGTTTTCATCCATTAGTTTGGCAGTTATAGATTTTTAATTACTTTCGTTTTTTCTGTTTTGAATTTCGTCGAGATTTGCGATCAGACGCCATTGATGAGTATTTAGATGTTTCGGGTAAACAAGCAGGCATTATTTCCTAGTTCCCGCGCATTTTTAACTGGGTCAGTAACTCACGAGAGGCAAGGTCATCAGTCCGATTCAAGGTGACAGATAGAAGCTCATAGAACATTCGCAATGACGTGTCGTCAACAGTTAATATTTGACTTTGACCGCGTGGGTGAGCTTCTTCAAAAAATCCATCAGGTGGTGTTACGAGCGCGACAGTTAGATTCGGAACCGTTGGGAGATGCTCTTTTCTGATTGGCGGAGATTTCAAATCTCAGAGAGAGATCGTACTTTGAGTGTTGAAGGAGAATCACTTCGCCAAATTCGTTTGATCGACTTACAACGTTTCTTTAAGCTGTCGGCAGTTGAGTTTGTTCCAGCACTGGATGAAGTTATTCACTTAGTGGGTGGAAAATTGTTGTGATTTTCTCGAGAGATAGAGAAACTAAGATTTTTTAGATGCAACGGAGCAGTGTTACCATCTCTTTTCAACATCTCGAGCTATTTATTAGCTATCGCTAATTTATTGAAGAGTATTTACGATGTATTAAATTGAACCAGCAGAATTAGATGCTTGCCAATCGACTTTGACATCTAGACCCACCTACATTCTTCAGCGTTTTCTGAGAGCCAGTCTGTGAATTTTCGTACATCCCTGAGTGATTTCTCATTAGATAGATGCAAGCGTGATAGAAGAAAAACGTTCATATTATTTATTTTCCTATTCCAACAATGAACTCCATTTCTTGAATTTATCCATTTAACAATAGCATTTCACTTCAAGTATAAAAAATTATGTTCATCGACAACTGAGTTTACCTTGTAAAAGAATCTGCCATTTTTCTGAGAGACTTTTTTTCAATCTTCACGAACATCCTTAATGACGAACATTAAATTTTGAAACAATAAACTTATTTAAACGAATAACATTTTAAATTAATCTAAAAGGACTGAACATCATACATTTTGAATGTATTCTCATTATTTAAAATTATTATTAAAAATTATCTGGTAAGAATTATTGTGAAAGAAGAAAGATTGTGAATTAATATAATCGAATGAAGTTCTTTTAGTATTAATATTTTGTGAGTGCTCTTTCTGCTTCAAATAAATCTATGTGTGTCATCTATTTGGTGAGTTATTTATTTTCTTAATTTACATTTCACCTATTTCAGATGGATCAACTTTGGTGAAAATGTTTATCATTCTTAAATTTTACAATTAAGCTTTTAACTTAAATTCTAATATTCCAACATTAAATTTTAACCTTTTTAATTTAACTTATTTCACAACGCAATGTTACTGCCACTTGAGATTACGCCATATAGAGAGATTTTGGGATAGTTAACTTGTACTATTTTCAAAATTGAATTTTCAGGTTTGGATTCAATCGGAATATTTTTCGAGAGAATCGTCACTTCATTAATTTTTCCCGGTATAAGTTCTCCGATCCCTAAATCTCGCTATATTTAATTGGTGCCGTCGACACAGTCTTTTTCTTGGGTTATTAATATTTAATTGGCGACGTGTACCAGTTAGGATGGTGGTTATGATACCATTTATTATTATTTATGACTCTTTTTGTGCTGTATTTTAATGACTCAAGTAATTATTTTGAGTTAAGTAAATTTTTTTTTACCGTAGTTGGAAACGGTACTTAAAATAAAAAAAATTTTTTACTCTCAGTTTATTTAGTGTGAAAATAATAGTCAATAACTTAGTGTTATTTTTTTTTTCAAATTAATTTAATAATCTTATTATTCAGTTGATCCAGTGGTAGATATGATGTTATTTTATAAATAATTTTGAGTTTATATTATATTTGAGATATTGATAGTACTTTGCAAAAAAAAAAAAAAAAATTCCAAATGTTGAAGTGAATCTTGAATTTAATAATGCAATTTGATGATCGATTTCTAAGATTAGGAAGTGTACATATGTCTTAAATTATTTATCATTTTTATTTTATCTGGATATCCATGTGCTATATTTATTTTTATCATTTCTCCAGTGTTTTTCTTAATTATTTATATGTGATTATGGAAATATTTTGGTACTTTTATTATTGAAATTGATAAGGGATTTAATTTCTTTGAACATCTTTGAAATATATTTCATATTTATTTATATTCTATTATCATTTCATTTTAGTGCAAAAAATTTTGGGATTGCAATAGATAGGCGAGAAAATTTTTGAGATTTGTTAAATAATAAATTTTTGGGGAGGTGTATAAATTTTTTTCTGGATAAACATGAACAACCATGATATCCAATTTCAGGCATTGCTTGCTTCTTTGCCAAAATTTCACGGGAAGGAGGATGAAAATGTATCTTTCTTTGTTAGGCACATTGCGGATGTTTCTAACATTCAGCACTTGAATAATGAGAGTAGAGTACTTTTGCTCAGACTGCATTGTCGCGATAAAGCTGAGGAATTTATTTCTGGAGACCCTATTGCTAGGAATGAGGAGGATTTTGACGCTTTAGTCAGGCTTCTGAGGGATAGATTCAAGAAGGAGGAAACGTTTCAGGAGGCCTCATATAAATACTCCACTACTTGCCAACGTCCCAAGCAGACTGTTAAGGAACTTTCTGATGAGATCAGAAAGATTGTACATCTGATGGTCCCCAATAATGAGGATATTCCGCAAATGCAGGCTCTTAAAATGAACCTTATGTTAACAAAATTTTTAGAGGCTCTAAGATCAGATATCAAAACTGAAGTTTTGAAGTTTGGGACAGATAATTTTGAGGATCTAGTCGCTAAGGCTATGGATATTGAGAAGGCTTTTTAGCAGCAGGCATTTATGGTTAATAATATAAATGCTATTCCATCCACGAGTCAAAATACCCAGGATTCTTTAATTCAGGTATTATTAAAACAGCAGGTTGATTCGAATAAAATGTTGCTAGATATGGCGGAACAGTTGAAAAAATTAAAAGAGGATAAGGACGTTTGCCATATTTGCAATAAGCCGCATAGGACTAAAGATTGCTGGTATTTTCCACAATCATACAGTCATGGGAGTAGCTTGAGGAGAGATGATGGTCAAGTAAACAGTCAGGGTAACTTATCTCCACATATTCAAAATTCTCCAAGTCAGGGTGGTAATTTTCCAGGTTTCAACCGTAATCAGGGAAATTTTTCTAGAGGCAATGGCAATCGCAGAGGAAACTTTGTACCGAGATACAACAGAGGCAGGAATCACGGAAATTTCAGGCCATATAATCGCAGTCATCGTAGGAATTTAAACTTTTAAGGGGTTCTGGGCATCATTCTAAATTTTCCCCTCAATTTCACAGGACCCTTGATGATAAATGTTCTTTTAATGAGTTTGAGGGTGTTGATACTTTTATTTCTAATGTTAACTCAAAATATTTAATGTCTTGTAATGTGGATGCTTCTGCCCTACCACTAATTAATCTTCATTTTGGTAAGAATTCGTTCTATGCTCTTTTAGATACTGGTGCTAATTTATCCTTAATTCAACCAAAAACCATTGAAATACTTAAACAATACATAAAATTAAATTTTCTTTCTAGGTCAGTCAATATTAAAACAATTAATAATGCTTCAATTCCATATTTCTCAGCTGTACAACTTAATTTTAAAATTAAGAATACATGGTTCCATAATGTTTTTTTTTGTGACTCATGATAATTGGCACTCTAAATATCAAATTATCTTAGGTTATGATTTTCTCAATAGAAACAAAGTTTTACTAGATTCTGCCAATTCTCAACTTATCATGGGCAACTTAACTTTTCCTTTTGACAATAAAAATCCTGATTCCATACAAAACTCTTCAACTAATGATATTACTGTTAATGATTCTGATAACTTAAATAATTCTCTAAATTCTGATAATACTTCTAATATTAATTCTCAGATGACTGATACTAATTCTTCTAATGATACTAATGCTAATGTCAACTCAAATGTTCAATATAATTCTGACAACACCAAAAACTATGTAAGACCTAAACATAGAGTAATTCTAAGACCAAACCAAGGCAAAATAATTAAACTTAGAACTTTTCATAAACTTAACAGCTCATCAAATTATTTATTTTGTCCATCAACCACTAAATTACCTCTAAATTTAAATTACAGTCTCCATGAATCTAATGATAACAACTCTATTTTAATTTATATTCATAATAACAATAGTAAAAAAGTAATCTTGGATAAAAGAGTAAAATTAGGATATTTAAAATCAGTTAATAACGATCAAATTTCTAAACATGGAGATTCTCAAACTTTTCAAGTTAATTCATTGGCGACTCAGGATATGTTGCAACTTAGGAAAGAGCAATTAAGTGTGGATAATTTTCAAGTTAATCATTTATCAGAGACAGATAGAAAACGTGTATTGAATATTTTAATGAAAAACTCTGCAGTATTTTCTACGTCATATCAAACCTTAGGGTGCACAGATAATGTTGTTCCTGAATTTAATTTGCTTCATGATTTTGCTTTACAAACAAAGCCTTACCCTATTCCGAGAATTGCTAAGGACTTTGCCAGACAGGAGATTGCTTCACTTTTAGAAGCAGGCATAATTGAAAATTCATCTTCAAATTATTGTTTTCCAGTCATTTTTGTGAAAAAGAAATCTCTTCCAACTGATGATCCATCCAAACTTAAATTCAGAATGGTTATAGATTATAGACTTTTAAATGCAATTACTGAACCTTATAAAATATGCTTACCCAGAATCAACGATATTATGCAAAACATTGCAGGTAAAAAATACTATACTGTTCTTGATCTCAAAGCTGCATTTTTTCAAATTCTTTTAAATAAGAAAGATAGGTCTAAATTAGCATTTGCTACTGAATTTGGGAATTTTGCCCCTACCAGAATGCCTTTTGGACTTGTGAATTCAACTAGCTATTTCCACACAGTGATAAATAACTGTTTACATCCTCTTAAAGGACAACATGTTCAATATTTTTTGGACGATATCATTGTGGCTGCAGATACTCTTGAGGAAATGTTGGATTGGCTGCAGAAAGTATTCGATAGGTTGAGAGAATTTAATTTAACTTTAGACCCAGCCAAGCTTCAGATTTGCAAAGAAGAAATTACTTACCTTGGTTTTAAATTACATGCCAATGGTCATTCCCCAGCAACTGATAATGTTAACAAAATCAACAAATTTCCCGTTCCCACAAATGTTAAACAAGTACAGAGTTTTCTAGGTATGGTTAACTATTTTAGACACCTCATTTTTAATTTTGCTGAAATTGTTCATCCCATAGTTAATCTCACAAAAAAGAGTACAAAATTTAATTGGAGTAAAGAGTGTAATGATTCCTTTCTTAAAATTCAAAGTATATTATTAAATAGTCCTACTGTTAAGAACTTCGACGATAGTAAGGAGGTTTGTTTAGTTACAGATGCCTCAATGCAAGCTATATGTGGAATTCTTATGCAAGTTCATGACAATAAATTTTATCCTATTGAATTTTTTTCGAAACAACTAAATCCTGCAGAATCAAAATATCCTTCAATTAAACGAGAATTTTATGCCATTTATGCTTCAACCAAACATTTTCATGAATTTCTCTATGGTAGACAATTTAAAATCTTAACTGATGCAAAATCTCTAACTTATCATCTTAATCTAGAGAAGCAGACTGAAATTATAACTAAATGGTGTATGTATCTACAAGGTTTTAACTACAGGGTTGAGCATATTCCAGGTTTCAAAAATCCAGCTGATTTTCTTTCACGTGTCATTGATAGATCTGATAATCCAAATGCTTATGTAAATTCATTAAATATTTTCATACCTACTAATAATTCCTTAACTACTGAAAATATTCTTAAAGAACAATTAAATGATACTAAACTTAAAGACATCAGAGATAAAATAATTGCTAAAGAAAAAACTAATCCTAACTATTCTATTAACCCAGATAATGATTTAATAATGTTTGCTAAGAAAAAACCAGGCAATGTAAATAGAAGTAAGAAAATAGTTATTCCCAAAACTTTAGTCAACAGTTGTATTGCTTTAGCTCATCAAGCACATTTTGGAATTGCTAAGACTATAGATATGGTGCAAAAGAATTATTTTTGGAATGGGATGGTGCAAGATGTTCAGAACTTTGTCAATAGTTGTGATAAATGTTTACCGCATAAGAGTAAACAGACTAATACCAAACCTGCATTCATTCCTAAGAGTGATTTAGCCCCTGGTGAGATGATAGCGATTGACATAGTGGGAAAGCTTCCAAGATCTCATGATGGGAAATTTTTCATTCTTACTATTGTTGATCATTATTCACGCTTTCTAGAAGCAGTACCTTTAACCAATGTAACTTCTCCATCCATCATTAAAGCTCTAAATTCTTATTTTTCTAGATATGGTATACCTAAATTTATTTTATCAGATAATGCGAAAAACTTCAAATCTGATTTGTTTGATCAATTCCTAAAAACTCTTAATATTAAGCAAAGAAATTCTTCAATTTATTTTCCGAGATCAAATGGTCTTTTGGAGAGGATTCATCGCTCTCTTAAAGAGTCGGTTGCCTCGCTCTCAGATAATGTTATAGAATGGTCAGATAGGCTAAAATTTTATGTTCTTCATTATAACAGCAGTAAACATGCAGTAACTAATTTCACTCCAGCTCAATTATTTTTAGGTAGAGATGTTAATTTACCTATGGATAGCTTTTTACCTCCACGGTCTGTACAGGATCCCCCTGTATATTTTCAACAACTGCAAGAGCATATCAAGACCACTAGAAATTTTGTCAAGCAAAATGAACAAAAATATTTTAGCTTGAATGAAAAATTTCTGAAAGGTCGCTCTCCTCCAAAACTATCCATTGGTGATACTGTATATCTTAAAAATTTAATACCTTCAACAACTTTTAAACCTAAAAACTCTGGTCCATATAGAATCATTGGAGCATTCAGGGGTGATAATTATTTGATAAAACATATCAATGATCAGATAGGCAAAGAGATTAGGGTGAATGTAACGAAACTCATTCACGCAGGGTATTAGTATATGTGTTAGTTTTTGGATAGATTTATTTCCTTTAGAATGGTACTTATTTGTATATATTTTTCTTTTGCAATATGTTATATCTACAACTATTTATATATATATATATTTTAATTTTACTGGTGCAATAGTGTGGTGACTTATATACTTTTTGTCATATATTTTGTTCAGATCTCCTGATACACCAGTGGCCAATGGTTGTGTTAGGTGTGTTCAATCTCATTTGACAACCTACATTTTATGAACTCTAATTCTTCACGAACATTCATCAACTTATTTAACATTTACTTAGAAATATGGCTAACTACATCAAAGATTTACTATTGTTTGTTATATATTTAAATTTTATTATCACAAAATGTCACCACATTCAGTTCTTATATTTATTTTATCTTGCCATTCTTCAAGGGAAATTATTTTTGTTTGAATTCTATACATTTGCTTCAGAGATTAGCTGATTGGTGTGATGTAATTTTTTTTGTATTATTAATGGATCCAAAAATTTATTTTATTTCTACAAGTAACAACATGATAGTAGAGAGAAAGAAATAAAAAATATTATGAGGAAAATTTTGAGACAAATTTGTATATTTAAAGATAATTGATATATAAAGAAATATATCAAAATAAATTAAAAGAAATGAGAAAGAGGATTAAGAAATTTTTTAAATCTCTATTAAATGCGCATACCTACATGGTTCAGTGAGAGATTGTTTTATAAGAATACGATGGAGCAATTGCTCTAAGTTTTTTCTTGTTTGAGTTTTTTTTTTCCTAAAGTTTACAGTGAGCACACACGGAAGGGAAATTCAGCTAGTTCGGGGTAAAAATTACACAAATCTGCCCTTCTGACAAATCCTTCAAGGTGCAGCTGTTGCATAATTTATGGGAAAATTTTTATTTGTAAATTTGATGTGTCCTACACTTCTTTTGAAGTTCTACTAATAAATAACTTTTAAGATTAAATTAAATCTTTCGGACACTACTACTTTTTCAGTTGAGGTGTGCTCACGCTTTTCTCAATTTAGAATTTGTAGATTTTGCAAATATGATGATTGTATGAAGTATGATGGTTATTTGTCTCAGCATCACATACCAGCAGCAATTTTTACATCCTGTTATTTTGAAACTGTTTTATTTTGTTAAAATCTGTGCAATATATTTTTACTTGCTTTTGAGAGGTTACTTCATTTGAGGAATGTTATGTTGTATATAAATTACATTTTTTTTTGGGTTCGCACATTGGATATCTCAGATAATTTTTTTTTTAATGTTTTCTTAAAATTTTGTTTGGATAATAACTGCAATAGAAATACCTGCAATACAATTAAAATGTTTTGTGCAATAGTTTTCATACTCCTATGTATAAATTAGTATTCTTATTTATCCTTATGTTTCATGTTGTTAATGTATTTGAATCTGTGTTTATATAATCAATCATTTACTTTTGAATTTTGAATTTGTTGGCATTGTGTATATAATTTTTATCTCTCATATATACAGGGTGATTCATAAAAGATGGGCAGAACTTTAAGGGGTTATAGTACACTTAAAGACAAATAATATTAAATAGGAGACTAAGGGTCCCAGACGTATTCCCAAGGAGATAGGGGGCATTAAAGTTTAGGGTCCGAAATTTCAAATGATTATAAAACATGGAAAAATTGGTCGATTCGTTTGCGGTTTTTGCAAAAAAATTTCTTTATGCCAGTATTTTCTTGAAATAAAATTTTAAAGTTCAATTTCAAAAAATGCCGATAGGGGGCGCTTTAGACTTTGGAGTAACAAACAACTATTTTTTAACGTTATTTTTTGTATTTCTTTAAATGATTTCGAAAGCTTAGACTTAAACTTAAATTTTGATCTAAAAATCTGAGTCCTAACGAGTAGTTAAGTAGCGTAAACTGAAATTTGAAATTTGAAACCCTTCTCCCCCCAGAACAAAAATCAGTTATTCCCGATCTTTGTGTCGTAGATTAGGCTCTAACTACTGCCGCGTTTTGCTAAAATTATTCTTTATGTCAGTATTTTCTTGAAAATAAATTTTAAAGAAAATTTTCAAAAAATTCCGATAGAGGGCGCTTTAGACTTTGGAGTAACGAACAACTATTTTATACCGTTATTTTTTGTGTCTCATTAAATGCTTTCTAAAGCTTAGACTTAAACTTAAATTTTCAGCTCAAAATCTGAATCGCTGAGCGTGGTTCAGTAGCGAGGGGAGGGGGTTCAAATTTCAACTTCTGAACATAGTTCAGTTTGCACTACTTAACCATGCCCAACGATTCTGTGCTGTGATACGAGGCAAAAATACAACTTTCGTCAAGGACTGCATAGTCGGAATTCACTCATAAAGGCACTGGCACAGTTGGAAACGTCGCTCATGCAAACGTTAAAGCTCCATTCCTGACGCTAGTCACCGGGTGAAGAAGGAAACAGAAAGTATGCAAATGTCAAATGGGGAAGAAGAAGAACACGTATGCAAAATTTCGACACGATTCAGGCATAAAAACCACTGAACGGTGAGTCAAGTGTAAGTCGCTGTAGTAATGAATCGGAAGATGGTGCCCTTCACGAATAAGGAAAAGGCTGAGATGCATTTAATTTACGGAGCGGCAGATGGAAATGGTGCAGAGGCACAACGAATGTACGGAGAGCGATTTCCTAACAGGCGGTTGCCTAACCGCAAAACTTTCGAGCGCTTGCACAGACAGTTGTGTGAGACGGGATCATTTCTCGCTTCCCGGTCGAATGCAGGTCGTGCAAAAAAGGACGAATCAGTAGTTGTTGCAGAAGCCATTCTGGATGTAGTAGCGGCGCAGCCAAGTACAAGTACACGAACAGTGGCTAGCCAGGTGGATACCTCACAGTCCACGACTTGGAGGGTACTGAAGGATGAACATTTGCTCCCGTTTCATGTGCAACGAGTCCAGAAACTGTCTCCAGGGGATTATCCAAATCGTATTGAATTCGCCCGCTGGTTTCTGCAGCAGAACGCGCTAAATCCACATTTTGGACGAACTGTGCTTTTCACCGATGAATGTACCTTCACACGTGAAGGTACATTTAACACACACAATGCACATGTATGGGCGGATGTCAATCCACATGCTACGTATCCACATGCTCATCAGAGACGCTTTTCCATCAATGTTTGGGCAGGAATCCTCGGAGACCACCTAATCGGACCGTACCTTCTTCCTGAACGCCTCAACGGTAAAACATACCTCACATTTCTGCAACATGTGCTGCCAGACCTATTAAACGTTGTTCCTCCACGCATCCGGCGGGTCATGTGGTTCCAGCACGATGGAGCGCCAGCCCATTACGTACGAGACGTCCGCAACTATCTGGACATCACATTTCCGAACAGATGGATTGGTCGAGGTGGTCCTGTTGCTTGGCCTGCTCGCTCGCCAGATCTTTCACCCCTCGATTTCTTTTTTTGGGGACGATTGAAGGCTCTTATGTATGAGACACCCATTGAATCCCCCGAGGAACTGGTCGCCAGACTTTCCGCCGCTGTAGGGGAAGTGCTCGAAAAGCCTGATGTTTTCGCGAATGTTCGCCGTTCCATTCGTCGCCGTTGTTCTGCGTGCATAACCTCTGGTGGTCACAATTTTGAACATTTATTGTGATTACATGTTAATAAATATGCTTTGGTAACATAATCCTAATTTGTGTCTTTTTACCTCGTATCACAGCACACAATGTGTGGACATGGTAAACTGAACTGTGCTCAGGAGTAGAAATTTCAAACCCCTCTCCCCAGAAACTTAACCACGTCTAACGATTCAGATTTTGGGCTGAAAATTTAAGTCTAAGCTTTAGAAAGCATTTAATGAGACACAAAAAATAACGGTATAAAATAGTTGTTCGTTACTCCAAAGTCTAAAGCGCCCTCTATCGGAATTTTTTGAAAATTTTCTTTAAAATTTATTTTCAAGAAAATACTGACATAAAGAATAATTTTAGCAAAACGCGGCAGTAGTTAGAGCCTAATCTACGACACAAAGATCGGGAATAACTGATTTTTGTTCTGGGGGGAGAAGGGTTTCAAATTTCAAATTTCAGTTTACGCTACTTAACTACTCGTTAGGACTCAGATTTTTAGATCAAAATTTAAGTTTAAGTCTAAGCTTTCGAAATCATTTAAAGAAATACAAAAAATAACGTTAAAAAATAGTTGTTTGTTACTCCAAAGTCTAAAGCGCCCCCTATCGGCATTTTTTGAAATTGAACTTTAAAATTTTATTTCAAGAAAATACTGGCATAAAGAAAATTTTTTGCAAAAACCGCAAACGAATCGACCAATTTTTCCATGTTTTATAATCATTTGAAATTTCGGACCCTAAACTTTAATGCCCCCTATCTCCTTGGGAATACGTCTGGGACCCTTAGTCTCCTATTTAATATTACTTGTCTTTAAGTGTACTATAACCCCTTAAAGTTCTGCCCATCTTTTATGAATCACCCTGTATATCTACTTATTGTTTTTTGAATGTAATCATACTGCTGATTCTATTTGTAACGACTCGGCAAACAGATCTCAGGGAGATGAATGGTTTAAAATTGTATTTATAAAATACATATTGTAGGTTTTGATTTTGATTCACATTTTCGTTCATTTTGCTGTATTTTATATTATGTATGTAGATTGATATCTACAATTGATGCAATTACAATTTCTACTGATGAATCAATGTGATGCAGATTTTGTGTTGGTAAGATGTTCAGTTCATTTTTTTTTTCATCCCTTTGGCTTAAAAATTTTTTTTTCTCTTTTTTTTTCCATTTTCTGGAGGTAAAATGTTATGATTTAAAAATTTGACTCTTAATTTATTCAGTATTTTTACATTTAACTTTAATTTATTCATCAATTTAATTAAATTCATTAAATTCATTTAAATTAATTAAGCTAAATTTCATTTTTGCATTTTAAATCTAACATTCTTTCTAAATTGTTTACTTTTGGTGAGAATATAAATTAATTTCAGAATCTTTCCATTACATATGTTTTAGGATATTTATTCATTCAATTTAATTTACATTTTATTCACTTTGCAATATTAATTAAACTTCATTTCAAATGATCTAAAATAAAAATATTTCTGACTTACTTTTTCTAACTTTTAAATAATGTCTATTTTTCTTAAATAACACACAGTCTAAATTTAATAAATTATTCCAAAATATAGTGTATTTCCTTTTTAATAATATTGATTAAAAATTGGTTAATTGTTAATTTTATTCTTTTCAGAAAGTTCTAATTCATTTATTTTAATTCAGGCAAATTCTTTCAGAATAACGAACTTTTCCATATTTCATTTCAAAATTTCTAAGTCCAATAATCATTTTTCAAAATTTCTTATCTTAAATATTTTACTTTCAAAAACATATCTGGTGGAAAGAAAATTTAATTTTATTTAGATTGCTAAAATTTCATTTGTTTTCATCCATTAGTTTGGCAGTTATAGATTTTTAATTACTTTCGTTTTTTCTGTTTTGAATTTCGTCGAGATTTGCGATCAGACGCCATTGATGAGTATTTAGATGTTTCGGGTAAACAAGCAGGCATTATTTCCTAGTTCCCGCGCATTTTTAACTGGGTCAGTAACTCACGAGAGGCAAGGTCATCAGTCCGATTCAAGGTGACAGATAGAAGCTCATAGAACATTCGCAATGACGTGTCGTCAACAGTTAATATTTGACTTTGACCGCGTGGGTGAGCTTCTTCAAAAAATCCATCAGGTGGTGTTACGAGCGCGACAGTTAGATTCGGAACCGTTGGGAGATGCTCTTTTCTGATTGGCGGAGATTTCAAATCTCAGAGAGAGATCGTACTTTGAGTGTTGAAGGAGAATCACTTCGCCAAATTCGTTTGATCGACTTACAACGTTTCTTTAAGCTGTCGGCAGTTGAGTTTGTTCCAGCACTGGATGAAGTTATTCACTTAGTGGGTGGAAAATTGTTGTGATTTTCTCGAGAGATAGAGAAACTAAGATTTTTTAGATGCAACGGAGCAGTGTTACCATCTCTTTTCAACATCTCGAGCTATTTATTAGCTATCGCTAATTTATTGAAGAGTATTTACGATGTATTAAATTGAACCAGCAGAATTAGATGCTTGCCAATCGACTTTGACATCTAGACCCACCTACATTCTTCAGCGTTTTCTGAGAGCCAGTCTGTGAATTTTCGTACATCCCTGAGTGATTTCTCATTAGATAGATGCAAGCGTGATAGAAGAAAAACGTTCATATTATTTATTTTCCTATTCCAACAATGAACTCCATTTCTTGAATTTATCCATTTAACAATAGCATTTCACTTCAAGTATAAAAAATTATGTTCATCGACAACTGAGTTTACCTTGTAAAAGAATCTGCCATTTTTCTGAGAGACTTTTTTTCAATCTTCACGAACATCCTTAATGACGAACATTAAATTTTGAAACAATAAACTTATTTAAACGAATAACATTTTAAATTAATCTAAAAGGACTGAACATCATACATTTTGAATGTATTCTCATTATTTAAAATTATTATTAAAAATTATCTGGTAAGAATTATTGTGAAAGAAGAAAGATTGTGAATTAATATAATCGAATGAAGTTCTTTTAGTATTAATATTTTGTGAGTGCTCTTTCTGCTTCAAATAAATCTATGTGTGTCATCTATTTGGTGAGTTATTTATTTTCTTAATTTACATTTCACCTATTTCAGATGGATCAACTTTGGTGAAAATGTTTATCATTCTTAAATTTTACAATTAAGCTTTTAACTTAAATTCTAATATTCCAACATTAAATTTTAACCTTTTTAATTTAACTTATTTCACAACGCAATGTTACTGCCACTTGAGATTACGCCATATAGAGAGATTTTGGGATAGTTAACTTGTACTATTTTCAAAATTGAATTTTCAGGTTTGGATTCAATCGGAATATTTTTCGAGAGAATCGTCACTTCATTAATTTTTCCCGGTATAAGTTCTCCGATCCCTAAATCTTGCTATAGATCCAATTACGGAAAACTACTTAATATGTTTAAGAATCTCCTCATTAGCAAACATATTGCGACTGATAAGCAAACGGATATGAAGCATAAACGCTTAAGTTGGTTAAGCGGTTTTTGTCAAGAAAGACGAAATACATAACAACAAAAAATATGCGAAATGCTACCATGATCGCAAAAGTTTCTGATTTGTCTATTAGAATCTTCCGGTTTGGCGAAGGATTACGGAAAAAAATAAATTATGAATAAAAGTAACGTGTTACAGTGCTTAACATACATTTAAGGGAGACCAAACTGGTCGCCAGTGGCGGCTAGTCTGTATTATAATAGCACAAATCAGTTACAAGTTATAACAACATCAAATTTCATCTGCAAGTCAGCCATTTTCTTCTGAAGATATTTAAAAAAATAATAAAACTTCATAATTATAAGAACACACATTTTATCAAACAATTAAATATGACTGCAAACTGTGGCAGATGACTGTTTCCAACAAGAATAAGTATGAGAAATTCCCGTAAAGCGTATCGATCTGGGTGGCTCAGTCGCAGAGAGTCGGCACGGTATGCGTAAGGTCCCAGGTTCGAGTCCTGGCCCAGGTCAATTTTTCACTCGTGTTTGTTTAGTGCATTTAATTGTCTGTTAAAATGCGTGTTCTTAAAATATTGTAAAATAAAGTAATCAGACGTAGTGTTTATGCTTTAAAAAATATTTTAAATATATAATATACGTTTTTGAAAGATCTTTAAAAATAAATTAGTTTTTGAGGAAAGATGTACCTTAAGATGTACCTTCTAAAATGTATACATTAAGAGTTATCGGTATTTAAAATTTCTTTCCAAACGTAAACAAAATTTTTGAAATGAATTAAATGTGATATTCATTTATTTCTAAAAAAAAAAAAAAAAAAAAAAAAAAAACACGGTAAAGGACAGGCATTTTGTTCGCAGGAATACCTTTCACGTCATTTTTCTATAAATTAATGAAATCCAGTTGTTAAATTATTTTTGTTTTAGAAGTGAAGTGAAATTTCCATTTAAATTTATTGTAACAGTACAATGTTTAATTGAATAAAATAATGTAAATCTAAGAAATTGCTAAGAAATTCCAAACATGCACAGGGCAATGAAAATAAATAAATAACACGGAGAAAGAACCTGGAGGGGAAACTAGAATAGGCGAGGATATCGAAAATGCAAGTCATATTTTTTTAATGAAAGAGGGCGCTGTAAAATTTGGCGGCGGCCTTTAAACAGAATGTCATTAGATTACATATGTTAAATTCCGAAAGTATTTTACTCGATTATTTTTAATTATAGCAATTATATGTCATAAATTTAAGATGGTGTATAAATGTTTTATTCCGGGATGTAGATCGGGCTATGATGATGAGATAAACAAAAGAAAAATCGAAGGAAAAAAAAATTAAGTATGTTTAGAGCTTCAAAGGTTATAGCTTTTTATTATACTTTAATTTAAAGTTATATGCATGTAATCATTTTTAAACTAAGAGATTTTTATTCTAGTATATCGATCTTACTGTATATGTTTTTGAAATGTTATACTTAATGAATGCTAATGTCTGTGGCTAATTGACATGGCCATTTAAATTGTCTTATAGAGTGCTATTTGCAATTTAAAAATTTAATTTGATTACTTGGCTGTTCAATTAAATCAAAAGATTTTATTGATTGTAAATTAGGAGAAAGAACTCATTTAAATAATAAATTTAATATTCACAAAGAAAAAAAGATTTAAGTATATATGGTTTTTAATAACTGTATAATTTTCAAATTGTAAAGTAAACATGTTACCTTTTCTATCTGTAGCAATGTGTATGAAAGAGGAAGCATTTATGTATGATAAAAAAAATGAGAGTTTTTGGACCATTCATAACTAACATTATATTAAAGTCACAATTTACGATTCTTGCAAAAATTATTTAATAGCCCTACTATTTATTCAGGTTTTATTTCCCAAGTAATTAAGATAAAAATTTATTTTTAAATGTACATAATATTAATTGCATAGATATAAAAAGTTAAGAGTTATTAAATTATTCAAAGGTTATCGTTTAGATATACGCAAGATTAAAACTTATTCCAGAAAATTTGAATAATACTTTTAATCTCTAAAAATTATACGTCCATTCCGTATTTCTTCGCAGTACAATATCCGTGATATTCATTTTTAAATGACTATTCAGATGTTTTTGTCAGGATGAACTCTTATTTAAAGAGTTATAAAAAGCAATCGAAACGCCAAATATCTATTAAAATATATGCATGGTGTGAAGAAAACTTTATTTAATGAAATTTCAACTTGTTTGACTAATTTTCAATAAAATGAATGCTTTTCGCATTGAAAAGCATTGCAGAAGCAGGCCGGGATCGCCGTCAGTTTACCGTAGCGCCATCTATGAGGAGAAAAACTGTATTGCAAAACTTTAACGTTACTTTCCGCTCCATCTATCTTCCTCCGTGATAAATAAATAAATAAATAAACAAAAAATAAATAAATAGATAAATAAATAAATAAATAAATAAAAATTAGCTTTCATAAATTCTAAAAATTGTTCATATATCTCAATTACAATCTAAAGGAGGGTTTATTTTTATATTATTCTACATATAATAGTAATTTCAGCAAATAAATTAAATTCCAATGCGATCTGTTTTAAACTTTAAGATAGTTTATAACACATGATAAAAAATTTATAAAAAAGAATGGCGCGTCACAGTTCGGGGAGAGGATGTGGAGGAGCGTGAAAAAAATTAGGAAGTATAATAAGGCTATCTGTTTGAAACTTTACGATATTTTATAACACATAACATAAATTTTAAAAATAAAGCTGCGTCAAAAATTATAGGGAGGGGCGGAGCGCGTTTTGCCTACACAAGGGGGGGGGGTGACACTTTTCTAAATTTTAACGATATCCGTCATGTCACATATCGTTACAAAGGACTGTGACCACTTATTCATGTTATGCACCACAGGTGAAACCCCCACATTTTGCGCCCCCCCCGACACTAATCATGTGATATATTGTTCGAAAGGCCTGTGACCGCTTATTCATATAATGTATCTTCGGGGTCCATCCCCCCCCCAAAGGGGGCACTTTTCTAAATTTTGCCGGCACCTCTCATGTGATATATCGTTGGAAAGGTCTGTGAATGCTTAATCAAATTATGCAGGTGTGGGGGGGGTATTTTCTGAATTTTGCACATATCCCTCATGTGATACATCGTTGGAAAAGTCTGTGACCGCCTAATCTTATTACGCATCTCCGGTGTTCATCCCCCACTTTGCTCCCCAAACGCGATTAGCTTTCACCACCAGTGGGCGCTTTCCTATCTCTGTTTCTATGGGTCGGATCACGACGGGTTATGGCTCATTCGACTCGACATCTATAGAGCTTTCCGATTTTAGTTCGTTTTTTCACCACCAAGGGGCACTTTCCTATCTCTGGTTCTATGGGCTAGATCACGACGGGGTATAGCTCATTCGACTCGACATCTATAGCCTTAACGATTTCAGTGCCCGAGGTTTGTATAGAACAGATTGCGCTACCTGGTGGTGGAAGATAGAACTTGAGCGTGCGCAGCACGACTGCTATACGGTGCCGAAGGCAGCCGGGACCCGTGTCGGAAGTTCGTTTGTTTAGATGTTTATACAATTCGATGTGCAAATTAAGGGATTATCCGGTGCCGAAAGCAGCGTGGAACCAGGTCGGAGGTTCGTGGTTTATCTTATTCGAGGTTTTAAAAGGATTGAGGCCCCGGTGTAAATTAGGGGCCCGCTAGCGGGCGAAGCCAGCTAGTGCTAATAATAAAAGAGCGTGATATCACGTTTGATTTCAAATGCAGCGCTGACACGCTATGTACGTATTCCATTTTTATTCATTTAATGGATTAGTCAGTGATATTTTTTAACGGAGGATAACAAGTATTATAACAAGCCACATTTAGTATGTTGTTTTTAAGAGTGTAATTAATTTAATTGAAAAATCTACTGTTATTTCTAGTTAACCCTTTAAACAATGACTGAAAGTAAAATGTAATTTTAAATTATTTCTCATGTTTAGATTACTTAAATTATGTTCAATATATTTTAAAAAAAAGAAATTATATCTACAAAAACAACTTTTCAAAAGTAAAAAAAGGCCAAGCGTAAAAAAAAAAAAAAAAGTTGTGGTTAAAAAATGGTGTGATATCAAATTTCCAAGCTATTGTATTGCTTATTTAACTTTTTTCCATGAAATAAGTTATCATATATATAAGTCGAGTGCCTACGTATATGTTAATAGAAATCGTTTTCTCCTGTACTAAATACATCCTAACGAGTTTCTGATAATTCAATTTTTTTCAAATTATGCATGATGGGCTTGGCGGCCATCTTTCCATATTTCTAAGCACCCAAATTCCTAAAATAAAAGCGTAATATGTTTGCAATGTAATATTTTTATAAAAATTTCGAACTTCAGATTCTAACTACGGACAGATAAATTAGATAAGACTGATATTTTGATAAATTGATTTTTACTAGTTTGAAATCAATAATTACTCTAAAAAATAAATCATAAGATGAATCTTTAAGATAAGTCATCATTATCTTAAGACACAATTTTCACAGCATACAAGTCTATAAATGAAACTCTTAAATATTTGCTTAAATAACAATTTTGAACTTCGGATTTTAACTACGGATTTGGGTGGTTAGAATTTTGTGAATAATATGCAAAGATGGCCGCCAAGCCCATCATGCATAATTTGAAAAAAATTGAATTTTCAGAAACTCGTTAGGATGTATTTAGTACAGGAGAAAACGATTTCTATTAACATATACGTAGGCACTCGACTTATATATATGATAACTTATTTAATGGAAAAAAGTTAAATAAGCAATACAATAGCTTGGAAATTTGATATCACACCATTTTTTAACCACAACTCTTTTTTTTTTTTTTTTTTTTTTTTTTTTTTACGCTTGGCCTTTTTTTACTTTTGAAAAGTTGTTTTTGTAGATCATATTATACAACAAGTATCTTGTAGTAAAACTCGTGTATATCAATTTCATTGTATTTCAAATATAGTGTATCATAATTAAAATGCACTGCAGACAGTTTTTCCCCGTTAACCATAATGTAACGGAATACCATTTTTGTGGCCATGTAAATGAAAGACAAATGCTTCACACTGCATATTCTACAGAAAGCATGTTTTAGTGACCTGGGAAATTCATATAAATTTCACTATGTTTGTCACAGTGTAACATCATTAAAATAGGTCGCAAACGATTTTTCCTCATAGACCATAATATAACTGAATTTTTTTAGTGCCCCTGTAAATGAACTATAAGTGCTACACATAACATATTATAAAATATTATTTTTGTAGTGCACCTCAATAATGCATATAAATTTCAATATGTTTCGAATAGTGTAACATCATTAAAATACACCGTGGTTTTCTTCTAACCTTGCCGTAAACACGGATTAGGATACCTTAGAAAGACCCCCACCGAGGGCACTCCCCACTAGTGCCTATATCCCTCGAGTAGATAATATCGGCCGTCATAAAACCGACCAACCAACCAACCCTTATTTCATTATGGCATGTAATAGTGTTTGACATAATTGTTATAGTAATAAAAATATGAGAGAAATTAAATTATATATTTTTTTAATTGCTTGCTTTGATTTTCTTTAAAATATTCAAAGCCCGACTAAGAGAATTTGGAAGGGAAATCTTGGCACATCATGAATTTTGCCCCCCCCCCCCCACACACACACAGAGAGAGACTAATGTTTATTTGCCTTTCTTGTAGTACAGTATGTATTTAAAGCTGGATATTCGTAACTTACCAATATTTGTATGTAGTTCAGATTATTATTAAGTATTATAAATAGTTCTTATATTTATTAAATCCATTCAGTTTGACAGTAAACTTTATTAAAATAAAAATATATATGCTAAAAGTGATTACATAAAGGCTTTGAAAAAAAAAAACCTTTATAAATAAAACATACCTACTTGTTTCGTACAAACAATCGGTGACATGCTGAAGATCAGTAATGATAAAAATATCTATTTTAGAAAAAATATTTGAAATATGAACTTGATAAACAAACAAAATGAAATACCAGGTATCATGAAAGTAGGTGCTTTAATAACAAGAACTAAAAATACCGCGTCAAGCATAGATTATGAAGCACTTCCCAACACATTCAGTATGCTGTAACAAACCTATGCCATTTAATAAGATGAAAGATGAGGGCTTAAACAATTTCAGCAATTAAGTTCAATAGCCTGGAAAATATCCGAATTATTTTTTGCAGCCCTGTATATAATCTATAGATTGTTATATCTACTACATAGTATGCTAAAATTTAGTTCAGTTGGGAAACGCATAGCACAATTGAAAATTCCCCTTCCGCAATTTCCGTCAATAAACGAAAATGTACTCGAGATCTTTTATGCAACCCTGTATATGATCCATAGAATTTATACACACCCAGTAATATGCAAAAAATTAGTTAAATTTAAAAACGTGTACCACAGCTGAAAACTCACTTCCAGCACTTATTGTTCATAGACAGAGCTGTACACTGTACTCAAACATCTTTGTGTGTCCCTGTATATGAATGATAAATGTTGTATATTACCCATATACCATTGCTGTCTTTTTAAATAATAAATGCTATGCTCACCATACTCTATAAAAAACATCTTGTGATGCACCTCAGTGACATATATCAATTTCAATATGTTTGAAATAGTGTTACATTATTAAAATACACTGTAAATGATTTTTCCCATAGCCCATAATGTAACGGAATTCTTTTGAGTATACCTGTAAATGAACCATAAATGCTACAGACTTAATTTTCAATACCGAACATGCCATGTTAAATCTCAATAACATATATCAATTACATGGAAATCCGACAATATTTACGCGGGTTAGAGCTCGGACGAACAAACTGAATTCATAAACACTTTTCAACTACTTTTGGAAAGTGTTAAAAAATAAAATAAGACTAAACCAGTGAACCCGTGCGGAAATTTCGCACCGCAATCTTTGAGATAATTTGCTGATACATTTTTTCATTATTTTTTAATTACCTGCCATTTTTAATCAAGCAACCTGTTTCAACGAAATGTGAGTGTACTAGGTCAAGATCTTCTTCACAAACCTTTCGTATAACAACTCATTTATCGTTATGCGTTTTATATGTGCATAGAAAAGAGGAAGTTGACATTAGAAATATATATATATATATATAATTCTTAGAGATTGTTTGGTATTCAGATTCAGGAAATATTTAACTTCTATCAATGTAAGTTAGCCATACACATCTTGTTTTATTTCTTTACCAGTTGATCCGCCTGGCGTTGCCCGGCCCGTGATAATAAAGTAAAACAAACCTCAAGTTTGTATAATTTTATACCTTTAACCCGATTTTGAATAAAATTATTTTCTTAAATGACATTTAAAACGATAATGTTAATTTATTCATCAACAAAGTAGTGTAATTATGATCCATATTACTTACTCATTGATAAAATTTAAAAATTCATGTATTTACTTTTAATAATTTATATTGCATTAAAATATTACTTAAATGCATTAAAATTTTACATGTATCTTCTGGCGGTGGAAAGTGGAACTAAAATCTCTTAGGTGATCGAACTCAAGTCGAATAAGCCAAATCCCGTCGTAATCGGGCCCATACAACGCGATATAAGAATGCGCCCCTGGCGGTATAAAATGGAACTAAAATATTTAAGGCTATCGATACCAAGTCGAATGAGCCAAACCCCATCGTAATCCGGCCCGTAAAACCCGAGATACTCTGAAATGAAATTTAAAAAATCTGAAGTTATTATTCAAATTTTTAATTGCTTAATAGGCGTAAAGCCAACATAGTGAAAAAGTACCCAAGCCGGGACACGAACCCGGGTCCTCAGTATAGCGCACTGATGTTCTACCTGACTAATGTTCTCTTTTTCACTATGTTGGCTTTACGCGTATTAAGCAATTAAAAATTTGAATATTATGGATGCAAGGCGTGTGAGATTTTCTATGGAAAAATTTCCTATATTAAATCTGAAGTTATTATTCGAAAAGAGTGGTATATGCAGCTCATAAGTTCACTTTAATGTTATAGAGGGTGATTATTAAGTTAATTATAATGTTTGGAATCAGTTCCGTTGAAATTGGAAAGTTAGTTTACTGAGTTATGGAAACGGGCCATAGTTACAGAAAAACCTTGAAGAGAGGAGGGAGGAGAGATGAGACTGATTTTTGTCAAACAACTAATTAAGACTACTAGACTACTTGTTCAAAGACTGGAAATCGTGAAAAAGCTTGAAACTTTAAAAAAAATGCCGAAGTTACTATTCGGAAATAGTGGTAATTATCTATACATCACAGCAATTAAACGCTACTAATGAAGTTAAATTTGCTAAGTGGAATTAGTTCTGTTGAAATCGGGGGATTAGATACGTATATTCTATTAAAAATGGTGTCAAATAACGATAAGGCGCGGTTCACTAAAAGCGATATTTATTAAAAAGTTGCCTCCCCCCCCCTCCCCGTTAATTAAAAAAATACAAACATCCCTATTCGCATCTGGTAACGTTACTTCTATTATCAAAAACTCTTTTCTTTCTTTTTCAAACAAAAATAATAATAATAATAAATAATAAATAATTATTAATTTCGGTTCTAATATGGGACATGGAATGCTTTTTGCACATGATAATTTATTTGTTTTAATGTTTTCTTTCTTTTTTAATATTCACGTGCAATCATATTTTTCTATAGAAAAATTTTTGGAAATGTTATTATTTGGACTTTTAAGATGTAATTTCCCCCTATTTAATTATTTTTGCACGTAATAATTTAATTAGTTTAAAGTTATCTTTATTGTTTAATATTCACGTGTAAATATACTTTTCACTTGTAAAATATTTGGAAATACTATTATTTGCACTTTTTTAAAATTTGGCAATAATAGATTTAAAAAAAAAAAATACATGTAAAAAAGACTTTTTCGAAATATGAAATAAATTGCTATTGAGATATTAATATTTTCATCAAAAAAAAAAAAAAAAAAAAAAAAAAAAAACATAAAACATTAGACAAACTTAAACAAGGATGAAAAATCATGCGTCAAGCATAGATTATGTAACACTTTCCAACGCTTCCAAAATAATTGTACAAATCATTACCGTTCAATAAGCTGAAAGATAACATCTAAGTAAACAATTTGGGAAACGCAAAACATATTTAAAAACGTAATTTCAGGAATTTCCAACCTATGCAATATTCGGAAAAATATCCGAATACTTTTATTCAGCCCTGCATATGATCTATAGATTTGTATATATACTACATAGGATGCTAAATTTTAGTTTAGTTAGGAAACGCGTAGCAGAGTTTAAAATTCTCCTTCTCGAGTTTCTGTCAATAAATGGAAATGTGTTCGCGAACTTTTGTGCTGTCCTGTATATGATCTACAGAATTTATACACACCAAGTAATAGACAAAAAGTGAGTTAAATTTAAAATCGCGTTCAGCAACTTAAAACGCACTTCCAGGAATTATTGTTAACAGACAGTAGATAATTCTTTTGTGTGTCCCTGTAAATGAACGATGACTGCTATACACACACTATTCTGTAGTAAGCCTCTTGTAATGCACCTTAGTGATATATATAAATTTCAATGCGTTTAAAATAGTGAAACATTATTTAATTAAACCGCAAACGATTTTTCTCCATAGACGTAATGTAACGTAATTCTTTTAACTTTCCCTGTAAAGTAACTTTAAGTGCTATGCACACCCTATTCCATATTAAGCTTCTTGTAATGCACCTTAGTGATATATATCAATTACAATGTGTTTGAAATTGTGTAACATCATTAAAATAAACCACAAATGATTTTTCCCCATAGACCGTAATGTAACGGAATTCGTTTCAGTGTCCCTGTAAAAAAACTATAAGTGCTACACACTTCAGTTGATATAGGGAACATGCTATAGGTAAGACAATAACATATAAAAATTGCAGGGCAATCGGAGCATATTTACGGGAGTTAGAGCACAGATATACGGCAGACGGAAGACAAACTGAAGTCATAAACACTTTTCAATTAGGTTGAAAAGAGTTAAAAATGGATTAATAAACATATATAGCTAATATTAAATGATTTAATTGTCGTGGTCGCATCTTCGGTTGACACCAATGATAAGCAACTAAATGATCACCTAGTATGCCATGATATATTTGCCTCATAAAAAAGACAAAGCGGATTTCAACAATATATTTAATTTTCCGCCAAGCCGCCCCTCTAAAAAGTTAGAGCACGGCAGACGGGCAGACGGCCATACGGCCAGACAAACCGAAGTCATAAACACTTTTCAACTAGGTTGGAAAGTGTTAAAAATGATTGTACACTGCACACCGCAATCTAGTTCCGTATACACTTACAAAAGATGGTTAAATTGCTATGTATAGTTTTTGATTCTATAAAACTTATTTAACTGAACTACTTTGTCCAATTTCAATATAAATAGCGCTTAAAATAAATCTTCTATTTAAAAACTGTCTACTTCAGTGTGTTTTTGTTTATCATACATTTTCTATAAACTACGAGTTTTGATGTTTTTGTATGCTATATATGCATCATATATTTTGTTATTATGACCCAAGAAATTCAAAAGGTCACAATAAATTCAACTGTGGTAGCAGCGGCAACAGCAACGTTAATTATTATTTTTTTTTAGAATAGAGAGATTCACTAGTTCGAGCTTTTTACCAAGCACAAAAAAGTGGTGAATTTTCCATAATTGAGGCGCAATTACATTGTGACGCAATTACAGTCATGAAATTAGGCGCGATTTTTAAAATAAACATGGAATGCTTATAAAACAGTGGGTTTTTCTTAAACTCTTTATACTTTTATACTTATTTTACTTAAATATGTACATATAATTGTTTTAAATCAATTCGAAAATACATGATAAGAAAACATGTACATAAAATTAAAATGTTATAAATAAAAAGAAGAAACAGTGTGTAGAACACATAGACCGGGAGGCGGCAGCACAGACAATCACCTCATCGAGTTCATGGCTGAAATTCTAGAATTAGTTAAAACGCGAATCGCATATTAAAACGCAATCGGTCTGCCAAGCCATATCTTGGTGGAAAACACCTTAAAATCCGATTTTATTGGTTGACTCGTAGGTTTATTATTGAGTTTTCCTGTAGCCAAAGTATGAAAACATGAAGGAGTGGGAGCAGGAACACACAATGGTAAACCTACGAGCCAACCGCTAATATCGGGTTTTCGGGTGTTTTCCACCAAGATATGACTGGGCAGACCGATTGCGTTTTAATATGCGAATCAAGTTTTAACTAATTCTGAAATTTCAGCAGTGAACTCGATGAGGTGATTGTCTGTGCTGCCGCCTCCCGGTCTAACCAATTTCTATAAGAACACTGAGGCCGAAATTTTATTTTTGAGTCGAAATTGCATTTTTTTTTTGTGTGTATGTGTTGATGGGTAAAACAGAAAGCAAATTATTGCATTAAATAAAAAGAGAAGATCGCTTTGCATTATACTGCTTATTTAACATAACATAAAAGGCAGTTAAGGCTTGTTTAAAAGATTTAAAGAAAAAATAAAAAAATATTTTTTAAGCAATTAAAACATTTTAATTATGTAAATATTCCAAAATTATCATTTCCCAATGATTAGTCATTAACCCAGTTTAATAAATCTATATTTATTAAGCATATTGTACCTTGGTAAAGTAATTAATGCTTTCATTCTACTTTTGTAGAGTATTACATTGCTAAAAAAAAAATATGTGTATTATTAATTGCAGGTTTTTATTTATTATAATATATATATATATATATATATATATATATATATATATATATATATATATATATATATATATATATATATTTTGCAATTAACATTTCACACAGTTATCAAACTAAAAATGATAGTATACTTGCAGATTTGAAAGCATGTAAAATTTTTTATTAAAACATACCTAATTTTAAAATAAGCTTTGAAAGTTGGATGAAAAAAATTCTTGCGTTCTGTTTTGGTGAAATAACTAATTTGCGGTCTGTTTTGGTGAAATACTAATTGGTGATAAAAATCATTCATATTATTATTTTTTTTTTTAAACATGAAAGCCTAAACAAATGTAAAATGCATTTTAAGAACACGCAAGCTTGAATTTAATTTTCTCGTTATATCGACTAGCGGATAATTGGTTATCTGCCACTCAAATGGCGTCGTTTTGTTCGCACTGTGTGACTTTTCTTTTATGAATGTACTTTACTGCAAACTTGCTACAAGACTGTAAATATTACCTCCTTGGAGCCTTAAAGAGATTTTTCCTTGGATTTTTCGATTAATATCGATCGAGCACTCGTACTCGAATAATCTTGTTGTATTTGTCATTGGTATTGGTCATTGTATTGTAAACATTGCTAAAATTTTTCGTAATATAAGAATTTATTTAATCTTTTTGTGATAAAAATTTACACATTTTTTTTTAAAGATAGATGGATATAATTTATTTCGATTCATGGCATTTGAATAAATACGCTTGAAAAGTTTTATCCTCCTAAAAATAAATCATTGATATATTTTCCGTTTTTTGACATGTAACGTTAGGTTTATTAATTAATTCTCAAGTTTTAGATTAAAATAACTTCAGAAATTCATCATCAGTTATTCAAGTAAGTATTGCGCATTATGATTCTTTGTAATTTTTGGATTTTTATTATTTTTCAAAATATTTCCTTTAATAATAAATTAAAAAAATATTTTGATGCATTGACTATTTGACTAAAACTATTTCCGGGTCTGAAACTAGACAAAGGGGCTTTAAAATTTTTTGGTAGGCTTAGTTCATATGCCTTTTTTTCTTCCATTTTAATGCAGAAAAAAAATTAGAAATAGAGTTACTTCTGCCTATGGATGGATTTCATGTAAAAATTATATATTGAAAATAATTTTAAAAAATTAAAAGCTATTGCACGAGCAATGTTATTTACTTGTTAAAAACATGTACCTATATAATACATTCAAGATCTGGAGATCTAATTAAAATAATATAATTCTGAAACCTTTCATTTCCTGTTGGAAGATCTGGTTAATTTTTACTTCGGTGCTAAATATCATTTCATTGTAAAAAATATAATTGTTGCTCGACATTTTCAATACCTTTATCTCATTAATAATAGTAAAACACTGTACTAAAATGTTTCTTTTATAGTTTTTCTGCATTTATATATATATTAGCAATTTTAAAGTGTACTTGCAATAAAAAGTTTTAAAATCTGTTTTAGCTATTTTAAATAAAAAAGCTGTTTAATATCTGTTTTAAAATTAATATCTGTTTTAAATAAAAAGTTTTAGCTATTAAAGGTCTGTACGGCCCGGGCTCGGGTCAACTTTCTTTCACAAGACTTGGGGTGGACTTGGTCTTCACTGTTTCCAGGCCAGTCCTGCGCCTAACTTATTTTCTGTAGACTCAGGCTGGACCAGACTTCTTTTCCAGGCCAAGCCGGGCGTGGACTTCATTCTTTGTAGAGGTTGTATGGGCCGATATTTTCAGACCTGATACTCACCCAGCCTATATGAAAATCATTGGCCTGCCCATTCAAGAATCAGTCAAATAAGGCCTAACACAACAATTTTTGTAAAAAATGCATAGATTTTTTTAAATGGCCCGTTATTTTTCAATTAAAATTCTTTTTAAAGAATAGTATACGCACATACTTAGGTAAAGAATTAAAGTACATTAAAATCTGTGAAATAAAACATGTCTCTGATCAAAACCTGTCTTAAATCCAAAATGTATCGGCATATTTTGTAGAAATTTAGTCAAGTCGGTCTCGGGTCAAACTTTTAGCTTTTATACCGGGATGGATAAAAGAAAAATTGCCTCCGCCCTGGAAATTTCAACCTATGCAGACCTCTAATAGCTAAACTATTTTTATAAAAAGATCATCAGAGCTAAGGAAGTCTCTAAAGAATGCTGATGAGGGAGGACTCAGTAGAGGTCTACACGAGCCGAAATTTCCAGGCCCGGGCCCGGCCTGACCCATACAAAAAAAAATTCGGCCCAATCCCGCCCCGGCCCGGGAAAAAGTTAAAATCTCGGCCCGAGTGAATTTCTACAAAACATTTATTTTTACGTTGAATTGGTTAAAAATTTGTCTCGTAGGAGGAGATCTAACCAAAAATTCCTATCTTAGCCTTTTTTTTTTTTCATGTTTATAATCTTCATTTTTATAGAGGTGCCGAAAGCTGGAATATTTATTTTTTTAATAAATCTCTATTTGTTGTATGTATGTGTTTAAGTTATCATCAATATTGTTAATCCATATTCCATTTATTGAAGTGTTAAAAATCAGAAAAATGCTATACAGTAAAATCCTCTAAGATAGAATTGCATAGGGAAGAAAAAAAATGAGTTATAGACAATTTGCCTTCTTATCAGGTGTAAATGTATTATATATTCTTTTCTTACGTATTAGTATATTCATTTTTAATGGATCAACACATTTTTCAATTTAAGACAGGATTCCGTCATAAGCAGGTTTTTTTTCACACGTTTTACTATATTTTAATAAGTGTATAAATCTACAATTCTTTAAAAAGAATAAACTTTAATGTTTAATTATAAAATAATGGCGATTTAAAAATGTATGCATGTTTTGCAAAGATTTTTGTGCCAGGTCTTATTTTACTGACCTTTGAACGGACCAGGCACGCCGAGACAATGAGTTTCATACGGGTCAAAACCAGGACTAAAAATTGTTAGACGTGAAGACTAGGAAGAATGAAACCAGTCCCGGCTCTGTACGGAAAAAATAATTTAAGGCATGGCCTTATCCTTCAGGAAAAAAGTAAGGCTTGGCCCTGCCCGAGCCTTCAGAAAAAAGTATGGCCCAGACCCGGCCCAACACGAGTGCTGTGAAGGAAAGTAGGCCCGAGCCCGGCCAGTATCTCTAGGACTCAGCCCTCCTGCCCCCTTCTGGTAAAAGCCCTGTCTGTTTTTAATTCTGGTTTAACCTATGCTTGCGTGAATTTGTTTTTGCTTAAAAATAGCCAAAACTATTATCTAAAACTAAAATTATTTCATCATTTGAAGAAAAAAAAATGTACCGTATCTATATCTATTATGTGTCAATTGAGAATTCAGCCTTATTTCCCCGTCACATAAGAGAAATATATATATAGATATTTTTAATATATATATATAAATATAAATATATATCTTTTGTTTTTTAGAATGGGAAGTCCAAAGTTTGTTCTTGCTGCTACAGCAGCCCTAGTTAATGCAATTACAGTTGGAATAGTTTGTTGCTATTCATCCACAGCTGTTGAAAGCATGAAGTCTGGACCACTTGATCCATCTAATATAGAAATTTCATGGATTGGAAGTACTGTCCCTTTAGGGGCAATATTTGGTGGTCTTATTGCAGGTAAGTTATATTCAATTCTTTTTTTTTTGTTAAAAAAATAATGTGTATTTTATGGCTTGTATGTGTACTTTAATTAAAAAGTATACCAAAATTATTTGTAGAAGGTTAAATTTGTCAGTAGAAACAGTTTGGCATAATCAAGTATGGACTTATAATAAATAAAGGTACTTACGTATTATCCGTGCCAGTTTTAAGCCAACTGCACCAGGCATGGACAGGGCTTGAATTTTAGGGCAGGATTGCGGGATTCGCGCCGAAAATTTTGAAATCCCGCCCAAAAAAAGATCATGGGTGGGAGCCTCCCACCCAAAAATATTCACCTTTTTCCGGAGAAATTTGCGTTATTTAATTTACCTGCAACCGAACGATAAATTTCGTGATTTTTTTCCCACAACCGATCGACGAACTTTGCATTTTTTCTGCAACTTTTTGAAAAACTTTGCGTTTTTTCCGTGACAGATCGACGAACTTTAAGTGACTGATCGACGAACTTTGTGTTTTTTCCGTGACAGATCGACAAACTTTGCGTTTTTTCCGTGATTCATCGACAAACTTTGCGGTTTTTTGGCGACAGATCGATGAACTTTGCGTTTTTTCCGCGATTGATCGACGAACTTTGTGTTTTTCTGCGATCGATCAACGAACTTTGCGTTTTTTCCGCGATCGATCGACGAACTTTGCATTTTTTAAGTGACTGATCGACGAACTTTGCGTTTTTTCCACGACAGATCGACAAACTTTGCGTTTTTTCCGTGATTCATCGACAAACTTTGCGGTTTTTTGGTGACAGATCGACGAACTTTACGTTTTTCTGCGATCGATCGACGAACTTTGCGTTTTTTCCGCGATCAATCGACGAACTTTGCGTTTTTTCTGCAATTGATCGACGAATTTTGCATTTTTTAAGCGACTGATCGACGAACTTTGCGTTTTTTCCGCGACAGATCGACAAACTTTGCATTTTTTCTGCGATTCATCGACGAACTTTGCGTTTTTTTGGCGACAGATCGACGAACTTTACGTTTTTCTGCGATCGATCGATGAACTTTGCATTTTTTCCGCGATCGATCGACGAAATTCACATTTTTTCTGCGATCAATTGACGAAATTTGCATAACTTCTCCTTTTTTTTCTTTTGACAGATTGACAAAGTTCATGATTCTTTTTTTTTACTGTGTCCGACTGACAAATTTAGATTTTCTTCTCTGCGTTCGACTGATGAATTGCACGATTTTTTCCCGTGACCGACTGATGAATTTCACAATATTTTTCCCCGACTGATTGACGAATTTCGCAATATTTTCTGGTGAGCAATCAACGAACTTCACGTTTTCTTCCTTGACCGACTGACGAACTTTGCGAATTTGTCCGTAACCGATTGGCGAATTATTCGGTTTCTTCTAGTGACGGATTGATGAAATTCACTATTTTTTTTTCTTGCGCCTCACTGAAAATTTTCAAGATTTTTTTCTGCAACTGACTGACGAATTTTGCGTCTTTTCTTGTGACCGATTAGCAACCTTCGCCATATTTTTTCCCGTGACTGATCGATGAATTTAGTGATTTTTTTTCTATGAACATAGACATAGATAAGGACTTCTAATAAAATAGCCTTTCAAAGAAGAAAATCGTTTCTCGAAAAATGTTTCAAAATGTTGTGTCTGTGTAGAACAGTTGTATTAGTTCATCTACCTCTTCAAATCGTCTGCTTGACAGCCATCGTTGGGTAGGTATAATAGATTTATACTATGGTATTTATCCGTATTGTTGTTTGTAGGTGGCGTTACCTTAGCACAGTTGTATACTGGCTGCCATGTAGTCCCAAAGTCACGAATCGATATTAACACTATTTCGTTAGAAGTCCTTATCTATTTCTGATCATGCGTAAGACGAATTTCATTATTTAATTCTCTCAACCAATTGACTAAATTCACTATTTTTCCAACGACAAATAGAAGTATTTAAATATTTTTTTTTTCCTGCGACCGAAAAGAGGGAAAATAACAAAAAAGGGCAGTAAGAGCCACCGGTCGCTGCACCCTGTTAATATGGCCTAACAGTTAGCACTAAACAAAAATGAGATTAGAAGAGCTGCCAAGATCTTATTACTTTTACTCCTTGAGGTAAAAGAGTAAACCTTTTTAATCACTGTAAAGGAGTAAAAGGAGTGTACCTTGTGAAAGAGGCTTCAGCATCCCTAAATCGAATAAAATCTAAATTTAGAAATTCGTTTAACAACCTAATTGTTAAGGATCCCTAACATTTGGTGGAACTTGAAAAATACACTGCATATATAAAGTTTAACTTTCTTCCTTTCTTCATAATAAAAATAAACATTTCACATAATCATTCTGAGTTGGCTTAATTTTTTCAATGGTATTTTGTCATGTCTGCACTAATGTAATTCTTTAAATAGCACGTAAAATAACAGGGGGGTTTAAAGATTTTTTTTTCTCCCTCCCAAACATTGCAACTCCTCTCCATTTAAAAATGTTGGGAGGGAGACTCCCCTCCTTTGAAAAATTGAATTTCAAGCCCTGCATGGAGCCAATATTACTAATTATAGTAACCCTTATATTTTTTTTCTTGCTACATGGTACATGCCCGGGAATAATCTATAATATTATTCTTTCTTATTTACCATTTATTAATTTTATTAAAATAATGTTATTTACTATTTTTAACAATGTTATAAGTTTAATAAACATATATTACATTTTATTTATTTTATATTAATTACCATTTTTAACAATGTTATTTGATAATGTTAAATTACTGCGTTTGAAAACATGATTGTCAACGATAAACAAGATTGGTACTTGGCAACCATTTTTGGCGATCAATCTCCTGGCACGGATAATACGTAAGTACCTAAATAAATTCAGTATTATTTAATCTTGATATTCTAACTTTTATCAAAAGTAAATATTTAAAATATACATATTAAAGATTGATTACTTGCAGTAGTAGTAATGATTTCAATGCCGACAGTGTATCATGCAATAATTATAAAACAGAATTACATAAACATACTGTAGAATCTTTATTAACTTTTTTTTTAAGCTGAACTATTAAAAGATTTTTTTTTTTAAATATTTGAAAAATGTTATACAGTACCCACTTTTCATAGAATATTTCACTTATCAAAATCAGTTTGCCTATGTCATTCATGTGAGAAGCAGCTGTTGCCAGGCAAAATAAAATAATTATTTCTGCCTGAAAATGCCACCTTAGTCAAATTACCTTGTCTTCCATTGTGTGTGAATGTTTAGTTTATTTTTGGTACTGGGCATTTTCATACCTGCCTTTGTTTTTTTAACCTTTTATAATGCTAAATTCATGCATCCAAATTCCAAAATCAATCAAAGAATATTGCAACTTCTTGAAGAAAATCCTAGCAATATCTCTGGCTCAAAATAACCCAAAAATATGCATTGATTTATGTATAACTGTAACACCTTCACAATGAGTGTCCTGAACACAATTTTTCATGTTTTAGTGCATCAGTATTTCCAAATAAAAATTTTGAGGTAATTTAATCACAGATATTCTGTAATTAAATAAGGCAAAAATTACTATAAATTAAAGTGTAATCTCTGCTTAAAATGATAAAAAATATAACTTAAAAGGCCTAAAATACCTTTTAATATATAGTAGATTGCATATGTTTTATGTGCTCAAATGGCGACTTCTTCAGATCAAAATGATAAATAAAATATTCTCGCAAAGTTTTTGAAAATGATAAATATAAATCACCAGATCACATGTCCAATGTAAGCAGGTGCTTAAATTGGTCAAACTGGAAAACGTGAAAATTATTATTTTAATTAAAATTTTTATTGCTTTTTTAATTTAAGTATTGCGCGGCAGCGCAATACTTATTTATTTCCAGTGTGACATCTTAATGTTAATTTAACACAGCAAATCCCATTGAACGAGTTAATTTACTAGAGTTTTTCCCACTTTTTGTACGCGTTGCCACAAAATTTTAACTGTGTACTAATTCTAATAAAATTTTAAATTTGAAATAGTGAAATTGTTTGGCTGACGGCAGGATCAAAACGGATGATTAAATGTCATTGAATATAGGTGGATTATAATCCAGGAATTAACATAGGCTATGTTTTATTTACGTTATTCAAATATTTTTCTTAATAATTCAAAATTTCATAATTTTTATTGGGAATCAGTGAACGTTTTTCCTATAAAATTTAACTATGTTTCTTTATTGTTGCCAACAATTCGAAAACCGTAATAATAATTTGACCACAGCAATAAATTTTCAATTGAAAGATTTACACGTTCAAAATGAAAATGAATTAGATTTTTTAAGTTTAAAAAAAAATGGAACAACACGACGTCATACTCTAAATAAACGGACATTTTCAAATATTTGGTTATAATTCAAGCAAAAAGCAGGTGAGTATGTCGCCACATTTGCAAAAGGCATTTTCTTAGTTCAGTATACATTTGTTCATAATACAAGGAGCATCAATATGCATAAATACAGGAAGCAATTGTATATATGACGTCATATTTATAACAAACAATTGAAATAATTTTCACCGATAGTAATTAATAAATATGAATATTAGTTACATACAAGAGAAAACTTTCTATCAAATAGTTTATAGATTTCGCTAGGGAGAAAGTTGACGTCATATTATATATTAATGGCGTAGATGGTTATTATGAAATAGATTGTACTGGTTCAACACAATTTACTTTTTCGTTTATAGCACCACCTGGGAGGAAATAAGGTAACCAAATTTAAATAAAATTGATTGTTTTAATGTTTCATTGTATAATAGCTATATTGAAATTAAAAGTAGTTGGCACAGATTCAACACAATTTTTTTTTTGTGTTTATAGAGTCTCCTGGCGAGAAATAGGATAACTATTTTTTTTAAACTTTATTTTTTACGGGTTTGTATAAATTATTTGAATAATGCCATGATCAAATTTATGTTTAATAAACATTTTTTTTACGCTGGTAGCGCCCATGGTGGAACATTGCCTAACTAAAACTTTAAAATCCATTTTTCTTATGTTTTTTCATATGCCTACCATGCTTCAAGTTAGAATTAGGTAATACTGATACAATAACATTTATTCTTGCATGTATAGCGTCACTGGTGGAAATAGCGTAACCAAATCATATATTATAATACGAGCAAATCTTATTTATGTATTAGAGCACGAGCCCGTCCGATCCCGATACCGAAAAAATTGCATAATATTTAAAAATTGTTTTAAAAGTAATATCTCATTTTTAAAAATCTTCGTACAAGAAAATAACTGTTAATCCCGTGCACATAATTAATTTTATGGAAATTTACATTCAATTTTATCAAAAGAGAAGTTTGGTATGAAATAAAAATATACTTTAAAAGGATCGATGTTCCTATTTTTCTCTACCAACAAGCAAATCTGATGGTCATATTAACGAAGTACATTTTATGAATAAATGCATGAAATTTGCAAAAATTACTTTTCTATGCCGAAGAATCGAACAACGTTTTCTATTTCCTATAAAAGGTGTATATCGTAAATTAAGTCTTGCGCGGCAGCGCAAGGCTTATTTATTTCTAGCGCGACTTTCCCATGCTATTCTAACACAGCAAATCCCGTTGAACGAGTTATTTTACTAGAGTTTCTCCCACTTTTTGTACGAGCTTCCACTAATTTTCTTCAAAACACCTAATTTTGTAAAAAAATAAATTCTCTAATCAAAAAACTCTAAATTCTGGTGTTGTTACTTTCTTTAGAGACCTGTCAGGTTTCGACTAGCGCTTCGACCAGGAAGACAGATTATTTTCGACTATTCATCCAATCTGTTTAAATTACATTATGGGTAAATTAAAGCTTTCTATTACAGTGCGGGCCCGAGATATTATGATTTTAAGAATTAGGCCGTGTAAAAAATTATGTGGAGGAGGGGGAAGGGGGGTGCGTTTTGCCCTTTCGGGAGGGGAGGGGGAAGGGCGCAAACACAAAATGGAAATACAATAAAGCCATCTGTTTTAAACTTTAGGATATTTTATAACACAAATCATAATTTTTTTAAATGAAGACGCGTCAAAAATTATGGGGAGGGGTGGAGGGATTTTCTAAATTTTGCCGACACCACTCATGTGATATATCGTTCGAAAGGCCTGTGACCGCTTATTCATATTATGCACTTCCGGTGTCCATCCGTCCACTTTGCCCCCCCAAGGGGGGCACTATTCTAAATTTTGCCGATACCCCTCTGTGATATATCGTTGGAAAGGTCTGAGACCGCTTAATCATATTATGCATCTCCGGTGTCCATCCCCCCACTTTGCCCCTCCCCAAGGGGGCACTTTTCTAATTTTTGCCGATACCCCTCATGTGATATATCGTTGGAAAGATCTGAGACCGCTTAATCATATTATGTATCTCCGGTGTCCATCCCCCACTTTGCCTCCCCAAGGGGGTTACTTTTCTCAATTTTGCACACACCCCTCATGTGATATATCGTTGGAAAGGTCTGTGACCGCTTAATCATATTATGTATCTCCGGTGTCCATCCCCCACTTTGCCTCCCCAAGGGGGTACTTTTCTCAATTTTGCACACACCCCTCATGTGATATATCGTTGGAAAGGTCTGTGACCGCTTAATCATATTATGTATCTCCGGTGTCCATCCCCCACTTTGCCTCCCCAAGGGGGTACTTTTCTCAATTTTGCACACACCCCTCATGTGATATATCGTTGGAAAGGTCTGTGACCGCTTAATCATATTGTGCAGCACGTGCGCAGCACGACTGCTATACGGTGCCTCAGGCAGCGGGGACCCGAGCCGGAGGTTCGTTCAGTTAGAGGTTTATACTATTTGATGTGCAAATTAAGGGATCATCCTGTGTCGAAGGCAGCGGGGACCCGGGTCGGAGGTTCGTTCGGTTCGAGGCACCGATGTAAGTTAAGGGCGCGCTAGTTGGCGAAGGCAGATAGGTGTCTTATTTGAATTATATAACAAAAATTCTTGACACGTTCCCTGTTTACAATTATATTCAAGAACATTCTGCTCATATATACTCGTTATTATTTTTATACTTCTTATTATGTGATAAAACAACATAAGATTTTATCGATAGCTTTCACACATTACTTACTCTTCCACTGTTCCATCTTCCACTGTTTCTTTCCAAAGTGGTTGCAAGCGTATTTTGCACAATGGAATAAAATTATTTGCAAAAATGAACATGATTTGTTTATTATTATCATTATGAAGATGAGAAACAATCCGTTGAAGTCCGTTATATACTTTTTTTTGTAAAAAATTACTTTTATTTTTTTAATTGTTTCAAGAATAATCAATGTTTGAACTGTATATTTCATATTACCGATACTGATTTTGATCTGTGCAGTCTTTTACATACTTGCCTGATGTGAATCTTATCTGCTTCATATTAATTTGTTATTAAAAAAACTTGAGATATTAAAAAAAAGGAACTTGCCAAGCAAATTAAAAAAGTAAATTTATTTCTATATTGTTAAGCCCGAGAAGGGACAGATATTAAAATTATTTTATTTAGTCAATGATACAATAATGTTGCATTTTTATATTAAATTTTTCTCAGTCTATTTAATCTTAAAAAAGAAAATTTAAATTTGAAACATGATATTAAAGCAACTTTAAAACATTTCATTTAGTTGAAATGAAATCTAAATAAATCTTCAACTTTTTTTTCAGTTTTACATGCATTATGCAAAATTTGTATTGTAGCAAATTCTAACAGACAAGAAACATGAGAAGTTCAAATAATTTAAAAAGTAGAAGATTTATTTAGATTTCATTTCAACTAAATGAAATGTTTTAAAGTTGCTTTAATATCATGTTTCAAATTTAAATTTTCTTTTTTAAGATTAAATAGACTGAGAAAAATTTAATATAAAAATGCAACATTATTGTATCATTGACTAAATAAAATAATTTTAATATCTGTCCCTTCTCGGGCTTAACAATATAGAAATAAATTTACTTTTTTAATTTGCTTGGCAAGTTCCTTTTTTTTAATTTGTATACCATCACGTGCCGAATTTTAGGTAATTCAAAAGAAGCTGACTCGTTGCAAATGGTCTTGTTCCGCAAATATATTTCTATTGATTCATGGATAATGGATGGGAAATAAACTCTTAATGGAAAAATTATTTTACTATTCTTGAAATTAATCTGTGAAGGTTCTGTTCTATGTAGTCTAGCTAAGGCTGTAGTTCTTCTGTCATATTTGATATCTGCCATATGTTCTTTTATTCTCATTTTAAATTTTCTGTTTGTCATTCATATATAATATTGTAATGCTCCATCTATCCTTGTGAATGGGATTTCATTTTCATAAACACCAGAAAGTTGATCAGGTTCTATTGGATCTATTTTCTACATACTATGTTTTTTAATTTTGTGGAAGGTTTTGCGATAAGGCAGATATTGAATTTGCTAAGTTTATATTTTAATCTTTCAAAGAATCCAGTAACAACAAACCAGTTAAAAATATTTTTTTTTGAGCAAGGTGCAAGAGTGTCCTTTTTGAGAACAGGGTGCCCTTATTTTAAAAAATCCCGCTCGGCATCACTTTAGTTCTAGAGTTGACACAAATAAAAAAATAAATGATATTTTCGTCATTCATTAATTTACAAATTCAATTAATAAATATAAATAAATTATGATGCAAAAAGCATTAAAAACAGATGAGCAACTGATACTTTTTACAGAACAACTGATTTGTGGAATGCAGGAGAGATGATAGGGATAGGTATGATGATTGTATGATGTTATCAGATGTTACAGAGGATGATTGTAGAGATGTTACTTCCATGTCAGTGTACAGGATACAAGAACAATTAGTGCAAGAAACTTGCTATAAGGAAAACCATCTTTAATTGGAATTTTCCAAAAATCCAAATCAAATAATTATGCTCCCAAGTCCCCAAACTAATTTTCATGTATTGAAATGCAATTTTTTTATAATTTGAATTGTAATTTAGAATATTTTTTATTTTCTGTAAATAAGTTATTAAATTAACAAATTTGCAAGTATGTATTTACATATATTATTCATATTTATCGCTATTTTTAAAATTAGTTATTTTGTATATCTCTTATACTTATAGTAAAGTATTCCGTATTATGGAAAAAACCATTATCCAGAATACCCCAGGCCCCAAGCATTCTCGATAACAGATCCTATATTATTGTTAAATAATCTCCCTTATTGTTGGCAGACATGCAATACAATGCTGTCTCTAATTTTAAACCTGCTATGTACTTGCATTTGTTTTACTTAATATTAGGAATTGAAAAGTGCTAACAATTTTTTTTTTACATGCTGGATCTTGATTTAATAAAATCTGTTCCATTATTAAATTATCTGTAGTAGAAATTATTCGAGAATTTATCTAGTTATTTTAGTTTGATAAAAAGTATCTTATTGTAGTTTTGATGCATATTTACTTTTGATTGCATTTTGTATTGTGAGAAAATATCGTAAATACTTTTGTTGAATCTTCATATTTTATTTATTTATTTTTAGGTTATCTGTCTGACAAAATTGGAAGGAAAGGAGTCATGATGTACCTTTCTATTTTGATGCTTACTGGGTGGCTTCTTATAGCCTATGCCCCTGCTCTGTCATTTATTTATGCCGGAAGATTTATCACTGGTATATGTGTTGGACTTGTATGTGTTGTTACTCCAATGTACATTGTGGAAGTTGCAACACCGGATGTCCGTGGAAAATTAGGTTGCAGGTTTCAATTGTTTATATGCATTGGCATCATTCTAGTATCATTCCTTGGCAAATACCTCAACTGGAATTGGGTTGCGATATGTGCTTCTGTTATTTCAGTTTTATCTCCATTGTTTATGTTATTTATGCCAGAATCACCTTGTTGGTTGCTGAAGAAGGAGAAGCATGCAGAAGCTGCTAGTGCTATTCGCTTCTTATATGGTAGTAAATGGGAAGTATCAAGTGTGTTTATCTATGAAAATTATAAAGAATCTCAGAAAAATGTTAAAATTAATTTTAAAGATCCTACCGTTTACAAACCTGCATTGTTATCTGTGCTCCTTATGTTTCTGCAGCAGTCTTCTGGATCAAATGCTATTTTGTACTACACTGTGTCAATTTTCAAAGATGCCAAAAGCTCTTTAGATCCTGCTCTAGAAAATATATTGGTTGCATTTATCATGTTCTTGTTCACATTCTTTAGTTCACTTACTATGGACAAAGTTGGAAGGAAGATATCTCTCATCATATCAGGACTTGTCACATGTATTTCGCTGAGTGCTTTGGCTACCTTTTTGGTATTTTCTCGCCATAATTGCACCTTCAAAGAAGATTATGGGTGGGTTCCTCTCCTTTGCTTGTTAACTTATATAGCAGCCTTTTCTGTTGGTCTTGGACCAATTCCTTGGCTTATGATGTCTGAAATGTCACCCACTCATGCCCGATCTGTTATATGTGCCATTGGCACTGCTTTCTCTTGGATTTTTGCATTTATTGTGACAAAAACTTTTGTTCAGATTGAACACTGGTTGCAGAATTATGGAACATATTACATGTATGCATTTTTCTGCTTCTTGTGTTGCTTTTTATCTCTGTTTTTACCTGAAACTAAAGGAAAATCCTTTGAAGAAATCAAAGGTTATTTTGCTAAAAATGAATCTCAGCTACACCGGCTGGAGGAAGAAAATGGAGAGGAAATGCGTGATCCTGAAGGTTAATTATTTTATTTTAGAAAATGATTTGGTACTTGTTTATTATCATATTACCTGTGATAAGTCTCTAAAGTGTGTTGCTAATAAAATAGCTGGCAGCTCTAATCAAAGTGTAATTATGTATAACAAATACCATGGCAGCCCAAATCAAACTGTAAATGTATGTAATACATATTAATATACAGTCAAATTATGAATATATCCAGTTTGTTTATTTTGATTTATCCTGTTTAGCATCATAGTTTTTCTTTTCTCCTCTAATAAAATGTAAACAATTTTCTTTTAACCTGCAAGGGAAGAAGTTGTATCATTCTTCACAACAGGCAAATTTTATTTTCGAATTGAAAATGTAAGCATGGCCATGAAATAAAACTTTTATGTTAATGATGATGGCATAGAGAGGTACAATATAAGCAAATATTGCTTAAATATGAGAAACAGAAATTGTGTGCATGTGCAACAAGTAAACATGTTTATTATGAAACAAAAAATTAATGTAAGCCTCTTTTTTTCTTATAAATAAAAGTTGGCACAGTTTTATAATAATGGCAGTGATAATAAACAAGTACTAATGATTTTTATTTTAAATGATATTGTGTATTTTGTATTTTACATAAACGGTTTTCATTCAAGTGTGTTGATGATATTTTTATTTTGTTATGTAACTTTTTATTATTTATTTATTTTATGCTTCCTTGTATTAATGTGAATGTATCTTAGTTTTGTGCTGTCATAATTGCATCTATATATATGTTCTCCTTTTGTGTGCAACATATGTTTTCCTTGAATTGTTTACATATAATGTCATTATTAAAGCTGTATTCTTCTGAACATTTTATTTATTTATTTATTGGTGGTATATTAAGCATTTAAAATACACCTTGTATTTAAAAGAGCTCTCTAATTAATTAATGTTCTTTAGATAATATATTTACTACATTTTGCATTTATTAAATTATAGATAGACCAGTGAACCCATGTGAGGATTTTGCACTGCAGTCTGATATTTTTTAGATGCAGGTTTAAACTTCTAAAGAAAATTTAGGGATAAAAAAAATCTGTGAACAATATTAGTTAAGCCAGAGTATCATCTCATTTATTCTATCAAAGTTATAGTAAAAACTGATCAAAGATAGCAAAAGACACATACAAGAAAAAAAAAAATAATTAACAATCGTATTTTGACTGCATTAGAGGATAGCGTCATCTGCTTTGGAAAAAACACAGGACAAAGAAAAATAAATTGAATACATATAAAATATAATTTAATTTAATGTAACAAAGCACATGCTTTAGGCTACACATGAAATACCACTGCTTTGACCAATCAATGGTGTTTTTTTCTTATAAACATTTCAATTTTTCTTTTTAATCATAAATGTAAAATAAACTCGTGTGGAGATGTTTCACTTTATCTTTTTTTTATTATTATTTTTTATAATCATTGTTCAGCACAATATTATGCGGTATTTTATTTTTGTGGCAACATTGATTTGAGAAAAAATTTTCATTTATACAAACAGTGCTGATTTAATTTTTAATTAACTGCAATTTTTAATCTAAAAACATGTTTTAATGAAATGTGAGTGTACTATGTCAGAAGCCAGTTAAAAAATCTTTTGAATGGTACGTCATTCATTGTTTTGTGTTTTGTAAATGCATAGAAAATGGGATGATGACAACAGAAATAATATATATGATAAATAATATTTAAAGCAAAATATTTTATATTTTATTTGATTAAAGTTACTTATATTATTCAGTTAAAATTAATTTTCTTTTTGGTGCTTTTTAACATTTTATACTTTCTAAATTTCAAACAATCCTACCTGAATTCCTCAAAATTTGTAGCTTTACGCCAGATTGCAGTGCCTCATTTAAGATTGACCTAGAGGGTGAGTTCTACTTTATGATATAAATAAAGTGTAACATGTAGTATTGTGGTACCTCACTGTCTTACAATTACTTCAGAGGTGTCTCAGGTGGCCTGGTCTTATCTTTTATCATAAGTGGATGCGTGTGCACCCATAACATAGCTAACTACGATCCTCCAATTGGCAGATTGTTTCTCCCATGGGAGAATTTACGCTTGAGGGACCTCAATCACAATTCAAGTTCGATCATAGGAACACACATTCTATGATCAAACGTAAGATTTAAAATAGTGAAGCACTGCATTCCTAGTCTTTATCCAATTATGCATTTTTTGTACAGTACATGCAATTCTTACAGCATATATATTTTTTCTTTTGCTAAATGTTTTTATCTTATGATAGTACTGCGATTGTTATCATAACAAATTTTTTGTATGAATTTATCAAAATATAAAATCAAATTTGTATAAAATACAAAATGGAAGTTTAATTGATTACATTTAATGTTTAAAAAAAATAATAAGCAGCTAAACATTATTAAATTAAAATATTCAGTTGTTAGTTATTAATATCCATTAGTATTGTTCAAAAATACACTGTAAACAGATCAAGCTACCTAATCGGTTTGTAGATTGTCTTGCTTTAAAAATAATAAAATATTTTGAGATGTGTGACATTTTGGATGAATTCAAATCAAATGATGTAACTCCACTGTATGATTGTATGTGATATATAAATCATGTGTGTGATACTATAGAGTAGTTATGTATTAATAGTGAAATTATAGTTTTCTCTATTGATCATTTTTCTTTTTTCTGGCGATGTGCTTATATTAGTTATAGAGTTGTCATTTTGTGCTATAAATGTTGCAGTTTACTAGTTAATATTGTAAATCCCTGTATAATGGCATTCTGTTATCTGTAATATATTATATATTTGTTGTCAGTTGTTGGTAATAGTTATCTTCATATTGTCAATATTGAAATGTGCCTCCCTTCCTCCCAGAGTAACTTTTAGTGATATCTAGCTATTGAAATAGTTATTTATATGTTATATCCAGTCTGACTTTTCTCATTAAATATTTTTGCATAATACTGTCAGAACTATTATTTTATTTAATATGTAAATACTTCATTCATCAGTATTAATATAGATATATGTCATATTTGTTTATGTTTTGTGTTCAATACGATGTTATTAATTATTTATGAATTTATTTTGTTTCAGCAGATGTATTATAGTATCTGTATATACATAAATGTTTATAGATATGCATTTAGCCTTGTTTATATTATTAATCTGTATTTTGTTAATTATTTACAAAGTTTCCCCTGTTTGTTAAACTTGCTTTCAAAACTCATTTTTAAAAAATCATATTTTAAAGGCCTGCTTAAAGTAATTAAAATGATTTTTTTTAAAGATAAATGTAAAGGCATGTTTTTATTCAAAACTGTATAATTTTAAAAAGCACACAAAAACAGCAAGCACAAGCATTTAAAATAAGCTATTTTAGTTAAATGAAAAATAACTTATGTACTACAGATTTCAGAATTATACCAAAAGTTTTATAAAAGCTTGCTCTTAATGCCATATATAAAAGACCTGCTGCCATAATAATCATGTCATGTTTTATTTACAAAGGTAAGCGGTATCTAACCGTAAATAAGCCCTACTATAAAAGATTTAATTTAAATCATATATTATCTACAATAACAGATTTGCTTCATATATTTTACTATTACCCCAATTACCCTGTGGTTTAATCTTTAAGATATGAACAATTTTTAGTCAAAATAAATCATGCTGGAAGTGACATGAAACGTATTCTAATAAATTTATTTATGTTATTTTTTTTATTAATATTTTCTGTTTATAATGAAAAATAATACTCTGTTTTCTCCCAATTTTTATTAAAATTGGTGTATGGTGGTGGTGCCTTGGCAAAAGAAGGAAATTTTTCCCAAGCACATACTGACACACTGTTTCTTACACATAACTAATTTGTTCAGTATTTACATTATTTAGTTTATACATATATAAGAAATCCAAAAATCCAGGGATAATATACTTCATTAATTGCTAAAAGGTGTTAAATAAGAACCATAAACTATTCAATATTTTTTTACTGTTTGTATGATTTTTATTTAAAACCTTTTAGCAATTAATGAAGTATAATATATACATATGAAATCAATTTGTTTAATATATGAACTAGCAATATTGTAGATAGAAGGGGAAAAAAACATTGGTGAGAGTAGAAAAAGTTTCTCAAACACTTTTTATTACTCTATTCACTGTTTCATACTTGCAAGCAATTTCTTCAATATTAACACAATTTGTTTAATGTATATACACTTGCAAAAGTAATTTACCATTCATAAAATACTGAGGCAATTTAATGCATACATAAACAGTTAATAATACTACTTTATGAGTTTTGTTTTCTTGACTCCTTATAACATTTTATAGCAGTTGCTCTTTCTAAATCCTAAATTGCACCAAGGCAATTATTTAAAGGAAGTACCAATTTTTAAACACTTTTAAATTTATTTGCATGTGTTTTATGTTATATATACATATGTAATATATATTATCCTATTTATTTCAAGTAACAGTGCTGTCTTTTTACATTATTTTTTCTATCCTATTTTGATTTTAGTCAATCATTTATTTTTAAAAAAAACTGTATCAAAAATGTAATATACACATATTTTTAATAATATAGTTAACAATATTTTATTAACAATAGAAATGTATATTTGTTGTAATGTTTATAGTCGTCATATAAATTGTCTTTAAAATTTGTTTATTCTTTCTGCATCATGTTTTAGATATTGTTGTATGTTGCAGATTGAGAACAGTTGATTTAAAGTGTCCTTATTTGTAATTTAATTAATTAATTTATTTTGGCTTTATAAAATAAAAATCTCTATATAAGTGTCACAGGTTTAAATATCAACAGTTTATTTTATTCAATATTCTTGTCAGTAGACTATTTGCAAGCAGCTTATGTATATATATCTTGTATAATTTTGATGTTCAATTATGAATGTCTTTTGCTAGTGTTCGGTCATTAATCAGTGTTCTTAAATTATTTTATTTCTGTGTTAAATTTCATTTCATTCATAGACAGTATTAAAAAATAAATAATAAAATAGTGACAGTATATAAATGAATCAATCATTTCAAAAACCATATAACTCACAGAATCAGAACTTTTCAGAAAAAAAAACTGTATTCACAAGTAAACGAATTTTTATGGGGGTTTTTGGGCTGATTATAGACTTTGGACTTCAAAGTTCCTAAATATCGAATAACTTTTATAATTTATGAATAATAAAAAGAATAACTGATAAACTGTTCCTGACTTATGTTGTTTTAGTAAGAAACAAGGTTAGGTGGTATTTAATTTGAACAAAACAGTCATATTAAACATATTTTTAATCAAATTAAGGAAGATAGCACTTATACAGGAATATTTTTATGTTTTAATATGGTATTGCATGCAAAAACCATTTAAGTCGCTGACTTTATGTCATTTAAGTAATGAGTGAAAATTAGAAGGTATTGTTTGAAAAGGAAGGAATACACTGACTTATGTGGTTATTACTCAGATCATGGCTCTACCTTTATGAAAGCATTTGCAACCAAAAAAGTATATTTGGAAAAGACTTACCGTATTTTCCGGTAATAATGCCGCACCGAGTATAACGCCGCGGATAAATATTTATTTTTTACTTAGTGAACTAGTTTAACGCCGCACCGAGAATAACGCCACACTCGTTTTAAAGTACAGTACAGTCTCTAAAATCCGGAATCGTTCCGGACATGGCTTTTCCGGATTTTAGAGATCCTGAAATAACAACCTAAAATTATAAGCAAAAATTATAAATAATAATCATAAAAAATCATAATACTTATAAAAAAATCCTGTAGTTATTTTTTTTCTTTAATTACCGAATCATTGGAGTCGTTTTCCGAATCATCGGCAGCTTTTCTTTTGTTTATCATACTGTTCCACTGTTTAGCAACGGAATTTTATCCACTATTGACAGAGAAATTTGTTTTCTTTTTTACTAATTGCGGACATAATTTAATGCACTAGGATGAACTAAACAAAATTTAATATATATTAATAAACCTTAATGTAACTGAACGATCGCTGATCATATAAATAATCATGAATAAAATAAACCTCTCTCTAAAATTAATTTGAGAAAATGACTGGTACGGCCATCTATCGACAAAATGCCGAATATCAACTAGAATAGAAAAAATTTAACAAAATTGTTTGATGCTGCCATCTATGAACAAATTAAGAAGCAAAATTATGGAGTCCGAATTTTGGAGGTTTCTGGATTTAAGATGTCTGGATTTTAGAGACTGGACTGTATCATAAAAGCAAGCTTATCAAGTTTAAAGGTCTTAATTTAGGCAATATAAAGTAATACACATAAAATTGAATAATCTTAAATAAAATAACTTACCTTGTAATATAAATCATATGCACGATGCTCACAAATGTCATTATCAATATAATTTATTTAAAAAAAAAAAAATATCACATAAAACACTACAAATTAATTTTCAGTGTCTGAAAACCCATCAAAATCATCATCTTCGGTGTCGGTATGGAACAATTCCAAAACTTCAGGCGGCAAATGTTCATCAGTATCTGAACTGGACTCGTCGACGTCATCGAATTCTTTGTCATCGGAATGACTATCGAACCCATCGGTGCTATTTTGTTGGAATTCGGTAATCTCAGCTTTAAAAAAGGCTTTCTCTACCATATCCTTCGGAATTTTGTTCCAAGAGTTCAAACTCCACTCGCACACTTCAGAATTTGTTGCTTTTCGCATACGGCCTCCTTTTGTGAACGTGTGATTCTCTGCCGACATCCACGATTCCCAGTAGTGACGCATGTTGGCTTTAAATGAACGATTTATGGACAAATCCAAAGGTTGTAATATCTTTGTTAGTCCCCCTGGTACAATTGCCAGTCTTGTTTTTTCTTTGCCAAGGGTTTTTTTTGTTTCGTCTGTAAGGTGAGCCCTCATTGAGTCCATAATCAGCAGAGAGTTTTTTTGAAAAATGAAATTTGGTCATTTCCTCCAACATTTTTCTGCCCACTCCTTCATCACATCCTGGTTCATCCAGCCTTTTTCATTAGCGAGGACTACTATGCCTTTAGGGAAGTTTTCTTTTGGGATTGTTTTCCTCTTGAATATAACCATCGGAGGTAATTTATGTCCCGAGGATAAACATGAAAGCGCCACGGTAAAGCCATTTTTCTCGTTCCCAGTTGTGACGATAGGGACAGACTTTACACCGACAAAATCTGCTGAACGAGATGCGGGCATGTCAAACGAAATGGGGACCTCATCCATATTTCCTACCTCCGATGGCTTCAGTGCATATTTTTTCACTTCTTCTTTAACAAACTTTAGAAACAATTCTTTTTTCTTCTCCCAGTCATCGGGTAATTTCTGGCCAACAGTCGTCCGGGCTCTCATTGTCAACTTGTTTCTTCTAAAAAATCGGTTACACCATGATGGTCCACCTCTAAAATCATTTAGACCTTTGGCTACCGCCATCTGATTCGCTTTAATCCTTATTAGAACTGTTGATAAGGACCGGCCATTTTTTCTTTGATTCTCTGTCCATTCACAAAGTTCTTTTTCCAAATTTGGCCACTGAGCTTTAGGCCCGCGACGTTGCGCTCGTTTCAGTTTTGGCATTTTTAATAGCACTTCTTCCTGCTTTCGCCACTCTCTAATTCTTTTCTCGTCAACATTCAGCTCTCGAGCTGTACATCTATTGCCATTCACTTTGGCTAACCCGATTGCATGTAACTTAAACTTTGCCGTATAACTTCGGTGCTTTGAATTTTCAGAAAACATAATGACCTTGTCTGAAGAGCTCCACGTGCTAACTATCAACTAACTAACGTCTTCTGTCCGTTCGCTTTCGCAGTAGAATGGGATGCGAAGTAAAGACAAGTTGAGCTGTTTGCCTCTTTTTATTGTTGAAAAATATTATCAACATGGTGTAAAATAGTTTCCCGGTCGGCGCCGGTGAAGAATGGAGGGAGAAAATGGGAGGAGTTATTCCTTATAGGGCATGCAGGACGCTCTGAGGCAAACTTCAGGAGAGCCACTGTGATTGGATGCGACGTCTAGTCAAAGTGCAGTTTTCTACTCCTGAAAATTACATCATTTATAAACACCCTGATATGTTTACGTCGTGCGAGACTTTTTTTTTTTCGTACAAGTACGATATAAGATTATGGATTATTTTTTTTAAACAAGATTTCTAGTAAATTTTTACATAACGATCGGCAGTAAATTTGGTGCTACTTACAAGCCGCACCTAGTTATTGGCCGCAGTTTTGTTTTCAAAACAGAAAAATCTAGTTTAACGCCGCGGCGTTATTACCGGAAAATACGGTATGTGGTTTTTAAAATGACCGATTCAAATTTACTTAAATCCTATTTAATTATATATCATTATTTATTTGGTGATTTTGTAACTATATTTAAAACATGTTTTCTTTATAGTACCAGAAAGCTATTTATTATTTATTTATAAATGGCATTATACCTAAAACTAATGTACTGAAGTCTTCTTCAATTTTAAGTAGACAGAAGGAGTGGATTGAAATAAGATTGCCAAAGGCACAAATTTTGTTTCATGTCTTGCAAGTTTTAAGCCATATGATTAATTCACATTTCATGTTGGATGGTCACAAATGAAAGTGGTTCAAAGTCCAAATGTTGAAGTTTATCTTCTTCTCCCCTTTTTCTATTTATATATTATATAATATGAAAAGTACCTTGATAAGATACTAAAATCTGTTAAAATTATGCACTTGTAAAGAGATTTGTATTTAAGTATTTGTTGAACCTATGTGCATTTTACTTTTTTATTCTTACATTAATTATATGAATTATTATAAAATATTAGATTATTTCATAATTTAATGTCTGTTACTGTAAATGATTTATATATTTTTTCAATAATTTGTATTTATTGCCAAATTAAGAAAGCCCACAAAATTGTCTCATCATAGCAAAATATTAAGTTATTATGTTACTTCATATTTTGGTGTTTTTTGTTATATTGATTTTATATGTATTTGTATTTCATATTTAATTTTGAATTATTTATACTTTAAATGTTAAATAAATATATTTAAAGCATTAAAATAGTGTTTTTATTTCTCATATTATTGATAATTTATTTCATCTACTTTAATAAATTTTCTGTTATATAAATATATAACAGAACAGATTATTATATATAACAGATATAATATATATATTTATCACATTTATATTTTTTAAGTGTGCAATTATAAAATCTTTATGTTGTAGTTCAGAATACCAATGATCAATCTGAGTTTTATATTCAATTGTAAACATTTTGCATGCTATAAACAAAAAACATACGAAAATTTCTTGCATTTTTTCAAAGAAACAGTTATATATCCATGAATAAGGTGTGTCCCACCGAAATAAAGCCACCATGATTGTGTGCTGCAACTGGATACGAAACAAATATATTAAGAAAGTATATATACAAATACATATTTACAAGAAGTAACTGACTCCCTGCCTCACCTCGGCAGGAAAAAAAAATGAAAGTGTAAAAAAAGAAGAGAAAAGGTGTCCCGCTGAAATAAAACCACCACCCCTATTAGTGTTTATGGGAACTCCTGACATTCGAACTGCTAAAGGTCAGCAGTTTTATGACATCAGGAAGTTGTCAAATACCTGTTCTATGACAGTCGAACTTTGTGCAGACTTCAGAAGGTTGTATTTTCTATTTCTCTTACAGTACTGCAATGGGAAAGCAAACTCAGCTATCAGAGTTAGTGAAAGGCCAGATAACAGCTTTTAAGGAACAAGGCCTTTCTCCTAGACAAATATCTGAGCAAATCAAACGATTTAAAACAGTAATAGACAATTTTGTGAATTGGGGCAATGCATACGTGTATACAAACATAAGGTGTACATGCAGAAAATTGACTTCCAGGCAGGAAAGAGATGTTGTGCGTCGTATTTCATGAAGTGGTATTTCTCTAAGACAATTGGTCGAAAAGTATAACATCTCTGTGATAAAACCAACCCTGTCACGGATTGTAAAATGTAGAAGCAACTTAGGCTATAAAGAAAGGAAACAGCAGCCCATGTTGAAAGCTATCCATAAGCAAAGAAGAGTTGATTGGCCAAATATCATCATACCTGGAAGTAGCAGTGGCATCATGTTATATTCTCGGATGGGAAAAAAATTAATTTAGATGGCCAAGACGGCCTTGCTTTTTATTGGCATGACATGAGGAAAGAGGAGGAAATTTTCTCCAAAAGACAGCAAGGTGGAGGCTCGTTAATAATGTGGGGAGGCTTCGGCTATTGTGGTAAACTTAACCTGGCTTTTACCTCAGGCTGCATGAAGGCTATCGATTACCAAAAAATGCTAGAAATCCATTTACTGCCATTTGCAGAGAGAATTGGTGGCTTAAGTTGGATATTCCAGCTGGACAACGCCCCTATTCACGTTGCAAAATCCTTCTGGGAATGGTTTTTGAATAATGTGCATGTCATGGAATGGCCTGCCCTTTCCCCTGATCTCAATCCACAAGAAAATGTGTGGGATATCCTGAGTAGGACTGTATATGCCAATGGCAGACAGTTTCAGCTGTGGCAGAATTGTAGGCCGCCATCATTAAAGCCTGGGATAATATTGATGCTACTGGCCTCCAAGGATTGGTACATAGTATGCCACATCGTATATTCCAAGTCATATATAAGCATGGCGGATATATTGGCTATTAACAGTTGTGGCTTTATTTCGACGGGACACTTTTTTCCCCTCTACTTTGATTTTAAACATTCATTTTTATCTGCCCCAGTGGGGCAGGAAGTGAGTTACTCCTTGTAAATATGTATTTGTATATAGACTTTCTTATATATTTGTTTCGTTCTTATTGGTTTGTTTCATCTCCATTTACGGCACACAATCACGGTGGCTTTATATCGGTGGGACACTCCTTGTGTGTGCAATCCATACACAAATGAACAAAAATGTTGCACAATATCCACATAATCATGTGCTGCAGCAACAGATCATTTCATGCTTTTTATTTTACAGTGTGATACCAAATATTTTTTTCTTCAATTTGTTGTCAGTCACCTAATTGCCATCATGATCAAATCTTCACTGAAAAATATGAGCTCAAACATCATCTTTAAATTTCTAAAGTTCCAGAAGAATTCATCAAGGATTTCTCTAGACATTTGACCAAACGTCTAAAATCAAAATTGCCCCCCCTCCCCCCCCCCTTTTTTTTGGCCTTATAGTGTATATTGCATGTAAAAATTAAAGGAAGGTATTAGGTAAGTGCCAAATAGTGATTTTTGCTAATACTGAATATTTGACTAGCCGAATACCCCTATATTTCAGGGTTTAAAGGTATTAAAAAGTTAATATCATATATTCTAATACGAGCAAATCTTGTGTGCGGTTATATATATATATATGCAAATTTTATCTTAAAAACGGCTCTAACGATTTTGACGAAATTTTGTATCTTACCGTTTTGGGGCACCAGAAAACCATTGGAAAAGGTCACATGTTCGAGAAAATTAGATTAGTGGGTCATTTTAGGTCATTGTCAAGCTAATTGTATCTAAAAAACGGTTCAAACGATTTTGACGAAATTTTGTATCCGACCATTTTCGAGCACGAGAAGACTATTGGGCTGGGTCACATGTTCGAGAACTTTCGATTAGTGGATCATTTTTGGGTCAACGCGGGTCAAATTAATTTTATCTAAAAAACGGCTCTAACGATTTTGATTAAATTTTGTGTCCTACGAGTTTCAAGCACAATAAAATCATTGGGCTAGGTCACGTTCGAGAAAATTCGATTAGTGGGTCATTTCTGGGTCATTGTGGGTCAAGATCTAAAAAGCGGCTCAATTTACACTAAATTTTGCATCCAATGGTTTTCGAGCACGAGAAGACTGTTGCGCTAGGTCACATGTTCGAGAAAATTCAATTAGTGGGTCATTTTGGTCATGGATCATTATGGGTCAAGCTATTTTATCTTAAAAACGGTTCATAGGATTTGAAATAAATTTAGCACCCTACAGGTTTAGGGAACGAGAAGACTATTAGGCTAGGTCACATGTTCTTGAAATTTCGATTAGTGGGTCATTTTGGTTATGGGTCATTATGGGTCAAGCTATTTTATCTTAAAAACGGCTCAGACTATTTACACTAAATTTTGCATCCTATGGTTTTCGGACACGAGAAGACTGTTGGACTAAGTCACATGTTCGAGAAAATTCAATTAGTGGGTCATTTTGGTCATGGGTCATGATATTTGAACCCAAATTTAATTTTGACCGAGCATAGCTCGGTCTTCCCTGCTCGTTTAAAACAATTTTACATCATATATAACACAAATACTTTCATTTTGATGAACAAGACCTTTTCAAATGTAAACTTTAGACTGAAAAAAAAATCTATGCTTTTAATTATTATTTAAGATTAAAAAAAGGATAGTCTTAAAACTTTTTTAATTAATAAAACTTTAAACTTCAGGGCTTCTAATATGAATTTAAAAAAAAATCTTATATTCTAAAGCAAATATTTCAAAGTCGAAGAAAATTTTTCAATGAATTAGATGGAAAATTTTACAATCTTATAGAAGAATTCGTCAGGAAGGAATTAAAAAGAAGAAAAAAAAAAATACAATCTTATAAAATGGTGACAGCTGAGTTTCTTATGATTCAGCAAGGAAATTTTTAAGTGTACCAGAGAGCAGTGTCTGGAGTGAGCAATTACTTTCAAAGGTTGGAAACATACAGGGTACTCTTAAAATTTTAGAACAAACTTTCACGGGAAATAATGTGTTCAAGACAAATATTTTCAGAACAGGAAACCAGCATCGAAATGCACTTATTGAATCAAAAATACAGGATATGTCACAACAAGATGAACTGGAATTTTCATTCCCAACTTTAACAATAATGAAGATGTTTTAGCAAGATTTTCTTCATGTTAATTTTTCTTTGTATGAAATGTGATGACATCATTGGAAGTGACTGAATTTGGATCATATATGTACTATCAGCTGCATTCTGAATAATGAAATGTAGTTGTTTGGATCCCCCCCCCCTTTCTCAGTATTGTCTGGATGTGAATGGTGGCAATTTCCAGTACTTCTTGTCATGTCATCATATTTCACTGAAAGCAAAGTAAGTCTGCTAAAAATATCATTACAATATCTTCATTATTGTTTAAGTTACAAACAAAAGTCCAAGTATTATGTATTTTTAACTGAATAAGTGGATTGTGATCCTGGTTTTTTATACAAAAACTTGTCTTGATGCCTATTATCTTGGTGATGATAATAGGCATTAAGACAAACTGTTTCTTCCAAACCCCTGAAACTTTATTCCATTTTGTTTGGAAACACTCTGTTTGTGAGAAAGCAAGAAATTGAAAAATGCGAGACAATATTCAGTGACTTGCATTTATACATCATTAATTCCCATTTTCAGTGCCCTGGAGCAAGTAAAACTGCTGTACGCCTTTGTCTCTGTGAAAAATTCTGGTAAAATTTGTTTTGGGGTTTGAAAATCATATGTACTTACTCGGATTTAAAATTTAACATCATAATTTATTTATTTGAAATTCAAAGCCTTTTAGCAATAAGATATTCAAAGTAAGTCTGAAAAATAATAATAAAATTAAAGGTTACTAATATTTACTTTGTATGTTTTCGGATTTCTGTTTAAACTTTTAAAAAATAATAAAATATTTCTTATTGTCCAAATTCTTTGAAATTTTCAGGAATTATAAATATAACATTTCCAGTTCCTGTGTACAATTTTCGTTCTAAAATATTGATATTTAGCTGTAAAAGGCGGAGATTTTCTTCTCACTTTTTTTTTAATATCGAAATCCTATAGGGATAAAAAATTGAGAAAAGTGACTTTCGTATTTTTTTTTTCAAAGGGTTAATATTCGTATTTTTTTTAAATGGATTGCGCCGCTGGAAAGAAAATAAACGTACATGACAAGCTTTTTTTTCCGTAATTTGATTTCGCAAGCCGATGCGTAATTTTGAAGTATGCTGAAAAAAGGGAGGGAGGTTGTCGGATGCATTAAATGTTTCTTTCTTTTTTTTTTTAATAGCTATCATCCAAACTCTCTGAAATTTGTATGAGTAAAATATATGTTTCTGTAGCCTGTATAAAGAATTAGTGAAAAAAATATTGTTATTCAGTAGTAAATGCGCTTGTAAGAAGATTTTTTTTCATGTCGGGTCGTTTAATAGTTTAAAAATAAATAGTTCTTATTGTCCAAACTCTGAAATTTTTATTGGTAACTAGCTGACCCGCCTGGGCCCCTTGATAATAACCTTAAATACACGTCAGATTTGTATGATTTTATATATTTAACCCTATTTTTGTCTGAATTTATGTTTTTAAGTGAAAAATTCGCGAAAAAATTTGATATTTTAGTGGTAAAAGCACTCGTAAGAAGACCATTTTCTTGTTTTTTCACGTAGGGTCATTTCAGAGTTTTAAAGAAAAACAGTTCTTGTTGTCCGAACTCTTCGAAATTTTCATCGGTTATAAATATAATGGTGTTGCAGTCCATGTCAAAATTTCGTGAAATAATATTCACGAGTTGGGAAGATCGAGGTTATGCTCGGTCCAAATTAGCTTTAAGTTCAAATATCATGACCCATGACCAACTAATCAAATTTTCTCGAACATGTGACCAAGCCCAATTGTCTTCTCGTGCCCGAAACCCGTAGAATTAAAATTTAGTCAAAATAGGCTGAGTCGTTTTTTGATAAAATTAGCTTGACCCAAAAATGACCCACTAATCGGATTTTCTCGAGCATGTGACCTAGCCCAATGATTTTCTCCTGTCCAAAAACCGTAGGATACAAAATTTAGTTCAAATCGTCTGAGCCGTTTTTAAGATAAAAATAGCTTGACCCATAATGATCCATGACCAAAATGACCCACCAATCGAAATTTCCCGAACATGTGACCTAGCCCAATAGTCTTCTCGTTCCCTAAAACTGTAGGATACTAAATTTAGTTCGAATCATCTGAGCTGTTTTTAAGATAAAAATAGCTTGACCCATAATGACCCACTAATCGGATTTTCTCGAACATGTGACCTAGCTCAACAGTCTTCTCATGCCCGAAAACCATAGGATGCAAAATTTAGTCGAAATAGTCTGAGCCGTTTTTTAGATAAAATTAGCTTGACCTACTAATCAAATTTTCTCGGACATGTCACCTAGCCCAAAGACTTTCTCGTGTCCGAAACTCGTAGGATACAAAATTTAATCAAAATCGTTAGAGCCGTTTTTTAAATAAAATTAACTTAATCCGCGTTGACCAAGTAATCGTAAGTTCTCGAACATGTGACCCAGCTCAATAGTCTTCTCGCGCCTGGAAATGTTAGGATACAAAATTTAGTCAAAATCGTTTGAACCGTTTTTTAGATGCAATTAATTAGCTTGACCCTGACCCATGGTGACCCAAAATGACCCACTAATCGAATTTTCTCGAACAAGTGACCTAGCCCAGTGATTTTCTGGTGCCCCAAAACGGATACAAAATTTTGTCAAAATCGTTAGAATCGTTTTTAAGATAAAATTTGAATATAACCACACACATACACAAAAGATTTGCTCGTATTAGACTATATGATATCTAACTGTAAAAGAAATGTTTTGTTTTTTTTTGTTTTTTTTTTTACGTCGAATCTTTTAACATAACAACAAAAGTTCTTATCATCCGAACTCTGAAATTTTAATCCGTTATAAATATAACTGTATCCAAGCCCTCTTTAAAATGTCGTGAAAAACTATGCATACTTAGTAGTGAAAACATGAGCCAAAGCCGCGCCGAAACAACCGCATTTTAGCGTTTTCATCGAAACTCTCAGATTTTATTATTTTTTTAAAAATACTTCTACTCATCCGAACGTTTCGAAATTTTTGTAGGTGATGTAAATCCGGTCTGCCGCGACGCTCTGAAAAGATTGTGTCGAAATACCGACGTCTTCCTGAGGCATGAAGTGACCTGCAGTCTCGAATTTTTCCAAAAGGATTAAAATTCGTATTTTAGGTAGCTTTCAATACAAAAAAGTATAAAGCTACCTATTGCAGCCGTTCGGAGGAAAGCAGTTCCGGAAAATTTTGGTATATTTTCACCGATCATGACCCTCAGACCCCAAAACCACCCTCCGTTCAAATGTTGATTTATATATATAGATATATCCATATATATATATATATATATATATATATATATATATATATATATATATATATCTGACCTATGTCATACGATAACGCTCGTATTTATAAATCGATTTTGATGAAACTAATTGTGTGTATTAAACTCATCAATGTCTCGACCGAGTTCGTTGGCCAGCTTGGTCCGCCATTTTGTTTCAAGATGGCGGCCATTTAAAAATTTAAAACTAAAATAAATATACAAAAAAGTTAAAAATTCAAATTTTTTAATTACGTGTTAGGCATTGATACAAGGATTCCAGAGCATTTTTTGGTTTACCTCTATCTTAAAAAAATGGCTGAGATAGAGCAGTTTGAAATTCTAGGGTGGCTGACATTTTGAAACAAAACAGCACATTAACTTCATTGTTGTAATAATTTTCCCAATCATACGCATAAAACTATATATTCATATACGTTAGCGCCAAAATTGGCAACATTGGCGACAAAATTGGCAACATTGGCGACAAAATTAGCAAAATTTGTGACATTTGGCGAAATATCGCCAAGTTTGGCGACCAAAATAAGTCTTTATAAATGAAGCCAATTTGGCTATTGCTCAATAATTTGGCAAAATTCTTATTCAAATTCAGTATTAACGAATGTTTTGTAAACGTTTCTTTGCATTTTAACTTGCTGTTTTCGTGTAAAATTAGGTAAAATTTTAAAACGAAGATATAGGAAAGCTACCTTTTCCTCCCGGTACAGGCCGGAAGGACTTTTTCCAAAACTTATTGCAGCATCGAAGAGAGGAAAATCTCAACTTTAAATGAGTATTTTAGTGTATTGGTACCTCTTATATCGAACTCGAGTGAAGCATCGCCGAAAGGAAAAAAAAGTCAATCGCGAAAACGACACTTTTTTTTTTCAAAGGGTTAACAACAATATTTTTTCGAACTGGTTGCGGCGTCTAAGACGTAAAAGTACGAAATTTAAGAATGTCTTTTTTTTTTTTTTTTTTTTTCGTATCTCGAACGGTTCGGCCGTAGGACGTTAAGACAAACGACCAAATAAAAACAGTATTTGGTTCTTTTCTTCTACGCACTCCGAAAGTATAGCCAGCGCGCTTGCCGATTTTTAGAAAAAAGAATGCGTTTTTAATTAATATCTCAGCTAGTTATGAAAAATAAATTAAATCTGAGCCTCGTGTGCATCAGGACCTGCCTTGGACTACCTCACTCAAATTTGCAGTTGATTTCGCTAGCCATCACCGTCACACATACAGGGCGAAATTTTCTTTTATTATTATAGACTAGCTGACCTGCCCTTGCCCGTGATAATAGATAAATTTAAAAAAAAGTTTTTATGATTTTACGTCTTTAACCCGAGTTTGATAAAATTATATTTTTAAATGAGAAATTCGCGATTTTTTTTTCTTTTTTTTTTTTTTTTTTGATATTTAGTGATAAAAGCTCTCCTAAGAAGACATTTTCTTGTTTTTACATGTAAGGTCGTTTCATAGATTTAAAAAAAAAAGTTCTTATCCGAACTCTTTATTGGTTTTAAATAAAACTGTTCAGCCCATGTAAAAATTTCGTGGGGAAAAAAAAAATGTTATCTAGTTGTAAAAGAAATATGTTTTCTTCTCGCTTTGTTTGTTTTCGCGTCGGCTCCTTTAACATAACAATAAAAAAATAATTCTCATCTTCCGAACTCTTTGAAATTTCAATCTGTTATGAATATCCAAGCTCTCTTTAAAATTTAGTGAAAAAATATGCATATTTTTATATTTTGTACTGAAAACATGAGTCTCTCTAAGCAGAGCAACCACGCTAAATCCACACTTTTTCGCGTTTTCTTCTTCTTCTCTTTTTTTTATCTTTTAATTTCTCAGATTTTATTTTATTTAAAATATTTCTGCACGTCCGAATATTTCGAAAATTTTCTAGGTGGTGTAAATCTTATTTACCAAGGTGCTCTAAAAAGATTATGTCGAAATGTGGACGTTTAGTTACTTTTAGTGTTTAAAAAAAAAAAAAAAAAAAAAGTCTCCATGAGGCGCAGATTGACCTGCGTTCGCTGTAGAGTTTTTGAAAGGGTTAAAATTGGTATTTCACCGTTGATTAGAAGAAGGTTTTGTCGTTTAGAGCTTATTTTTGGTTTGTGGATAACTTTAAAATTGTGCCCTGGAGGGGCGTTGACATAAGGGAGATAAATGTCCTTCGGGAAAACGACACTTTTTGAAAATATTTCAAAAGGTTAACAACGATATTTTTTCGAATTGATTGCAGCATTTGAGACGCAAGAGTACGATCTTTCTGAATATGTTATCCAATTTTAGCTGTACCGAATGGTTTTGCCGATTTAAAGCCATGAAATAACACACACACACACACACACGAAAAACGCGTTTTCGCTTCTTTTTCTATTTAGACCGGGAGGCGGCAGCACAGACAATCACCTCATCGAGTTCACTGCTGAAATTTCAGAATTAGTTAAAACTTGATTCGCATATTAAAACGCAATCGGTCTGCCAAGTCATATCTTGGTGGAAAACACCCGAAAACCGGATTTTAGCGGTTGGCTCGTAGGTTTACCATTGTGTGTTCCTGCTCCCACTCCTCCATGTTTTCATACTTTGGCTGCAGGAAAATGCAATAATAAACCTACGTGTCAACCGCTAAAATCGGATTTTAAGGTGTTTTCCACCAAGATATGACTTGGCAGACCGATTGCGTTTTAATATGCAAATCAAGCTTTAACTAATTCTGGAATTTCAGCCATGAACTCGATGAGGTGATTGTCTGTGCTGCCGCCTCCCGGTCTATTTCGATGCGTAAAGCGGGTTCTGGGCATGCGCGATTGCTTTTGCTGTCTTGCAAAGAAAGAGATGAGTTTTTAATTAATATTTTGGCTAATTATCAAAATATTTAAAATCCGAGACTCAGATGCATCAGAATATACTTTGGACTACCTAAATCCAAATTTTCAGACCTGTGCGAGCTGTAGATTTCGCTAGCCATCGGCAACAAACAAACAAACACACACACACAGGCAAAAACTTTCTTTTATTAGTATAGATAAATATAATGGTTTTGAAGCCTGTGTAAAACAAAATATGAAAAAATATTGATATTTAGTTGTCAAAAAACTGTTCTCGCTTTTTTTTTCGCGTCGAGTCCTTTAACATTAAAAAAAAAAAAGTTCTTATCATCCGAATTCTTTGAAATTTTTATCAGAATATAACGGTTTTCAAGCCTGGTAAAAATTTCGTGCAAAATATGGATATTTAGTCGTAAAAAGACGAACCGAAGCCGTTCTCGTTCTGAGCAAAAATTTTACAGATTTTTTTTTTTTTTTTTTTTTTGGGGGGGGGGGGGTGGGGGGTGGAGGGGAATACTGGTCGTTCGAATGATTTGAGATTTTTATTGGTAATGTAAATCTTGTGTACGAAGAACCAAGAACGTGTAAAAGGATTGTGTTAAAATACCGACATTTACTTACTTTTAGCGTAGAAAAATAGTGTGTCCTGATGCACGAAGTGGCCTACAGTCGCGAATTGAGTTGACATTCGTATTTTTTAAAACGAACTGCACCGTCGCGAGAAGAAAGTGTTCGTTTTAAGTGGATATTTTTCGTTATTACGTATCTCTCAAACTGAGCCTCATGCGAGCTTCGACAAAAAGGAGGAAACAAGTTGGTAAGTGTGATCGAAGATTGCGCAAAGGGTTTCGTTTAATATTCCTTTCAAAACACTTTATCCATTCTTTAATAAATCGAAATAAATTTCATTTTCCAAAAAAAAAAAAAAAAAAAAAAAAATAGTCATGTCAATTTACCTATTTATTTTTCCGTTTTTTCGAATATCTGAACCAGCCCGCTATTATACTCTGTCAAAATAATATCTGTCATGTGGACTAAATGCGATATTTAAAAAAAAGAAATCAATTTCAAAATTAAACATCTTGTATAGAGAACTTCAAAATGTTAAAATATGCCAATATTTCCATAATCGGGTTTTTATCATGATTCAATACGTTCCTCAAACTCATATGACGTTATAATCACTTGCTGACGTCATACCTTACTTGCTCCTGCTCTCTCTATTACTCATATTGATACTCTCTTTGTATTATTCTCAAACATTTGAAAAATCAGTTAAACTTCCAATATGACGTCAGATTAATTTTCTTTTTAATTCTCTAATGACGTCATATTAAGCTGCTTTCTGTACTTTCACATACTCATACTCCTTGTACTATTGAGAAATATTTGAAAATTTCCGTTTTATTACCAATATGATGTCATATTAATCTTTTTTTCAATTGGTGAAACGCCCATGTTTGGAACTAACCTTGCCCACAGATTACGGAAGATTAGTTATTTTATATTTTACTAGCTGTTAGCAGTGATGTCGTTCACGAAACATTAAAAGAAAAATAAATGTCTTAAATAAGGAAAACGTTTCACCCCCGATAATTAAAAACATATGTACTCTTACCGATTGCGTTTTAATATGCGAATCGAGTTTTAACTAATTCTGGAATTTCAGCCGTGAACTCGATGAGGTGGTTGTCTGTGCTGCCGCCTCCCGGTCTAAAACATTTAGACCGGGAGGCGGCAGCCCAGACAATCACCTCATCGGGTTTACGGCTGAAATTCCAGAATTAGTTAAAACTCGATTCGCATATTAAAACGCAATCGGTCTGCCAAGTCATATCTTGTTGGAAAACACCTTAAAGCCCGATTTTAGCGGTTGACTCGTAGGTTTACCAATGTGTTTTCCTGCATCCAAAGGTATGAAAACATGGAGGACTGGGAGCACGAACACACAATGGTAAACCTACGAGCCATCAGCTAAAATTGGGTTTTCGGGTATATTCCACCAAGATATGACTTGGCAGACCGATTGCGTTTTAATATGCAAATCAAGCTTTAACTAATTCTGGAATTTCAGCCGTGAACTCGATGAGGTGATTGTCTGTGCTGCCGCCTCCCGGTCTAATTTGAAAAATCCGTTAAACTTCCAATATGACGTCAGATTAATTTTCTTTTTAATTCTCGAATGACGTGATATTAATCTGCTTTCTGTACATACACATACTCATACTCCTTGTATTATTGAGAAATCTTTGAAAATTTTCGTTTTATTACCATTATGACGTCATTTATTTCATTTTTCACGTGGAAATCTTTCAATAGAAAATTAATTATCGTAGAAAGAATTTTATTGTGGATTTTTAATTGTTGGCAACTGCTATAACGAAAAATGTTTAAATTTAATAGGAAAAGGCTGTTAAATTTTTGGTTTTGTATCTCTCTATATTAAAATAATACGACTTTTTCAAAATTTTATGATTTTCAGCATGACAGTAGATATTCAGCTGTACAAAATTTCAAGTCTGTAACTTATACAGTTTCTGAGAACCGGCTGAGACAGACAAACAGAAAAGCGAGACCAACAGGGTTTCGTAAGATGAATGAAACCCTAAAAAATCGCAAAATCTAACTTTATAATTTTTTTTTTTTTTTTTTTAAGAGTTAATATATATATATTTTTTCGAGCCTGTTGCGGCAGTTTAAACGTAAAAACACGAAATTAAGAATATGTCTATGTCTTCCGTTTGTATTACCACTTTCCAACCTTGTTGAAAAGTGTTTATGATTTCGGTTTGTCTGCTGTCTGTCCATCCGTCCGTGCTCTAACCCTCGTAAATATACTCGGATTTCCCTGAAATTTTGTATGTTATTGACGTTTATTATAGCATGATCCCTATGGAAAATGAAGTGTATTGCACTTATAGTTTAATTACAGGGCCATTCAAAAGTATTCCGTTACATTACAGTCAATGGAAAAAAATCCATTTAAAACATGGTGAAATTGATATACACTTATGAAGCGCACTAAAACATGCTTTTTGTAAAATATGGAGGTGTAAATTCTTTATTATTCATTTACGGGGTCACACAAAAGAATTCTGTTACAGAATGTTCTATGGGGAAAAGTCGTTTGCAGCGTAATTTAATGATATTTCACTATTTCAAACATAATGAAATTTATATGCATTACAGAGGTGCACTATAAATTCCTCACTGAAAGGTATGGTGTGCATTGCGTTTATCCGCCTTTTACAGGGACACACGAAATAATTCCATTACAGTTTGCGATAATTGCAGTCTATGTGCGTGATAAGTTCGTATTCAACTTTGGTTTGCGTTTTTGAGTTTAACTAAATTTTTGCATAGTACGTGGTGTGTATAAATTTTGTTGATCATATACAGGGCTACGCAAAGGAATTCGTAAGTATTACTGACTATGTGTGTAAATTGCTTAAGGATATTTTTAATTGGGTTGCGCAATTTCCTGCTGAACTATATTTTGTAGACTTATAGAAGTTTGTGGAATATAAATAAATTCATATACAGGGCTACGCAAAGAACAAGATACATTGTCGTTTATGGTTAGTAATTGCTGGAAGTAAGTTTTAGATTGCCTTACGCGTTTTTTACCTGAATTAAATTTTAACTTAATATGTGGTGTTAGTGTGTACAAAAGTCTTTAGATAATATACAGAGCTGTACAAAGGATTTCGAATGCATTTTCATCGACTGGCAAAAATTGCTAGATGTGAATTTTCTAACTGGACTAAATTTTATCCTGCTATGTAGTATATATTCAAATCTATAGATCATGTTGGAAAGTGTTTCATAATCTATGCTTTACGCATGATTTTTCTTTCTTGTTAATTAATATTTCGGTTATTATCAAAAAACGAAAAATCTGAGCCTCAGGTGCACCAGGATCTGCATTGGACTATCTACATATAAAATTTCCGATTGAGTTGTCTAATTTTATAATTTAAAAAATTACAAAAAAAAAAAAAAAAAAAAAAAAAAAAAACTCTAATAAATAAAAAATAAACAAACAATAAATAAATCTGTAAATATATCAATTTTTAATGAAGAAACACAGCATTAAAACATAATGACCTAATAACGAGTAAAGAGACAATTAATTCTTTTGGTGGGTTAGCACTTGATTTTACCAACAAGTGTCAATAGAAATGTATCTGGCATTGACGGCGACGACTTGTTGACGCCTGTCGAAAAAGCGCAAATAATTTATTGTTTGATTTTCGTTTGTGACAGTAGGAAATGTGTTTATTGAAACGTTTATTATTTTATTTTATTATTTTTTTAGAGATCTAATTCGATATGAATATTTTCTTTTGTTTTAAGTCAACCAGTATTAGGTTAAGGTTTGCAAATTTGTAGTCTTCTATTCTCTGCGAGTCATAATCGCTTTTCATATGAAAATGATGTTAGTGATTCTTATATCTGTTTTTCAACATGAACTCTGCTCATGCTGCGGCTCTTCTCTGCATATTCTCGAAGTCACTTTCATTCGTAAGTATAGATATAATTAGCATGTATTGTTATTCCGATAGAAAGCAATCGAACAGTGTTGCGTCTTTTCCTATAAAAGCATAGGATCATTCAGATAACGATGTCAATTATGGCGTTCTTAATGTAGCACCTGATTTTGAGTGACACAAGAATCACGAAAGATTACTTTGAGGAAGGAATCTAAATCTATTATAGATGTACACCTTTGATAGGAAATAGAAAAACGTTGTTATATTCTTCGGCATATAAATAGCAATTTCTGCAAATATCATGCATTTATTCATAAAACGCACTTCGTTAATGTTTGTATAACACATATGCTTGTTGGGGGAGAAAAATGAGAAAATAATTTTAAGGAAGTATATTTTTATTTGATACCAAACTTCTCTTTTGATTAGATTGAATGTAAATTTCCCCAAAAAATTATTATGTTCGTGGGATTAACAGTTATTTTCATGTAAGAAGATGTTTAAAAATGCTATATTATTTTAAAAACAATTTATAAATATTTTTTTTATTCTATTTCATACTTTCGGACTTTCGGTATCGGGCTCCTGCTTTGATGACACAAATTCTTTCTTGCTCGGGAGGGCTCGCGACCTGCGTTATACACGGCCGGTGCATGACGTTTTAAACGTCACATGTAGTGGATCATTTTTACACGGTAATTACGGGTGTAAAGCGACGCACCCCCGTTTTGCACCAATCACCTTGTAAAAATGATCCACTACGAGGCTAACGAAAAAGACAGGCTACCACGGTGCACAGTGCATCCCACTTATCTCTTTTTACAGACCACTAGAGTGACGTAATGCTCTTTTCGTACACCTGCATTGGTGCATTCGAGCATCACGTGACTGCCGCGGTCTGTAAAAAAAGATATGCGTAAAGCACCGCGGTAGCCTTTTTATTTCGTTAGCCTCGATCCACTACATGTGACGTTTTAAACGTTATGCACCGGCCGTGTATAACGCAGGTCGCGGAGGGCTTGAATTCAAATCGTCGGGCTCCGAAAAGCGAGCCCGAACGCCTCTCAAAAAACTTTCAAGCTGAGCGTCTAAGAAATTCAAGTAGAGATCCTACATTAGAGAGAGATTTTGACGAAATGTCCGCCATGTAAGTTCGAAAGCAGGTGGAACGCAATAGAAAGTAAAGAATTTTCATCACCGTCTAACACTTTTTATTGTGTATTAAAATCATGGAAAATTTGTTTTATATAACTTCAGATAGTCATGAAAATACATTGCGTTCTATTGCGTTCCACCTGCTTTGTAACTTACATGGCGGACATTTTGTCAATGTCCAATCTCTCTCTAATGTAGGATCTCTAAATTCAAGCGCTCGAATACGCCATCTGGTGGAGAAAAAATATAACCTTGCTTCAGGAAAATCCCTTGCAAGCCCATTGCATTAAATGCATTTTGAATTTGTTCATAATGATTATTTTTTTGCACAATTTCAGACTTCATGTGATATTTGTGTTCTGTGTTTATATGACAAGGTAAAAATTATCCAAAATAGAAAAATCTAACACATTAAAACTCTTTTACAATAAATAATGGTTTCAATGGCACTTTAGCAGCATTAGTTAAAGGGAGAATTTTCCTGTACCGACGGCTGCGATATGCGCCTCTATAGGCCATTTTTTGTCCCAATCTCTTATAAAGGTAATTTACGATGTACTAATTCGATTGTAAGAAGTTCCGTCAGAAAAAAAGGGGCGTAGACTAGTGAGGTATATCTTCTCGATGTGATTGGTTGTTAATAGAAATGCTTTTGACTGTCTCATAATTTTGTAATTCTACCTTTAAGTCAGCTGTGAAAACCTAAACAAACATAAACAATAAACGCTGTGGATTAAACAAACAAATAAATAAACATTAGCAGGCGTGTATTATTTATTCATATAAGTCCGGTTTTAAAATACAATTAATTACATGATCAGTTTTAATATTGTTGTTTCTCATTACTGAATTAGATACTGTGGCATGTTGTTTATCATAGAAATTTTATATGAATGACAGCGTAAATGTATAGTGAATTTCTGTTTGATTTTGTTTCATAATTTCACAATTAAAAGACTTTCTCAGCAGTTGCTTTTAGAATCTCTATTACTCTGTATGTACACACATTATTATTATTATTAAATGTTGTTCTATAATTGTTTTATTTAAGCAGACTCTGAGTTTTGTTTAACTTTTGTCTTATTGAAAATAAAAAGTATATCCGTGCACGCTCCCAAAGCACTTAATACTTCTTATGGCATTTTTAAAAAATTTAAATGTTGAAAAAAGGAGCAGCCATTTGTAATGTTGAAATTTATGAATATATGTTGTAATTTGTTATATTTTGCATTATATGGATCACATTTCACATATTATTAGACTTGTGAACATGGCAAAATATATCTGGAATATAACACCTACAGTATATCTTTATATTGCATAATATAGATCATTTCACACATTGTTAAATTAACTAACATGATCCAAATATGCCTGGATCAGATGATTATTGTGCTGTCCTCTAAAAAAAAAAAAAAAAAAAAACCCATTTTTTAAAAATTATCTCTATACAAAGTGTAATAAAGAATGCAAAAAAATTAAACATGGCTAAATTTTTACAGCTTGTTCTGACTAAGATTTTAATGTTGAGCATCTTTCATTGGTACAACTCTATTATCCCGTCGACCACTTTTCATAACAAAAAAATATCGCCAAACTATAACGCCAAATAAACGGAAGAATGTTGCCATAGGAATATCAAAATAAATAAATAAATAAAATATAAGAACTTAAGGAGACAGTTGTTTTTTTAATTAATGAAATAACTAATAAATCAGTAAAACTTAATGAAAAATACACGCAAATGTCGAATTAAAAACCACTTGATGACATAACAAACACGTATAATGCTTCTGACATCAAGTAAATGGGACTGCATTTTTGGCGTTTAATCTTACAGTTTGGCGATAGTTTTTTGTTATGAAAAGTGGTCGATGGGATAATAGAGTAGTACCCTTTCATTTTACCACTTTATTACAAACAGGCAGCCAACTAAGTGAACTAAGTGAGAATTTGAAAAGAACCCACTTTTCCAAAAAATAACCCATGTCACCTGAAAAAAACTCACACCGGACATAATCAGCTGAAAATAAAGTATTTTATTACATATTAATGGTTTAACATAGAAACAATTAAAAATTCATGTAGATCATTCTAAAATTCTGTTATAATAAGAAAATCTGTAAAAATGAAGCTCATGTCTTGCAAGAATTCTGCAATTGTTATTTCAAATTATTTTTAAACTAATTTAACACTCCTTGGGTATTTTTTAATATTTTTATTATTCTAAATGATGCATAAAAACAGTCAAAACCGAAAATTTAGGCACAGATGTCATATACACATCATGTTGTCGTGTTTTTTTTCCATGCCAATTTGGCGAAAACTTTTTTAAAAAATATTAGTTACAAATGGCATTCAATAATAGCAGGTGATTTTTTATTTCAATATAAAAATAAAATAACGTAATAAATGAAATAGCTTTTATTATTTATTTTGAAAAAGGAAATAAAAATAAATAAATGATAGTCTGATATAAATAAATATTGATATACATAATAAAAATAATTGATTGAATTAAAATAAAAAAATAACCGGGTTACCATGTGAGGCATAAAATTGTCATTTTGTTACAATCGCACCAATGTGGTGCGTATATGACATTTGTGCCAGAAATTGACTTTAGTGAAATATTTGATAAAGTACTAGGGTGGTTTTCATTAGGAAACATTTCACTCTGGGTTTTTTTAGAGGATAGCACAATATATTAAACATTAAAAAAAATATTTAGTCTAACAGTAATTTTTTCTATATTTAATACTTGGAAATTATTCCATAGAAAATTTCACACACCTTGCATTCATAATATTTCAAATTTTAATTGCTTAAAAAGCCTGTAGCAACATAGTGAAAAAGTACCCAAGCCGGGACTCGAACCCTGGTCATCAGTATATGATATATACTGATGACCCGGGTTCAAGTCCCGGCTTGGATACTTTTTCACTATGTTGGCTATATGCCTTTTAAGCAATTAAAATTTGAAATAGTAATTTTTTCAGTAAAAAACTCTGAATTAAGGAGTTAAAGGTGAAATAATGTCTGAAACATATTGTGTGGCATGCATAACTGAGAGAAAAAATAAATAATAAATGCTGATAATCTTAGGTCATTTGATTCCATCTTAATGTTTTCTTGAAAAAAATGAAATAAATCTTCTAAAGATTGTTTAGGTACTTTTCCATTATAGAGGCTTTGGCATTTAAAAAAAAAAACATCATGCAATTTGGGCTTAAGCAGTGGTGTAGTTGGAAAAAATATTTGTGGGAACTTACCTTTCATAGAGTAGATGTTGATGCTACTGAATTTTTGCTAAGCCAAAAGCAAATTTAAAACATTTAGCCAAAAGTCGACTTTTTTAATTAGCAGTTATAATTATTATATTCTAGTTTTTATAGTATTGTAACATTCTATGTTGTAGTATGTATAGCATTCATCTAAAAGCAATATTTAATCAATCTCATAGTATCATTTTCCATTATGAATCAAAATTTAATTGAAATAACAGAAATAAATCCATATATAACTTACGTTAATGAGAGGTGTTTTCTGTGCTCTCTGATTTATGACAAGCTGTCTCATTTGATAACCTTCTTCCTGATCGCAACCAAGATTTCACATATAGTTCAGGACAAAATTCTTTTCAGAGGGGGCCTACACGGCTTATGAATATAAGTAAAATGGCTCTTTCAATAAGGAGTGAATTTTTCACATAGGTCATGATGTTATTCATACAGCTGAATGCTCTTTCGCATTCAGACATTGAAATGGTTATAGTTTTCACAGTCCGGTGAGAGAAAAAAAAGGCTTGTGCTCATATGCGATATATATATATATATTATAGTAATAAGCAAAATATTTCTCGGAACAGCGTTCCCACCCAACAACATCACTGGGCTTAAGAAAATGAGAATTGTTGTCAAATGATATAAACAGCTGTGAAAACAATCCTGATGAAATTTTATGCTTTATATATATATTTTATATAGAGTCCTGGACACCCATATAAACTGTTTATCCTTTCGCTGCTTAAAACTAATATGCTCTATGACCTGAGTGGTCAAAAAATGTAAAATAAAAAATTACGATGAAATTATGCTTTTAAACGCTTTTTACGCTTGTTCTGTTTTTGAAAAATTGCACTTTTAAGAGAGGAGGGTACTTCAAAAATAAACTTACAATGCTCGATTTAAAATTTAATTTAAATCTTTTTCATATGGAAATTAGGTGTATAATAATTACTGAAGCTTACTTCCTTAGTTCTAACTATCCTTCCCATCTTGCATGCAAAGTTAATTTTTTTGTTTTTTTAAATGCATTACTCCTGGGGAGTTTAAATATTAATTTTTGTAGAAAATGAAGCTCATTACTCAGTGTTCTAACACAGCTTAGATTTTTAAAACATTCATATTAAAACTAAATCATCGACTCTATAACAGTTGATCTTTTGCAGGAGAATGTCACAAACATAATGTTAGGCAGTCTTAATCATCTCTTTGAATAATCTCCAAAAAAATTAAGTTTTTTTTTTTTTTTTTTACTTCTTTTACGTGGCTTACTCCAACTTTATCAAAGAATGAGGGGGTAGGAATTGTGACTCTAATTGCGGTTGCACACTTAACAAATTGAGAACTAGGTCTCTTGTGATTGGACACTGGCCAGAGGCCTGAATCATTAGGTAGTGTCCCTCTGTTCCCCTGTATTCCTCGAAAAAGGAAACATGTGACTTGACTCCCAGGCTCTGTAGTAGGAATGACCTTTGCTTCTCGTAAAATATGGTTTTATTGCATATTGCACCAATAAACGTATTTTATGTAAACGTCAAGTTAGCATCATTTCTTTTGTTGGAATAGCTCAATTATTCACATCACAAGGATTGTTAAGCTAAGAGCTGTCTGGGATAAAAACTTGTGGGTATTATTATACAGTACAGAATCATTTATCCAGAATGGTTGTAGTCTGATGTATTCTGGATAACTGGTTGGGCATTAAAGCAACATCCATTTGATGGGATTTGTAGAATATGGATTTGGGTCATTCCATGGTAACTTACGTTACATTTAGAATAATTGACTTCAGTAATTTTAGTAATTTAACACTAAAATATATTCAAAATGTAATGTTTATATGATTTGTTAATTAAACCTATACAAAGCTAAATTTAGATAAAAATTACTTAAATTTAGTACTATTTCTTGAACACTAAAAATTATATTTACTATGGTAACTTACGTTTCTGACAAAAAGAACGTAAGTTACCATAATAAATATAATGGCCAGTGTTCAAAAAATAGCACTAAAGGTAGGTAATTTTCATCCAAATTTTGCTTTGGATAGGTTTAATAAACAAATCACATCAACATTACATTTTCATTATTTTTTGGTGTTATATTATGAAAATTACTAAAGAAAATTATTCTAAATGTAATGTAAGTTACCCTGGAATGACCCATTTGTAGACTGTGACATTGTTTCTGATTTCAAATTAATTATTAGATCACTCAGATTAAGAATCAGATCTAAACAAGATCACAGATTAATCAGAGTTTGAAAGAAGGCAATTTATGACAATCTTTTGGAAAGAAAATTCTTGCTGTTTCATTTGCATAAAAATCAAAACTCTAGTATCTAATTAAATATGTTTCCATTTCAAATCCTAGATGTTGCCATAAAGTTATAACATGTATGTTGTAATTGTAATGTTTCATGCAATGCATGTGTCAACTGGCACTGTATAGCACTTTGTTCTGAAAAGATTCTGAAATCAGTCAGTTGGAAATATCATTCTGGATAACGGGTTTTCTGGTTAACTGGTTCCCGGATAAATATTGTCATACTGTATATACAATGCAGAAATAGTTAATAAATATATGAACAATTAGTAATAATTAATCAATTCTTCTCCAGTTTACATTGAGTTTTAGTTTGATGTTTCAATTGTCATTCCACTGTTTAGTTTGGAAAAATCTTGATTTAATAGTTCTTTATTTAATGAATTATTATAGTGTTCTTTATTTACGATGGAGGCTTAAAAGTGTACATCAGATTTGTTGTTTTTATGTGTAATATATTTGAATTACATTGAAATACATATATTAAAAGCAAATAGCTATAATTTTACATTGGAAAAAATATAAAAATTTGAGCACAGTTTTATGGAAGATTTGAAAATACAGCATCAAAATAACTTTTAAAAAGTAAGATGCAACATATTAACACTTTTAGAAATGTGTGTGTATTGAGTAAAAGCATATTTGGCACAATAAATAAAATATATATTTTATATAAAATCAAAACTTAATTTTTCCCTGTTTTCGATTTGAAAATTTAAGTTTTTCTGAAAACAGCAATTAAATTTATTGTACAGGATAGTAAAATCTCCTTTTTTATTATGATTATTATCAATTAAGTTTTATTGAGTATACATTGTGGTGGGGCCTGATTTATCACCTAGGCAAACTTCCACCACTTTTTTTTTAAAAGAAATTTTCTACTTATGTAATTGTAGAATTCTGCAATTAAGTAAGAGGATAATAAAAAAGAAATAGTTTTAGAAGTTTCCCTAGATGATGATCAGGCTCTGCATTTTGAAGCATTATTTTTATTTGAGATATTTTTCTTACAGTTAATTCATTTTCATGGCCAAATCTTCAGGTGTTTCTGAAGGAGAAATTCGGGAAGGTTTTATTTGTCCCATTTGTCTGTGTGATTTAAAAACTGTTGATCAGCTTCAAAATCATTTTGAAACAGCTCATGCTTCTGAAGACCATGATGTCTTTCAAACTTTCAAGGGTTTCATTGGTAAGTAAATTTGATATAAATTATGAAAAAAAAAATAATCTGTTTCTTAAAATTAAAGTCTACTACGGGATATTTTTATGATTATAGTTTTGCTCTCATATTAAAATTTCTTTTTGGGAAATAATAAACATTATATAAAATTAATAATATATTTAATATTAAATTTATTATGCATATATTTTAGAATGTAATAATGAGGATTAATATTTTTCAAAAACAAAATGTACATACAGTGTTGACTCCAGAAAAAAAAGGCCGCCGGGCAGAAATTTTTTTAAAAGGGAATACTATTCTAAAAAAGGACACATTTTTTCAAAAAGGGAACACTATTCTAAAAAAGGGCATATTTTGTCAAAAAGGGCACATTTGTACCTTGTTCACAAAAAATATTTTGAACTTGTTTGTTTAGAATCCCCTAATAGAATTTGAGATGTTTTCCCTAGAGTGTTCACGCAAAATCTGAAGAGTTGAAGTAAATTTGCCGGGAAAAAATCCGAATCCGATCCAATTCCCGATTAGTTCAATTCCCATGCTCGAAATTCTCGTTAACATATTGCTAAGATTAGGACTGGGCAGAAAAACATGCACTTGCTTTCGTGCAAATGCTGATAGAAGGAAAGAAAATGGCAGATTTTGATTATAAAGAAAAGCAATTGGGTGCTGTAAAACTCTCTTAAAGGCCACGGGACGCATAGGAAGTATTAAAAAGGGTCGCCGGGTGCATCGGAAGGTTAAAAGGGGCCGCCAGGTGCATCGGAAGGTTAAAAAGGGCTGCCGGGCGCATAAAATAAATAAAAAGGGACGCCGGGTGCATAAAATAAATAAAAAGGGACGCCGGGCGCTGCGCCCTGCTAAAATGGCTTAGAGTCAACACTAACATATATATAATATGTATGTGTATGTATCACTGGTACCCGACTAACATAAAAGTACCATATTTTGTTGCATAAACAATTTTGAAAATTGAGTTATGTCTTTTTTAGACAAAGCAAAAAGAAAGATTCTTAAACAGGATACATGGAGCGAAGAATTGACAAAAGAAGTTTTTGATTCTGAGGCTTTATATAACATTCCATATGAATCTCAACAATGGCCTTCACAAGACATTGGTTTGTAATGATAAATGTTTTTATCTTTATGTCTGATTTTATATGAGCTTTTAAGCCCTTTTAGTTAATGAATTTATTTTTTAAACTGATAATTTATTAACATTACATTTTTTAACACCTTCTGGCTTAGCACCCATGTACAACTTTTTATTTTTGAATACCGCTATTTCTGAATAGTAATCTTTGCCTTATTTAATCACAGAAATTCTGCAATTTAATAAAATGCAGGAAATAATGTATTATATTAATTACTATTTGGAAATAATGGTGCTAAAAGAGTGACAGTACATACTCTATGTGACACAACCTGTATATAGGACGTTCAAACAAGAAAGAATTAGCAGTTAAAAGAACTATTTTTTTCTTTTCTTTTTTGGTATTACTATGTTGCCAGTTATCTTTTTATATATGAGACCAATATCTGTATGCATAGTAAAATTACAGTTTTTTATGTTATTCTGTTTTGTATTTTTATTTTCTAATAATCCTTTTATATATGTATACTGTAATGGATATTATGTGCATGCACACACATCTCAATTTAAAATAATTCTTAATTCAGATTAATTATTATCTTTGTTGCCATTTAGATATATTATTGGAAAGAAATATTTTAATTAAAACATGATAAACCATTTTGATAAGCAATGATAAATCACTTTTTGTTTTTTGTAATTAATATTTGATTTTATATTAAGATAATCATATTTCAGAGAGGTTCTATAATAATTTTCTTTAAGGTATGTATAAATTATATTAACAAGTGATTTAACTTGCATAAAACATAACTCAAAGTAAATAAGAATAATAAATGATGCACAAAATTTTTTGACTGAAAATCAATGAATAGAATATAGAATTATTATTACATTGAAAATGAGTTACATTTGATTATTGATGATCACATCAGATTCAGCCCTAGCATAACTGATTGTGGAAAATAATGACTTATTATCCTCATATATATAAAAAGTGATAGTATTAATCATGATGAGGTGTATCAAAAATACAAATAAATTTAAGGCAATTAATTATTTTCATAAATTCAGAAAAGAAACTGTTGAATAACATATGTTTTTTATTCTGTCACAATAAAAGTTTACTTAAGATCCTACATCAGTCATGTGAAAAAACGTACAAGCTAAATGTTAAGTCTATGGAAAGGTTCTTGGCAGATTTCTCGTTCGCATTTTAATATTTTTAAATGCTGTTTTTTTGCATAGGATAGCTGAGGTCGATCTCTAATGTTGTTAGTTTTTAATTTTTCGATTTTGGTTCTAGTTTTTTATATAAGGGTACTTTCACTTTCAGAACCAGTTCCAACCGGTTCCAAAATTGAAAATGTCCGCTTATAAGAAAACTGTAACCAAAATCAAAAAAGTAAAAACTAACAACGTTAGAAATCGACCTCAGCTATCCTATGCAAAAAAAAAAAAAAAAAAAAAATCATTTAAAAATATTAAAATGCGAGCGAGAAATCTGCCAAGAACCTTCCCATAGACTTAACATTAGCTTGAGCATTTCTTCACGTGACTAGCGTAGGCTCTTAAGTGGAAAAATAAAAACAATAATCTTTATGTACTTAAATGAGAATAATGATTGCTTTGTATCAGTGGAAAATCCATATTTTGTGTCAGGAAGAGGGGGGGGGGGGGGGGGAAATGGACTAGATTGTGCCCCGAATTAAACATTGATTTTAAAAGGTTTGGGGGAGCATTGTACTCTTTCAAACCTTTCTCTTCATGGTACATCCCTGCTTTGCGTTATTTTGTTTAAATTACTTCTTATTACAAACATGTATCAGGTATGATATGTAATGGGGATTTTTTTAAATGTAATATTATATCTGTCATTTTAAACCATAAATTTCTGGTATATAATGCATAACATATCATTTTTATATATTTAATGTGCTTTATGGCAGTGCCACAGCTATTCTATTTAATGCCCAATACAAAAATATTTTTGGTTTTTCTACCAATCTCGGATGCATCAGAAGTTATAACTGATGTTGTTGATGAAGCACCCTATCACTATTTACCCAGGCTTACCTAGTGCAAAAGTACCTGGCTCATACCATCCCTGTTGTGGCGTTATGGGCTCTGCTTTATGACATTTTTAAGCTATATATTTTTGTGTGTTTATTTGCTATCACCTATGAATTCACAGTGTTAAAATATATATATATATATATATATATATATATATTGTTTAAAAATATTTTCTTTCTAATGTGTTCTACCAAATATTATTTCTAAAGAGAAAATTTGCATAAAATCGTGTTCCTAAAAGTTAAAAAATTGTTTTTGTTTATGTTCTGTATTGATTTGGAAATATCAAAGCTTCAAAATATTATAAAAATAACAATTAATTGTTATGATTAATAATGCATTTCAAATATCTGGGATTTTTCAGAAATTTTTGGTTTAGTATTTAATTATCATATAATATTAAATATTTCATTACTAATGCTCATAAAAAAACTGCTTTAACACTTTCCAACATAGTTGAAAAGTGTTTCTGACTTTGGTTCCTCTAGCCATCTGTCTGTGCTCCAACTCTTGTAAATATACTCAGTTTAACCTGTAATTGTTATATGTTATTGATGTTTATTACAGCACAATCACTATTGGAAATGAAGTGTATAGCATTTATAGTATTCTTACAGGGACAGCCAAATGTATTACATTACATTATGGTCAATGGGAAAAAAAATTTCAAATGCATTTTAATGATGTTCCACCGTTTCAAATATAATGAAATTGATATGCATTTATGAAGTGCACTAAAACATGCATTCTGTAGAATATGGAGTGCAAAGTCAAAGGTCTGTCTAGACTTTTCTCCCAAGGTTCTATCTTTGTGAAATTGTGAATAGTTTTTTACATTTGCGAAAAATTTAGTCATAATTTTGTGAATTTGAAATTGTCATAATCAGGTTTTTGTTTATACATTTTTAAGAAGATATATGTATGTAAAATATACATATTTTCTTCATATATGTGAAGTGAGTCTGATTTTACTTTTAAATGGTTAAATTTGTGAAAAGATCTATTTTATGACAAAGAAATTTTGTGCAGGGTTCTGTTTTAAGGTGAAAAAAATTATGAAGGGTCCTTCAAAGAACCCAATTTCTTCCAAAACAAATCCTTAAAAGCATTTATTATTCATTTACAAGGCCATACAAAAAAATTCCATTAGATAATGTTTTATGGGGAAAAACTGTTTGCAGCGTATTTTAATTATGTTACACTATTTCAGATATAATAAAATTGATATACTTTACTGAGCTTTACTACAAGATACTTGCTGTAGAATATTATTTGCATAGCATTTATTACTCAAAAGATTTTGGATACAGTGGAAGTGCGTTTTCTGTTATGGTATGCCTTTTTAAGTTGAACTAAGTTTTTTCATACTATATGGTGTGTATAAATATTACAGATCTTACAGGACTACACAAAATCATTTGAAAGCATTACTGAGTAGGAACATGAATTGCTTAAAGGTGGTTTTTAATTGAGTTATGCATTTTCAGACTGAAGTATATTTACAATACTAAGAGATGTTTGTAGAATATAAATAAAATCATATAAGGGCTACACAAAGAATTGGATACATGGCCGTTTATGGATGATAATTTTTAGAAGTGTGATTTCAGTAGTTTTAAGTGTGTTTTATCCTGAATTAAATTTTAGCTTAATATGTGACATGTATAAAAATCTGTAGGTAATATACAGGACTGTACAAAAAAGTTTAAGTATGCTTCTATCTGTTGGCAGAAATTTTGCTGAAGGGGAATTTTCAACATATTAGGCATTTTCTTACTAAATTAAATTTCAGCATACTATGTAGAATATATACAAATCTATAGATCATATACAGGGTTGCACAAAAGAATTGGAGTACTTTTCTGGCTATGGATGGTTCTTCCTGAAATCTGGTTTTCAAATGTGTTATTTGTTTTATAAAATGTTTACTAAAGAAGGTATTTTATTTACCTTATTAAACAGCAAAGTTTTATTAAAGTATTCTGGAAGTGTTAGAAAGTATTTCATAATATATACTTGATGCATGATTTTTCTTTCTTGTTTTTTCAGGTCTTACTACAAGTCACATTCAGTATTTCAAAAAGTTACGTGACAAAAAAATCAACAGATATGTTCTGGAGACCAATAAATTATTAATACGTCTGGATAAACTTATCTGTGATATTGGGGATGATCCAGAGAAAAGAAAAGGTAAAAGAAAAAAAAAATGTTATTTCTTATGCAGATTAAAATTATATTATTTATTTTATTTTGAGAAATTAAATTATTTTGTACTATGTATGATAAATGAAATTGCAGTTTTAATAATTTATAAAAAAATTATTGTTGAGTCAATAATAAAAATAACACCTTAAATAAGAAATGAATTTTTGATTTATATTTAGTCATATATCAATAAGATACTTTTAGTACAATCTTGCCAATTTAAATATTTTTTTACAGGACTATATTTTTAAATTTAAAATCAAGTCTGTTTTCTCTGCCATATTTTTGTATTTTTGCCATATCTTTTACATCAGGCCTGTCCAATCTTTCAGTAACCAAAGGTGCACTTCAGTTCTTGGCAAACAATGAAGGGCACCATTACATGACTCAAAACATGCAACAAAATTGTATAACAGCATTAGTAGCAATACAGACGCATCTTATGTGATGCAAATGCCTCACACAGTGGAAGGAATAAGGCTCCTACAGTTAAGGAGCTCCATGTAAAAAAAAAAAAAAAATATTTAAGTATAAATCGTAGTAAATTTTGAACTATACATTTTCCTTCGAGAAGACTATCTCAAAAATATTTATAAGGGAAGGAGCCAGAAATTTTAATCTTACTGTAATTAAAAAAAAAAAAAAAAATGAAAATCAGAGATATTTTTACTTTTTTTTTAGGACGTAAAAATACTCTGACTTATTTTGAAGGCATGAATTTAGTGTTGAAAAACATCATGAAAGTGACCAATTCAAGGGCTGTTTCAGAGAGATAGTCTGGAGGAGCTTCCATTCATGAAAATCATTTTGTGCAACTTTATATTTATTTTTATACAAAATGAGAAAAATTATCTAAAATTTCAACAGTCTAGAAGAGAAAATGACACCCTTTTATCCCTCTTACAAAACAGCCAATGGGAGAGTACAACAGCAACAACAACAACAACAAAAAAAAGCTGAACTTTCATGCACTATTTTTATAAATTCAACTTCTTAACATATTGAAAAAGTGGGTGCCAACTATTACCAATTTCCATCTTCATAATTTCTATAAAAACTTTTATAAGAATAACTTTAAATTAGTGATTAATATTTTAAAGTACATTTTTGGTTCTTAAAGCATGAAATAAACTTTCAGAGAAAAAGTTGCTTTCACTCAAATATCAAAGATTTTAAATAAATCATCCTTTAAAATGAAATTTTATTTTAAAAAATGCTAGTAACAGGAAACTTTCAAAAGGGTACCAAGGAAACCTTCAGCCCTGTTTTACATTATTATCACCCAGTAACTGATTTTAGAGAGAAAGAGATGGACCTTGTATTTTTAAAATGGAATTTATTTGTAAAAGCTTAGTGACAAATAAAAATATAATCATTCACATCACAATTGAATATCTTAATAGATGGACATGTTAAGTGACATTTTAGTGAATTTGAGAAAATAAGTAGTAAGTTTATAGGATGCTGCTTTTTGTTACTTCATTCATTCAAAGTCTTCCAGGTATTCTTTTGAAGTGATAACATTTAGAATGTTGGGGTTTAATTTACATAACTATAGCTCTTCTAATCAAAGTGGATTTTATCGATTTTTCACATATAACATGTTCTTTCTCTTATATATTGAGGAATTTGTTTCCTTTTAGTGAAAGAATATGTTATGCATAGTCTGAATCAAAAAGAAAAAGAAAAATACAGTTGTACTAACTCTGATGCAAATCATCTTATAAAAATCTGACTAGTACCAAGCATTTAATAATGACAGCTACTAATTAATGATACACTGATATACTTCAATTTTACTTAGGAGTTGTCTATATATAGAAATTGTAACAAACTTTAAAATTTTCAATACTAACACATAAGTTTCATATAATATTTGGCTTCCTCAGTACAATTTACCTTTAGATACCAAACTTGAAGTTATTCAGTCAAGTAGTTGAAGAATTATGAACTTTTAAAGTTTGGAACTCCTAATTTTAAATTAATTTTTAATCACTGCAAAACAGATTGCAATCTGCATTGTAATCCACATAGTTTCTTAAGCATAACTCAAAAACTAATTGGTGAAATGAGCTGTAATTTTTGATTTGCATATTTTAAGCTTCTAGAAATTGATTTTTGTTAAAACATTATAGGTTACCATTTATATATATATTTTTTCAAAAATTTATTTAAAAATATGTATTTTAATATATTCTAAATTAATAATAAAAATATACATATGAATTATTGATTTAAAAAAAATAGGAATCATTTTCTAAAAGTTTCAAATATGTTAATCCAAAATTACAGGTCATACCACTAAATAGAGTTATGCTTTAAAAACTCTCCACTTTGCAATCTGTTGTTCAATGATTAAAAATAAATTTAACATTAAATGAAACTTCATAATTCCTAAACTACTTGACTGAATGACTCCCTGTTTGATGTTCGAAAGCGAATTTTGCCGAAGAATACCAGTATAATATTAAACTTAGGTGTTGGTACTGGAAATTAAAAATTTGTTACAATTTCTATATGTAGATGACCCCCTAAGCAAAATTTAAATATAGAATTAATTAGATGCTATTTCTAATCAGTTGGTGCCATTCACATTCTATAAGGTGATTTGCAGCAGAGTTTGTAGCAGTGTTTGTTGTTTGTCACGGACTGTAGATATTTGATATCAACATTATCATGATGGTTGATGAAATCCACAAACGTATTAATGAATTGCCAAAATTGTATGACTTTAAAACAATATTTTCAGCACAGCTTGGGACAGAAAAATTAAACAAAAACAGAATGTTGAAAATTAAGATGATAGTTGGCACTGTACAATATAGGTAGATAACAATGTTTTAAACCCCATAACTTTTCTAACTGTTGCAGACTAGTTTCTGTAGCATTCAGGGCATCATCATCAGTGCAAAGAACTATTGAATTTTGCCATATATAGAGAGAGAGAAGTGGATTTGAGGGATAGGTTTATTGATCAATAGAATTACAAGAAATTACAGGAGAAAGCAACTGGTAGTTTAGTGAGGAAAGGAATGATCAAAATTTCCAAATTACAAGAGCTGAATTCTTTTTTTCCTAGTACTGCTGGCAGTTTCATTGATGTTGCTGCAGGGTTGTTTGATTTAAATCAGCTTGATTTAAATCGCGGTTTAAATCATGATTTAAATCAAATGATTTTTTAAAAAAAATCTTTGATTTAAATCAGTTTTTTTAACATTCATATTTACTGGCTGAATAAGGATCAAATTCCTCATTTCAGATTAAAAATTACCTTTTAATAACATTAAATAAAACTTTTATAGATTAAAAATACTATTATATTATGAAAGTAAATGCAACACTGCATTAAAAATATTATCTATCCATAGTACATTCTCCAAAACTACTGATAAATACTTACTAATTTTTTAAGTTTTTTTTTCCTTAGTCACTTCCATTTTTTGAAAGCAAGATGCTGAAGCTAAAGTTAAATCTATTTAATATAATAGTATTTTCAGTGGAGAGTCACTTTCTCTAAAGCAACTTATACATAATTCACAAGTTTGTTTTACATTTACCTGCAAATTACAATATCCCATATGTTGATGTTGATGTATTGATCATATAATGTGATCAATACATGAACTAATTATAACATAAATATTTGGACTGTTTGTCTAACATAGTATTAATTCCAGTTTCATGTTTCTTCTATAATTGAAAATACTTTAATCCCTGTAACTGTAACTGACTCCTTTCCTCTTTCTTTTCCTAGAATTCATTGCTTATTGCAATGGAAAAAATAAGAAATGTTATTGTACTAAGCTAAGCACTAAGCAGTCATTCGTATTATCAAATAAGCAAGATTGTTTTCTAAAATTGACCATGGCTGAGTAAGGTTGAGGGGGGGGGCAATAACACTGATAATTGATAGCTTCACACTTTTAGTTATAGGATTACCTTGCATTTGGTGCCTTAGAATAGTATAGTGTGAATTTGACTAATGATAAAAAAAAGAAAACCTTACTTTTTGCTAAAGACAAATACAGTTCACATTTTATATCCGTGATAATGAAATTTCAAGGAAAATCAAATCCCTTTTCTGAATTTTTATTTGATGCAGACAACGTAACAAAGATTTCTCCCTTAGACTGGTGGAAAACACACTTTGATTCAGAAATTTGTGTATGTGTGTGAAATGGTGAGGGGAGCGTAAAGAAAGCCATAGAGCAACTGTTTACAGCAACAGCTACTTCTTCCTCTGTGGAACGGATTTTTTCAACATATGGTTTAGTTCAATCTAAACTTAGAAATAAATTAGGAAATGATAAAGCAGCCAAATTGGTGTTCTTATACAAAACCTTAAATGCATAAATAGTTAAAAACGTTAATATAATTACATATATGTAAATAATTACAAAATAAAAACCAGATTTTGTAAGAGATTGAATTGTAATCTAATATTAAACTATAATTTTATATTAATGATTTAAACAATTATCTATTTATAGATATTCACCAATGTTAAACTGTTTCTATTTAATATTTTGTCATACCTTAAAAATTAAAGAATTGTTCTTGCATGATGCATAATAAACCCCATATGCATTTAGCATTCTTTGTTGTATTTATTATATGTTGTTATATAAAATATGTGTTATTTGGAGTAATACACGAAAGAAATACATATAACACACATATTTATATGTATAACAATTTAATATTAGAATGTTTTAAATTTTAAATGAATCATCTAAATTTGTTTGCAACAATTTTAAATTTAAATTATTTTGAATTCTTATCTATAAATTGTAATGAAATTAATAGAAATATGTAAATCTATACAGAAAATATAGATAAATATGTGCAGAGTACACAAATATTATATTATAAAAATATTTAAAAAAATCAAAAAAATCCGATTTAAATCAAAAAAATCTGATTTAAATCAAAAAAATCCGATTTTTTTGATTTTTTTTAAAAAATCACGATTTTTAACAACCCTGTGTTGCTGAACGATTAATGTTGCTTGTCATGTCATAATCATATCATCAATCCGGTTATCACCCAATCCGGGTCACACAATCACATTACCCTATTTCTAGTGAGACTCTTCTGCATTTCTGCAGATTTCTACTTAAAAAAAAATTAATTGAAATTCTCCTTTTCTTCCCAAGATTCTTCCTTTGCCCACCTGCAGCGTACAGAGTAAAAAAATCTTTAATTAAAAAAAAAAAAATCTGCCCTATTTAAAAAAAATATATATTGTAGCAATAAGTAACCAGTCATCTAAATCTCTGTCTGAAATCACCACTTCCTCATTTCTCCCTTTTCTGACTCTGAGTATGCAAAGTTTATTAAAAAAATTTCACTTCTATCCCTTTGCTCTCCTACCTTTCACATTTTAAAATCTGTTGACTTTAAATTTTTTTTCTTCTATGTTTATTGCTTTTTGTAATAATAAATGTTCAGTCACCCTTACTTTCTATGTCCGCTTCCAAAATTTCCCTTTTCCCTCCTTTTTGCCCCTCCTGAGCACATAAAGCTTAAAATTGTTAAAACTCTTTTAATTTTTTTTTTCTCCTTTTTAGGGTTTCATTCATCTGTTGAAACCCTATTCATTTCATTCCTCTCTCTGTATGTCTGAAAATTCGTATGTATATGCAGAGCATTATCTTATTTCAGAAAAATCAAAATAATCGATTGGTAACTTTTTATTTTATAAGAAAATTATTTATTTTATTTACTTTCGTATAGGAAAGAAGAAAATAAAGCGTAGAATAATTAAAAACTGCACTGATAAATTTTAAAGTATATTGAAAATTTAAAAACTATATAAGGTAGGGATTTTAAAATTGGTATATATATACGCAAAATCATATTCTATTTAAGAAATTCAAAAACTCAAAAAAATTGACCAATAACTTTTTATTTTATCAAAAACCGTATTTTTTTTTTTAATGAAAAATGAAATTTATTTGGATTTATTAATCTATACTGTTATCTAAAGTGATTCATCAAACACCCAGCTGAAAAAATTAAAGTCAGGATCACAAAATTTGGAGAGTAGATTGCTGTTATGACTTAGGCACACAATAAGAAAGGATTTTTGAACCCCCCCTCCCTCCCCAACTCAAAAAAATTGACCAATAACTTTTTATTTCATCAAAAACCCGATTTTTTTTTTAATGAAAAATGAAATTTATTTGGATTTATTAATCTATACTATTATATAAAGTTACTCATCAATGCCCAGCTGAAACGATTAAAGTCAGGATCATGAAGTTTGGAGAGTAGATTGCTGTTATGACCTAAGCACGCAATAAGAAAGGATTTTTGACCCCCCCCCCCCCGCCCCCCAACTCAAAAAAAATTACCAATAACTTTTTATTTTATGAAAAACCTGATTTTTTTTAATGAAAAATTTGGATTTATTAATCTATACTATTATATAAAGTGACTCATCAATGCCCAGCTGAAACGATTAAAGTCAGGATCACAAAGTTTGGAGAGTAGATTGCTGTTATGACCTAAGCACGCAATAAGAAAGGATTTTTTGACCCCCTCCCACCCAACTCAAAAAAATTGACCAATAACTTTTTATTTTATGAAAAACCTGATTTTTTTTTTAATGAAAAATGAAATTTATTTGGATTTATTAATCTATACTATTATATAAAGTGACTCATCAACGCCCAGCTGAAATGATTAAAGTCAGGATCACGAAATCTGGAGAGCAAATTGCTGTTATGACCTAGGCACGCAATAAGAAAGGATTTTTGACCCCCCTCCCCCCCCTGAGCCCGAAGGGGGTTAAAGGGGAGGGTCAAACAATTTAGGTCATTTTGTCATATCTCAGCAGGAATTTAGGTAGGAGCATGAAATTCAGGCTAACAAATCTACTAAAAAAATTGTTAAACACGTATTTCAGTGATTTTAGAAATTTATCCCCTAAGAGGATTAAATGAGAAGGGTCGAACATTTTAGGTAATTTCACCATATCTCAGCAGCAGTTTTAGGTAGGAACATGAAATTCAGGATAACAAATCTACTCAATGGTTAAACATGTATTTCAGTGATTTTAGAAATTCACCAACTAAAGGGGTTAAACATCAGATATGATCCTGAATATGGAAGATTAGACGAATAAGACAAGTATTACTGATTTTTTATTAGATATTTTGTGTAAGACATTTTTGAAAGAGATTAAAAAAAAAAATCATTTATAAAGCTGAGGGTGATTTCGTCAAAATAACATAAGTTTCTTCTGATTTTCATTTTGATGGTTTATGGATGGGAATGCATTATTGTGAGTGGCATATTTTAGGATATTACATTTTTATTTATGTTACCCAGAAAGCCAAGGTTAACTCGGGCGAAGTCAGGTGGTTTTGCTATATTAAAATAAATTTATTACTTTCAATATGTACATAAACAGAAAAAAATATTTATCATATTTTTACAAGCTTTTATTTAAAGTTTAAAATTTGTAAGTGCTGCAATTTTGTGTCACTTCCTCTTTTATCCGATTTAGAACATTTTAAAAAAATTACCTACCCATCCCTACCCCTACATTTTAGTTGATGCATTGTCTACCCAAGTGAAGCCGGGATGGGCCGCTAATTAAAGGATAAAGTGTTTTGAAAGGAATATTAAGCAAAACCCTTTGTGCAATCTTCAATCACACTTATCCACTTCTTTATTTTTTTTGTGCTATTTGTTACATTCTCGAAACAATAAATATTCAGTCAACAGAATAACTCTGAAATATTTCTTCCCACTCCAAAAAAGGGATAGTTTCTAGGTAGGGGAGTTGAGGGGGGGAAGAACAATTTTTTTCTTTTTTGCAGTTTGGCTATCCTCGACCCTTTTTAGGGATACATATCTCATCACCACTTCATTTTGGCATCAGCCAAAGCCACAATAATGTTGTGCAGGTAGTGTTCTGGCACCAGGCGCCAAGCCTAATTCTAATAAAAAATGGGAGTTAAGGAACTGGCAGTTAAAGAAAGATTTTAGAATAAATGTTTCACGACGAATCTATGTTACTTTCTACTTTACAAATATATTGCTTAAGCTTTTTTATTAAAAATTTTACACTATGTTTGTTTTTTCCAGTATAAGAAAGATTACATTGGCAAGTAATACTATACATAGTTTAAGAATTAGAAATCTCAATAGGGCATTTCAGTTTGGAGAGAGTGAGTTTATTGGCAGATGTGAAAATCATTTTAAAATGATATTATTTAAGAATTTTAGCAATGGGAATACTGGATTTGGGAAAGTAAGGGAAAACAATGTTAATATTGGAAAGAGTATTATTAGATTGAATTACAAGGAAGTTGTAGTTTAAGTAGAGTGGTATCTATGATGGAAGTGATAACAATGATTTTTTTCAAATTTAAACTGCCAAAAGAAAAAAAATGTTTTTGGGTAATTACTGGGGTTAACAGAATTGTGACCAACTTTTGTCATATAGCATTTAAAAAAAATAACTTTTTGCAGATTTTGAAAAGACTATTGTTCCTTGGGTACCAGATAGTGATGTTCCTCTTTGTCCAGGATGTGCAAAATCATTTGGACTCTCTCGGCGTCGCCATCATTGTCGTTTGTGTGGAGGTGTAATGTGCCAAGCTTGTTCTTGTTTTCTTAATTACGACTTTGCAAGTATGTAATACCTGCTTTTACCCTGTTTTACTAGTAATACTAAGTAATATTTTCAGTATTTTAAACAAAAAATATGAAAACTCTTTAAAATATTTTGTTTGATATGTACATATTATACATATTTTGTTAATTTTTATCACCAAGTTTGAATTTTCATACATTAAAATTTTTATTTACATATAGTACTATCAAATATATACTGTTGTGAGCTCGGGGTTCGAAAGGACTGATGCCAATATATAAGAACAATCAAAAGGCTTTATTCACTATAAACAGTGCACTACGATCACAAATATCTTCTGAAAATTACAAGATATTCAGTAATCTTCAAATCCAATAAAAGCGCAGCAAAATTTCACACAGAAACAATGTGTTCAATACGACGTATCAACGACAAAATCAATCTGAGTAACACAGTTCTCAATGCAAAGCCTCTCGTATGAATTCAATCGCAGTTGACAGACAACTCACTCAACCAGTGTGACCGTTTTTTCAAGCTAAATGCAGGCTAGATTTGGACTGACAACAAGCTAAAAATTAATTCGATGATCCCGCCATCTATTGAAGGTTAATATAATTAAAAAGGGAAAATTCCTATTTTTAACACTTTCCAACCTAGTTGAAAAGTGTTTATGACTTCGGTTTGTCTGTCCGTCTGCCGTCTGTCCGTGCTCTAACACCCGTAAATATGCTCGGATTCCTCTGCAATTTTTTATATGTTATTGTCGTTATCTATAGCCTGTTCCCTATTTCAACGGAAGTGTGTAGCACTTATAGTTTTTTTTACAGGGACACTCAAAAGAATTCCGTTACATTGCGGTCTATGGGGAAAAATCATTTGCGGGTTATTTAAATAATGTTTCCCTATTTTAAACGCATTGAAATTTATATATATCACTAAGGTGCATTAGAAGAAGCTTAATATGGAATAGGGTGTGCATAGCACTTATAGTTACTTTACAGGGACAGTCAAAAGAATTCCGTTACATTACGTCTATCCGTCTATGGAGAAAAATCGTCTGCGGTTTTTTAAAATAATGTTTCACTATTTTAAACGCATTGAAATTGATATATATCACTAAGGTGCATTACAAAAGGCTTACTACAGAATATTGTGTGTATAGCAATCATCGTTCATTTACAGGGACACACAAAAGAATTCTCTACTATCTGTTAACAATAATTCCTGGAAGTGCGTTTTAAGTTACTGAACGCGATTTTAATTTTAACTCGCTTTTTGTCTATTACGTGGTGTGTATAAATTCTGTAGATCCTATACAGGGAAGCACAAAAGTTCACGAACACATTTCCGTTTATTGACAGAAACTCCAGACAGAGAATTTTAAACTGTGCTACACGTTTCCTAACTGAACTAAAATTTAGCATCCTATGTAGTATATATACAAATCTATAGATCCTATACAGGGCTGAATAAAAGTATTTGGATATTTTTCCGAATATTGTATATGTTGGAAATTGTTAAAATTATGTTTTTAAATATGTTATGGGTTTTCCAAATTGTTTACTTAGATGTTATCTTTTAGCTTATTAAACGGTATGATTTGTAAAATTATTTTGGAAGCGTTGGAAAGTGTTACATAATCTATGCTTGACGCATGATTTTTCGTTCTTGTTGGATATAAAATCGATATATGATCTTCAAGTTCACTTTAACACGGCCCCAATCAAAAATGGTTAGAGCAGTATTTGTTGTCCATGTACAGGACTTCACAAAAGTCATCGGATCCATTGCTTTCGATGTGCGATAATTGTTAGAAGTACTACATTTTAATTGTGCTGCCCTGCTTTCAACATTGCGAAAATTATATACATTGTTGATATACATTATTATAAGTTTTTATGAAAAGATGGTGTGCTAGACATTTATTATTCATCTACAGGGAAACGTAAAAATATAAATGAATAACTGCAATTGTTTGATGTGCGTGTCCCCGATACTATACTATTTCTTTGATAATTGAGATTCTGATATATGCGGTGCCAATAATATTTTTAAAATAAAACAATGCATGTTAGATTTAATTTTGTTTTACAGAGCTGCACAAAATAATTCAAATATACTTTCGCCTACAAATTGCGAATGATAACTACTGACAGGGCGCTTTCAATTGCGTCATTCATTTTCATGCTTAACTAAATTTTCGTATATCAAGGAATGTTTATACATTCTATATATATACAGCCTAGAAAAAAAAAAATTGTTCGAAGACGCTGATGTATAAGAAGGTAGTTGATGAGAGTACTTTTTAATCTGTTTCCCAACTTTTATGTGAATTAAATTTTAATAAAGTATCTTGTTCGAGTAATATAAAAAAAATCATATACTGGTTCTAGTAAAATATGTGGATACATTGCTGACAATGGTTGTTATCTGCTTGAAAAGAGTTTTGTTATGAGTTTTTTAGCTAAATGAAACTTTAGTACAATATGTGCTATGAATAAAAATATAGATAATTTAATACGGTTCTGAACTAAACAATTCGAATGTATTATCGTTTGTGGGCAGTGCTTTAACTTTGGTAAAAATGCATAGAGTGGCATAAAATTGATACGTGTTATTGACATTCATTGTAGCATGTTCCCGCTTGAAAGTGAAGTGCATTAATTATGTGCACTTCAACTTGGTTTCTACACAAAATAGTGTCAGTAGCATTTATAATTCATTTAAACAGGGACACGCCATAGACTATATTGCATAATTGCATTACTGTCCGAAGACAGTTGTTTGATGAGTGCCTTATGAAATTGGCATGCGTTGTTAAAATTGAGCGATAACATCTTCCGTAAACATAATAATATATGTAATATTTAATATATACTTTTTTACGGAGTGCACAAAAGAATTTCATTGCATTTTCGTTTATGATAGATAAATGTAGGAAGGAGAGTTGCAATCAGGTGATCAACTATTGTTCTTCACTTGGTTGTCACGGTAGTTCCACCAATCAGAACTGACTATTTGTAGTGTGTGACCTCTCAGCATGACGTCAATTGCAACTGCCCTATTATGCATTTTCAAGCTTAACTTAATTTTGGTATATTATGCAGTGTGTATCTAATTTATAGACTATATATACAGGGTGCCCAAATAAATTCAAATTACTATCTATAATGGATAGGAACTTCTGACAATACGTTTTCAAATGTGTTACGCTTTTTTTTTGTTTTATTTAAGTTGATCTGAAACTTGCTGAAATGTTGTGTGAATCTATATAATTAATATTATAAAGAAGTAACGTTTGTTTATTTGTTTGTAAGGGATAATCTCTGGTACTACCGAACCGATTTCAAAAGTGATGGTGACAGTTCCTCCTCCAACATATGCTATATTTTATGTTGGTGGGGTACTACACGGAGGGGGAGGGGGGGTGGCAAGAGTGAAAAACGTATTAAATTGCGATACTGAAGAATCTAGAAACTTGAAATTTGGCATGGTAGCTTCTTATAAGGTGTAAATGACCTCTAAAAACATTTTCTAAAAAATCGAAATTTTAAAAGGTGAAATGAAAGGAAAGCGTTCTAAAATCATTCTTAATTACGATTTCTATTGAATCGCTAGGCAGGTATTTTGTTCATCAGTCACAAGTGTGATTTTTGGCGCCCCCTCACCATTTTCCAAAATTAATTTATAAATAAAAATTTTCGATTCATTGATCTTATTTCTTATTTTAAATCTGAAATAATTGATAGAAAGTATATTAACCTTAAAATGTTCAGGTTGATTTCTTTAAAAATCGACCTATCATAATCATTTCGTTTATATATTACATATGTATAATGAAAATCTTGTCATTATCATAAAGTGTGAAGTACTGAATCAGTTTGAAGCTAATGAGGACAGTAAATTGATCTGTGAGTATCGTGGATGAATTCGTTAATCAAGTTATAGTTATAGTTCGTTTATAAGGACACAGAAAAGCACAAAAACATTTAAAACTTGTCACCACGATATCTTCCAAAATACTGAACCAATTGTACCCTAATTGGGACAGTGTATTAATCGTGTGAGTATCTTGGATGAAATCGTTAATCAAGTATTGATTAAGAATTTTGCCCCTACGTTATCACATAATGAAACAAACCAGCCCTACTAAAAGAAAAATATATAAAATCAATGAATACATTTTTACTTTGTGTTATCCGATTGCAAGTTTTTTCTCAAAATTTCGTTATTTGTCTTTTTGTACCGAAAGTCGAATCAAATCCTCTTTTTGCACTCCCTTCTACACTTACATCCGGGATATGCCTCCTTTGTTCCCCCTATTTTCGGCCGTGTTTTTAGGTATAGAAGCTTGAAATTCGACATGACTATTACTTTTAACACGCAAATGCACAACATAGAACAGTTATTTAAAAAAATTGAAATTAAAAAGCCTTTCTAAATAACTTTTTTTTTGTAGTGAAAGGACTAGAAACTTGAAATTACTTGAACGGTTATTTTTAATATTCCAGTGCTAGCTAAAAACGGTTTCTAAAAAAATTCGAAATTAAAAAGTGTGAAATGAGTGGAAAATGTTCTAAAAATAATCTAAATAAATTGTTAGGGATAGAAACGTAAAATTTGATAGGGTTCTTACTTTAGAGACATAAAGGCACCCACAGAACAGTTTTTTAAAAATTCGAAAATTTAAATTGTGCAGTAGCAAAAAGCATTTTAAAAATGCCCTTGCAGTTATGCAGTTATACAGTTGATATAGAAGCATTGAATTTGGGATGGTGGTTACTTTTAAGATCTAAATGCTCGCTAAGAACAGTTTCTAAAAAATTCGAAATATCAAATAAAAATTTAAATAATAAGAAAACCTTCAAAATATTGTTTTGAATTAATTTCAGTTCTTTTCATTCATTTAAGTCTCTTGTTCACCTAATTCTGTATGAGAATGAAGTTTACTTAAAATGTGTCTTAATAAGTAATTTTTGAATTACACGTAGCAGTATAGATTCTTTTAATAAAAAATAGACACATAAATACCACTGGCATTTTTCAACAATTAACCGAGCAAAGCCGGGGATTTGCTAGTGTAATATAAAATAAATTCACATACAGGAAAGCACAAAAGAATATGGATAGTTTGTCGTCCATGAAAGGTAGTTTTCTGAAAAGCTGGTATTGTTGTGCGTTTTCATGCTGAATGAAATTTTAGTGTATTTTATGGTGTGTATAAAAATTTGCAGATCATATACATCTCTTCACAAAATTATCTCTTCACATTCATTTTAATGTTACAGAGATTCATTACTCAGTGAATTATAATGTTTGAAATCAGTCGCGTTGAAATTGAACTGTCCGTTGTTGAGATATTGAAACGAGGCATAGTTAGTTAAAACACTGTAAAAGGGGGGTGGGGTGCGGAGGGTCCAGTGTCCTTCGTTAAATGACTAATTAGGCTGATCCCTATACATATTTAAAGATTGATTGATTTCGCTCAGCTATGAACAGAATTTCCAATGTCGCTTAGTTTATTATTTAAAAATTCTGGTTCACGCTACTCATACATTTATTTTAATGTTACGGAGATTCATTACTCAGTGAATTATAATGTTTGAAATCAGTCGCGTTGAAATTGGACTGTTCGTTGTTGAGATATGGAAACGAGGCATAGTTAGTTAAAACACCGTAAAAGGGGGGCCGGAGGGGAGGCGTGGGGTGCAGTGCCCTTCGTTAAATGACTAATTAGGCTGATCCCTATACATCTGTAAAGATTGATTTATTTCGTTCAGCTAGGAACTGAATTTCAAATGTCGCTTAGTTTATTATTTAAAAATTCTGGTTCACGCTACTCATACATTTATTTTAATGTTACGGAGATTCATTACTCAGTGATTATAATGTTTGAAATCAGTCGCGTTGAAATTGAACTGTCCGTTGTTGAGATATTGAAACGAGGCATAGTTAGTTAAAACACTGTAAAAGGGGGCCGGAGGGGAGGCGTGGGGTCCAGTGCCCTTCGTTAAATGACTAATTAGACCAATCCCTAAACATCTTTAAAATTTGATTTATTTCGTTCCACTAGAAACTGAATTTTAAATGTCGCTTAGTTTATTATTTAAAAATTCTGGTTCACGCTACTCATACATTTCATACCGAACTATACACAATACATGTACATACTTACATACAGAGGTGTCGGTTACAGTAACAGTGTCGCGAGTTCAATGGTTTTTTTCCATCTCAAAAAATGCAAAACGCGCCTAAAGAAGTTTTCACTTAAAAAAAAAAAAATTGCTGTAGTTGACTGTAACAATAAAATTACATTACAGTCAGCATTCTACAAATGCCACATTTAACATATATTCGTATTCTTTTGTGCTGCCCTGTAAAATAATTATAAATGCTATATTCATCCTCTTAAAGAAAAAAACATGCTTTAGTTGACTGTAACAACATACTAAAATTACATAACGGTCAGCGTTCTAAAAACCCCGGATTTAACACATATCCGTACTCTTTTGTGCAGCCATGTAAAATAACTATAAATGCTATATTCACCGTTTTCAAGAAAAAAAAAAAACATGCTGTAGTTGACTATAACAACATACTAAAATTACATTACAGTCAGCGTTCTACAAATGCCACTTTTAACATATATTCGTATTCTTTTGTGCAGCCCTGTAATATAATTATAAATGCTATATTCATCCTCTTAAAGAAAAAACATGCTGTAGGATAGATAGACAGACAGATATAGAAAAAGAACCTCCCGGAGCAATAAGCACTTATGTACTACTGTGCTAATCATCCTTAATCATGTCTAGATTTTGTTGTTGTGTATTTAAAAAAAAAAAAGTTTTCTGGAATTCCGTCCAAAGGACTGTCAACTTTTAGCCTGGCATTTTTAGCTTGATTTAGCTTGTTGTAAGTCCTACAACAGGCTAAAATAGTTACAACAAGCTAAAAACGGTCACCTTGCACTCAACTGAACTGATGGAGGTCCTTATATAGGTTTCAGAGATCTTTCCAGATTATTCCAGAGCTTTCAGATGCTAGAAATTACCAGAAAGTGCTTTAACTTTCGATAGAGAACCAAAGCGAGAAAGGATCCCAATGTACAGGTATAAGGGGGGGGTGGTTGCACAAAAAGTCGCCAACTTGGCGACATTTGGCGATATATCGCCAAATTTGGCGACAAAAATAAGTCGTCAAAACCATCGCCAACTTGGCGATAAACCCATTCCTTGGCGATTTTTCCATAGACTTCCATTATAAAGATGAGGGTGTAAGGTTGTTTTCCTTGCAAACCATCTGAGGCCTTTAGCATTGAGTTACATGATGCTCAATAGGAAATACATTAATAATACTGCAATTTTCACAATAATAAAATAAAATAAATTTAAACAAATGGAATATTTACAGATATATACAAAATTCATAACAATACATTACCTATACATGCATATATATTATATACACATACAATATTAAATTGGAATTTACATACATTATGCCTGTGTGAAATTACACATGTTATCAAATTTCATTTTAAGCACATTATTATATGTATGTAAAATTACATAAATCATTTTACAAATCAAATTAGGTAATGAAAATTTGCAGAGTCCATATTCTAATCATTGAAGATGTTTATGCATGTGTTGTACATTCTGGTTAAAAAAAAAAAAAAACTCCCTGTTTGCATATTAAAAATACATTAGTCTCATGATAAAAATATCAAAGTAAAGAAATATTTTCTTTTAATACCTGGTGTATTCTTATTTAAAATACTTTTGTGCATTATTATGTTATTAAAATAAAATTCTCCCGAATTCTCCCCCTCCCCTCGGCTCAATATGTTTAATTATGATTGCTGTATGTATAATATGATAATTGTTGCATTACACTAATCTGAATATTCTATTTGTAAATTGTGTAAAATAATCATCAAAAATAGGAAAATAAATCTATCTACGATAATATTAATTTATTCCTGAAACATCAAAACTTCCTAATTATGGGACACTGGGCATAAATGGTTAAGTAAGTTTAAAGGTTTTTTTAGAATATGCAAAAAGAATTTATTGTAACTATGTCTTCTGGAATATTACTTTGCTTTGGTTTTGATTTTTTTGATAATTGTTAGAAAATAATTCCTTAGTCTGGGTATATTTAGTGTCTTTTGCTATATTTATTAATCTATTTTTTAAAGGTTGGTTTCCCTTTGGTTCTGGCGTCCTATTAATAGTACATGTCTTCTCATGCCAGGGTTGTAAAAAACCTGTTTTTTTTTTTTTTTTTAAAGAAAAACCCAGCCGGGCAGGTACCCAGGCAGCTACCCACTACAACCCTAAGGGTTGTAAAAAACCCAGCTTCGGGCAGGTAACTGGGTGAGTACCCAGATAGCTACCCACTATAACCTTGTCTCATGCAGCATTGTTTTGTCTTAAAAAATATTTTTGTTACTATCTGCTTACAGTAATGATAGTATATATTTGTACATTTATTATGACTTCATGTATGCTTCAGCATTTAGTAATAATAAATTAAATAAAAGCTTGCTTATTTTTTTTTACACTGTTGATGATTCTTTTATTTCAAACGTATGTTTCACTCTTTAAATTTAAAACAGGGGCTATTTTTCAAAATGAATAATTTGTGATAAAACATAAAAAGTACTAGAAAGTTGTTATGTTTGCTTAATCATGTTCTAGCACCACATTTTTCAAATGTCTTCAAAAATTCTTCCTTATCCTATTGTCATAAGAATAGTTACGCAAAATAATTATGCTCATTACATTTATGTAAATGACATATATTTTAACTTTTGTAATTTGGATAGCTACTTTTAATATTATTATCATAAAAGTGTTTTCCCCCAAAATTTAAAAAAAAAAATTGGATTCAAAAGGGTTAAATACATATAATGATTTAATTAATCTTCCTGTATTCAGTTATCCAAAGGTGTTGGATATTTTAAACTTCTTTATATATTAATATTATTGGTTGATGTTCTATTTTGTATTCTTTATTCACATGTTTTGTTTGAAAAAAAAAATGATTAAAGGAACTGATGAATTTATATGAATTATTAAATTTACATATGTATGACAAAAATCGAGAATTACGTATAGTTTTGAATGAGTAATTAATGATAAAATTTTTTGTTGCAATTCATTCAATTCAATATATATATATATATATATATATATATATATATATATATATATGCATGAATTTAATATTTTGTTTATAATCTGTGTTACTTGTATGTAGTCAAAATGTATTAATTAATATTTAGATTCTTTAACTTTTTTTTTTTTTTTTTTGAGAAATAAGAACTACTTTAAGAACATACAGTTGTTTTTTTCTCCACAAAGATAAAGTTATTAAATATTTGCGAAAGTTGGTTGGTTGGATAGGGTTTAATAGCACAAAGTCTCTTTAGGGACATGTGCCAAAAATATTTGAAAAAGTAGCAATGAAATTAAAACACTGCAAATTATATAAATAAACTCATGCATAAAAATTATTTTATTTCTTGAATCCAATATACAAGAATAATATTTCACTACTTTTGTTTATATAATTTGGCAACAAATCTTATTTTCTTAAACCTGAATTGCCCCAATGCTATAATAAAAAGTGCCAAGACATGTTTGAAAAGGAAATAACAAAAATTTTTAAGACATCTTGTCGACACCATTTTTGAAATGTTTGTGATATACATACACATCAAATATCGTAAAAAGAATTATTTTGGAGGATTTCTGTAATCATTTTTATCGATTTAATTTGCATAATTATTCACATTTCTCCTCTTTTTTCAGGGAAGTTAACAGTACCTGTAGTTTCTGATGATCAGTGTTTGTTACCCAAAACAAATCACGTTGCTCGCAAGCCTAGTAGCGCCAGTTTAATGTCTGTTGTAAATATGGGTGGAGAACATCTAATAAGGATATGTAAAGACTGCCATGTTCTTCTACAAAGGCATGATAAGCTGATAGAGCAGAAGAACCACAAACCTGTTGTTGTGCAGATGTATGAGGTATGTATACAAATCTTTTACAGTCCAAATTTTTTTTTTTTTCCTTTGCTGCTTTCTAACTCTTTAGCTTATTAATATTAATCAATGAAATAGCGAGTTTTTTTTTTTTTCATATATGATTTTTAGGGTGTTCTCAATTGGGGACATTGGTAATTCAGTTTAGCCAATAGTTATGACCATTTTTAACTATTTTATCTGCACTAGATTATAAAATGGAACATAGTGATGACTACATTAAAAACAATCTAAGTGATGCAACTTTCTGAAAGATTATTATTATTATTTTAATTTAAACACTTACACAACTTAAAATTTGTCAATTAAAATAAAAATGATTCTTGATCTAATCATTAAATTTATGCTTATATCTGTATTTTGTTTTACACTTGAAAACATCGTAAATGTAAACTTTTTATTTATTTATTTATTTATTTATTTAACAGTCATTGCAAGCTAATACTGTATTTACAGGCCATAATATTTCTAGTTAGGAACATAAAAGTTTTTTAAAATACAGCAAGTGCATTTATCAAATTTCATGTTTAATACTTTGTTCCCCAAATTATTAATTAATGAAAATATCACTTTCCAAAACATTTTTCCCGAATTTTTAAAAATGTTTAAAGGTTTGAGCAATCATTGAATAAGTTTTAAAAAGATTTTACCTATTCAAATTAATAAACCAAATCAGTATTTATAGGTCTTTATTGGAATATTTACAACTCTATTCAAATCATTTCTTTAAAACATTGTTTTTTGTATTTTAAAGAATTAAAAAATGCATTTATACATTTACCTTACAATGTAAGTAGAGAAACTTTTCTTAGCTGAAACTTTCCACTCCCTGTCTTTCAACATCAAGAAAGCTGAGCAGTTATATATGGAAAATAAATTATCAATTTAAAAATATTTTTTCTTTGTGCTTGAATAATGTAAAATGCTTTGGAACATGATAAAGTATCTGTAACTCATCCTAAATCGTTTTACTGCAAATTGATGTGTTAAATGAATTTTATGACACGCTCACACACAAAAAATAAAAATAAAAATCATACTTTAAAGTACCATGAAGATTATATGCATAAAAATTTAATAATGTGAATCATTTTAAATAATCTATTGATTCCCAAAATTATTAAATTGTTTCTGTATTTTATAGGAATTTTTAAATTGTGCAATGTGAAAAAATGGCAAAAAAGGCATTTCAATGATTTTCTATACATTTTCTTTTTGTAACTAAAATTTAATTTTTATCTAAAAAATCAAGCCATTTTTCAGTCCTAAGTTCTAATTTTTTTAAGTCAATGGAACGAAGCTTAATTTTGAAATGTTTTTTCACCTTCATGTAATGGAAACATTGATCTGTTAAAAGCTTAAACTTATGATTAGCAATTCATAGAAGTAATTATTTTTTTAAAGTATCTTTTTGTGATTTGCATCATTAAAAAAAATATATATGCAATTAAATATTGAATTTTAAACTTTATATCAAGACATACATGCGTTACAAATTTGTTTTTTAGAATTTAAGCAATTTAAACGAATGTTAGTAGCTGAAATTGATTAATCATCTACAGATAGATTGCATGACTGATCATATCTAGAGGCACGGTCGAGAGAGCACAGCTGTAAGCATACTTTTCTGGAAGCAACTCAGGGCACTTTTGACCCCCCCATATCTCCGCGCTGGACTATTCCAAAAATTTGAAACTTCGTTTTTCTAGAGTATTTGTCGCACAGGACCAAAATTTAAAATTACAACTTTCTGTCTTTCCTAGTTCAGACGATATATGAACTCAAACATTCGATTTTTTGTCACTCACTCACTAACTCGTTCACGCGTCATCAAAAAGATTAGATAGATCCCGTAGCCCTAAAAACTTGACATTTGGAAAAAGGTAGTGTTTAGGATACAAAGAAAGAAAACATTATAAAATCCAGAAAATTAAAAAAAAAAAACATTCGAAAATTCAACAAATTCCATCAAAATTGAAAATAATACGATCTTGTAGTCTTAGAAACTTAAGATTCGATGTGAAGGTAGTGTTTAGTATCCAGAAAAAGTAAACATCAAAAACACCAAAAAAATCGAAAGCAAAATTGAAAAAATCAAAAACATCGAAAAAAATCGAAAAATTTCAAATAATCCGATTTTGTTGCGCTAGAAACTTGGAATTCGGAATAAAGGTAGTATTTAGGATGCAAAATAAGGAAAAATTAAAAAATCCGGAAAATTCGAAAAAAAAATTTCAAAAATTCGAAAAATTCGAAAAAAATTGAAAAAATTAAAATAATTTGATCTTTTAGCCTTAGAAACTTAAAATTCGCAGTAAAGATAGTGTTTAGGATTCACAATAAGTTAAAATAAAAAACGCAATAAAATTCGAAAATAAAATTAAAAAATCGAAAAATAAGGAAAATTTGAAAATAATTCGATTTTATAGCGCTAGAAACTTGAAATTTGGAATAAAGGTAATATTTAAGATACTAAATAAGGAAAAATTAAAAAATATGGGTAATTCAAAAAATATCCATAAATTAGTGAAGACGATATATGAACTCAAAGTTTCGATTTTTTGTCATTCACACACTCACTCACTCACTCTCGCGTCAGCAAAAAGATTGGGTAGATCCCGCAGCCACAGAAACTTAAAATTTTGAATAAAGCTAGTGTTTCTGATACAAAGAAAGGAAAAATTATAAAATCCGGAAAATTTAAGAAAAAAAAACATTCGAAAATTAAAAAAAATAGAACAAAATTGAAAATTGAAAATAACACAATCTTGTAGTCTTAAAAACTTAAAATTTGGTGTGAAGGTAGTGTTTAGAATTCAGAAAAAGAAAACATCAAAAACACAAAAAAAAATTGAAAATAAAATCGAAAAAAATCGAAAAATTTCAAATAATCCAATTTTGTTGCGCTAGAAACTTGGAATTCGGAATAAAGGTAGTATTTAGGATGCAAAATAAGGAAAAATTAAAAAATCCAGAAAATTCGAAAAAAAAAAATCAAAAATTCGAAAAATTCGAAAAAAATTAAAATAATTTGATCTTTTGGACTTAGAAACTTAAAATTCGCGGTAAAGATAGTGTTTAGGATTCAGAATAAGTTAAAATAAAAATGCAATAAAATAAAAAAATCGAAAGAAATCGAAAAATAAGGAAATTTTGAAAATAATTCGATTTCATAGCGCTAGAAACTTGAAATTTGAAATAAAGGTAATATTTAAGATACTAAATAAGGAGACATTAAAAAACATGGATAATTAAAAAAAAAATTTTAAATTTAAAAAAAATAGAAAGAAAGAAAGAAAAAAAGAGAAATTGAAAATAATATGATCTCGTAGTCTTAGAAACTGAAAATTTGGTGTAAAGGTAGTGTTTAGGATTCAGAAAAAGAAATAATTAAAAACACAACAAAAATTGAAAATAAAATCAAAAAATCGAAAAAAAAAAAACGAAAATTTGAAAATAATTCGATTTTGTAAAGCTAGAAACTTAAAATTTGGAATAAAGGTAGTATTTAGGATACAAAAAAAAAAAAGAAATAAAAAATCTGTAAAATTCGAAAAAAAAATCGAAAATTCGAAAAATTGAAAAAAATTCGATTTTGTAGCTTTAGAACTTAAAGTTCGGCGTAAACTTATTGTTTAGGATACAGGAAAAGGAAAAATTAAAACACAATAAATTCGAAAATAGAATAAAAAACTCGAAAAAGATCGGAAATTTCAAAATAGTTCGATTTTGTAGCGCTAGAAACTTGAAATTTGTAATAAAGGATACAAAATAAGAAAAAATTAAAAAATTGAGAAAATTATAAAAAAAATTCGAAAAAAATCAAAAATTGAAAATAATTTTATCTTGTAGTCTTAGAAACTTAAAACTTGGTGTAAGGGTAGTATTTACTATTCAATAAAAGGAACAATTAAAATATTCGTTAAATTCGAAAATAAAATCGAAAAATTGAAATATCTTTAAGAAATCGAAATTTCAAAAACAATTTGATTTTGTACTGCTAGAAATATTAGTTTTAAGATAATTGTCCTATTAGCTAGTACAACGCCCCTAATTGTTTTATGTTATTTCCCCCGGATTATGGTTTTCTTTTCTTTCGTTTACGAATTTCGTTATAGAAAAGTTACGCTATAGAATGGCTACGATATAGGCGATTTCTTTATAGACAGGTTTGTTTTCTTTCACAGGTTGTACTCTATTTACTTCACATATGAAATATGGATTGTTAAATGATGTTAGCCCCACAAAAATTTTCACAGCTCCCCCTACCCTCCCGACATTTCTGGCTGGTTATGGCTTGATAGTCCTTTCTAAATAAAATAATGGTGACTCTAAGATTCACTTGATTTATCTCTAAATTGAACCTAAATGATCCTAAGAAGACGGATCAAATAACTACTATATTGGCATGACAATTAGGTAACTTAGAATTAAAATTGAAAAATCAATAAATTTATAAAAAGTCGAAAATTTGAAAATAATTCGATTTTGTAGTCCTAGAAGCTTGACATTTGGCACAAAGGCAGGGTTTAGTACACAAAGTAAGGAAAAATTAAAAAATCCATAAATAATAAAAAAAAAAAGACGAAAAAAAAACGAAAAAAAAAAAACATTGAAAAAAGGAATATAGTTTGATTTATTGGAAATTTTCGGAAATTTAAATTTTGGCTTTCTTTTTATACTAAAAAGTTCTTTTATGTTAAATATCAAGTATCTAGGGCTGCGAGTAATATCTCAGATGGATAGCACCTATCCTGGAAGCAATTCAGAGTACTTTTGACACTCCCCTTCCCATAACTTAGTGCTTGCCTAGGAACCTGAAATCTCTTTTTATCTACAGTACTTTGCAAACGAAACTAAAGCTGCAAATTTTTGATACCTGTAAATAATAGGGACAGAGTGTGGGCTTAGCGAAAATCAGTGGATGATCTACAAAAAGAACCCAAAATCAAGAAAAGGAGGATTACTTACAAACAGAAGTGAAATCTCATCAAAAAGTCACCTGTAAAAAATGCAGCCAAGTCTCATAACTCATTTACCGTAAAAAGTACTGAGATCGTATAAAGCAAAGTTTAACTTTCTTGTTAACTCTGAAATTTTCATTCACAAATCACTCATAGTCTCTACATCTTTAGTTAATTATTATTTTGTGACTCGGCAATTACGCAGCACAGGGAAGTTACTATGTTATGGGATGGGATGGGATAATTTAATTAAGGCAAATTATATACGCACAGGGAAGTTATTACACTTTAATATGTTATAGTATTATTTGATTAAGACTAACTATATACATCACATTCTCGTGCTACGTAATTGCCAAGTCACAAAATAATAATTAACTAAAGATGTAGAGACTAGGAGTGATTTGTGAATGAAAATTTCAGAGTTAATAAGATAGTTAAACTTGGCTTTATACGATCTCAGTACTTTTTACGGTAAATGAGTTACAAGACTTGGCTGCATTTTTTACAGGTGACTTTTTGATGAGATATATTATCATTTAAGATCACCACCTGCACTCTTGGGGCAACTGAGGAGGAGGGAGGAACTAGCAAATTAGTTCAGTTTTGAATCATAGAAACAGACTAAAACTTGACTTTAGTTCAAAGATAGTGTGACCAGTTTTCATCCGAATGTTTTTAGTTTACTATATGAAATTATAATTTCTGCTATCATATAACAAGCTTTTAATATTACATACATTTTTAAAGTAAATGTTTAATTTATGCTGTTATGATTTTAGAAATTAAAAGACTGCAAAGAAGAAATAGAAAAGCTTGTTCCTCTATATTTTGATATGCTGCATTCACTCAAGTAAGTAAAGTAATTTTGTTGCAGTAGTTTATAAATTCAGTAATTGTCAGATTTTTGCCTTTTTGAATTATATATGCCTTTTTTTTTTCAATGTCCAATTAAACTTTAGTTCAAATCAATCAATAACTATGTTGAAACTAATTAAAATCAATAAGTAACTAACTTATGCATCAATTTGAATTTTATTTAGTTGTGGTGAAACTGATTATCAGCTGCTAGATGCCAAAGATCAGCATGTGAAAATATCTAAATTGGCTGAAAGAGTTGATGCTCTCAGGTAATTGTTATGGTGCTTCTTATCTATAATTTTTTTCTTTAGATTGAATTAGTTTAGATACATGTAATATACTTAATTACTTATATGTTATTTCTTACAACTATTTAAGAGTTCATTTTATTGCTGTATTGAAGAGCTAAAATGTTATATATGAAAGTACATTTTCCTAAAAGAAGCACCCACCTTATGTGACAAACTTTGCAATTTATAGCCAGAATCAGCCCTAAGCTACAATGACAGTTTACCCAAAACCCAGTAATACCTTACACAAATCCCTTCCCTCATATCTTTTGCCGTATGGTTTTGTTTTTTATTTTGTTGAGTTGTTATAATAAATAGATTCCTTTTTCTCCAAATATCAGTATTTTACAGTTCCTTTAAAGAAATTGTGTTACTGAGGAACATTTATTATTGAGCCATCCTTATGTATATTTACTCTTGGATCTATTGCCGTGAATGACTTGAATCTCTTGATCATGTATTGAAATTAGAGTCTTGCATCAGGTAGGGTTACATGATTTTACCAGAAGCTGCAATTTGTGTGGGTCAGGTTGACCCTAATTTTTTTTCATTGTGGGTCAGATTCGGTTTGGGTTGATTTTAAATGTTTTGGTTCCGGCTAAGTTTTGATTCTTTTGGGTTGGATTTGGGTTGACCTGACTTTTCAAAAGAAAGTTCTGAATATTTTTATAATGAAATAAAAACTGTATATCTGAATATTAATGAGTGTGTATGTATTCATTTTTATAAAAAAAGATAAAATTGATATTAGATATATAGTTGCAGACTACTTTTCCATAATTGTCTTAAAATATATATTCATTTTCCTTCACTTCAGGTTAGGTTTGGTTTGAATATTTCAAGTCAATTTCAGGTTGACAGTTTTTTTGTCGAGTTTGGGTTGATTTTATGCAGAATTTTTGGATTTGTGTTAGGTGCAACCCGATCCGTGTAGGACTCTTAATTGAAATTAATATTTAGTAGACTATTTTTTTTAAAGTACAAGCAAATATGTGATATCGATTTACAATGTTGAAAAATATTTTAAAACAAAGTTTCCAATGAGAGAAAAATACACGTTAAAGATACCTTAAATGTTTAGTACAGGCATCCCCCGACTTACATAAGTAATGCGTTCCACAGACTTTTACGTAACTTGAATTTGACGTAAGTCGAATTTATAAATTGCTTAAATATAATTTTGTAAGAAACTGCAATATTTATTATCATTATATATATATATATATATATATATATAATATTTTATATACTATATATTTATAATTTAATATTATTTTATAAATAAAGCATCATGCAGCATATTTACTTGGATATAAACTATAAAAGTATAAAAAAATATAAAAAGAAACTGAAAGAATACTTTTCAAATTAAAAATATCTTGTGGATTAGAGGATTTATAATTTTAACATTGGTGAATTGGTTTATACCTAATGAATTTTGAATCTGCATCAAATGACTATAAAAATAAGAAATAACCAGTGGAACTGTGCAAAGATTCCGCACTGCAATCTAATATATTTCTATTTATTTTTTGCAATATCTAATATTTTTTACATGCAGGTTTAAACTTCTAAAAAAAAAATTAAGGACTAAAATATCTACAAACATCATTAGTCAGGCCAGAATATCAACTCATTTATTCCATCAAAGTTACAGTAAAAACTGACCAAAGATAGTAAGCCAAAAAAAAAAAAAAAAATCTTATTTTAACTGCATTAGAGGATGACATCATCTAGTTTCGGGAAACAAAACATGGGATAAAGAAAAATAAATTGAGCAATTTAAATTTTGATTTTTAATCATAAATATAAAAAACCGTGTCCCACTCTAAACCATGCAACAACCGTGTCCCACTTTATTGAACATTTCAGTTAGATTTCGTAAGAAATACTACTTTTTACATTCTCCCCTAAGTTGGAATTTCTGAAAAATTTTTGCGGATCTACGCCGATCATGACTCCCAGAACCCAAAACCACCCCCCAGTTCAAAACTTTATCTATCTATCTATGTCACTTTTTTATGGACACAATAACTTCTATAATTATGCACAAATCCCTTCCAAACTGATACATAAAATCAAGGGGCATAAAATCTTGGTCAAGTTCGTTAATAGGCAAAATCAAATCAAGGCGGGTGGGGGGGGGGGGGGTGGGGGAGGCTTTTTGTGAAAACAGAAAAAACCCCATAACTTCTTAATTATGATATGTATCGAATCCATTTAATTATTACTTCTAGGAAAAAGGCTGAAAATATATGTATGACAGATTTTTTATATTAAAAATGGTCCCATGGGGGGGGGGAGTGGGTTTCATTAGAAAAAACGTATATAATAACGTGTAACGTTCATAACTACGTCAAGTCACAAGATATCAAATCCGCTTAAATTTCTTATAAATCCACTTAATATTATCTACAACTTTTATATTGACAAGTTTTTTATAGGACCAACCCTTATAGCAAAAAAAAGAATTAAAAACAAAAAAATCCCTGCTGCTCCGCCTACACACACAGAGGGATTTCGAAGTGGGTGATCCCAACTGCATCACGGCAAAAAGGTAATTTCTTCTGCAATTCCCAACAAACAGGCACTCCACGGTCTGCATCTTCGAAATCTACCTGTGCCTGTAGGCCGAGCTGTCAGGGATTTTTTTTGTATAATCATTGTTGCAGTATTTTGTTTTTGTGGCAACACTAATTTGAAGGAAACCTTTCATTTCATTTATGAAAGCAATGCCGATTTAATTTTTAACTATTTGCAATTTTTAATCAAAATACACATTTTAACTGAATGTGAGTGTACTATGTCAGAAGCCCCTTCAAAATCCTTTCATATGTCATCTCATTTATCGTTTTGCGTCTTTAATTTGCTTAGAAAAAAAGATGTTGACAACAGAAATAATATATAAGATTAAAGAGACCATAATATTAAGATCAAATTGGACTTACTCCTTCTCCACGAATTCCTGGTATCAAGGCAAGTAAATAGCATTCAGCAAACATAATTATAATGATTGAACCAGAGTTTTTTTTGTCTCATTTTAATTAGTTTTGTGTTTGTTTGTATATCACCAATAAAACTATAACTCCCTCTCTCTCTCTCTCTCTCTCTCTCTCTCTATATATATATATATATATATATATATATATAACTATTATGTATATGATTTTAATCTGCATATTTTATTTTAAACTAATTTTCAAAAGTATGCAAATGCATATCAAATGCGCTAGTATGTTCATTAATGAAATTTTCGAGATTTATTACATAACTGTGAATTTATGTAATTCGCATAATACATAAGTCGGGGGATGCCTGTATTTTAATAAAGGATAAAACTATACTTGAGTGAATATAGAAATTTAGTTTCAAGAGAAAAGAAATGTTGTAAATCAAGACTTCTACAGATATTTTTTTCAAATTTCAGGATTTTCCGTTCTTAAAAAAGCATGGTGCGTACACATGATACATGAGATATAATTTTTCTTTGTTTTTCTGTATCAAAAACATGTATGCATTATACATAAGTAAAAATAGTAAAATTAAAAATAATTTAAAAAAAATAACCAATATGCAACTACTTTTTGAATAAAAGATTAACTATATTTACAATTTATATATCTTTTTAAAACATGTTTTACAATAACAAGATTTATTTTTTGCTGAACTTATTTATGTAATTTTTTTCTAGTAAAAGAATCCTCAAATTGGAAGCTGGACCAGAAGAAGGCAGCAGTCATACTGTTCAGCTTTACACTAGTATACGCATGGCAGCATCCCAGTTTTTAAGGAGTACAGTATTAGGCCTCCCAACACCTCCATCAGAAGAAGAAATTGCTCATTATCAGAATATTAGGCAAGAACAAATGCAACGGCGTATAGAATTGGAAAGATTGTCAAAGGAAAAAGAAACTAGCAAAAGTCCTTCTCCTGTAGCTACTCCAAAGAAGCAATCTGTGTCATCAGAACCTGTGTCACCAGAGAAAGGATGGTGTGTTACGACTGGCAGGGTCCAAGAAGAAGAGGACCCAATGCTGCAGCAAATAAAAATTATAAATAAATACATCCAGCAAGCTAGAGTGGATCATAAATATGATGAAGTACGCATGTTAGAAAGTAATTTAAAAGAACTGCAATTCGAGTATTCTAAACAAAAAAATTCATCATGACTGTATGTATTACCATCATTGAATAATCTTCAATTCAGTACCCACCTTTTTTGATATAGATGTACATAACTGATTTTTATCACCTAATACGGGACACGGAATTTCTGGTTGCCGGGTTGCCAACTGGAAATTTAAGATTGGCGACTAGAAGGCAGTGTATGCAAGTATTCAATAATTTTCAGATTTAAGTATTCCTATAATTATCTAAACATATGAGATTCTATCTCTAGATAAATTAAAACAAAAATGTTTCTGATTTTAAAATAAAAGGTAATTTTTAAATTCATTGCCATAATTCTGTGGCTTTCCGCAATAGATTATGTCTGTACACATATTTTGTTTTTCATGTAATGTTGTCAAACATAATCCATCATGTTGTTGATGATTGTATCCATGATTTGAATAAAAGTTTTGCAACTTTTTATCAAATCATGCATACAACTTGAATAATGTTTTTTTTTTTTTTTTTTTTTTTTTTTTTTAAATAGATAATGGTTTTTATATTTCATAAAAATCCAATAAGTAATGTTGATAGTAAACTGCAATGAAAAAGAAAATCTTTAGATGATAAACATATGATTTTTTATTGGTATAATATTGTGGCAACTAGTATTTTTAGTCTGGCAACTGCCTTCAGACTTGAGATTTCATGTCCTCACCTAATATATAAGCATTGCTCAAGATTAATACATTTAAAAGCAATGTACATAATTTAAGCTATTAAGGCTGGTTTTAAATCCAAAAACATAATGCTTTAATAAAAAATTAAGAAATCCCTCCTTACATAAGTTTTAGTTAGATTTATGCTATAAATAATTGATTTGTTGATTTATATTCCCCATAATCATAAAAGTAGATTTATTGATATCTCTTGCTATGAATATATTCTGTAAAAGTCTACTAAGACCTTATTATTTTTTCTTTTTAAAACCCCAAACAATCATACTTTAGTATACTGTCAAGATTGACTTATTTATCAAAATAACAGCAATTGTATAAAGCAAATAAACACATGAAATGTGTTTTAGAATGATAATACTATGTCCTTTTAAATGCGACTTTTAAAAAGCAATTTAATCTTTTTAAATGAAACTTTACTTCCTATAACAAAAGCATTACATAATAAATGAAAAAAGAACAAAGCATTAATAATTGTCTTTAGGCATAATTAAATTTAAATGCTGTACATTTCTTTAACAATGTGAATAAAAATTGTTGCATTACAATTTCAAAATAATTTTATAATTTGACTTATAAAAATATTGCCAACTTCATAGTCACAGATGAAAAGTAAAATAAATTGTTTAAAAATTTAAATAAATTATTTAAAAATTAAAATAATTTCATAAAAAAATTGTTTCTTAAAAATTAAAAATAAAATAAAAACAGTAGATGCTGCTTAATGTGATCATGGTTATTTTTATCATTCGCTTAATAGTATCAAAATCAGCCAGTATCGATCACCCATATTCAATTTTACACCAAAATCAATCGTTTTGTGGATTAGTTTTTTGTTTAATGTTATTGCTTTTCCAGCAGATCAGTTCCTGAAAGTGTGCAACTGAAAGCAAAGTTCTGTTATAAAAGCCCATTTAAAGCATGGAATAAAATGTTCTTTCTACAATTAAAAGTTGTTTTATTAGCGTAGGATTCTGTGAAGTTGAATAAGATTGTCAATTGATATCTTTAGAAACTCGCAAAAGTGTCCTCGATGATGTGACAAAAGAAAATGTCTGATTGACAATAATGTTCATGTGGATGTAAAACTCGCAAAAACTAAAATTTATCAAGAAGTTTGCAAAGAAATACAAAATGAAGATGACGATAAAAAAGATGACAAGAGCAAATTTATTTAAAATCATCTACAAGTGTGGAAATGGAGAACGTGTTGAAAAGTTTCAAATGAGATGTACAACATGATTCGGAGAATTTAAAAAAATAATATAAGTATGAACAATTTATTAGCGATTTTTTAAGTGACAACAATTTTTATATACAAAATACAAACAAAAATTATTTCAATAAATGTTTTCTTTTCTTTTTTTTTCCCCTTAAAAAAGTCATCATTTCATCAAGGCCGAGTTATAATTTTGATATTGTCAAAAACTTTGGACCCAAAGTAATCATGTTAATAAGTGACATCTACTGTATTTGTTTAATTATTAAAATAGATGTGATTTTTTTAACAGAAGTTTTAATAAATATCAAGTGATCTAGATTGGGATGAAGAACAAGAACACTCAAAAGGCATGTCATTATTTTTAATTCTGAATGATCTGAAGAGGGTAAAATAAGCTTTCAAGACTTTAATTTATTATCAAAGTAAAAATAATTAAAATTTTAAATAAAAGATTTTCAATAGCAAAAATTATAGAAGCATAAAATTCAATAAATGTTATTTTTAGTTAAAAGATATAGTTTAATTTGACAGATGATTACAACACTTGTATCAGATCTACATTTTTTGAAGTAGAATAGTTAAAATGTTTATGCAATATGTAATGAATAGCATAATTAAAAATTATCTCTTAATTGTAAAATACATTCAAAAATGAGTTTTTGATTTATAAACAGCCTTAAATGTGAAATTACCCAGTGAATTCCCATCTTTGTGAATTTATTCTCATTAAATGTCTCATCTGCTTTATATATGTAGACTTTTACTCATGCATTAGTATTGTTCATCTGAAAAATGTATATATTTGCTATTTTATAATAGTTTATCTTCATGTAGCTTGAAAGTTTTGGATAAATGTTTTTTTTTTTTGTTAATTTTTTTTTGTTAATTTTTTTTTGTTAATTTTATAATTTTGTAAGTTTAAAAGTTAGACAGATTTTACTATATTTGATTATTTCAAGAAATCTGTCAATTTTTTAAATTTTTGCAGCAGTATTATTATGGCAAGTAACAATAGTTTTGCTTGCCATATATAACTATCCATATTTTAATCCTTACATGGGATCTGTGAGTCACAATACAATTTTTGATCTGAAGATATTGCGTAACGTTAAATTTATTAGTGTTAATCTGTTACCAATTTATTTTCTGTTTGTTAAATATATGTCTGTTTTATTATTTAGTGAATCTGTAAAGCATATGGGAAAATCTTAATTACTAAATACCAATACTAAGCCAATTTATTATGCAAGTTTCCATAGCTAAGTCCCTTGTGCCTGTTTTATTATTGTTAATTTCATATAGAAATTTGATTAAATGGTATAGTATGATTAGAAATACATTTTCTGTTCAAGGAAATGCTTTTCTGAAAAATAGACAATTTATCAATTTGCTTATTTATATTTTAGTACAGTAAAACTGCTATATAACAGACATCTCAGGACCTTGAAATTTGTCTGCTGTTCAGAGGTAAAACATACAAATAGGGAATAAAAATGCTAAATAGAGGTGTCTGCTATTTGGGAATGCCTGTTGGGTTTTACTTGTTACAGTTGGCAGTGTGAAGATAGAGAGATTAGCTGTCGATAATTAATGGCCAGTAGTAAACAGAAGAGAAAAATGGGTTCATATGCATTCATTTTTGGCCTTCTCAATAGGTTATTTTTTTTTGTAACATGTTTTGATTATTTTAATATAATCTATTTATATTCCCTATTTGATTGATTTTTGTTTGAAGATTGTTTAAAGGTATTACATACGATCATAAATTTATTATTATTTGGCAAATTTTTATGTATTTCTATTATATCAATTCGATTTTGCTCTCTATTTGAAGTGCTTATAACAGTTTCTTGGTTTTTGAATATGTTAATATGCAAAAAATGAAGTAAAACTATGATGGCATTATGAGTACTTCATGTTGAAAGAAAAATCAAATTCATATAATTGAAATATATTAAAATCTTCTAAATAAACCTATGTTTTTGTACGTGTATAATACCTTTAAACAATCTTCAAACAAAAATCGATCAAATAGTCAGTAAGTATGGATCCTAAATTATATTGAAAAAATTAAAATATATTATAAAAAAGAAAAAGAAATTGACCCCATTGATGTGCCAAGAAGTAAGGCTTATCATCTACATTTTTTGCAAGAAATAAATGTTATACATTTATTTCTGTAATGTGTTATATATTTTGATTTCTTTGATATCATTATTTTGTAAAAGAATTATGACCTCTTGAAGTTTCCTGTGCAGTGTTGAATACAGGGGGTGGCCTGCCGGGGGGGGGGGGGGCACACATTCCCCCCAAAAGCATTGAAATGTCCCTCCTGGAAGATTTTGAGATTGCATGCTTTTAATGGTCAAAAAGTGCAATTCCCCCCCCCCCCCTCGGAGCCACAGAAATCCCTCCCGGAGAAAAGTTTCTGAATTCAACACTGTTCCTGTGTAAATGGGACATGGTATTTTATTTATAACTGTGAATGAGTCACAAAAGCAATTTTTTGTGGCTGCTATTTTGTAGCTAACCATCTCACCTTGTACCCCCGCCTCCATTTTTTTTTTTTTTTTTTTTTTATCATGGGACCACTACAACAAGAAAATTATTTTCTTCAAATGTAAATGTTTTTGTAAATTTCATACTATTAGGCTAGTTGGTTAATTTTTATCTGTAAGACATAAAGAATTTTTCAAGATTAGGTTTTTTGAGAATTTATATAGTATGAATGAAATTATAAGAATGTAAATTATAATTATCAAGGGATGTAGTTTAAAACCTGTAATTATTTAGCAGTAACTCTTAATATATTTAAGTTGAATGAAAGATTTATATAAGTATATAATCGCATTTGCTACAAGTAATTTCTTAAAAATAATTTCTCTTTTATAACATTTTTGAAACTGCCAATCAGATTGAGTACATTCCATCAGAATGAATTTATACTTGGGTATGAACTCAATTAAACATATACCCTGTTTTCTTTAAGGAATTTAAATTTCTAATGTTCTTTTTTTATCTCCCACAAAACATTGATGCAGAAACTTGACTCCAAATCAAGAATAGAGATAATTTTAAAATTCACCAGGATTTGCTATATTCAGTAACTCTTTTTCTCAATTCCATATCATGAGTAATGTTCTTTCAGTCCAAAATGCATTTACTATCATATTGGACAGAGCCAAATAACCTGATAAACCACATAACAAGTGGTTTATGATTAGCTCTTGGTTCAAATTTGCAAACATCATTCTAATATGTTTACTGTGTTAAATAGCTTTATCTTTTTTTCTTAAAAAAAAAAAAAAAATAAATAAAAAAATAAATAAATAACAGTACTTTATTTTACTGTTTTTCAACAAATCTATTGTTTTATACAGCTGCACCCAATCTTTTGGTTATGAATTTGGAAGACTGTTAGACTTACCTTGGTCTTTATTATAAAATCTATTTTATAAAGCAAAAATATGTCCGTGAATAACACTGATGCTATATTGGCAGTGCAACACCTGACCAATAAATTTCGGTTTTACTGCAATTTTTTTTTAAAACTTTTAAATTTCGCACAATTTTAATTTTTACACCATTGAATAGGTGAAAAAAATGTTCTTTCAAATTCAAGTTGCTTGAAAACTGCATTTCAATTTACTGATTTTTTATGGTTTTAAAAACTTTTAAAGAATTTTGTAAAAAAAATATCTCTATAGTGTGCAGCCCAATTACAAAAGATTAACCCGTTTAAACCTAAAACAATATAAATAGTTCAGCATTTGTTTATGGATAATATTCCATAAAGAAATTAAAACTTTATCCACAAAAAAAAAAATAAACATAAAACATAAATTTAACTGATGTGCAATTGAATTACGTACTTAAACCACGTATCAGCAAATCGAAATTATCAGAATTAAAAGGCTGCTGTAAGTATTTTTGTAAAATCTTTGGCGATTTCTTCGGCTCTTAACTCCTGAAATGTGACTGATATGAAAGCATCGCTTTTAATAAATTTCAAAACTTTATTTGAATACATTATTGATATTTTTCGTATAAAAATGCGTTTTGATGTTAGTGGACAATCTAAATTAAATGTAAAAAATCTATTAGAATTTTCAATAAAAAAAATTATTTTCACCTATGTTTTGTAACCCGGAAAGCCCGTTTTGGATTCACCAGTAGTGATAATGATGATAACAGAACATTTTTTAAGCAAAGCAAAAATGGCAATTACAAAAGGGAGAAAAAAAAAAAGGTTTAACCAGCATGTAAAATTAAATTGAACTTGGAAACTTTTAGGAAGGGTTTTTTCTTTCATTACCGATGTTTTCTTATATTTTAAATGAAAAATATTCCATTGATAAATATATTTCATCTTATATAAAAGTTAAAAATATGGCGAAAGTATTAGAAAGTAGAAATATGTTTAGCCGAATGAGAGAAATGCATGAAAAGATGAAATAATATAGGAAAAAAATAAGAATAGTAAGAAAAAATATTTCCAATGATGAAAATCAAAGATCCATAACATGTATTTAAAATCAGCAAGTTCTCTCCCCCCTCCCTTTTTTTTCAATTGTTGACATTGTTGCTCCAGACATGCTCGATTGGATTTAAGTGAGGAGAGCTGGCTGCTACATATGCTGTATTATTTCGAGCTGTAGTATGTCCGGCATTATCATATATTAAAAGAAAGGAATCAACTATGGCTGCAACATACGGTATAGTATGAGATCTGAATATCTTGTCTGTACACCTTTAGACTGTTAAACTGCCATTCCGGATAATATATAAGTCTGTGCGTATTTTCATTTGAATATTTACATTTGAAATTTTGGCTCCATTACATATAAACTTTTGCTTCTATGTTTATGTAACTGTTGTTTGTATAATTAATTAGTACCTTGTTGACCAAGCTACACTCAAAACAAATGTAAAAGACTTCTTCTATAGTTGTTTTCTAGGAGAAACTTCCATAATTAGGCCCAAAGCCAATAGGCACACTTAATATCATTATTATAAATCTTATACAGTTAAAACAATATTGTTGCTAGCAGTACTCTTTTTCTAACTATAATATATAAGTCTGTGCATATTTTCATTTGAATATTTACATTTGAAATTTTGGCTCCATTACATATAAACTTTTGCTTCTATGTTTATGTATCTGTTGTTTGTATAATTAATTAGTACCTTGTTGACCAAGCTACACTCAAAACGAATGTAAAAGACTCCTTCTGTAGTTGTTTTCGAGGAGAAACTTCCATAATTAGGCCCAAAGCCAATTGGCACATTTAATATCATTATTATAACTCTTATACAGTTAAAACAATATTGTTGCTAGCAGTACTCTTTTTTCTGACTCCAACCTTGCTTGTGTATCTGAATGAAGAATATTAGCTAATTTTCTTGCACAAAGAGTGGTTACAACATAATTGTTTCATTTTACATACCACATGCTATTTGCAATATTGGTACATTTGTTATGCAAGTGATAAATCGTCGAATATTTTTAACATACCATATTCATATTACATTCATTTAATTTCAAATGCATGCCTTTCGCTAATTTCATCTAAAATACTAAAAAAAAAGGAGAAATAATACCATAAACCAAAACATTTTATTTCAATATCAAAGAATTGTTTTTAATTTACACATGTGAAATATAAAAGCTGCTATTGGTAAGATTTGCACCCAGTCTATACTACTAAGTTATTATGGGGTTTTTTCTTTCAAATAGAAAAAAATCCAGATTTATTTTCCAGTTAGATTGAATTGAAATAGGTTTTATTGTACTCTAATATTAGTGTGTTTGCAATTTTTTTTTCTGCATGTGCTCTAGTTTGGGTGTACAAATAGTTTCTGCCAGTGAAAATGATGTCTGCACTTAACTTTCATGGCTTAGTAAAAAAAGTGGTTAGTTTGAATATTGAATTGGGCATTGTTATCTTTTTTCCCTCCCCCCAACAGTTTGAAAATTATTCTTGGTAATATGTCACAGTAGTTGACAGCCTCATAGGTACCTTCTGTGAAAAATTAAAATGAAATCTGCCAAATAATTTTTATTATGCTTGATGAAAGGTTTTAATATCTACCTAGCTATATATGTCCCACAGTAATATTGCACTGTGCTTTGCTTCACCCAGACAATTATTCATGATTGACATTTAAAAAACATCTAACAATTTTTTTTTTAATTGTTCACAAGGAAGTCTAAAAATATTTTGAAAATGCTATAAAATGGTGATCTTTTGTAGAACATTGTTTGTATATAATCATTTTTATGTAAATTTTGAAATTTTATATAAGTTTTTGATTACTTAGTTTTGTTTTTTATTTTATAAAAAATAAATATGCAGATAAATGTTTTATAAGTAAAGACTTTGTTATGTTATTCATATTATAATTGGATATGAAATGTATTTTATATTAAAACTGTTAATTTTCTAATGTTTGGCTCAGTTTATTATGCAAATGAATAAATATATATTTATCAAAAAAGGTAAATAACATGTAATAATTATATATATTGTTTTCAGTTTTAATTTTTATGCAAGTGCATAAGTCATATGTTTTAGATTTCAACATAAACATTACATACAAGGTGATGCAAAATAATGTTTACACATTTTTAAAGCTAATGATTAAAACATAGGTAAAAAGAAGCATAAATCTAATAAAAAGTTACTATATTTATATGTGATAAAGCCTGCTGTCATCATTCAGCGTATGTTGAAAAATAACTGCAAACTGAAAGAATAGGCAATCAAATAGTTAATCAAACTGTTATGAAAAAATTGAGTACACTTGAGATGTTCTTGGGTGATGTGCTGCTGAATAAAAGTCCACCTCCTTCCCCCTAAAAGAACCCCATTTATTGCAGCATTCAAATAAATGAGAGACACATGAAATTTTACACAAGGTTAGTTCAAATCATGCACAATTGATACTTTTCTTGAATGACAGAGGTGGTCATTACAGATGAGACAGACTTATAAAGAGACCACCAATCCTAATGCACACAGATTTTGATGATTTTAAAGTATGTTGTAGGGGTCATATTCCTAACTATTCAGGTCAATGGTTTCCTTCAAATGGGCCTTAATTTTCGAGAAATTGGGAGTTAAAATTTAACATGCATTTCAAATACCCATTAGTTTGAGCTTCTGTGCATGGACTTCATGGTGCCGAGGTAGAGTTGACGATTACTAAACAGGCAGTAGAGGGTTCGATCTTACCTTGTGTCTTTTTTAATTAATATTATATTTTTGACACATTATAAGTTTTAAGCACAATTAAAAATTTTGCAGCTTTGAACTTTTTTATATAATTAAAAAGAATTTAATTTATGTTTATGAATTTTTCATGAAAATTTAAATTTTTTTCTGACATTTTTAAATTGGTACTTCTGTTGACGAATGTCCTAATGTATGAACTAATTTATGCCTAGGTACGTAATCTTTTTAAAACTTATTATTATTGTTTCTGTCTATATATACAGTAGGCCCACTAAAGTCCCTTGCCACCCCTTTAACTTTGGAATGGCTGCTGCTATATTCATAAAAGTGGTGTCTAGGTATAGTAAAGTAGCCATGTGTAACTGAATGAAACCGCCTACTGCACCACCTGGTAGAAAACGGCGAAGTTAGCATTCCTATCTTGAAAATGGAAAGAGACAGAGAAAAAAAAGTGATTTACAAAGTTGAAGAGCATCATCGATTTAGTACGAAAAAATGCCTTTTGGACATTAATGCGAAGAATAGAATGGTTAAAAATGTGCATTTGATTTTTCAGGATTTCCTACACTGTGACATCATGAAACTTGAACGAAAGGAGAAATGTTTATTTTTTGGACAAAACACGACACTGCAATGTGGCACAGTGGTATCGCTTCTGATTCCCAATCAAAACGATGTGAGATGAATTCTCACATTATTTAATTTACCGTTCTTTTAATGTTTTGTTTATCGGCATTTTTGTGCGTGCGTATTACGGTGCTTCGCTATTTATCTTTATTTTAGCCCTCGTGCTTTTTTTAAATACTGCTTCATTCATTCTTTTTAGCGATACTTTGTCCCCATCGGCGGTTTGTTTACATTGCATCGGAACCTCGTTCGCGGCGCACGCGCATTGTTAGTTTTTTTCCACAGCCGTTATCGCTCTCTCCTCCATCGGCGGCAGTCACGCATGCGCAGTATGCATGGCTCTGACCTTGATTCACCGTTGGAGCGGCTCTTTTTAAATCTCGCCGTACGTAGGATTTTCAAAAGCTCTGACGCATTGCTGCGTTGGCGTATAGGGGATCATTTTACTTTTGGTTTCGTTTTGAGAGCGGCGATTCGTTTGTTTTACTATCGTTGACTTTAAATTTTAATCAATTAAATTGAAAGGCCCGTGATTTCACTTTGGCTTTTCCCGTATGCATTATATATATAATTTTTCCGTTACATTTGAAGCAGTTTGTCTGATGGGAGTTGCCGGAATTGGACGTGTTACTTCTTTTTTTATTTTGTGCCATTTTATTTTTTCAAGTTAAAAATCTTAATGGATGATGCCCTGCAGAACGACGAAGTCTTCGTGTAAAATAAAATAAAAACCAGGATGGGTTTTACCGTTCTCATGGTGGCCAAGTGGAAGGAATATATTTCTTCTTCTTTGAAAGAAATTAATAAAGAACTTTATTTATGATTCAAGTCTTCTTCATGTCTCCATCTTTTCAACATACGACTGTTTTGGGTGAGATCCTTTTTAATTATATATTTTCTCAGTGACCTTAAAGAATTCTTTTAAATATCTAAAAGAAAGGGTTATTGCAAACAGTGACGGATCTAAGGGGGGGTTAGCCGGGGCAGCTGCCCCGGGTGCAAGACTTGGAAGGGCGCAAAAATGAGGAATCGTAAAGGATTAAGAATAAAGGAAAATTAAAAATAGACATGAAAAGATATTCAATTTTATTTTATTCAACGGCGGTTTACTTTCGTTGCATAAGGATCAGAAATAAAAAATAAATTAATTTTTATTACATTATATCACATTGCCACCAGTATTTTTTTTAAATTTTTATTTATTTAGAATTCAAAGATTTTGCGTCATCTCTTTTCCGATGCCGTTTTATGTTGTTTTACAGCGTGTGCAGTATTTTATTTCGGTGATGTCTAAAAGACATTCGGGTGTTTACAGAAAGGAGGCTAAAAAAAGATAAGAGTAGGCTTCACAGCTTGTTGTTATCTTGGCTGTTATATAGCACCTGTAAAAAATTCGTTGTATTGTATTCCATGTAAATTATTTCCAAGCGTGTTTCCTGAGCATAAATTGTCATTTTTAGCAAAAAAAGAAGGCTTTACTAAGTGGAAAAAACTTGGTGCGAGAATTCCCGAGCACGAAAATGCTTTGTTTCATAAAATAAACTTCTGTTCGTGGAAAAAGCTCGAAAATTTACTTTCTAAAGTTGGTAGTATTGATAAAGATTTTCAAAATAAAATTTTGGAAGAGGACTCATTGGAAATCCGTTCTGTATGTAATAGTCGATGTAATAACGTATTTGGCAAAGACAGGCTGCTCTCTAAGAGGATCACATGAAAATCTTGATTTCTCTAATTCTAAATTCGGGAATTTCTTAAATATAATTGAGCTAGTATCACATTATCATGCAGATCTTCACGATCATATGAGGTAAAGTCAATAAATTCCCTGAATAGTCACCTACATTCACGCAGGTGTTCGTTGGAGGGGTTATATCTTTTTTGGAGGTTGGCAGCACTGATAAGGAAAACATACAGGCATTTGGAATTCATTTCCGGTACTCTCGCGTTAGCTGCGAATTATTTCTGACAAAGCGAATTTTTCATTCGTCGGATTTTGAAATGTCGACTTTAGAGCAGCGTGCAAACATCAAATTCTGCGTTTTGCTCGAGAAATCACCTTTTAGGATGCTCGAGGTGCTGAAGAAACATACTGAAACGATGCCATGAAAAAAAACGAATGTGTACGAATAACCATTGATGCCATTGCCTCTAAACTTGGAGTTTCGCATGGGGGTGTTCACAGCATTCTTCATGATGATTTGAACATGCATCGTGTTTGTTTGCACACGGTTCCAAAAATGTTATCACCTGAAGAAGAACATGTGTAGGGATTTGATTGACATGGCTAATGAAGATGACAGCTTCTGGAAGAAAATCGTGACAGGTGATGAGACATGGTGCTTTCTTTACGACCCTCAGACTAAACGTCAGTCAAGTGAATGGAAAGCAAAAACATCACCAAGGAAGGAAAAATTTCACTTGGACAAAAGCCGAGGGAAGGTGTTTTTCGATTACGAAGGTGTCATTCACTACGAATTTATTCCTGAAGGTCAAACTGTCAATAAAGAACTTTACCTGGAGATCCTTAAACGACTATGAGAGGCAATTAGACGAAAACGACCTGAAAAATGGGCAACAAACGATTGGATTGTTTTACACGACAATGCTCCACCACATCGCGCTCTGATTGTGAAAAAGTACCTTGCCAGACACAGTGTTACCACTCTGGAACACCCTCCTTATTCTCCCGACCTAGCACCAGTGGGTTTTTACCTGTTTCCACGGCTGAAAATGAAATTGAAGGGACACCGTTTTATGGATTCAGATGAGATGATCGTAAATGCGACGAAGCTACTGAAGGATGTCTCAAAAATGGATTCAAGAAGTGTTTTGAACAGCTATATGAACGCTGGAAGAAGTGTGTGTTGTTGCAGGAGGAAAGTACTTTGAAGGCCAATAAGGTAAAATTATTGTTCTATTTTTTAATAATTCGTAATTGACCTATTCCGGGAACTTTTTGACCCTACCTCGTATTAACCGTCATAAGAGAGATCAAGTTAGTTACTTTTCACATGGCATTCAAAATGAATTTCTACAGATAATTGCTGCGAAAATAAGACAACATATTTTTAGTGATATCAAAGAAGCAAAATACTTCACCATCATGTTCTATTCTACTCCTGATGTAAGTTATTTAGATGAAATGTCACAAGTTATTAAATATGTAAAGATGAGTGAAAATGGTCCTGAAATAATCGAAAGTTTTATTGACTTCTTTAATGTCAACCAGAAAACTGGAGAAGCCCTTACTGAACTCATTTTACAGAAATTAGAAAATGATCGTCTAGATATAAATAACTGTAGGGGCCAATCCTACGACAATGGCTCCAATATGTCCAGAAAATATAAAGGAATCCAATCCATTTTTTGTTCCTTGTTCTGCTCATACCCCCAATCTTGTTGGTGTAAATGCTGCCAAAATTTTACCAAAAGCTGAGACCTTTTTTTTTATATCTTAAATTGCCTTTACAAATATTTTAGTGTCTCAACTAGTAGATGGGACATTCTAAGAGAAAACATGTTCCTCTTTCACTAAAATTACAAAGTACTACTCGGTGGTCATAAAAACGTGAAGCTGTAACAGCAATTTATAAACATATTGGAAAGATCATAAATGTTCTAAAGGAATTTATTAGAAACTGATCCATTAGCAACTCCTGAAACAAAAACAGAAGCTTCTTAACTACTTTTTAATATTACCAAATTTGAATTCATAGTGATGACGTGCTTCTGGCATAAAGTGCTGACTCAACTCGATATAGTGAATAAACTTTATCAAAGGGAAGGCATGACGATTGACAGGTCTGTAAAACACTTAAATGGTCTCATTAAAATGTCAGATTCAGAAAGGGCAAGTATTGAAACTAATGCAATACCGGATGCAAATGGCATTGCTACTGATATTGGTATAGAGGCAAAATTTAGGGAAACGAGGAAGACAAAAAAGAAGAGGTTTTTTGATGAGCTTTGTGAAGATGGAAGTAGTAAGTAGTGTTATTTCTGATGAGGAGAAATTCAAACTAAAGATCATTGAAGTAGTGGACAGAATTCTAACTGAATTAAGAAAAATATTTGGAGCTATTCAAAATCTCAGTGGCATGTTTAGTTTTCTTCATGGAAGGCATTTCCTAAAAATGTCAAAAGAAGAATTACAAGTGGAAACTGAGCAGTTGGCAAATATGTATAAAAACAATATAGATAAAGAGGAACTTCTTCTGGAAGTCGAAAGCTTCAAATATCATGTACTGGAGTTAGACCAAAAGATGAAGTCAAGTTCGGCTATTGAACTGCTAAGAATGATAAATTTATATGGACTTCATTCAGGATGCTTATCCAAATCTAACTACTTGTCTAAAAATATTCATAAAACTACCTGTATCGTCGCTTCTAATGAAAGAAGTTTCAGTAATTTAAAATTGATTAAAAGATAACCAAGAAATTTAACAAAAGAACAACGATTATCCAATTTATGTATAATAAATTTAGAAAATGAGATAGCTTGCAAATTACCTCATGACGACATAATAAAAACTTTTACATCAAAGAAAGCTGCCAAAGTAAATCTTTAATAGGTATTGTAGATGTTAAAACTTTTGTATTGTGTAATATTGTACTTTTTATATAGAAAAAATGCATAGTAAAAATACAGATTTTGATTATTGAGTATTAATATTACTTCCTTAAGCAAATATTTACGAAGATTTTATTCTGATATTCTTGGGAGCAGGGGGGGAGGGGGGGGGGCGCAAATCTACAAGCTTGCCCCGGCTAAAATTTAGTCTAGATCCGTCTCTGATTGCAAATAACCTAACTGCAATTGTACTAATTAATCACGATCATAAAATAATATATTTCAACCATCTTCTCAAGAATAATACCACAATTTGGTGCTTTAAGAGAAAATTTATGGAAATAATTATTCTTGCACTTAAAAAAAAAAAAAAAAAAAAAAAAAAAAAAAGTAATGAGAATCCTAGAAAATTATTTTTTTAAGACATGAAGATTGTTTCATCTTAATTTATTAGAAGAATTATTATTTTGTTAATTTATTTCAAAGTTATTATGTTATAGAAAATTTTAGATATTGTTTGAAGAAAGATTATTTATAATATATTTCATAAAGTATGAGATTTTTTTTGTTGTTCTTGGAATACATTGTTGTTATTATCTCTTTATATTTGAAGAACATACATTTTTTCTTCAATTTTATGATTTATAATAAGTATATTTATGGCATATGGCAAATGAGGCACATTTTATAAATTTATTTGAATGTTATATACTATTATTTATTTGAAGCAGATATATTTATTTATTTATTTAATTTGAATTGTTGCTTGAGGTATATTTTTTTGCTGATATCATGTCTCAAAAAAAGAAGCCCCTGAGAGTAGTTGTAACACCTTTTTCAGGAGACCCTGAACTTTTAGATTTTTTCATAGAGCAAAGTAATGCTGTAATTTCTTATTCCAACTGGGATAATGATCAAGCCCTTATATTTCTAAAATCTAAACTTGTAGACCAGGCATTAAAATTCTATATTTCTTCTACTGCTTGCAAAAACTCTTCCACTCCTGAAGAATTATTTAATATCTTCAAAAAACATTTCAAAACAGAGTCAACTAACACAATAGCTATTAAATACAATAGCATTAAACTTCAACCCTCAGAATCTATTCATGCATTTGCAACCAGACTAGACAACATTGTACGCAAGCAGTTCCCAACCTTACCTGATTCCTCCATTGAACCTATTCTCATGTCTAAATTTACAGATTTATTACCCAACCATATAAAACTCCATATTCTTACACAACATCTGGATACTTTTGACAAAATGGTTGAAGCTGCTTCTGTATATCAAGAAATTATAGATTCAGTGCAGGTTCCTATAAATTCCAGTATTGTTCCCACATCCTATAATGTATTAAATACCTTACATGATAACATTCCTGAGATCAGATCTCAAGTTCATCATTCTGCAACGTCTTCAGAGGAATGTAACAGACCCTCGTCTGCTTCTAATGATGGCTCTTCTCGTGATATACACACCAGGCACACTCCTTTTTCAAAAAGACAGTCTGTTCACAATTTCAAATCATCTTATAAAAGAGTAATTTGCCAATGGTGCTGTCGTCCTGGACATTCAGCAAGCAAACAAATGTTTCAAACTCCGATCAAATCGAGCTTCAAATAATAATTGGCACACTTTTGGAAAATGGCGACAACATCCATCTAATGGCAATACACGTTCATTTGCTCCCAGACATTTTTCTAATTCGGCCTCCCATCAGACCAACTCGCATAAAAATCCCAAAAAGGGTTGACACATTTTGGGGCGGAGTAGGTGTGGAGCTGCTTCACCCCGGTGTCATTTTTCTCCACAGTCAGATTCTGCAACCACTTCTTTCCATAACATAAACCAATATGCCAATATGAACTCTTCTACTCCTCCAATAGTATATAATACAAGAACTTTTTTCAATTCTGATATAGTTAATGAGCATCTACCTACTGATATAAATATTTCATCTTCTACTAATAATTTTGCTTCTTTTGAAGTTAATAATGAAGTTATTGTACAAAGATCCCCATTAACTAAGTCCCAATATCCAATTTCATCACAGAGACTTGTAAAATCAGTTGCTATCCAAACAACTAAAGAAATTCCTGTTGTTTCAAATTCCTCTATGCAAACTACTACTTGTGACAATAACACAGTCTTTGTTAAATCAATAGAATTTCTTCTTCATGCTGAAGTTGATCAACCCACTCTTCCAATCATACAATTATCTATCAATAAAAATCCTGCCAATTTTCTTCTCGATTCTGGAGCAAGTATTTCATTATTATCAAAATATTACTTCCATAAGATAAAACAATTTGTTCATTATAACAGAATCGCCTCGAAATTACTACTGTAAATTCTGCTGTTATTTGTTAAGGCTGCATAAATTTATCATTCAAAATAGGAAAACATTTTTATAAGCATTCCTTCTTTCTTATTGATATTCCTGAAAACTCCAAATTCATTGGTATTCTCGGATTTGATTTCTTAAAATCTAATAGAGTTATTATTGACCTACACAATAGTCAAATAAAAATAAATAACAATGTACTAGATATCTTGGACTCTGTCTCTGCACAAGAAGTTAATGAAATACAGAATTCAGAAATAGATAGCTTATCCCAACATACTCCTTCACTTAACTCCTACAAGCAAATCAACTCAGCATTTGTAAATTCCAATACTCCAGTATGTCATTCCCAGTCTTCAAATAGTTCTTGTTATTCTCGAAAGAAAGTGGTCATTCCACCTAACAGTACTGTATACGTACCTGTGGTGTCTTCCTTTTCTTCTTGTAACCAAGAATATTTGTTTGAACCTAACAACCATGTTCCCTACATGTGCATATCAATCCATAATTTCTGCTGAAATTCATTCAAAAACAAAAGGTGATAACAATCCAAGCACTTATTTTTCTGTACCTATCACTAATAATACTGAAGAAGTTTTTCACATCAATAAAAATTCTCTTTTGGGTACAATTTATGAAATAGATGATATTCAAGAAGATATTGATCCTGAAACAATTATTTCTCCTCAAGAAATTAATGTAATTCAGGCTTCAGCTGATGTTTTAAAATTAAGAAAATCAGAATTTAAACTTAGTAACTTCAACCTAAATCATTTAACCCCATATCAAAAAGCAGATCTACAAAATTTACTGTTAAAATATGATACAGTCTTTTCTTCTTCTATGAAATCCTTGGACCATACTGATAGAGTCATACCTCATATTCAATTTATCTCAGATGTTCCAGTTAAAACCCTGCCCTTCCCTGTTCCTCAATCAATACAAGATGAGGCGAAACAACAATTGGATATGTTGGTTGAGGCTGGAATTATTGAGCGAAGTATTTCTGAATGGGCATGTCCGATGCTAATGGTTAAGAAGAAAGCATCATCTCCAAATGAAAAACCTAAATTTCGAATGGCACTTGATTTACGATTAATTAATTCTATGATTCAAAGCTCTTCATATCCATTACCTAGAATTGATACTATAATTAACAATATTTCTAAATATAAATATTTCACAACATTAGATTTTCCTTCTGCATATCATCAAATAAATCTCCCTAAAGAATTCCGTAAGAGACTTTCATTTACTACTGAATGGGGTACTTACAGTTTTTCTCGTTTAATGTTTGGACTCAGATCCGCAGCATCATCTTTTCAAATGCTAATTGATGCCATAATAGAAGAAAGTAAATTACAAGGTGTATATGCTTATCAAGATGACATCATTGTTGCCAGTAATTCCTTTCAAGAAATGATTGAAAAACTACAGATTTTATTTTCAATTCTGCAAAAACATAATCTTACCTTATCTCCTGCTAAATGTCAATTTCATCAAACTGCCATAGACTATCTTGGTTTTCACTTACAGGATCATACTATTCAGCCAATATCTTCTAACATAACTAAAATTACTTCATTTCCAGCTCCTAGGACTAAAAAACACTTAAAAAGATTTATTGGTCTGTGTGGTTTTTATCGTAGATTTATTCCTAAATACTCAAAACTAATGGATCCGTTAATTAAACTTACTTCACCTAAAGTTCCTTTCAAATGGTCCGAAGATCATGATAAAATCTTCAAAGAAATTCAAAATATATTTTTCACAAAGCCTTTTCTCTCCTTACCTGATTGGTTTAAATCATTTTATCTAAACAGTGACGCAAGTGGTACTGCTATCTCTGGTGTGCTCTTACAAGAAAGAAATGGTCAACTACTTCCTGTCAGCTATTTTAGCAAAACCTTATCTCCCTCTGAAAAGCAATATCCTGCTCTAAAATTAGAACTCATGGCAATAGTAAAAGCAATTAATGCATTTAAATATTTTCTATACAATAGACATTTCACTATCCTTAGTGACAGTAAACCAATTGAACATTACAAGCGTACTAGTTCACCAGTTGATCTTACTACCAGATGGTTGGTTGATCTCTATAATTATGATTTTACATTTGAATATCTTAAAGGTGAGAGTAATGTGTTAGCAGATTATTTATCTCGTGAAGATTTTACAAACCACTCTCAAGACCTTAATACTAACCCTGAATTAATAAATGATGAAAATATTCTTCCAATAACCACAAAGTCACCAACAATCAAATTGCATCATATTGATAATAATAGTCAACAAAACCAACAGTCTCATGACCAGAGTATGGAAATTTCGGAATCTACTTTTCTTTGTGAACAGCGAAATGATCCAAAAATTATTAAAATAATCGATTCCATTACATCTGATAAACCTGATCCTAAATTCAAAAATTATTTCATTCACCCGGATACAGGTCTACTTATGATTAAACGTAAATTTTTGCAACCAGAAAATTCACGCCATATTAAAATTATTGTGCCTCATATCTTAAAACCTAAAATTTTACGCATTTGCCATATGCCTCATTTTTGAATTTGTAATACTTACAAAAGATTACTTAAGAAGTTCTATTGGTCAGGAATTTATAAGGATACGAAAAATTTTGTTCTATCCTGTGATTTATGCATTAAATATAAGCATAGAAGAATACCACCAGCACCATTACAAGAAATGTTTATACCATCAAAACCTAGTGAGCTTGTTTCAATGGATTTTCTTGGTCCATTTTCTAATAAATATCATGTGCTGACATTTCTTGATCATTTTTCTAAACATTTAGAGCTGTATCCCATTAAAAATGCTACTGCACAGGCTGTTGTCAAGTCTTTGACCAATTACATCACTACCTTCGGTCATCCAGCATCTTTAATGTCTGATCTTGGACCTCAGTTTTATGCTTAGATATTTGATAACTTTACAGAGAGCCTCAAAATTAGCATTGTTCATTCATCTTCTGGACACCCTCAGACACAAGGATCATCTGAGAGGATCAATACCAGTATTAAAGCCTCTATTGCAACACTATCTCAAGAAGGCTACAATTTCGAACAGGCTTTAATGATTCACAAAAGCCTATACAACAGTACAGTCCATTCGTCTACGGGATATTCTCCAGCATATCTTCATTTTGGTAGATCCTTATCCAACATCTTTGATTTGTTTGAGTATCCTGATCTCGAAGCATTGTCATATCCTTATGACTACCACCAATATATGTCCTCAATGAAAGATGTCTACCAGAAAGTTTACAAAAATATGAAAGGTGCTCAACATTTACGTAATCAGCGTCAACATCAGAGTGCTAAACTACGAAAATTCCAGTGTGGTGACATTGTTTACATTAGAACTAATGATACCTTTAAACCTAGGAACATTGGTCCTTATGAAGTCGTTAAAGTTATATCTGATGTGCTACTCTCAGTTAAAGTGTTAGAAGACGAACTTGATCAGTCCTTCACCATAAATGTAAACAGAGTATTACCTGCACAGAAACGTCACCAACACTTAATGTTGCAGCAACCTCCCGGTCCACAAATTCCTCCATCACATAGATATAACTTAAGATGCAGAATATAAACACAATGTGTAAATTTTTTTATAACAAAACTAATAATTATTTTTCTATTTTACAGGTATGTAGCCAATAACCTGTGGCCAGGGTTATGCTGCTGTACCTGCCTTAAAAGTCTGCATTAAGTTACATTATTTAGTAATGTTCTTTACTCATGTAAATTAAGTTCACAATATTTAAAAAAAAAAAAAAAAAAGTTATTTAATTTATTTCTGGTACAGTTTTTCATTTTTATGTTCCACGACTTAGTCAATTCCTTTTTTTTTGGAGATCTCCAATCCCATTCATTTTTCCCCTTATTATTTTTTTTCTCTCCCTTATTTTCATGAAATTTATTATTGATGTTTGACATTTTTATGACAAATTTATTGAAGTTAGTGACATTAGAAAGTTTATTTATGTTGAAAGAAAAGTTACATTGATGATATCTCTGTACAATTTTATGACATATTTATTGAAGTTGATATAGTTGAAAGTTTTTATTTACTTATGTTTACATTTTTAGAGAAAAGTTGGTGATGTTGATTTTTGTTTTTCAGAGTTTGATATGCTGCCTATTAGTATTAATATTATTTATTTATTGATATTGGATAACAGCATTGTAATAAAGATTACATGAATTATTGATACATCTGAATTTGTATGATTTAAAGATTATGATTATTACTAAGAAAGTTGCAACTATTAGTATATTTTTGGAATAAAGAAAATTTATTTTGTTTTCATGATCTCTTTTAACCATTTGCTTAATTCAAAAGCAAGAACTTTTATTGTAATGGTTCTTTGATTCGAGATCTTTTATGGTATGTTATATTTGTTAATATTATGTATATAGATGTGCACATTTTTTTTTGTGTTTGGCTAGCCATATTTTAAAGTAATGAAATACGAAGATACATATGTTAAATATTTATAACTCTATATCTTATATATATATATATATATATATGGAATTGATGTAAAAATTATGTATTCCTTTTTTTCTCTCTTTCCTAGTTGGCCACTGCATTTTAATTTTTTGGAATTTTTAATGGTCTGTTATTTGGCTTACAAAATTTTGCTTTCCCATCCTGCTGTAAAAGGTTCTGCCTTTTACATCTGTCTGGAGCATCAAAAATTTTTTTTCGTCGTTCGGGGGTATTGTGAGAGGAATTCTCACATTATTTAATTTACCGTTCTTTTAATGTTTTGTTTATCGGCATTTTTGTGCGTGCGTATTACGGTGCTTCGCTATTTATCTTTATTTTAGCCCTCGTGCTTTTTTTAAATACTGCTTCATTCATTCTTTTTAGCGATACTTTGTCCCCATCGGCGGTTTGTTTACATTGCATCGGAACCTCGTTCGTGGCGCACGCGCATTGTTAGTTTTTTTCCGCAGCCGTTATCGCTTTCTCCTCCATCGGCGGCAGTCACGCATGCACAGTATGCATGGCTCTGACCTTGATTCACCGTTGGAGCGGCTCTTTTTAAATCTCGTCGTACGTAGGATTTTCAAAAGCTCTGACGCGTTGCTGCGTTGGCGTATAGGGGATCATTTTACTTTTGGTTTCGTTTTGAGAGCGGCGATTCGTTTGTTTTACTATCGTTGACTTTAAATTTTAATCAATTAAATTGAAAGGCCTGTGATTTCACTTTGGCTTTTCCCGTATGCATTATATATATAATTTTTCCGTTACTTTTTGAAGCAGTTTGTCTGATGGGAGTCGCCGGAATTGGACGTGTTACTTCTTTTTTTATTTTGTGCCATTTTATTTTTTCAAGTTAAAAATCTTAATGGATGATGCCCTGCAGAACGACGAAGTCTTCGTGTAAAATAAAATAAAAACCAGGATGGGTTTTACCGTTCTCATGGTGGCCAAGTGGAAGGAATATATTTCTTCTTCTTTGAAAGAAATTAATAAAGAACTTTATTTATGATTCAAGTCTTCTTCATGTCTCCATCTTTTCAACATACGACTGTTTTGGGTGAGATCCTTTTTAATTATATATTTTCTCAGTGACCTTAAAGAATTCTTTTAAATATCTAAAAGAAAGGGTTATTGCAAATAACCTAACTGCAATTGTACTAATTAATCACGATCATAAAATAATATATTTCAACCATCTTCTCAAGAATAATACCACAAACGACGCATTACAGAAGCTTGTGCCAACGTATCACCCTCTATGCTCCAACCTGTGCGGCGTGAAATTCAAACAAGGATCCAGCTGTGCATTACAGCTGACGGTGAGAAGTTTGAACATCTCAAATAAAGGTATATTGCTTGAACTAGTTGTTTTTTCTTTCTAAGATCGATTTGTCACGTCACAGTGTAGGAAATTACGAAAAAACAAATGCACGTTTTAACCATTCTATTCTTTGCATTAATATCCAAAAGGCATTTTTTGGTACTAAATCCATGATGCTCTACAACTTTGTAAATCACTATTTTTCCCTATCTCTTTCCGTTTTCATGATAGGAATGCTAACTCCGCAGTTTTCCACCAGGTGGTGCCATATGCGATTCATTCAGTAGCGCATGGCTACTTTACTATACCTAGACACCACTTTTATGAATATAGCAGCAGCCATTACGAAGTTAAGAGGGAGGCAAGGGGCTTTAGTGGACATACTGTATATATTTACCTCAATTATTAAATAATATATATATATACACATTTGCATTTTCAATAAAAAATTTATTTAATTTATTAAAAAAAGTATTTTCTAGTTTACTAAATTTTTAAGAATGATGTTGACAGTGCTTTTATTTGTTAGAATGAAAAAATATTTCAAAATGTAATCTGTAAACTTTACAGAAAAATGTATATAGGTGACATTAAAAATTTACATTTGGTAAAAGTACATTTGGAAGATTCAACATGAAAAATATTTTGTAAAAGTTGCACAAAAAAAAAATTATATATTTTCATAAAATAAAGAAATAAATAAATGTATTGTTTCAGAATTGTGCTAAAAATATAAAAAGGTACATAATAATAAATAAAAAAAAATCTAGACATAAATTAGTTTGTATTTTTGTCAATAAAAAGATTAGTTTAAACATTTCAGAACAAATATAAATTTTCATACAAAATTAAAAAATGTAAATGTTAAAATTAGGAAAATATCAAAAAGTTCAAAACTTCAGAATTCATAATTCTGCTTAAAACTTCTAACATGTCAAAAATATAATATAAATTTAAAAAGAAAAAAGGTTCAGTTACCCACCATCACCTGTGTAGCAAGCAAGTGTTATGGCTCTGTTTAAACAGAGCCATAACACTTGCTTGCTATTCCCACACTACGAAATCCACATGTAGAAGCTCAAACTAATGGGTATTTTAAATGCATGCCGAACTTTAACCCTCAATTTCTCAAAAACTCAGACCCATTTGCAGGAAACCTTTGACCTGAATAGTTAGGGGTATGCCCCCTATAACATACTTTAAAATTATCAAAATCTATGCACATTACGTTTAGCGGTCCCCTTGTCATTCTGAGCTTGAGCTTGTTTCAGACTCTATACCATTCTTCGGGCTTGGGCTCAAAGTGAAAATTCTATTTATTAACAAATTGAAATAAGAAAAAAAGATCATGCGCAAGCATAGATTATGAAACACTTTCCTATACATTCAGAATAGTGTAACAAAACTTTACGATTTAATAAGGTGAAAGATATCTAAGTAAACAATTTGGAAAACATATAACACATTTAAAAACCCAATTTCAGCTATTATCATTGATGTCAAAAAAGTATTTGAAGTCTTTTGTGAAGCTCTGTATATGATCTATAGATTTGTATATATACAAAATATGCCAAAATTTAGTTCAGTTAGGAAACGCAAACCCAGTTGAAAGTTAACCCTTCAGCAATTTTAGTTAGTAAGCAGAAAACAGAACTCATGTATTTCTGCCATAGTTATACAATATCTAAAAAAAATAAGAATTATGGCTTTTGCAGATTTCTAACAGTGCTTGGGTATTAATAACAAATTTGCTATTTTAAACAGATGTTTAGTAGGGTGGAGCGCTCACCTATGGAAAAATATTTTTTTCTCCAAATCAAAATGGGACGGTGTGGGAAAGTTGCTCTATCATAACCTCATTCTGAATATAAAATATCTTTGAAAAATATTAATATTAAATACTGCCCCAAGGTCATTGAATATTGAGAAAAAACGTAAAAGCGCTCGCCTATGAAAAAAAAAAAAAATCACCAAATCAAAATGGGGTGGTGTGGGAAAGTTGATCTATCATATCCTCATTCTAAATATAAAATATATTTGAAAAACATTAATATTAAATACTGCCCCAAGGTCATTGAATATTGAGAAAAAACGTAAAAGTTGTGTATTTTTCCATTTTTTCCCTCAAATATACAAACTATTAATAATAATTTAATTTAAAAGGATGATCATCGAATTATTATTATTATTATTATATATTTATAGTAAAATTATGTAATATTTATATCAAATTCGATTTTATTATACTAACTCAACGACTACTTTTTTTAAATATATTAAATTTGGGTAATTGTAATTGTTTTATATTTTTTACTTAACCTATGTAAGAAAATATAATTTCTAATTATTTTTAAAGAACTATTGTAATAAGGTAAAAAATAATTTACTATTACAATTTACAAGCAATGAAGTTACCATTTTATAGTAGTCCATACTGTTTTTTGGTTTCAAAAACTGGCATTTTTTTCCAAGACTCCAGACAAGTTTTAATGAACCCATTGCGTCTCAAAGGACTACAAACAGCTGAAGAAGCCTACGTAACAAGTTTCACACATCTTTCAGTGGCTTGATTGCGACAAGGGAATAGTTTAATCTTAAGTAAGATGTCTTTGGATTTAGGATACACTTTGTAAGAATATTATGATCTAATTACTTAGTTAATGGTGGTTCTGTTACATGCACTTCAGCCCAATTTATAAAATCGATATAGTCTTTGGATTCAAAATTGATCTCAGGTAACTTGAAAGTACGTAAAAAAGTTCTTGACTTTCGAGATTTTATTATTCTACGTAGTGCCAACACTCTTACATAGTCCCTATCGTCAGCCAACATGGCAATCAAAATATTTTCCCGATGACAAAAATAACCATTTCGTTGAATTACGGGATCTATTATTGTTTGTAATTCCTTTGGTAAATAGCATGATAACCTAACTGTTTGATGCAAATGCTTATCTCCGTAAATGCATGAAGGCTTAGTTTTAATTTGAAACCATGTAGTTGAATAAACTCTTAGTATAAAATTTGTCAGAATTAACAAATTTTCAGACAGTTCACTTGAAGAAACTTATAGCCTAAGAATTTTATTTGCCACTGTAAGCCCCCTAGAATGCACAATTTTACCAGGATTTCTTTTATACAATTTTTCGGACATAATCCCGAAGAAATTGCTTCACATATCTCAAGCAAATAGAGTTGTGCTTAGAAAGAATAGAAATCCGTGCTTAAATTCTTTTTATTAGTAATTTCTAGCAAAGCACAGCTTATTCTCTTATAATGTACAAGAGGAAGAAGTTCACAATCTTTTAGAGGTTTGCCAATAGATCTTGTAAAACTTTGAGGCCCATTTGTTGTACCGTCAAGATGCTAGAGCAAAAGGCTCAAGATAAGCTCATTGGCATGTATTTGGCAAATGAGCCATTGAAGTGGTTTTCCTTCTTTTTCTTCTAGAAATCGCATGACACCTTCTTTGTAACCCGTGTTAACTGTAGTTCCGTCACATTCAATTGCAACAAGCTTACTGGTATCAATATTTTTTGTAGCAAACTTTTTTTCTTCACTTAAAATTAAAGCCTTTCCAGATTGTAACGAAAGGTGCCCCAAATACTCAGAACCTGGTTCCTTTATTAAGCTTATAATGCTTGTAAATTGTAATAATAAATTATTTTTTTTTGTTATTCTTCATCTTCAAGTATAATTTTAAAAAATATATTCTTACGAAGTATAAAATATAACACAATTTTGTTGTTTTGATTATGCTTTACAATTACCCAGTTTTTATACATTTTTCAAAATTTTGAAGTCATTGGGGCAGTATAAGACACCTGGATTTGATATAAATATTACATAGTTTCACTATAAGCGTATAATAATAATAACTTAAAGAAGAATACTTTAAAAATAATTTAATATTAATATTATTTGTGCATTTTATATGTTTGACAAGAAAATGGGAAAATGCACAACTTTTACAATTTTTCTCAATTTTCAATGACCTTGGGGCAGTATTTAATATTCATATTTTTCAAAGATATTTTATATTCAGAATGAGGATCTGATAGAGCAACTTTCACACCCCGTCCAATTTTGATTTGAAGAAAAAAAAAATTTCGCTCCACCCTAATGTTTAGGGGCATGAAAATCACAAAACGTCATATGAGAGTATTTAGGATTAATAGTTATTTCTATGTAAGAAGAGATTTTTAAAGGAAAAAATTTATCCTCAAAAAATCTCTATCTCTATAAAAGAGAAAGTGTCTGTCTGCCTGCCCGAGGATTTCACCGTAATTATAACACCTAGGACTCTGAAATTTTTGTCATGTGTAGATACTATCACCGGAAAGTGTACCTCACTGCCGGATTTTTAAATTTTAATTTAGATTTAAAAAAAAATTAAAACATGTATATGGAATTTTGGGTTCGAGGCTATTTCAAGCTCCTCCCATGAAATAGTCTCAGCAACGCCATCTGTCAGGTTTCTCTCACAGGTGCAAGAGTTGAAAGCTATTCTTAAGGGATTAGCATATTGTATGTATTGTATATGTATCTATTGTGTACCGTTAAAGGCGTCCTTTTGAAAATCTTAATCCGAAAGGTGGCGACTTGGACAGAATGAAAGAAGTATTTCCATTGCAATGTGGTCTTTCAGAGATAAGAAAGCTATTGCACTCTTTTATTTAGGAAGACAGATCCGTCAAGAGGGAGGAAGGGTTGTCAAGGACCCTTGGAAACAGAGGAGAAACCCCGTAGAAAGGAGGGTGCTCGGCAGTTTACGAGAGAGAGAAAGTTAGTTCTAACGTAGGAAGCGAAGGTGTAAGGTCGTTCAGAGTTGGAGCTCTGAGACCGGTGTTGAGTTCGGACGGAGCAGCGAAGTGTGAAGGTTGCTCGGGGAATGAGCGCTGAGAGCGGGTGTGAGATGAATAGAAATCTCGGTGTGGAATAAATGAACGTAGTCTAACGGTACACGTAAAGCGTTTCTATAATTATTTTGATTTAATATTAAACCGGATACTTTACCTCCGAGTTTAAGTGTAAATATTGTTAATAAAGTGTTTGTTTAAGTGTAATAGAAAGAGTTAAGTTTTCTTGAATATACATCAAGTATCGTGCCCGATATCACGTATTCATATCGGTGGTGGCAGCATATCAAAAGACCGGATTTATTTCGAAGTTGTGTGGACGGAGAAGTGGAATCTGACAATGTTGGCAGCGACTTGATCTGAATCACCGAAGACCAGTGCCAGTTAACCGTGTTACAGAGAGGTTGTGCCGGATCGCCCAGCGGAAGTGTTCGTGCCCTATCGTCGTAGACTACTGCCAGATAGCTGTGTTACAGAGAGTTTGTGCCAGATCGCCCAGCGGAAGTGTTTGTGCCCTATCGTAGTAGACCACCAGTGCCAGTTAGCCGTGTTACAGTCAGTTTATGCCGGATCGTCTAGCGGAAGTGTGTGTGCCCTATCATCGTAGACCAGTGCCAGCTAGCCTTGTTACAGAGTGCCTTGCCGGATCGTCCAGTGGAAGTGTTGGTGCGGTGTGTAGTGTTAGTTCCAGTGTTTGTGGACACAGTGTTTCAAATTACAGTGATTGTTGCCCGAGAGTGCAAGATTTACCCTGTGGAAAAGTGAGCAGAGAATTGCCCCAGCGAATGAAGTACGAGGTAAGGTGTTTTGATCATTTTACTCTACTGACATTCTCGAACCTATTTTTTTTTTTTTTATTGTGTATAATTGATGGTAATTTGGGTTAATGTTGTGGTTAATTTATAATAATTTATGTGCAATATAATAATTGGTCTAAATCAAATGAGATATTAACAACCATTTTACACTATTGTTTTAAGAAAAGGATCTTATATTAATTACTAGAAGTGATTTTCTAATTGTTTTAAACGGATAAGATTAATGATTAAAATTAATGCATTGTGTTAATAGTTGGAAGGAATAATTGAAATTTCTTAAATTTAAATTATTATTAAAGTAATATTTAAATTAAGTGATATTGTTTGCTTTAAGTTTGAAATATTGATAGTAAATGAGGAAAGCAAATTTGTGTAGAAGTTAAATTAAATTGAAATAACCTTCAAGGAAGAACTGAAGGCCCAGGAAAAAAAAAAAAAAAAAAAAAAGTGCTGTGATTTACTTTTTAATGTGAGAACTAATTTTGAAATTGAAATATTTTATTGAGATTAAATTTAGGAATTTATGTGTATTTCATGCAAATTTTTGTTAGGTGGATATTTTTATGTAGTGATTGGCATCAGTGTTTTATTCAAATTGCAACGTATCAGTATTATTGTGTAAATTGTATTTTATTATTTAATGGTATAAATTTAAAATCTGTATTGCATAATAGTCAAATTGAGATTATTGTTACTTTGTTATTGGAAGCAAATTGTGGGGTATCATTGTTTAAGGAAATTTATTATTGTATTATTACTTATTTGAAATATGTTAAATAGTATGATGTGTGGAGGTAATTTATGAGGGTAGGATTTGAGGAAGTATTAATTTGATATTGAGCTTAAGTATTATTGTAGGGTGGTAATAATTATCGGGAGAAGGTATGGCTTTCTTACTAAAATTAAAAAGGGTGGATCTTCAGGCGATATGTGGAGAGTTAGGAATTGAAGTCTCGGAAGATGATACCAGGTTTAAGCTTAAGAAAAAGATAGTGGAGAGCGACGAATATGAAGAGGGGGCCATTATGGAATTATCTAGCACTATTGTTACAGAACGGTTAGAACAAGAAGCGTTAGTAGTAGAACGGGAAAAGTTAGAAAGGGAGGAAAATTTAAAGTTACAACGAGAAAAGTTAGAAAGGGATGAGAGGTTAGAACGGGAAAAGGTAGAAAGGGAGGAAAAGTTACAACGTGAAAAGTTAGATAGAGAAGAAAGGTCTGAAAAATTGAGATTGGAACATGAGTTAGAGTTGGAAAGGATAAAGATTCAAAGTTCGGCTAATAACGCTAATGGGACTAGAGAATCTAATCATGAGAGTAGACTAGAGAAATTGATTAAAAGTGTTAAAACTTTGTCTATCAAGGTTCCAGAAGGGACTGAGGGATGGAATCTGTTTTTTAGCAGTTTAGAACGGGCATTCCAAACAAAAAATGTACCGGAAACTCAGCAGGCCGAAATTTTACTAAATATGCTAGGGGATAAGGCCGATAATTTGCTAATATACACGACTAGAGAACAAATTGAGAGTTATGAGAAGTTAAAGGAATTAGTTCTAAGGGAACACGAGCCGACACCGAAGGCGTGTTTGGAAAATTTCAAGAAGGCTAGAAGGAATCAAAATGAAACTCATGTATTATTTGTGTCACGTTTAATAGCAACGTGGGAAAATTACTGTAAGATTAGAGGTGCAGATACGTATGAGAAGGTTAATCAGTTAATTGTCACGGATAAGTTGTTAACTACTCTAGATGAGGAAACCGCGACGCATATTGGATTAACTCAGCACAGTAATTGGTTAGAAGTTTCTAAAATTGCTAAGGAATGTGATAATTTCTTCGATGCTAAACAAAAATCTTTTGCGGTAACTTATAAGGGCTATAAAGGTAAAGAAAGGTATGTTAATAATGAAGATTCTAGAAGGGCAAAAGATGAGGGATTTAGTAGTAATTGGAGACAAAATGGGAATAATGAAGTTAGTCCATTTTTGGGTAGAAAACCGGAATATAAGAAACCTAATGATACGACGCCTATCTGTTTCAAGTGTTCTCAACGAGGACATGTTCAGCGATTTTGTACAAAAGGAAATAATGAGGGAAGTAATCAAATTAATAACCGACAAGAACCAAGGGCTAGTATCAATAATGTCTCAGTGCGAGGAATTAAAGAATTACCAAGGGGAGCGAGTATGGCAAGAATCGGAGCAAGAGGGAATTGGAGAGCTAAAGTTATTGGAGAGAAGTTAAATAATCTCGAGAAAGTGGAAGTTAGTGTAAATGGGAAGATAACAAAAGGATTGGTGGATTCTGGTTGCCAAATTAGCGTCGTTCATAAAGATTTAGTACCAGCAGAAAAATTAAGAGGGGCTGGTAGCATATATTTACAAGGGATATTTGGTAAGGCAGTGAAATCGCCATTAATTCAGTTACCTTTAGCTATTCCAAAACGCGGAGAAACTAATGTAATTCATCAGGATGTACTGTGCGCGATAATTGATAATAGTAAGGAACAGGTAATTTTACATCCTGACGTGGCTAATGAATTGTCAGGGTTAAACAACGAGAAATCATTAACAGAATCGGTAGAAAGGGAATGTAAGGAAGATAGTAGGAATAAAGTGAAAGAAGGGGAAAGGATTAGGAATGATAATAATAACCGTTATGTCGTAGAAACGAGATCGGTGAAGTTGCAAAGTCATGAAAAGGAAAAAGCCGAGGTAGAGAAAAGTAAGATTAATCAAGTTACGGAAAGTAGTTTAAATGTATTTCAGGAATCCCAAATGAGTTGTAAGGATTTAGAGAAAGCTTGGGAATTGGCTGAAAATGAGAGAGAGTCTTATTATATTGTGAATGGGATGTTATATCATAAAGAGAAATTAGTAGATGAAACTGTAGCTCAATTAGTATTACCTAAAATTAGAAGGGAGGAAATTCTAAAACTAGCACATACCTCCTTATATGGAGAATATCAGACGGTTAAGAAAATGTTAGAAAGAATCAAGCATTCATTTTATTGGGAAAATATGGCGAAGGAAGCTAAAATATATTGCGAATCATGTGTAGAATGTCGATTAACGAGGGAAATGAATGTGAGTAATAAGGAGAAAGAAGAAATATGTCGACCTGCAGTTATAGTTGAGTTAGGGGACAGGAGTAAGAAACTGGTGTATCAAGATGAAATGAGAGCATTTATGGCTAAAAATAAAGTAGTCGATATTGTCTTGGATAGTGACGGGGAGTTTGAAGACTGTAGGAAAGATCTGTTGTTAGACCGAGAACAACCGGAAAATAAAGACAGGAAGGGATTTGAGATAAAAGGGTTAACAAATATTCAAGTTGGGGACATAAAATCAATCTTAAGGAAAAATAAGGAATTATTTATGGGTCCTATCGAACTGGTAGAAATGGAGAAAAATCGGATTGGTCGTAAACCGGAGAGGGGTAAGATAAGGCAGAAATTGTACAATGTCTTTATTACGTACAAAGAGGACTTGGACAGGCAAGTGCCTGATTGGTTAGAGGAAGATTTAATTGGGACACCAGAGGCAGAAGTTAGCCATTCAAGCGGGTGCATTGCGGAAAGGGATGTACCAATTAAGTTAACGAGGAAGCACTGGAAGGAAAAAGTTCCGCCTCCAGCAATCTCAGCCTAAGGACTGACATTAAAATGACATAATACTAGTGTAATTTTATTTTTTTTTTTGTATTTATAATTGTATTTGCATCTTGTGTTTATAACAATGTATTAGCATATTGTATAATTTTTTTTTCTGTAGTTATCACATTAGTATATGGTTCATTAGAGATGTCAGTAGTTAAATTTTCAGACACCTTGAAATATTTATGTAATTGTAGTAATGAAGAAACCTATCAAGGAACTGTTGAACTCTTCTCAGACATTACATAGTTTGAGGAAAATTAGATATTTTCTGCTAAGGTGGGGGGTGTCAGGTTTCTCTCACAGGTGCAAGAGTTGAAAGCTATTCTTAAGGGATTAGCATATTGTATGTATTGTATATGTATCTATTGTGTACCGTTAAAGGCGTCCTTTTGAAAATCTTAATCCGAAGGGTGGCGACTTGGACAGAATGAAAGAAGTATTTCCATTGCAATGTGGTCTTTCAGAGATAAGAAAGCTATTGCACTCTTTTATTTAGGAAGACAGATCCGTCAAGAGGGAGGAAGGGTTGTCAAGGACCCTTGGAAACAGAGGAGAAACCCCGTAGAAAGGAGGGTGCTCGGCAGTTTACGAGAGAGAGAAAGTTAGTTCTAACGTAGGAAGCGAAGGTGTAAGGTCGTTCAGAGTTGGAGCTCTGAGACCGGTGTTGAGTTCGGACGGAGCAGCGAAGTGTGAAGGTTGCTCGGGGAATGAGTGCTGAGAGCGGGTGTGAGATGAATAGAAATCTCGGTGTGGAATAAATGAACGTAGTCTAACGGTACACGTAAAGCGTTTCTATAATTATTTTGATTTAATATTAAACCGGATACTTTACCTCCGAGTTTAAGTGTAAATATTGTTAATAAAGTGTTTGTTTAAGTGTAATAGAAAGAGTTAAGTTTTCTTGAATATACATCAAGTATCGTGCCCGATATCACGTATTCATATCGGTGGTGGCAGCATATCAAAAGACCGGATTTATTTCAAAGTTGTGTGGACGGAGAAGTGGAATCCGACACCATCCGTGACAACGAAGCAGCCAGCCAGTGAGAGCAGGTGCATGATCCAGGATCTAGCGACCAGCGACGACAGTTTATGGTCGTAGCACAATGTTTATTTTTTAGATTTATTTTAAAGAAAAGGAATAGGACTATATTTTTGACTGATTGAGGTTAAAGTAGGTTAGTTTTGATTGTATTCATTCTTTGTATGTTTAGTTGCCCCCATATATTATGTTTTAGGTAAGAATATAACTTGCATTTTACTGAATGGTTTCAAAACGTTCACATATCTGCTGATGTTCTGAAATGAAACGAACTGTTTTCAATAACAAATCTGATTTTGTTTAAGAATTTGAAACATTCAGTGAAGTGTAGGATGTATTTTTTCATCAAAACAATTTGATTTGTAAGTATGAGGTAAAAAAAAAAATCACCGTTTTCTCACATTATGAGTTTCATCAGAAAGTAAAACAATAAATAAATATGAATGATTTGCGGAGCTGTTTCAAAATAATTATAAAGAATAAGTCTTTAAAAATGTAAAATCAATGTTATTTCTGGCCCAGTTTTTTTAAAAATAATTATAAACCATTTTAATTTGTAAGCATGTTGTAAAAAAAATCACCATTTTGTGACAAATTTTGTGTTTTATAAGAATCGCCCAAGAACGGACATGCAAATTTATGTTGTCATCACACTCTTTATAATTATTTTTGTTGAGGGTTTTTGGGCGATGTGATTGAATTTTTGATAGAAGCAGCTCCGCAAATCATTCATATTTACTTAATGTTTAACTTGCTGATAAAACTCATAATATGTGAGAAAACAGGGATTTTTTTTTTTTTAACTTCATATTTACAAATTAAATTGTTTTGAGGAAAAAATACATCCTACACTGCACTGAATGTTTTAATTTCTAAGCAAACTCATAATGTTTAAGAATTATTTACATTATATTGATTTCGACAACAGTTGATGAGGCATATCAGTTTAAAGTTGTATCTTATATATGAGTTTGTTAATTCAATTATGTGAAATTTATGATTATTTATTTATTGTTATTTACAATTTTTCTTTCTGTTACTGTTATTGGACTACATTTTTAGTTCCCAAGAATGTTGTAATATGCGATAAATCGTAGAACTGTACATTTTATAGTAAAGTGTAAGATTAATTTGATTCATTAAGATTTGTTATTGAAAACAGTTTGTTTCATTTAAGAACATGAGCTGCTATGTCTAACGCTACGAAAAGATTCAGTAAAGTGCAAAATATATTCTTACCAAACACATAATATATGGGGGCAACTACGCATACAAAGAATGAATACAATTGAAACTAACTTATGTGAACCTCAATTAGCCAAAAATATATACCTTTTCTTTAAAATAAAACTCAAACATAAGCAAAACAATGAAATCTGTGGCTAGCCGCTTTCAGCTGTGAACATGAACTGCCGTCGCTGGATCCTGGATCATCCTATATTCACACCTGCTCTCATTGCCTGTCTGCTTTATTGCTGTGGATTGGCGGAGAGCATGGAATAACCTCGAATCCACAATTCCGTATGCACGTTTTAATAATAAAAAAAATCTAAATTGAAATAAAAAAATCATGCCTAGGTGTTATAATTACGGTGGTTTCCTCAGGCAGGAAGACAGAATAGGTATGTTTGTGTGTGAGCTGTTTTTAATAAAGACAGTTGCATTTTTTCCGTGACCCTTTCACGAAAGTTTTTTCTGTGAACCTTTAAAAAAATCGGCATTTTTTCCACAATCCTTTGACAAATTTTGTATTTTTTCTGCGATCCTTCAATGAAATTCAAGTTTTTCCTGCAATCATTTGACGAAATTTGCTTTTTTTGTGATCCTTTAACGAAATTCGTGTTTTTCCACATACTTTTGTCGAGATTCATGTTTTTTCAGTGATCCTACAACGTAATTCGTGTTTTTTTTTCAGCGATCCTTTGACGAAATTCACATTTTTCCTGTGATCCTTTGGCGAAATTTGCGTTTCCCCCGCGATCCTTTGATGAAATTCGCATTTTTCCGTGATCCTTTAATGAAATTTGCTTTTTTAATGATCGTTTGACAATATTCGTGTTTTCTCTGCTGCCTTTTGACGAGATTCATGTTTTTTTAGCGATCCTTTTACAAAATTCATGTTTTTTCAGTGATTATTTGATAAAATTTGTGTTTTTCTTGCGAACCTTTGACGAAATTCGCGTTTGCCAGCGATTCTTTGATAAAATATGCTTTTTTTCTATTATGATAGGGAAAAGCGGATTAGGATAGGTAGATAGGGAAACCCCATTATCAGATCGGGACATTAGATGTAATTAAGAAACATTTGTATATTTGTAATAATTAGTGAAAATGGCGAGATAAAGGGGGTGGGGTGGGAACGACTTTTTATTAAATATCACATTTATTCTACATCAACTTCCTCTCACCACCAGGGGGTGCTTTGCTATCTCTGTTTCTATGGGCTCTTTCCACCCGACATCAATAGAGCTTACTGATTTTAGTTCAGATTTTCACCACAGGGGCACTTTCGTATCTTTGGTTCTATGGGCTGGATCACGACGGGGTATGCCTCATTCGACTCGACATCGATAACCTTAATGAATTCAGTTATGTTTGTATAGAACATATTGTGCCCCCTGGCGGTGGAAGGTGTAACTAAAGGATTTTGCAGCTAACTCGGGTTCTATGGGTCACATCACGACACGGTTTGGCTCATTCGACACAACAATAGAGCTTACCTATTTTAGTTCTGAATTTCACCACCAAGGAATTCTTTCCTATCTCTGTTTCTATGGGCTGGATCACAATGGGGTATGGCTCTTTCCACTTGATATCGATAGAGCTGACTGATTTTAGTTCGGATTTTCACCACAAGGGGTGCTTTCCTATATCTGGCTCTATAGGCTGGATCACAACGGGTATGGCTCATTCGACTCTACATAGATAGAGCTTTTCGATTTTCACCACTAGGGGTGCTTTTCTATCTCTGGTTCTATGGGCTGGATCATGAAGGGGTATGGCTCTTTCAACTCAACTTACGGTAATATATGGGAGTGTGTATGGCATGCCCAGTGTTTGCTGTCTAAGGTAGTGGGTCCCCATACATTAGATTTGTTTAAAAATAAAAAAATGTTTAACACTGATTTCAGGTACATTTAAGGTTGTTGGCACGGGCAACGCCAGGCGGGTAAGCTAGTTTTTAAATAATATTTTTATATTGCATACTTTCGGTATCAGGTTCGTGCTCTGATGACACAAAATATTTTGGGCTTCAAAAAAAGAGCCGAAACTCATCTCTAGTGGTCATACATCATATTGATATATATATATATATATATATATATTTACTGAATTTTATTTATTGTTATTTCATCATTTTAAATATTTGCAACATAAAGTTGTAAAGAGTTTATGAATTCTGTTTGTCTGTCTGTCTGTATTTTAACTCGTGTAAATATGCATTTTATTTGCAAAAAGTCACAATTCTTATTCTTTTAAAGTATCATGTACAAGTATGGCAGAAGGACATGAGTTCTGTTTTCCAGTAATTTTGTAAAAGACTTTTCCTTTTATTGTATCCTTTATTTCAAATTTCAAGTTTCTAGTACTACAAAATCGAATTATTTTCAAATTTTTAATTTTATTGTGTTTTTAATTATTTCTTTTTCTGAATTCTAAAAACTACCTTCACATCAAATTTTAAGTTTCTAAGGCTACAAGATCAAATTATTTTCAAAAATTTTTTTTTAATTTTCCAGACTTTTTAATTTTTTTCTTTCTTTGTATTCTAAACACTACCTTTATTCCAAATTTCTAGGGCTACGGGATGTACCTTATCTTTTTGATGATGGGTGAGTGAGTGACAAAAAATCTAAACTTTGAGTTCATATATCATCTGAACTAGAAAAGACAAAAACGTGAATTTTTAAAAGTTGGTCCTATGTACCACATACTCTTGATATGAAGTTACAGCTTTTTGGGAAATTCCAGAGTAAAGATTTGGGGGGGGGGGGGGGTTAAAAGTGGCCTGAGTTGCTTCCAGAAAAGGATGCTTATGGCTGTGATTGCTTGATGGAGGCACTGCTGTGCCTCCAGATTGAAATGAAACATAATAGAGATATTATAATGGTTTCATCAGCATTATTTATTTTAAAAATACCCCTTTTTAATTTTTTGTTAAGAGATCACTGTCTTACAAGTTTAGGCAAATTATGCAAACTCTAACAAATGCTGGATTGGTTTCAACTGACCAACTGTTTTCCCTGAGCAATATAACAACAAATATTCAATTTCCATTAATTATTTAAGATGCCAAAAGCTACAGAATTCACAAAAGAAGAAATTTTAAAGATATTTAAGTTGAAATGGAAAAATAAGCCTGTTACTGAAATTTCTGGACTATTAAATCATTCAAAGCGAAGGATATACAGAGTACTTGCTAGAAATAACAATTTTGACCAGAAACCAAGGTGCGGGCACCCACATGTAAATGATAAAAAAATTGGAAGATTATTGTCAAAGCAAAATATGTCCAAAGGCAAATTGAAAATAATCTCGGTGTCAATGTGTCAAAGGATACAATACACAGAAGCATAAAAGATTTCACAAATATATATTTTTTTAAATGCTTTGCAAACCATATCTGAAAACATACTATAAACATGCCAGAATGGAGTGGGCTCAAAAGTACATGTGTGTACAGGGACAAGTGGCTCACTGTATTATTCAGCAACGAAAAGAAATGGAATCTAGATGGTCTTGATGGCTGGAATTCTTACAGGCATGACTTCAGGAAATAGCCACATACTTTCTTCTGTAGATGACAAGGTAGGTCTCTGATTGTATGGGGGAAATTTGGCATTAATGGCCAAACCTGCTTGGCATTTCAACATAGGAAACAAAATACAATGTATCAAACGACACTAGAGCAACATCTACTTCTATTTGCTGACATTAAATGGCGATTTCAGCATGACAATGTTTTCACATAGTATGGAACAGTGGCTTTCTGTTCAAAATGTTAACCCCTTCAGCACCAGATTATTGTATCCTAAGTGTTTATTTCATGATTTTCTTTCCAAATTATCATATATTATGTTTATTTCAAATGAAATGAATGATGCCTTTTTCTGTTTGAACACCACACACTTGAATATTATACATGATGTAGGGGTAGTACGTCTAATAGGGGTATACGAGGACATTGTGACGTACACAGTATATGTCTGGTGCTGAAGGGGTTAATGTTTTAGACTGGCCGGCTTTAAGCCCAGACTTTAACCCACTTGAGAACATTTCGGGTATCTTAACTCATGAAGCATACAAAAATGGAAAGCAATAACTACTAAAGAACCAAAAGTAGCTATTGAAAAAGCATGGTATTCTCTGCCACAAATAATATTTCAAAAACTAATTGACTCAATTGAAACATGATTTACTGGTCATTTGAAACTGGAAAAATACTATTAATAAATAGCATCATGTAAAACTCTTAAATGATGTATTTCTTTCCATTGAGCCTAAACTTTTGAGGCACTGTATGGTTACAGACTTTTATGATTTTTATCAAAGTTATGATAATACACACATTTATTCATTTTGATAGGATTTATTTGAATAATTTTACAAAATCTAACAAGAAAATATTATGTTTTTGTAAAAATTTTGTATTGTCAAATAATTGTCACTTAATAAATGACATTTTCTTGTTGTGCCTAAACTTTTGAGACAAACTGTACAGTGCCGAAAGCATTGAAGCCTACAAGACAAGATTTGTTTATAAATATTTTCATTGCAAAAATACAAATTCAAGAGTGTACACTGCCAAAGGCAATGCCTCCCTCCCCCCGTCAACACTAAATCTTGTCACAGAAAAATGTTTGAATTCAACACATTTTAAATATATTTAAGATCGTATCACAACAAAAGGCAGGTCAGCTAGTTCTACATAAATTCAGTTTTGAATCTGCATTTATAATATCTCCAAGTATTTTCATATCAATCTTAGTATTAAAGATTTTTTTAAAGGTGTAATTGGCTCTTTATTTTTAAATATTATGATTTGTGGTAATTATTGCATGAAAGCATGCAGTATTTATTATGATAATGTTGAAACCTTAATGCCATTATGGCCAACACTGCTGAAGGTTTTATATTCAAAGATTGGGTAAGACGTGAGTAAATAATTTAAGTTTGGGTACTTGTTTACTTTCCGGCTGACCATTTTTCATAAAAATAATCTGTTGCCAGAAATTGTGATTTATTGCTACTAATGGATATATAATTTAAATATAAAATACAATAGTTGAACAATAACATTTATTTTTGCTTCTTTTCTTACAGAAAATTTTTACATATAACAATACATAAAACTAAGCATCCAAATAAAAATCGCAAAACAATTATAAGTTTATTATTATTATTATTATTTTAAATTAACTTAAATAGTCTAAACTGGCTCTTGCTCTTTCCATTTCGTGTAAAAAAGCATAAAATTCAGATAACTGGAGTTCTGAAAAAAAAAAAAAAGTTTAAAAATAATGCATGGAGATTTAGAAATAATAATATAATACTGATAATAGAAAACAAATATTTTAATCGTAGTTATTCCAACACTCATAAATGTTCTATTATTTATATCTACAATGCATTTCATATCACATTAATAAAATTTCAATTTAACAGATTTAGATTTTTTTTAAACTTTATGTACAATTATAATATGTTTTGATTGTAATATCTTAAAATAGCAGAATATAGGATGCCTGTAATTTCATAGGCTCAAGAGTTATATTTTCAGGTAAATAATGAATTTTAATAAATTAGCATAAAAAATTTCCCTGCTGTTAAAAATTAATTTTGAACATGTAGTAGAAATGAGTCGCCTTGAAAAAAGACAAAAAACAAACAAAATATCTTTGACAAGAGTTATTAGTAGTTTTAAAATATATATGTACCCCCCCCCCCCCCCCCCCCTCTAATTTTTTTTTTACCTAAATCTTAAAATCTCTATACAATTAAGTTAAAATTAATTCTTTTTCTTCCAAAAATAGGCAGGAACTTTATTCTGTATTTCAGGCTATGTAACCCTCAAACAAGATGGGTTATAAATGTAATATTTCTTGATTTTAAATAATTTCACCCATCTTAAGTACACAATGAGTTTAAGAAAAGATTCAAAAAGGTCAAACTTTGCCAATTTGAGACATAATATTTTCAATGTATAACATATGGTACAATTATTACTAAGTACTATATTGATTAAAATAGTAACATTTATATTCTCCAGGCATAAGTATCAGAATTTTTTTTTATCCCCACTTGCACATTATATTCACTCATATGAATTATAAAGTGTATATGTAACTAGTCATATTAAATTGAAAGTTTTACATATAATTGTAACTTCTAATTGGTAGTTTTCAGTGGCCAACTAAATCTACCATTTGCCCACACTTCATGATTGAATGAAAAAAAGAAAAAAAAAAGTCTTATTCCATCACTACAGAAGGAAGTGAATATCAAATATTTGATATCTATACATATTAAATGCAATTTTACAGGTGTCACATACAGGAATATTGTTACAAGTTGCCTTATTTAGAAACATACTTGCAAACCTCACATAAAACTATTCAATTTGACAAATCAAGTTAAACACATTTTGAACCAGAAAATCATTTACTAAAATGTTTCTTGTACAGAGTATGTATTTGAATTCTGGTTCAAAACATATTTATTTTACTTAGGTCAAATTGAACAATTTTATGTGAGGTTGGAAAGTATGTAGAAGTATATAATTTTTAAGATTTGATAACAGACCAGCCATCGAAACATAAATTTGTTTAAAAATGAGGGTTTAATGTATTAATTTGAATACAGGGTTATTTTTTAGGCCAAATTTGGTATCTCTGTATACTATCACTTATAATACCTCATATAATCACATGGCATTTGATATTAAGTTTTTTAATTCTGGGATAGTAACTTAAAAAGTTCATTGCTTTACAACTAAAAAGGTGGGAAAGAATGAATTGTTCAAGATAATCAGTGTTATCAATAATAATAAAATAAAGAAAAAAATTTTTTTTTAGAAAAGTCTTTTTTCATACCAAAGCAAACAGTTTTTGTGCGTCCATTTCCTTGATCAACTTCAAGCTTCATTTGCAAGAAAACATTTCCTACTGTGTTAAGTTGACTACTAGCAGATGTTACTGAAAGAATAAGCAAATGAAAGGATATTAAAACAAAATATGATTTATAACAAAATAGTAATTAATAGAAAAATAATGATTTATAAAATTCTTTGGCTGACATTCTGAATTATTAACAATCCCCCCCCCCCCCCCAATAACACTTTTAATTTAAAGGCTGGCTCAAGCAGCAAAACATCAAAATCAGCCTGTGTCCCTATTTGAACTCAATAAAGAATGTATAAGACTTCAGGTCTCATTAAATTTGAAAAACATTGTCATTATTCCACTTGAAATGAACTTGAAGTTTCAATTGTAAGTTCTTGGCCGAGGAATTTTGACCCTATTTCTTTAATATAAAGTACCACTTTTGAGCTGATTAACAGCAAAGGAAGTACATGAATGTGTGCCCATGATTTCTAAAAATGCACAAATATTAAAAAACAAAAAAAAACATGAAAATTGAAAAAGTACTTGCTATTTTTAGCTGTCAATAAATTGAGTTATCAAATTGGAATAATTAATAAAATCATATTTAAAGAAAAAAGATTAATTTAGGATATTATATATATATATATATATATATATATATACAGTCAAACCTCGTTAAGACGAAGTTGAAGGTCAGCAAAAATCTTTTCATATTAACCAAAATTTGTATTAACTGATAAAACAGCAAAAGGCATTTAGGATGATTTTAAAAATAAATCCCAAAAACAAAGGTATCAAGGAATGTAAAGGATATCTGCAGAGAAATATTTTATAGTCATTTTATGTTAATCAGTATTTTTGTGCAAAAAGGTACATTTCTAACATCACCATATAAACACAAAACTCATACTCACACAGATACACACATGATGATAGTAGTACTATATGTACTGTAATATTCTTATAAAAAAATAAATGAGTAAGGAGAAATAAAATGTAAAAATATATTTACTCATTAAGTTAGACTTAAAAAAAAAAAATTATTGACTTTTCTTTCAATTTTTGCATTCAACATTTGTTTGTAGCAGCATCTACTTTTTCCAAATTTTTCAAAGCACAACAGGCATCTTCTTGTTGAAACAGAAACCACTGAACAGTTTTTAAAGCCTCTGTTGCTTCATTGAAGGGCACAGAAAGGATTTCGACGTCTGCATCAGCCTCCATTTTATTCAGCTCTTCATCTTCATTCTCCTTTTCAGTTAAATTGGCCAGAATATCTTCATCTGCCATGCGTTGTGAAGTCCTAACATTTTGATCAATTCAATGTAATCTTCAAACGACAGGGGAGAAATTGTTCTTCTTTTTTCAGCTTCTTCTATCACATCATCCATTTCTGTTTCATCTGGTTGTGCAGCATCTTCCTCTGAAAAGCCACCATGCCTGAAACTTTTTTTTTTTTTTTTTAATAACAGTGGGAGTAACAGAGTTCCTTGCACTTCTTATGAAACACATAGCTTCTAAGACATCAATAGAAAATGGTGTCTGTTTGACAAAGAACTCGATAAGTTTTTTGATTACTTCTTTCCTAAAGTGAGTTTTTAAACACTGAATGGCTTCTATGCCATTCTACCAGTCCTAGTGGTCTTCTTTTACCAGCCCTGGTCGCATGGCTGAAGATTTGCTGTAGTATTTAGAGGGAGGAAAATGCATTTTATTGAGTTTAGCCCTTTTAAATCTTTGTGGGCTGTACAATTGTCCAACAAAATGTATATATTTCTCTTTTGATTGATAAATCTTGAGTCTAATTCTAATAACCATTTTGCAAAAATTTCCTTATTTATCTAAGCATTTTTAGTGAATGTGTACTGAGCAGGTAGTGTCTTTACATGCTTAAAGCAATGTGGTTTTGCGAATTTTCTGATAACATAGATAGATAATGTTTCACTACCATCCATATTGCAGACTACCAGTACAGTGACTCTTTCTTTATTACATTTTCCACAGGAACACTTCTCTGCTTTAAAAGTTAATGTAGATGAAAGTTGTGCTTTATAAAAAAGGCACAACTTCATCTGCATTTAATATATACTATATTTAATATATGCGGGGTGCATAATCTCTTTCAATAGCCAGCCATTCTTTAGAGAAAACAAATCTACACTGCCCTGATTAACTGCAGACTCTTCACCACATATCCTTTTGGAGACAATAACATGGTGTTCTTTAAACCTTGACAGCCATCCATTTGAGCATGTAAAATCGACACCTAGAGCTTCTGCAAAAAATTTGCGTTTTCTTGTAAAACAGCACAAGTTAAAATGATATTCTGGTTCCTAGCTTCTCTTATCCATCTTAATAAAGCAACTTTAATTTTTTAATTCTTAGCAATTCTCATTCGTTTCTTGCAGGCTCGAACTGATTGATAGCACAAGCCGTTTCAATTTGTTCTCAATTCTTAATAACTGTTAAAAGAGTAGTAGCAGGTCCATATTTTGCTGCAACCTCTGATTTTTTTAAAATCCCATCACTAACCTCACATATAAATTCTTCTGCTTAGTTTCCAAACAAAGAGCCTTTATTTTTCCACTCATTTTCACAACTAGAATTCAATCAATAAAATATTTCTAGCAAAGAACTTTACTCACACCAAGTGATCAACCACATGTTAGAAACAAAATGAATTGCTCACAAAAGAATTTCAACATCAGCTGAGAAAGAGTTTGCAGAGAAAGAATTAATCTCTTTTCTCTTCCCCTACGGTCACCACTACACGTACCTCTCTTCATCCACCTGAGTTCCAAGAACAAACGCATGTCCCCCCTCGTCCAGTTCAGGAAAAGCGATAAACTTGTTTCAAGGTGGAAGGTCGCAACAGAGAATTTTTTTTATTATGTGCAATATTTACTTAGTCTTAAATGGGAGAAGTTTGTCTTCATGTTCGTATTAACCGATGCAATTATTATTGTTTTCCAAGATAATGTGATGAGGAAACTATTTTCCTTCATCTTAAGTGAAATTTAGTGTTAAACATTTTCGTCTTAGCGAGGTTCGACTGTATATATATATATATATATATATATATATATATATTTGTAAAATGACACTTAAGGAAATCAATTATTAATAATATTTATAAAATTAAAGAAACAATGTCTTAACTTATAGACATAATAATTAAAAAAAAAAGGCACATTATGATGGATAAATATAAATTGTTCTTGTTATTATTTTTTTTTTCTTGTACATACTGCTGGTTGGCACATATATATATATACAACTCAGTAATAGGACAAAAATGATTTTTTTTAAATTGACAAGATTTTAATTGTTTTCTATACATCAGTGTTAATGCAGAGAAACTAACGATAGCCCAGCACCTTGGCCCATAAAATTAAAAATTTAAAAATATCATCCCGTGTTTGGTTATAATTGTAGAGGGCATCATATAAAAATCTATTTCTGGTACCTGTGATTTCACAACATCGCTCTGGTCATAATGCAAAATGCAAATTTAATTCATTCAAATTTATTTTATTTATTTATTCATTTTAATGTGCAAGATGTACTTGCAATCTGTATCAAATCAATAAATTCAATAAAAGATTTAAAGAAAGATGAATATATATTCTTATATATTCTATTTAGTAATGTTTTTATTATTTTATTAACAGACTCTGGATTTTTTTTTTCACTTTTTTAACATGAACAGTATTTTATATTATGATTGTAATATAAGTTTTCCTTTCAAATTACATAATAATAAGAACTAAAATAAACAAATTTGGTACAGATGTCGCAGATGCACCAACGTTTGTTTTTGGCAGCAAAATGGTGATTTTTTTGTCTGGCAAGGCTACCTGCAAATATTGCCGATATTTTGCTTCACATAACAACCCAGTAGAACAGATTGTGTGTGTTTTATATTAAATTAAACATTGTGTGTGTTTTATATTAAATTAAACATTGTGTGTGTTTTATAATAAATTAAACATTGTGTTTTATACTAAATTAAACATTGCTTTATATAATAAATTAAAACTAACAAGCTATTTTCATATGCTAGGTCTAACAGGTAGCTGAAAACAGGGTTTTCTTGCTAAAATGACGAAAAAGAAAATTGTGCCTGCAACATTCATTCCACAAATTTATCTTTAAAGATACTTTAGTACGAGTGATTACCTCCAAATTTCCATTCCATATCTATAAGAGGATTAATGGGGATTGTATCAGCAGCAGTAGTCTGTATTAAGGAAGAGCATATTTTTTCCCACTAAAAGTTAAAACAATGTAAAAGTCATATACACACATGTATATCAACATAAAAAAAGGAGAAGATTAATCACAGGAAAGACATCAAATTGTAAGACTAATATATTATTTAAAAAATATATCATTAAAATAATACTCCATTACTTTTACCTTATTAAAAAAAAAAAAAAAAAAAAAAAAAAAATCACAAAAATAAATAAATAAAACTTAAAATGAGAAACACACAATGATGAAAATAAGTCAATTTGTTTTTTAAAGAAAGAAAAAGATTTTTTTTTTTGGCCAATTACAATTTAATCAAAGTGGATGGCTAATCTATATGAAGTATACAAATTTTTTTGTTATATAGACTTAAAAAAAAAATCTGTCCTAATTACCAAAAATAATAAAAAAAACTTAGAAAATCTTAATGGTGTTTTTTATTGAATATAAGCAAATCAATGAATTTAAACTTATTTCAGTATGGAATATGTTTCTGCCAAATTGTGAATCACAAACAAACAACTGAAACAAACATGATTAAACAAGATTTTAGAATATGATACTAAAAAAAAAAAAATAATTATAAAAAAGTCAAGAAAAATTATATGTCAAACTATCAGTGAAGCTTTATTATTTCAATTATATCTCTACTAAAACTGCACACACACATACACACACAAATATCCACATTAGAACACTAAATAATAAAATTTATAAATTCCTAATTAATTTTTATCTAAAATTATAACATCCCACAAAATTTTCCTTCAAATCTTAGATCTCCATAACACCCAACATTTTATGCACTGGTGAATATATATTTCTCCTTCAAACCAGAACTATTATTTGCAAAAAATTAAAGTCATTGTGTAGTTTCAGTGTTTCTGCTACAATAACATTTTTCGCAAAACGCAAAAATAAAACAAATTGTTTTCGATTTTTTGCTAAAGAGATTTAATAAAACATGACTTCCAAGTAACTGCTTGAATTTTTGTATACAAATGATGTCTTTGAATAAAATCTATATATGTCCTCTTATACACAAAATATCATGCATCTATTCTGATACATACTGTGGATTGTTTAACACCAGAATGGCCGGAAATTTTACTGAAGTTTTTATAAAAATATTTTATATCAGAACTTTTATTTAAAACTTTTTAGCTTATTTTTTCATGGTATATATTTAATTTATTTTATTAAGAAATTTCTGAACTCAATTTCTCTACTTATTTATTTGCTTATTTAAAAAATTTCTGGTTTGAATCGAAATATATTTATATGGTACTGGTCAAAATGACTGCTATGGCTGTACTAGTGTTAAAAGACTTACGCTGCTTAAAGCTAATAAAAAATATTACATATCGGTTACCAATATACGATATGGGAAACATACTGATAATAAACACAGAAAGTTCTGAAAGAATATTGTTCAATTTTCAGAATGCTTTTATAAAATGGGCTAACATGAAGGAAAGAAAAATTATTAAAATGTAAACCAAAAGATTTTAAAAAATGATAAATATATTTTAATCACATTATTTCTCATTATTTATTAATAATTAAAGGATAAATTAGGAACAGCCACTGGCCACATGGCTACTAAATAAAAAAAATGCTATTAAAAAATTATCTGTCACTTTTCCTATTTGAAAATTCCCCCATAATGCTCATCATATGTTCCAAAACATATAATTTCTACCCCTCATTATATTTGTTTCTTAGCCCTCTGACAGTCTTGCAAAAGGGCAAGTCTGTAATGTTTTTTCTCTTTTAGCTCTTCTGTGTCTTGTGTTTTCTGATTTTAGTTAAAAACTTTTGAACTCAACTTAAACTCCATGCAGTTTTCTGAAGTTTTTTTTAAAAGATTTGAAAGCTTTACCTACAAATATACATAAATGTATGTATAGATGGAAATATGAACCACAGATTTCAAGCTGAAATATGGGCTCGAAAGCCAAAGCACCGCGACCAGAGGTCTATTGTACTGTCCCCCCAGGTCTCCTAATTTTTAACCAATTCCAGATGAGAGACCTGCATCTGGATTGGCACCCCCAGAGGTAACGCTTATATAGAACTTGGAGAACTTTGGAGCCACGAACAGATTTAACGTGCACCAACTCCCATTAACGTACACAGTAAATATGTAGAAACCTGGGAACGAATTTAATTGATCAACTGATTGCATAAATTGATCGATCATCTTCTAAAGGATCTTAACTTCTACCAAAAATATAATTATCCGCCCTCCCATCCAATTACTATCAGATATACATTATTTTCATAGATAATCGAATATAATAATTACTAAAAAACACATACTAAATGAAGCATGTAGTTACCTGTTTAGAAAACATTTCAGTTTGTTCTTCATTCATTCCTAAGATAAAGAAAAAACATATAACAATAAGAATAAATTATCCTCAAAATATCATTTTACACAAACTTTAAAACTAATCTTCTAAAAAAAATAAATAAAAGCGTAGTTACAAAAATATACATATTACACTCTTTATTTTTTATTTACTTTATTTTCTGCTTAAAATAATTTGCTAAATTGGTATATTTCAGCAAGCGTGGTTTGACACATAATTAACTCTACTGTTCTCATAACTCATATACAGTTAACATAAAAAATATTTGGGGATTTATCACCTGCACCTGGCTAGTGGAAAAATGCCTTACAACTAACAGGGGTGATTGTGACACAAGGTAAAAAACCCTGAAAATTATTGACACACAAGTGAAAACCCCTGAAAATTACTGATGCAAAATACTGATATCCATTTACACCATAACTTATTATGTAACTGCATGAAACTCAAATAACATAAGAATACCATAATTACTGCTATTTTTTGTAATGTAAATTGTAAGAAAACATAATTTGATTAACTTATCTTATTTGCACTGAAAATTGAATGACTTCATTAAATGATGAGTAAACATTGTCTTGCTAAATATGATATGGAAAGTTCAGTCTTTTTATTTTTTTATCATTGAAGAAATTTATTCCAAATATTCATAAAACAAACAACAAGGTGTCTATTCCAGATCAGCAACAAATTTCCCTGACATTTCTCTGACTTTTCCAGGTTTTCCATAGCAATAAAAAAAAAATCCAGTTATCGAGTTAAAATGGCTTTGATCATTTTTGAAAGTACAGGATATTTTTGAACATTTGCTTCTTTAAGATCAATCTCTTTTCTCCAAAATACTGTTAGAGATTTATTTTCGAAATTTTTCAAAGAACTATCGGTCTGATAATTTCTCAGTTCTAAATCCATTTGGAGTTTTTGTCTCTGAAATTACAATTGGCAAAAATTCAGCCAATTTCATTAGAGCAGAAAATGTTGATGTTTCACCTCTTAGGATAGGATAAAGGGCAGATAATTTTATTAATAGAGAATTATCCAAGGGAAGTTTTTTTTTCATATATGTAGAACTTTTTTTTCTTTTATTCTAAACTACATTAACTTTTTAATGAATCCTTATTTGAATTTTAAAACATCTAAGACTAAGTAATCATTAATGTTGCTATAGTGTATTTTCTGTCTTGCAAACACATAGTAATTTTAAAATATACCGTAAAATTATCCTATAAATATAGAATCTTAATTGTATGTTAAGAAAATCTGAATTTTTTTTAGATATTGAGTCAGGCGTGGTTTAATTGATTTTCCACAGGTCGGGCCTGTTTTCACTGAATTGTGTACGGGCCGGGCCAAGCAGGGGTGATTCTGAGTAAAAAAAAAAAATTCTGAAATTCACAGCAAATTTTCTGAAAAATTACAAAAGGGGGGGGGGGGGGTCCACTCCCGCCACTTCTTTTTTTGCGTCCCTTTGACGAAATTTGCCGTTTATTCGCGATCGTTTGACGAAATTTGCCGTTTTTTCGCGATCTTTTGGCAAAATTTGCCATTTTTTCGCGATCTTTTGACGAAATTTGCCGTTTTTTCGCGATCTTTTGACGAAATTTGCCGTTTGTCGCAATGGTTTTGACAAAATTTACCTTTTTTTGTGATCTTTTGATAAAATTTGCCGTTTTTCGCAATGTTTTTGACGAAATTTGCTGTTTTTTCGCGATTTTTTGGCAAAATTTGCCGTTTTTTCGCGATCTTTTGACGAAATTTGCCGTTTTTTGCAATGTTTTTGACGAAATTTGCCGTTTTTTCACAATCTTTTGACGAAATTTGCCATTTTTTCGCAATCTTTTGACGAGATTTGCCGTTTTTCGCAATGGTTTTGACGAAATTTGCCATTTTTTTGCGATATTTTGACGAAATTTGCCGTTTTTTTGCGATCTTTTGACGAAATTTGCCGTCTGTCGCAATGGTTTTGACAAAATTTACCTTTTTTGTGATCTTTTGATAAAATTTGCCGTTTTTCGCAATGTTTTTGACGAAATTTGCCGGTTTTTCGCGATCTTTTGATTTGTCGTTTTTTGCAATGTTTTTGACGAAATTTGCCGTCTGTTGCAATGGTTTTGACAAAATTTGCCGGTATTTTGCAATCTTTTGATGAAATTTGTCGTTTTTCGCAATGTTTTTGACGAAATTTGCTGTTTTTTCGCGCTTCTCTGACGAAAGTCTAGTTTTTCCTGCGATCCTTTGACAAAATTGACGACTTTTCTTCGAATGAATGACGAGGTTGATTTTTTCGGCGATCATTTTCCGAAATACCGACACATGTTATGTCCGAATTTTCGGATTTATGACTGATATTTCTTTTAATTTTTGGAAATCATAGCCTCAATTTTTCGGAATTTTACGAAAATTCAGACCAGAATCACCCCTGGGGCAAGGTAGCTTTCGTTCGGCCCGGCCCTGGAAATTCTGGCCCGTGCAGACCCTAATCTACAGCCTACTTATTTTTTTCTTCTTTTCAAATTATGCTCTACCGAGAGCCATTTCGCCGTAGAAAAGCGCAAATTTCGAGGGGAAGAGTATTGAATGAAGGCTTACGAAAAATATGCACTCATTGACATCTGGTGCAGCCATAGACCTTACAATAAGCAGATTCCATACATAGATTCTTTCTCTGAGGGTGCAGCCCATAACAGAATTTGGGAGAGGTTCAGCATTGTTAAACAAAAGGGAGGGGGAGGGCGAGATGAAGATTCATACTCCTGCATCTTTTAAAAGACTGATTTTTGTCTCCTGGTTAGGGGTAGTTCAAAGAATATCTTTCGGTATCGGTATTCTCGTTTATATTCTTTGGTTAAAACAAGACAAGGGGTTAGGAAACACTCAGGACAGAGGGTTTGCTAGTTTCCCTCCGATCAGGTTCTGGATAAGGGTTGCCATAACTGAAACGTTTATCGCTAATTTGGCGAAAGTTTTGCACTTTTTGCAACATATTTTCAGTTTGTTTTTTCCGCTAAACAGGATGATTTTATGACCCCGGAAGAGCCGAAAGAAAAACCCGGAAATCCGGGGTACCCCCGGAGCACAATCACCCCTGAACTAATTTATAATTAAGTTCTGAAAATATTTATATGTCATATTGTCATCAGAAACATACCCGTGTATGTAATTTTTATAATTCTAGCACATCAAGAAGTGAGGGAAAAATCAATTACAAAATTCCATCTTTACATACATGAACCAAGTTAAGTTAAATAACAGAGTGTAATAAGTGAATTATATACACATATAAACTATTGTATAACATTTTGCAGTTTTAATTTACCTAATTTTCTCAATTCATCAGACAGCTGTGTTAATGGCTTGCTCCTCTTAACAGCATCTAGAATAATAAAATATAAATTCTCAGACTGACATCAAATGCTTTTTACTGATGTTAATCTACAAATGTATAATAATTTTTAAAAGCAAATAATCATTATTATATTTGGAATATTATAGAAAATGTATATGTACCTTTGCAATTCTGTAGAAGAATTTGCATCGTAGTGTCTAGCTCTGACATTTCAATCTTGTGTTTCTGGCAAAAAGACTTATACTGTTCTGGCAAATCAGCTGACTGAAAATTAAAATAATAATAGTTTTTTTAAAAAAAATGGATTCTACAGCAATACCTCGATTTACGTCAGCAATTTATTCCAAGACTAGCGACACAAGTTACAACATTTAGAAAAGCAAAAAAAAAAAAAAAAAAAAATATATATATATATATATATATGAGTAATAAAAATTCACCAACATCTAATGAACATACATTTGTTAATACAAGGTATTTAAAATTAATTGCTGCCGTAAATTACATTCTTAAGAAGATTTAAAATAAAAAAAATCTATTTTCTTTTAGGCAAAAATTTAATAGTTTTTATTTCTTTTCATCCCATCTATAAGGTTTTTATTGAATAATAAAAGTAATTTAACTTTTTCTCTCATATCTGTGATTATCAATTCTTTCATGTTTCTGCAGATAAAATAAATTAAACAAAACATATTCATTTTAACATTTCGCTATCTCTCTGTTACCCATTTCAAAGTAATACAATAAACAAAATAAGATAAAATGCGCTTTTCTTAAAATGTTTAGTTTTAAAGGCATCTAGACACATCTAGTAGTTTTAGGTTTACCATTTACTTTTTTTATTTGTTTGTCACTACCACATGACTATCAAGGGAAATTTTCACTTCATAGAACCAAAAGTCTTTTAAAAAGTTCAAAGTATGTCTTAAGGAAAAAAAATTATCCAGGCCAGGTGACATAAATGCATTCGGGTCTATAAGTCGGGATACTACTGTATAGCAACAAGTGATTAAAAAAAAAAGAAAATCATACTAGTACTTTAATAATATAGTTCAACAGTAATATTATATATTCATAATAGAATTTTCAAATGACTTGGATGGATTTCTTGTCTTTATTTATATATCATAATCTAAACAAATTACTAAATGAAAAGCATTGAAATTTCTACTAAATGTTTAAGTAAGTTCAATGAAAAATACAAAATATTCTTTTGTACTCAAATTTAGTATTTTAGAAGCTAAACAATAATAAAATCTTTATATTATAATTGCAAACTATAAAACTAAACTTTATTGTTTCATTTGCTTAGTTAAATAACAATTTCTTTAAAATATTCTTTAATCCACAGTTGAATTGCCAGAGATCTGGAATAATTTCCTTCTCATTTCTTAGACATTATAATTTGTGTTGCACTATTTATTTTATATGATTTGATTGTAACTGAAATTTTTAGGAGAAAATAATAAAAATGAAAAGTGATCTATTTCTTGATTTCTTCTTATAACAAGATGGAAATGATATTGAGCAACTTAATATATAACAGTGCATAAGTACATTATGAAGAAGGAAGAAAATGAATGATATCAAAGCATAGACAAGTTAAGTTCATCTTTAAGCCAAATGAGGAAATCACAAAAATATTTATTAACAAACTAAAGAAAATTAATTTTTCAGGCAACTTAGAAAGATTGATTTCTTAAGTTTATAAAAATGTATCTAATATATTTCTTTTCCTTGCTTTCAAATCACAGGTACACACCTTTTACCCATAACATTTGCAATTTATTACATAATTAATTAACAAATATAGGTGAAATTATTATCAACAAGAGCCACTGTAAGTCATGCACTAGGACTGAAATCTAAGCCCAGTATAGCAGCCTAACTTATTAACAATAATGTGAGATAAGCAATCATCTATCAATTTTATTAATTTCTTTAATACTTGATCATATACATACATTTAATTAGGAGTGAACAATTATATGCTTAGTAACATATTTTTGACATCTTTATAATGATAAAATGCACAACATTAAAAAATACATCCAACTAGAAAAACAGAAACACCATATTTAAAAAAAAGTATAATTTTTTTCTTCATATATTGAGATTTAATAAGAATTTAAAAATTAAAGGAAAACAATAAATATTTGATAACTACATAATCAATTGATTCTACAAACTTTAGAAAAAATATATTAGTTCTAGCAAAAATGATGTATGTGTGCATTTGTGTGCATTCAGCATTACCAGATATATGCTAAGAATACATTATCACATTATTGATATTACAGATCTGTTCAATAATACTCAAAGATTTTTTTTGATAAATTAGAATTTTTTTTTTTAAATTAAATTTAAGCTTAGAAAGTAGAATACACATACACCAATAAGGAAAAAAAAAAGTTTGTTTTAAAAAAATATGTTTGTTCTATCTTTATACATAATTCTTATATTTTTAATTATACAGGTTGATAATAAAAGATATAGCACATTAAAATTTAAAGAGAAATGAAAGTGATGGAGAAAGGTACACTGAAATTATTAAAAGATTCATACATACTTGTGACTTCTGGGAAATATTTTTTAAAATCAAGTCTAGTAATTCCTGGAATGCCTAAAAAAGTGAAATTTCATAAATATTTAAGCAAGAAAAACTAAGAATAAAATTTTAATATTAATTAGAACTGTTTTCAAAAATCAATAGCTAAACATTTTAAATTTTAAATTCTTTCAAATGTAGAAATAGAAAAATTAACCGATTCTGCTAACAAATTAAAAAACAACAATTTTAAATATATAAACATTCTACATCTGAATTCCTAAATATCACTATAAAAATAAATAATCAGACTTTCATTTAAAAACATTAAAACAATATAAAAATACATTAAAATTAAAATAGACGTTTTGTGCTATAAACATAGCACCTCATCAGTAACATCAATATCATAAACAATTGCAAAAACACCCTACTAATTTTATTAATGCAGTACTATGTTCATAGCACGAAACATTTATTTTTATTTTTATTTATTTTAATGTTGTTTTAAGTTTTACGAGTTTTAGTGTTTTTAAATTAAAATCTGATTATTTATTTTTATAGAGATAAAAAAAAAAATCACAATTTATCATATGTTACAGAAATTTTAAGAAATACAAATAACTAATTATTTGAAAAGTTAGGTAAATGCTTAAAAACAATTACAATGAAAACAAAACAAAAAATCAGTTTAACTAAATGGTACATAACATGGATAATGAGTAAAGCAGGAACAAGGGTCCCACCTCCCTACATTAGGAAACGGCTAACAACCACAGTTTCGTGCAGCTCAATAGAGCTTAGCACAATTTATAAAAGCTGCAACTATGAAGTGCTTGTCAGAAAGTGCAGGACATTATAAGAGGTTATTGATATCAATACAGTTCCCAACAGAGCAGAGGCGTCAGGGGAATAATCAGGGGTTGATGCAGGTTTTTTTTCCCTTGGGGTGCATTTTGTGAAAAGTAAAGGTTATTTTTGTGAAATTTATTATATTTTTGAGAAAAATAACATTTTGTAACAAAAGTTGAAATCCAGTTATTCAAATTCAAAATTCGAAAAAAAAAAAAAAAAAGCATTTGACAAAAACTTTTTAAAATCCTTTTGCTGAGGTTTTCTTCTCTGGTGAACTTGTTTGTTTACAATTCACATTTTAAAAGTCACAAAATAACAGATAATTTTAATAGATAGTAAGTTTTTATGGAATTTTGTGAAAGGGCCTATTTTATTAAAAGGAATTTTCTGAAAGGGGATATTTTATCAAATTTATTTTTGTGAAGGGGCCCATTTTATTAAACTTTTTTTATGAAAGGGACTGTTTTATTAAATAGATTTTTGTGAAGGGATCCTACATAGGCCTCAAATTTTGCTTGGATTGACCCTTGATAATACAGGTCAATATAGAGAAAGAGTGTTCATGGGCTACATTGATGAATACAGTTACTCATTTAGCACTATTTGGGAGGTGCGTATAACTTAAAGAATGTTACGGGCATAAACAACTCTATCTTCCAGCAAGATTGTGAAAATTAGAACACAAATTCTTTGTTTCAAGGTATATTAAATTAATATGGTTTTTAATTCAATATCTCTTTAAGACCTAGGAAAAATTTCAATTGATCGAAATGTAACCATAACAAAAGCCTTCAGAACACAGAAATCTGCAAAGATTTGGTACCAACAGCAAAATTTTAAAATATAAATCTAGAAGACACCATCACAATCATTGCTAGCGGGTATTAAAACAGTCCAAACTTAAAAAGTGACAAAAAAATGAGTGCTGTGACCATCATGATTGAAACAACTGTGGCTTAAAAGATATCTAAGTGCTTTTAACTAAGTCATTTAGTATGCCATTTTGCATGAACTCCATACCTTTTACCTAATATATTTGTCTAAAAGATGAAGATTATTGCAAGTTTCTATGATATATAATTTCAATCTATGATATTGTTTCATTCTTAACTACATCTTAAGAAATAAATACTTTTTTTTAACCATAAATTCATACATTTGGGATTTTAAAGTGCCTACGTACTTGAACATTACAAGAGATATGTACAATCTCACTTCCTTTTTTAAAGGAAATCAAACCCAGTTACTTGGCTGTAGTTATGAGTCTCAGGACGAAGGGATCTCCATTGATGGATAAATAGATTGATAATTAAAACATTTTGAACAAAATTTTTAAATATAATTATAAATAAATAAATATCATTGTCTATTTTCATAACATAATAATATTCTATAAATATCAGTTATCTCCTATTAAATAGTCTTTGTGACTTTTTTTTGCAACAAAACTAACAAATGTAGTGGTATAGATATTCATATTATACTACAAAACTAGTAAAATGTTACTTGTGCTTAATTGCAATAACAAAGAAAAAAAAAATGAAACTTTGAAATGTTACAGTACAAATATTAATCAGAATATTAGTTTATAAGTGAAATTTAGGTACTTACGTATTATCTGTGCCCGTTTTAAGCCAAATTATATTAATTTGTTACAAATTATAGTAACCCTTATATATTTTTTTCCCTTGCTACATGGTACATGCCTGGGAATAATCTACTTTTAGGTAGATTTCGTAAGAAATACTACCTATTATATTCTCACCTAAGTTGGAATTTTTGAAAAATTTTTGCAGATCTACGCCGATCATGACTCCCAGAACCCAAAACCACACCCCCAGTTCAAAACTTTATCTATCTATCTATCTATCTATGTCACTTTTTTATGAACACGATAACTGCAATAATTCTGCACAAATCTATTTGAAACTGATACATAAAATCAAGAGGCATAAAATCTCGGTCAAGTTCGTTAATGGGCAAAATCGAACCAAGGTGGGGAGGATGGAGGGGGGGGAGCTTTTTGTGAAAACAGAAAAAACCCATAATTTCTTAATTATGATACGTATCGAATCCGTTTAAAGTTATTATTACTTCTAGGAGAAGGGCCGAAAATGTATATATGACAGATTTTTGATATAATTAAAAATGGCCCCAAGAGGAGGGAAGGGGGAAAGGGGGTGTTTTAGAAGAAAAAAATTCATACCTTCGTCAATTCACAAGATATCGAATCCGCTTAAATTTATTATAAATCCTCTTAATATTATCTAAAACTTTTATATTGACAAGTTTTTTATAGGACCAACACTTATAGCAAAAAAAAATTTAAAACCAAAAAAATCCCTGCCAGCTCCGCCTGCAAACAAGTTATTTTTCGAAGTAGGCGGTTGCCCCCGCATATCTCCGTTAACTCCCGCATATCTTCGAAACTGATACATAAAATCAAGGGGCATAAAATCTCGGTCAAGTTCGTTAGTGGGCAAAATCGAACCAGGGGGGGGGGGCTTTTTGTGAAAACAGAAAAAACCCATAATTTCTTAATTATGATACGTATCGAATCCGTTTGAAGTTATTATTATTTCTAGGAGAAGGGTCGAAAATTTATGTATGTCAGATTTTTGATATAATTAAAAATGGCCCCAAGGGGGGGGGGGGGCGGGGCGGGGGGGTTAGAAGAAAAAAATTCATAACTTCGTCAATTCACAAGATTTTAAATCCGCTTAAATTTATTATAAATCCTCTTATTATTATCTAAAACTTTTATATTGACAAGTTTTTTATAGGACCAACTCTTATAGCAAAAAAAAATCCCTGCTGGCTCTGCCTGCAAACAAGTTAGGTTTCGAAGTAGGCGGTTCCAACTGCTGTATCATGGCAAAAAGGTAATTTCTTCTGCAATTCCCAACAAACAGGCGCCCCACGTTCTGCGTCTTCGAAATCTACCTGTGCCTGTAGGCCGAGCCATCAGGGATTTTTTTAAATAGGGGTCATTTCTATACGTAGTAAAATTAACAAATAGTTAGTTTATTTTAGATATTGCATTTATCAGTAAAATATAAATATTTTATTTGACAAATTTAATAAGATAGATATAAAAAAGATAATATTAGCAGTAAGAAACAACATTTTTATACACATTTCATCAAAATTACGTAAAAAGATAACGATTAATGGAAACAAATGGATCAAATGGTTGGCATGGTAACTGTTGACTCGTAATTATGTTTTAATGTTATTTTCTATACTGTTTCATAATCTTTTTGTTTATTTACTTGATGTGCTTTTGAACTTATTTTTATTCATAGATTATTTTAAATCTTGTATTTGGAATTATGCATATAAAGGATTTACCACGAACGGAAACAGAAGCTATTGCTTATTTACAAAAATGTGGGATTATAATGAAATCACGCCAGTGTTCCAAATTTCATGATATTAACAAAATTAAACATGATTAACAAAATGAACTTTCTAAAATATGCTATATTATTTACCATTTCTTATATTATTTATTATTCTTTCTTATTTACTATGTTACTTACTATTTATAAATTTTAGTAAAATAATGTTATTTACTATTTTTAACAATGTTATAAATTTAATAAACATATACGTATTACATTTTATTTATTTTGTATTAATTACCATTTTTAACAATGTTATTTGATAATGTTAAATTACTGGGTTTGAAAACATGATTGGCAACGATAAATAAGATTGGTACTTGGCAATCAATTTCCTGGCACGGATAATACGTAAGTACCGAAATTTATTTTGACAAGAATTTTTTAACTATATAGAATAATAAAAAATAATTTTAAAAGAAAATCTTAAAATTTACTAAAATAGGTAAACTTAGCATTGCCATTCTAGGGTTAAATGCAAATGGAACCAAGGATGTGCCATTCTAAGGTTAAATGCAAATGTAACCAAGCATGTCTGCTTTTGTCACAAAAAAAATATAACTAGAGATAATTGAAAATATCAAATATTCTTACTTACAACTCATTTTTACTAAAAAATCTTTTGAATCTTTTAAGAAGGTACCAAATTTCACAGAAATTTCTATGATAGCTGAGGACAGCAGATTTATATTTTACCCAAACAAATAATGTATTGAAACTTGTGATAACATTGAAAATAAAAGATAATATAATAACTTAACTTTGTATTAAGTAATTTAATAAATAGGATGAAATGGTAAATAATATTACATCTGAAATTTCATTTTTTCAAAAATAATACATTTAGTTTGCATGGTACTACTTGATTATCCTTGTCAACCAAAAAACTATCACCAAACTATAAGATTAAATGCCAATAATGGATGATCGTAAATGTGTCAGATTCACTTGCATTAAAAACATTGCAGCTGTTTATTACATCATCAAGTGATTTTTAATTTGATATTTTATTTGTATTTTTATTAATGTTTTACTAATTTATTTGTTCTTTCGTTATTTAAAATAAAAATTATGTCAATAAACGATTACCTCATATTAAAAGAGAAAAAAGTAAATAGATTAGTTTCAACTGATGTCACAATCCATCATCGATCACACATCCATCTACGTTTTTTGACTAAATAAAGAATATTAAGTTTCTTACAATCTTCCGTTATCATTGATATTTATTATGTCCTTTAATAAATTCTATTATTACATTTAAAATACACACTTTATTCACAAATGCAATATCTTAAAAAATATCTGTTTATTTATGCTTTACAATTTAATAATTCTGCATTTAAATACGTAAACTGTTCTTAGTATTCTTTTGTTCGAAATCATCTGAATAAATCAAATTTTACATTTGGTATGTCACTATGCCATAAGTGAACGTCATCAATAAAATAACCCTACTCATTAATGACGTTTTTTAATTTAAATTCATTAATTTTCCTAACTTAAAATTTTAAAATGGCAACATTCTTCCATTTGTATAATTGGGCGAATACTTTGGCAATTTGTATAATTTGGCAAAATTGGTTGACGGGATAATCAAGTAGTACCGTTTGCATTTATATGCATTTTTAAATATATCTCAAAATATACATACCTCATTATTTAATTTCTGCATAACTTGTAAATCAGCCATTTTAAAAAACTAATCAAATATCTTATCTGCAAATATAGAAAAGAATACTCAGTATTATTTTAAGATAAGTTATACAAAGTAAAGTGTCATAAATTATGTGTGTTATTATTAAACTACAATCTTCAATATGAATTAAAAAATGCTACCACAAATTTTTATTTTAAGTATTAAATATGTTTTAGTAGTCTGTTTTATACTTAGCATTTCCATAAATAATGAGTTACATTTGGAACTGCTTAAGATTAAATAAAAAGAGATTAATTTATGTTTTCAAGAAAAACACAGTGTATCACAGTTTAAAGTGATGTGAAAATTTACATTCAAAATTAAAATATATATACTTTTGAATTCAAAAGGACCAAGTTACTGAAAATATTACATTATAGTAAATAAAATTGCAATATACTTTAATTATAAATACTATGTGTAAAATTAAAATGTATAAAATAAATTATTTCATTGAATGAAGCAAAAAAAAATTTTCATTTGTTCTAAAATAACAAAAATCAAAATTGAAAACATTTATGCAAGCCAAAGAATTAATTTTTCGAAATTAAAAAAATTAATTATATGAAAATTTAATGAAAAAAAAAAAAGATATATTCTCATTTATATCATCAGGGAGAATGATTCCTGACAATATCATTAAAATCTAAAATGGTCAGGTTGAATATTGAAATTTTTTGGTTGATTTGGCATGGAATGACACAATTTATTGAAGAAAAAAAAAAGTGCTTATTACATTCTACTAAGTAAAATTTAAAATTGATTAATTAGCTTTACAGTTAAATAAAAAGATTTTATTCACTACTGAAGTTACACTTTTAGTATTGGCCACATGGGTTGTCCATTATTGAAAAGAGACTAATTAAGCATTCCATTAATCTAATGGACACCGGTCCTAAAATCTAAGCAATAAATGAAATTTTGTAAATGGCCATTGGTACAAAGGTCTGTTCTGAAATTAGTAAGACTGATTTTTTACTGAGCAAACGGGCGGACGAGAGGCAGTCTGCGTGCGTACGATCGGTAGAAGGGGATATTGGGAATGATGGGAAAAATCGGCAGTTAGCTCTCGGCTGTTGAAGAGAGCAGGTCGCTTGTACTGTGAACCCCTGTCGAAACGCCTCGTCACGGAGAATCATGAAGCGTTTTCTGGAGTAGCGATACACGATCAAATTTTGTGTAAAGCTTGGTAGAATGGGCAAAGAGACTTACGACATGATTAAGGAGGCCTACGGTGATGCTGCCACGGGTAGATCGGGTGTTTTTGAGTGGCACAAGCTGTTCCAAGAAGGTAGGGAAAGAGTGGAAAATGACGACTGCTCCGGACGCCTTTCGACCTGCAAGACCAAAGAAAATGTGTCGCAAGCGCAAGTGAAAAATTTACTGAACAGTGATCGTAGGATGAGTATCAGAATGATTGCTGATGAATTGAGCATTCCTCAAACCCAAGTTTTTGAGATTGTGACACCGCGCCGAGCCACACAGCGTTTTGCATAGTGGAGTATCTGGTCCAGCACAATGTGGCAACGCTGCCTCATCCCCCCTACAGTCCCGACTTGGCCCCGCCCAGGGTTTGTAAATATCATGATATTTTCAAAAATATCTGATATTTTGATACATATCCGATATTTTCGATATATATCCGATATTTTCGATATATTTTCAAAATAGTCAACTTTCTGCTGATAATAAATATTTTCAAGCATAATATAGATAAAAAAGATACTAAAATATATTGCACTTATCATGAAAACTTAAACAATATACTAAAACTGCTTTTTTTTTCCCTTTTCTTTTATTTTTCACTTTGAACAAAGTTAAAGATCAACTAATCAACAAAACAGAAACAATTTGCTTTATGCACTTATAAAAAAACAACTATAAGATTCAGTATCAACTATAAAGAAATCAGCAATTTATAAAACAAAAACTTAAATACAAAATAGTTTTTTTTTTTTTTAATTGAAAAATCTAAATCTAAATGTTTAGATTTTTTTATTCCCTAACATGTTGTACAATTTAAGCTCAACAACACCAAAACCAGAAATTAATTTTTTTCTAATGAAGCTGTTAACAGATTATCTAAATTAAATGGTTTATCTTTCTATATCTGTCCTGAATTAGTTATGTGCTACATAATTATTAGTCCATATAATCTACATTTAAAAATATAAACAAAGCTTGGATAAGATTTTTGTTTTTTTCTTTAGCTAGAAAAGTCACTGCCAGAGACAAATGTTCTTTATCTACAGAATGGAACAGTCAATATCAGTTGAAAATTTCATTTACACTTGTTTTGACTTAAAATATCAAATATCTTGTACAGTGATCTTTTGAAAATAAATATCAAATATTGAAAATATCGAAAATATCAAAAATCTTGATATTTTGAAAATAAATATCGGATATATATCATGATAGATATCATGATATATATCAACGAACCCTGGCCTCGCCGGACTTTTTCTAGTCCCGAGAATAAAATCGACGCTCAAGGGGAAGCATCACGGCTTGGTAAAGGTGGTTCAACAGGCCGTAACGATGGAGCTAAACAGCATTCCGATTCAGGCATTCCTGGAGGCGTACGAAAACTGGAAAACCCCTTGGCAGCAGTGTGTAGATGCGGAAGGGTGCTACTTTGAAATTTTCTAATCGTTTGTATTATTCTCATGAATAATTTGATTTTAAAAAATGAGTCCTACTAATTTCAGAAAAGACCCTGTATGAAATTCAAAGTTTTATATTACTAACCAAACAAAATCATGCAATTTTTTCAAGAAAATAAGGAAGATATAAATTAATTAAGTGAAGCCAGCTCTTAGTATGTTCATTAAGATTTTCACAGAAAACAGTGGAACTGTGAAACATATTTTCTGCTTGCTGATTGGTTTGATTAAGAGTGTCAACATTAACCCAGATTATAAAACATGCAAGGGAGAATTATATATAAAAAAAAATAATAAAAAAATTAAATAAAAGCAAAATTTTTATTGGTTAACTTTTTATAAACCAAACACATTGGGAGGTGTCCATTACTGGCACATCTACCCTACAAGGAAAATACTTTTATTTATCCAACATCATTATATGCATTTAAACAACCAAACAATAAACTTAAACTAAATACAATTTAAAATTGAGTTAGTGTTAGGAGTTTTTTTAATAATACACTAATATAATTCTGCAATATTTTGCATTAAGTATATTTAAGGCCATTTGAAATAATTATTAAATACTGTTGAATAGTGCGATTTTTTTTCAAACCCAATAACAAAAACATTTGGTATTTTATGTATGCATGAAATCTTCAGAAATACATTAATATTCGACTTCTTTAGAACTGAATAGCACTTTTTATTTTCCTATAAATGTATTACATCCACAATTGATTGTTCTCCAACAGTTGTCTCTTTAAAATCGCTTATATGTCCAACTTTGGCACCATTTTCTAAAAGATTCTTAGCCTTTAAAGAAACTAGAGAAATATGCTATTTGACTTCTTTGTATATGAATAACTTCAAATTTTATGCATTCAAGTAAGAAAACGATTAGAACGAATGTGTCAGAAAATAGAAAGATTGGATTTGAGAAAAGCATTGGGGAAAAAATCTTTATCCTGAATTTATTCGGCCGACTGGTGTTCAGTATTTGGCCCGCAGAATACCGAACAGTAGCGAATATTCGTTACATCTTTAATCACAACTAAATAATAATTTTTGCAAATCCCTTTATGTTGTAGCTTTGATTAAAAAATACCACATCATCGTCCGGAACACTCCAGCATACAGATTCTATAGTCTCAACTTTCAATTGATATTTTAAAAAATATTAGTTGGAAAAGTTGTTATCCTTAAAAGCGTTGTTTTTTAAAACAAATATTTTTTATTAAAAAAAAATCGTCATTAGTGATGTTTTAAAGGGTTTTATGTGTCGATTAACATTATTATGAGTACATTTAGATGGCCACAAAATTAAACAAAATACATATATCCTTTACTTTTATGTCAATCCTAAATCTTTGTTTACAAACTTTATGAACCTCCTCCACAGTCTGATTGCCATACTTTTATTAAAAACTATTCTTTAAAAAATAAATAAAGGGAAATTACAAAAACAAAAGAAAACTTTCATTCATGTTCTTAAAATATTTATTTTATTTTTGAGAGCATAAAATATCATGTAAAACTTTGTTAGCCCACCAGATTCTTTTCGCTTTTCAGCTGTTCATTCTCGCAGTCGCAGACAGACAAGTACTTCTGTGTGGCCAAACCAACCAACCAATCATAGTAAAATTGTAACAAGTTTTTTGTAGATGATATACGTGATAATTAAACATGCGTTATAACTATAAGTATAAGAAAATATAAACAACAAACATTTTAAATGTTTTTTATTAGTTTGTAGTTTAAGTGCATGTTCATAAAATATGAAAATTAGATAAGTTATTTCATAAAGAAAAAAAAAATGTATAAACACACGCTTCGTAGTCTAAGAAATTTAAATAGTCAGGTATTTTACCATTTAATAACCTTGTGCTTTTATTTAAAATTGTTACAACGAAAAGAGTGGAATAGCTTAACTTACTTTTCGAAAATAAATGACCGAAAAGTTTGTATACTAATCCCGTAACATTCGCGAGAGTGTCCGTGTCCGGCGAGGTTAGCAACAGTTATCTTAGATGTTTTGAAGTAACGGAGGTAACAGAAATTCTGGACTAAGTGAATGAGTTGTTTTAGGTATTACCTGATGATCTAGGGATAATTATTTTCAAATTTTGCATTAGGTTATCATTTCAGAGTGCAGTAGTTTTAACACTAGAAATGAATTTGCCAACTTAATCAGATAAGGTTGTTAGTTTCAGTGCTGCCAGGAAATTTTAGGTATAAGAGCTTCTGAATGTATGAATTGCATTTTGATTATTTTAGATGTGCATTCACAGGGATCTGTTTAGAAAGAAATTGGGTACTTTAAGAAATCCTTCACAATTTTTTTTCATCTCAAAACAGGACCCTTCACAAAATTCTTTGTCTTAAAAATAGGCCTTTCACCCATCTCCAAACTGAACCTTTCACAAATTTAATCATTTAAAGATAAAATATGACCATCATCTTTACATATATAAAGGAAATTTGTGTATTTTGCACGCATATATCGCCATGAAAATGTATAAACAAGAACCTAAATATAATGATCATTTCAAATTCATAAAATTGCAATTAGATTTTTCACAAATGTTAAAAACTGTTCACAATTTCACAACAAGAACGAAAAATCATGCGTCAAGCATAGATTACGTAACACTTTCCAACGCTTCCAAAATAATTTTACAAATCATTACCATTTAATAAGCTGAAAGATAACATCTAAGTAAACAATTTGGAAAACGCATAACATATTTAAAAACGTAATTTCAGGAATTCCCAACATATACAATATTCGGAAAAATATCCAAATACTTTTATTCAGCCCTGTATAGCATCTATAGATTTGTATATATACTACATAGGATGATAAATTTTAGTTTAATTAGGAAACGCGTAGCACAGTTTAAAATTCTTCTTCTGGAGTTTCTGTCAATAAACGGAAATATGTTCGCGAAATTTTGTGCTGCCCTGTATATGAAATACAGAATTTATACGCACCCAGTAATAGACAAAAAGTGAGTTCAATTTAAAATCGCGTTCAGCAACTTAAAACGCACTTCCAGGAATTATTGTTAACAGACAGTAGAGAATTATTTTGTGTGTCCCTGTAAATGAACGATGACTGCTATACACACAATATTCTGTAGTAAACCTCTTGTAATGCACCTTAGTCATATATATAAATTTCAATACGTTCAAAATAGTGAAACATTATTTAAATAAACCGCAGACGATTTTTCTCCATAGACGTAATGTAACGGAATTCTTTTGACTGTCCCTGTAAAGTAACTATAAGTGCTATGAAAACTCTATTCCATATTAAGCTTCTTCTAATGCACCTTAGTGATATATATAAATTTCAATGTGTTTCAAATAGTGAAACATTATTTAAATAAACCGCAAATGATTTTTCCCATAGACCGCAATGTAACGGAATTCTTTTGAGTGTCCCTGTAAAAAAACTATAAGTGCTACACACTTCTGTTGAAATAGGGAACATGCTATAGATAACGACAATAACATATAAAAATTGCAGAGCAATCCGAGCATATTTACGGGAGTTAGAGCACGGACAGATGGCCATACGGCAGACAAACCGAATCATAAACACTTTTCAACTAGGTTGGAAAGTGTTAAAAAACAGGACCCTGGAAGAAAAGTGGACAGACCCTGATTCATATAAAGCTAACTCCATAAGGCAGGGTTGCTGGCTTTTAGCCAGGCCAAAAAAAGCCGGCTTTAATTGAAAAAGGCCGGCTTTTATTAAAAAAAGTGGTTTACAGCTAATTCACATTAAATTTGCATTAATTTTTTTTAATGCAATAAAAAATATTTCCTTCTAAAAAATTTATATACTCGTTGAAAAGAATATATTAAATTAGTCTGCAAGGTGGTGTTTTGAAATTCTGTATTACATAGCTCGACATATACTATACATTTTAAAGATTATATTTAATTAAACAATAACAAATCATCACCATCAAAAATGAAAAATTCTTATATATACTGCTTTTTACTTTTAAAATTGTTGTGGATTAAAACATTTTAATAAATGAAATTAGCATATATAATACTTGAGAGCATCCATATTTAGTTAGTAATCACTATTCGAATGTCTTATAAAAATATATTTTAATAAGTTTTTTTTTCTACTAAGCAATTACAAAACTCATACCAGATAAGTCCATATGATGAGATTAAATTATGGAATGATCAACGTTGAAAGAGGAATTAGGAAGAATATATAATATTTGAGGAGGTTTTAGTAGATGCAAGTGTATAAAAAAAGAGAGAACAGTTAAAAAAAATAATAATAAAACTTGTTGAAATGAAAAGCAAATTTTATTCATATTACTGTTTTTAACAGTGGAAAATGGTGTTTTTATTAAATTGCTGTATTTTAAAGATATGAGAAATGTTAAAACTTGCATATCAATATCCCCAGTAACTAATTTGTGTGTGTGTGTGTGTGTGTGTCAATCTGCAGCAAAACAAAATTTATCTATGATGCAACAATGTCTACTACTACAAGAAATAATAGTAACCCATTAAATAAGCAAAATTTTCAATTACAAAGAAAATACTGTAAGAAGATTACAGTAATCCAGAGACAAAGTAAAATTTAGCCTTTTTTTTTAAGTACTGTATTTTTTAAGCTATTAGATTAATCTTCCAAAAATCTTCTAAAATCTGCAGTGCCCACTGTCATGTTGCATTTTTTCTACTAGTGGGTTAATAGTCTTTAAAATTAATTGATTAATAAAATATGTAATTAAACAACTGTTGTCCTATTTAATTATTTAAAGAAGTAAAACTGAAAAAAAGTGTAAATTAAATTAATAATAATGAAAAAAAGCTTTTATTTGAAAAATATAGCAATAGTTAAGCACTGAGTATGCCTTGTTAAAATTTTGGTAACATATTTACAATTCTGACTCAAATCACCAGTCTGCTATGTGTTATTCCAATATTAATGTCTTCATTATTGAGAAATTAAGTTATTTATTAAATTCTAACTCAATAAAATGTCTTCTAAATTAGTTTAAAAATACTTAAAAATCTACAGTTTATAAATAAATTGCTTCAATATATAAAAGCCAATTTTGACCAAAATGGCCAATTTCGGCCAAAAAAAGCCGGTTAAAACCAATAAAAGCCGCTGGCCTGGCTTTTATTAATTTTAGCCGGCTTTTTTGCAACCCTGCCATAAGGCAACTTTTATATTTTGCGTTTATCAGCTTCATGATTGAAGTTTAGTTGTTCATGCTTAATGCACAAATTCAGCTTTAGGAATATGCATTAAATCACTGATCGAAGTTACAGTGACTAAGCATTTAAATTGTATGCTTATAGTTTTATAGTAATAATCAAGGATAAAAATTATTGTTGAAATTACATTCTTACCAGTGGACCTTTTAAGACTTTCACTTGGCAATCTTTGATATTATTTGCTTGATATGTTTTTTACTAATTTTTAATTAACAACAGTTTTTAATCAAACAACGTGTTTTAATGAAATATGAATGTCAAATCGCCAAATGCCTGTTCAAAAACCTCTCTTATGGATCTCATTCACAGTTGTGTGTTTTCTATCAAAAGTTATATGGGTACTTTTCGGTTAGCCGGGCGCCAGTGATATATATACATGTATATATACACACATATACATATACACATATGCATATGTATACATAGACATATACATACACATATATGTGTGAATATATATATGTATGTATATACATATATATTTATATATGTACATATATCACTGGCGCCCGGCTAACCGAAAAGTACCGTTATATGTATGATGATTATAAATATTTGTATAACATGTTATTGTAACTACATTATTGAAATGGGTTTCTTTCAATATTTTTAAAATTTAAATAATTATCACATGTCTATGAAAATCTGATTGAAGTAATCATACATATATCATTTTAGCTGAATTTTAAACCAAATGCTAAGTATGCTACAAATCCCCAAATGCCTGAAGCATGGGTTGCATCAGCAAAAAAAGTGTTAAAAGGAAAAGATCCTTTAGAAGTTCTAGCCTGGCATACTGCTGAGGTAAGTTTTTAGAAATACTTTATAACATTTAATACTGAATTTAGTGAATTACAGTGGATTTTCAAACTACTATGGCAGGTGTGATCCAGATGTGTTCCCAGTAGCAGAAACAGTACAGCATGGCAGCGGACGCTGCAGATTTTTTTATACCTTGCAGATCAATCTAAAAGCCTTAAAAAAATTCTGGGCAAAGAAAAATTACTATAATTTATTTTTTATTCACTAGATTTATTGTATTTATCTCTTATATTTTCTTTGTAAATGCAAATTTTGTTTATTTTATGTACTACTGTAATGTCTTATGATAGTAAGCTTCGTCCAGCATTTTTGGGTCAGAGATAAATCTTGGTTTGCTGCAGATTAACACAGAAAATTCTGTTACTGGGGATGTGTTAAATATCTAGATAAAGAAGTGTGATAATTTTTAAATAATGCATAATGCATTTAAACTAATATTTTAGAGACAACATATAAATAATTACTTGTAGGTTATCAGCTTTCTTAACTTTTCAGTACCCTCAGTTATACATGCTTTTGGATAATATTGTTTTTGCTTACTCCTGGCATGTTCAGTATAACAAGGGGCTACTGTAAAATTCAGAGGGGCATGTGCCCCGGGTGCCAGACTGTAAGGCAGAGGGGATGCCAAATGAAGATTTGACTTGTCATTTGATAAAAGAAGAATAAAAATTTGGGTAAAAAAGTTTTGCAGCTGGAAAATCCAAAAGAAAAACTGAACCAAGTGCATTAAAATTGACAAATAGATAAAAAGATTGGTGAGGTCAGGTGACTGCATGGGACACTAAAATATAAGGGGTTGAAAATATGCAATTTATTCATTTATTTTTTACTAAAATTATTTTTCTTACATCCACATCCAGCTTTAGATGGGGCAAGTTGGGACGACTACCCGAGACACTAAACAATAAAGGATGAAAAACTCACAAAATAAAATACATAGTAAAAACTTAATAGTTTTTTTTAAATATTTGTTGTAAGTCACTATTAGAGTCAGCCGGAGTAATTCCTGGTCAACGACTTTCAGGGGTAATTCTTGGTCACAGTACTTTTCAGTGTTTGAAAAAGTCCTCACCAAAATAAAAAAAAATCATAGAGATACTCTAAACTATCTTCTTTAGAATTTATCATTTAATTGTAGAATTACTACTTATTTAGTTTGAGAAAAAAAAATTGTTTTGAAAGTGCTTGCTTGGTTTCTGTAAAACAGCATTGGTCTCAGCAGTGGCACATTTTTACAAAGATCTTTGTCACAACTCAAATTTTAAATATTTTTCTTTTCTTTCTTTTTAGTTCAATTATCAACTACTTTAGCTATTAAAAAATAGTCTCTATATTTCTTATACTATTTTAAATAATTTACAGAAGTTGACCAAATATTGCCCCATGTAACTGGGGTAAGTCTTGGTCACTGGGGTAATTCCTGGTCAATGTTTTTCTCATCATTTAGTCCCTTTTTACTGTCTTATTTAGGGATTTTAATTGTTGGTAAATGCTTTAAGCATTAACTGTAAAGTTAACTATAACCACATTGTTTACCACATTTTAGTTAATTGTAGTTCTTAATAAAGTAGAGTCACTCAGGGTAATTCCTGGTCACTGAATTTCTGAGGTAACTCTCGATCATTTTCACTTTCATTATCAAAATAACAATTTATCAAACTGTAAAAAATCTTAAAGATACTTTGAACCCTTTGCTTTGAAATGCATGCCTAAATTATTCATTTGGTTGAAATTTAATATTGAAAAAATACATTCAAAACTGTAAATCAAATTTCTGCAAAACAACATTAACCTTGATTTTTACATATTTTACAAAGATTAGTGTCATTTTTAAAGTTTTAATTATTTTATTTTATTTCAACTATGGCATATCACAATCTTTAAAAAATATTATAAAATTTTCTTCTACTATATTAACGATTACTACTGTATCTATGATATTATTATCTCATTGCAAAATGTCAAAATGATGCATAAAAAGATACATAATGCAATAGAGGAACCTAATTGTTATGCTGTGTATTATAATAAAGATCTGTATTGAAGTTTGTGTAAAATTTCTTGAAAAAAAAAAAGACTGAAACCAAAGTGAGATAAAATCAAAGATATAAACATTCAGTTATACATTTTATGGGCAATAAATTTGCAAGGTATTAATTAATCCATTCACAGTGGATAAATAAGTAATAAATACTGCTTATAAATGTTGGAAAACTGCATAAAAATTCTTTGGCTAATTAATGTTTTGTAAAATGTACAATAGTCTTTAGCACATCAAATAAATTTGTATTTATAACCAAAACAAAGTCTATGCTTTATTATTCTACAATTATGCGATGAATAAATCTTTTACAAGATTGATTCTACTTATTTTAATACTCAGTCTTAAAGAAATTAACTTTACTACTTTATTTACATCAAAAATGATGCTGACCGATAATTACCCCAGAAGTGACCAAGAATTGCCCCATTTCCGGGGTAATTCTTGGTCACTTAAAAATTATAATTATTTCAATTATAAGTGCATTTAAATTTAAATAAGCATTTTCTTATATATAACCATCAGAGGGGGCTCATTCCACAAAAAAATTGAAAACAATAACTTTCATAGTTTTTATAATAATTGATGTTGATGATTTTTGACCAGGAATTACCCCGGGTGACCCTATAATTTTGAAAATTAGCACCAGGTTTAAGAAAGTATCTAGACATATCAGTTTATTAATAGGAAGAGCAGTATAAGTGATAGTTCCTTGAAACTGGCTGTAGATAGCACACAAGATATTTTACGGTATTGGAATTCATTATTATACCTACAGAAAATCCTCTTTTTTCAGTTCTTAAAACATTGTGACTCATATCACTATGACTTTAAATACCTGTTCAATTGTAATGAAACACTACAACTACAGTAAAATATATGAAAATGAAATCTGTCTATAATGGAATCCTGTCTTAAATTTAAAAAAAATCATATGGTCCCAACCCAACAGAAAGAATTTAAACAATTATGCATGCTAAGATGGAAATCTGTATGAAACAAAATTTCTTCCTGTTCCTTTCGATTCTGGTTTCACAGGTTTTATTAATATTTGACAAAGCTGATTATGTCGTTCAACATTACGTATTTTAGGATTACATATTTTTTAATTTAAAATAAAGTCAAGTATTAGAAACTTAGTAAAATTAGTTTTGTAAATTTACTTTGGTGAGGAGGGAGGGGGGGGGACACTCCAAAATTCATCACCCCCCCCCCCCCCCCCCTACTTTTAAAAAAAAAGCTAGTTTCGGTGCTGATTTTTGTATTAATTTTGCAAACTTCTTTTTTGTTAAAAAAAAAAAAAAAAGGAGAGAAAAATGTAATTTTTTTTAATAAGGGTTTGCATGAAAGTTTGGCATAGTAAATAAATATTTGAATTATCTGATGCAAATTTTTTTTTTCGATAAAAAAAGGAACACAAAATTTTTTTACTAATTTTAAGTAAAACTTTTTCTTCTTTTTTTTTTTCCTCTACTCAAGAAGTTTAAAATTAGCTTTATGCTTTAAAGAGCTTCATACATATTTGTTGCTCTTACAAATGATATAATATTTAACTTAATTTTCTTTTAGGGAATTCTTGTTAAACCTTTATATACTAAAGAAGATATTAAGGATGTTTCTGAAGAACTGCCTGGTAAATATCCATATACCCGTGGGCCATATCCAACCATGTATTCTCAAAGACCTTGGACTATTCGACAGGTATTCATTTGTGGTAACATTTATACATTTTATTTTTGTTAAAATATGTATATATATTTTGTAATTTAAACATTAAAATATATTGATTTAGTAAGATAGTATTGATATCAGCAAAACATTAAAATGTAAAGCAAATTTATGCAGAAAACTAATTGTGCTGTTTTATTTTAATTTATTGGGTTCTGAATTATACCTTTAATTTATCATGTGAGTGTTTGCTTAAATTTTTAAAATTGAAAGATAATACCTTAAAAATCAAACAAAACAAAAATATAAAATCCTTATGACAATTATTATTGGAAGATAATATAGTATTATATATGAAAACATGCAAAATTTTCTATATTAATGTAAATCTTTATTAATAGCTTTCTTTTATAGCATGTTAAGGTTATTTTTCTTTTAATTATTTTCATAACTTACATTGGGTATATATAAAAAAATACATTAAGAATGTTTATTTATGATCTCTTGCAAAAATTTAACACAAGTGAGCTTTTGCAGGGTATATAGATATAAATAAATAAATAATAGTTGCAGAATAAGAAATTTGATTTTCTCATATTTATTATTTAGAAATATTTTTATCTAAATTTTTGAAATACAGCATAAATTTAGTAAATTAATTGAATATTTGTTAAATTTATGTTTGACAAGATTCATATGCCTCAGGGAGTACGTGGAAATTAGGAAATACTGAGAAAACCTCAGGGAAAAATCTATAATTTTCTCTCAAAACCTGGAAAATCTGTTCAGTTATTTTTGAAAAAATATCAGATGTATTTTTTAAAATTAATATTAGTCAACAATCAAAGTTAAGTGAGGATTTAAGGAATTCACTCCCCAGCCTAGAATTTTTACAAACTTGTGTTTATTTATTAGAAAATTTTGAATTAAATTTTCAAGATTTTTTTTCAAAGCAATAAGTAGAGCTAACATATTTGGAAACTGCTGTTTAGATGTAGGTACATTATACTATATTAAAATTTTAAATTGACCCTCCCTCTTGAAATATTTTTCTAGCTATGGCTCTGTCAGTAATCATTGTTATTTTCCACTAGTTGTCTCTAGTGACCAATTTGGCTTCCCTTAAATGTATGCTAAGCATTGCATCATGTTACTTTTATTCATAATTTCCTCCTTTATCAAATCGGAAAATTCTGATAGCGAAATCAAGAACTCTTTGCGATCATGCCAGCATTTCATATATTTTGTTGTTGTTATGTATTTCATTTTTCTTGACAAATACTGCTTAACTCACCTAGGCATTAATTCTTCATGTCCGTTTGCTTATCAGTTGCAATACATTCGCTAATGCAGAGATTTTTAAATCTATTAAGTAATCTTCCATAATTCGATCCATTGGGATATTTTAGCTAATATGATTTGATGCAATGGGGCATTTTTTGTGAAAAGCCTTTAATGATATACACATACACATTTACAATAAACCAATTATGTCGAATATCTTTTTTATTTCATGCTAACCATGCCAGTAGACTCGATTACGGAATATTAGAAGACTATCATTATTCTTATCGTCTTGGATAGTGTGTCATAATCAGGTTGCATACTACAGTTTTCATAACTCTGTGGAACTCACTGACTTTGGTATTTATGCTTAATGTCTACTGATTTCTAAGATCTGTACCGAGTAAATACACTGCATCAAGTGTTGTGCCTACAATACTAATTGCTGTAACCCATTTTTTTCTTTCTATATTGTAACTCTGTAGTTAATATTATGTAGTAGAAATATTAAAAACAGTTACAGAAATAATAATATTATAATATAAAATTGTAAAATATAATATAATATAGATAGAGATATGTATATTATGTTCATAGATATATGTGATTAGAATATATATCTCACATTCATTCCGGAGTATATAACATATAGCCAAAAATGAACCTACCATCATAAATATCTTAGCTAAAAGCCATCAATCTGATATTATATAATAAATGTGTATTAAATTACTGTTTTGAATGTGATTGGCCATTGAGAATGATAAATATGATTGTCGATTAACAATAATTTTTGGTGATCTATCATCCTGGCATGGATAATATGTAAGTACCAAATTAACTAATGACTCATTTTGAAATTCATTAATATTATTACATGAGTTGGGTTTGTTTGTATTTAACTTACATCAAGAAAAGATCCTGAAAGAAGTTGAGTTGTATAGCACTTCACCTAGCAGAATTATGCTAAACTTTGATTGGCTTACAGGCACAATTTATTTTTCTGATACCAGACAGCGCTGTAAAACTCATGGCTGAAGAACTTGCTTTGCAAATGATTACTTTTATGGTTTAATATTTTAATCGTTCATGATGAATGAATCACTTGTGTTTGTTTACTTTGATGGAATAAGATATTGGACTGTCAACCTAATTTCAACTGGAGTTATCTCCGAATATATACACATTTGAATGTAACTCATCTCTCAAACATTTATTATTTTTTTAACGATCTTTATAAAAATGTAATGTAATTATAATGATCTTTAGGAAGTTTTATTCGAAAAAATAATTTTGAGTAAACATAGCTGCCTAGTACATGAAAAGAGCAGTGGTCAGTCTATATCTGTTTATGACAGTCACATGGCTTGTACTATTATTACATAGATGTTTCATCACTGATTGTTGCTACGGAAAAAATATTGATTTTGTAAAATAAGTACCCAGTAGATTTTTCTTTGAAAATGAGCATGAACCTTGTTTAATTTATCTAATTAATTTTTAACCTTAGAGAAACTCTGATAATGAATATTGTTTTAGAATTTAAATTTTGTTAAATTTTCTACTTTCCTAATGTGAATTGGTAGAGCATAATTTTAAATAATATCTCTGTTATTTAAACCTCTTATCTGAATCGGTTATTTTGAAAAGGGCAGAAGTCCATTTTTCAGGAAAAACTAATGCAATTAAAAACTAGTCGTTGGGGGCCACCGTAATACTTACCCATCATGGATATGCATAATATAGGGGTGCACAACCTTTATAAGAGCTGGGCCAGTCACAAAAATGACTGAATTGTCGAGAGCCAACATCCCGTAGTGTGGACAAAATTTTGTTTTGGGGAAGAAGGGGCAGGATTGGCCTAAAAGTTCATAAAAATGCTAATTTTAAAAGAAGGGTTAGCCCCCTATACTCAACCATCTCCTTAGTCAACATAACCCAATTCCGTTGGCAAGGATGGAAATAAATTGCATTTTTTTTTCCACGTGCGATTGATAATATTTGCAGTTCTTTCCTAGTGATTGAGGAAAATCATGATTTTTATGCTCCCGTTCGGTGAAATTTACGATTTTTCTCACCCGATTGGTGAAATTTGCATTTTTTTCGCATCCGATCGGCAAAATTCGCAATTTATACTCACCCGATCGGCAAAATTCGCGATTTATACGCACCCGATTGGCAAAATTTGCGATTTTTACACACTCGATCAGCAAATTTCGCAATTTTTACGTGCTTGATCGGCAAAATTCACGATTTTTACGTGTTAGATCATTAAAATTAACGATTTTATTTCTTATTTTCCAATCGGCAAAATTTATAATTTGTACGCACCCAATCGGTAAAATTTATGATTTTTACGTGCCCGATCGGCGAAATTAGAGATTTTTACGCACACGATCGACGAAATTAATGATTTATACGCATTCGATCGGCAGTATTCGCGATTTATACGCATTTGATCGACAAAATTCACGATTTTTACGGGCCCGATTGGCAAAATTTTGCGATTTTTACGCACCCGATCGGCAGATTTCGCGATTTTTACGTGCCCAATCGACAAAATTTGCAATTTTTACGCACCCGATCGGCACAATTCGCGATTTATACGCACCTGATCGGCAAAATTCGCGATTTTTACGCGCCTGATTGACAAAATTTGTGATTTTGACGACCCGATCAGCCGATCTCGCGATTTATACGCAACTGATCGGCAAAATTTGTGATTTTTACGCACCTGATCGGCAGAATTCGCGATTAATACGCAACTGATCGGCAATATTCGCGATTTTTACGCGCCTGATTGACAAAATTCGCGATTTTCACGACCCAATCGGCAGAATTCGCGATTTTTACGGGCCCGATCGGCAAAATTTGCGATTTTTATGCACCTGATCAGCAGAATTCGCGATTTATAGGCAACTGATCGGCAAAATTTGCGATTTTTACAGGCACGATCGGCAAAATTTGCGATTTTTAAGCGCCTGATCGAAAAAAATCGCGATTTTTATGGGCCCGATCGGCAAAATTTGCAATTTTTTCGCACCCGATCGGCAGAATTCGCGATTTATACGCACCTGATCGGCAAAATTTGCAATTTTTACGCACGCGATCGGCAAAATTCGCGATTTTTATGCACCTAATCGGCGAAATTCGTGATTTTTTCGCGTCCGATCGGCGAAATTTATCCGCGGGCCACCAGTAAACCCATCGCGGGCCACTTTTGGTCCGCGGGCCACAGGTTGTGCATCCCTAGCATAATGTAAAATATTAAAATAAAAATGTGTAAACTACTTATAAAATGCATTGCAATTCAAATGAAATCGTGGCTTGATGACATCATAAACTTTAAAGGCTCGATTACTGAATTGCTTGAAAGAGGTTTTTTCTTATAACTCCAAAAATAATAATCCTATTAACTGGCGGTTTATTGTATCTGATCAAGCGTCAAATTTCCAATTAAAATATATCTTTAAAGTGAAATTTGGATGAAATACAGGGTCATGAAAAATCGAAGAGTGTGGAAAATAGGATTCCAAATATCTCCGCAACTCATTATCCGATCGACTTCATGCTTTATGTAAAATTTATGTTTTTTTATTGTCTTTTATATTCATTTCTTAAAATAAACAATTTCGAAAATTTTTATATACCTTTTATCAAAACGAATATTTCGAGAGTCCGAAAAAAAAAGTTCCGGTTAATCGAGGTTATTGAAATGAAATAGGCTTCTTCCCAGTAAGTCTCTATCTCAATTTTTTCGGGAGATAGAGCGTTTACAGACACACAGACAGACGGCAAATTTTTTTTTCTAAAAATATGTTTTTCGGAATCTCCAGTGTCTGAAACGTGTAAATCCGTCAAAATTTTTTTTTCGATTTTCAAAACGATTACAAGACTTACCCTATACTACATATGATGGGTAAGTAAAATTCAAAGAGTGGTGGTGTTTTATTGCTTTTTTAAGTTAATACACTGTTAAACCTTAGACTTTACTAAATATTACATTTTGTAAACACTGATAATTGGTAACATAGATTTTTTTTTTTTAAGTTGTGGACTTGTGCCTTTTTTAAAATTAAATGAAGAGAAATTTAATGAAAAATTCATATTTATATGGTTTATTGAGTCTTTATTCTGAAAAATACCAAGTTTCTTACTCTTAAAATTAATCGTATTTATTACGCATCTTCTTCAATGTCGTGAGAAGTTTCAGTACGCTAATTTATTATTAAATTATAAAAATCCAAGTAATCACTAGGAATGTGTTTCAGCAATTTTAAACTATATAACAAACATGTCGTATTTACTGAATGGAGTGGTGAACAAGGGCTATCTTTGGAAAAAATGTGAAGGTACTACAGACAAATATAACTGTATATGTAACTCTTTTTGTCAAAATGTATGACTTCTGCCTGTTTCAAAATATCTGATTCAATTACGGTCTCACCATTTATCCTCTTCAATATTCTTTTTTAATTGTAATAATAATAAAAAAAAATCATATTTAGTAAGGTATTGATAATTAGTAAGTTGTTGCTAGTACATGAAATCTGTTTTTTTTTTTTTTTTATTATTATTTAGAAATTCGTGCACATTTTTTGAAATAGCTCATACATGTAAAAAATTATATACAAAATGCCTTCTAAAATTTATTTGCATGTGGAAGAAAAAATCTTATCTTTGTTAATATAGCAAATCCATATTGATAGTATAATCTGCTCATACATAAGTTGGCCAATGAATAATGAAGATTTAGATTAATTTATTCATTAAACTAGCAAACTACCTGACATTGCCCAGCCTGAGTCTGCTGAGAAAAATTAGGCCTGGCTCCAGTCTAAAGAGAATTAAAAAAATAATAAAATGAGAATAAAATAAATGATGATGGTAAAAAAAGACCGGTTGGGTCTAAAGCAGGCTGCACACTCAAGCGTCACAAGCAACATGAAGCCTGACTTAGTGGAAGAAACAGATTGAAACAAAGGAGAAACCTGTTCCAAACCTGTTTTTTTCATCCAAGTCGGGCTTTAAGTTGATCGAGATGCCTTAGTGTGTGGCCTGCCTAAGTCTGTCAAGAAAAAATAAGCCCAGACCCAGCATAAATCTGATGAAAGAAAATTAGATCACAAGTCTGGAGGCTGCAACAAATAAATTCGAATTATTTACTTTAAAAAAAAAATTATTACTATCATTTTCTTTCTATTGAGCCACAAAAAAATAAATAAATAAATAAATAAACAAAAAGATGGGGGGGGGGGGGAGGGGTAGGCTGCCATAAGGTAAAAGACAAAATCACTGCAGTTGTCATAACAACAGGCTTTGGCGATAAAGAGGTTTTTAACCCATCCTGGATCATGTAATTGATATTTTAAGTAATAGAAAAAATGAATCATTTTCTTTCCTTTCTGCATGGAGTTCTATGTTTCCCCCACATATGTGTGAAAATGATCATGACCCCAGTGAACTGAGGTCAATCGGAGCTCATTCATTAATGTTGGATGAGGGTTTTTAATTAATATCTCAGCTAATTATAAAAAATCTGAATATCAGGTGCATTGGGACCTGTGTTCATCCGTACTTATCCAAATTTGCAGACCTCTATGCCCTCATTTCCCTAGCCATCACACACGGACACATACACAGACACAAAAAACATCTTTCTTTTATTAGTACAGATAATTTGAGGGGGTCGGGGCAAGAAAGTGCCAAGCCACATTTTCGGTGAAATAAATCTAATACTGTAATCTGTTGCTTAATATTGTAAATTATAATAGCCAACATATAATTTGTTTCTAATGTCACTTGGTGGCAGCATATGTGACAGGTTTCGTTTTTGCCCCAGATGTTTATGCCCCAATGAAGATAGCTAATTTACAAAAAACATACTAATAATATCATTAAAGTAATGCCATATTGTTACTCAGAATATCTCAGATGTTACTAAGACATTGGCGAAAACATTTTAGGTTATATATTTTGATTTGAGTATTTAATCAAATTTTCAAACTGAAATATCTCAGAAATTCAAAAATATGGCTTGTCACTTTCTTGTCTGAACATCCTCATTTGACTGTCACAGCTAGCAATTAGCAAAACCTTATTCATCATAAGATAATGCATTTCCTTCACAATTTGTGTATGTTAGCTACGTTTTGTATTTGTCTATGTTTTCCAGGGACTATTTTAAGATCATTGACTACTTTATCATAACCAGAGTATATATTGTTTAATTCAGTGGTGTAGTCCTGGGGAAAAAAGTGGGGGAACGCTCATAGTCTTGATCATTAGGGTCTGTATCACCCATAGGGCAAACATGATTATGAATCTTGCTTTTCATTTTGAATTGCAGAGAAAAGTAATTGAAAAATTAAATTTTAAATTTTAAATTAAAATTTATTTAAATTAAATTAATTAAAGTTTTTTATCTGTTGGTCGTTCATAGCTTCCCATAAATTAAAATATTGTTAACCTTATTTCATGTGTGAAAATACGTATTTGAAATAGAATTCGTAATTTAATAACACTAATCCACGCAATGAGACTTTTGTTAGACATTGTTTATTTTTGAGATAGTCATAGAATAACTATTGTATACTAAGAGCATTGAAAATTATTGCATTTTTACATTAACGGACATGTATAATGTAAGGAAAATATTGTAATCATGACAAGAAAAAATACTATGAAATTTATATCTTTACTTTTATAGGTTCTCTGAGTCCGCTTTTACTATTTCTATAACAATTCTCTATGTATGTGCGTATGCATGTGTGCGAGTTGGTATTTTCTTTAAGATTCCCAAAGTCTGTGTTTGGTGATTTTGCAATGAGTCAATATGTGTATTTGTCTGAGCAGGGTAGCATTTAAACGGTGTTTTCGGCTGAGATTAAATTTCGCAGGTATGTTATATATGATGAAAAGATTAATTAACATTCTAGATTATATATGCCACTGCCCAAACTCTATACAAAATTTTGAACAACGTGTACAAATATTGGGTTGTTCGGAAAGTTTCTTCTATTTGGGAAAACCAATTCGAACCGGAAAATTCTATCATTTAATTATTAGACATTAATTTCAATACCTAATGTCAATTGACGGGCAGAATTTTCCGGTACGAATTAGTTTTCCCAAATGAAAGGAACTTTCCGAACATCCCAATACAAATTTGAAAGGGGTGAAATAGACAAGTATCCTTATAAAGAAAATTTCTGAAAATCACGTTTTATCAAGATTTTTGTAGAATTAGTAACTCTTTAAATCAGTTACTAGGTTACTTCTAATCTGTAAGTATTGAATTTTTACGGGATGAAATGGAGAAAGACGTTCAAAAGGGTTATTGGTTTCATCATGATTTGTGTGGAAATATTTGAGCAAGAGTAACTGACTTAAAACTTGGCACACATATACTTTCAGGATTTATATGCTCGTAAAATCTTATTTATTATTATTTTTTTAATTTACATTTTAAAAGGATCCAGGGCTCTCAAATGGTTCGCGAACGGAATACCAATATTTTTTAACAGAAAATTTCGTAGTAGGTTTCTAAAACTTTTCTGCAAAAATTTACTTTCGAAGGTTGTTTCTGCAAAATTTACAAGAAAAATCTAAAAATAAAATTTTTCTAAGAAAATACTGGTATTCAAAAAGCGGACCATTTGGGAGCCCTGATTGTTAAGTAAATCTTCTAAACTCGTTTCATCACGATTTATCTGGTAGCTATTAACATGCAGATGCTCACGAAGAATGGCTTTTAAAATATTCGAAATTTTAAGTGCTGAAATAAGCCGAAAACTTTTTTAAGTTGTTATTCTTCTGAAACTATCAGTACTAGAAACTTCAAATTTGACATAGAAGTTTAAATATTCTCTACGATGAATTGAAATTTTAATGTAGGAATCGTCTCAGTGAATGTTACCACACTATTAATAGCGATATAAAAGTCTACTCTAGTTATAAATTGATTTGAATCCATGCCATTCTATAAGTGTTTAAAGAATTGAGCGGAAATTTTTTAAAGATATAATTTTGAAGTAGAGTTTCTTTGGCAAATAATACTTATGCTTGTGCCAGATGACTTATTTAAGAAACACTTTCCTAATAAAATTATTTTTAACGTTAATAAAAATAAATTAAATTTAGAAAAAAAAACACTTTCATTAAAATTCACAAAAAGTCAACTTATATTATAAAGCACAAATGTGTGCGTCGCTCAATGATGTCATACTGATGCGGGCAGCAATGTGGTGAAAATGGATGAATTTTGAAACAATGGAGCTATTTTTTTCAATTAAACAATCGTAATGTTTTTTCTATGGGGGTAAATGCCATTTTTGTGCCGACGTTGACCGACCCCCCCCCCCCCCCCCCTTACAGATCTAATTTTTAAAAAATTAATGTCCAATTCATGTATTTTCCTCAGGTATACATATGTATATATACCAAATTTCAAAGCTCTACGTCAACAGGAAGTGGGTGAAAAATGAATCACAAGATTTGACTGTCACATAGATACAGAAATGCAAGATAAAAGAAAGCGGGTAAAAAAGTGGCTCAAATTAATTTCTTTTATTTATTAAATATTTAAATAAAAGGGGAAAAATGGGTTGAAAACAACAGCAATATATTTAATTCTCTCACAGTTTAATAATATGTATTATTTTCCCCTCTTTCAATGAACTTTACAGAAATACTTATTTTCAAAAAAAATTTTCACCTCTTTATATTTTCTAGATTTTGTATCAGTAGACATTCTATGCTTTCCAAATTTTGAGTAAGGCTGTGGTTTTCACTTAGATAAGGATGAGTCGTTAAAGATAAGAATGAATTAGAAGATTAAACAGATTATTATTCATTACTATTATAAATTAAAAGCATCAAGTTTTGTCACTAAAAACCACTTTGAACCACGTTGCTATCAAAGTATTGCATTTTTTTGACAAAGTCTTCAAGTTTGAGCTAAGGTCGACTTTTACAGGGCGTCCGAAAAAATTTAAACTTGAAGATAAGTAGTCAATGTAAGATGCAAAAAAGTTTAAAATAAGGCAGGAAATATGCAGGGGGAAGAAGGGGACAACGACTATATATCAAATTAGAAAAGCTATGAGGTATGACAAGAAGGTAACAGTAACAGGGATGATAATAAACATGTGCGGTTGACCCCCAGTTATGTATTGCAGCTGACGGAAAATACATAGAGCATGCTTAGCCAATTCTTCTTCTTCTTATTTTTTTTTATTTGTAAGTTTTAAAACTACACTGTCTCTTTACATGATTTCTGCCCGTGCATCTTTTTATGTAGATACACTTGCGATGCATTTTTTTTCTTTTTCTTTAATATTTAATTTTGTACTAAAAATGCTATCGCCAATATGTGCACAGGACCATTTTCACTGATAAAGTAATATTTAAATGGTTCGAAAAGGTTTTATAAGTCAGCTTACTTCCTTCATTTTTTAAATTTAATTTTAAATATATGCAGATTTTTAATGATTTTATTGCAGCAAAAAGGAAAAATTTTCTGACTGACAAATTTTGAATAGAAGAGTCGCATAAAGAGTTATTGTATAAATGTTTGAAAATTAACAAGATAATTATTTCATTGACAATATTATTTCAATATTATTTTTTGTTTACTTTATTTTAAACTTTTTTTATAATTTACGTTATCTACTTATCTCCAGCAGGTAACAAATTAAAGTGCGTGTCAACTTTTATAATACACAGACACACTGTATACCGGCCAATATATATTATATTCATTACACACAAATGTTTGTAAAATTAATTTGGTGCAACAATGTGTGAAGGAAAAGCATGTCTAGCGTTTTTTTTTTTCGAAAATATAATTTCGTTCAGTTTAAACACATACCAAGCAATAATTATCTATAAATGGTAACGTATTCATTCAAATTATTTTGAGTGGTCATGTATAGAAATTAATGATCATATGCTCATCACATAACACACTAAAATTTAAACCAGCTGCAAAACGCATTTCAAGAAATATCCGTCCATGACGGTAGTGTATTTGGATTATTTTTGTGTAACCCTGTATACGAATATCATTTACGTATCACTTAGCAAATAAATATTTTCTTCAGCTGAAAAATACAAAATATAATCGAAAACACGTTTCGAGCAACTGAACCCACGTCTGACAATGTGTCCGGATTCTTTGACCTTGTAAAATAACTATAAATGTTTCGTGCACCATTTTCCATGCATTGCAAACAATTACTGTTAATAGCTCATGGTGTTTCGAAATACTTTTTAACTTCCCTGTAAACGAATGATAAATGCTATTTTTGATAGGGAATATTTTGTAACGAATTTCAATACAATATGGCATTACTTCATTTATGTGTATTTCAAACAATCTCCGCCCAGTAAACAGTAATATGAAAGAACTTTTTTTTTATCACTCGTAAACGAAATACTGATGCTATACACATAATTCACAATAGTGATAAGGCTACATTGAAAAAATATACATAAAATTTTGTCGAAATTCAAGCAAACTTTTGGAAGTTACAAGTAGAATGCGAACAGATGGAGACAGACAAGCGATCTGACACCGTAAACACTTTCCATGTTGTTGAAAAGTATTAAAAATCAATGCCTTACTTCTTAAAATTGTTGATTTATTGGTGTGCTCATAATTTAAAAAAAAATTAGTAAGTTTGAAAAGATGGCGTCTCTAGCGTCCCCCTTGAAAATAAAAAGTAAGGGGACGCTCGACATAAAATAAAAAAGTGAGGGGACGCCGTCCCCCCGCGTCCCCCCTCGACTACACCACTGGTTTAATTCTAAGTAACAAGATGCATTCAGAATTGTGAAAGCTGTGGTTTTTTCAAAGTTCTTATTTGTTGTTAATTATTATAATTTTGTTACCTTTTTTTATCCATTAATTACTTGAAGCTCAAAATGATTATGCTTATCTATGGCATTATTTTTATTTCAGTATGCTGGTTTTAGTACTGTGGAAGAAAGTAATGCCTTTTATAAAGAAAACATCAAACAAGGTCAACAAGGACTATCTGTTGCATTTGATCTTCCTACTCATACAGGCTATGACTCAGATAATCCTAGAGTTTTAGGGGATGTTGGAATGGCTGGTGTTGCAGTAGATTCTGTGGAGGATATGAAAGCCTTGTTTGATGGTATTCCTCTGGACAAAATATCTGTGTCTATGACCATGAATGGAGCCGTTATTCCTATTTTAGCTATGTTTATTGTTGCTGGTGAAGAGCAGGTAAGCAGACTAGCATTTTCCCCAGTTTATTGAAATATTTACATTGTTTATTATTTATAATATTTATTATTTTTTTTTAAAGAGACATTTTATATAAATATTTTGAGTTAATGATCACTCCAGTTTTTCTAGTCTCATTTTATATTTTATAAATTTCACTAAGTTTTTTCCTGAAATATTTATGCATTTTCATATGTACTTACCATGCATTTTATCAGCATCATTCACATGATCTGTGGTAGCTGAGTAATTTAAAGTCGCAAACATGGGGATATTTTAAAAAAATATTTTTTCTTAGGAAACTGTTCGAGCAAAATATTAAATGAAGAATTATTTTGCATCAAATAATGACTTGCCTAAAATATATATTTACTTGGCATAATTAAACTAAATATGTTATGATGCATTCCATTTCTACTTTTAAATTCAATATTTTTCAATAATTTATCTATTTAAATTAAATATTTAATCGTAATTAATTATTATTTAAAAGTTTTCATAATATTAATCAAAATTAATCTAAATTAATTATTTAACAGTTATTATTTAAACAGTCATTATTTTCTATCTTTTAAAATTCATCTTTTTAACTTTTCTTCTAAGATATTTTATTATTAATTAAAATTAACTTCTATAATTTAATCAATTTTTAAAATCAATAACCATTTTTAAATTAAATTATAATCATGCATTTTAGTTTCTGGATAAAAGAATAAAAAATTTCCGTTTGTTGACATCGATTCTGTGAAGGATCGTGTATTTTCTTCTAAGTGAATAAATATATTTTCCACTTTTTAAATATTAATAATTTTTGTTTTAAACCTTATTCAAAAGATTAAACAAAATTTTTTATGCAGTCTGCCAAAATTCTAGCAAAATTCAACTTAAATCTTGGCAGATATAAATTTTTAAAATTTTTTTTAAATCCCAATGTTTACATCGATCAGTTTTGGAAAGACGCCTGGCCATTTTGAATTGTATCTTAGTGCGTTGAAGAAACAACTTATTGTGCAATCGTCACCCATGTTGGTTTAGGGGTCGTTCAAGTAGGCATTCAAGGTTAAGGGATGCATTTTTCAGTGGGGAAAAAGGGGAATTGAAATTTTCTCTAGAACATTCGAAGGTGAACATACTTAATTTCTACCGCTTGTTGTTAGGGCGGAGTTGTTTTCAGTTTGCTCGGATCGTTTGCGTGTAGAGTTGAGTTGTCGCTGGAATACTTTTTCTCGGCAGCGGTTGAGAGTTAAGCAGTTAATTTTGAAGAAGAGGAATTTGTCGCCTTTCCTGATTGGATCGTTTGGCTTAGAGCGTCAGTTAGAGAGTTGGTAGATTTGAATTCAAAATTCAGTCTGACAGTTGAACCGGTGCATGTAGTTGGCAAGGCTTTAAATACCGTGTCAGGCCGAAAGGCCAGGCACTTGTAAAATTTTTGTCGCAATGAAAACTTCAAGTAACGATGATGATAGCTTTTAATAATTTAACTGATAAAATTTATCTTCGAGAAACATCTTTTACCAAGTTGATATTGAAGCCTGGAAATGGTGATTCAGTGATCTAGTAATGTGGCGTCTACAGTGAAACAACCTTTTTAAGTAATTCAGCAATATTTAATTTTGATTAAAATACACTACAATATATCGTTCAAACTTTAACAATTTTCGTTGTTAAAGAAAATCGCAATTTAAAGATTGGACTTCTAACGTTGATAGAGTCCGTTAGTCATTCATACTTCATTCATTTGATGAACATACCTCGACTGCTGATGTGAATTCCTTCTACATTTGTTGTGATGATTCTACAATTTTAAGAAGTTTTATCCTCAAAGCTGAGAATATCATTAATGTGGGAGCCAAGCATGCTTAGCGTTTCTTCTACCAGTGGGGGACTTCCTTAATACACCTTCTTAAAAGACAATTCATTTATTTTCTTCAGGAGAACTTTACCGTTCTAGACTCATAAGTATCAACTATTCATCTAGTATAATTTATAAATCATTTTGAACTATTACTCAATAACTTTGTCCACTTAGTATAAAATATCAAGTAATCATCTAGTAAAAGTTAAATATAAGGAACGTTAATCAGAATAACTTTAAATATTTTTAGTATGAAGGATTCCTTTTCATTTAAATTAATTTCATACAGCATTGAACTGAAATCAAGCTATCATTACATCAATGTAACTCATCTATTATTATAATTTAATTATGTGTCTTCTGGAGCTCCATTTGTTGATACCCTATATAAGTATGTGTGTTCATCGTTAAATAAATCTACTTGAATTTAATTGAGATTCTGTGTGCTATTTTCCTTTACTTGGGTGAATCTTTTTTATATTTATTTTATTTTTCAGATATGAATACATCTAAATCAGACCTGCCAAGTTTCCGGCTTTTTGGACACCAGTAGTTTAGTACAGAAAAAATTGATTTATTGAATCGGAGCATTTTGCGATTTCAAAGAACAGCATTTTCTCTAAAAAATTACTGGTGTTCAAAATTCCGGAGACTTGGCAACTCTGCTAAATATATTTTCAATAAGGCATAGTTCAATATAATTTAATGTTTTCAGATTAATTTTTAACTTCTAAAATTTTATTAGATAATTTTTCTGTGCTTAGTTCTACATCGCAATTTGATGCTTCCACTATACGCGCGACCTGTACTGACGAATTGGGGTAGGATTTAGAGTAAACATTTATTCTATTTTTCTGGCTTATTTTTAGGCATTTTTAAGAATTTCTGTTTGCTCTTTCTCCTGCGCCGATCCGTCACTACAATATATATTTTTTTAAAGGAACATAAAAATCCAATAACCATACTATAAAAAAAAAAAAAATCCAGTTTTAGTCCAGTCTTAGAATCAAGCAGCATGTGTGTACATTTACTATTTGAGTGAGTAACCACTTGAGGCATTGCATGTGGTTGGTAATTTAATGTCAAAATTGAAAAACTAGTCGTTGGGGGCCATCATAATACTTACCCATCATGGATATGCATAATATAAAATATTAAAATAAAAAGTGTGTAAACTACTTATAAAATGCATTGCAATTCGAATAAAATCGTGGCTTGATGACGTCATAAACTTTGGCTCGATTACTGAATTGCTTAAAAGAAACATCCTTATAACTCCAAAAACAATAAATTTTCCAATTAAAATATATCTTTGAATTGAAATTTAGATGAAATACAGGGTCATGAAAAATCGAAGAGTGTGGAAAATAGGATTACAAATATCTCGGTAACTATTTATCCGATCGACTTCATGCTTTATGCAAAATTTATGTTTTTTTATTGTCTTTTACATTCACTCCTTAAAATAAACAATTTCAAAAATTTTATATACCTTTTATCAGAACGAATATTTCGAGAGTCCGAAAAAATAGTTCCGGAAAATCAAGGTTACTAAAATTCAATAGGCTTCTTCCCATTATTACATACTAAGTACATACCAAATTTCAAGTCTCTATCTGAATTTGTTCGGGAGATAGAGCGTTTACAGACACACAGACGGACGGCAAAATTTTTTTTTCTAAAAATATGTTTTTTGGAATCTCCAGTGTCTGAAATGTGTAAATACGTCAAAAAAAAAAAAAAAATTTCGATTTTCAAAACGATTACAAGACTTACCCTATATACTACGTATGATGGGTAAGTAATAGATTCCATCTCAAGAAAATAATTGAGGTTTGTAAATATGAGCTACATCAAGAGACCACTTTTATGAAAAAATTATAGACATATAGGAGAAAGTAGGGTAAAACTGGGTACCTAACAGTTTTCCTTTATTGACAAAAGTCTTGAAGGGCGGAAAAATTAGAGCACCCCACAAAAGTGTTTGAGGACATCTGGGCTTCTGAAAAACGATACCTGTTGTCACAGGAAAAATTTTCTCTACTTGAGAGAAGGCAATTTTTAGGACCATCTGAAACAGCTCCAAATTTTGGTGATAGAGTAAAATTGGGTACCAATCAGAAATTAAGTTTTTACATTTCCAGGAACAAAAAGCTTTATTGTAATAAATTTTGAATCAAACTTTAAAACATGTATATTTTTAAAGGTCAGTAACTTTTTTTTTTTTTTCAGATTTTCAAGCAATTTTTAATGTTGTCATGTAATGGTTTTCTCAGCTTTTACTTCTTGTATCTACTGTACCTCATGTATCTTGTATCTACTGTACCTCATGTGCCCACTCTTTGCAGACTGAACATTGTATCCATTTTTCACCACCTGTTGAGTTAAGAAACAATTCATTGCAGAATTCAATGAAAACCATGGGTACCCGATTTTGCCCCAACAAACGACCAAAAATCAACATAGTCATTCTCCTGGGTAGCTGGACATGCACACATCTACTTGTCATCAAAATATCATGTGAAAACTTTATGAGGAAAAAAAATCATAAATTTTGGAATTTTTTTTAACTTTTAATTAAAATAAGGATTTTCTTGAGTGATTTAAATAATGATTTAAATCATCAAACCATGTTTGGCTTATCAATAAACTCTTCCAGGAAGCTAAAGTATAAAAAGCAAGCTCAGGGTTATTTTTGTACGTTTTTAACTTTTTTCACTGGTTTGATAGACTTATGCCCTTTCTCTAATTCAGGGCAGGATGTAGGTGTCAGTGTGACTTTCCTTTTAGCCACTCTGCCAATAACATATAAGGTGTTAGGACTACTGCTAAGTTCTGCTGTTATATCGGGTGCAAGACCTTCAGTCTTAGGACTGATTTCAGTGTATCAGCAGATGTGTGATATAAGTGTGTAAAATAGAATATTTCAGCTCATAATTTATTTTATTTTATTTTTTGATAAAAATACCAATATACAAATTATAGGTGTCATAAAAAATAACAAAAATATGTGCTAAACAAATGAGGGGAAGATATATCTATTGAAAAAAACTTTAGTGAACTATGATAAAAATTTAAGATTAAATAGGATTTTAATATAAAAATTTAATGCAAAATTTCTCAATTTTATGATTTTTTTTTAACTTCTTAAGACATACTGCCTATATACAGCATATCCATAATTTTTATTTATTTATATGAAGATTAATCTTCATTTATATATTTAAATAAAAAGTTTATAAAAATTAGTCTTTTATTAGAATCTATATTTTATGCAACTACTCTGAGCAGCTGTAAATAATTGTTTGTTTGTTTGAAATTCTTACATTTTTGTTTATGTTTGATTAAAATGAAGTTTAAAAAATACTTCATTTATAATAAAATTAAAATAAATAATTAAAATAAATAATTATAATAAAATTAATTTTTAATATGCATGTGTATTTTATGAATTTTGCTTTTATTTTATAGGGTGTTAAGAAAGAGCAATTGGCTGGAACAATCCAAAATGATATTTTAAAAGAGTTTATGGTCCGAAATACATACATTTATCCTCCTGATCATTCCATGCGAATTATTGGTGACATCTTTGCTTATGTTTCTAAGGTTTGTATTTATTTTAGTATTGATAAGCATTTTAAATATACATAAGTTAAGTTATTTTGATTTATCGCTCTAGCAAATTACAAAATTAGCTATAAATTTTTAATTTTTACATTTATATTAGGTGCAGGGCTCGGAAGTAGCGCGCTACAAGTAGCGAAACTACAGTAGCCGCTACTTTTTCTAGTAGTTTGTAGTGTGGAGCGCTACATTAAAAAAATTGTAGTGTCGCAAGTAGCACGATACAAAATATCAGTAGTTTGTAGCGAGCATCGACGCTACTTTTGACGCTACTTTAGGAGGGAGGAAAAAAGTGCCAATCTTCAAATCACATGATCATAACTAGTTTCTTTTGTACGAAATATGTTCTCTGCAACAATTTGCGAATGTCAGCGACAAATCTCAGTTTCAGTGTCATAGATTTTTCCATAGACGATGGGCACGGTCACAAATTAACTGTTATTTTCATAGTTTGGGTGTCAGAAACTTCGTGTATTGTCATTTAAATCCATATAGAAATCTTCTCAATATAATGTATTTTTATACAACTACAATTGTTTTTACCAAAATATAGTCGTCTGGCTGTGTTAAGTCTTTATCTAACTCTAATTTCTTCTCCCTTTTGCCAACCCCCAGCAAGCAAAGAAATGTAAAATCTTTATTTAAAAGAAAAAAAGGGAAGTTTAAAATCGTTAGAACTCTAATTAATATATATTATATATATATATATATATATATATTCAAAAAAGCACAAAAAAGAAAAAGTACACCATTTTATTATTAGAGAAAAGTGCACTAGGAACGAATGATTTCTACCTTCAAACAAACTAGCAGCTGAAACATAAAGCGTCACCATGCCCATGATTTATTATTTGCTGGATTTGCTGATAAAACCGCAAATTACTCACTCATCAGAAAAATTAATTTTCTTGCTGGCAACCCTTTGTCTTCTTACTCATTATTAGATCTTGTTTTTTTAATGTGGGGATTCTTCTTTTGAGATTGATGTAATAGAATGACAGACAAAAATAGTATAGAACTGCCCTGGTCGGCATATAATGAATATTTTGAAGCTATAAAACAGCAAGAAAGTGGTAATTATTGTGTAGAATGTAAACTTTGTCCAATTAATAAGAAGTTATCAGTATCAAAATCATCTGCTTACAACCTGAAGTTGCACATAGCGGTGAGTTAGCATTTTCTTTATTAATAATAATTACTGGATCGCATCTCGCACCAAATATCTAAATCAGTGGTTCCCAAACTTTTGGGCTCGCGGAGCCCTTTTTGGGAAGAATTTCTAAGGCGGATCCCCTTAACCGCATGGTACTCCATGGTTTACAAATTAATGTTTTTTTATGCCTATGGAACAGAGAAAGTTCTGCTGGATAAGAGTCTGAACCAGTAGTTTCCAACATCGGCTCAGGGGTTTCAGTTTCGCCCTTTTCTTGATGCAGAAATTCTAAATTTATACTAGAAATTTTTAAAATCAAATTTTCTATTATTTAATATTACTATTATTGGACACAATAAATTAAAAAAAGGACTAAAAACCACTTTTTCTGTATTAAAATATCTGCCTTGTATAATCGAGATATGTCCACCAAATACAGCAAAAATTATAGTTAAGAATTTGGGGTTTCTGAAAGCTGTTAGTAACGAAGAAAACAAACTCTTCTTACCCGAGCGACTTTCAAGCAATACTGTTAAGGGATTAACGACATCCATTTTTAAAATAAAAAATATTATTTCGGGATCTCCAGTATGAACTCGGAATTAACTATCAAAATGGCAATCCTGTCTGGGTCATGCATTGCATTGGGGCTTACGTGAAACTATTATTATTTATGGCAAAAACCACACAAAGAGAGACTTCTGTATAATCCCAATAGGCTATTAGCAAAAAGAAAGAAAATGCGTAGGCCCATTCGCCCATGAGTAATTATATAACATGTTTTAGCTAGTTCCGCCCACCCGTAATAGAATCATGCGATTACGGATTCTTTTTTCGTTCTTCTTTACGTTTGTAGTACTTCCAAACATACAACGAAAACGAATCGCCTCTGAGCTTCTTCTTTTGAACCATTTTTTAAAAATACATTTAGAAGCAGATCATCGTTTTAGTGTTTCAGCGGGCGGTGCAAAATCTATAACCCGTATTGTTAGGTACAGTATCGTTCACATTTTTTGGATGTTTTATTTGAAGTATTTATCAATTAATTATAATTTTGAAAGAAACTTTCTTTCACCAATGTTTTTGTTTAAAAATAGATATACAGTTAAAAACTACACATATTAAAAAAACTGCAACTAGTAGAAAAACTTTACTAACAACACGGGATATATGGGTGGGGTTAAATTTATATAAGGACGGGTACTCATTAACGAAAAGTCTAAGCAAGGGGGTGGAGATGAAGAAAAGTTTAGATTGTTAGTATGATGACAAATGTAAAGAACCAATATATATTTTTTAATTGCTACAGCGTTATTTCTGATAGGAAAAAAATGTGTTAAAAAATTGAAGCAGTTTGAATTTTAAACTGAAATAGAACATGGAATTTGAGATTAAACCACTTAAATTAAAATCTTAATGAGAAGCGAAAACCAATTATAAGTCTATCACTGAAACAATCAAAGCTTAACTAACATATTTCTCAATAAATATAGCAAATAATGGAGTATAAAATGCCTCATTTTAAAGATCACAAAAAGTGAAGCGAGAAAAAATAAACAATGTAAGACACACTTACCTCATTAGGAAGTTAGAACCTGGTTACTAAGCAAAAAAGAACTACCGTATTTACCCGCGTATACGTCGATCCCGCGTATAAGTCGACCCCCACTTTCCTGATCAAGAAATTTGATTTTTTTTAAATGCCGCGTATAAGTCGACCCCCCACTTTTCCGATCAATAAATTTGATTTTTTTTTAAAATACTGTTGTGAGCTCGGGGTTCGAAAGGACTGATGCCAATATATAAGAACAATAAAAAGGCTTTATTCACTATAAACAGTGCAATACGATCACAAATATCTTCTGAAAATTACAAGATAATCAGTAATCTTCAAATCCGATAAAAGCGCAGCAAAATTTCACACAGAAACAATGCGTTCAATACGACGTATCAACGACAAAATCGATCAGAGTAACACAGTTCTCAATGCAAAGCCTCTCGTATGAATTCAATCGCAGTTGACAGACAACTAACTAACTAACTGAACTGATGGAGGTCCTTATATAGGTTTCAGAGATCATTCCAGATTATTCCAGAGCCTTCAGATGCTAGAAATTACCAGAAGGTCCTCCAACTCTCGATAGAGTACTCCAAACGTGAAAGGATCCCAATGTAAATGTATAAGGGGGGGGGTTGCACAAAAAGTCGCCAAATCCGTCGCCAACTTGGCGACATTTGGCGATATATCGCCAAATTTGGCGACAAAAATAAGTCGCCAAAACCATCGCCAACTTGGTGATAAACCCATTCCTTGGCGATATTCCCATAGAACTCTATTGTAAAAACGATGAGGATGTAAGGTTGTTTTTCTTACAACGCACCTGAGGCCTTTAGCATTGAGTTACATGATGCTCAATAGGAAATACATTAATACTGCAATTTTCACAATAATAAAATAAAATAAATTTAAACAAATGGAATATTTACAAGTATATACAAAATTCATAACATTGCCCCCCTCTCAAGGACTGCACGTCCCGGGCAGTTCAACCTTTGATCGGAAAGCAAACCCGTTGCCAACAAATGCTTAACAATTAAACACATGCATAATGCTGAATTATACAAAAATACACTTATTAAAAAAAATGAAATTAAAGCATAGACATTATTACATACAAGTATTTAAATAATAATAATAATGATAATGCTAAGCAAAATAAATAATTACATTAACTTATATACAAGACCATGGTCATACTAATTTACATTATTTACATTACACTATTTACAACCAATGCACTATACCATATGAACTATGTACTATGGCCATAGTATGGAGCCAGCCTGTCGTAATGAACGACTCTAGGCTTCGAACTTGGTGACTTTCGGATCCGAATTACGACATCGTTCAGTCTGTTTAGGACTGTATAAGGACCGTCCCAGTGCGATTGCAGTTTGGGAGAAAGTCCTTTACGTCGAGTCGGATTATAAAACCAAACCTTGTCACCTTCTTTGAATTGATGTCCCGTGGCTTTCGTGTCGTACCTGGTCTTCATCTTCTCCGTCTGTATATTGATCCGCTCTCGAGCCAAGTTGTGGACGTCTTCAAATCGTGCCTGGAGATTCTGCACGTATCCCTCTGGCGATGAAGGTGCATCTGGAGGGCGACCAAAAATCAGATCACAAGGTAGACGAAGATCACGACCGAAAAGCATCTGAGACGGGGAATAGCCAGTTGTTTCATGGACGGCGCTGCAATAGGCGAGAAGAAACAAGGGAAGTTTTTGGTCCCAGTCTTGTTGGTTTCTTGAGACTAGCAGTGAGAGATTGTTGAGGATGGTACGATTAAATCTCTCAACCATGCCATCCGATTGTGGATGTAAAGGCGTCGTCCTAGTTTTCTCCATTCCGAGAAGTTGACAGAGACCCTCAATCCCAGCAGAGATGAAATTTCTCCCCTGGTCAGAATGCATTTGGAGAGGGACTCCATACCTTGATATCCACTGGTGTACCAAGGCATCCGCAACCGTAGAAGCTTCTTGATCAGGGATGGCATAAACTTCAGGCCATTTTGTGAAATAGTCCATGACAACAAGGAGGTATTTGTTGCCATCAGCACTTCTTGGCAGAGGACCTAGGATGTCAAGGGCGATGCGTTCAACAGGTGCTCCTACATTGTAGAGATGTAGTCTTCCTCGGCTACGTTTCTTTGGTCCTTTCCGAGCTGCACATGCATCGCAAGATTTGCACCATTGTTCGACGTCAGCTCTCGCTTTTCCCCAGAAGAAGCGCTCTCGGACTCTGTGTAATGTTTTCATGACTCCAAAATGGCCACCAGTGGGACTGCCATGTAATTCTTCGAGGACCTCTGGGATTCGAGATCGAGGAAGTACCAACTGCCACCGAGATGTTTTCCCATCTTCCGATTCGAATTTTCGGAACAGGACACCATTCTTGACGTGGAGGGAGTTCCAAAGAGCCCAATATTGCTTCGTCGTAGGACTGTAGGTCGAGATGTCTTTCCAACTGGGCTTCGTGCTAGAAGATTCTAATAACTCCAAAATTGGTTTGATGTCAGAGTCTGCCATTTGATCTTTTCGAATCTTCTCATCACTCCAGGGATCTGGTGGCGTTGATTGTGAAGTCTTCGTCTGGCGTATGACATATTCGGGATTATACTTGCTCTCCGCTCTGGAACAATAGCGACAGCTCTCGGGACACGGTCTTCTTGAGAGGGCATCGGCGTTTCCATGCGATGAGCCTTTGCGATGCCTGATGTCAAAGTCGTATTCCTGGAGTCGTTGTATCCATCTGGCTACTTGGCCCTCTGGGTTCTTAAAATTCATCAGCCATGTTAGGGATGCGTGGTCAGTACGAAGGAGAAATTTCCTGCCATAGAGATAGTGATGAAAGTGTTCTATGGCTTTCACTATAGCTAATAACTCCTTGCGAGTGACGCAATAATTCCGCTCTGGTTTCGATAGACATTTGCTCCAGTATGCTACGACTCGTTCTTGGCCATCTATTTCTTGGGAAAGTACAGCGCCGACACTTTCATGGCTGGCATCCGTGTCCACAATGAATTGTTTCTCGGGGTGCGGATAGGTAAGGACTGGAGAGGATGTGAGAGCTTCTTTCAGCCGCTGGAAGGAATTATCGCATTCTTGTGTCCATAGAAACTTCTGCTTGCTTTCAGTGAGCCTATGCAATGGTCTTGCGATGTTGGAGAACCCCTGGACAAACTTTCTGTAATAAGTGCATAGTCCCAGAAAGCTTCGCAACTGATGGACATTTTCCGGACGTTTCCAGTGCTTTACTGCAGACACTTTTTCAGGATCTGTTCGAACACCTTCAGCTGAGATGATGTGTCCTAGATAATTTACTTCCCGTTGGAAGAACTTGCATTTCAAAGGGTTCAGCTTTAAATTCGCCGCTCTTAGCTTCGTTAACACTTTTCGAATATTTTCTAGATGTTCTTCAAACGTGCGGCCACCAATGATGACGTCGTCTAGGTAGATGAGACAAGCTTCAAAAGTCAGGCCTTTTAACACTGTCTCCATGAGGCGCTCGAACGTTGCTGGAGCATTGCAGAGCCCGAACGGCATAACTTTAAATTGCCAAAGTCCTTGTCCAGTAGTAAATGCGGTCTTCTCTTTGTCATCAGGATGGATCTCTACTTGCCAATATCCACTCTTCAAATCCAGCGTGGAAAACCATTTATGTCCTGAAAGAGTATCTAGCGTGTCGTCTATTCTTGGTAGAGGATAGCTGTCCTTCTTCGTGATATCGTTAAGTTTACGATAATCCACACAAAATCTTGTGGAGCCATCTTTCTTCCGGACCAACACGATGGGAGAGGCCCACGGACTTGATGACGGTTCGATGATGTCACTATCCTGCATCTCTCGTAAGAGCTTAGAAACCTCTTCTTGTTTTGCAAACGGCAACCGTCTTGGATGCTGTTTAATCGGTGGATGGTCGGCAGTATCAATTCTATGACGCGTCAGAGAAGTGCGACCTATATCATTCTCGTTTTGTGAAAACACATCCGTAAATTCCTGGAACAGTCTTTCTGCGGCATGTCTCTGCTCAGGAGATAAATTCTCATTTCGTCCAATTTCAGGTGTTAAACTTGTAGGCGGCTCCCACAACGTCAAGCTCGGGTCTTTGCAAACACAGGTGACTGGAGCACAGGTAGCAAGCACTTCCCCCTTCTGGATAATTCTAGACTTTTCACTTACATTCGCAATCCTCACAGGTATCACATCTCTCGCCAGATCTACCAGCGCTGATGCTATTAGCACTCCTTTTGGGCTCTTCTCAGGATATCCAACCAAGCCACATTGAAAACTACTTTCGTTCTCAGTTAATCCAGGTATCATCATTTCGGTCCGAGGAGGGATAACAACATCTGCCTTGGCTGTGATCCGTTGAATAGACCCGGACTCATTTCCAAGTTTGAAAATAGTGACATCTTCTTGAGCAGAGCGTAACTCATTCTTCTTAAAATCCAGTGTAAATCCGTGCTCTTTTAAAAAGTCCAGTCCGAGTATAAAAGGGTCTGAAATATCGGCCACATAGACTGTATGATGGTAAGCGGCGTTCCCAAACTTTATTTTCAATTTCATTCTTCCATGTATGTCAATCTTATCCCCGGTCACGGTTTGAAGGATAACACGGGGCGGAGTCCAGAGGAGTTTTTCTTTTAGCCGCAGAGCTAGATCTTTCCGAACGATGGTCACATTGGCTCCTGTATCGATGATCATATTACAGGGCAAATCATTCACACGCCCGACTATAAAAACTCTGTTCTCGCCGCAACTTCTTGCAGAAATTTGACACACTTGATAATGGGGCTTCTCGAAATCTGGCAACCTCCGCCCCGCGAGATGGCCATTAATTAGTTTTCCTGCTCCGCCGTTCGTGGGGAGCTATTACCTTCTGTGCTGGGTCGTTTTAGGCAGTTTCTTTGAATATGGCCTTCTCCACCGCATTTCCAGCACTTGATCTTTCTGCCAGTTTTGTTGTCCATCAAGGAGTTCATCTGCCTCATCATGTCCTTCACCTGCTGCTGTAAATGCTCCACAGCTCTATCCGACGTCTCAGGCATGTTGGCTACTCGCACAAAGTGTCGATCTTTCCTTGTAGCTTGCTGGGCTGCCTCGAATTTCAGGGCATAAACTAAAGCCCCTTTTAAGTCACTGAGATCTGCAATACGGAGTTGTTTCTGGATCTCAGAGTCACGCACACCATCAATAAAATGCTGCAGAGCCAAGCTTTCTCTAATTTCAGTCGGACAGTCAGGATAAGCAAGATGTGAAAGTCTCTCGACATCCGTAGCAAGCTCTTGCAGGGATTCAGTGGATTTCTGCTGTCGAGATTTGAGCTGGAGTCTGCTATATTCCTTCATGCATTTCTCGCCAAAGCGTAATTCTAAGGCACTGACGAGCGTTTCAAAATCCAGCGGTTCATTTGCAGGCAAAGTCTGTAGGACGTCGGCAGCATCAGCTCGTAAAGAAGCAGCTAACTGGCAAGCCTTTGTCTGGGAATCCCACCCATTGGCGTCCGCTACGATCCCAAATTGTGTCTTAAAAACTGGCCATGAGGATTTTCCATCATAGGTCGAGAGCTTAATAAAGGCCCGAGGAAGCATATCTGGATACTTGATTTCTTCGGAATAGTTTCCGGCAGTTATCTTCTGTTTCTTGACTTTTTCCAAATCTTTTTTTACATTCTCTATGCTTTCTTCAACGGTCTTGGCGATCTTTTGAACTTTTTCTTCTACTCTTTCTTCTACGGTTTTGGCTGTCATTTGAACATTTTCTTCCATTTCTTGAAATCTTCCTTCAAATTTGTTTTCCACGGAGTCAATTCTGTCATTTAAAGATGTTATTTTATCCTCTATTAAGTCTTTCAACTGACCAAGGTTGGTTGACATATCCTTCTGCATTTCATCTTTTAAATCGCCAAGGTTGGCAGTCATTTTCTCATCCATCACTGACATATCCTTCTTCATTTCAGCCTGGTTCGCTGTCATTTCCTTCTTCATTTCATCTTTCAACTCGCCAAGGTTGGCAGTCATTTTCTCATCCATCGCTGACATATCCTTCTTCATTTCAGCCTGATTCGCAGTCATTTTCTCATCCATCTCTCCTAATTTCTCCAATAATTTAGTTAGTTGCGCCTCCATTGCTCTGGTAATCGGCATTCAACCCCACTCCTGACACCAATTGTTGTGAGCTCGGGGTTCGAAAGGACTGATGCCAATATATAAGAACAATAAAAAGGCTTTATTCACTATAAACAGTGCAATACGATCACAAATATCTTCTGAAAATTACAAGATAATCAGTAATCTTCAAATCCGATAAAAGCGCAGCGAAATTTCACACAGAAACAATGCGTTCAATACGACGTATCAACGACAAAATCGATCAGAGTAACACAGTTCTCAATGCAAAGCCTCTCGTATGAATTCAATCGCAGTTGACAGACAACTAACTAACTAACTGAACTGATGGAGGTCCTTATATAGGTTTCAGAGATCATTCCAGATTATTCCAGAGCCTTCAGATGCTAGAAATTACCAGAAGGTCCTCCAACTCTCGATAGAGTACTCCAAACGTGAAAGGATCCCAATGTAAATGTATAAGGGGGGGGGGGGTTTGCACAAAAAGTCGCCAAATCCGTCGCCAACTTGGCGACATTTGGCGATATATCGCCAAATTTGGCGACAAAAATAAGTCGCCAAAACCATCGCCAACTTGGCGATAAACCCATTCCTTGGCGATATTCCCATAGAACTCTATTGTAAAAACGATGAGGGTGTAAGGTTGTTTTTCTTACAAAGCACCTGAGGCCTTTAGCATTGAGTTACATGATGCTCAATAGGAAATACATTAATACTGCAATTTTCACAATAATAAAATAAAATAAATTTAAACAAATGGAATATTTACAAGTATATACAAAATTCATAACAATACATTATTCAAAATCACCTGAAAAAAAGAAAGTATACTAAATATACAATAATAAAGGAACTTTAATTTTTTTTTGTACATTTATTCGAAATTATCTGAAAGAAAAAGTACTAAATATACAATAATTAAGATAATAATATACAAAGTTAAACTGATTCAAGGTCCGATTCAGTGTCGGACTCGCCAAACAATTCACAAAAATCCTTCGCCGTCATCGGCTCATCATGATACACGTTTTCAATCTCTGTATCGCTACATTATTCCTCGTCGTTATCACTTTTGAAAATGGCATCTTTTGTGCCGTCTAGTTCGTTGCTTATGCAGCAATTCTTGAACGATTTTATAATCATTTCGGAAGGAATTTGATTCCACATATCCTTAAACCTCTGGGCAATTAATGCAATGTCGGGTTTTTAATATTACCACCCTTTGTTAATGTTGGACAATCGGATGAAATCCACTCTGAAAAAAAAAATTAAGGACCTTCGCATAAGTTGACCCCCCCCCCCCAACTTTAAAGTATTGTTTGTCCAAAGTTTCTCAACTTATACGCGGGTAAATACGGTAAGTATAAACATATGAATAGACGGAGCTCCAAAGAATAAAACTGTTCCTCCCTTTGTTCAGAAAGCAGAGATAACAGCACTGGCGTGCCTTTGCTCTTTCGATTCACGTTGTGCATTCGATTCAGAATACTATTTCTTCTAGCTTATTTTGAATTGAATTTTTAAAACACATTAAATGCAGAAACATAAAATAAAGTAGATCAAACCAAAAAAATTATATAGAAAATGGATACATGTACAATGCAAATTTTTATATGATTAAAAAAATATATATATTATAGTATTTTTCAAACCAGTGATAGAAGTATTTATTTTTGACACACACACACACACACACAAATTCCTTTCGAAAATTTTTCCCTTGCAATATGCTAATTTCTTTCATGTTTTGTTTATTTTCCTGGATCGCCGCGGAGCCCCTGAAAAGTATAGGCGGAGCCCCAAGGGCTCCGCAGAGCACACTTTGGGAACCTCTGATCTAAATCATTACTCAAAGTATTATACAATTGTAATTACTTTGTAACCGAAAGATGTTTCCCATTATTCTTTATTTTATTTTATTTTTTATTTTAGTAAAGACAGATGATTTTTCAGAAAACACTGTCAAAGTCGACGTTTTCAACCGAATTTCCGACGCCACAGCAGGGGAAAAGGAAAAAACGTGACACGAATCGTTTATAACCCGATAAGTAATTTACTTATCAAAAAACAGAAAACTCATTTCGATTCCAAATCACTTCCATAGTCAGGCCTGCCAATTCTATGCCTTTGCGTTTAAAAAGGAGTCAGATAATGTGTCAGAAAGTTTCACGTTGTTGAGCAAGGAATTTGAGAACCACCTTAAGCGCTACTGTGCTATATCACTCTCATAAATTTGTAAGATTATTACAATTTTTGTTGTCAAATTTCCTCTTTTTAATACTTTCCAACATAATTAAAAAATGTCTATGAATTAGCTTTGTCTGTCTGTCCGTGCTCTAACTCTCGTAAATATAATTGGATTGCCGTGAAAATTTTATATGTTATTGAAGTTTACCATAGAATGTTCAGTATTGGAAATGAAGTGTTTAGCATTTATATCTCGCTTACAGGGACATTCAAAATAATTCTGTTACATTATGGTCTATGGGGAAAAATCGTTTGCGGTGCATTTAATTAGCGATGATAACTAAAGTAGCGAAGTAGTGACTACTTTTGAAAAGTAGTTTGTAGTCGCTACTTTTTAAAACAAGTAGTTGTAGTTAACTACATTTTTCATAAAGTAGTTGTAGTTGTAGTTCACTACAAACAAAAAGTAGTTTTTCCGACCCCTGATTAGGTGTATATGTTTGTATAATACTTTAAATTAAATAGGCCTTACTTTCAAAAAATTATAAATTTAGTTATAAGAAATAATGCAAAAAATTTGCAGGCTTGCAGTTGCTATTTCATCAGTCTTTTACACATTTAGTTTAGTCATATTTATTTTTTAAGAGAGAATTTGAAGTAATATTAATAAAAATCTTAAAGTATTTAATTTACATATTATTTTTTCAATCAACTTAGTAGTCAAATAAGGTTATAAACTGTCAATATTAATAATAATCATTATTATAAATTACACATATATTTAGTTTTCCATTTATTATTTGAAATCTTAATTTTTTTTTTTCATTTTAAAAACTTCATTATTGTTTGATTTTTAGAATATGCCAAAATTTAACTCCATATCAATATCTGGATATCATATACAAGAGGCTGGTGCTACTGCTACTCTTGAACTGGCTTTTACTATTGCAGATGGTCTTGAATATTGCAGAACAGGTAAAACAATTTATTTGAGATTTAAATTCAATTCACGTGAAATTATTTAATGAATTACCAATGCCCTAGTTAAATTATTCTCAAGGAATATTATTTATAACATATTGTTGATATACATTGGACACTTGTTAATACTTTTCTGCTTAAGATTATCTCCAGTTAATGAGGACAATTTTGTTGCCCCCATAATTTGCTATTTACAATTAATGACGCTGTTTAATGTGTACTATTCATCGAATAGTGTGGACAAATTTTTCAGAAATACACTGGGCAGAATTGAAATTGGTTTTGTACATTATTTCTTCAAGAGCAATTTTGATGTAACTTTGCTTAATAAATTGTCAGTGACAGTGATGAAGATAAAGAAAACATTTCAACACTGACAATGTGAGAGGTTCAAATGATAAGGTTGGCTGCTTTCAGATATTACCAATCAAAATGTGGTGTAACAGACCAAATTTTCAAGTGTGTAAGAAAATTATATAGTAAAAAAAGATCATTTGTTCAACTATCACGAAGAAGAGTAACATATTACTTTAAGTAAAGTTAAATTATGTAAGTACATAGCTATTTCTTTGCATAATTTGTTTGTCTTGAGCTTGAGTTATTAATTCTTTTGTATTAACAAATTTTCGTTGACTCGTTTTTTCACTAAAATGACTAAATTTTACTTTCATAATAAAGTTGGTAACCTATTGTTTTTCTGTAAAAAACTTAATTCAGTTCTTTTACACCATTCAAAAGTTTACATCATTTAATGTAGACTCTGGTTAGTGTGGGCAGAAAATTACAGTTCTTGGAAGTCTGTACTAATGGGTGTTTACTGTGTACTTTTTCAAGTATTATTTTTAATTTCTATGTAAGATTAAGAAAAAAAGCATTTATTTATTGCCGTAAATTATTGAAATGTAATGTCAGATTAAACAATAAACTAAAAGGAGTTTAAAATAACCTTTTAAATTTCAGAAGAGGAGAAAGTTAATCATTATGTTCCATTAATAATTTCATTTATTCAACTTTTTTTAAGAATTAAACTTTTGAAACAATAATCTATTTAAAATGCCCTTTTTAAATTTTACAGGGTTGAAAGCTGGTTTAAGTATTGATGATTTTGCCCCACGCTTATCATTTTTCTGGGGAATTGGCATGAATTTTTTTATGGTAAGAGTTCATTTACTTTAGTACTTTCATATCATTATATTATTGTATTATATGTGTTGGGAAAACAAGCTTTTTTTTTATCTTATCCCTCCAAATCATGTTACTATTTTCATTAAAAAAAGAAAAAAAAAGTCTGTACTTTTCCCTGTTAACAAGACACAAATCTTTCCAAGAGCAGCTTTTATTTATTTGTATGTAAATTAGAAATAGTGCTTTGATATTGAAATAAAATACTTTTGATTTATGAATTATTCCTTATTGAAATTTTTGAAAATTTTTAAATGAAATGAGTGAAAGGCATGTAATGTATGCATTATTAATATATATATCTTGAATAAAACTTATGTATTTTAAATTAAGTGACTCAGAGGTTTGTATTTTAAATGAAATGAGTGTGAATGATGGCGATTAAAAATTATTTGGCAACTTATCATCTGCAATAGAAATGTACCATATTTTCAAACAACAATCAAAAACATTTCTTTATTTTCATTAAAAAATATTGCCTTCATATTCTGTGTTATGAATGTTATTTCATTTTCATGTTATCATCACTGAAAGAAGTTGCCCTTGCCAAGCTTCAGTTATAAATTGCCAGTGGTAACCTTCTATGTATGTTTCATTAGAGCCTTATATTTTCTGTTAGTTTACATTATTGTAGCAAAAAAATATTGTTTGATTTGTCACAGCTAATGCTAATAGATTAATAAAAAAAAAAAAAAAAGAGCATGTTTGAAAATTCTTTATAAATTCAACAAAAATTGAATTCCAGTTTTCCAAAAAACTTCATTTGTTCTTTTTGATTGAGTATAGATAGAAATTAGGCAATGTTCAGAAACAAAGAGATACACAACCAAAGCAATAGTATGCGTCTTACTTTTGAGTTTAGCTTTCTGACAATCAAATTTGTGCTGCATAATATATAGAGTGTCTCAAAAATACAGGTACAGACTTTAAGGAAAGGTGGAGTATACTAAGCATTTTTTTTTAAAGGAAACCAGTGTTACAATCCATTAATTCAGACAAAAATACAGGACATCTTACTATAAACCAAACCTGGATTTCTGTTCATAGTTTTAACAATAATGAATTAAACCCAATAATTTAAATTATTTTAAAAAATACTACTAATAATAATAATAAAAAAAAAAGAGAGACTGTAGTTTAAAAAAAATGTGCTATCCTAATGTGAGCTATATTAACATTTTTAGTTAAATTCCTGCTAAAAAATAAGTATAATAAGACTTAAATTATAAGCATAAAATTCTTTTACTTCTTTAATCGAGGTAGAGGCGAACTGACAATATCATCTATCATCTTAAATCTATAGCAGTAATTGTTTACAAGCAATAAAATATGGCCATTTTTGAAGCTATCAATTTTTCATTAATAAACAACTAATTAAAAAAAATCAAACTTTTTTTCTGTGGCACTCTCAAGTTTTTTTACCGTAAATTTTTATGTGTATTACCTAGTATATGAAATAAGTATCTCAAATTTAGTAAGAAACAGTATTGTTAGTGATGTTATCTGATAAAAAAATTAAAGTTTGTTGCCTAGTATATTCATAAACACTTCAAACTTCAGTATTATAGTAAGTACATTTTCAATGTAATTTTTTTGAATATTAATAAAGTTAAAAACAGATTTAGGAAATAATCACATTTAATGTGCATTTGTGTTGCTCCTGTGTCTTTTATTTAAGTACAGGTTTAAGTATATTTGTATTATTTATTTGACAGATTAGCTGTACCCAATCATGGTGAGATCACAATTGTATCTAATAGATGTTAAGCAAGAAAATTTTAAAAACTTGTCATAGTTATTCTGCTGTGTAGCTGTAATAATAATACATATTAATTTTTCTGTATTTTATTTAATATGATTGTTCAAAAGTTTTTTTGTAATTATTTTAGGAAATAGCGAAGATGAGAGCTGGCCGTCGTTTATGGGCACATTTGCTAAAAGAAAAATTTAATCCAAAAGATGACAAGTCACTCATGTTACGAACACATTGCCAAACTTCTGGATGGTCTTTAACAGAACAAGTAATGGGCTTTCTAATTATGTTTTGATATCTTTGCTATTGATAAATGAAAATAAAATTATTCACTTTGAAGTCAATCAGTAGTTATGTAATTGCAGTTTGTAATATTACTGTCACGTTGCAAACGTGCCACTTTCAACTATTTTACGATGTTATCGTACCCACGTGCACATTTCCCATTTTTAGAACATTTAATCCTAATAATTTCAATAGTTTCTCTTTAATATTAATTTAAATCATCGTTCTCATTTTTCGGCATTTTAAATTCCCTTTAATTTGACATCTCATTTATTTCTCTACGTTAATTCTGTCATATTTTGTAATTCCTCTTTTAAGTTCTTAATTATTCCTTTTTCATTGCGTTTTGCCGCAGTGCCGATTCGCGATCTTGAAGCGACCGGCATTTTCGAACGCTTCCCCTCCTTGCGTTTCGCTTGGCGCGGTTCGTTATCGCCTTTGGCGTCAACACGGACTTACGCTTTTGCGTTCGCTCACCTGTTGGACAGGTTTTTCACCGCCAATCTCTGGCTAGCGTGCGTTTTTCATACCGGCAAGCAGTTCGGTAGTTGGGACAGTTGAGTCTTGCCTGGGCACGAGACAGCTGTGTTTAGATTAGGCCTCCCGGTCGCCGTAATGGCTTCCGTGGGAGCCGAGCGAGTGAGATACTGACTTGTAAGATGGTGATGTCTTTTTGGAACATATCATGTGCGAGCGACGTCTGCCAATATCATTCCTCTTAAGAGTATACACTTTGTATACAAATAAATAAGTTAGCTGCCAACTACGTTGTCCTGTCTTCTCTACTACGATGTCTGCCTCTACTCTCTTTCAGCACCTCCAGCAGTGATGAGCCTGTGTTCTGGTAAGATAAGTATTTCTTCCTGATTTTACTACTCGTCGTGAAACGATTCTGACAACAGCGAGCCATTTTCTACAGAACCTGAGTTTTTGCAGATGAACACTTCGCCGCTTTTCTCTGATCGATCACGCCACGTGCTGCCTAGGCCTAATGACCTAGCACGTGCTTCTGCAGAGTTATCTCCAAGTAACTTTTGTACCAAAACAAGTTAACCACTTCCACGAGAAACCTTAACGTTATACTTGAGAAACCCTTTACGTTATACTTGGTGCCGTGTCACCTCCTCGTACGTCAATCGTGACGAGTTTTTTTTTATCATCGATGTCTCAAAAAAAAAAGAACTTTAGCTTTTCTAAGAAGACAACGATCATCGATTTCAGGAACAGGAATAGACATCGCGACATCATATTGTTATTTTCTTATGATGAAGTAAAAAGGACACTAAAGACGTTTTACAGCATATGAGCATGAGTATATGTCTAGTGCCAACAGTAAAGGAACAGATAAGTGCAGACTAATTCTTCAGGCTTGTTTTAGATCGTCGCTTTCGTATTTACTCATTTTTCTTATATTTTCATATGTGTTTAAGTGTTTTATTTAGCTCAAAGGTATCATTTTATAATTCGAAAATTTTTCATATTTAACATTTATGATTATTTTTATAAGTTTTTCTTAGTGTTGTATAACAGTAATCAATTCAAATTTAAAATGGTTTTCTTGTAATATGTTTTTAAATTTTTCATGGTTGCAATTTTCAAGATGCCTTCTTATCACAGTGAAAGTTCCTTTAAAAAAAAAAAAAAAAACCCATACATTGGTATTTCTTCAATAGTTAAGTAAAAAAAAAAAAAAAAAAAAAAAAAAAATCAGTACTTTTCACTGAACTTCAATAAAATTTTTCTTAATCACAGGAAATATATTTTATCTGCTATTTTTAGTGTGTATTTTTGTGTTCTATGCAGACAGGTATTTCTTGTTTAAATTCAAATATTTTCATCGTGCAGGATCAGATGAACTCAAAAATTCACTGTTCCAAGCGTGCACACTTAAGTTCATATTTCTAATTTTTTATTGTGTCCAAGTGATACTTAGTAATATTCTACAATTATTATTATTTTTACATGTATTTTTTTATCAATTCATTGCTTGAAATTACGTTTTTACGATATTTCTCATTTTAAGTGTTAAGTCATTGATTGTTCATGAGTGCTTTGAATCCTTTCATCTGGTTGTTTCATGGCCAGGAACAATCTGGTGAAAGTATTTTGCGTTATGCATTGCTTGTTTACCGGTAGCAGGTATTGTGTAACAGTTGTTCATTGCTCTCATGCTCAGTTAATCTTTTTAAGGTTTTTATCAAGCATCATTTTAATAAATTTCTTTAAGTATTTCATTTTAATTTATCTCAAAACTGTTTTTCACTGTGTCATGATTTTCAAGATTGCATTTAATAAGGTGTTTTATAACTTTATACTTTCATAAAGTATCATTTTTGCATGATTTGTCAATCATATTATTCATGTGTTGTGTTTATAATCTTGAGAAAAGTCTCAAGTAAGAAAAAAAAAATAGAAAGTGTTTGAATTTCAAAATAAACTATAAACTTATTCAAAAAGCTTGTTTTTCAAAGTAATAATAAATTAAAAAAAAAAAAAAAAAAAAAAAAAAGTGCTTTTTCAAAATAATGCTATCAATTTGAAAAAAAAAAAATCAAACATTATATTTTTTTATGTGATGGAACACCAAGAAATTTTATCTTATGGTATTGAAGCAATTAAATTTTTTCAATTTTATATGTGAAATACAGTGGGAAATTATGTTTCTCAGGTAGTATAGTAGCAATTAACGGGTTTTTCAATAGTTTTTTAAGTGTGATGAAATATTGTAGATATAAAATTTTCTTTGGTGTTGAAGCTATTAAATTTTCTAAATCTCAAATTTTTAAGTGATCTTTGTATTTTTCTGTTGTAATGTTGAAGAAAGTAAATTTTCTTGCATAATTTTTAATTAAGGTTACAGTTTCTGAACTTCTAGGTATATAATTTCTTTTATACAAATATGCAGCATTTTAACATTTATTTATCTTATTCCAATTTTGCTTATTTTAATTCATCAGTGCATCATTCGTACCAATAAGCATTGTATTTTAGTGTATTTATTTATTCATTCTTGTGTTTTATGTGTGATATTTCAGTAGTGACACACACAGTGTTAGGTTGTTGGACGATCAGCCTTCACAGTGTTTTTCGTTATTCACAGTACCATGCATTAATATTCTACTAGTATCGTGTATTTTTGTGTTTATTGGTATGATGGCTTTAAGCACATGGTCGTAAATTCCATAGAAATATTTAATTTTCTTTCATAATTTTTAAATTTTTCTTACCTGTGATCCATTCGGACTATCCCAGTCCAGTAATGCAACTTCTGTTTGTCCTCCTAACTTGATAATTGTTTGAGGTGGCTCTTGTCAGGCAACAGTTGACAATTGTCTGTTGCACTTACCTTTGGGTGCTTGTTTTCTTCAATAAGTTCTGTCACTTTTATCTTTTGGTTTTTGTGTTGCAATCTTTATTTACATACAGGTCCTTTACACGCACACAGTGATTGGTTGTTTAGTGAGTTGCCAACCAACATGGTGTCCACTTTTTGTTTTTTTTTGTACACCAACACTTTTGTGACACACATTTCGCATTCGATGAAATGTGCTGGATTTTTAAAATTTTCATTTTTCATAATTTTGGCTCACAGTTGCCTCTTTCAGGATTTTACTTACTTAATTTATCTTGCTTTAGTCATTGGTTTTCTTGTTAGAGTGTATTGTAATTCTGTGTGTTCTAAACTTATAAAATACTTCATGTTTACAATTTTTAAATTTCAATTATGGTAATGTTTAAAGTTTCATCTGCTGCTTATTATTTGTATGTGTATTTCAGTGTATTTCATTATTGCCTGTTTATTTATGAAGCTGTGTTTTAAAAAAATATATTAACTTTTATTTACTTTAAATCTGTGCACAATAGTAAAAAAAAAAAAAAATTAATTGTTTTTGTTTGTTTTAGTTGGTTAACTAAGCACTTAACTTTTATTCATCTTTGAAATCTATTTTTTAAAGTGTGTTCTAAAATTTTGTTATGATTTCATTGATTTTTTTCAAAATTGGATTTAATTTTTGCACAAGTTGTTTCAAAAAAATATATATAATTTTTTGCACTTTTTAACTTAATAATTTTCAATTGCTCATGCAAATTTTTTCAAAAGTATGAATTAAGCTCATACAATACCATTTTTCATTTAAACTTAGAGCTAAAATGTATGTATTATTGTTTTTTGTATTATTGTTTTTGTATTATGTGTGTAATTACTTGCAGCTTAACTTTCAAAATCTTTGTTCAACATGGTATCAATAATGTATTTAAAATTTAGTCACCAGTTATTATTTGGTGCTAATATAAAATCAAATACTTTAGAGGTGAATCTTATGTGTACTTAAGTGTGAGTACCACACGTATTGAATTTTTAGTGTTTTTGTTATAATGCAAGTCACCACATTCTAAAGTCAATAAAAAAAAAAAAGTATTTATGATGGCAAATTTCTCAAGCTACTATCAATGAAATTTTTAGTGAAATAACAATGTTTATTTAGCAAGTCAATGGTATGACTTCACAGATCTGTAAAGATGTAGCTTAATTTGCAATTTTTGATACAAATACTACTATGTTGATACTAATATTTTATGTTGATTTGATACTGATTGTTCTTTAATACGACTGATTGTCAAGTCGTCCTGTCAACCCCATGTAGCCCTTGGTGATGGCTCGCACATTCCAAATTTTTAAAATTTTGTAAAATTTTTCTCTTGCATTCAAAATTTATCCTTATTCCAAATTTTTCTAAACGTTCAAAATTTGTTATGTCAGTCTAAATTTTTCTTTCCCTTTCAAAATTTTACAAATTTTCGTTTGCCCGGGAATGTGTCACGTTGCAAACGTGCCACTTTCAACTATTTTACGATGTTATCGTACCCACGTGCACATTTCCCATTTTTAGAACATTTAATCCTAATAATTTCAATAGTTTCTCTTTAATATTAATTTAAATCATCGTTCTCATTTTTCGGCATTTTAAATTCCCTTTAATTTGACATCTCATTTATTTCTCTACGTTAATTCTGTCATATTTTGTAATTCCTCTTTTAAGTTCTTAATTATTCCTTTTTCATTGCGTTTTGCCGCAGTGCCGATTCGCGATCTTGAAGCGACCGGCATTTTCGAACGCTTCCCCTCCTTGCGTTTTGCTTGGCGCGGTTCGTTATCGCCTTTGGCGTCAACACGGACTTACGCTTTGGCGTTCGCTCACCTGTTGGACAGGTTTTTCACCGCCAATCTCTGGCTAGCGCGCGTTTTTCATACCGGCAAGCAGTTCGGTAGTTGGGACAGTTGAGTCTTGCCTGGGCATGAGACAGCTGTGTTTAGATTAGGCCTCCCGGTCGCCGTAATGGCTTCCGTGGGAGCCGAGCGAGTGAGATACTGACTTGTAAGATGGTGATGTCTTTTTGGAACATATCATGTGCGAGCGACGTCTGCCAATATCATTCCTCTTAAGAGTATACACTTTGTATACAAATAAATAAGTTAGCTGCCAACTACGTTGTCCTGTCTTCTCTACTACGATGTCTGCCTCTACTCTCTTTCAGCACCTCCAGCAGTGATGAGCCTGTGTTCTGGTAAGATAAGTATTTCTTCCTGATTTTACTACTCGTCGTGAAACGATTCTGACAACAGCGAGCCATTTTCTACAGAACCTGAGTTTTTGCAGATGAACACTTCGCCGCTTTTCTCTGATCGATCACGCCACGTGCTGCCTAGGCCTAATGACCTAGCACGTGCTTCTGCAGAGTTATCTCCAAGTAACTTTTGTACCAAAACAAGTTAACCACTTCCATGAGAAACCTTAACGTTATACTTGAGAAACCCTTTACGTTATAATTACAATCCCTAAACTCTTATGTTTGCCAATGTAATGTTCCTTATGTTGCCGATTTCATGTTTAGTTTTCATTAATATGTGTGTCATATTTTTGAATGTTAAGTACTAAATTTTGTCAAAATTTGTAATTTGTGTGATTGATTTACACTGGTATATTTTCTTACTTACAATGATTGTATGTCACTATAAAGAGATGCATAAGTGTGATTGATTTACAGCATTATAAAGATTGATTTACAGCATTATTATAATTATAAGTATTTAATAAAATATTCTCTTTAGGATCCCTATAATAATATTATTCGAACTACAGTTGAAGCTATGGCAGCTGTATTTGGTGGAACTCAGTCACTGCATACTAACTCTTTCGATGAAGCTCTTGCTTTACCTACAAAATTTAGTGCTCGAATTGCAAGGAATACGCAGATCATTCTCCAAGAAGAAACAGGAATACCTCATGTAATAAATGTTTCTTTATATTAGATTATTAAAAACTTATTACTAAACTTGTAAAATGATGGCAGGTTTGTTGTGATTTAGTTTAATTATCTAAGAATAATGTTAATTATGAACAGTTTGTTAAACTTAACTATTAAGAGAAAAAATGTTTTCTACTAGCAGAACCACCTAGCTTTTCCCATATGAATCGAGGTGGGGCTTTTCAGGTGAAAAAAAAATAATGCAATAATACAGTAATCATAATAATGAGCTCTGTTTATCCATGCTCCTAAATTGTTAAAAAGACAAAAAATTCAACCAAATGGCGTAGCATAATAGTGAAATTCTATTTCGTATGGCATTATTTTTAAATAGATACTTACATTTTCATTCATAAAAACTAACTCTATTATGATTACATGAAAATGTCATTTTCTAGATGCTTTCAGTCATTACATCAGCCATGAAGTTTTGTTTGAAAAGAGAAAGAACTGACTCAAAACACTGACTGCTGTTTTTCATTTCTTTTTTAATATAAATCATAGAAAATGTTACCCTTGTGCCTAAAGTATTAAGACACTTAGTTATAAAATATAGTTGTTGATGTTTTAACTCCAGATACATGTAAATGAAGGCATTACATCATTTTAACATACTTATAGTAAAATTCTATTTGGGAAAAATGCACATTATCTGCTCAGAATGGCGTCAATTTTAGATGCAAAAATATAGCGAGTGGTTCTGAATTTTTATTGGCCTATAAAAGCAAAGTACATGTGTTAGTTTATTTTTTTTTATTATTATTATTTTTTTTACTTCTTGCACTGTTTTTAGAGTGTGACAACAGGAAAGTAAAAAATGCATTAGAAAATTAAGAAAAGAAAGATTTGTATAAAGTATGGCAGGCATTCATAAAAAAGGTAATGAGTGGTCTGAGAAATTTTAAAAGCAGCTAGTAATTTTACTTTTGCTTACATATGTATTTTGCAAATCAATCGAAAATTATAGATTTGTATAAAAGACATACACACACTGATATATGTATATATAGATTGACCAATTTGCATTTCTCAATTTTTCTCATATAAATTCAAAAATAATTATTTTTTAATAAAACAGAACCATTCCTTCATCATATATTTTAAGAAAGAATTTTAATTACTTGAAAATATTATGTTGAACTAACTAGTTTTATTTGATAATTGTTTGAAAAACTTAATGACATCTATTTGATACTCTAAAAGTATATTTCTTTTTATGCTGATAATTGATTGATTTACTTGCAAAAATAAATTTATATTAACAATAGAAAACTTTTAAATTATCTTTAGGTTATAGATCCATGGGCTGGATCATATATGATGGAAGCACTTACAAATGATGTTTATGAGGAAGCAAGAAAAGTTATTGAAGAGGTATGAATGTAATATATGAGTAATTTATTTTTAATAGTCACATGGAATATTTTAAATTAGTTTGTAATTGTGTTAGTATTTTCAGCTAACTAACTAACAACAACAAAAATAATAAAGATTTTCTATTAATAAATGCTATAATTATGAAGTTTTGAGACAAAGAAGTTCATATACAGTAACTTAAAATGGCTATTTTTTATTTATTTTTGTCAGTTATTTATTAGCAATTATAATGCACTAGACATTTTTGGTAGGTAGCCTGCCACTATATACATATGCATCAACATTGACCCAATTCTTGGAAAAGAAGTTGTTTTATAATCCATCCGCCAATGCTGTTTTATTTATTTGTCTGAAAGTACTTTTATAATCTATCTGGCCGCAGCGGTTTCTCTTATTTGACTGGAAAATTTTCCTTAATTCATATAGAAATGTCAAATAATAGTTGCAACTATGGTTATAAGAATGGTTACAACAATAGAGCATTAGTAAGTCAAGTATAATTGTGTTTATGTTGTAGATGATGACATAAATTCAGCTAAATCTAATATCTCAACTAGACTCATAAAATTTTTTAATGTTTGGGAAAAATAATGGAAAAAAAAAAACTTTAGGCATTTATTTATTTATTTTTAAATTATGCTCTAAACTCATAGACTTGGTTAATTTTGTGAAGTGGAATATGCAACAATATAAAAGTTTTAAATAACATATTTCTTAAGAAGAAATTAAAGTTTAATAAGCAAATTTATCTACATAGTATTTGAATGTTGTTAAAGCATGTTACAAAGTATTGCTTCTGTTAAATTAAAAATTATTTAATTATATTTCAAGCAATTACATAAATTTGCATATCATTTCATTAATTTTATATCATTTTTAAAAATCTGTTTTCTTCTTAAAATTTAATATACAAGATAAAGAAATAAATGTAATTTCTCTCCCTTCTCTCTTTTTTGCTGCTGTGGCTATTTTGAATTTTGTGAAAAATTATTAAAGCGAATTTTTCTGCAAGTAATGTTAAAAGATTTTGAAATTTCATTTTTAAATGGTCTCTTTATTGCATCTACTTACTTTGAAAGTATTTATCAATGTATATTTTTATTAATTTTGTTTTGAAAATTATTATGATGTCAGGGATCTATTTAGGAATAATTTGGGTTCTTTGAAGGACCCTTCACAAATCTTTTCACCTTAAAACATAACCCTTCACAAAACATTTTGTCTTAAAACAGGACCCTTCACAAAAACTTTGTCTTAAATACAGACTTTTCATAAAACTTTTCCATCTTTAAACTAAACTTTTCATAAATTTAATCATTTTTAAATAAAATTTGAGCTTCACAAAACAGCTGAAGTTGTCCAAATAACCTGTTATTTAGTTTTTTTTTACACACAGGATCACATTAAAAATAGATAAACAGGATTCTGCATATAGCGATAATTTCAAATTCACAAAATTATGACTTAAATTTTTCACAAATATTAAAAACTTTTCACGATTTCAGAAAAACAGGACCCTGTGAGAAATATCTGGACAGAACTCTAAATGTTCTAAATTAAAAATGTTAATTAAAAAAAGGTGTTTCTATTAGTATTATTATTGTTAGAGAATTTTATTAAGGGGTTATTTTGTCTTGCATTATGATTTGTTTGTGGGATTGAGATTTAGAAATCTGCTAAATATTAACTAAAATTCTAAGCAGCACTCATTTAACTTAACTACTCAGAATTTGGAATATATATATATATATATTATAGGGTAATTGAGAAATACGACACTTTGCTGAGAGCCTAAACTGTTTGCAAAGAGAAACTGCCATTTTCCAATTAGCCTGACATTTTTCATGCTTAATTGCAAAGAATCTTATGCATCTTTAGACTAATTGGAAAATGACCAGTTGTTTCCCAAGAAGACTGATAATTTCCAGGGCTATGGTTACCAGAAAAGTTTGGAATGACAAAAATTGACTGAAGTTAGATCATGGATTATGAAGCATGTAATTAATTTAGACTATTACTTCTTTTTGCATTTATTTATTTATGTTTTATAGAAAATTTTTTTTCTTAAATTGTAAGATAACAATAACAAAAGTTTTGATATTGTATAGCAAAATTAATCTCGCAAAACTACTTTTGCCACAATTTTGAAGTCCAGGTTACATATTTTTGAGTTGACATTTCTTCTTTATATTGCTTATTAGGATGTCTCTTGATTATACATAAAAAATTTTTTAATTGCAAAATTAAAATAAAAGATTCAAAACCCATAAAAAATAATCATCTTTTTTGTTATAACTTGAAAAAAAAAAATGTTTGGTTTTCAGGTGTACTTTTAGAGAATTTTAATTTACTTTATTTGAAAAAAAGAAATGTTAAATTCCCTAATTTGTTCAAAGATTATCATGGCAAAAAAAAAAAAAAAGAAAAAAAAGTGTTTCGAGATAATTGAATTTAAAGTTTTGCCCTTTGCAGGTATCGTTTGCGGTTCAACATTTACAGCTCATATGACTGTAAATTTAGGAATTTTCCTATTAGACCATCTATACGACATTTGTAAAGTTTAAATCATTATCAAAATACTAATAATGAAAAATATATTTTTTCATTATTTCAAACCTTTCTGGCCCTCTCATTGCAATGAGAATATGTATCTTCAGGCTAAATGGAGAATGAACAATCATCTACCAACAGCCTAATTTTTTTCAGGCTCATTGCAATGGGCCTGTGCAGCTTTAGGTTAATTAAAAAATGATCAACTGTTTGTCCAAACAGCTTGGTTTTATCCATGCTTATTGCAATAAGCCCTAAGTAGTGAATGCTTATGCAAAATTTTAGTTTAAAAAAATTGCAGCAGGAACATAAAATGAAGAAATCTATCTTTTTAACTAGAGAAACTTATAAGAAAACTATTTTATTGACAGGTTTGGTTTATGTCGTAAGTGTCCAAGATTAGTGAATACTTTCTTTTAAAGGTCTATTTTGTGCTAACATCCAATATAAAAGTATCAATAAAATCTGAAGATGAGGCAGATTTGATCTATGCACCTGTGTGTTTCACATTAGTAAATACTTTACCTATTTGTACAGAGTCTTTCTAGATATTTCAATGAGTGATTAATCAGGATATTATCTAAAAGAAACTCCAATCATGAAATAGGTGCAGACATCCAAATTATGCAAAATGAACTAAGAAAAATTCTAGAGAGATTGGAAACTGAAAATATTAAAAATATTCCTCATCAGCAGATTTCATTGATAAATCTGCACAGGGAAGGTAAACAATTTACACTTAAAATAAAACTGAAGTAGTCACTAATCTCAGGTACTCAGGAGCGTAAATCATATCTGCCAATAAGGCAGTTTTTTTTATACATTTTTAATTATTTTCTCATTTAGCATCCCATCTTTTTACGTAATTCTAGAAAAATAATAAAAAACCTGCCTTATCTGCATATTTTCTTGATACAGCACATTTCTTATATATTATTACAATTGTTTTCCTTCAGCAACCCATCTTCTCTATGAAATTCTGGGAAAACATTAAAAATATGCCTAACTCGCAGATTTTACTGATACTTCTGCTCAGTATTTTTGCACAAAATATACTCTTAAGATAAAGCCTTTGCTAATTTTAGACACAGGCATGTAAATAAAATCTGTCAGTAAGACATTTTATAAACATTTTAAGTTCATGTTACTATTTTTTATACTAAAACTATGCATAAACATTCACTACCTTGGGCTTATTGCAATTAGCCTTGATGAAACCAGCCTGTTTGGACAAACAAGCTGCTCATTTTCTAATTAATCTAAAACTGCATAGGCTGATTGCAGTGAGCCAGAAAAAAAAATCAAGCTGATGGGAAATAACTGGTCATTTTCCAACTAGCCTGAAGTGACGTAGGCTCTTTGTAATGAGCCTAAAAAATATATCAGGCTGGTTGAAATATGGCAGATCATTCTCCCACTAGGCTCTTTGCAGAGCCAAATTTCTCAATTAGCCTATGACAAATACATCAGATTGTTGCATCGTTGTTTTAAGAAGCTTGTTAGGTTTTATCTGTTATTTTTTTAAAATTTAATAATTGCCACAAATATATAATTTATTAAATAATCACTTTTATAAAAATTATATTAAGGTTGTTTGTTCTCTCTCTCTTTTCTTTCTTTTTATTTATTTATTTATTTGCCTGCTCAACAAAATAAATCATTTTACTTATTCACAAGCTTTTTTTTTTTTTTTTTTTTGCGATTCTGTTTCCTTGAAATTTTCTGATATTAACATTTATGTGTTTTAGAATCAAATAGTATTTAATATTTTTCTATGCATTTAATATATGTTAGATATTGTTAGTTTAATATATGTCCTGAGTTATAGCCATTATTACCCATTTATTACCATTTTGCCATTGTCATATCTGGAAAAACAGTTTAAAACAGGTACTTAAATGCTATTTTATGAAAGAATTGTTACTGTCATAGAAAAACGCAAAATGCTATTTAAGTCTTATGCACTTAAATAAGAACATCTGCAAGTTTCATTTCTTTACCATTGAAAATAATTTTGTAAATGTGAAAAAAAAAGAACTGAGTTTAGATTTCAGACCAGACTTAAAAGAAACGACTGTCACATTCTATTAACAAAGATATATTAGTGTAGTCTGTGGCCAATTTGTTCAAAATCGAGATTAGTACATATTATAGAATACTTATATTGGGATTAACTAAACTTCAGTTCATTTCTTGTTTGTCATTATAAACTGCTTGCATAAAAATTAAAATTTAATTATTTTTAAACTTTGAATTTTATTTTCCTATTTAATTATTTTAATTTTACATTTCATTTAGGTTGAAAATATGGGAGGAATGGCAAAAGCAGTTGTGAGTGGTATGCCTAAGCTTAGAATAGAAGAATGTGCTGCAAAAAAACAGGCTAGAATTGATAGTGGAAAAGGTACACAATATCATTAGTTTCTTTTTTAAGTGTATAGTTGAATAAAAATATGATTAAAGCAAAAAAAATTAAAAAATATAATTATAAAGTTTTGTAGGAACATGAAATATGTTTTAAAAAGCTAAAGTTTATTAATAGTAATTTTACTGTGAAATATTTTGTGAAAAGTATTTGAAAATGGAATTGGAAATTATTAGGTTATTTCTAATATTGGCTTCATTAATTGATTATAGATAAATTGCTTTAACAAAAATTATTATTTTGCTACTAGCTTTGTTAACCGAGTTATAAAACACATTTCAATTTTATTTGTTTGTATGATTCCTCCTTTAATTTTTAGTTACAGTTTTCAAAAACCATTATGAATTTATTTACAGTTCATTTTTGTAAATATCTTAAATGAGTATATATTAAATACTGTTATTTAATTCTTAGGCCAAGATAACAAGGTGGCTATAGAAAAGACTTGAACTCATTGGCATCCACCAAAGATTTAATTGTATCTAATTAAAGCACCATCTTTCTAAAATATTCAGTAATTTGTTATTATTAGAAAAAAATGGGTAGTGGTAATCAATTTGGGACCCTTTATTATTGGGAACATATGCATTTTTATTATATGCCTATAATAAAAAATTTTTTTGAAGAAAAGTGCTTTTATTACTTTTTTGTGTTCTTGGTATTTTTTAAAAAGATAATTATTTCCTGAATTTAAGATGAAATATTACCAAGCTATTGATTTTATTTTCTGTATAATTATATTTTTTATTTGTATATTATGGTAACTTTGTCTACAAATTTTAGAGGTTATTGTTGGAGTAAACAAGTATAAAAAAGATAAAGAAGATCCAATTGATGTTTTGGTTATTGATAATACTAAAGTACGTGCTCATCAGATTGAAAAACTAAACAAGATCAGAGCTACAAGGGATTCTAATCGTGTAATTATTATTTCTTTCCAATTTAATATTTTTTATTTGATATATATGTTCTCTTGAAGTATTTTTTTCCTCCCTTAAAGCAATCTAAATTGTTGATTGTATTGTGTAAAGTAAAATTCTGGAAAACTTTTTCAGTTTTAAATTTACAAAGTTAAAAATGTGGCCACTGAAATGTGTGTTATTTTTATTGCTAAAAAGTTGAGTTTAAAAACACATACATAATTATGTCTGGATAAAACTAAAATTCAATAAAATAATATTAAACTACAGGCTTGTGATCATACTACTGATGAGGTGTACGTAAGTACACGAAACCCCTAACCATTTGTAATTTAATTGTTTATATGTATGTTTTTAACATTAAAAGTCTGTAGTTTAATATTATTTTATTGTAAATAGTTGAGGTTTACTAATGGATAACTCTATGTTAAAGCATTGATTGTACTCAAGGATATCTATCATATAAAACTTTACTGAAAACTAGAAAATAAGAAAAACTAAGTTATCAACATAGTTTGAGGAGTAAATTTTTTGTGCATTCTTTCTTTCCTTTAATTGCATTTTACATAGTGTCATATATTATAGTTTAAATTTACACAGCATAATATTTCAAGCTAGAAAATATCAAACACTGATTAAATAATTATTTCATTTGTATAAAACAAAGTTTTTATCGAATCACATAAATGACTACTACATGTTGGTATCTAAGGTACTTTTCTTTATAGTGTGTATACTGTCAACACATAAAGCATCAGTTCGTTAGTCATTACAACATTCATTAGTCTTTCTTTTATTAGAAAACACAAAGAGGGGGTTATAATATGAAACTTTTTAAATATACTTTAGATGAAATTGACCTTTGTATTTTATTAATGTTTGCTCAAATGGTATGGGATGTCAGGAAAATTTATATGGACTGGAAAAGTCAGGAAAATTTGAAAATTCTGAGTAAAAGTTAGAAAATTTTGAAACTTTCAAGAAAAAGAAATAGGAAAATGTTTCTTATAAAACTAAGGATTTAAAATTGCAGTGCCATTAAAATCAAATTTTCTCTTCATAAGTACTGTAAAGGGTACTTCAACCTCTCTTTCAAAAAAATTTGTTTATCCACTTTTTCAGTACTTCTTTGTAACTCAGAAATTTTCATTTCCAGTTTCACTGAAACTTTCTACTGAATGTTATAAGATTGATTAGGTGTTTCACTGTTTAATTATATTTGTTTGGGAACTGGACATTTAATTTATTGAATATTTATTATTTGTATTAAAATGTGTCAAAGCAATCTGTATTTAACTGTGACTGATGTGATAAAGAATTTCATCCTGATTAGACAAAATGAATAGAACCATATGCTAAAAGTGTGTATCTGCAAAATGTTTAGCATGTGAAATGTTCAACAATTTGTAAATTTTGCAAAAAATTATGCAAAAAATCAGTAATTTGTGCTTCAGAATCAGTTGTGAAAGTTCCACTCTCAAATCCCCAACTTTTATGATTTTTTGTGCAAAATCTCAATACCTGGAATTATTATTATTTTTTTATTGGTATGGAAAACCTGAAAAAGTCAGGGAAATTCGTCGCTGATCTGGAATAGACACCCTGATAAAACTGTACCTCATCACATATAAAATTCTAGACATTTAGCATTTTCAATAATTCAAAAAACTAATCAATAATTCAAAATTCTACATATTGATTTTAACCATACAAATGAAAACCAATTTTATTCTATTTAAATAGGTGCAAGAAGTTTTAAATGCTATTACAGAATGTGCTAAGACTGGAAAAGGTAATCTTTTAGAGCTTGCTGTAGCTGCTGCCAGGGAAAGAGCAACTGTCGGTGAGATAACACAAGCAATGGAAGTTGTGAGTTTTTTACATATATATTTTTATGAATGCTGTAATTTCATATAAATATGTGTTATTGAGAAATTATTTCTTTATTCATATTTTATGAGCTTACAAAATTTGTCTGTAATTTTCCAATATAGTTGAAAAGTGTTTATGACTTTGGTTTGTTTGCCATCTGTCTGTGTTCTAACAATTGTAAATATATTCAGATTGCATGTAATTTTTATATGTTATTGAGGTTCATTATAGAATGTTTGTATTGGAAATGAAGTGTGCAGCATTTATAGTTCATTTACAGGGACACACAAAAGAATTCTATTACGTTATGGTTTATGGGGAAAATCATTTGTGGTGTATTTTAATGATGTTACAATTACAATATTTTAAAACATAATGGAATTGATATGTATCACTGACGTCTACTTCAAGATGTCTTCTGTGGAGTATAACATAAGTAACATTTGTAGTTTGTTTACAGGGACACACAAAAGAATTCTGTTACATTATGATCTATGAAGAAAAATCATTTTTGGTGTATTTTAATGATGCTACTAGGCTTCAAACATATTGAATTGATATGGATCACTGAGGTGCACTACAACATATTTTCCATAGATTATGGAATGCATAATATTTATTGTTTATTTACGGAGATACATAATTTTTTTTGTTATAGAACTAATTATGATTGAAAATTGCTGGAAGTGCATTTTTAACTGTACATGTATTGTTAAACTTAACTAATTTTTAATATATTCTGTTGTGTGCATAAATTCTATAGATCATGGCTGCAGAGCCAGCCCTGCAACATGAAAGAATTCAGACACATTACCATACATGGACAATTGCTAAAATTGGATTTTTTTCGTGTTTCTTAGATAGTTCATTTAGCTATCTCATTTCATTGTATGAAAAAAAAAGAGAAATTTCTTAACAATATTCCGATAGAGTTGTCGTAATCTATTCTGGGTGCATGATTTTTCGTTCTTGTTTAATTAATTTTTGTTTTAATATGTTTGTAATTAATTAATTTTTGCTGAATTGAACTGAGAAAAAAAATAGATAACAAGCATTAGTATTTTTTAGTCATATTTGATCTAAAAAATTTCATGGAGCCATGAAAACTGCCTGCTTGAAGTATGATCGCCATTCATAAATTGGAAGTGTTAAAAAAATCTAATTTCAGGGATAAAATTGTTAGGAGATGATTAGTTTAGCGCAGGGATGCACAACCTATGGCCCGCGGGCCAAAAGTGGCCCGCGATGCCTGTTTCGTTGGCCCGCCAATCCCAAAATAGATTAGTTTTTTTTTTCAATTAAAAGCTTACATGTTTTTACTTAATTTTGCAACTGAGAACTGCTTGCGTTTTTAAAATCAAAACAATCGCCATCTTGATTGACTGGTTGGATGACGCGATAAAAGCATGCTATTTGTAACTTGCACGTATTCAACTGTCAAGTTGCGATATATCGGCACTTCTTTAAGATCGACAGAGAGAAATTCGATGCGAGCGCATCGCATCTACAATGAGACTAAAACTGAGCTCTGAGTGTCTAGTGGCTGAAGGAATGTATCTTCTCAACTCTACGTTTATCTTTGGAATGCTTGCCGGTCTGCAGTCGGTTGATGTTTATTACTTGTAGATGGCAAAATGAGCAGTGAAAAAAGAAAAGGCGATTTTCCGAATCGAAAATTTGTTGATTCGTGGATGGATAAGTACTGTTTTATTAATCATAATGGTCGGATTATTTGTCTTTTGTGCTATTCTACTATAGCTGTAGCCAAGGAATATAATGTGAAACGACATTATGGGACACTATTCAAGGATATGAACGATCAGTAAAAATTGAACATCTGAAGAAATCTTTGATAAACCAGACCAGTTATTTTCAAAAACAGACATCTGAATTGGATTCCTGCGTTGAGGTAACCCTGAATATTGCCCAGCTGATCGCTAAACGTGGAAAACCGTTTACTGATGGTGATTTTGTGAAAGATTGCTTGTTAATTGCTTCGGAGAAACTTTGTCCCGAAACAACAAATAAATTAAAAAATTTAAGTTTGAATAGAATGACTGTTCAGAGAAGAATTCAACAATTAAGTGAAGACATTGTAGATCAAGTAAAGCTTGCTGCTTCACATTTTGAATATTTTTCACTTGTTGCTGACGAATCTACCGACATTACCTCAACAGCCCAACTCCTTGTTTTCATTCGAGGTATTAACAAGGATTTCTGCATTACAGAACTTCTTGGAATGTACCCTATGAAAGGCCAAACAACTGGCAAAGAACTTCTTCACAGCTTATTAGAATTATGTAATGGAGCTGCTTTGAATATGGAGAAAATTGTTAGCATTACAACAGATGGAGCACGATCAATGACTGGTGGAATTATTGGAATGATAACTCTGCTAAAAGAACATCTGGGAGAACGTGAAATGGAGTTACTTCAATATCACTGCATCATACACCAACAAAATTTGTGTGCCAAAGAATTAGGTTATGAACAGCTAATGAAGCGTGTTTGTGAAGCAATCAACTTTATTCGTAGTAGTGCATTGCGGCACAGAGAATTTAAAGAATTTTTGGCTGAATTTGAGGATATTCCTAGTGATGTTGTGTACTATACAGAAGTAAGGTGGCTCAGTCGTGGAAAAGCACTTAAGCATTTTATGGAATTATTTGATAAAATTATTACGTTTCTCAAGGAGCGTGGAAGGGAAACCAGGCGCTTGGAAGAATCCAGTTTTCAGTGTGATTCAGCATTTTTAACTGATATTACAAGTCATTTAAATGAATTGAACATCAACTACAAGGAAAGAACCAATTCATCTTTCAGTTGGTAAACAATGTAAATCCTTTTAAAAGAAAGTTAGTGTTATTTCAACAACAGTTACGGGTAAAAAATTTTGCTCATTTCCCATATTGCAAAAAAATGAAAGAAAAATTTCCAAAGATGAAAATGGATTACGAAGATCAGGTAAAAATTTTAATCAATTCATTCCATGATAGATTTTTAGACTTTGAAAAATGCCATTGTCAAATTGAGTTATTTTCAAATCCATTTACAGTAGATGTCAATTTGGCACCTGAAAATGCTCAATTAGAGCTCATTGACTTACAGAGCTCAGACTTTCATAAAAATGAATTCAAAGAAAAGTCATTGCTTGAATTTTATAGGAATTTGCCTAATGAATTTTCCTATTTAAAACGCAATGCATCTATGTATGCAACTATGTTTGGAAGCACCTACATATGTGAACAATCTTTTTCTATGATGACTGTCAACGAATCAAAGACTAGAAACCGACTAACTGATGAAAACCTTTCAGCCGTTTTACATATTGCTACTGCAACTTTAGAACCAAACATAACAAAAATAGCTTCAAAAATACAATCCCAACCATCACATTAATTGTCTCGTCTGTGAAATAATTATGTATGTATATTTGGCTTATTAAAATTAATTTATAAATGTATATATATATTCAGAATTGAGTATGTTTTCATCAAAGTGGTATATTGACTTTTTATATTAGATTAGAAAAAAAAAATGTGTTTATAAATGCAACGCTACATTGGCCCCAGGTAAGGTACTTTTTCTTTTTTTTGGCCCGCGGGTTGAAAAAGGTTGTGCACCCCTGGTTTAGCGGATACAAATAAGATATTTGTATGGGACTCACTGTAATCAATGATGTTGCGAGCCTTTTGGAATTCTGAGTGCCTGACACTTTCAAAAACCTGGTTCTTTTTTGCAAAAGTTGCTGCTTTTTATAGAACTATGGTAAATATAACATATTGAATACAAAATATGCCTCTTGGAAAAAATTTGCATGTTGAAGGACTTATCATATTCTTTATGCATATTTTCTCCAATTTTTTGCTTAAATAATGCGCTATAGTGCATCTTTTGCATCACTGATAATAAAGAAATAATTTTTCTTTTAATCGACTCACAATATTTTAATTCAAAAGTGACTCTTCGACTGACAGCCTAGTTCAAATAACATTAAAAATGCAATCTTAATAGTATGTTAATATGTATTTTTGATTACATGATATCATGTTTATCAAGGAGTGAAAATTTAAAAAATAGATGCACTAATATAAAAATAGCAGCAAGAAAATTTAGAGGATCATGATTATTTGATAAAATGGAATAACACATGTAAAATCTTAAGAAAAAAAAAATCAGTTTAAAATTTTTTGAATTGAAACTGAAATAGAAAATTCCTGTAACAAACTTGCTGTTTAAAAAAAAAAAAAATTAAGGCTGACTTTTAATCAAGTTATGTTGTTTCATTTATAATCTCAGAATAGTTTATATTTACTCATTGCATAAAAATTTCATAAAAGTTCATTTTCTTATACTTTTATTTTCTGTTGTTAAAATAATTTGGATTTTAATATAATTAATTAGTTATTTTATTAATAAATATTTCAGGTATTTGGTAGGCATGTTGCAGCAGATCGATTAGTTTCTGGTGCTTATAAATCAGAATATGGTGATGCAGAAGAAATTGAAGCTGTTAGAAAAAGAGTTGAGGTAATTTTAGATAAAACATATTGTTTTTCAGAGGTTCCAAATCTTTTGATTTAAGATGCGACTTAGGGTGATGTTGACCAATTTTTTGAATTTCACAAAAGGAAAAGTTAAGTATGAAGACTTGAAATCTCTTTATAATTTGGCTTAAAGAAGGAACCCAATTAAATATTTTGTAAGTTTAATCTTGAAGTTGTTCTTCCATCCATCCATATGTTTGTACATATTTTATAGGCCACAATAACTTTGAAAATAAATAAATAAATAAATCAACTTCAGAGTTTCAGAGTTCTCAAACCAAATGCTTTTAAAGAAAAGTTTATAAAATTTCCTTTAAAAGCATTTGGTTTGAGTTTAGTCGCGAGGGCTCCCCCAAAGTTAAAGACGGTTTTGCCACGAGAATTGATCCTGTCAGTAAGAGTGACCTTTCGGGTGTTTATGTTATTCCATTTATTAGGGAGGGGGTGTTAGAAATTATTATGTTGGTATGACACAGAGGAAATTCAATGTTGGATGTAAGGAGCATATTTCAGATATTAAGTATGGGAGAGGGAATACTGCCTTATCAAGGTTAAATAATAGAGAGAGCATCAACATCCTATTTAATGAAGCTAAATTGATTTATTGTTCCAGTTTTTATTTTCAACTTTTTGTGAGGGAATCTATTGAAATTTATTTAAGAAGCTCGAAAGCATGTAATGATATGTTGTTTTTTAATATTCCGAAAATTTGGGTTGAGTGGTTGAATAATAATGGGATGCGGTCTGTAGATGAATCTAAGAGCGGTGTTAAAATTAAAAGTATAGAGGGCGTTGTACCTTCTTTCACATAATGACTGTTCAGACTCTCTGGTTTTTAATTTTTAATTAATTTAATCTCTCGTTTTTTATGTACATTGTATTTGTAGTTTGTATATATTCTGATGACGATTTGATGAACAAATCGAAACATGTAAATTTTAAATTTTAACATCTTTAAGATTTATGTTGACGTCTTTTAAGCAAAATAAAAAGTGTTTTTAGTGTATATTTAAATGTCAAAGCTTTTACATCATAAAAATAAAAACTAATTGTCACTGGATGCATTGAGTGTCATTGTTCAATCTGTAGTGTCCAATCAATAGTGTTTTGTGGTTTTATTTATTGAAGGTAATATTACTTACATGTTTCATGACATAAAAGTATTGGAAATCACCAGTAAAAAACGAGTGTGTGTGCTATTCTTAGCATTTATGTGTACAAGATGTATTTTCGTACAAAATCGAAGATGCTATACAACTCTGTAATTGATTGTTTTCCTGTGTTTCATATAGTTTTTGAGATACATACATTAATTCCTTCACAAGAAGCATCCTTTATAGAATTTTTCATCTTTTATCATTAGTTTTTCAAAAGAGAAATTTTTGACTAATTGCAAAAATGCTCTGATTAAATAAGGCCAAATTGACAATTAAAAATTACTGATAGGAATAATCAAGGATCTTGAGCACCGTTTATGTGACATATATGTGCTGCTTGTTGTGAAGGGGTTAACTCCTGAATTATTTGTTAGAGTGTATTGTGATAAATCTCATTGAAAAAAAAAAACTCATGGCCTTTTACTACATCTAAACATTGTTTTTATTACTATAACTGTCACCGTTCGGAAGTTAAGGGGGGTGAATACCCTGCATATATAATCGATTTTACTGCATATACAAAATATATTGGTATAATGATAAGAAAGGAAGTACATAAAAAACTATAAACTATTTTAAATTCATTTCTGTTTTTAGTATTGCAGCATTATGTTAAATAATATCAGATCATAATCAGTCATCATCTGACTCACAAAAAGAAAATAGACATTAAGGAACATGACAAGTCATTGGGCCATTTACAAATTGACATGTCATTAACCTGAGTTCTCCCTATCTGATATTTTCTGCATTTATTTTTCTAATTTGGGAAAGAAATTTTAATATATCATTGATCAAAGTATCACAAGTTTATTTTTTCATGAAATGAGTTGAGATAACCATTAATATATAATTTTTTGAGGTTTTTCAAAAAGTCTTCTTTTGTTTATTGCAAATATGTTTTTACTTTTTTCTATCTTTACAAGAAGAAAGTATTAGATTCATGAAAAATTCCGACTTTTGGTTTTTGACGGATTTATATGTTTTAGAAAGTCTTGAACACAATTTGACTGTTTTTAGGAAATATCTGTCTGTATATGATAAAAATTTGTGGGAGTTCTATCTCAAGAACTAATGCATGGAATTTAATAAAACTTTAGATTCAGTTAGAGATCTTGATATAAATTGGTGCTGATTAGTTCCTGGTGTAAATCGCCCAACAGGCAGCGCTGTTACGCTGCATTTTTCACGATTTCTGAAATAGCTGTACTTCATGAACTAATCCATGCATTTTCATCAAACTTCAGGTTCAATTAGACTTTGACATAAGTTGTTGCTGATTAGGTTTTGGTGTAAATTGCCTAACAGGTGGCACTGTATGCTGCATTTTTCAGAATTTACATGATTTTAGCGATAGTCATATCTCAAGAACAAATGCATGGAATTTCACCAAACTTTAGATTCATTTAGACCTTCATATAAATTGGTGCTGATTAGTTTTTGGGGTAAATCTTCCTACAGGTGGCATTGCTATGCTGTATTTTTTACGATTTCTGCCATAGCTCTATCTCAAAAACTAATGCATGGATTTTTAGTAAACTTCAGATTCAGTTAGATGTTGACATAATTTGTTGCTGATTAGGTTTTTGTGTAATTCGCTCAACAGGTGGTGCTGCTATGCTGCATTTTTCAGGATTTGACTGTTTTAGCAATAGTCATAGCTGAAGAACTTATGTACAAAATTTCATCAAACTTCATATTTTGTTAGACCTTGACATAAGTTGTTGCTGATTAGGTTTTTGTGTAAATTATATTACAGGTGGTGCTGCTATGCTGTATTTTTTAATTCTAAAATACATAATAAATATAAATATATGCTTTTTGAAGTATTAACATGTATGACATAGAAGAAAGTTTTGGGATTGGTACATTCGACTAGTTTGTATTTGAATTTGATTAGTTGCATAGAACATGTTCTTACTACAAGTATAAGGATAGTTGGAGGTCCAAATTTTTTAAACTTAAGAATTTTCCTTTTTATTTTATTTATTAAATTAGAATGAGAAATATTTCATTTTATGACTCTTTTCCGAATTTTTGCATTAATCTCTGTTATTTCAATAATGGCATTATGTCAAGTTCCCAAAATATTATAAAAATGCTTTTGCTTAATTTTTTGTAACGATATTAAAATTTTATATGTTCTTAAATGAAGAAAACATTCTTATAACTTCATATTAACTTGTTTAATTTTATCCATACCAGTTTATTTGCAAAAATTGAATTTATTCTGAATCAGACTTTATTTTTATAATATAGAAGATAGTGAATATTATGTTTACTTATACATTCAAAATAATCTATATTTGGAGTTATAAATTACGGCTATGGCTGAAAAATGCATTTAAGGTGTAATTGATCAAGAAAATTTAATAAAGAACTACACTGTTGAACTATTAGATAAATCACTTCTTTCTGAATAAAAGTACTTGAATTTTGCAATAAAAGTAGGAATTTTTATGTCCATTTGGACTTTCAAAGTAAGTTAGAAAAATAAACAAAATAACCGTGTTTTTCAAATTCGGACAAATTACTAGTGCAGTTGACATTTTAGTAATCCAGTAATTGACCAGCCTTTTATCTATATAAATAATTATTTAAAAAAAAATTACATAAAAAAAAACATAAATGAACTGCATGGCTCAATTATGATCGAGGATAATTAAATTGAACTTAATATAAAACAAATTGCAAACACACCATAATTTTGTTCCTAATAGAAGGAGCTCACTTTTTAAAGATTTGTGGTAAGCTTTCTAATTAATGAATTTTAATATCCAATCACAGCTTAAGTTACAACTGTAACTTGTAATAATGCATTTCATTGGATGTTATATACATTTTCTACCAACCAAAATAATATATTTGTGCATTCCCACAGTTTTGTGTCTCTGTAATCAATTACTGGTGCACTCACCCTATTTGGGTTCTAAAGTAGACCCGTATCCTTTTTATATGCTATTTTTATGCATGCTCACAGATTTTGTTAAACAGCTAAAATTTTGTTTGTTTTTACATATAAAATTTTTTTGTTTATATTAAACAATAGAGTGAAATTGTTTTATTTCTTTCAGTTGTTTTTGGAGGAAGAAGGCCGAAGACCTCGAGTATTAGTTGCTAAAATGGGACAAGATGGTCATGATCGAGGTGCGAAAGTTATTGCTACTGGATTTTCTGATTTGGGATTTGATATTGATGTTGGACCTTTATTTAGAGTGAGTTATTTAATGGTGAAACTATTTATTTTAGATAAATTAATAGTATTTGATACTTTGTTGATTATTTAGCCTAAACAAGTTTACGTCAAATACTGCCCTAATGAATAATTTTTTTGATTAAAATTTTAATATTGTTCGATGTTGAAATATGAGAAGATATTTTAAAAACTAGTTGAATAAATGGTGTTTTAAAGCTAGAATTTTATTTTTTTGGTTTTGGTTTAGTCTATATAACAATATATGTATGTACCGAATATGCAATAGTATGGAAGTATGTCGACGAAATATATATTGTAATTTTAAACTTTATTAAACATGTTTGGATCAAGTAACGGTGCTTAGAAAGTTAAAGTTACATTCCAGTTTTACAAATAGATAGTTTTACTATAGGTTTTAGTTCATTGTTCTGTGAATTTTTAAAGAAATAGCAAACTCTTTTTAACATTTTCCAGAATTTAAAACATATTTATTTTGCAACAAATGAATAAGCTTAGAGGCATTACAAATCAATTTATTCAATCTTTAGATCAATATTTTACAGAAAAAAAAAATGTTTTATATTGCAAGATACTGTTTGTTTCTCTCTCAAAAAAAAAAAAAAGAAAAAGAGCAGAATATTGGTCCGAAACATCAAATTCATTTACGTCAGTTATATGAAACAATATTAGAAATGACAAATTTTGAATAGATATGTAAATAAAAAACATTTGTTTGGATATATCTATATTATAAAGGACAAATGTGTCCATGTGTAACGCTGACGTCATTTTGTGAATGGCAACACTTGACGATGAAATTTCGGTTTTGTGATTTTTAGTACTGAAATTTTTTTTAATCTCTAAACATCACACATTTTCAATTTTTACACTGTTATATATAGAGAAAAAAAATCTAATTTCAAATACAATTTGTTTGAAAATTGTATTGCAATTTACTCATTTATTATAGTATTTAAATTAAATTTTAAACATGATTTTTTTTTATCTATCTCTGTCGCTTGCAGACGATTACAAAATATTAATCCTTTTGCACTTTAAATAATATAACAAGTTCAGCATTTGTTTCCAGCTAATATTCAATAACGAAATTAAAACTTCATTAAGCAATCAATAAAATAGTGTAAATAAAACACAAATTTAAGGACATGTAATTAAAATAAGTGCTTAAAACCGCTGAAATTATCAGAATAAAATTTTTTTTTGTAGATAACAAAATTTTTAGCGATTTCTTCAGCTATTAACTTCTGGCACGAGGCCAATATGAAATTACCACTTTTAATAAATTTCAAAATTTTATTTGAATATATAATTGACATATTTCATATATAAAAATGTTTTTTAGTGTTGTTAGGGGGCAATCTGAAAAAAATTATTAAATGTAAAAAATCTATAAATAGTTTAAAAAAAAATGGGTTTCTCATATATTCTCTATCTTGGGAAGCCCGGGTTGGATGCCCTAGTGATTAATAAAGTAACAAAGAAATAAATATGATATTACTGACTACTCTTCCCTTCCCCATAATTCTTCTCATGTAAGTTTTTGACTCAATTTAGAATGCATGAATTTTCTAAAATAAAATTTAATAGTGTAATTTAAAACAAATAATACATTTTTTAAATTATAAAAGAATACATGCAAGTTTAATTAGATAAATCACTTTTATCTTTGTATAATATATTTTAAATATCTAACTTTTTTTATTTGTTTTAGACTCCTGAGGAAGTTGCACAGCAAGCTGTTGATGCAGATGTGCATGCTGTGGGAGTAAGCAGTTTAGCTGCTGGTCATAGAACTTTAGTTCCTCAACTAGCTAAAGCATTAAAAGATCTGAACAGAGAGTAAGTAATACCAAGTAACATAACTTCTTATCATAAATATCATATTTACTCGAATATGACTCACTTTTTTCTTCCAAATTCGAAATTTTTATAACTGGGTGAGTCTTGCGATCGAATACAATTAGAAATACTCTAAAATTAGATGTATGTGGTATTATATATTGGGAAGCTTATTTATTTCTTCCTCCTATCCCTGTTGGGACAACATAAATTCAACACTTTTCTTAGCTGACGAACTTTCCTTACCATTCTGTCTTAGATTTCATTTTTTTATATATCATTTTCAAGGAATATGTAACCAATTCTGTTAAAAACATGTTTTGAGAAAACAGAACTGATCTAGAAATAATTTCTCTATTTCTATCACTTAATATATACATAAACAGACCTTTTAAAGGAACAATTTGTTCATAATACATAGCTTACTTCAAGAAACACAGAACTAACAATAACTGGAAGTTAAAAAAAAAAAATGTTTAAAATTAATACGACAATACTATCTTAACTTTAAATACCAGTCCCAACTAGTGTTTAACTTTGATTTTTTTTTAACATAACTGTTGATCCCATTGAGATCCCACTCTAAAACTTTCAGAATTTAAAATTTATAATATATTACAAAAAACATATAATTTTTTCAAAATTTTTAAATAACACTATTTTAAATTTTTTAAAATTAAATTAATTTTTTTTAAACCAAGCATAGTCAACTTCTATATCAAATTAAACCTTATGATGTTCACTTTAAAACGAGGTGTCAAATAACTCTCTACGACTGATAGAACTTGAGAAATTCAAAATTGAAAACATTTATAGAAGCCAAAAAATGATGAATTTTCGAAATTAAAAAAAGTAATTGTATGAAAATTTACTGAGATAAAAAAATAATAAAAGTTTATTCTCATTTATATCATCAGGGAGAATGATTCCTGTAAGTTTCATCAAAATCTGAAATGGTCAGGTTGAGTCACTGGTTGATTTGACATGGAATGACCCCATTATTTTTGTGTTGCTTAAAATTTAAATCAGGCATAGCCTAAATTTTTACTAAGGAAATCTCTAAAAATCTTACATTGCTTTTGTACTTCACAAACATTAACCATAAAGAAACTGTAGAATCCAGCTATATCCCATTAAAAAAAAAAGGCCCTGTAAAAATGGCATAGCTTCTTCCTCTAAAAACAATAATGAAATGTTTGAAACATTACTATAATCTTATTATTATATCTTAACTTAATGTAACTGAGATGACCAATTATTGAATCATACAACTTCTGTTGTATACATTATGAAGAGCTTCAGTTGACATTGAAGCTTATCATAATGTATATCCTTTGCTTATTAAATCAGTTATTTCAAATTAAATGTTTCCCTTTTCCAGTATAGATACAAAGTATTTTATACATTTCACTGTGTGCTATTAAACAAAGTTATATATATATGTAAAACTTTTGAACTTAAATCAAAAACTAGGTTTAGTATATATAAAAAAAATATTTTTAGTTTACAGAGATACAATTTTTAGTGTGAATTTTTTTACTTTTATTTTTAAATAATATTGTATAATTTACCTTTGAAAGTATGTAAAAATTAAGACAGAACAGTAAACTCTTGATTTTCCTTCTTTGAGTACATTAATTAAAAAAAATTCTCTTTCAATTTTTAAAAATTTATGTTATTTCTATATTTTAAAATATACTTTGTTGATTTACATAAACAATATCAGATGCCAGAATGCTTATATTAAAAAAGTGGGATTTTTTAATATGGCATGTTGCAAAGATGAATGCATGTAAAAGCATTATGTTTGTATTAAAAAAAAAAAATAAATAAACAGAAAAGATTCATATAAATGAAGCCTAGATGAAGCAGCGATTTAGAGAAATGAGTGTAATGGAGATAATGTAGTTTAGTGCTTAGTAGCAGTTTTTCAGTTCTCATGGTGTCAGAATTTTTCTTTGCCATATTCATATCAATGAGCTTTTCTTAAATATTTTAATCATAACTAGTAATGGATTATGACTTTGAAAAAGAAGGAAATAAAACCCTTGGTGAAACTATTAGGTTGTTTAGAAAATACTTTCAATAAAGTTTTATTTGTAAACTCAAAAATCATGATGGTACAAGCATGATAAATTAATTAATATCTATTAATTGTTAATATTGGCAAGCTCAATAGTTACATTTGATTTTGTAATGTAGATAAGACATAATTTGGAATAGTGTTAATTTAAATATCAGATACAGAATTATTTAAAAAAAAATATTTTTTTAAATTTCTTGAATACATGAATTAAATAAGTTTTAATATTCTTACAGGTCTATTACATCAACCCTCTTTACTTTTAGGTCTGTTTAAAATAAAATCTTTTTTTGTTTTAAATAATTCTAACTTATGCATATAAAAATCTAATTTCTATATATTTGTATTGTACTTGAAGCAAAAAACCTCTAAAAGCAGACAGCTCGGATACAAGGAATTTATCCACTTTAAAAGTAAAAGCATACAAAAATATAGGTCTTGAGCAGGGCTTAACAAATGCGGTCGCCACTGGCAACAAAATTTTTTAATCAGGCTTTTTTATGTATTTTTTATTTATTTATATATTTAAAAAAAAAAAAAATTGACCTAAGAAATTTACACAAACCCTTACACCCTCCTTCATCCTTACACGTGCACATCAAGCAGTGATTTTTTTTTCTTCTATCGTACTTTTAATAGAAGAGCTAAGTTTAAAAGGCATTTATTTCCCACCTCGTGCAACAAAAAACGTCATTCTTTTCCGTTATAGCTAGGTAGCATGCCACGTGTTTAGAATGTGGGAAGGGGGGGGGGGGTCTCAATAAAACAGCAAGAAATCGTGATAATTAACCTCTGTGATGGCATCTAAAATTGGATACAATGCTACAAAATGTTCAAGGTCTTTTTTATTGTTTCAAATCAGATTTTTGTATTTTGGAAGTAAAACTGATTAATCAATAACATTTAAGTTAAGTGATTATAAGTAATTCATTTGAAGTAAATCTATAAAACTTAATTAAAATTTCAAGAATAACTAATTTTAATAAAATTAGATAATAGGTATTTTTTAAATATTTCTCCCTCAGTAAAATGCATGGCGTTTTTATTATCTGCACACCACACACATTGCAAAATACATAGGCGCCACCCTGGTTTGTAGACGATTTGTCTAGTCTATATGACGTAGGAGATTGAAGGTTTGCAGAGACTAGCTATTTTTAAAAAAGAAAAAATAATAATTTACAAATATTAAGTATATATTTTTTTTTGTTTGGTAACAATTTATTTTTGTCAGTGAAATCTTTTCCACTGCCTCGTCCCATGGAGCCCTAGAATCTTTTTGCATTTGAATCTTCGTTTTTTTAAATTTTTATGTTATAAGACTGCTGTCTTGAGAAGTACTTTTTATTATAAAGAGTAAAAAACAAAAAAGTATGTTCTTTCTTTAAAAAAAAAAAAAAAAAAAAAAAAGTCATCTGGAATTCATAAAAGTGATAAAGAACAAAATTATGGCAAACAGTCAAAACCAAATGTACCAGGACATATCATGCATTGCATTTCAAAACGGTAAGTTTTTATTTATATTATTATTATTATTTTATTTATCCTCAAATTTTTATCATAGATTGTTGGAACCAAATAACCCCCCCCCCCCATCAAGCCGGCTAATTTCGATTACATAATACGAGCGTGAATGGTTGTTTTAGCAATGCATATTTTACATAGTAACTTTTGAGTTATTTTGCAAAGTTAATTAGTTTTGATAATTCTCATATATGGATTTATTTTACAAGCACGTAAAGTTTTTATTATTTGAGCCAGTTTATGTGTATAAAAAAGATTATTTTTGTACAATTATAGTTGCCTACAATTTCTGTCAAGAGCAGCATCTGTTACTCATCTTAATCACAATCTTAACTTAAAATTCTCATAAGATGTTTCATTATAGATGCTCTAAAGTCCCAAAATATTAAGAAATAAACTTAGAAATTATATTCACGCAAAAGACATTTGTAACTTTTATTTCGAATTTGGCAAATATGAGTTCATCAAATGTACATTTTAAAATAATAAAATCAGAATTAATTGACCGATTTCGACTGGAAAATAAGCAAAAAATTGTTTTACTGTTTCACTATTTCATCAATGCCCCCCTCATCAGATATAGATTTTGGAGTACTCAACTATCCAGACATTTGAAGCATTCGGCATTCAGCATTTCCCGAACTTGCCGGTTAATTCAGCCTTTACAGTATTTTTTTTTTTTTTCAGAGATATATAATTTTGTTAAGTTTCATTAGAAAACTTAGTTTCTATATGTTAAATGTTAGTGTGTTCTTAGTTTATATGTTAGTATATTTATGTACTGTTCTAAAGTATGTAACTAATAATTCTAACCTCTGCTTGTTATTCTTTTTTTTTTAAATCTTTTTTTATGTTTTTTGAAAAACGATGGTTGGGGGAGGGGGGGGGGGGTTGAAGATAAATATTTTTGTACTGGCGACTAGAAATTTTTGCTGGCTACCATATTTTATCAAATTTGTAAAGCCCTGGTCTTGAGATTGAAAAACATTTGATAAATAGAGGTGTATACTATTCAAGAGTGTTCATTATGGAATTTTACCCTATATAACCCCTTCCCCCTGAATTTTCTATTTTGATAAACTAATTATTGTATTATAAAGAATTAATAATGTCGATTAACATGTCTATATACCTGAAATAGTTGGCCTATGTTGAATATGCCAAAAATTGAAATATTACCCAAAATATAACTTTTTAAATCTTTTATTTTAGTTTGTTAATTATTTACTTTATATTTAAAATGACTCTGAGTGATTTTAGATTTCATACTATAGTATAATATTCAATGTTTTTAAAATGTTATGTAAAATATTGTTTATAAATTGGTCCTTCAGGTAAAAAAACTACCAGAAAATATTGAAAGATTTCATATTTTCACTTCTAGGAAAAAAAAATTAAAAAAGAAATACTTAATATTTTGTTTCTTAAGTCGGTGTATTATTAAAAAACTATGATATTTATAAAACAATACCTTAATTTTATCAGTGAAATGTAGAAAGTGATCATTTTTGCATTGAAATGTATAATTTTATAAACACCATTATTTGAACTTCTTAGCTTTTAACTAAAATCTGTTTCACAAAGATTTTTGAATTTAGAATATGAATAGCATTTCTACTTCCTGATTTTTGGTATAGATAATTTTTTATAGTTCTTGAAAATAAGTATAGTTAAAATCAATAGTAACATGTAACAAAGAAATTTTGTAAACATAAAATGCAGACTCTTAACTTAGTTTCTAGATTTTTCAATATTTCTGTATATTAGAAGATAAATATTTTTGTACTGGCGACTAGAAATTTTTGCTGGCTACCATATTTTATCAAATTTGTAAAGCCCTGGTCTTGAGATTGAAAAACATTTGATAAATAGAGGTGTATACTATTCAAGAGTGTTCATTATGGAATTTTACCCTATATAACCCCTTCCCCCTGAATTTTCTATTTTGATAAACTAATTATTGTATTATAAAGAATTAATAATGTCGATTAACATGTCTATATACCTGAAATAGTTGGCCTATGTTGAATATGCCAAAAATTGAAATATTACCCAAAATATAACTTTTTAAATCTTTTATTTTAGTTTGTTAATTATTTACTTTATATTTAAAATGACTCTGAGTGATTTTAGATTTCATACTATAGTATAATATTCAATGTTTTTAAAATGTTATGTAAAATATTGTTTATAAATTGGTCCTTCAGGTAAAAAAACTACCAGAAAATATTGAAAGATTTCATATTTTCACTTCTAGGAAAAAAAAATTAAAAAAGAAATACTTAATATTTTGTTTCTTAAGTCGGTGTATTATTAAAAAACTATGATATTTATAAAACAATACCTTAATTTTATCAGTGAAATGTAGAAAGTGATCATTTTTGCATTGAAATGTATAATTTTATAAACACCATTATTTGAACTTCTTAGCTTTTAACTAAAATCTGTTTCACAAAGATTTTTGAATTTAGAATATGAATAGCATTTCTACTTCCTGATTTTTGGTATAGATAATTTTTTATAGTTCTTGAAAATAAGTATAGTTAAAATCAATAGTAACATGTAACAAAGAAATTTTGTAAACATAAAATGCAGACTCTTAACTTAGTTTCTAGATTTTTCAATATTTCTGTATATTAGAGATTAGTTTTACATTCTTAAATATAGAACCTAGTATAACAAAATTTTAAATTCTAGTCTAAACTAGTAAATTACAGTTTTTCTATTCCTGTTCCAGTAAGTACAATCAATGCAGGTTAGATATGAAATAATTCATTTAATTGTATATTCCAGGGATATTTTGGTCTTTGTTGGTGGTGTAATTCCTCCCCAAGATTATGACTTTCTGTACCAAGCAGGTGCAGCAGCAATATTTGGACCAGGTAAGTTTATTGTTAACCCTTTCAGGACAAATACAATAAGAATGTCATCAAAATGAGTTCATTAAGTATTTACTACTATTGATACTCAAAAGAAAAGAAAAAAAAAAAACAAAGTTGGAAATTGTGCATTAAATGTGACAAATGAGGTGTGTTTGTATTATAACTAGTTTTACATTGTAAAAAAATCATCCTTATTATTTATGTGAAATGAATTATACCCTCTGCTATGAGCGAAATGAGCATGCTTTTTTTCCCTTATTACGTATGCCATGTTTACAGATGCAATTTTTTTTTTTCGACACCAGACAGCACTGCAAATGATTACCTCAATGGTTTAATATTTTTATGACTCATAATAAACGAATCTTTTGTGTTTATTTTCTTTAATGGATTGAGATATTTGGCTTTCAACCTAATTTCAACTCAAGTTATCTCAGAATCTATACATATTTAAATGCAACTCATCTCTCAAACAAACAATTTTTTTGAATGATCTTCCTAAAAATATAACTTTTATGTAATTTTATCCAAAAAAATAATTTTGAATAAAAATGGCCTCCTGGCATATGAAAAAAGAAACAGTTAGCCCGTATTTGCTTTCCTATGATAGGATTTAATAAAATGAAGAAAACTTTTATTAATATTTTTTTAAGGTTTGATTCAATTTTCATAAAATTTGAAATGACTCTACAAAATTCTGCAACGATTATATATATATATATATTACATTTCAAACCAGTCGGTTGGATAGTTTCTGTATATGCAGACAGACGAACAGATCAAATGATGACTATAGGTGCTACATATTTATATAATTACAAATGCACCTAAAAACTGTAGATAAGATATAGTTAACCATATGCTGCAAACAAAATACATTTACCATGGAGACCTTTAGTTTTTTGTAGTTTAGAAAAGACAAACTCAAAATATTTATCATACACATTTCTAAGAGTATATAGTAGACTTAATACAATTTTTCTTCCCTCTACCTACACCGAGAGAGCAAACAAATTGTGACTAATAACTGCAATTCTTGTTTCTTATAGTTAAATAAAATTTGTGAATTTTGGAGTGTGGGCATTAATATTTTTTGGTAAATCCTCTGTCAGACATTGTAAATAATTTTGTTAATCAAAATTACATTTGCTGCCTGTAGATAATTTCATTCTCAGATGCAAAATGCTTTGCATATATTCTAGTCAGGCTTAGCAAATGACACTCACTATGGCAAGTAGAAATCTATACATGGCTGGTAAATGTTTACCTAGCCACTGTGATTGGTGATGAATTAGTCAAAAAATTTTATGAAAGTATCCTGGAGTCATGAAATAGAACCTGTTCCCGGCATTTAGAATTTTATGCTACTGCTTTGCATATGAACAACAGACTACCTGTAATCATAAATAGCCCCCTATTATATTTATTATGTCTGTTAGATCCAGCACATTTTCCAGAATATCACTGAAGGATTGTGAAAAGATAGCTAATATATGTGAATTTTGTAAAATGCTATGACACACAAATTTGATACGGTGTTTGTAGAATATTCCAAATTAAAAATACATGTGTATGGGCAATAAGCTTATAAAGTGCTTGGAAAAAAAAGATTTCCTTAGAATCTTTATGCTGAGGAGGAAAATCTGGAGCACTTCCAAAATACCATCAAACTCATAACTGATATTTGTGGTTCTTATAATCACAGCTCAATGTAAACATTGATTTTTGTCCAGGAATTGAATGAAAACATTTTGAATTCAACTGCATAAAAACCATTTAGATTACGAGTCTTGAATCTTTTAGCCTGAAAGTTATTTGCCACCATAAATTTTGAACGCTAATCTTTATCTAAAATTTGTCATTAAATAAGGCATTTTTCCCCCCAAAATCGGCCACAGATTTATAACCCCTTTTTTAGATGATTTTATGACAATAAAATGCACTAGAGATCCTGTTCACTAGTTTGAACATGGAAGTGCCATGAAAATATGGTGCAAGAAAACTGGTGGTTGCCAAAATAAATCACTGCACATGTAAAACAGCTTTTGTAAACATGTCAATTAAATTTGCATTATACAATATTATTTCACGTTTTCTTTTAAAACAGTAAGTAATGATTTTTGAAATGCATTTATCTCCCTTTGATTTGTGGCTGGAAGTATATTTCCATATCTGTTAAACACTTCTGCTGATATTCAAAATATGATGAATTGTGGATATAAAGATTATATGCAATATTTATTTCAAAAATGATCTTGATTATATTAATTATAATACTTATTTATAAGCACTATGCTATAATTTTTTGTGCAATGTTTTTCTCATAAAGTACATTTAAAGTTTTTATTTATTTGTTTTCTCTAGGTACAAAAATTCCAGCTTGTGCTTTAAAAATTGTTGAACTTATATCTAAGAATACTCAAGAAAAAGAGAAACAGAGAGCCAAATAAATATATATATGTGATAAAGCAAGTTAAGAAATCTCATGTTGAATGTTATAACATTGTTAAATGTTTGCATTTATTTTAAATTTATATTGTTAATTTTTATATTTTGTATAAAATGTTAATCTCCAGAATTTTTAATGTTGAAAATTTGAATAAAAACATTAAATATGTACATTTTATTTTATATCACCAGAATACAATATAAGACGCAATAAAGTACAAAGCATAAGGCATATTTGGCATTAAAAACACACACTTTGTACATTAATGAATAACTTATAATATATTTAATCATCAATAGTATTTTTTATAATTGAATGCACACATTTATATTATACTCACAGAATTTTGAAGCATTTTTTAAATAGAAAGAGGATATAAAAGATGAAAGCATTAGATACAAAGAATTTAGCTCGTTTTGACAAAAAAAAAAAAAAAAAAAAAAAAAAAAACCAAGTACAGTAAAAATTTTAAAAATTACACTGACCTGCTAATAATTTTAAATTATTGTTCTGACATCCTTTTTCTTTAAATTAAAATCTAATTAAAATTATTAAAATATCTATATATAGCTGAACTATTAACTGGCTAAGCATAAGTAATACAACATTTACTTAATTTTATGTTTCTAACTTGTATCTCTTTGAAATTAATATTTATTTTATTTAACTTGGGTTATATTTTGTAGAATGTTTTATTTTCATTCATAAAAGAAAGAAAAATCCTTTAAATAAATATTTCATATTTTCAACAAACTACAAGCTGTTGAAAATTAAAAGAACATTATCACTAAAAAGAAAAAAAAAAATCAAACTTCCTATAAAATGAAATACTAAATATTAATGAATGAACATTCAAAAGTAAAACTATAAAAGACACTAACTGGCAATAAAACTTTATATAGCTAAAACCATCTTATAAGACCATCTTATTTGATTCAACATGATTGAGGACAACTTCTGCAAATATTTATTTTTCCTCAAAGAGATAATTTGAAATTTTATCAACAAATGACAACTAACTTTAAATACTATTTAAAAGCCATAATGGATCCATCACAGTATCAATCTTAAAATATACAGCCAGCATGCAGCAATAATTTATTTTGAAAATGAATGCATTCAAACTTTAATTTGATTTTGTGCTGACACACTATCTTCTAAAACAGTGTCAGAATCAGGCAAGGCAGTGTTAGATTTGAGTTTTGGTTGTGATTTAACAGTATCACTCATTTCCAAGTCAGATTCACTAATCATCCATCCGGCATTTTCAGACTTTATGTAGTTTTCAAATTCTTCTTCCTGAAAATAGAAGTAAAGCCAAAATTAATGTAGAATAAAAATAAGAATATGAATTTTTACATCAGCTCATCAAATGAATAAATGAAAGATTTTAGATAAAAAAACAAAAGTTGGTACTTCCTTTCAATAAAAACATTGGTGCTTTTTAAAATGGTGTTGGCACTATTTAAATTTAAGAAAGTGAGATTTATTCTCAAATGTTACATACAAACATGGGGAAAAAAAAAAAACAGATATAGTATTGCTGCTTATTTAAACACGGTAAACTCTAAGGCAGAATCAATCAGGTATTCCGCCCTAGAATACTGTCTTAAAGTTTATTTTATGTCTGTAGATTATCTGGAACTTGAAAATCTTTTTGCGTTAGACAGATTTACATCTTACACAGAATCCACCTTAGACAAAGTTTACTATACATATTACATAATCATCATTGGATAAATATTGAAGAAATTACTTGTTCGTATGAAACAGTGATTAAGGTGTCAGACAGTGTTTATGAAGATTTTCTTATCAGGTCGATGTCGCTATATATATATATATATAAAAAAACCCCAAAAATCTAACAAAAGAGTATGAATAACACTTAACTGTGATTAATGAGAGATAAATAAAAGTACATTTTATTAGATTTAAGTTTATGACCCATTCTGAGGTATAAAAAAATTTATCAAATAAACACCAATTTTCATTGTATAAGTTAATACATAGAATAATCAATATTAAAATTGTCTTCAATAGCTGAGTCGTAAGTATTTACATCTTGTGATACTTGTTAAACAAATACTTTTGGCTATTTGATATATTTTTGTTTATAATACAGGTCTTGAATATGCGTTAATAAGTATGAAAATCTTGTAAGTTTGTAACATTTTGTTTTTAATAAGTGACTTGCAAGAATTCATAGATGATTTTGTACAAAAAAATAAAACTAAACTAAATATTTCCACCATAAAGTCAATTTTTATATTGTATTGTTCAGACAACATAAATTAATTTCCTCATAAACATTTAAAGATTTAAAAATTGGAAGATAATTAATTAATGTAACAGGGGCTTCAATTACTATAATTTTCAGATAAAAAAAAAAAAAAAAAGTTCACTGTCAAAAGTTGAAATCATTGTATTACAACAATGGTTTATCTTCCATCGAACCTTTTAATTTTTCAAAGGGTGATGATTGTGATTAAACAATTTGAATGATACAAAGTCAGTAGAGAAATAATCTGGACAACAAAAATTACATTTTTCTCTTTAGTTTTGAAACATAGCAGTGTTTTTTCTGTTATATAATTTTCAATTATTATAATTATTCAAGTCAAAGAAATTATATAAATATATAATAAAGAAAACAATTCAACAAAAAGTATTTTATCTAAATGGAAGCGACGAAGTTCTTCAGAAATTGTATTCCAAGTATATTAGAAATGGTAAAGCCTAAGGATGCTATAGAACCCATGTTTAAGATCACTATTGTTATGATTTAAAAATTTAACTCTTAATTTATTCAGTATTTTACATTTAACTTTAACTTATTCTTCAATTTAATTAAATTCATTAAATTCATTTAAATTAATTAAGCTAAATTTCATTTTTGCATTTTAAATCTAACATTCTTTCTAAATTGTTTACTTTTGGTGAAAATATAAATTAATTTCAGAATCTTTCCATTACATATGTTTTAGGATATTTATTCATTCAATTTAATTTACATTTTATTCACTTTGCAATATTAATTAAACTTCATTTCAAATTATCTAAAAAAGAAATATTTATAACTTACTTTTTCTAACTTTTAAATAATATACAGTCTAAAATAAATTATTCCAAAATATAGTGTATTTCCTTTTTAATAATATTGATTAAAAAATTGGTTAATTGTTAATTTTATTCTTTTCAGAAAGTTCAAATTCATTTATTTTAATTCAGGCAAATTCTTTCAGAATAACGAACTTTTCCATATATCATTTCAAAATTTCTAAGTCCAATAATCATTTTTCAAAATTTCTTAATTTAAATATTTTACTTTCAAAAACATATCTGGTGGAAAGAAATTTTAATTTTATTCAGATTGCTAAAATTTCATTTGTTTTCATCCATTAGTTTGGCAGTTATAGATTTTTAATTACTTTCGTTTATTTTATTTTGATCATCGTCGAGATTTGCGATGAGACGCCATTGACAAGCTTTTAGATGTTTCGGGTAAACAAGCAGGCTTTATTTCCTAGTTCCCGCGCATTTGTATCTGGGTCAGTGACTCACGAGAGGCAAGGTCATTATCAGTCCGATTCAAGGTGACAGATAGAAGCTCATAGAACATTCGCAATGACGTGTCGTAGACAGTTAATATTTAACTTTGACCGCGTGGGTGAGCTTCTTCAAAAAATCCATCAGGTGGTGTCACGAGCGCGACAGTTAAGTTTGCAACCGTTGGAAAATGCTGCTGTCTGATTGGATGGAGATTTGAAATAGTAAGTTTTCCAGTATTATCGGAAGCGCCGTGTGAACTCTCTTCTCCACAAAACACGAGCATGTAAAGTACCCTTTTTTCTGAGGCTGCTGGACCTCTGGTCCGGTAGCGGGTAGCGGTAGACAGTGAAGGCATTCCTTTGAGCATCAACGTCTTTGAAATATTCGGTCAATATGGAGACTGGACTGAGACTAGATAAATCATATCTTGATTCTTATAATTTCAACTACAATTTTATAGTCTCATAGTAACAGCTTACTCTAGATGAAAGGACGTTTGCAACTAGAGGATTCTCTATCAGTATGATCATCGTCACGCCAGACAGATCCAGAAGTGAAATTCCGGTTTGACATCGATCTTGGCGAGCAACATCTAATCCAGTCATCCGTATAATATGATAACGTTTGAATCGACCTAGTGACATTTCAATTAATGTCCTGCAAATAAAGTTCCATCATATGCTGTATCCTCCATCATTAACATCTAAATCACTATACTAATGAATTTATCTTCAAAAAAAACTTTCACTCTCTACAAATGAACTTAACGATGGAAAAACTTTCATTCTCTAGACGTCACCTTAATAATTACGTATATATATCTCATCAGAACTGAACTGCAGCATAAATGATCGTATTGAAAACCATAATAATATTCTTATTGATTATAATATAAATCATACCGAAATGAAAATTAATAGTGAAAATGAACTGAAATCTTACATAGTTAATAATATATATACTGTTATGATTTAAAAATTTAACTCTTAATTTATTCAGTATTTTACATTTAACTTTAACTTATTCTTCAATTTAATTAAATTCATTAAATTCATTTAAATTAATTAAGCTAAATTTCATTTTTGCATTTTAAATCTAACATTCTTTCTAAATTGTTTACTTTTGGTGAAAATATAAATTAATTTCAGAATCTTTCCATTACATATGTTTTAGGATATTTATTCATTCAATTTAATTTACATTTTATTCACTTTGCAATATTAATTAAACTTCATTTCAAATTATCTAAAAAAGAAATATTTATAACTTACTTTTTCTAACTTTTAAATAATATACAGTCTAAAATAAATTATTCCAAAATATAGTGTATTTCCTTTTTAATAATATTGATTAAAAAATTGGTTAATTGTTAATTTTATTCTTTTCAGAAAGTTCAAATTCATTTATTTTAATTCAGGCAAATTCTTTCAGAATAACGAACTTTTCCATATATCATTTCAAAATTTCTAAGTCCAATAATCATTTTTCAAAATTTCTTAATTTAAATATTTTACTTTCAAAAACATATCTGGTGGAAAGAAATTTTAATTTTATTCAGATTGCTAAAATTTCATTTGTTTTCATCCATTAGTTTGGCAGTTATAGATTTTTAATTACTTTCGTTTATTTTATTTTGATCATCGTCGAGATTTGCGATGAGACGCCATTGACAAGCTTTTAGATGTTTCGGGTAAACAAGCAGCCTTTATTTCCTAGTTCCCGCGCATTTGTATCTGGGTCAGTGACTCACGAGAGGCAAGGTCATTATCAGTCCGATTCAAGGTGACAGATAGAAGCTCATAGAACATTCGCAATGACGTGTCGTAGACAGTTAATATTTAACTTTGACCGCGTGGGTGAGCTTCTTCAAAAAATCCATCAGGTGGTGTCACGAGCGCGACAGTTAAGTTTGCAACCGTTGGAAAATGCTGCTGTCTGATTGGATGGAGATTTGAAATAGTAAGTTTTCCAGTATTATCGGAAGCGCCGTGTGAACTCTCTTCTCCACAAAACACGAGCATGTAAAGTACCCTTTTTTCTGAGGCTGCTGGACCTCTGGTCCGGTAGCGGGTAGCGGTAGACAGTGAAGGCATTCCTTTGAGCATCAACGTCTTTGAAATATTCGGTCAATATGGAGACTGGACTGAGACTAGATAAATCATATCTTGATTCTTATAATTTCAACTACAATTTTATAGTCTCATAGTAACAGCTTACTCTAGATGAAAGGACGTTTGCAACTAGAGGATTCTCTATCAGTATGATCATCGTCACGCCAGACAGATCCAGAAGTGAAATTCCGGTTTGACATCGATCTTGGCGAGCAACATCTAATCCAGTCATCCGTATAATATGATAACGTTTGAATCGACCTAGTGACATTTCAATTAATGTCCTGCAAATAAAGTTCCATCATATGCTGTATCCTCCATCATTAACATCTAAATCACTATACTAATGAATTTATCTTCAAAAAAAACTTTCACTCTCTACAAATGAACTTAACGATGGAAAAACTTTCATTCTCTAGACGTCACCTTAATAATTACGTATATATATCTCATCAGAACTGAACTGCAGCATAAATGATCGTATTGAAAACCATAATAATATTCTTATTGATTATAATATAAATCATACCGAAATAAAAATTAATAGTGAAAATGAACTGAAATCTTACATAGTTATTGATATAATAAGAATTGTATATATATTATTAAATTAAATATAAAAATATATTTGGTATATGATAGTGATAAAGTGTCATCATTCTCCAGTTATTATAATTTGATCTGTGCATTGATGTGATTATAATAAAATCTGTGTTTCTTTGATCTTGGTGAGTTATCTTTTCTTTTATTTATATTTATGTGTTTCAGCTCTGTTTGAGGCAATAGAAAAAGTTCTAATTCCTAATTTATATAAGTATATTATAACTTAAGAATTAACTTTATGAATTTAACGTAATTTTAAACTTAACTTTTATGGCATCGCATTATGTGCTGCTACTTACGATCATGCCTATAATGGTGTTTGGGGAAAGTGTTGAATATATGTTTTGTCTAAATTTTTAGGTTTTCTGAATCACTCCGGTGCGAGTCGCTGGTGATTCACCCTTTATTAATTTTTTCTTTTATATTCATCACGATCCTCAGATACCGTTATATTTATTGGTGCCGTTGACACAGTCTTTTTCTTGGGTTATTAATATTTATTGGCGCCGTGTACCAGTCACGATTTGGGTTGTGTTCCTATTTATTGGTGCCTTAGACGCAGTCTTCTTCTTGGGTTATCAATATTTATATTTTTCATGCAATAATATGTGATTCTCATTTTTATTATGTTTTACTTATCAAACTTTAATGATTATTATTGTGCCATTTCTGAAACTTATTTTATTTTATTAAGAGTAAACAGTAACATTATTTGAATTTGTCTAGTGGTTGCCGTTGTTAAAATATTTTTGTCTATGATAACAGATATTCAAAATACATTAATTGATTAATTGCAGATAAAATTAACTTTACATAAAAATACTATTACTTTTGAAATAAATTAAACCATTATAAATTTATTCAGTAAAGTAATTTGAAAACGGTAATTTCAACTTAATTTTTCTTTAAGAGTAGATATGGTGATAAAAAATATTAACAATAATTTAAAAAGTATTATTTTCAAATTTAATTTATAATAATAAAAAAAAAAAAATGTAGATGGCAATGTTGGTAGAAATAAATTGGCTCTGATTATTGCTATTTTTCAATGTGTTTGCAGGTAAATAATATGGTACGCTTTTTTTTAATATATATATATGTATTTGGTAATTTCTAATACTGGCAATATTAAATTATTTATATTAAAATTATAAATATTATAAATTATTAAACATTTTATAATTGATTTAAAAGAAATCAGACTGATGAAATTTATTTTATTCATATAAAGTTTTAAATTTAAAAAAAAAAAAAAAAAAAAAAAAAATTTTTTTGATATAGCATCTAGAATGTTGGAAGTAATTGTATTGTGTGGAATATAAACTTGTGCAATTTTATTTTAAATGTGTACATAAACTTTTTATAGATTATTAAGAATATCTGGTTTAAAATTTGAAATTAATTTTATTTATTTCATATGTGACTCAACTCATTTACAATAATTTTAAAAGTGCAATATTTAAAAATTTTTTAATTTGTTGACTCTCCATTAAAAGATTGATATGATTATATTCTTTAATAGATATTCTGCTACAGGAATTTTAAACAAAAACTATATAAAGTCTAATAAATTTTTTTCTGTCAATTATTTTAACTGAATTTTTTTTTATTTTCAATAATCTCAATAATATTATAATAAAGTTAAATATATAAATGTTCTATTTCAGTGAAAATCAGGTTAGGTAGAATCTTCTGACAAATACTTAAGTAATATTATTTAAAATTAATTATTAAATCTTGGGGAAAAATGGCTTAAAATAATAATTTATTTGCAGAAGCGAAAAGTGGTTTTAATTTTACTTTGACTTTAAAATTCATAAATATTATTTATTAAACTCTAAATACTTCTTTGAATCATAAAAGTGATATTTTGAAATAAAAGATTTTCTTTAAAAAATATTTAAAATAAAATACTATTTATATTTAATTTGAAAAATGGAATATAGATGTTTTCGGAAATTTTATTTGTTTACAAAGAGTTGTAGTAGGAGAATACACACAGAAGGGAAACTCAGCCTGGTATGGGAATTTATAAGGAGGATCCTAGATTCTTCCCCTCTGACAAATCCTTCACGGTAAATCCTTATGACTTAGAGTGAACATTATTAATTTTGAAATTCTGATAGATTTTTGAAACATTTTGGATATAAAATTACTAATTTGAAAAAAAGAAAAACTATGAAAAGTATTTAAAACAAAATTCAATTATTAAACAAATTTGTTAAGATTACCTCATGACACCATTATTCCTTAGAATTGATTTTTTTAACTATAGCAAGTTAAAATTATTCCTCCCTATTATTTTTCATATATTTAAGATATATATAGTTTTAAATTACTAGGAAAGTGCTCTTGCATCTATTGCCACTATAAAGGCACAAGTCAATATTTATATTGTGAAAATCTAATTGTGTTAACCCTTGAGAGTTGTCATTAGTTTGAAATCTCAGGTGGCGAGAAATCCTGAAGCGTTTCTGTCGATCATATAGATTAAATTTAATTTCCTACTTTTGCTTTTGTTTTGTGCTGTCTGGTAAAATTGAAACAATAATTTGTTCCGGATAACATAGGATCCGCACAACATGAGAATGCGCCTCATTGGACCTACTTGTTTTCGGATGATGGTACAGAACTTCAGTGAAAATTTTGATTTTTTTTTCTAAATTCATTTGCTATAGTTCAACTTTATCTTTTCATACTTTAAAATCCTCTATTTGTACAATATATTTTATTTTTTTTAGGTGTCATAGAGATTTTGATTTCGCTGGGGAATAATGTTTAAATTTACTTGTAAATAAAATTCATCATTATGTATATAGAAATGAGTACAGCTCATAATTCCTTAAGGAAAATTAATATGATGAAAATATTTTTTTTTTTGAGACTGGAGAAATGTGATGAAGGATAAATTGTAAATAAAAATAAATGAAAAATCAATCAAAATTGATGTATAAAGAAATATATCAAAAATAATGATTGATAGATGAAAAATAATATAAAATGTCATGAGATTTCAAAATTTTTTCCTTTCCCTCAGGCTGTTATACATAGTAATATTATGATTCGACAGTATCTATCAAATTGAGGCGAATTGTATTTTTTTTTAAAGATTCTTGTGAGTTTAGCTAAATTTGGAGACCAATAGCTGTGCGCAGGCTACTCTAATTTTGGGAATAACAAACAGTTTCTTCCTTTTACAGTGTACACTTTAAAAAATTGTGGATGGCTTATGTATCCAAGAGATACAGTTTTAATCATGACTTGTTTTCCGCCATTGTTGGTAAATACTATGCTGAGAATCGGTAAGTTCCTTTACCACACGAGCAATAGGCGAAGTGTATGAACCATTAAGATATGGTAGTCTCAATGTTTTTCGGCTTTTATTATCCTCAGCAAATCATTTTTACTTTTTAGAAATTAAATTAATTTTACCTATTTCAAAATTTTATAAATCTGCATTTCTACAACTGATTTTCTTTAATAAAATTCCTTTTTACATAACTTTACTGATATATTTTGCGTTGGATTTTGGGTTATTAGGGATATTGTTGATTGGCCGAACAGTATCTTTGGTGATTTGGAGTGTGTGCAAAATTTGGGAGCTCTAAAATGTTTATTTATTCATTTAAGAAATTTTATAGTTTATTTAAAAATCATTGAACAACAATGATTCACAATATTAATTATTTATGTAAAATTTATTTTTATTACTTTTAATTGCAATCTTGGAGAGTCATATTCATTTTTTTTTTCCATAGTCACATATATCTCACTAACTTCTTAGTACACATACCTTGTATTTGTTTTGCAATATAAAATTTATTCTCACATTGTATTTATTTTATAATTAATGTATATTTATTGATTACAACTGTTTCATTCTTATAACTTCAATTTGATGACATCTGTAAATTTTTCATACATATATATACTTACAAGTCACTTGCAGTATCTCTGAATTGGTTTATGTATATAATTCTTCTCGGATTTTTATCACTATTCAATATGTTGTGTTTTGTAAACGGTATAATTTTATTATTTGTTTGTATATTCTGCAAAAGTTAGATGAATTTTTAAATGTGCAATAGATATTTTCTAGAAAGTTTGTATATTACTTATATCATGAAGGTAAATGTCATACTTTAGTGTTTTCAGGTGATTGTTTTGTAATGTTATTATTTCATTTTGCTCTGGTTCGGTTCAGTGTGTCTTATTCAAAATTTTAAAAAAATTTTCAACCCTTTGGCAAAAAATTTTTTTTTTACTCTTTTTTTTTCCATTTTCTGGAGGTAAAATGTTATGATTTAAAAATTTAACTCTTAATTTATTCAGTATTTTACATTTAACTTTAACTTATTCTTCAATTTAATTAAATTCATTAAATTCATTTAAATTAATTAAGCTAAATTTCATTTTTGCATTTTAAATCTAACATTCTTTCTAAATTGTTTACTTTTGGTGAAAATATAAATTAATTTCAGAATCTTTCCATTACATATGTTTTAGGATATTTATTCATTCAATTTAATTTACATTTTATTCACTTTGCAATATTAATTAAACTTCATTTCAAATTATCTAAAAAAGAAATATTTATAACTTACTTTTTCTAACTTTTAAATAATATACAGTCTAAAATAAATTATTCCAAAATATAGTGTATTTCCTTTTTAATAATATTGATTAAAAAATTGGTTAATTGTTAATTTTATTCTTTTCAGAAAGTTCAAATTCATTTATTTTAATTCAGGCAAATTCTTTCAGAATAACGAACTTTTCCATATATCATTTCAAAATTTCTAAGTCCAATAATCATTTTTCAAAATTTCTTAATTTAAATATTTTACTTTCAAAAACATATCTGGTGGAAAGAAATTTTAATTTTATTCAGATTGCTAAAATTTCATTTGTTTTCATCCATTAGTTTGGCAGTTATAGATTTTTAATTACTTTCGTTTATTTTATTTTGATCATCGTCGAGATTTGCGATGAGACGCCATTGACAAGCTTTTAGATGTTTCGGGTAAACAAGCAGCCTTTATTTCCTAGTTCCCGCGCATTTGTATCTGGGTCAGTGACTCACGAGAGGCAAGGTCATTATCAGTCCGATTCAAGGTGACAGATAGAAGCTCATAGAACATTCGCAATGACGTGTCGTAGACAGTTAATATTTAACTTTGACCGCGTGGGTGAGCTTCTTCAAAAAATCCATCAGGTGGTGTCACGAGCGCGACAGTTAAGTTTGCAACCGTTGGAAAATGCTGCTGTCTGATTGGATGGAGATTTGAAATAGTAAGTTTTCCAGTATTATCGGAAGCGCCGTGTGAACTCTCTTCTCCACAAAACACGAGCATGTAAAGTACCCTTTTTTCTGAGGCTGCTGGACCTCTGGTCCGGTAGCGGGTAGCGGTAGACAGTGAAGGCATTCCTTTGAGCATCAACGTCTTTGAAATATTCGGTCAATATGGAGACTGGACTGAGACTAGATAAATCATATCTTGATTCTTATAATTTCAACTACAATTTTATAGTCTCATAGTAACAGCTTACTCTAGATGAAAGGACGTTTGCAACTAGAGGATTCTCTATCAGTATGATCATCGTCACGCCAGACAGATCCAGAAGTGAAATTCCGGTTTGACATCGATCTTGGCGAGCAACATCTAATCCAGTCATCCGTATAATATGATAACGTTTGAATCGACCTAGTGACATTTCAATTAATGTCCTGCAAATAAAGTTCCATCATATGCTGTATCCTCCATCATTAACATCTAAATCACTATACTAATGAATTTATCTTCAAAAAAAACTTTCACTCTCTACAAATGAACTTAACGATGGAAAAACTTTCATTCTCTAGACGTCACCTTAATAATTACGTATATATATCTCATCAGAACTGAACTGCAGCATAAATGATCGTATTGAAAACCATAATAATATTCTTATTGATTATAATATAAATCATACCGAAATTAAAATTAATAGTGAAAATGAACTGAAATCTTACATAGTTATTGATATAATAAGAATTGTATATATATTATTAAATTAAATATAAAAATATATTTGGTATATGATAGTGATAAAGTGTCATCATTCTCCAGTTATTATAATTTGATCTGTGCATTGATGTGATTATAATAAAATCTGTGTTTCTTTGATCTTGGTGAGTTATCTTTTCTTTTATTTATATTTATGTGTTTCAGCTCTGTTTGAGGCAATAGAAAAAGTTCTAATTCCTAATTTATATAAGTATATTATAACTTAAGAATTAACTTTATGAATTTAACGTAATTTTAAACTTAACTTTTATGGCATCGCATTATGTGCTGCTACTTACGATCATGCCTATAATGGTGTTTGGGGAAAGTGTTGAATATATGTTTTGTCTAAATTTTTAGGTTTTCTGAATCACTCCGGTGCGAGTCGCTGGTGATTCACCCTTTATTAATTTTTTCTTTTATATTCATCACGATCCTCAGATACCGTTATAACTATACTACAGCATTGAAATTGTGAAAAGAATAAAACAGTATTTGTAACTTTCTGTTATTGGAAAATTATTTATTGATAATTTTCTTAATAAAGAAAGATCTTTAAATACATAAAGATGAAAACTTTTTTTTTTTTGGATAATATTGTTTTAATAGACATAAAAGAAACTAAAAACTTTTCCTTTTGTGTGTGTGTTCCTTTTATTGTTGCAATATCCCAAATTTTTGGTATTCTGTTAAAAAAAAACACAGCCTCATACTACGAGGGTCGATCTAGAAATAAGGTTCCCATCCAATTTACAAATAGACAACATTGTTTATTCTCATAGAAATTTACATTGTTGGAAAGAAGAAAGTTTTCTCTATTTTTCTACATAATTGCCATCTTTTTCTACGCATTTTTGTAGACGGTGCTCCAATTTCTGTATCCAATGTCGTAGAACTTCGCCGCCAACCCGCTGAGGAAGCGTTTCACCTCTTCTTTGACGTCATCGTCGCCCCGGAAGCGTTGGACACCCAAATGTTCCTTTATCTTGGGATTATCACAAGTGATAATCACTTGTTCCCCAAGATAAAGGAACATTTGGGTGTCCAACGCTTCCGGAGTGACGATGACGTCAAAGAAGATGTGAAACGCTTCATAACGTCATAAATTATGTTTAGCAATCATATGAAATTGATATTTTAGTCTTATTTTATGAATTTAACTAACAGAAAAACCAGAATTTATGTATTGAAAATGAAAAAAATACATAATTCAAGTATATAACCTAAACACAATTGCCCCAGGGCTATCAATAAATATTTAATTGAAAAAACTTTCACAGATTCCCTGAAGATATGCTGCAGGCCAGTGGTGCAGCCAAGGGGGGGGTTTGGGGGTTAAAACCACCCCCCTAGAGCTAAAAAAATTACTATAATTGCCGCTTATATGAATCAAAACAACTAAAGTTAAAATTAAGTTTTTTGGCCTTTCCGCCTTGGCAGAATCCACCGCTTTCTTAAATCAAATTCTATTCAACAATGTGATTCAATTAAACGGCGAAAATTCTACTTAAAACTGTGAAAGCGCATATTACACGCATAGGTTATGTCAAAACTTGATTTTTGGACTGCGTCACTTTGTCGAGACGTCTTATAGTAAAAGATGGGTCATATACTCTCACAGAGACGCTTTGAGTTATATAGTATATAGTGGTCTGTTTCTTAATTGCATTTCTGTCTTTGTTCCACGTTCGAAACAATAACAGATCATCGAATTCCAGAGAAAAAAAAACATACACACTGTAAGTCTATCTCAGTTTCAAGCGGCTTTTTTTGCGTTTTTTGCTCTCAGTTATATCTAAGACCAAGCTATGTGCGTACCCAGGAAAAAAATCTTTGCAAAAGTAAGAATTTAAAAAAAGTACTTAAAGTTATAAAAAGCTATTTTTCGATTATGAGCAGATTTTTGCAATCGGTGTTTCTTTCGAATCATTTGTTTCGTAGGGGGTCCAGGGTTCGGAAAAACTACTTTTTGTTTGTAACGAACTACAACTACTTTATAAAAAATGTAGTTAACTACAACTACAACTACTTATTTTTAAAAGTAGTGACTACAAACTACTTTCCAAAAGTAGTCACTACTTCGCTACTTTAGTAATCATCGCTAATTAAATACACCGCAAACAATTTTTCCCGATAGACCATAATGTAACAGAATTCTTTTGAACATCCCTGTAAGCGAGATATAAATGCTACACATTTCATTTTCAATAGTGAACATTCTATGGTAAACTTCAATAACATATAAAACTTTCATGGCAGTCGGAGTATATTTATGAGAGTTAGAGCATGGACAGACAAACAAAGCAAATTCATAGAACCTTTTTAATTATGTTGGAATTTTTTTTAAAAGAGGAAATTTGAAAACAAAAATTGTAATAATCTTACACATTTATGAGAGTGATGTAGCACAGTAGCGCTTAGAATCCTGCATCGGGACGGGTTACCCGCTTTTACCCAAACCCGACCCAACCCGCCGTTCGGGTCGGCTATATTTTCCCGTTGTGGTTCGGGTTCGGGTCGGATTGACTTCAAATTTTTTGTTGCGGGTCGGGTTGGCTTTCATTCTTTCGGGTTCGGGTTGGCTTTTTGAATTTTGCGGGTCGGGTTCGGGTTGACCCGGTTTTTTAAAAGAATGTCCAAAATATTTTTTCACATTAAAAGTCTATATAAACCGCAGATCACAGTTTCACAAAAGCAAAATGCGTGCCTGTCTGTTTTGTTAATCTTAGAATTCGTATCAGGAAGTTAATATAAACATACTTTTTCAACTACTGGTACGATAATGGTTATAACGAATGCTCCTGCACAGCTGAAACATTTTTGCTGAATAGTTACAATTCTAATTCTTGATACTTCTAATTTTGTTATGGCAAAAAACTGTGTGATCGACAGGAAGACAGGAAACGATTATTTAGCGTTTTGCTTCTTATAGTATTTTGTTATAAATGGAAGTTTTGAAACCGCAACTAATTTTAAAAAAACATTTAAAGATTAAATTTTTAGTTTTATACCGTTTAGAGTCCTGCATCGGGTCAGTTTACCCGCACCCGACCCGACCCGGCTCTAGATTTTTTTTTGTTGTGGGTCGGATTCAGATCGGGTTGACTTCCACTTTTTTACTGTGGATCCGGTTGAATTTCATTATTTCGATTTCGGATCGGTTTCGGGTTGAGTTTTGACTCTAGCGGGTAGGGGTCGGGTTGACCCAAATTTCAAAAGAATGTCCAAAATATTTTTTCAGGTTAAAAATCTATGTACAATAAGACCTCCATTCTGGTTTTTCTTCCGAAAGGCGGCCACCTCTATTTAGCGCCACTTTTTAATTCCTATAATTTATATATTTGAAAACACTTATATCTCTGAATTGCGGCCACCTCTAAATCTAGACACACGTAACATGTGCAGAAGATTTTTTTTACATAGAAATAAAAACAACTTAAAATTTTTGGGGGGGGGGGGGGAGAAGAGTAAATTATGGGAAGTTAGGGGACAATTTAGATAGTTACTTATATATTATTATTAGGTAGAAACAAATGTGGACATTTTTTTAAAATAAAGAGTTTTAAATATTTGAAACTGTATGCTGGAAGAGGGGCAAAAGGGAAGCGTAAATTTTGGGGACAAGGAAATAATTTTTATTTGTTGTCATTAGACAAATGAGTGAAAGATTTTATTTTTGTATAAAAATAAAGATTTAAAAATATTTTAAACTCCTTTGTATGCTACCATGGGAAAGCGTGAATTTGAGAGATTAGGGATAATTTAGAGGATTTATGTTTAGATAAATCCATTCTTTTTCTTTTTTTAATAAGGATTTTACATTTCTTTGCTTGCTGGGGGTGGGAGGCAAAAGGTAGAAGAAATTAGTCAGATAAAGATTTAACATAGCCAGACGACTATATTTTGGTGAAAAAAAATCGTAGTCGTATAAAAATACATTATATTGAGAAGATTTCTATGGATTTAAATAACAGTACACGAAGTTTCTGACACCCAAACTGTGAAAATGACAGCTAATTTGTGACCGTGCCCGTCGTCTATGGAGAAATATATGACACTGCAAATGAGATTTGTCGCTGACGTTCGCAAATTGTTGCAGAGAACATATTTCGCACGAAAGAAACGAGTTATAATCATGTGACTTGAAGATTGGGACCTTTTTTTCCTCCCTCTGAAAGTAGCATCAAAAGTAGCGTCGATGCGCGCTACAAACTACTGATATTTTGTATCGCGCTACTCGCTACACTACACTTTTTTTAATGTAGCGCGCTACACTACAAACTACTGGAAAAAGTAGCGGCTACTATAGTTTCGCTACTTGTAGCGCGCTACTTCCGAGCCCTGAGGGGGTCTGTACACAAATTTAAAGACTATATTTCATTTGTTGGTAATGTTGCAGCGACCTCTTGCTTATGATGGAGATTCGTATGTTTATCATTAAAATTTTATAAATTAGTTATGGTTCCTCTTTTAGCTATTTTTAATTCTATCGCGCTTCTAATATTGTAAACGCTGTTTAAATGAATCATAACCAACGTAATTGCGGAGAAAAGCATTATGATTTCATTCATTTAAAAGACTGATTCCATTAACAGATGATTCATATAACCGGCGACCATCTTTATTATAAACTCAAACCCCCGCCTAGAACCGAATTCTGGCTGCGCCACTGCTGCAGGCCACATTTTAAGAACTGCTGGTTTAGAGTGCATTTTGTTGATTGCTTCCAAATAGTTTTATGAATGCCATGTATTTTTTTTTAAAGTTCAAATAATATAATTTCATAAATCCAATCAACAATTGCCCATAGATATATTTAACAGTGTTCTCTTCAGACTGCTTTTACTGGGTGGCTTGTCCAGTAATTGTAATAAATTAAATATGAGATTAGAATTTTATTACTTCTATTCAAAATCACATATTTCGATGTTTGCTGTCATCTTGATGAATAACTTAGTTGAAAAGAAAAAAGAGGGGAACCCCCCCTATTATTTTGACATATTATAATTACAAATATTAATAAATACTTTTATTTTAAAAGATACATTTTGCACTCTGGTGCATGAATAAAATCTGCAGATGGAGCAGGTTATTGCTATTTCCATTAACAATTTAAAAAAGACCTGATTTAGAATCTCCATTAGTGGTTGCAAACTTAAAATGTTGATGTAACAGTGAGTGGTTTATACATTTTAGTAACAATACATAGATCATTATCTGAAAAATATTGATCACTCTGTTGCTGAACAGAGTTTATTTAAATGTTAATTTTTTTTAACAAACAATTGAGGGGAGGGGATACTGCAGTTGCAGTAACTATTAGAAGAATCCAAGAGTGAATGAATATATATTAAAATTTTTTAATGTGGCTTTGAAAAGAGAAAAATCTAATGATTTCTGTCAAGATTTAAAAAAAGAATAGGCTTATTTTAACATTTCAAAATTTTGTACAAATTAATGAACTTTAGAACCTGGAGGAACAGACACAAAGTGGAAGCATAAAAATTTTCCAATTATCATAGAAGGTATAGTCTGCTCCACTCGTGATAACTTAGTTAATGATCTTGAAAGACTTTGTAATGCTATGGGAAAATAAATTTACTGACAGACGCAAACATTGCAAGAAATGCATTATTTAATTGAAAACTAGATTTTGCTAGTTGCTAGTAGTGATTGTCACCTTAACAAATAAATTCATCTAAACTTGCATTACTCATCAACCAAGTTAACCTATGTAGACTATATTAAGAACTGAATACACACACACATATATATAATATATATGTAATTTCAATTATATCTTAAGCAAAATCAGTACATACTAAGAGGCTAAAGCCGTCTTATACTAAAATAAGTATTAAAAAATATTTATACCTCCTTTGCCATTCTTTCATACTGATCTAATTCATACTGGAATTTTGGAGAAGTTATACCTAAGAACCATGCTAAATGTTCTCCCAGATAGTCACACACTGCAAAAAAGATAATAAATTAAAACATTAAATCAAATTGTAGTATTTAACCTTTCAGGGTCCATTGGCCAGTGATGTCAAATATACCAGATTAAGATTAAATTTAATATACTTTTAGTAGTCTATATAGCAGAAATTATTGTTAATAATTTTATAAATTTAATTGCTATGTTGTATACTACAGATGAGTTTTGGTTCTTTTTTTTTTCTTTTTCGGTTACCTTGCCCATCAATTTTAAATCTAGGCCTGAAAAATTTTGTGTCATCAGAGGTCAAGCTGATACCAAAACTATGCAGTAGAAAAGTTATTTACTAACATTAATTGTTTCAAGATTATTTTTTTCATTTAAAAATCTCTTCTTACATAGAAATAACTACCAATCTTAAATATTCATGCATGACAACGTTTTGTGATTTTCATATTCCTGTAAATCTGTTTAAAATAGCAAAATTTATTATTTATACCCAACTGCTGGCAGAAATATGCAAAAATTACAATTTTTATTCTTTTAAAATACAACTATGATGTACAAAATTTGTACAACTATGGCAGGAAGGCATGAGTTCTGTTTTTCAGTAATTCATAAAAAGGACTTTAAACAGAAGCAGAGGATAGACAAGGGACATCCCACAGCTTCATGTTACTAACACTGACTGCAGCAAGGCTTCAGAATCTCATAGAATATTGCTATTTATATCCCCACAATAACAATTCAATGCCCTTTCTAATGGATTTTTAGAGTTTATGTATGATTAATTTACTGTTATACAATAATACATTTAAAATCAAACTTAAATCAAAGGGGGAAAAAATATCTTTATTTCTGCAAAGATAGCAGGAGTTGAAGTAGCATGCAGGACTGCACAAATCACAAACAAAATAGGAAAATCCAGCATGATAAAAAATGTGTGAGATCCCCCTCCCCTTTAAATTCTTTCCCAGGCATATGATTTTTCTGCAAATTATTTATTTTTTGAGAAATTCTCCAAAATCAATTTGTCCATCAGCCACAGAATAACTTGTGAATTTCGACAACTAGTTGTGGAAAAAATTTTGAATTTTGCCAAGTCAATCACAGAAAAAAAAGATTTTTGTCAAAAGACGGCTGAAATAAACAGAGAATTTTGACAATTGGACGTGCAAATTTTTGTTTTGTGAATTTCTCCAATTGGTCACACACACACAGACAAAAAAAAAAGAATTTTCTCAAACAATTTTGTAAAAAAATTTACCAATCAGTTGCAGGAAAAATCATGAAATTTAATTGGTCACAAAATATGCACATTTTTTGTTCCGTAGGATTAAGAGAATTTTTATTAATGATTTTCTGTGCCGAGCCCTTGGTTCCAGGCTGTGCAGATTTTTGAGAGTGTACTGTATATAATATGATTTAATAAAGTAAATGATTTGATAACATTGTATAAGATTACAATAAATAAAATATACTGTGACTGTACTTGAAAAAAAGAAAGAAAGAATTAACCCCTTTGTGACGAGAGTCTTTTACACTTCTTTTAAATTTTTATCACCTATTTTTCCTTATTGTAATTTTTTTCTTATTTAATTGTTAAAAATCCAAGATTAGGCAAAATGAAAATTTTTGGAAAAAAACAACAACAATAACAACTGGTGTTTAATTTTGTGCACCTTAAATGGCACATACACATGCTGCTCATTGTGAAGGGGTTAAATACTTGAATTATAAATCCCCACTAAAATTTTATTTAAAGGGGAAAAGTCCTACCTAAAATTCAAAATCTATTTCAAACCCTGGATAGAATTATAACAGAATTAGAGATGATATAAAACCCTATTTGTTTAACTATTACATTTAAAAATGATGTCAATCAAGGTGTAAATCCTTTTGTACGACTTAAAGAAAGAGAAAAAAAAAAATCTCTGACAAATAAACCAGTTTAAGCATAAAACTTAAAATATCTCAATCAAAACAGGCTAATTGACTAATTCAATAAAAACAACATTTAGCACCACTGGACAACAGACCACAAAAGTTAGCACTACATATAAAATGAATACATAAAATTTTACATACATATAAACTTACCAGATAAAGTCCGGGATCCTACCCACCAAATCCAATATCCCAGATATGGAAACCAAGATAAAGTTTTCTAAATATAAATAAAATTATTATCATTATTACATAGAGATTATTTCTGTATCTAGGTAAAACACAAGCAGTGTATATATTAAAAGAAACATAGTCATAAACCATTTAATTATTATTTTTAATTTAACCAAGTCATTCTTTTCTACCACATTATGAAAAAAATTCAACTAACACTACTTTAACACAGCATTGTGTATATGTCATGTTTATTAAAAAAAACATGCATACAGAGACAGAGTTCAATCAAAATGATTTATTTGAATTTAAATATATTGATAAAAGATTTCCAGTTGTGAAAGAATCTTTTTTGCTCTTTTATCGTTGGATATTGTGACAATTTTTATTAAAATGACTTATGACATGTTTGGAATATACCAATCAATAAAAAATAATAAGTATTAACAAAAAGTCTGCAATTTAGGACAGGATTCTGAATTCTGTGCATAAGGTTTAATACCAAAGAAAGATACAAGCACCCATGAGAACAATATTTTTAGCTTTTGTTATTTTTGAAATAAAATTTTTCATATCAAAGCAACACTAAACGAGTATTCAAAGCCATGTCCTAAAGTTTTCAGATGTTCAGTTGTGAAGCATGGAAACAAAATGGAAGATCAAGTTTAACAGAATGAGAGCTAAGCATGATGATTTAACTCTTTAAGTGATTGAATTATCTTTTTCTGTCACATAATTGTTGAATTAATCGGCTAAATGGGCTAAAGCAACAAAAGTTTGAAATTTCTAAAGTTTTTTTCTGGAGTGTCATTCCATGTCAAATCAACACAAAAGTAACATTTTCTACCTGACCTCCTCAGAATTTTATGATATTAAGCTCAGTTGTTGGGATCATAGAGAAATGAATAAATACCCAATAATTAGTCTTCATCTTTCTTGGTTTTGGAGATAATTAACTTCAAAGATGGACAAAAATGGAAAATTTTTGCACTTCATGCACTACAAATGTAGTCACATCTTGTTCTCTAATTATCACAGAGACTTCCTTTTAATGTCGTTAGAAAGTGTTTGAATTGGGCTTTCATATGATATATCACATGCATGTATTTTTGGAATTTTTAATTTCAAGGTCAAACAGTTTGACCTTTCCTATCTCAAAATCGGACATTTTTATTTTTGTGAAAAAAATACATGTTACTCTTATACTTATTTTCTATAATATCTGAACATATCATTTTGGGACAACCATAAGATGCTGAGTTATAAATTAAAATGGAAACTGCTGTCTTAATTTCTATACAAAAGACACAAATTTAGGTGACTTACCTATATATTTTATACTAATGTGTATAACTTACGTGTACTACAAGTAGGTATTAATGAAAAATAATATTTTTTTTATTGTAAAGTTCACAAAACAATTTTTTTTCTTCTTTAAATGGAGAAGGGGGGGGGGGGAAGGAAGGGTGGAGGCTGAGGGAAGTTTCATAGCTATGGAGTTAGTAAATCTATGTATGTTAGTAAATAAACGACTGAGTGATTTCTCCATATCAAATCAACATAGACAAACTAACTTCTTAATGTTTCAATAAATTTTGGGGTACTTAACACCCTGACCGCCGAGCAAAAGGGCAAAATTGTAATGTTGTTTTTTCTGTATTTTTTTTTTAATTGCTGAAAAAATGATTTTTTAAAATTGATATAAAAAACTTTATTACGTATATTAATATATAATCCTTGAGAGTATTAATCATTACTCAATGATTTAAAACTGCATTATATATGTAGAATTATATTAATTTAAATAATGCTTCTATTGCAGTGAAACCTACAGCTTTGTTAACGGCAGTGAGAAGGTTATAGTGTTATAGTATAATTAAAAATTTAAAAATTAGATGCCTGGGGTTACAGGATATAAACTTTGAGCCAGTTGAAATTTCTAAATTTGGTTCAAAATTCATCAAGAGATGTTCTTTTTTTATTTTATTTTATTGCAGAAAGTAATCCAGTTGAGCTAAAGAGCCTATTTTAGTCTAATTTTAAAACTTGTGCCGTGAACTTTTAAATTATATGCAACATAATGGGTATTATATTAAAGATATTTTCTTAAATTTCAAATTCAAATTTTTAAATAAATTTTAATAACATTACAAGATTTTCTTTTTCAAAATAAAAAAGTACTTTCAGACTCTATTGCAAATCTGTCACATAATTGGTAATAATCAATAGTTAACCATTCATTTAATAATATTAGACCTTTTTTATTAGTTTTTAAAAGTAATCTTAAATAAAATCCTTTTTATAAATTTTATAGCAAATTTACTTCTAGAGGCAATAGAAGATTCAGCTGAATAATTTAACATGGTTTTACTACACAAACTATCAAATAAATAACTTCTTTTAACATACAATATTTCTTATCAGTTCTGTTCTGACATGCTCAGTTTCAAGTGGCTGAGTCATCTGTACATTACTGAGTGCAAGCTGAACCAAGAATAAAACAGAAAACTCTTGCTGCTGAATTTGTGACTCAGTCTTTAACTACAGTTTCTGATGATAACTTGTTCAGTTGCTTTACAATGTGATAAATTATGAAATTTCTGTATATAAAATTATAATTTTAGCTAATTTTGTGAATTCCATTGCCAGACATTCTGCTTAAAGTGAATCCTGTAATTCCAACGGGTCGAACATATATACTATCCCTGATGAAGAAATTCAACAAACTATTAAACTAAGGCATTCCGTCAAATCATCAGATTGAAAAAGGATAGTATCTACCATAAGATTGTTTAACTTTTTTAAATGTTTAGTAGCTTTATAAACCAAATATCTATTTATTTTTTTAAATGTGACAATATATTACTTTACCTCCACTATCATTTTAAAATGACTTTTAAAATGATACATTATAGTGAGTACATTTCTATTCTTTTTTAATTTATGATACTAGTATTAAGTAGCCCAAATGTTATTGAAATGTAAAGAAATAAGGTTGAAATATTACTCATTTTACATTGATTTGACACAGAATGATAATATTGAATTTATAACATTATAAATTTGCATTTCTTGCAGGATTAGTTCAATGTTTGAATGCTTGTATTAAGAGTATGCAGGGAAATCATAAAAATGCTTTGATATATTGTAGAACACCGCAGTATTTCCATTTTAGAATTAAAAAAAATTTATTTTCTTTAGTGGGGAGGGGGGGGGGGGGGGTGGAAGAAGGAGTCTGAAATCGTAACGCAAGAAGGAAAATGATGTATTAAGAAATAGTTCCCAATGTCAGTTTGTCAGTACTCTTTTGCTTTATGTATAAAATTATTTTTTTTACTTAAAATACAGCAAATATGACTCACTCCCTCCCCAAAAGAAAAAAAACAAAACAAACCTGTTTGTAAACTTTGCAATAAAAAAGATTGTCAGCAAAAAAAAATAAAATAAATAAAGCTATGGCATGTAGGTAGGAATTGGTCTTCAAATTAGGACAAACAGTTTGCATTTTAACTTGTAACTTAGCATCCCATGGTTGTTCCAAAATCATATATTCAGATATTATAGAAAATAAGTATAAGAGTAATATATATATTTTTTTTCAAAAAAATTAAAATGTCCGATTTTGAAATATGAAAGGTCAAAATGCTTGACCTTGAAATTAAAAAGGAAATAAATACATGCATGTGATATATCATATGAAAGCCTAATTCAAACACTTTCTAACGACATCAAAAGTAAGTCTCTGTGACAATTAAGGAACAAAATATCGCTTTTTTGTGTTGTATGAAATGCAAAAATTTGTGTTTTTAGTCCATCTTTGAAGCTAATTATCTTAGAAACCAAGTGAGATTGGGATTTATCACTGGGTATTTATTCATTTCTCTATGAAACTAACATTTGAGTTAAATATCATAAAATTCTGAGGAGGTTAAGATTTTAGATGTGTTGATTTGACATGGAATGACCCTGGAGTAAGAAATAAATACGTAAAGTAGTCAAAGATTGCATAACTATTATTTTATGAAACATTAAATAGATATATAATGGGGTTAATAACTTATGAATTACCTATATAATGAATTAATATAACAAGCATGAATATGAATTACCTACCCTTAATAACTTATGAATGAAAGGGTTAATGCTTCTTTCAGAAAATGATATCAAAATTGACATTTTGAACCGAATTTCCAGATGAGACAGTCAATAAAGGTTGTTATGAGACAACAATCACTTGTAACTCAAGATATAATTCATTTAACAAAAAACTATTTGATTCTAAATCATTTCAATAGTCAGGCTTTTATGCTAAAAAATGAATCCACAAATGTATCAGAAAGTTTTGCAGGGTTGCCTAACCACGGCCTAGGAGCAAAAGAAATAAAACATTAACCACAGTATTTTAACTGTGGACCAGGATGAAGTATATAAAAGTCCTTCAGTGATTTGTTTTCATGACCGTAGTAGACAGTATCATTAATACTCATAACTTAACCTTTTTCAGTCCAGTTAAATAAAAGTTTTTTGCTGTTAAATTCTGATTATATCAACATGGTAATTCATAAGTCATTTATGAATTACCATGAATAAAGCCAATCAGTAGTACTAACTTAAAAAAAAATATATTGGATGGACTCAAAAGTATTTTGGTAAAATCACACAAGGTTTTTCTTATTCTTTTTGAAGGTTGGTCGGATGAGGAAAAGTGGATAACTCTAAGTATAAAGTTGTAATTTTATTAAATTATATTTGCATGAGCTCTTCCTTATAAATGCACTAATATTTTCTAAAAATCATCATATTACAAATTGAAAGTGCAGTCATTTAAGTGAATTATGGGTGCTAGAAGTCAGGGCATTAAAATGGATGGTCATTGATTTATACTACATGGTACATGTATAAGAAAATAGCGACATATGCATAGAGTGAATGCTCAGACTAGAGTTTTTGTCCAAACTATGGCAAACTAACATTCCAGAACATGGCGATAGTCACATAAATGAGTTCGATTAAAAGAGTTTTTCAGCAAGTTAACAAGCATTAGCTTGACAATATTGGCAGGATTGCCAAGATGCTTGGTGATTAGTTTTTATCTAATATCGTCTCAACTAATTTAATTGGCTGTATGTCATCACTCTCTTATGGAGTCAGCACCCTAGTAAATGGTAAATTAAAAATTGTTTTAGGGTATAAAGAAAATAATGAAATAGAACAATGAGAATTACATTTGCTGGGATAGCAAATTATTGGGTAGGCTCAGGCCCCACCGATCCATATAAGTTGGTGCCAATTAATATGCAATATAAATTGTGACACTATACTCAAGTAGTGTTTAGTTTTTTAATTGATCAGACGTTAAATTTAACTTTTAAAACAAAATTTTTGTTCATTGTCTTATGCCAAGATGCATAAATGTGATACATAAATATAGTGTGACTTCTGGACATTTATAGTCCTTAGAGTATTTGTTTACTTTCCTGTTGACCATTTTCTATATATAAAAAACCCCTCATGTAAGCAATCGGATTTAATGGCAATAATTTAAAAGCATAGCGTCATGTTTGAGTTCAAATTCATATTATATTCCTGAATAAATTCATTAATGAAGGAAAAACAAATCACATTATATTTCATTAATAAGTTTAAAAAAAGGAGGTAGGGTGGAAGGAGGTTGTCGATTGAATCTTTGACATTTAGATATATTAAACTTTCAATTCTAATTAAAAGTTTTCGAGGAAATCTAAATAATAGAACCTTCTCTTCCCTAGTTTAAGACATGAATCCAGTCCCATACTAAAATTTCCAAAACACAATTCTCTAGCTGCCTTGTTACTTTTAATTTCAAAATTCGAAATGTAATGTGGCAAATATTTTCTTATCACAGAGAAAAAAAAAGAGTCTAGTGAAATACTAAAGTGACTTCCAGTCAAGAATTTTTTTAAAAGGGTTAATATTAATATGATTTTAAACCGAAAATGTCAGTAGAAAGGTAGTAAATATATGATGGTTAAGTGCATATATATATTTTTCTATTTCAATTTTCAAACCAGATGCAAAATTCAAAAAATTCTAGAAAAAATGAAAATCGCACTTAATCATCTTAAAAAAATAACTTTTTATTGAAAATATTTTTTAAAATCAAAGATGTTATTTTAAAAATAAAATGTATGCAGATTAAGTGAATATCTTTTTTTTTTTTTTTTTTTTGTATTTCAATTGAAAATAGCAGATGTAGATTTAAAAAAATTGCAGAGAAAATGCAAAATGAGCATCACGCAGAGAAACAAAAGAGTCTGGCAAAATATTAAAGTGACTTCAGTCAAGAATTTTTTTTGAAAGGCTTAATATTAATAGGTTTTTCAACTAAAAATGTCATTAGAAAGGTAGTAAATATATACTGGTTAAGTGTGTATATATATATTTTTTCTATTTAAAAAAAAAAAAATCCTACTGAAATTTTTTTTGAAAGAGTTAATATATTTTTTAAATGGATAACCAGTGGTGTAGTTGTAAAGAAACATCAGAGGGTTATGCTATAGGCAGAATGGTATATGCTATAGAGTCAGCCGGAGTAATTCCTGGTCAACGACTTTCAGGGGTAATTCTTGGTCACAGTACTTTTCAGTGTTTGAAAAAGTCCTCACCAAAATTTAAAAAATCATAGAGATACTCTAAATTATCTTTAGAATTTATCATTTAATTGTAGAATTACTACTTATTTAGTTTGAGAAAAAAAAATTGTTTTGAAAGTGCTTGCTTAGTTTCTGTAAAACAACATTGGTCTCAGCATTGGCACATTTTTACAAAGATCTTTGTCACAACTCAAATTTTAAATATTTTTCTTTTCTTTCTTTTTAGTTCAATTATCAACTACTTTAGCTATTAAAAAATAGTCTCTATATTTCTTATACTATTTTAAATAATTTACAGAAGTTGACCAAATATTGCCCCATGTAACTGGGGTAAGTCTTGGTCACTGGGGTAATTCCTGGTCAATGTTTTTCTCATCATTTAGTCCCTTTTTACTGTCATATTTAGGGATTTTAATTGTTGGTAAATGCTTTAAGCATTAACTGTAAAGTTAACTGTAACCACATTGTTTACCACATTTTAATTAATTGTAGTTCTTAATAAAGTAGAGTCACTCGGGGTAATTCCTGGTCACTGAATTTCTGAGGTAACTCTCGATTATTTTCACTTTCATTATCAATATAACAATTTATCAAACTGTAAAAAATCTTAAAGATACTCTGAACCCTTTGCTTTGAAATGCATGCCTAAATTATTCATTTGGTTGAAATTTAATATTGAAAAAATACATTCAAAACTGTAAATCAAATTTCTGCAAAACAACATTAACCATGATTTTTACATATTTTACAAAGATTAGTCATTTTTAAAGTTTTAATTATTATATTTTATTTCAACTATGGCATATCACAATCTTTAAAAAAGATTATAAAATTTTCTTCTACTATATTAACGATTACTACTGTATCTATGATATTATTATCTCATTGCAAAATGTCAAAATGGTGCATAAAAAGATACATAATGCAATAGAGGAACCTAATTGTTTATAATAAAGATCTGTATTGAAGTTTGTATAAAATTTCTTGAAAAAAAAAAGACTGAAACCAAAGTGAGATAAAATCAAAGATATAAACATTCAGTTATACATTTTATGGGCAATAAATTTGCAAGGTATTAATTAATTCATTCACAGTGGATAAATAAGTAATAAATACTGCTTATAAATGTTGGAAAACTGCATAAAAATTCTTTGGCTAATTAATGTTTTGTAAAATGTACAATAGTCTTTAGCACATCAAATAAATTTGTATTTATAACCAAAACAAAGTCTATGCTTTATTATTCTACAATTATGTGATGAATAAATCTTTTACAAGATTGATTCTACTTATTTTAATACTCAGTCTTAAATAAATTAACTTTACTACTTTATTTACATAAAAAATGATGCTGACCAATAATTACCCCAGAAGTGACCACGAATTGCCCCGTTTCCGGGGTAATTCTTGGTCACTTAAAAATTATAATTATTTCAATTATAAGTGCATTTAAATTTAAATAAGCATTTTCTTATATAACCATCAGAGGGGGCTTATTCCACAAAAAAATTGAAAACAATAACTTTTATAGTTTTTATAATAATTGGATGTTGATGATTTTTGACCAGGAATTACCCCGGGTGACCCTATAGCTTTATTTAAGAAACAGAGGTTATACAGAGTTCATTAAAAAAAAATCCAAAATACAACCCCACTACATGCTATATCATTGTGAAATAACACTGTTAGTAATGGAAATGTACTCAGACTAAGTGAATATTTTTTGTTTTTTGCATAATTCAAATAAGAGGGCAGATGTAGATTTGTAAAAATTCAGGAGGAAAAAAAAAAAAAAAAAAAAAAAAAACACGAAAAAACGCTTTGAAAATAATTTTTTTGAAAGGGTAATATTAATATTTTTTAAAAGGGATTACACCATTAGAATCGAAAAAGTAGGACGGTCAAGTGGGTATTTTTTGTTTATTCATATTTTACTAAAAGTGGATGCAAGCTGCAAAAAATGTGGGGGGAAAAAAAAAAAGAGCATCATTGTATCTTCTGCAGCAGCCTGGAAAGTGTTCCAAATAAAAAAGTCACCAAACATCTGTGTTTACAGTTTTCACATATGTTCCGAAATTAAAAATATTCATGATAAAATAAACTAAATATAGTAATCTTTCAACATTCGTGAGTTTTGATTATTTGCGAATGTGAAACTGCAGAAGAACTTGAGAATCTGACTTGATTATTCATGATTTTTTTTTCATTATATCTTTCTTTTTCAGACTATATAGTGGTTAAAGATTATTATTACTCTTGTGTTTTCTTAGTATCTATTTACAAATCAATTTTCAGTTGTGAACTGAAAAAGGAGCGAGTGTTGTAGCAAAGCAAAATAATAACAAAAAAATACTCATTGCAATGTGGATATTAGAAGGTAAGGTAATGGCCTCTTCAATCTATTAATTAAAATGTACAGGTACTCAAAGCTGCACTTAGATAGAAAATAAAAGCATTTCTGAAACATTTAGTTGTATTTAAATATCATATTTTAATATTGTATCACATACTGACCCACTAATACATTATTACATCTTTGCGAATAGAGACTTGAAATTATTTCTACAAAAACCTATGCTTAGCTGTAATTATTTCTCCAGTCAATTAATTTGAATTATCTTCAATAAATAAATTTCATATTTATGAATATGTGTGTACATTCACCTGTACATACATGCTATGCACAACGTATTGTTAATACTTGTATCATTTTGTTCTTTGAAATGCTGTGCCACTCTAATTAAAATTTTATAGAAAGTAAATCCTTTTTTTAGTGCAGAGATAGATTCAACCAGGGAGATATAAATAGATTAGGAGAATTTTCCCCTATGGCATCTTCCTTGCAAACTTGAGCCTAACGCCGAAGTGGCCGCATGTGGCGCTGCGATCTTTAGCTGAGTCAAAATAACATTGTTTGCTATAGGAGTGCGTTATTATTTCTTTAATAAAATATTAATTTTACATTATATTTTAATATGGCTCGGAACTGTTTTGTATATGGATGTGACACAGGTTATAAGAAAGTCGAAAGACAGAATAAAGAACTGGGTATAAGAAATCCATCGTTGTTTCCGTGAGCATAGCTCGTCTAGCACAGTAAAAAATGCCAAAAATTTAGTTCAGATAGGAAACACAGTTAAAAATTATCTTTTCACCAATTCAAAAAATGAATCCACCCCTTCCGGGGAAAAAGAAAAAGGGAGGGGGGGGGGCAACAGATAAATTAACTGAATAAAATGGATGGCCTTTGTGCTTCTTTTTGAAATTATATATATATATATATATATATAGTTTTTTTTTTTTTAATCTAAGGTGAATGCTGTGATTTTTAAATGTTTGTAGCCGAGTAATTCTTGAAATTATATTTTTTGTATTTTTCTTTGTTAAATAAATGTTTGTTAATTATTTCTGTTAAATAATGTTTGTTCCTTAAATAAAGATATGTAATTTTTCTTGTGTAATCTTTATTTAAATATAGGCACAAAAGTTTTTTAATTTATCAAAATATCTTGATCATATGCAATAAATACATAGACATCAAATTATTTTTTGATTTGAAAAAAAAAAAAAAAAAAAAAGTATTTCAAATAGGAAGTTATTGACAGCAAGTCTTGAATGTAGAAAATGATTCCTATTATACATGTGTATTAATTTACAGAAAAAGCTAGTTGTGTTTGAATTTATATTACATTAAATATAAGAATAAAATGACAATAATCCAGCAGTACAGGAAACACTATTTTTATTTTCTAGGGTCCCCTTTCCTGTATTGTCACAAAAATTTGAGCATTTCTGATGCCTCAAAGTATAGATGGGAGTATGTAAATAAATATTTAGATAAATATATTTATTATTATCCTACTCTAATAGTATAAAATATCATCTCTAATGAAAATTACATGCTGAATTTGGGGGCCTAGGGCCCAATTGCTACAAATTTCAAATTTATTTTACATTTGCAATAGGCATAAATATTTTTTAAATCTAGAGTTTGAGTACAATAAAATTAATCCTAACAAAATTTACCTTATTCCAATACTTGTTTTGAATAGGAATTGATATTTTTTGCTCATTTTAAATAATACAGCTGGGAAGAAAAAAAATAATATATATATATAATTTCTAGTTATTTGCAGTTTGTAAAATTTACTATGAATATTTAACAAATTCTTAAACTAAATAGTCCTGGTTTTCATATTTTATTTATTTTAAAAAATAAATAAAAGCATATAAAAACATCATCATTTGTTTTAATTAGAAAAAAAAAAGTTATTCTATAAAATATTTACGAGAATTACGTGATAAATCCCGGATATCGAAGTACAATAAAATTTAAAAGAAAAAAAAAGAAATATTTGAGTTCCAGGCTTGTTTTGAATAAGAATGAATATTTTTTGTTCCTTTTTAATATTACAGTGAAAATAGATATTATTTGCAGTTTGTAAACTTTAATATAAATATTTTACAAATTCTTAAAATAGTTTGTTTCCTGTTTTATTAATTAAAAAACATCACAGAATTTCTTTTTAAATGCAGATTGAGAAAAAAAAAAAAAAAGGTTTTCGATTTGCTGAAGTTTGATTGCTGACACAGATGGCGCTCCGGCCAGTACACGAGATTTCGCGCATTACCAAACTTCATCTTGGGGTCAAAAATCTAACACGGCGTTCCCCTACCTGAGGTATTCTATTACCATGGATTCAACCTTCCCGAGGTTTTCCTCGAACGTAACCCTCGCATGTTAAGGGATTACTGTACTAACTTACAGGATCTATGAGAGGTTGAGTGTCTAGATAATCTTTGTCAAAATCCTCTTCATCCGAGCTATATTCCTCTAGAACACCATCACTAAAGTAAACTAAACGCTTTGGTACTTTAGTCTTTCCGGATTCAGACAAACTAATTTCAGTAAAAGACGGTTTATCTTTACAAGCTGTAGAGTCTCCCTAAAAAAAAAATCAATAAGAATACATTTTTAATTAAAGTTGCATTTAAGAAAATCCAACGCAAATTACATAAAAATAATTAAATATCTTACAGTGACTGTCATTTTAAACAGGACAGCTTTCAATTTTATTATTTCATAAATTTAATTAACGCTTAAAATATGTCATTCTACGTTACACTTAAATTTATTGTTTGTTTATAGCACAGACAAGTGACCATGAAGCAAGTGACATTAGCAACGAAATAATTTGCAACTGCAACTCAGATATGCCGGCAAAATTCATATTTTTGTGATGAGCCTTTTATTTGTTAGAAACTACAAATGTGATTTTTCAACATCAAATATTATTTATTTTTATTCTATCAACGCATCATAATAAACAACATGTAATAAAGTTTATTTTTCAAGCTGGTAACTTTACTAAGAGTTTCTAAAAGTTCCAAAAGAAATTTCGGCAAATTTTCACATTTTCTGTGTTACTGAACGATCAATATTTTCTCTCTCCTTTCTCTGCCAACGGGCCAACTGCCAACCAATCAACCAATAAAAAAAACAGGAATTTTGGTACTGTTGTTTAATTATTTCCCGTTTTTCTGCGCTACACTTATCAATATTATTATTATTATTATTTTTTTTTTTTTTTGCGACCTTGATTTGATCTGATAACCTATCAGTCTTACTTACTGAGGTGACGTAGCAAATTCTTATGGTAGAAAGTTTTTTAATTGTTTTCCGGTTATTAAGGAAATTGTGAATTTTCTGTTAAAAGGGTAAACGCTATTTATTCAGTACTTTAATGCAATCTGAAATAAATAAATTTTTTTATCGGAAAGAGTTGAAATTTATTTTCCTCTATTAGTTTTCTATCTAACAAGAACTGCCATGTCTTTTTGTGCTTGGATAACGGATGAGAAGTATCGGGATACTTTTAAACCTGGTATAGTATTTTATAGACTAGTTTAATTTGTATAATTATTTAAGTTTCTTTCAGCATTATAATGGTGACTCTCTCTGCTTAAACATAAGTTTTTTTTAAAAAAATCTTGAGAGTAGGGGAGACTGGGGTACACAGTGGACCACTTTTTCAGTTAAAATTTATTTTCTCTTTAACAGACAAACCGATCTGCTTGAAAATATTTTTGAATATTCCTTAAACCTTTTTACATTCGTCATAATTTTCACAGAATATAGTTTTCAATAAATTTTCAAAAAAAAAAAAAAAAATGTGCATCCATAAAGTTTATTAGGTGTGCCCTGGAAGTGGGGCACACTAGTCCACTCACCAGGGTACAGTGGACCACTATTAGAGATTATCAGAAATGCAATATAAATCTATTTTTCATTAATCTAATTCTTCTTTATTTCCTCTTTATCTCCAAAATAACATAATAATATAAATTTGCAAGTAACATTAATTAAATACAAAAAAAAAAAAAAAAAAAAAAAAAATCAAAATATTTATTGTATTTTTAAAATAATAACAGATTAATACAGGAACAATTACAGTTTAGATGAAGTTATTACTTAAGTACAAAAAAATCAGTGCACAATAAAATTTGCAAATGAAATTCAAAAAACTTATTAAGTAAGATTGGGCCTGGACTTTTCCTGAAATACTTTTGGGTCTGGGAGCAACATTACTATATCATTGACATCAAAAACAGATTCACCTATAGTATCTGGAAAAATAAACTGATTTCTATTCAATTTGCGTCTCATGAATCTTACTTGAATATAATCATCACCAATTAGACTACAGTTATAGTTTTCAAAGGCAGTAAATACAAAACAAAATATTTCTTACTGTGTTAAATAAATTGTTATTTTCCTTTGTTTATTTTATTTTACAGTTAAATAACTACTTTAAAACAATATTTTCATTATAAAAAAAGAGCAGTTATTTTGAGCATTCTGCATTACAGGAGCAGAGGGGATTGTGGACCACTGTGCCCCATCAGTGGGTGGTCCACTGTGCCCCATGTTGAAGTTCAGTGGCGCAGCCAAGGGGGGGGGGGTTTGGGGGTTAAAACACCCCCCAGAGCTAAAAAAATTACTATAATTGCCGCTTATATGAATCAAAACTACTAAAGTGAAAATTAAGTTTTTTGGCCTTTCTGCCTTTACAGAATCCACCGCTTTCTTAACCCTTTCCGGCGCGGAGTAAGTCTGTTTGCAAAATGATGAAATAATGGACTGACACCGGAATTTACAAACGAATTTATTTGAAAATAGAAACTTGCTTATTTTCCGGTACTGAATAAAAGAAAAATTTTAATTAAATATTCTTGGTGCCGTTTGTCAGTTTTAGAATTAAAATTAGGTGTCCTTTTTTGTGACCACCGCCCGTTAAAGGGATCAAATTCTATTCAACAATGCGATTCAATTAAACGCCGAAAATTCTACTTAAAACTGTGAAAGCGCATATTACACGCATAGGTTATGTCAAAACTTGATTTTTGGACTGCGTCACTTTGTCGAGATGTCTTATAGTAAAAGATGGGTCATATACTCTCACACAGACGCTTTGAGTTATATAGTATACAGTGGTCTGTTTCTTAATTGCATTTCTGTCTTTGTTCCACGTTCGAAACAATAACAGATCATCGAATTCCAGAGAAAAAAAACATACACTTTGTAAGTCTCTCTCACTTTCAAGCTTTTTTGCTCTCAGTTATATCTAATACCAAGCTATGTGCGTACCCAGGAAAAAAATCTTTGCAAAAATAAGAATTTAAAAAAAGTACTTAAAGTTATAAAAAGCTATTTTTCGATTATGAGCAGATTTTTGCAATCGGTGTTTCTTTTGAATCATTTGTTTCGTAGGGGGTCTGTACACAAATTTAAAGGCTATATTTCATTTGTTGGTAATGTAGCAACGACGTCTTGCTTATGATGGAGATTCGTATATTTATCGTTAAAATTTTATAAATTAGTTGTGGTTCCTCTTTTAGCTATTTTTAATTCTATCGCGCTTCTGTGAAAAGAAAATCTCTTTCCTTTCTATTTAAAATTCAATAATTCTTAAACTCTTTTATCGCAGCTTGAAGTGATCCTTTTTCAATTAATGTACATGTCTAAATTCTTTCTTTCGTATGTGTTTGCGGTTTTCATATGAGAAATGAAATCATTTTCAGTTTGGCATCTGCGTGCCTTCCTAATGCATACATTTTGGATCACAGAATAAATAAAGAAAGATAAAATGCAACGTCTATTTCTCGATACATCTGCTAAAATTCCTGCAGATGTTAAGTTCGGACAGTTAGTTTTCTGTTGTTATAAAGATGCTGATATGGTAATCTGGTTTGGCGGTTTGCGTTCAAAAAAATTAGAATGTGTTTCTCCCTAACGAATTTTCTTCTGTACCCTATGGGTCGACGCGGATAAATTTGTGGCATCTCAGAAAAAAGGCATTCGATTTTAAGTTTTCACGATGTGAAGATATAGACGTTCTGAGTGCTGGGGGACCGCCTCATTTTTTCAATTATCTTTCTTCAAATAATTTTTTTCCATGGAAGCCTCAAGTCTCCGGTATGTTTCTTCACAGGATGAGAGCCTTCGGGTTCTTGCTTATAGCGTATATGTATGAGCTCCAGTACTCTTTTTTCCTAGAATTTAAGCCCTGCCTGTGAGTATGGATTTTGAAAAAAAAAAGGCGTTAAATGCATTTTTTTTTAGAAAAATACTATCTATAATTACACACAATTTTACGCTAACCATGCATTAATTTAAATTGATCAGCAATATATTAGTTATGCATTGATTTACACTTATTACATTTTAACGAAATGCTATCTGCATGTCATTAAAATTATACTAGCTGACCCGTCCGGCGGTGCCTGGGCTCATGATAATTACCTCAAATTTGTATGATTATATATCTTATATCAATTTTATATTTTTAAATGAAATTTTCACTAAAAAATATTGATTATTTGACAGAAAAGCATTTTTAAAAGACACCTTCTTGTTTGGTTGGGTTTTTTTTGTTTGTTTGTTTCTTTTCCTCGTAAGGGTCTCTCGTTTCATAGTTTTAAAAAAAATAACCCCAGTTGTCTGAATTCTATAAATTTTTCATCAGTTATAAACAGGTCTTGACAAATGCAGTCGCCAGGTCGCCACTGGTGACCTAGTTTTTCTATCTAGCCACCAAGTTATTTAACCCGATTTTTTTTTTTTTAATTATAATTTTTTGTACAAAAATTGTCCTGAGAAATGACCATAAATGGCATTTTTTCTCATTTTCGGCATTTTTAATTAGGTAAAAATAAGTTTAACAAATGCAAATTTTAAATTAATAAAAAATAATTATTTAACTGACTTCGACACGAAAATAGGCAGAAATTGTTTTCCTGCTTTACTGTTTCATCCATGCCCCCCTCATCAGATATAGATTTTGCAGCACTCACTTATCCAGACATTTGAAACCTTCGGCAATCAGCATTTCCTGAACATACCGGTTAATGCAGCCTTTACATTTTTTTTTTCATAGATAAATAATTTTGATAAATTTTATTAGAAAACTTTGTTTATACCATCTTTTTAAATGATGTAGCTGTTCTAAACTATGTAACTAATAATCCTACAATAGGCTTATTATTTTTCTCAATTAATTGATAAAAAACTTTTGTGCTTTTGAAAATTAGTGACTTCGGAGGGGAGCAGGTTATATTTTTTTACTGGTAACTAGAATTTTTTACTGGCTACCAGAATTTATCAAATTTGCAAAGCCATGGTTATAAATATAATGGTTTTACAGACCGTGGAAAAATATTGATATCTAGCTGTAAAAGAAATGCTTTCTTCTCGCGACTTTTTTTTTTTTTTTTTTTTTTTTTTTTTTTTTGCGACGTGTCCTTTAAAATAACAACACAAAAAAGTTACTATTCGAACTCTCTGAAATTTTATTCGATTGTAAATATAACTGTATCCAACCCCTCTTTAAAATTCCATGAAAAAAGTCTCAGTCTTTGACTAAAGTCGAAGAGAACACAGTCACGTCAAAAAAGACTAAGTCACATTTAATACTGAAAACATGAACCGACGCCGAGCATACCCACGCCAAAATACCAAACTTTCTTTTTGCATTGTCATCGAAAAATTCTCCGATTTTTTAAAATCAGATCTTTTCTTCATCAGAGCGTTTCCGAATTTTTGTAGGCGCTGTAATTTTGATCTTCCAAGACGCTTTTAATGGATTAGTTACTTTTAGCATAGAAAAAAGATAGTCTTCGAAAGGCCCGATATGACGTGAGGTCTAAATAAATCGTAATTTAGAATACTTTCAGGTGTTTCACACCTTTAAATTTCCGATTTATAATAAATTCTTTATGCCAAGCATTTCCATCTTAAAAGTAATATCTATACTAAATTTCAAGTTTCTAACAGTAACAGTTTCAGCTAAATCATAATTTAGAACACTTTTAGAAAGTTTTCAGCTCATTTCGTCCTTTTAAATTTTTAAATGTTTTTAAAAATGTTATAAGGAAGCATTTACTACATAAAAGTAATCATCATGCCAAATTTCAAGTTTTCATACCAATTGTGTCACATAAATCGCAATTTTAGAATGCTTCTTACTCTTGCATTCTTTTAAATTTCAAATTGAAAAAATAAATTCTGGGGAGCATTTACGTCTTTTAAGTAACATCCGTATAAAATTTCAAGACTCTAGCCCTAAAAGTTTTAAATGACTTGTTACATTTGGCAAAAAGCAAGGTAAGTAAGTCTATTGAAAATTTTGTTAAAATTGCTTCATTATTATTAACGTTAGGAATAAGAATTCGTGATTCTCTTGTAATGAAACCTTGTGTATTTTTGATTGAACAAATGGATTCCAACTCTATTATTTTCTATGTAAAAATTATTTGCTGTACTGTGCTCTTCCATCTTTAAGTTTTCCCCTCATCATTTTTAAACACTTTATAAATAAATCGAACCTAGTTTTGTGTTATTTCATTGGTGCATTTTATAGTTTGTAACTCTAATATTGTAAACGCTGTTTAAATGAATCATAACCAACGTAATTGCGGCGAAAAGCATTATGATTTCATTCATTTAAAAGACTGATTCCATTAACCGATGATTCATATAACCGGCGACCATCTTTATTATAAACTCAAAACCCCCCCTAGAACCGAATTCTGGCTGCGCCACTGTTGAAGTTCAATAAATAATCATATTAATATTGTTTATAGCTTTATTTTAAACATATTAACTTTAAAGTTAAATAAAAACAAGTATCTTAACTTGCAAAAGAGCTGTTTTATCTTATTATATCTATAACCTTTAATTACTAAAAAAAGAAAAATATGATGATGAAAAATTTTACTTTTAGAAGCTCAAAACAACCAATCAGGATAAAATGGTTCACTCTGACCCTGAGCTAAACATGTTCTCTGAAGGCTATAAATAATTAATCCAGTGCTGTTGTCTATTATGATAGAATAGAAGCTTAAAAAAAATTAAATAAATAAAATATTAGGGGGTGGTCTACAGTGCCCATAGGTCCAGTGTGTACTGGTCTCCCCTATTCATGTGCCAGCTTCGAAAGTGTGTTGAGCCAATTTATTTCACCCTAGATTTTTTTTAATACCTTTTTTTCATAAATTATTATTTACCTGTATTTGTTTATTGTGAAAGTAGATTTCTATAAAGAATAATCAAAAACAAATGAAATCACTCATAATTTTAAAAAATAGTAATTTTAAGTACTATCAAATGGTGAGAAATTTCGTCATAAAAATGAAAAAATAAAAGTTTTGCACGAACCAACCTTATAGCACAAAAGGATGGGCGATACTGAGTGTCACCCTAAAATAGAAAGAGCGTAGGCAGGTGCCGGTGGTGGGGAGAGTATAAAAATATAAAGATGTGCTCTGAAGGGCGTTTGGACTCATTACACAGGGACAGATCTTTAACTCCAAACATGCTTTGGACCCAGCAGCCAAAGTGATAAGTACACAATGTGCGTTTTAACAATGTTTTCAACAACTGTGTTCTATTTCCATGCACACAAAGCAGTGGTCCATGCTAGTATCTAATGGAGTTCTATTTGGAAGTACAGTGCATCTCAAAAGTATATGAACAAGCAATGTTTTGAAATAATATTTTCAAAAATGAAGCAATAATCATGAAAAAAAATAATTAGCATATGGAATCATAACATAAGTTTCTCACAATACAAAATTTCCTGCTTATATCAAAGATTGTTTGTAAAAAAGAAAATTCTAAATAAGCTGTTCCAAAAATATATGGCCAATGAAAAAAATCTTTTTTATTACCAACGTTTCAAAAAAATTTTCATACTCTGCATTCTGTACATATGATGTAACCACTTCGAAATATAAAGTCACTGCTTGTTCTTCAGTTTTCGAATAGTTGGAAAATGCCTCACAACGTTCAGTTCTCTGCAGCTGATATGGCTAAAATTTGGCGTTTAAAGGCTCAAAATGTTAAAGTTTCTGATATTGCTAAATAAATGTGGCATAGCAGATCTGGAATTTATGAAACTTTATCGAATGGTGGCAATACGATTGAAAAAAAACCCATTTAGGTCAACCAAGAAAAACATCTCAGTGACGCAATAGAGAGATTTTGCGAGCAGTTTCAGGTCTGTTTGTGAAACTGCGAAGACTTTAGCATTTCTCATTTTGAGATCTACTGTTCACCGTCGCATACAGCAAATTTGTTAAACATCGCAGAATGTGTTGGACACCTATACTGAAATTAAAAGGCATGCATTCTTTGGGCTAAAAAACATATGAATTGGACGGATGAATGGTTAAATGTTTTCTTTAGTGATGAAAAAAAATTCAATTCGGATGACCCGGATGGCTGGTCATACTACTGGCATGATCTACGATGAGAACCTTGTGAGTTCTTTAGGCGACAACAGAGAGGGGCTCTGTCATGGTGTGGGGCACGTTCTGTTTCAACGGATATTGCTTTTTTTAATGATCGACAGTGCTCTGAGCATTATTAAAATGTCCTCAAAAGCAATCTACTTCCAATTAGAAACATCTTAGGAGGAAAAAACTGGAAATTACAACAGGACAATGCGTTGATTCACATCTCTCGTTTGGTTTACGCAGAATCAAGTGATTGTTTTAGACTGGCCAGCTATCAGCCCAAACCTGAATCCAATTGAAAACCTTTGGGAAGTACTTGCACAAGAGGTGTATGCTCATGGTCATCAGTTTTTGACTATTCAGGAATTAAAGCCACAAGTAGAGCAGAGTTGGTTCTCTTTACAGCCACAATTCTCCAAACACTAGATCAAAGCATGCTTGATAGGATTTTCAAGATAATTCAAAAGAATGGATTCAAAATTTGAATTTAAATACAAAATACTCAAAAAGTCTATATGTTTTTAGGACAACCTATTTTTATTTTTATTTTTTTACAAAAATTCTGTAAAACTTGTACTGAATTTCTTTGTTGTAATAAACTTATGTTATGATTCCATATGCTTATTTTTTTTCGTGATTATCGCTTCATTTTTTGAACTGTTATTTCAAAAAATCACCTGTCCATAAACTTTTGAGATGCACTGTAGGTATCTACAAAATAAAACAATAAATAAATAAAAGAGTGACTGAATTTCTCGATTTGCTATTATTATTATTATTTTGTTGATTTTAATCTAATTTAATTTACATTTTGTTGCATTTTTTGCTTAAAAAAATTCTTAAGATTATTATTATTTTCCTTTCTAATAGGGGTTTATGTCTGCTCACAATGTAGAAATGAATTGTTTTCAAGCCGAACAAAATTCAAGCACTTTTCTCCCTGGCCATCATTTACTGAAACTGTTCATGAAAACAGTGTTGTTAAGAGAGAAGAAGGTGGTAGACCTAGCCTTACCTATAAAGTAGGTTTTCTTTTTATATTCATATGTGGTTAATTTTTTAACGCAAATTGGGATAGCAAAATGCAGTATATGTACTATAAGGGCTTCACTAATTTTCAAATATTTTTAATATCTAAATATTTTTCTTAAACTTTTGCCAAAACATTATAATGATGCTAACCAATTATATTTCTTTTTTTTTTAACCTAAGAAAATGTAATATAATATAATATCAGAAAAAATATTAACTTATGTTGCACAAAATTGATTTTGAAAAAAAATAAACAGTTTCTTTTTTGTTATCCAGAAGATTTGAAATATATTTACTATATTTAAAATTTTATAATTTAAAATTGAATTAAACTTATAATTGAGACATTAATACATATCTAAAAACAAATTGTATAAATTAACATGTTTCTTTTTTAAAGTATTTTAATTATGTTCTAAGTATATCCACTTTTATTCCAATGCAAATGAAAATTAGAATATTTATGATAATTTTGGGTGTAACAATAAAAAATTATATTGTAGTATTGTAACATTATATATGCTATGATTTTATAATTCATATTTTAATTATGAAAATTAGTGGAATCATGTATAATATGCAAGTATCTAAAATGTTTTTTATTTCAATGAATAAATTGAAGAAACTTTGTCTGTTGTTACTAATATTCTATGACTGCAAGGTATCTTCGCCTTTTGACTCTATCATTTTTATTAATTTTTCATATGTAATTCTTAAATTGAAAAAAACAAACAAACAAAAAACTATTTTTTATTGTTATTTAGTGTGATCTTCAGGACAACCAGTTCACCAAACTCATCAAAAGTGCACCATTCTAAATATAAAAATTTTGGGTACTTTTCAGTTAGCCGGGTGCCAGTGAAAGATATATATATATATATATATATATATATATATAACCACTCAAAAGTGGTTGAACTCTATTAAATAACTTTAGCTTACATGAATTGCTCAAACTGTATATTTAAGTGAATATTACTGCCATATTATATTACAGTGGTGGCCAAAATTGTGGAAACCTTTTGGGAAAAATTTTTTTTTGAAGTTTGATGGCTCATAACATCAAATATTTCTTAGTAATACCGTCAAAGCTATATAACTGCTGGACAGATAATTTAATCAAGAATATCATGCAATACAGTTTGTACAATTATAATTATTTTATCAAACATTTATAGCCAAATAATCAGAAAAAGGCAGTAAAACCTGGTTAGGTTGATGATAATTATTATTTTTTTTTTCTTGAATGTAGCCAATACATACGGATGTTTGTCGGGACAGACAGATTCCATTTTATTTGGTAACGTGTCAATCAAAGCTAGGGTAAGACTTTTACCGATATTTTTTATGATTGCTGTAAAGTTACTAAAGTTCTTTGCCACCTTTCAATTTTTGAGGTAGTAAAGCATAATAAAATTAAGAAAACGTCATAAAGTGTTGATGAGTTACCCAGAAATCAATGTATAACAATATTTTTAAGTATAGAAAGCTATGGTTATGAAGAAATTAGAAGTCAATTAACAAAAGGATGTCTAAGTCATGCAAAACAAGACTGGTAAAGGCAGGAAAAGGTGCAGGAGAGCAATTGGCGGCAGAAGAGTAAAGTCCCTGTGTGTAGGTCACAGAAAACAATCATCTCAGTGCATGCAACATGAAATGATTCACTGGATTGGAGAGCTGAATCAAAGTACAGCTCTGTAGAGGGAACAGTATTTTGGTCTAAATGCTAGAATTTCATTAAAAAAAAATATAATCAAATAAAGGTTGAAAATGTTAAACTGAGGTAAAAGGCATGTTTACTAGACAGAGAAATAGTAGGGTCATGTTATTTGGAAAGTTAAAATGTTTTTTTTTTAATGAAATTCTAATTTAAATTTATTATAAACAAAAAATTGATATTATGTTATTTATTATTAATATAATATGATATTTATTATTAATTAATAATATTATAAGCTAATTATAAATTAGCTTTATTAATTCAGCTCCCAATTGCAGTGCACCGTTTCATGTTGTATACACCAAGATGATTGTTTTCTGTGACCCACATGGACTTTACTCTTCTGCTGCCAATTACTTTCCTGCCTTTACCATTCTTGTTTAGTGTGATTTAGACATTCCTTTGTTAATTTACTCCCAATTTTACTTCAAATTTCTTAATAAACATAGATTTCTACTCTTAAAAATATTGTTATACATTGATTTCTGGGTAACTAACCAAATCTTTATGATGTTTTCTTAATTTTCTTATGCTTTATTTGTTCAAAAATTGATAGGGGCAAAGAACTTTAGCAACTTGATAGCACTCACAAAAAAATAGTGATAAAAGTCCTCCTATAAGTACCAGAGATATGGTGTATATATTTTAAAATCCTGTCCTAGCTTTGATTGGCATATTAGTAAAATGGAATCTGTCTGTCACTTCAAACATTCATATTCATTCCATTCATTCCTACATTAAAAAAAAAGAAAAATAATTATCATCAACCTAACCAGGTTTTACTGCCATTTTCTGATTATTTGGCTACAACGTTTGATAAAATAATTATAATTGAACAAACTGTAATTGCATAATATTCTTGATTAAATTATCTTTCTAGTAGTATAGCTTTTATGGTATTACTAAGAAATATGTGGCGTTATGAGCCATCAAACTTCAAAAAAGCATTTTTTCTAAACGGTTTCTACAATTTTGTATCTTTTTTTACATTTTTAACCAAAAATTGTTATAGACTAAAGATAATTCTTGCTTTTATTTGGATATATAAAGTCATTGTTATGTGTATTTTTTCCCCCCAAATTTTGTTGAAGAGTGTAGTAAATGCTAGCAATTTATCCATGTTAAAACATAATAAAAGTTTATTTTGCTTGGTAAAAGTTGACCAAAAAATAAAGCTTAACGTAACATAATTTTTAATTAATGTAACTTTATACTACAGTAAAACTTGCTTAAAAAGTTTCCCAAGGGAATGGAAATCAAAAACTTCTTAAATGGGAAAATTAAGAATGTTTGAAAAAATAAATAGCAATAACCTCAATATCAATAGTATTGATATTAAGGAAAGTTTTTATTTTACAGTATTAAAATAATACATTGAGTAATTTATATAAAGTTGAGTTTTACGTAAGAAATTTAAATAGATTTGCACACTTAAAAAAATGTCTTTTTATGCATATGTTTTATCTGGTAAAAGATGGTAGTAAAGTCCACACTCATCCATATTGAAAATGTCTTTAGGATGATAGACGGTAATCAAATCTAGTACCTAATATTTTCTTCCATTCTTTGATTTCTTGTGGATCGACACTTTTACGTTAAATTTTTACAGAATTATAACTCAATCCAGCTCTTTTTCTCATTCTATCAATCCATCCATTTGAAGGGGCAAATTCAATCTCCATTTTTTTTTTTTGGCAATTTCCTCAGCCTTTTCTCTAAGAACAAGTCCGCTTATAGGAATATTGGCGTATCTAGCTCGTTTGAACCAAATAAACAACTTTGCTTCCATAACTTCATATTTTCTTTTTTCACTTTATTAATTTTTTGCGATTTATCCAACGAATTTAAAATAAGATTTCGTTTTGTTACAATTTTATTCAAAGTAGTCACTGGTATGTTCAACTTCTTTGCAATTTCAATGCTTGTTTTGTTCGAATTGATATAAATGTCTCTAAAAATTTTGATTTTGTCTTCAATTGATAAAACTTTTCTTTGAATTGCCTTGCCCGACATTTTGAGAAAAAAATAGAATTTTTTGTTCATGAATGTTTGAGCGAGAAAGATTTGACATTATATACTTCACACTGATGTAAAAACTTTCAATTGAATTTATCTAACATAGCTTTGGTTCTTTCCATTCCTGGAAGGGGGTGGGAGAGAATCTATTGTAAATGAAAGCAGCAAGTCAACTTAAAGAAGTACTCCTGGGTACTATAGGAGCAAACTATTTCCCTTAAATCCTTGTCAGTCACTATTGTTACAGTGACTAGGGATTCATTCTCTCTCCACATTCCATCACACTTGTTTGACTGAAACAGGTGTATGAAAGGAAATAAAGGTGACCACAATCATTTTTAGTCCTAAATATTGAACTTTTTAAATAGTGAAGAATAATGAGAAAGAACTTTTTCAGTACAGAAAAAAAATAATAATCCAAATGATGAAATAAACATGTTTTGAAAGTAAAATTGGAAGGTAAAGAAAACTTTTTAAGTGGGAAAGTGTTTGAAACTGAGCTTTTTAAATGGCTTATTTTAGCATTGTAAGAGTAGGGGAAAAAATGGGAATCAAAAATATAAACTTCTTAAGTGGGATCTTTTTAAACAGGTTTTAATGTATTAAATTACCGTATATTCTGGCTAAAATTTGAGACACTTTTTTTCTAATTTCTGATATGTTTGCCGTATTGCAATAAAGAGCACTGAAAAGTATGATTACTAGTAGGAAAAAAATGGAAAAAGATGACAAAATAGTGAAGCAAGAACATATAATACTGCTGAAATTGTCTGATATATGAATTTTTTCAAAGCATTTAGAATCATCCCACTTTTTTTAAATCTTATATTTTTCTTGTTATAACATACATAAATTTTCACTTATTTTCTTGTATTGAAAGTGCATGTTATATACCAGAATATATGGTATATATTTACTCATCTGAACAAGGAATTACTTGTCCTTTGTTGAATTTTAACTTAAAGAATTTGAATTTGTTTTTTAACATATGATTTTTATGGGAAAGGAAGGTAAGAGTATACACCGGATAACACACCTAATGTATACTCGGGTGTATTATCCGATTACTTTGATTTTTATTTTGATTAATTTGATTTTTACATGATAAAAATGAGAACTGAAAAGATAAGTCCTTGAATATTTCCTGAATCTAAGTTTGTTATTTTGAAAAAAAAGTACAAAAAATGAAAATCACAACTTAATAATAATAAAAAAAAATGCCGACTGCATAATCTTATCCAAAATTATGTGTAAGACTCAGGGTTGTAATTTTAACCGGTTGAAACTGATTTTGACCAGGACACTGGATAAAAGTGGTTTTAACCGTCCAAAATTGGTCAAAAGTGGTAAAAAATGGCCAGAACTGTTACAAATAGTTTTAAATAGTCTTAATTATAATAATTATTTTTTTGCAATTAAATATAACTTAATAAGTAATAAAAGTAACAGTGCAGTTAAAAAAAAATACACTAACAAGTTTATGAGGTTCATTAGTAAAATATGCTTATACAATACAATAAGTGTTAAAAATTAAAAAATGGACTGTGCAATTGTAAAAATATAATTCAGTTGCAGTTAAAAACACAAAACATGGCACATATGCTGAATCCTGTCTACATGGGTAAAGGTATTGATGAAGAAAAGAAAGAAATAGCAAGACAGTGGTTACATGATATTGATCCTAAGTTTTTGCCTCTTGTGATTGCATTTCAAGCAGAATCCTCATCATATCCAAAATCCTATTTTTCTGAAAATGTAAAAGATACAGTTGGACCTGATGTCTGGTGGGCAGCAATGAAGAAGATAACAGGCATTGATATAAAATTTGTTGAATTCACATTACATCTAATGAACTGTTGTGCTAGCTCTTCATCAATAGAAAGATTATTTTCTAAGTTTGGAATAATCCAAAATAAATTACGAAACTGTCTAAGTTTAGAGACAACTGCAAAACTTGTCAATTGTAATCATTTTTCAAATTAAACACAAATTACATAAAAAAGCTTGTGTAAAGAATAATTTAAAATATTTGTATTGTATCTTAGTGTTATGTTATTTGTGTTATGACTTATTTTTTTATTTGGTGTTTACTAGTGTTATGTTATTTATATTATGATATTTTTAACAAATGTTAACTTAGTTTTAACAGATGCTAGTAAAATATATTTGATTAGTATTAAATAAATTGAATATTGAATTTCAGTGGTCAAAATGGTCAAAATTGATTTTGACCGGGGCGTTATAACCGGTTAAAACCACTGGTTTAAACCGCCATGGTTAAAACCGATACAACCCTGGTAAGACTACTTATTCTACTAAAAGTTTAGCAATAGTCACATAATAATGCTCCTGTCAGTTCTTTCATAACTGGAACATTCTTCATGTGATTACTTCTTAAATATTCCACTCTGAATCCAATCTTCACTATATGGTTCTTTGCAGAGTGGGCATATTTTCTCCTCATTATTTGCCAAACTTGTTAAGAGAACTGGGTTTTCGATAAATCCAGAATGAATTTTGTCTTCTGAAATGGCCTGTTATCATGTTATTGAGAAGAGAACAACCCTCATAACAAAATTTACTTAAAAAACTAGCATTAGGCGTTATAAAAAAAAAAAAAAAAAGGTTCCTTCAGAGAAAAGTTACATGCTAACATAATAAAATCATAGCTTATCTGATAAATCAAAGATAGCAAAAATAAAAATAATAATGATTCTTGAGAGAGTTGAAAACATATTTGTTGATATGATCCTATTTTCTTCTGCTTGCACTGTTGCCAACAGAAAAAAAACAATGCATACTGTTATCCAATTGTGTATTTTTACTCTCCTTTCCTTTACTTGAAGGAATTTCTGTACTTTTGAATTTATATAAATTTAAAGAGATTTTTTTCACCCCCTCCCTTGTTTTAAATGTGTTGGAATTTTTAATATGGTTTAATCTGAAACTTATTTGCTACAGATTGGGCCAGTCCAAGTATTATAATTTCCCTTTTTGATAAACTATTAGAAAAAAAAAAGAGAGAAATTTTGAGATGTAAAAGAAAATTATCTTAAAAAAAAAAAAAAAAAAAAACTTTTTCATATATTATTGTTTCTAAAGTTTTCTATTATTATTCTTTATACTTATTGTTAGAAATTTTATTAATGGATATTACATTAATCTGTTATTAATGTGGTATTAATTTTGTTACCCTGTGTTTTTTCAGGTATCTTGTGGCAAATGTGGATTTGGTCTAGGGCATGAATTTGTTGGTGATGGTCCTGGAGGGAAATCAAGATTCTGAATATTCTCGGAGTCCCTTACTTTTGTACAGTTTGAAAGTAAGCATAATTTTTGAGATATTTAAAAATTTATTCAGTTTTACTTTTTCAGTAAGTAATAAATTAAAACTTGTAAAATTCATAATAAATTTATGAATATCTAACATAAATTTTACATTGATAGTTACTTGGCTTACGTTGATAGCTATTTCATAAAGGTATGACAGTTTGATGAGGTTTTAAAATATAAATAAATAGAAAGTGCTTTTGAAAATGTTATCTCCAAATTCAATCTTGCCATTTCCTCGATCACATCAATGCCCCTATAAACAGGAAGTACCTGAAATTGCTTAGAGCTTATTGTTTACCTGTTGGCTGAGCAAGACAAACAATCATTTATTTTTATGATATTTGCAGAATTGATATCTCAATGAATATTATGAACTCATTCTTAATTTTCAAGAATAAATGATTTAATCTTTACACAGGGGCTTGGACAGCATCTGTCCGGTTTTAGCATGTATTCTTGATCAAGCCCCCTGGAAAAGGATAATAAATAAAGATAACACATAACAGGTAAATAATTTGCATTTTAAGTAGCCTTTTATAATATGAATGTCTAACATTACATAAAATACAGAATACATGGGGAAAATGCAGAATAACTAGCAGAAACACAGATGTTGCCACAGCAAAAAAAAAAAAAAAAAAAAAAAAAAAATGCACTGTCATAGACAGTCATAAACAAGATAACAAGAATATCATAAACATTTTATGAAGGTATGATAAAGAGGAACTGATTATCTCCTCCTTTTTTTTTTTTTTTTTTTGGATATGTCCAATTGTAGCTTGAAATGATGATGGGGCCCTGATCTTAGTTATAAGTTTTATAAATGTTCTTTATGATGTTTTGACTTTAATTATTCTAAATGCTTGATCACAATCATTAAGAAAGGAAATAATGAGTCATCCGAGGTATCATTTCATAGATAGTTTTAATTCCTTCTTCAATAGCACAAGCTGGCTTATTTTCCTTTACACGGGGATCAGACAGCACCTGTCCAAGAATACATGCAAACTTAGACAAATGCTGTCCGAGCCCCCATGTAAATGTTAACATTTCTTCCTAATTTCCTCTGTCATCTATTTCTTTTTGGAAGCTTAAATAACTTTAATAATTGTTATAAAGATCAGTTGTTAGAAGTATCAAATTCTAGTTAAGATATTGATTTGAAATTGGGATGATTGATTTATAGGTTCAATAGTCATTCCTCCCCCCCCCCCACTTCCTGTTGGCCACAATGAAATAAAATGCTTTATAAATAGTTTATTTGTGGTTCCAAATGAAATACAGTAATTTTTTTATGTGCAGCCATCTTTCATAACTCACCAGTCACCAGGAAAGAATTGTGGGTATTTTCTATGCATTGATAATAAGTTTTTTATTTTTTGTATACAGTGGAACCCCAATTTTACATTTTTTACGGGACCAGCAGTAGAAAATGTAAAATCAAAGTCAAATAGAGAAAAACACTTCAAGAAAACAAATATACAAAAATAAACTAGTATTTAAAAAAATCTGTTATTTTTTATTGCTTTTTCTTTTTAAGTTTAATTTTACATGTACTATTTTCAATACATGCAAGTTTTTGCAAATTTTTTTCTTGATTTTCATGTCCAGTTAAAAATTTCTTTAAAATTTTTAACTCACAATAGCCTCTGCCGATGAAGGCACAATGTCTTCTGGATCTTCATCAATATCATCCTCACTTTCATATTGCGAAATCAAATCAGAAATAGTCTGAATGTCTGTAGTAGCAATAACATCCTTATCACAATCAATGTACTCATCAACATTGATGTCTGCAAGTATAAATTCATTCTCTTTTGTGTAGTCTTCCATAGTTAGCTCTTCCGGCAGTGGTCCACCATTAAGAGCCTATGCTAGTCACGCGAAGAAATGCTCCAGCTAATGTTACGTCTATGGGAAGGTTATCGCACGATTTCTCGTTCGCATTTTAATATTTTTAAATGATTTTTTTTGCATAAGATAGCTGAGGTCGATCTCTAACGTTGTTAGTTTTTACTTTTTTGATTTTGGTTACAGTTTTTTTATAAGTGAACATTTTAAATTTTGGAACCGGTTCTGAAAGTGAAAGTACCCTTATATAAAAAAAACTGGAACCAAAATCGAAAAAGTAAAAACTAACAACGTTAGAGATCGATCTCAGCTATCCTATGCAAAAAACATCATTTAAAAATATTAAAATGCGAGCGATAAATCGCACAAGAACATTCCCATAGACTTAACATTAGCTTGCACGTTTTTTCGCGTGACTGTAGGCTCTTAATGTCAGATTTTGAAAATCCTCCCTTCAGAAAAGCATTTGAAATGCATTTTTCATCTACATATCCCATGCTGATGAGAACCAATGAACAGTGTCCAGCACATTTAGCTTTGTTTTCCAAGCATCTTGAAGTTCACCAGAATTAAATGAAAAAGGGGCTTTTCTTACCAGTTTCTTTCTATAATGCATTTTGAAAGATCTGATTATTACAGGTCACACGGCTAAAGTAAACAGGTACAGTTGGGTGTGAAAAATTCTATATGCACTTTCTTTAAGTTCAGGTTAATACGAACAGTGCACTGGTTCTACGAATAAAATAGTTTGTCGCTTTTGTAAGCATATTTTTATATCCAATTTTCTTACACAATCTTCAAAAAGATTTAGCGCTCATCCAAGCATTGTGGTTGGCATTGTAATCTGTTGGCAAACTTTGAATGTTTTTGAAGCTTTGGGGCTTCTTGGATTTAGCAATCACAAAGGGTGTTAGCTTCTCAGTTCTGTCTGCATTCATGCATAACAAAACTGTTAATGGTACTTTTCATAGCTTCCCACTGTGACATTTTTCTCCTTTCATGGGGTATGTTCTATAAGTGAAGAGATTAAGAAAACAATCCGGTCTTATCTGCATTAAAGATGTCTTTTTTTCTTGAGTTTTCACAGCTGGGCTTTTCTTGAGCTTTCACAAGAGAAGACAATATTTTTTCCATCCACTCGTCAACGACTACAGTATTTACTCCATCTGCCTCACCACAAATAAACTTGTAAGACAAATTATGCCTCTTCTTGAATGGGTCGTTCCAACCATTGGATGCCATGCAATTCTGCATTTCAAGTCGAGAAGAAATTTCAAGTGCTTTTTCTGTCAAAATTGAGTTATTGATTGGAATCTTGGCTGCACAGGCTTGTTTAAACGACTCGTACAAAATCTTTCAAAAGGAGAGGTTTTCAATATTTTTCTTTTCTTTCACAAATTTTCCAGTTTTTCAAATTTTAATTCCACAGAGATCTACGATTTTGTGAGATCGACTTTAGTAAAAATTAAAAACACATTCATTTTCTTAAAAGGTGATAAAAACATTAAAAAACCACATGTAAGGATGTTAGTTTACATTATATGCCCCTGAGATCTTTTGACTGCACACGCTGTCATTTTCAAAAGAACAAAGGAAAAAGGTTACGACCAGAAGAGAATACATATGCTGAAAAAAACAAAACAAAATACAGTTATGCATGTGCAAAACTAAGCCAGTCTATTCTTGTAAAAGAGGGGTGGGGGGGATTTATGCTGAATTTCCAGGTGTTAATCCTCTTGAAATACCTAAAATATTAAACCAAATTGCAGGAACGTTATAAGAAATGACATTGTTGTATGCATTACCATTTTTAATTAAAATCTCAATGGATTCACCGATTATGGAAAGATAGTGGTTGGATGTTTGAAAAATTATTTTAGCTTTGTCAAAGTTTATTTTTATATTTTTTCTTTGATGTAATCTGGATAAAGCTGTACTTGGTTTATTGAACTTGATATCAGACAAATTGTCTTTTAACCATTCTCTAAATTTCCGAGATGTCATACCAATATAGAATAAATATTTTTGATGCTCTGTGTAAAACGGGATTGTGTACTTTACACAGAGCATCAAAAAGATTTATCCTATATTGGTATGACATGTTGGAAATTTAGAGAAAGATTAAAAGAACATTTCCCTGATATCAAGTTCAATTAACCAAGTACAGATTACATCAAAGGGAAAATATAAAAATAAACTTATACAAAGCTAAAATAATTTTTCAAACATCCTATCTTTCCATAATCCGTGAATCCATTGACATTTTAATTAAAAATGGTAATACATGCAACAATGCCATTTCTTATCATGTTCCTACAATTTGGTTCAATATTCTAGGTATTTCAAGAGGATTAACACCTGGAAATTCAGGGTAAATTCTCCCCACCTGTCTTTTACAAGAATAGACTGGCTTAGTTTTGCACATGCGTAACTGTTTTTTTACTGCATGTATTTCCTTCCAGTCGTAACCTTTATCCCCTTGAAAATGACAGTGTGTGCGGTCAAAAGATCTCGGAGGCATATAATGTAAACTAACATCTTTACATGTGGTTTTTTAATGTTTTTATCACTTTTTAAGAAAATAAATGTGTTTTTAATTTTTATGTAGTGGCCAAGGTGAAAGTTCCTTCAAAGCACAATTTTACAATAAAGTTGACTTTAATCAACTTTAGTTCCTTTGAAAACTTTGGATTTTTCAATAATTTCTGCTTTTTCGGCTACAGAGGAACATCTTTTAGACATCCTAGTTTTGACTGGCAATCACGAAGAGATAGAAAAAAAAACGACTCCACTGTAGGTTGAATTGATTGAACAATGGACAAAAATCCCCCCTCCTCCCAATATCATGTGACACATGTGTGATCAAGTGCTGGTGGAACGAATAGTTCATCGTTACTTTCTCACGGGAGTATTAATGGGGAGGGGAAGAATTGGTTTTGGTAACAAACAACCATTTTACCAAGTGGAAAGCACTTTTGTTCTTTTGAAACTTTTTCCATGAGTGAAAGAAGATAAAATTTCCTAAAATGACCAAGCAAGTGGGAAACGTTAAGAGTAAATGACATGGAATCGAGGTAACATTATCGGAATAGGAATTTTTTGTGACCGACGAAAAACGACATACAAAGCGGGATAACATAAGAAACGGGTTGCATAAAATCGGGTTCCACTATATATATAAGTGACCAACTACTGTTGCTTTTTACCCTATATATTTGTACATTACATATTTGAACTGAAATTTTTGAATTCATACTTTATTTTAATGGTGGTTATACTCTTAATTTAGAAAATAAAAGTGAGGGATTCCAGGAAGCTGAATCTGAGGAATCCAAAGAAGAAACTGTAAGAGAAGTTGACATTGAAAAACCCAAAGAAGAAAGTGTAAGAGAAGCAGAAAAGTCTCCTTTTTGTTTGCTTTCTTAATACTGAAAATTATTTAAAATAAAATAAGTATATTAACATGTAATTAAAATCTGCTGTACTAGGTATTTGAAAATTGGTGGTAGCTGTATTATTTTTAAAATGGTATTTGAACATGGACTTAAAAAGCTATGCAATTAAATAGTTATTTACGTTGATACTGTATTGAAATCCTAATAATATTATAAATCCGATTGTGTGCAAATGTTAGGCTGAAGCCAGCGTCAAAATGGAGCATTTAATGATCCTGTATCTTTGCAATATAGGTTGATTATAACCCTCAAATGAACATAGGCTGGTTTTTGTTTATTTTATTCAAATATTTTTCTTAATAATTCAAATTTTCGTTATTTTCATACAGAATAAATGGACATTTTTTCGTACAATATTTTAAAATGGTTAAATTTACTTTATCGTTGCTAATATTTTATCGCTGCTAATACTTTATCGTTGCCAAAACTACAGTGGAACTCCAGTTATACATTTTGCCCGGGACCAGACAAACGAAACGTATAACTCAGTAAAACGTACAACTCAATTAATGGTTTACCAGAACAATTTTTAAAATATATCATGAGAACTTTGATCCGCTGAGGTGTTTGCTACCTTTTATATTGAAAACAAAAGTTTCCTAATTAGTACTGCACCCATGACATAAATTTTTGGAAATGGAAATGAGAAGAAAAAAAGTACATAAAAGAAGTACACATGAACTTATTTTATCTTAAAAGCTTTATTAAAATTATTTTTAATACACATAGAGTACTTAAAAGAAATTGTTGGAATCGTCTTGGCATATAAATCATTTATCAAAAGACATTTCAGTAGTTTATTGAATCTTGTTGAAATAATCACTAATCTTCGGTTGTTTCTTTTCGGCAGAGCCGACACTGAACAGCAAATTTGGCATTTCTGTTAATAATGCAGCTGCCTTATGGCTATTGCTTTTACTACTGACGAACCGATTTACTATGTCAAAAGCTTTCACATTAGCTCTGAAGTTTGAGTGGGATCTTTCAAATCAGACTCCTCGGCTGCGTCGTCAGTGTTTCCCGTTTCAAAATGGATAAATGAAAAATAAATTTGTCCGGGGACGCAAAAACGTAACGTATAACTGAGGGAAATGTGTAATTCAAAACGTATAACTCAGCTAATTTATAATGGCAAGTGGTCGGGACCTCTGAGTTGAAACGTATAACTGAGGGAAACGTACAACTCAGGTAACGTATATCTGGAGTTCCACTGTAAATCAAAGTCGGAATAATAATTTTTACTGAACAATTTAGTTTCAATTGAAAAATTTTCACATGAAAAATGAAAATAAAATAAAAAAATTAAAGAATTAAAAAGAAGATTAAATAATATTATTAGAAATAAAACATACTTTTTTTTAGTTTTTGATAATAATACAAGGTTTCAATATGTGTAACCATAGGAAACAGGCAAATATGACATCATACATCCAAAATAAAGCGGATGTGCTTTGATGGTGAAATAAAATGATCTTGGGTTTTTTTTTTTTACTTTTTTTCTTTTTGTATGGTAACAATACTTGGCATTTTACCGTCTGCGCACGGCTAATATAACTATACCGTATTTTTTATTCAAATTTTAAAAAAGTAAAAAGAAGTTTGAAAAGAAAATGGTTAGCAAATGTCAATAATCTGCTCCGCAAAATTATACATGTCGAAAATGATGTCATGGATAGCGAGAAATAGTTATTTTCATTTTTACAACTAAAATAAATAACTTGATTACCTAAAAAAAATGACGAATGTTAATAGTTCCATTTTTGTTGATAAAACCTAAAGATTTAATATTATTTCGTTAAAGTAACATAATTTCCCCTATACCAGTATTGAAATTAATTGCCTGGAAAAGAAAATTAACAAGAATTATGTCATTAAAAAAGGATTTCTCTGGGTTAAAAGAGCCGTCATATTTGAAATAAAGCGGGAATTTTCCAATATGTTTATAAATGAGTGTGAATCAATTCCTTACATTTATAATGCTAGGATCAGTAAGTAGAAAGTAGATGAGTTTCATGCCATATTTATAACGAAAAATTTACTGATTATTAAGCATGAGTATCCGTTATATACAAATGAGAGTTTTCTCTAAAAATCACATCATAATTTTAAGAAAAGGAAAATGAACATGAATCTATTATATTAAAATCTGACCGTGTGTTTGTATTTCGCAACTACTGCTACACTATCGAACACAACGCGATTTACTTAATACCAGTTATCATTGATCCGAGGATGTCACACAAACTCTCAGAATTAAAAAAGTTAAATTAGATGCCAAGATTTTTTTTTTTTTTTGGTAAATTTTAACGAAGTTTCTCTAAAAACGGAAAGTAAATTACTCCATATTTGTGTATAAAAAAGGAGAAATAAAACAGATCAGTATATTTTTTACATCATTTTCTCATTAAAACTGAAAAACAGATTTTTTTTTTTTACTTTGGTGAAAACAAAGTGATGGTGAAAACAAAATCTTGATTTCAGTAAATTATCTGAAAAATAAAAACATATTTTTGCATATTCAAACTTCATGAATCAATTTATTCTGGAGAACAAAAATTTCCTGTCAACATACTGTCATTTAGAAAACAAGATTTGTTTCAGCTATACATTAAAACGAGGCAGAATTGAATTTAAAGAAAAAAATGTGCTATTTCCAATTAATGTTTTTTTGAAGGAAGGCTGTTAAAACGTTTCACAAAGGCGTTAAAAGTAAAATTGTTTATCAGGTAAAATTGACATTCATTTTTACCCAATTCGTCTATTTCTATGATTTTATTTGGCCTTCCTTTTTGCATTGGTTGCAACTTCATTTTCGCGATTATTTGGCACAAAATTTCACTTTTTAAAGACTGAGTTATGTCAAGGTCCCTATAACAAAAAATATCGTATTGTTTCCTATGAAATGTGATAAATAGTTAGTTAATTATTAATGTTTTTAATTATCGGGAGTGAAATATTTTGCTTAATTAATGTATTTATTCTTCTTTTAATGTTGCGTGAATGAAGTCGCGGGTAACAGCTAGTTACTATATAAGTAACATCTGTATAACTGTGTAAAATTGAAAAAGTTTTAAACTAAATTAAATTTAATCTTTTGGATGTGGAAGGAAGGTATTTTTTTATGTTTAGTAAATCTCTAGAAACATAACAGATATTGTGTTGTTTATAAAAGTTGAAATGCGTGTTTCATCTTTTAGTAACAAAGTTCAATTAGATTTTTATCTATTTTTGTATGTATTGTTTTTTTTCTCATTGTGATATATTGTCATTGTTATAAATATTACCAGCAGTTTGTTTAAGATGTACTTAATATTTTGCAACAGTTGTAGGTTTTTTCTTATATTTCCAATTTTTTTTCATTTCTTTTTTTTTTTTTTTACCTATTGTGAATTGTGAATGTCAAAGGTGTTTTTTCAATTGACATTTTCTTTTTTTCAGAATTTTTTCCTATTGATCACAAAACTAAGATTAAAATTGGATGCTGTCAATATTTGTTTTATTTAGGGCTGTAATTGCAATTTTCTGCCTGCATTATGTTATTGTTTTTATAAAATTTATTATTTTCTTACCTTTTAAGGGGCATGGAAATTTATAGCTTCAGATTATTATTATTATTGCCTTTTTTGAAAGTCTGACATTTTATAAATGTTCGAAAACATTAAAAAAAATTTAACCAAATATACGATTTTTGTCATACAGTACACAAGTGAGCAGTACCTGTTGCAAAACTTTAAATGTGATTTTATCAAAAGATAGTTTTTTTTTTTTTTTTTTTTTTTTTTTTTTAAGTAGTTATTAGAACTATATCAGCAATATATAAACAGATTTCCTTGAGCCTTTTTTTTTTTTAAATGAAAGCTTATGTATTTCCCTAGTCTTTGACTTATGTTTTATTTAAAATTTTTAATTATTTCCTTTTTTATAAACCAAACAAAATCACATTTTTGTTGAAAACTAATGCATTAAATTTGACAGTTTGCCATTTTGTCAAAATTATATATATATATATATATATATATATATATATATATATATATATATATATATATATATATATATATATATATATATATATTGCAGGTTTAGAGTTAGGCAATTGTGTATATTTTAAAGTGTGTTTTGTTTCACCTGAAACCATCCATACAAATCTCTGGTATTGCAAAATGTCTCATGCCATCTGACATCAAGGAAAAGTGAGCCCAAAAGATATATTTTTTAATACAAGTTTGTTTTTTGAAAGTTCAAAATATGAATTTTTTTAGATAAAAACCTACATATTTCTTCCTTATTCTTAAACATAAAAAATACTTTGTAAAATATGTTTATTTTTCAAGCTGGAAAACTCTCATGTCCTTTTAGACTTTTTTTTCCTCCCTTGTGTATAGGGTTTTAACAATGTTTAACTTAAAAAAAAAAAAAAAAAAAGATACGTAAGGGATCCTCTCCCATCACGCAAAAATGTTAATCCTATGGGACAGGTTTAGAAAGTGAAAGTATCTTCATAAAAAAAATCTGCAAAGAAAATCGAAAAAGTAATTAACAGCAGAAATAGAGATTGATCTTTACTATCCAATGCAAAAAAAAAAATCGTTTAAAAATATTGAAATGCAAACGAGATAATTAGAAAAATAATGCCCTGTAGGATTAACATTAGCGAGTGTGTGTTTTCGAGTGAGGGGAGAAGACCCTTAAGGTTATGTGTTATTTTTATTATTATTTAATTTTTCTATTGATGTAGCATATTTACAATGTTTATTTTCAAATGTTTTATATTTACAGTTTTAAAACATGTGATGTGAAATAACATATTTCTGTTATAAAAAGCCAAAAAAGGCTCTGGTTGGAAGTGCTCTTATTTATGATAAGCTTATGTGATTTGATTGCTGTTGTTTGAGAATGATTATCTCACCTGCAGAATGAAGCTCTTCAAGTAAATATTTTATGCTTGATCAGTTGATGGAAGCAGTTTTGTAATGTCATTCTCAGAGGAACTATAATAGGGTCTGTTGTTATTTGTTATGGGAAATAAATATTTTATATTATCAAAATGTGTTTTTGTATTTGCTCAATGAGAGAATCCTTAATTTTTATTATAGAAAATATTTAGATATTATCTGAGTGGCAACCTGATTTGTTGCATTCGAATTACATATTTGCTACTTTTCCAGTATAAGGAAATTTAGCTAGATAGAGAAAATGGCTTTGGTGAGAGATGGAAATTTGGCAACATATTTTCTGGCAACCTATTCATTGTTTTAGATTCACAAGTGTTTTTTCAATAGTTATGCAATTTATTAAGGACTAGCGGCCCGTCCCGGCTTTGCACGGGTAGACAATGTAATTTTTTTAGTACATTTGTTTTCCTGAATTTCGCGCTCCTACCAAAAACTGTTGCTGAGATATGGCGAAACGACCTAAACATTCGACCACCACCCTTGAACCCCTTCCGGGAGGGGAATTTCTAAAATCGCTGAAATACATGTTTAATCATGTTTTTAGTAGATTTGTTTTCCTGATTTTTGTTCTCTTAACTAAAATTGTTACTGAGGTATGGCAAAATGACCTAAAACATTCGACCCCTCTTTAACCCCCTCCGGGAGGGGAATTTCTAAAGTTACTGAAATACATGTTTAATAATTTTTTACTAGATTTGTTTTCCTGATTTTTGTGCTCCTACCTATAACTGATGCTGAGATATGGCGAAATGACCTAAAAAATTCGACCACCCCCCCTTTAACCCATCTTGTAGGGAATTTCTAAAATCGTTGAAATATATGTTTAATCATTTTTTTAATAGATTTATTTTCCTGGTTTACGCGTTCCTACCTATAAAAGCAGCTGAGATATGGTGAAATAACCTAAAACATTCGACCACCCCCCTTTAACCCCCTTCTGGCAGAATTTCTGAAATCGCTGAAATAGGTGTTTAATAATTTTTTTAGTTGATTTGTTTTCCCGATTTTCGCGCTCCTACCTATAACTGCTGCTGAGATACGGCGAAATGACCTAAAACATTCGACCACCCCCCTTTAACCCCCTTCTGGGGGGAATTTCTAAAATCGCTGAAATAGGTGTTTAATCATTTTTTTAGTAGATTTGTTTTCTGGAATTTCAAGCTCCTATCTATAACTGCTGCTGAGATATGGCAAAATGACCTAAAACATTCGAACCCCCCTTTAATCCCCTTCGGGGGGAATTTTCAAAAATCCCTTCTTATTGCTTGCCTAGGCCATAACAGCAATCTACAGTCCAAATTGCGTGACCCTGACTTTAATAGTTTCGGCTGGGCGTTGATGAGTCAGTCAGTCAGTCAGTCACCGTTTCCTCTTTATATAATAGTATAGATTAATAAAATTAATATAAAGAAGACATTTATGTATTTTTATATGAAGACAGAAGTAAATTGTATACAATAATAATATATATATATATATATATATATATATATATATATATACAGGGTGTCCGAAAAGTCTGGAAACGGTCAAATAACTCGAGTAATATACATTGGATTGAAAAACGGCAAAATGCATGTTCACTATTTTTGAAAAATCTATTTAGGGACATGAAAGTTGCCCCCCCAGGGGGTAAAGGGGGGAAACTTTGAAATCTTAAATGATGACCCCCATTTTTTATTGCAGATTCGGATTCTATGGGAAAAAATACGTAACTTTTGTATTAAACATTTTCTTCGAAACATTGTAGATGGCACTGTAATCAAGTGCAATGCTGTAAGAATCTTTACCATTGCAATGTCTGGAAACGCTCCAATAACTCGAGAAATATACATCAGATTGAAAAACGGAAAAATACGTGTTTAATATTTTAGAAAAATGGCAACTTTAATATCGATAAATATATTTTTCAAAACTATTGAACATGCATTTTTTCGTTTTCCAATATGATGTATATTTCTCGAGTTATTCGAGTGTTTCCAGACATTGCAATGGTAACGATTCTCACAGCATTGCACTCAATTACAGAGCCATCTACAATGTTTCGAAGAAAATGTTCAATACAAAAGTTTCATATTTTTTCCCGTATAATCCGAATCTGCAATAAAAAATGGGGGTCATCATTTAAGATTTCAAAGTTGCCCCCCTTTCCCTCCCGGGGGAGCAACTTTCATATCCCTAAATAGATTTTTCAAAAATATTGAACATGCATTTTGCCGTTTTTCAATCCAATGTATATTTCTCGAGTTATTTGACCGTTTCCAGACTTTTCGAACACCCTGTATATAAAATGTTTATGTATATATAAATACATACATAAACAAGCATAAATGTTCATTAGGTTTATTTTCATAGCTGTTTATATAATTTGACAACAAATCTCACTTTCTGAAGCCCAAATTGCAACAATCTTTAAAAAAATAAAAAATAAAAATGCTTAGGCCCCTTTAGTGAGAAAGTACCAAGATTACTGTTTCACATACACAAACATTTTTTTTAAATAGTCATACACTTTATTTAATATAAACTATTTAATTTTCTGATTTTCTAAAAAGAAAGAAATTTTATTCTACATTTAGAAAAAGGTAGCCAAAGTTACAGTAGAAAGTGGTATGATTTAGCAAAGAAGAATTATCAGTTACATTTACAATGCCTTTTAAAAGTTGAGATTTTGATGCAATTATAGTAAACGAAAAAGTGTTCTCGATGAGGATCCACAATTCTTTTGCACATGTACATTTTGAAGGAGGACAATATTTTCAATGACTTAATTTACTCAAGTTTTCACTTAAGATTTTCTGAACATTTCATCCCTTGAAGATTTGCCCTTATTTTTGGAGCTGAAAGAGGAGTCTCTGAAAGTAACCTTATGAAATTCTTTTAAAAATGATGCCATTTTTGCTTGTGAAAGTATTATGAATAAATTTATTATTATTTTGAATCTTGGGTATATCAGGAGCATTGTTTTCCTCCATATATTTTTTAGTTTTTTTATGTTCCAGAAAAATCTTGATTTACTTATATTGTTGACAAGTGTTCCATTTCACAACAACAAGCTGTAATACAAATTGAATTGCAAGTTTATTAAAAGAATAAGTCCAAAAATAAAATTTTTGAATATTCAGGGGAAAAAAATGTATAAGTGGTAGAGTTTTCATTCAATAGCCACAAAATTTTTACTGGAATATCAGAACCCTGTTTAGGTATAGAGTAATACCTGAAAACAATGTACAAGCAACCCATAATTTTAACAGTTAAAAAATATTGTTCAATTTATTTCCTTTTTTAAACTTATGAACTTTCAGTTGGATAAAAATAGTAAATAACTTCCAAAATGAAAAAGAAAAAAATATTCTTGTTTAGTTTACAATACAAAAGTAAAAAATGGAATGATTAAAACAAAATTTTTAAATAGATTGAAATTGAAACAATGAACAAAGTCATTCATTCACCTGCTGACTGATCTTCATTATTGTGAGAAATTGTAGGTGAAGTCACCATAGAATGTTTTTTTGACGTCCGGAAAGTAAGAAAGAAGTTTTTGTTTTCAGATGTTCCGATTTTGAAAATGATTAGTAGTTTGGCATTGTAAGCTTGGTCTGTGGAGAATGTCATATAGCAGCTTTTGGTTTTTGCAGTAGGAAACTTTTTTTTTTTTTTTTTTGACAAAGCCATCAATAAATCTGCAACTATTTACATAACCTGCACTTGAAAAAACATAGAAGGTATATCAGAACACGAAAAGGTCTCAGTTTTATTAACAGATTTTATCGACTTTTTGAAATATTTGAGCCATCAGTTCTTAAAGTTCAGTACGTTTTCGGACAAAATGTTTGTCACAGAGTAACAAGTATTTTTTACTATTCTGATCATCTCATTATATTTCTCAGGTGTGTATGTTCTTTCCTTCCTCCTTATTTTTCTTTTTACAGTGCTAAAGTTTCTGTCACAGTGTACAAATGAATGGTCACAAACGCTGAATTCAAAGTTCTCTACATTTTCCTCTAGGTCAGCCATACTCAACCTGTTTTGCTTGTGAGACACAAACATAAGTATCCTACATTAGCTGAGCCACAACACACTGACTCATAATAATGTAAAGAAAATAGTAATTAATATAGTAAGATAACAAAAGCAGTATAAAAAAAATAATATAATCAGTATTAGTTATATAATAACATCTGACTATATGCCATCAGTTAAGATTTGACGTTAAATAACTCGAAAGTTCCTTTAGAAATATGCTTTTATTTTTAATTAGTTGATTTTAAATTAGTTAAGTATTGAAAATTTGTTGAATTGTTATATTGTGTAAGCGATTCCTATAAGACAATAGATGGTGTTGTCAGTTCAGCCTACTCAACTAATGAAGTGAAATAATTTTAAGCTTCTAATTTACATCCTATTATGCTTGAATTAATGTAGCAAGAATTTAACTAAAAATATTAACTGAATGATTTATTTTTACTTACTACAATCTCTTTTTTTTTTTTTAAATATCAATATTTATTATTTTTTATTATTTTTTTTTCAACTATGCAACCTTTAAAATTTTTCATTAATTTTATTTTTATCAGCCTGACTCTAACGCAGGACTTAAAATTTGCTGTTTGCATCTAACAATTTATAATATATATTTTTTAATTACTTTAATTTTGTTTTACGTTTTCATATTTATTTATATATTAAACCATGGATATCAAGGTGATTTCTTTTATAATTCTTATATGAATAATTTTGCTTCTTTCTTTTTTCTCTTCTTTTCTTTTTTTAAGGAGAATAATTCTATACTTTTCTTAGTTATACAAATATATCTTCTTGATAATGGTCATATAAAATATAGATAAAAGTTTAGGTCACTTTATTTAATCGATAACTACATGCAAAATATTTTAATTTAAATATTTTTAATATAAAATACGTAATTAAAAAAAAAATATTGTCAGTTGTTAAATTTTATTTACCATAGTCCGAATATTTTGATAAAATAACAATATTTAATATTTCTGATATTTATTTATTTTTATTTTTTTAACTACGCGACCTTTAAAATTTTTCATTAAATTAATTTTTATCAGTCTAATTCTAAAACCCTGAATTTAAACTCTGCTGTTTTCAGCTAACGATTTATAATACATATTTCTTAATTACTTGAATTTTATTTTACATTTTTGAACATTGTTTAATTATTAAATCATGGGTATCAAGATAATTTGGAGTTCCTGTATGAATATTTTTCCTTCTTTTTGTTTTCTCTCTTTTTATTTTTATTTTTTTTTTTACAAAAAATAATCACATATTTATCTTAGTATATATATATGACACCTTGATGAAGGTCATACCAAATATAATAAAAATTGTAGACCAGTTCAATTTATTTAATTGATAATTACATGCACAATCTTTTAATTGAAATAATTTTAATATAAATTTAGTAATTAAAACAAAATATTATTGGGTGTTAAATTTTACTTAATTATAAAGCATTCGAATAAAAAATAATACAAATTATATAACTATTCTTCCTGAATTAAATATAACTTTATTAAAATGAATTATGGCTAGTAAAATAAGAAAAATCACTCTGTCCGGAGTGGGTATCGAACCGACGAACGGAACAGCAAAACACTGCACCTTAAACCACTCGGCCATCCTTTCCTCCTTCGAATGTACTCTAAAATCGGATAGGTTCTAGATTTAATTTTACGCATGCGCAAATGGGTCATTTTCTTGTGAATGTGAATCTTAACAAAACCCCTTTTCGTTTTAATATATAGGATAATATAATAATGCAGAATTTCCAAGTTCTAAAGATAAGAAATCAGGAGATTTTGTGTAATAAATCAGACTTTTGCTCAATGCAAAAACTTTTTATCACTTTAAAATGGAAAAATATATAGAGCAAATTTAATTAATTTTACATAATGTTTAATAAATGTTAAAGATTAAAAAGAAATTGTATAACCACTGTAACACAAATCGTACTACATGTATAAATAACTTTCGACTAAGTAAATGACATTTAGAATGTTTTAATATAATTTTAAATTAGTTATAAATAACAAAGCAGATTTTGCCTTCCCATAAAAATATATAAAAGAATAATGAAGATATCAAATATATTTTCTGTGCATCTCGAATTTTATAAATATGGATTAATGATTGTGTCTCGGCTGCACATAAAATGTTGGTGGGCTGCAGGTTGAGTATGGCTGCTCTTGAGACTGGTGTTTGTTTCTTTCTTATCACTCTCGTGTAGAGCAAATCTTAGAGATACTTTAGAATGAAAAAAAAATAATTTTACTTACCCATCATACGTAGTATAGAGTAAGTCTAGTAATCGTTTTGAAAATCGAAATTTTTTTTTGACAGATTTACACGTTTCCAACACTGGAGATACCGAAAAACATATTTTTAGAAAAAAAAATTGTCTGTAAACGCTCTATCTCAAGGACAAATTGAGATAGAGACTTGAAATTTGGTGTGTACTTAGTATGTAATAATGGGAAGAAGCTTATTGAATTTCAGTAACCTTGATTATCCGGAACTATTTTTTTCGGACTTTCGAAATATTCGTTCTGATAAAAGGTATATACAAATTTTCGAAATTGTTTATTTTAAGGAATGAATATAAAAGACAATAAAAAAACAAATTTTGCATAAAGAATGAAGTCGATCGGATAATTAATTGTCGAGATATTTGTAATAATATTTTCAAGACTCTTCGATTTTTCTTGACCCTGTATTTCATTCAAATTTCAATTCAATGGTATATTTTAATTGGAAATGAGACGCTTAATCCGACGCAATGAACCGTTAGTTAATAGGATTATCACTTTTGGAGTTATATAAGGATGTTTCTTTTACGCAATTCAGTAATAGAGCATTTAAAGTTTATGACGTCATCAAGCCAGGATTTTATTCGAATTGCAATGCATTTTATAAATAGTTTACACATGTTTTATTTTCATATTTCATATTATGCATATCCATGATGGGTAAGTATTACGGTGGCCCCCAACGACTAGTTTTTTGTGTGTGTGTGTGTGTGCATTCCTTGATGATTAAATTAAACCTTCACAATTTTGAAATACTTGCATTTTGGGGACTATAAATTCAAATATTACAGGATGCCCAGAAATAGATTGCTCAACTTTAAAATTCAACAGTTTATGAATTATAGTAAAGATGGATTAATTGATAGGCTTATTTGGTAGCTGATAAATTTTGTTTAGAGTAATAATAAAAAAATAGTTCACATTTTTGTCAATACATCTGTGCTATCTCAAGCTGTAATAATGCTGAAACTGGTGTCTAAAACTACATAAAAAACTATTAATTTTTATAACCTCTAGTAGTTTTTTAAATTAATGATTTTGTATTTAAAATTTTTAATTAAAAGATTTGGCATGTAATTCGATTAAATAAATTGAAATGATCTACATTTTTTGGTATATTTTATTACAATTGATCAATAAGGCATGGATATACTAAGGAAAGTAGGTGATTATTTAAACACCTACTTATTACACCTAATTATTTAAATTTTGGCATTAAAAAAAAATCCCTGACGGCTCGGCCTACAGGCACAGGTAGATTTCGAAGACGCAGACCGTGGGGCGCCTGTTTGTTGGGAATTGCGGAAGAAATGACCTTTTTGCCATGATGCGATAGTTGAAACCGCCTACTTCGAAACCTAACTTGTTTGCAGGGGGAGCCGGCCGGGATTTTTTTTGTTTTTATTTATTTATTTTTTGCTATAAGGGTTGGTCCTATAAAAAACTTGTCAATATAAAAGTTTTAGATAATATTAAGAGGATTTATAATAAATTTAAGCGGATTTGAAATCTTGGGAATTGATGAAGTTATGAATTTTTTTCTTCTAACCCCCCCCCCCTTCGGGGCCATTTTTAATTATATCACAAATCTGTCATACATAAATTTTCGGCCCTTCTCCTAGAAGTAATAATAACTTCAAACGAATTCGATACGTATCATAATTAAGAAATTATGGGGGTTTTTCTGTTTTCACAAAAAGCCCCCTCATCCCCCTCCTCCTTGGTTCGATTTTGCCCATTAACGAATTTTACCGAGATTTTATGTATCGGTTTCGAAAAGATGCGGGAGTTGGAACCGCATACTTCGAAAAATAACTTGTTTGCAGGCGGAGCCGGCCGGGATTTTTTTTGTTTTTAATTTTTTTTTGCTATAAGGGTTGGTCCTATAAAAAACTTGTCAATATAAAAGTTTTAGATAATATTAAGAGGATTTATAATAAATTTAAGCGGATTTGATATCTTGTGATTTGATATCTTGTGACGTTATGAATTTTTTTCTTCTAAAACACCCCCTCCCCCCCCCCCTTGGGGCCATTTTTAATTATGTCAAAAATCTGTCATACATACATTTTCGGCCCTTCTGCTAGAAGTAATAATAACTTTAAACGGATTCGATACGTATCATAATTAAGAAATTGTGGGGGGGGGGGGTTCTGTTTTCCCAAAAAGCCCCCCCACCCTCCCCCCCTTGGTTCGGTTTTGCCCATTAACGAACTTGACCGAGATTTTATGTATCAGTTTGGGAGAGATCTGTACAGAATTATTGCAGTTATCGTGTTCATAAAAAAGTGACATAGATAGATAAAGTTTTGAAGGGGGGGGTGGTTTTGAGTTCTGGGAGTCATGATCGGCGTAGATCTGCAAAAATTCCCACTTAGGTGAGAATGTAATAGGTAGTATTTCTTACGAAATCTACCTAAAAAGAAAAGAAAAAAAAATTATGTAAAAAATTGTCGTGCCATCTATTGTATTGTAATGCAATTACATGTTTATATTTGAAAAAAACTAATAAAATTTTAACTTTCAAAAAAATTTTACCTGTAAAATTTGTACGAAAAAAACTCTTGATGCTTTTCTTTGAATCTGAAAACTGAATTATCTGGAAAATGATCAATTGTCTGTATAAAGAGAGTTCATATACCACCGGTTCAGTATTATACTAAAAAAAGTACCTCTCTATTCTAAAAAACAAAGTTACTAATGCTGCTTGAATCTATCATGCCCTTTTCACTTTCTTAGCTTATCCTGTAAACATCATTGAATAGAAAAAACATGAAAACTCGTAGTTTTATAAACAAATGTTGTGATGAATATGCTGAAGTAAACGGTTGTTAAATTGAAGAATTATTTTAAGGATTATTTAATGTTCAAATCGGTCACGATAATTCAATTAAATAAGTTTTATTGAATCAAAAACTATGCATAGCAATTTAACCATCTTTTGCATTCATATACTTAATTAGATTGTGGTGTACAATGTCCAATCATTTTTTTAATTTGACTATTTGTTCGAGTTTTTTTTTCAAATTTATATTAAAAGATTCATTACCTGAATAGCGATTTAATTTATATTTTGAAATATTTTTTTTATTTGTTGTTGCCAAATTTTAAATTTCCGAATAATAATGTATTTTCAATTGAAATATATATTTATGCATGAATATTAGAAATGAAAAGCAAAAGCAATTTTAAAATAATTAAATCATTACTTGCGAAAAGCATTTGATGGTGAAAATTACGCCATATTTAAAACAGTATTTTGCATTCTCATGCGTTGAAGTATTTTTTAACGGTGCGTGGATTAGTGCACAAAAGAAAGTTTTAAGTCTAAAATTACGGCGTGGTTAACAGAAAATATTTGTTTATTTTATCCAATTTTGATTTTAAATATTATTTGAAACACTTATTTATTTTGTTTTCAATATAATTAATTATAATAATTCTTTCTTGTTTCTGTATTCTTAAAAGAAATTGGCAAAATTTAATATATTTGCATAGCAGTGCATTATTTTTTAACATTAGTTATACTGTTTTAATATGTGAAATTTGCGCCACATGGCAGCAGATCACGTGCAGTATCATTTATAAATCCTCAACTTTAAAGCTTCCGCTAGTGAAAATCTCGTCATATTTAAAATAAACCGTCCAGGAAACTTAAATATTTTCAGGAATTAAAATAATTTATTTCGATTACACAAAATGGAGTAAATACCACAAACTTGTCAGGTCATAGTTCCTTTTACCAAATTCTTCTTTCTTTTATTTTTCGAGGGGGGGGGGGGGGGAATGATATTTTTTTTAATTGAAAGCACTTTTAATGCTTCTCAAAATTCTTTAGACAGGTGTGCTTCTTTTGATAACATATTGAGCCATACCAATTCCCCGGGGAAAATGAAATAGGTTGTCATGGAAACTCCATTTTTCTATTTACGTTACTCTCTACCTACCAAAAATAGAATTGGAACGTGCATAAAGAGTGCGGGCAGGCATAAAAAATAGCTAAGCTTATGAAAACAATGCCTATGCTTTTAATCTATAGTAATGACGTCAAATTGTCTAAAATTTTATCCAAAACTATGCAAAGTGTGGCGATATTTTTTTTCTTTAACCTTTTCGTGTCTGGCGTCTTAATAATAGTGCATTTACTATTATTCTGTCTTTACAATTACTATTCTTATTATTTGTATATGTAGTACTGATAATGTAGGTCTTTGCAGTTACTCCCAGTCACATGATAGGTTTGTTCTTTAATCTGAACCTGAACATTAACTATTATCACTTCAGCATTATCTAAAAATATAAAAGTACGCTCAAGTTTTACATATCGTTGCTGAGACTTTTGTTTCAAACACATGTTCCATTCCGTTAAAATTAACAAGAACGAAAAATCATGCGTCAAGCATAGATTATGTAACACTTTCCAACGCTTCCAAAATAATTTTGCAAATCATACTGTTTAATAAGCTGAAAGATAACATCTAAGTAAACAATTTGGAAAACGCATAACATATTTAAAAACATAACTTCAGCAATTTCCAACATATACAATATTCAGAAAAATATCCGAATACTTTTATTCAGCCCTGTATATGATCTATGGATTTGTCTATGTACTACATAGGGTGCTAAATTTTAGTTCAGTTAGGAAACGCGTAGCACAGTTTAAAATTCTCCTTCTGGAGTTTCTGTCAATAAACGGAAATGTGTCCGCGAACTTTTGTGCTTCCCTGTATATGATCTACAGAATTTATACACACCAAGTAATAGACAAAAAGGGAGTTAAATTTAAAATCGCGTTCAGCAACTTAAAACGCACTTCCAGGAATTATTACAGAATTTATACACACCAAGTAATAGACAAAAAGGGAGTTAAATTTAAAATCGCGTTCAGCAACTTAAAACGCACTTCCAGGAATTATTGTTAACAGACAGTAGATAATTCTTTTGTGTGTCCCTGTAAATGAACGATGACTGCTATACACACAATATTCTGTAGTAAGCCTCTTGTAATGCACCGTAGTGATATATATAAATTCCAATGCCTTTAAAATAGTGAAACATTATTTAAATAAACCGCAGACGATTTTTCTCCATAGACGTAATGTAACGGAATTCTTTTGACTGTCCCTGTAAAGTAACTATAAGTGCTATGCACACTCTATTCCCTATTAAGCTTCTTGTAATGCACCTTAGTGATATATATCAATTACAATGTGTTTGAAATTGTGTAACATCATTAAAATAAACCGCAAATGATTTTACCCCATAGACCGTAATGTAACGGAATTCTTTTGAGTGTCCCTGTAAAAAACTATAAGTGCTACACACTTCCGTTGAGATAGGGAACATGCTATAGATAGCGACAATAACATATAAAAATTGTAGAGCAATCCGAGCATATTTACGGGAGTTAGAGCACGGCAGACGGCCGTACGGCCAGACAAACCGAAGTCATAAACACTTTTCAACTAGGTTGGAAAGCGTTAAAAATGGAGGCTTGTCCGATACATGTAACGAACAATAATTTAGGGTGAAAAATGTGCTATAAAACTTAAATATTTTCAATTTTGATGTTCATTTAATCCTTCTGTAGTAATAATGCAATATTTTTTAAACGTCTTCAAAAACTTTTTTCCTTAACGTATTGTTATAGTAATTGTACGCAAAATAACTACTGACATATTCATTAAAGTTCAGTAAATCTTAATTTTTCCATTTTAAATAGCTACTTTTTTAAAACTAAAAAAGTAATTTTTACACAAAATTAAAATAATAATAGTAATAGTAATTGGACCCAAAAGGGTTAATTGCAGAAATATAAATACGAGAAAAAGAAAACAAAACAATCATAATGTCACATTTGCAATTTCATTTATAAATTAACGAGAAACATTTCTGTTTACTCATTTTATTTCTAGATGAATTTTGATCAAAGGCTACATTTTGAATAGAAAAAAATACATAAGATCAAGACATTCGCAAGATAATGTCAAACCAATCGCAACATTCTTTTCAAATTTCTCGTTTGCATTTTAATATTTTAAAATTTAAAAAAAAAAAAAAAAACTAATTAAAATTGAAAAAAATACGAAAGTACTCAGTTAGACATCGACCTCAGATATTCTGTGAAAGAAAAAACCCATTGATAAATATTGAAATGCAAACGAGAAATTTGCCAAGTAGGCTTTGTGTTATAAAAATTAACGGCTTTGAAGTTTATGTTGCAAGTATTAAAAAAATTAAAAATAATTTAAGATTAGAATTTCAAAATTTCACATCTGCATAATTCCTAAACTTCTTCACCTAATCATTTCCAATTCGGTAATCTAAGGTAAAATTTATAGAAGAATCCAAAGATTATGTCAAATTTAGATCTTTGTGTTGAAAATTTCAAAGTTTATTAAAATTTCAATGTGGAGACCCTCTAAGCTTACTTAAAACAAACAAACAAACAAACAAAAAAAAAACATAAATTGAAAGAAAATATAATTCCCAATATAGTGGCTATTTTCGTTTTTCTCTGCGACAGTTTAGTGATTTTGGCCGATTGTATACTAAGAGTTCATTTTATGCTATTGACTTTCTACAGTAATTTATTCTCTCTTTCTCTCCCCTCTCTCTGTCTGTCTTTTACAAAAATGCTCTTTACAACTTTAATAATCATCTAGAATTCATCCTAGACAATTTCTTTTATTTGTCAGAAAACATTATTTTGAATACTTTTTGGAATGACATCAATTATTTTCTGTGTAATATGACATGAAGATCGATATCAGTGCACAAAAGATAAAGAATTATCTGGCTAACCAGTGTATTCTTTAATGGGTTTTGGTCAGTTTTGTTTCATCTCATACTCTTTTGTACGTCTTAGTAAATCATTTCCACAATGCCCTAGAAGTTTATTTTATGTCATAAAATTTCTACAGCTGTTCATCTAATACTCTTTAGTGAATCTGTTTAAAGTATGTTGAGCAAAATAGCATTAATAATAATTGAGAAATCATTATTAAATTTTTTTTATTTGTCATAAAGTATTTTATTTATTTATTTATTTATTTTTGAATAGCTTTTTGAAGGATAATAATTATTTTTCTGCATAATGGTATGAAGATCAATGTCGGTGCACAAGAGATAAAGATTTATCTGTCTACCAATTGTCTTCTATATTAATAACATGAAATGTTTGTTTGCCTGCATGTGTGTCTCTTTCTGTCTGTTGCCGATGGCTAGGAAAATGTATTGCATGTAGACGTAGAGGCCTGCAAATTTGATTTTGGATAGACAAAGACAGGTCCCAATGCATCTGAAACTCAGATTTTTTATAGGATTTTTTGTTATTTTATGCAGGGATGAGATTTCTCCGCTTTTTGGCATACCAGTATAATCTTAGAAAAAAGGTTGTTTTGCTAAATTGCAGAATGTGCGGATTAAATAAAAAAAAACATTTTCTGTAAGATTATACTGGTATGCAAAAAAGCGGAGAAATCTCATCCCTGATTTTATGTTGAACTGAAAAATTCGCGTATTTCCCGATTTTCCCAGTTTGCTGGGGTTTATAAGTCATCAATAAAAGCAATCCAAATTCAATATTTTAACTCAATATAGTAAATTTTGCCCTCTTTTCAATAAAGATTATTCGGAATTCCTATAGCGGTTTTTGAATTTTTCGCGATATTTTAAAAAAAGTTTCTCATTGCCAAAAATGAGAGCATCATTTTTTTTGTTAAACTATTTCTATTTGAAATCTTAGCTATCCAATCTTATATTTTATATCCTTGTAAGGAGGAAACCTTTGAGAATCGTTAGGTTTTGGCCAGTTTATTTTCATCAAATTCCCTTTGTACGTCGTAATCAATTGCTTGCACAGTGTACCAGGAGTTTAATTAATATTATTAAAATTCTAAAGCAGTTAATTTTATACTTTTTACAAAATCTGCTGAAAGTCTATTGAGAAAATAACTTTAATAATCATCTAGAGTTTTTAATAGACAATTTGTTTTTTGTTTAGTATAAAGTATTTTTTTTGAATGCGAGCAATTATTTCTTTGCATTATGACATGAGAATGAATATAAGTGCACAAGAGATCTGGTACCCATTATATGCAGTAATCTTTTTTGTCCATGTGATTTGTGCGTTAAATTCTACGGGTTTTTCCTACCTTTATATTTTCAAAGTAAAAATTACCTTATTTTTTCTGATTTTCCGCGATTCTTCAGTTGTTCATTTAATGATAATATGTTTGATAAATGTAACGCATTTAATCCCAAATCATTCATACAATAATAATCACCAATTTTGTCATGATAATTCATTTAATCATAATATAAGCCAAATTTTACTTTTGACAAATAGTGGTAGCAAAAAATTTGTTAAATTTGCAACTATGCTTTTTTCTACTTCTTAGTAAATCCCTTCCGCAATGTAACTAAAAGACATGTTGCCGGTTTAGCTGATATTTTTATCCAAATATCAACCACTTTTTCCGAATTAAAATATGCGTGTTATTTATACTGTCGTTAAATAAGTCAAGTATTACTTTACGGAAATAGTTGTAGATGACTGAATAAAAAAATTCGCTAAATAGACAACACCGAACAGCTGTTTATTTTAATTTCATTAAATCTTTACAGCCGTTCATTTAATATTCTTTAGGGAAGCTTCTTAACCCTTTCAGGGGCAAGTAATTGTGTTGCTGTAACGTCGAATTCACACCGGTATTTACGAAAGAATTTAGTTCAAAATAAGGAAAAGCAATTTTTTTTTAACTTTTCTTGTCAAAGTTAAAAAAGTAAAATTTAATTAAAAGTTTCTGGTTTGAATCGGATTAAAATTAGGTGGGATATAATATATCCCACCTCCCCTCAAACGGTTAAAGGTGCCCAAGGATCCCAAATTGCATATACTTCTTTGAAATTTCCATGGAGCCTGGCAACACTATTTAAGATAAGAAAATTCTTATTTAAATTTTCAATCGCAGAATTCGTAACCGCCTCGTTTATTCATGGAATTTGTAATGATTTTTTGCAATTAAATAAGGCGAAAAATTCTGTTGCAAAATTGTGGCAGAACTGTACGCACTCTATTAAAGTCTGTTGAGCAAAACAACTTTAATACTCATCTAGAATTTATTCTAGAAAATTTATTTTTTAATTGGCCGAAAGAATTTTTTTTGTGTAGCTTTTTGAATGAAAACATTTATTTCTCTGCATTATGAAATAAAGATCAATATCGGTGCACAAGATATAAAGAATTATCTGACTACCCACCCATTGTATGCTGTAATGGATTTTGACTAGGTTTTTGTTTCATCAAATACCCTTTTCTACTTCATAGTAAATTAATGCAACAGTGTACTTGAAGATTATTTTATAAAGTCTGTTGAGCAAATCAACTTTAATACTCATCTAGAATTTATTCTAGACAATTTTTTTTTTTAATTGGCCGAAAGTTTTTTTTTAATAGCTTTTTGAATGAAAGCAATTATTTCTCTGCATTATGAAATAAAGATCAATATCGGTGCACAAGAAATAAAGAATTAGGACTACCCATTGTATGCTGTAATGGATTTTGACTAGATTTTTGTTTCATCAAATACCCTTTTGTACTTCGTAGTAAATTACCTGCCACAGTGTACTTGAAGATTATTTTATATCATTCAATATCCACGGCATTTTATTATATGCGCTTTACGAAATCTGTTCAAAATCTATTGCGAAAACTATTTTAAAAATAACAAGAACGAAAAATCATGCGTAAAGCATAGATTATGAAACACTTTCCAACACATCCAGAAAACTGTAACGAAGCTTCACCGTTAAATAAGATGGAAGAAGATATGCCATTAAACAGTTTAGAAAACATATAACATATTGAAAGATACAGTTTTCTAAATTACCTTCCATTGTCAAAAAAGTAGTCGAATTACTTTGTGCAGCCCTGTACATGATATATAGATTTGAATATATATTCTACATAGCATGATAAAATTTTGTTCAGTTAGAAAATTCACTTTCGCCAATCAATGAAATGCACTCGAAAGAGATTTGCGTAACATTCCCAATTAGAAAGTGCAGTCGATTGAACATTTTAGGTAGATTTCGTAAGAAATTCTACCTATTACATTCTCTCCTAAGTTGGAATTTTTGAAAAAAATTTGCAGATCTACGCCGATCATGACTCCCAGAAACCAAAACCATCCCCAGTTCAAAACTTTATCTATCGATCTATGTCACTTTTTTATGGACACAATAACTCCCATAATTCTGCCCAAATCTCTTCCAAACTGATACATAAAATCAAGGGTCATAAAATCTCGGTCAAGTTCATTAATGTGCAAAATCGAACCAGGGGGGGAGGGCTTTTTGTGAAAACAGAAAAAAACCCATAATTTCTTAATTATGATGCGTATCGAATCCGTTTAAAGTTATTATTACTTCTAGGATAAGGGCCGAAAATTTATGTATGACAGATTTTTGATATCATTAAAAATGGCTCGAAGGGGGGGGGGGAAGAGGAAAGTGGGGTTTTAGAAGAAAAAAAATTCATAACTTCGTCAATTCAGAAGATATCAAATCCGGTTAAATTTATTATAAATCCTCTTAATATTATCTAAAACTTTTACATTGTCAAGTTTCATATAGGACCAACCCTTATAGCAAAAAAAAAAAAAAAAAAAAAAAAAAAATTAATTAAAATTAAAACAAAAAAATTCCTGGCGGCTCCGCCTGCAAAGAAGTTAGGTTTCGAAGTGGGCGTTTCCAAAAGCCACATCATGGCAAAAAAGTCATTTCTTCCGCAATTCCCAACAAACCATTGCCCCACGGTCTGCGTCTTCGAAATCTACCTGTGCCTGTAGGCCGAGCCGTCAGCGATTTTTATTACATCGAGACACTTTATGGTGGTTATTTTGGGCAACAAGATGGATATGCGTCAGCTCCCCTTATATGTTTTAGAATATCCCAGAACAATCTACATAGACTATGTAGCTAGTTCTGTTTACAAGTTATTTTGGGATAAATGGATAGTAACCTGCATATTATTGTTACAAATAATTATTTAAACTTCATTACTCGGAGATTAACTATAATAAATAATTTCCCTTGGAGAAAAAAAAAAATCAAGTTTTCCTTATTTTATTTTTTTATTTATTTTTTTTACTTTTATTCGCGATATTATTTAACAAGTAATATACATAAGGCACATCTGCTTAAGTATAAATTCATGTAAATCTCCTAATCCTGTAACGTAATAAATCTTAATTTAAGAAGCACTTTCAAATAATTAAGTAAATATTATTAAAGAGAGAAAAGCCGCAGTCAGTAATAAATAACAAATTTATGCAACACATAAATAAGATAAATTAATGTTTATTTAGCCCAAATAAACACAGTTATTAGAATAAGTCATTTATTAAATATGATTAAAACCACTTAGCTTAATTTTTCAAGTATAACAACTATCAAGAAGAATGTTAAATGCTGGCAAGGCTGAACAGAGGATTGGGGTGGGAGGAGGGGGGGGGGGCAATACAAATTCCCGATGCCAGTCTCTGTAAAAGAATACGTCATGAATCCTGATTTTAAAATAAGTGAGAAACAAAGTAGATTCTAAACATTTCATTTTAAGTAAAAGTTTCAAGTTAAAAAAAGTAACAAGTAAAATAATTAAAAAGTCAGAAATTTGAGTCTTATAAGTTGTGCATGTTAATGGTGTTATGTAGTACAAAAAAAAAAAAAAAAAAAAAAAAAAAACGAAACAGCATGTGTTATGCATATATTATGAAACACTTTCCAATACATATTCAGAATACTGTAACAGAACTACACAGCTTAATAAGCTGAAAGATGATGTCCAAGTAAACAAGGTCAAGGTCAAACTGGGCGGGTAGGCCTACTTTTTGGCTTAAGCTCAACTAGCCCCGCCCATGTCCAAGTAAACAATTTAGAAAACGCATAACACATTTGAAAACCCAATTTCAGCAATTACAACCAATAGTCGGAAAAATATCTAAATTCTTTTGTGCTGCCCTGTATATGATCCACAGATTTGTATATGTACTTGTACTACATATTATGCTGAAATTTAGTTCAGTTAGGAAACGCATAGCACAGTTTAAAATTCCCCTTCCGTCACACAGAGGGAATATAATCGAGATCGTTTGTGCAGTCCTGTATATGATCTATAGAATTTATTCACACCAAGTAATTATGCAAAAAATTAGTTACATTTAAAAACGAGTACCTCAACTGAAACGCTCTTCCAGCAATTATTATTCATAGACAGTACTTTAACCGAATTATTTTGTGTGTCCCTGTGAACGAACGATGAATGTTTGGCCGACATATTCTATAGTAAACATCTTGTAGTGCACCTCAGTGATATATATGAAGTACAATATGTTTGAAATAGTGTAACATGATTAATTTATTTTTCCCCATAGACCGTAATATAATGGAATTCTTTTGAGCGTTCCTGTAAACGAACTATAAATGCTGCACACTTCATTTTCAATACCGAACATGCCATAGTAAACATAAATAGCATGTATCAATTAAATGACAATCTGAGTGCATTTACGGGAGTTTGAGCATGGACAAACGACAGACAGACAGACAAACCGAATTAATAAATAATTTTCAACTATGTTTTGGAAAGTGTTAAAAAGCAATAAAAGAAAAATAAAAAGATTTATCTTCTAATAAATCTAGTACTGGTGTGACTTTAGAGCGGCTAAGATGGCAAAATGTCAGGGCCTCCAGCTTGCAGAGGTCCTCACGGCAAATAAAAAGGAGTATATGATATTAGTGACTTTTGACCTCGTACAATTATATTTGTATATATGAATGTAGTTACATAAAAATTTTAAGAAAATATGTACGGTAAAATCTGTGAAAACAGAACCTGTCTACAAAGGAATTCTGACTTAAACGGAAAAATGTCATGGTCCCGGCAAAAAAAGGTGTACTATACAATTATACCTGCTAAAACGACAACCTGTTGAAAACGGAAAAAATCTTGTCCCTGGCAATTTTGTCTTAAAAGATTTTATTGTATTAATTTTTAGAAAATAATTATTCAATAACCTTTTTTTTTCTAATATTATACCACAGTTAATGGCCCGCAGATTGTCTTTGCAAACCTGAATAATGGTAACGAACAACTTAACATCGCGACGAGCGCTGCGTAATACGTAACGTACAGGGTGCTCAGGGTGTTTGAATTTTCCTACCAGTAATTTTTAATTGTAAATTTTGCCCTATTTAATACCTGAATAACTGCTATTAAATTAGGCAAAAATTTCCATTTGGAAATACCGGTGGTAAAAGGTTAAAAAATCCGTAATGTACGCTTGTCGTGAAAAGTTTAAAGGTACTTTTACAAAATCATAGGCTTGAAAGAAAATAATAAAGAAATAACTGACAAACTTTACTTATAATATCACAAAAAGACATTTCTGACTTTAGGTCCATACTGACGAATTTGATAATAAAATACCCTAAATGAAGTCCATTTATATGCATGCATCAGTGTCATAATAGTAGGGATTTTATTTAATTTAATTTATATTAGTAAACCTAACCACTTCTAGTAAATCTAATACATTATTTGGACTAATATTATTTAATTTTCCTTTGTAATTTTTCTGGTTTGATCGAAGTAGTCCTAAGCCATAAAAAATCATGTAATGTAAATAAATTGAGTTGTATTTGAATATTAAAATGTTACTAAGAATTTTAAGAAATATAGCTCTAGAAAATATTACCCGCCATGAAAATAAAATCGATGAATATTTTAATATTTGGCCAAGAAACCTGGTGATTTATGGCAGTTATTTCCTGGTATTCCGTATCAGATATTGCACATAAAATATAGAATAGATAAGAAGATGCACATTCTTTGAATTGTTTGTTCACCTTACCTTTGATTCTAATCGAAAAACAATAAATACGGTTGGAATAAATATGTTTTTGTCCTTGAGATGTGTAAATGCTTTAGAAAAATAAATAAATTAATAAATATAAGGTGTGTATGGTCGGGTCGTCGGATCATTTATGAGGTTAGAAATTTTGTAAGCACAAAAATATTGTTCTGAATATTTATTTTGTAATGAAAAGTTCAATTGATTTTCATTTCCAGCAGCAAACTAATTAATCAGTGATTTAAAAAACTACATATGTCTAAGATTTAAGATTTTTCAGGAATCAATAAAAACTACGCTACACACAAATGCTGGATATTTTAAGAACTTTTTTGCGCTCATTATATTTCTTAAGTCTTTAAGTACCATGCATGTCGGTTACTAGTGATTTACTTTATAAGAATTAAAAAAACTTAAAAAAAAAAAACCTTTGAATTATCTTGTTACTGCAGTCTATGGGATTTAGTGCTTTGCAAATGACACAAAAAAATGATATTAATCTTATTTTTATTAGATATTTATCAAAATAGACATAAATAATTTACACCAGGACCTTAAACCTTAAATATTCGCACAAATTCACAAAGCAAAATTTCCCGTGTGCCGTATTTTGTATGCCTGTGAGTACTTCTCACCATGTCCGCCAGGGAGATTTGTTCTTCAGGGGTCGCCAACCTTTTTACTATTACGGGTGCATCTGAAATGTATATCCATCTTTGTGGGAGCATCCTCCATACACATATAAATATTTATTTACATGTGCGTGTGTATGTGGGAGCTCATTTCATAAACATGCATAAGCGCATTCGTATGAAAATAAATCCCCAAAACGGTGACCCCTGTTGTACACCACATATTCCTAAATTTCTAGGCAAATAAATTAATGCTTTATAAGATTAATTTTAAGATAAACGTAATTACTATTTAGTACAATATTATAAAACCCTTAGCATATACGTAGATGGTGTGTATAAATGTATATTCATGGAAAAATTCATATGCAAAAGGGTAAAAAAAAAAAACCCTTCTTTTCTACTATTAAAGATACCGATAATGGTACCATGCCCAAATAGCCAGCAACTTTCCAGTGCAAGTGAGGCTTCCAATATTTTTTTTCACATAGCAAATTCTTTTTGCAGAAAAACTGTACAGACTGAGAATCTTTTACTCTTTTCCCTTCAAAATTAATATTTACTACCCATAAGTTCAAAATATGTATTTCTACATACAGACTCATCGAGGTTTCATGCGTGCAAGAAAAGAGGCCGGTGGGCTCAGGTACGCCCGCGGGCGCATGGTTGGCGACCCCTGTTGTACACCACATATTTCTAAATTTCTAGGCAAATAAATTAATGCTTTATAAGATTAATTTTAAGATAAACATAATTACCATTTAGAACAATATTATAAAACCCTTAGCATAGGTAATATATGTAATAATATTTTCGAACAATGCGCATTTGTAACATGAATATTTAAATTTGATACATCCAATGGCGTATAAAATACACCAGCGCCAGTAATTAAAGGTTAAGGATTGATATTAAATGCATAGGTGCCTGTTGTTGGCCATTGGAAAACATCTTGGTAATTGTCATTGACTAATGTTGTTTTTGCAATAAACGACAACTTTGAGTGGCAACGGATAAACAAACATATATAATTTATTGTCTACACATGTGCCTATCCCCTCCTTTAATAATACGTTAAAAAAAAAAAAAAAAAAAAAAAAAAAAAAAAAAAAAAAAAACATGTCGTAAAAATGTGAACTTATAGTTTTTGAAATCGCCGATTCCAATATGGACGTAATATCCGCTATATCTTAATGCAGTGTTAAATCAATATCACATAGAATTTTGTGAATATTAATGTGCATTTTTACTTACAAAATTGAGCTGTTCATCTTAAGAAAATCAACTTCAAAACATCCACCTATTTATTTTTATATATTCTTATTCTAGCATCTGAAATGTTTAACAAAAGATTTTTCCAGGAATATTGATTGATTTTAGTAAGAATTATTTTAGGTAGATTTCGTAAGAAATACTACCTATTACATTCTTCCCTAAGTTGGAATTTATGAAAAATTTTTGCAGATCTACGCTGATTATGACTCCCAGAACCCAAAACGACCCCCATTTCAAAACTTTATCTATCTATCTATCTATCTAACTATCTATGTCACATTTTTATGGACACGATAACTTCAATAATTCTGCACAAATCTCTTCCAAACTGATGCAAAAAATCAATGGGCATAAAATCTCGGTCAAGTTCGTTAATGGGCAAAATCGAACCAGGGGGGGGGGGGAAGGGCTTTTGTGAAAACAGAAACCCCCCATAATTTCTTAATTATGATACGTATCGAATCCATTTAAAGTTTTTATTACTTACAGGAAAAAGGCCGAAAATTTATGTGTGACAGATTTTTGATATCATTAAAAATGGCCCCCAAGGAGGGAAAAAAAGGGGGGTTTTAGAAGAAAAAAATTCCTAATTTCGTCAATTCACAAGATATCAAATCCGCTTAAATTTATTTTAAGGCTTTTTAATATTATCTAAAACTTTTATATTGACAAGTTTTTTATAAGACCAACCCTTATAGCAAAAAAAAAAAAAAAAAAAAAAAAACTTTGCCGGCTCCGCCTGCTAACAAGTTAGGTTTCGAAGTGGGCGGTTCCAACTGCCGCATCATGGCAAAAGGTCATTTCTTCCTTAATTTCCAACAAACAGGCGCCCCATGGTCTGCGTCTGTGCCTGTAGGCCGAGCCGTCAGGGATTTTTTAAATGTATAGTGCAAGTAAATGGAATCAGTATATTTAAAAAAATTACACAGGATTCATACGATTTTCAAATTTTAATACCACAATTTGCGAATAGTATAATCTTTGCCACATTTTATCACATAATTTGTGTCATTAAATACGGGCAATATTACTATTAAAAAAAAAGTGCGAATTCTGTGTATCTACCAAGTGAAACACATGTTCTATATATAAAAAAAAATGATTGGTGAATATTTTAATATTTGGCTAAAAAATATGATGATGAGTGGGAAGCTCTTCCGCGTATTCTGCATAAAAATTTTTCGCACACGATTAAGAGCAGAGAGATAGACGCGCACATTCCTCGAATTCCTCCGTTGATTTTCATCGAAGACGAAATAGAACGAAAATAAATATTTATTTCGTTGCTTATAAGGTACGTAAAATGTATCAACAGATAATTTATGTTTAGAAAGATACGTATATTGAGGTGTTCGAACATTTATGAAGTCAGAGATTCCGTAAAAGCAGAAATATCTTCGTAAATAGTGTCTCGCAAATATCCGTTCGCATTAAAAAAAAAAAAAAAAAATGTTTTACAGGAATGTAATTTGCATCATAAGAGTTGTCAAAGGTTTTTTTTCTTTGGCAGAAGAGAAATAAAAATACATTAGAACCCCGATTATCCGACAATCGGAAAGACCTTAAAACTCTCTTTTTTAAAAAAAATATGAAAAATATTATTTTTAAACAAGCATGCTGTTTATGAAATAAATAAACAGCGTCAACTTACTTATTTGGCTATTGCGTTTGCGTAAATGCAGGCATTTTATTGCATAGACACATACGACACTTCATTTCTTTACAAAATATGTTGTGATTTTTTTTGTTTTTCCACTTCGCATTGCTTCAATGCTGCCTTATCACGCCACCTTTTAAACAACAAATCTGACGCTGTTGCATCCTCCTGCACTTCAATATATTGAGGTGCCAATATCAACTTTTTTAATTCTTTGAGCTCTTCATGCTTATAAAAACCTGTTTGTATTTTAAAATATTACTCATCGTAAATAAAGTTTGGAAGAAATTAAAACACGTGTAAACAGGAAGGGGAAATTGAATAGAATACGGACTCTTGCAGCACCTGCAAGAACTAACGCTTTATCTAACTGTGGGGAAGTGAGAAGGGTGAGTAGTTATGTGGTAGAATAAAATTAGGAAGCTTCCCGGTTATCCGAAAATTCCTATGGAGCCCCGGTTAACCGAAAAGCCTTTGGTCCCATGCTTTTCGGATAACCGGGGTTTTACTGTATTTCATATTTTCTTTGAACTAATTTCGACCATTTGCGATGTTTTGTGGTGCAAACCGCACTGCGATACGATAAAGTTTTACGAGTTTTTGAAATGTGAACGGGCTTAAGGGTCTCTTTGAACTATGCTTTTCTCTTTGTTACAAAAAATGCCCCTTTTTTGACAAAACTAAATGATGTAAACCGCATTCCTATAAGACGATTTGTATGAATTTTTAAATTTTGAACTTATTTATAGGTCTTTTTTCATTATGTTTTCTATTGCCAGAAAAAATCGGACTCTTTGACAAATATTATGTTGAAAAACGCATTTCGATACGACAATTTGTTGTTATTATTATTTTTTTTAATGAATTTTGGAAATGCCAACGGATTTATTCCATGCCCTGTATCTGTTTTGTAATTAAAAAATCCAATTGATTTCTATCTCCAGAATCAAATAAATGTTGGAGAAATATCATAATTTTCCCCAAGGGATTAAGCAGAGAGTGAGAGAGGTGCACTTTCCTCGAATTCCCCCGTTGATTTTTATCGAAGACAAAAATAGATATTTATTTCATTGTTTATAACGTATAGAAAATGAATCAACAGATAATTTATATTTAGAAAGATACGTATATTGAGGTGTTCGAACATTTATGAAGTCAGAGATTCTGTAAAATCAGAAATATCTTTGTAAATACAGTGTCCTGTAAATCCGTTAGCATTTCAAAACTAGTATGTTGTGGCCATCACAAAGCTTTTTTCTATATAAATCAAATCGTCTCCAAGCAAAACTAGTCGGATGTGCCAATCCCAAAACTTTCTTCTATCTCATACAAGTTTTACATACACCAAAAACGAATCAGTTCCAATTTATATCAAGGTCTAACTGAATCTAAAGTTTTATTAAATTCCGTGCATTAGTTCTTGAAATATGACTATTGCTAAAATCGTGTAAATCCTGAAATATGCAGCGTAGCAGCGCCATCTGTTGGGGAATTTACACTAAAACCCAATCAACAACAACTTATGTCAACGTGTAACTGAATCTGAAGTTTGATGAAATTCTGTGCATTAGTTCTTGAGATATAGCTATCATGAAAATAATAAAAGAGTAGCATAGAAACTCCAACTGTCGGGCAATGTACACCAAAGCGTAATCAGCGTCTATTTATGTCAAGGTCTAACAGAATCTGCAGTTTGATGAAATTCTAAGCACTAGTTGTTGAGATATAGCTATCGTGGAAATTGTGAAAAATGTTGCATTGTAGCGCCACCTGTTGGGCGATTTACACCAAAAACTAATCAGTACCAATGTATATTAGGGACTAACTGAAACTAAACTTTTATTAAATTACGTGCATTAGCTCTTGAGATAGAGCTCGTAGAAAATGTGTGTCAGATATAGACACACAGAAAGACATTTTCTAAAAACTGTCAAATTGTGTTCAGGACCTTTTTAAAACGTATAAATCCGTCGAAAACCGGAAGTCGAAAATTTTCATGAATACAATACTTTCAAGTAATTAAATGCCAATCTATTCGATCTTGAGATATAGCTATTGTTGAGATCATGAAAAACAGGTCATAGCTGCGACACCTGCTGGGTGGTATACACCCAAACCTAATTAGGATCTACTTCTGTTAAGATCTAACAGAATTTGAAATTTGGTGAAATTCCGTGCATTAGTGTTTAAGGTATAGCTATCGCGGAAATTGGGATAAATACAGCATAGAAGCAGTACCTGTTGGGCGATTTACAACCAAACCTAATAAAATAAGCGTCTATTTATGTCAAAGTCTAACAGAATATGAAGTTTGATGGATTTCCGTGCATTAATTCTTGAGATAGCTATCGCAGAAATCGAGAAAAATGCAACGTAGCAGCGCCACCTGTTGGGCAATCAATTTATGTCAAGGTTTAACTGAATCTGAGGTTTAATTAAATTTCGTGCATTAGTTCTTGAGACATTACTATCGCTAAAATCGTGTAAATCCTCAAAAATACTATATAGCAGCACCACCTGTTGGGCAATTTACACCAAAAGCTCATCAGCAAGAACTTATGTTAACGTCTAACTGAATCTGAATTTTGATGAAAATCCATGTTCTTGAGATAGAGCTTTTGGGGAAATCGTGAAAAATGCAGCATAGCAGCGCCACCTGTTTGGATATTTACATCAAAAACAAATCAGCACCAATTTATATCAAGGTCTAATTGACTATAAAGTTTTATTAAAATTTGACTTTAATACACATTCTGTGTATTAGTTCTTGAGATAGAGCACCCACAAAAATTATGTCGCATGCAGACACACAGACAGTGATTTTCTAAAAGCAGTCAGATCGTGTTCAGAACCTTCACAAACGTATGAATGCGTCGAAAACCGAAATTTGAATTTTTTTTTACGAATCCAATACTTTCTTCTTCTAAAGATAGAAGAAATAAGTAAAAATTAACAAAATGTGGTTTGCACTATAAGAATTGTTAAAATGTCGGCTTTTTTTCTTTTGAGGGGGGGGGGGGGTATAAGAGAAAAAAAAACAATTAATATCTTCTTTTAACCAAAATTCTTCTTTTACTACAAATTTTTTAACCATTTGCCAAGTTTTATGGTACAGTCGTGGAAAAAAAACTGAACACCCCCCCCCCCCCCCCACTAACTCTGCAACAAATTATAGTAGAAGGAAGTGACTGGTGTTCCAAACGATTGGAAATAAAGTCTACTTTCAAAAGATGTATATAAAATTTGCTTAGGGGGCCATCTACATATAAACACACACCCAAACTTTGTTTTTTTCAATAGCAAGACCCAAATTTGACAACATATTTGAAATCTGCAGTTCAAACTATGCCTAGATACCAAATTTCATGAAATTCCTACGATTAGTTTCTGAGAAATTAATTACTTTATAATGAGCATATTTAAGGGGCTGTATCCAAATTGAAGTTCGGTACTCGATTGTTGAAATGCTGCAGAATGTCACGTCTTTTAATGTATTATGTTTTACCGATATGACCATTTTTCTCACTTAATAAGTTTCGGTTATTGTTATATGCGTTAAAATAATGTTTACAAGTGTTGAATTATCCGATTTTAAAAAACCATAAGATTATTTGTAATTAAAATAGTTTTAGAATATGTAAATGTTATTGGAATTTTACAGGTGTTTTTATAATGCTTTTTCTCAAATTTTGCATCTAACTCGCCTTTTTTAAATTTATTGGCAGAAACATGAATAATATTGACAAATATAAAATTTAGAATTAAAAAAAATAGTATAAAGCAGCGTAAGGAATCAAAGTAAAAAAAAAACGCAGATAAATTGCTTTTTAGTCTGAAAATAAATCCCGACATTGCTTTTTTTTTAGTAGCGAAGGGGGGGGGGGGTGTCTTGTTTTGAGATATGTTCGCAGGATTTATATTCCGATTTATTTGAAGACCTAAAACTAAATCCATGGTATAAAGACATCTGAATAACTTTACATCCGTTATTCTCCTTCGGAATAGGGTTAATAATTCTATGATTAAACCTATTCTGGTAGTTCATTTGAAATTTTACAATTAACTCATTGATGCCTCTTGGCAAGATAACTTGCCATTTGACATTTATTATTATTATTATTATTATTTTAGATTTTTTTTGTACACTGCTAGCGATTGGGAAAGAATCTTGCCTATCAGAAAACCATAAAAATAACTTGTAATTTTTTTTCAATTAGCCTGGTTAATCGAATAGATCTAAATACGAAATTTATAGAAGAAAAAGTTTAATTATTTTAAATTCGTTATTAATGGAATAAAAACTGAACATCCATACATATTTGTAAAGATTACAATTTTTGATTGATATACAAAAGTTAATAAAAGTTTAAATTAGCATTTTAAAGTAACAAACTAATACTTTCGCGGGAATATTTTATCTAACAACCATTTAGTGTAATATTGCAAACAATTTAACAAGATTTGAGTAAATTGAATTAATAAGTATAAATATCTCAGTGATTATAATGTTTATATATTAAAGGTTGTAAATTGTTTTTGACCAAAATTTTGAAGATATCTAATGCAAGAATTATATAAATTTTTTCTCATAAATGCATCATCGGAATCTATAAAAAAAGAACAGAAAACATTTGACGAGTCCTACTATTTTGTGGAATACATTGAAATGAATAATTACGCGTATACATCACGAAATTAGCTTTGCTCTCAGAAATTCTATGTTAATTTGATCTTCACAGTTTTTTGAATATTTATATGAAAAAGTATATAATTTTATGGATTTGATATGTTCTAAATCCGTGTTTCAAAATTAAAGATATAAAGCAAATAGAAAGAATTGTAATCATATTGTATTTTTCACCTAACATTTTTAAATCACTATGTTTTCTGTCTTTTTTTCCCAAATGCGAACATGATCTACAAGGACAATCTCGCCCACATAATAAAACCTAAAATCAACAGTGAAGGCAACCAAAATTTTAAAGTACTGATATTTATCTAAATAACAAAAATATGATTACTTCAAATAAGAAAATTATAGAACTTTAACAAAAGAGTAGAAGAACATCGTGTGCTGGTTAGTACACAAAAAATTAAAAGGCAAAATCCTCACCCCTACTAATAAGCCGCATTTTGTAATTAAATAACAAAAAGGGGAGGGAGGAATTTGCTAATATAATGTATAGCAATTATTTTTATCAAGAACTTCTTCCAATCTGCGTGGCATTGATTCAATGAGGCTGTTAACAATATCAGTATCTCTTTTAATAGTTTGCGAATAATGAGAAACAGATTTCCATAGCTAATCAGTCGTTCTAATTCCCTGCAGACGAACTTCATCATTCCCCAGAGCCCGAACATTTTCCATTGGGTTCAATTTGGCTGCATTGCTTCGCCATTCTAACTTCATTATGCAGTTCTCTGCGCACCAAGTTTTAACTACACCACTTCTGTGGATAGCACTATTATCCTGAAAAATTCAAACAAAATTATGAATTATGATGAATTATGAATTATGAATTATGATTTCTATAGCATTAAAATTAATATTTACCACAAAAAATGTTAATGAAATAAATATCTAAATATATTCGCAAATATTTTAGCGTAAATTTTGAGAAAAGTGTTTTCATAAATCAAAACGTGAACAAATTGTAAATGGTTTATTTTTATTTTTAGTAAAAAATATTATAATTCTGTGAAAGATTACAACCTGATAATAGCAAAAGTTCTGAAAATATACAAAACTAGGAAATATGTTGTTTTAAAATTTCTTATTAATATATATATATATAAATATATATAGAGATATATATATAGATAGATAGATGGATAGATAGATAGATATAGATAGATTTTGTCTTAATTATTTTTCAAAAAACAGCGGTTATTATTATTTTTTTAAATAAATTTACATGCATTTTTTTCCATACTGATTCATCTGCTAAAATCGTTAAATATGAAACAAAAGAAAATTAATTTCATTACTGAATTTATATTGAAAATTTTCACTTAGTTCTGTAAAGATGGGCCAAAGTCATGGTGTTTTATCGCTGTCGATATGATATGTGTGCCAAAGCTGACAAGGTAAAGGATTTATCTGCACACCTGTCATAAAAATAATTTTTATTGCAATTAAAAATAACTAGTTATTCTATAAAACCGAAATTAATTCTAATGCTATGGCAAAGCATATAGAGAAAGTTGCTTTTTAAAATATTTTCCTAATTCATTTAATGAACGAATCAATAAATATTCTAGAGCAAGCAGTGATAATTCGGATTTGAATATTGAAGCGCGGAAGGGGGGGGGGGGGTGTTTTGGGAAAATAAACCAGTAAAAAATTATGATCTAAAGCGCGCAAAACTATAAAATAAATAATTTTTAATATATTTCTATTATTAATATTAATAAATAATAGTATGCTCTGAAAACCATATTGTTTAATAATACCATTTACCAAATAACAATATATACCTGTTGGAAGAGAAAAAATCAATCCAGAGAGTGGTTTTCTAAAACATCAGGTATCATTGCGTGTTCTACTATGTCACAATAAGACATTCCGTCTAGATGATCTCAATGCACAGCAGAGATGCACTGCTCTGCGCCGACATGCAGTCCCACATTGAAATTGAAATTCTTCCGCTGCGTTTAATATTATTTGTATACCGTGGCTGAAACCTAATTCTCAATGGACAGTACACTCGAAAACAAGAACTGGAGACTGACTAAAGGCAGCTTTCGTCTTTAAATAGAACTGAGCTCCATTCATTTATGCCTCAGCTAATATATGTTTGGGCAAAGTGAATGCGTTGAAGTCGCTGGTTTTCAGTTAATGCTGGTTTTTTAGCCGCCATCCGAATTCGAAAACATGCTTCTTTGAGCGTGTTGTGAATGGTACGAGATGATACATAATAAAAAGAAAGTACGCCGTATGTATATATATATATATATATATATATATTATTCATAATACATTCTATCATCTCTTAGTTATATATGCTTACTTGAAGTTGCAAATCATCTTTAATTTGATTAGAAGACATATAGGGATCTACTGTACAACTTCTCGAGCTTGGCTGTCTGATAAGATCCTTGGCCGACCACTACTACAAAGATGGTTTATCAAATTTGTATTACTAAACATAAAAAAAATTACCAGTAATGTAAATTGAATTTAAATTTAAATAAATTGAATGTAAATGTATTTTTTTTTCGCAATAAACTACCAATATAAAGCTTATACATGTTGAAACAGTTTGAAGAGACACTTGAAAATGCCCAGCTATATAACGAAAACTTCTTCCAGCTTGCCACATGTCAATCATTTGGCCTTTCGTTGCTTCAGATAATTGTGGGGCCATTTTGTTTCAGCAAATACTCTACGCATATGCATTTATAAGAAACTTCACTTTTCACTTCAAACATATATACTGCAGAAAAAACAATATAGCTTTATTAGACTGGAAAAGAAGCTATAAATCCATTTAAAAGTAATAAAAATGATTAAGTTTTTTCTAAGGTAGAACTGATCATATTTTTCAAAAAATGAGCTTTATTAATTGAAAAATAAAAGCGAAACTATTTTCCTTAAATGACGTAAACATAACATCTCATGCAAATACGTTTTACGTAATTTTAATGAAAAATTTTAAAGCAGACATTGAAAAAGTAAAAGAAATATATATATATATAAACTTATATATATATATATATATATATATATATATATATATATATATTATTGTGATTCAAAAGGAGCTTGATGATCTTGAGGCAAAATTTTGTAATGATTATTGTTGGCTTGATATAAGAAAACATGTTTTTAGTATAAAAAAGAAATATTTGAACCAATATTTCAAGGTATTTAAAAAGAATCAATATTCTACACATTTTAGTGATATCTTTTATGATATTCTACATTATAGAGCAAACCTATTAAATACATGTCTTTCTAATAAACCTAAATATAAAACTAATAATACACAATTAATTATAAATTTTTCCAATCACGTATTTAATAATATCAATTTACACAATATAATAAACAACATTACTGACAATTTTCCAATAAAAAATTTTACCATTCACAAGACATACAAATATAATCGCACACTTGGACGTAAAATTTTTAATTACAATTCTTTTGCAAAACAAATGGTCTCTTCAAATAATTACCCATGTTATTGTAATGACCCAAAATATCAAAAGTACATAAATACAACACATGGTCATATCATTACTGGTGATCTTAATATTGTAGAACAACCTATTTTACAAAACTTAATGCATAATGGAACAAAATTTCGACTTCCATATAAGTGTAATATCAAATCCATAATATTGCAGTTTATTCAAGATATTGATTTATTTATATATAAAATTGCTATTGATTACAATAAACCAATCGAGTATTTTAGTGAATGGAGATTTTCTGTTATAGATAAAATGAAAAATGAAATTATAAAAAATTATCATCATATTACACATGCAGCTTTTAATAATATAAATAAACATATATCAGAATTACAAAACAAATTTATAATTACTTATGTAGATAAATCTCCAAATAATTATGCTATCATTTGTAAAGAATACTATAAAGTGTTAATTCACAATGCAATCAACACAAGTAATATTTTTAATAAAACTAAATTAAATATTGAAATAAATAATAGAAAATTATTAAATTATCACAAATTACTAAAAATCAAATGTAATAATTTAAATTATCCTTATCTTGTTATAATTCCAAAATTTCATAAAAATCCTATTAAATTTCGCACTGTTACCATCGGGTGTAACACATATAACAATAATGCAAGTAATTTACTACTTAATATTTTAAAGCAGATATATGATATAACGTTAAAACATAATAACCAACATTGCCTAAAAAACAGTTTTCAACTCATTAATAAAATACATAATATCAATCCGGTAAAATTCATAAAAACATTGGATTTTAATGATTTATTTAATAACATTGATATAAAAGACTTACATAAAACAATGTGTATATTATTTAAAGAATTTAAATCTCAATTAAAATTAAAAGAACATATTTCAGTAAATTTTTTTAAAACTTTACTAAATTTTACATTGCATAATAATTACATCATATATGACAATATTATTTATAAACAATGCCAGGGAATTCCGCAGGGCGGAACAGCATCTAGTATTCTCTCTGACCTTTACTTATATTATTATGAAAGAAATATTAGTACGAACAATGATTATGTATTTTATCGCTATATTGATGACATTATCATATTTTATTTCAATGAAAAAAATTGCACATCACCACTCAATTTTTATCCTACTCAACTTAAGTTAAGCGAAAATGATTTAATTAATAATAATATTAACTTTCTTGACTTAAAAATCAATATTAATAATAATTATAAATTAATTTTTGATATTTATGATAAGAGATTTGATTTTCCATTTAAAGTAAATATTTTTACCAATTATGCTTCATGTTTACATAAATCTGTATATAAAAATATAATTATCAATTATCTACATCGTATAAAATACTTATGCTCAGATGTAAATAAAAACAAAAATATTAGATTTATTCGAGATCAAGCAAAAATATATGGTTATCCAATTTTTATGATAAATTCAATTATCAACTCTTTTAAATAACATTTATTATATCATTTAATTATTAACACTGTATGTAATAAATTTTTGTTTTAATGTGCGATAACATATAACAATAGATATAATAGTACAATTATAACATACATTAATACAATTATAACATATTAGGAAATTTAAAATTTGATTGAACATTATTTACACTCTGTATAGTATGTGATTGTGCGTTGCCGATCACATATGTTTAGGGTGTCTTTGATGAGCAGTTTTCATACATTTATAATTTAACTTATACAATAAAACATAAAATTATACATGGATAACATTGGTTATTATATCTCACAAACATATCTATTTGCAAAGTGTATAAATATATATATATAGTTTTTTATTTTTATCTATGAAATTAAATTTAATGAGTATTTTTAATTACTGCATAGCATAAATTTGATTGAAGCACAGTAGTAATAATAATAATTATTTAATTTGATATTAAATTAATCTCTGAAATCTAAAATATAATTAAGTATAAGTATAAACAATACATTAATTATTTAATAACAAGTCTAAAATATATTTAAGTAGAAGTAACAATAAAAAATTAATAATTTAATTATAAGTTTATAATATATATCAATGGTTTAAAACAGCTGGCAGCATAGCACTTTGTTTTAAAATAATATCTCTTTTACAAAATATACTCTTGTTAAGAATATCTGAAATGCTGTGCAGGATTAATAAATTCTGTGTATATTTATTCATATTGTAGGATTTTATTCGAATTTAATGTAAAAACTACAAGGAAGTATTGTTTATTAAAATTTATATATTGATTAAATCTAATGAAGTGAAAATCTAATGAAGTGATAATGTTAATAATAATATGGATATGTAACTAAATATTAATTATGAATAATTATAATACCAACAGATGGCGACACTTTACGTTTTAGTTAGTTGATGATATTATAGATATTATTTTTAATTTAACTATAGAGGGAGCTATTGCTTGTATATTAATTTTACTTTCAGGAATTAAAATTAGATGGAGTAATATATTCACGGATATAATTTTGTTATAAGAGTATTATCAACAGAATAGTTTTGTGTGTTTTTGAATTATTTTGTGTTGGGGTGTCATTGATCGAGTTGTGTTTAAAAAAAAAAAAAATGAGCTCTCAACTTGTCTTTCAAATCATTTCTCTCAACTCGACTCGAATGTCAACATGTTTGATACGTGCCATGTGGAATTGATCATTATGCAGAAGTTGATATATTTTGAGGATTCAGTATCATTCTTGTGAGTAAAACATTTTTTCTACAATTTAAGGGTTCTAATTTTAAATATTATTTCAAAAATGATATCTGGTGGTAATTTAGTGTGGTGATTTATAAAGATTTTAGGATAATCGTTGTAAGTGATATATTATATATTTCTTAATGGTCTTTTATTTACATTTTACATATTTCTATTTTTTCCAATTGTTGTCTGGTAATAATTCAGTATACTTGGCTGATTCTACTGTTCTTAGCATCATGCCAGTAGAATTATGAAATACTGAATTATTTTTAAAACACATGTGGGTGCAGCCAAGCTGACGAGTACATCCACATACGTTTTTTCATATCCAATTCTTGATTGGTTCTCTTGTGGTCCAGTTTTTCCACTGAATAATGTTCATAATTAATTTATTAATCCATTTGTGTTTACTTAATAGCAACTCCAATTTATAATTTTTTCCCCTTTCTCTCTCCTTCTTTTTAATTGTTCTTCAGGTATGAGTAAATTTGGCTAATTACCATTGAAGCACATGCTAAGGTAATTTTATGACTGCACAAGTTAATTATTAGCTATGTGGTATTCTGATTACACAATATCATTAATTATCTCTTTGAAGATTTTAGTAGAATGATATTAGAACTTGATATGTTTTTGAAATTCATAGATATTATAATTATATATATATATATATATATATATATATATATATATATATATATATATATATATATATATATATATATATATATATATATACAGGGTGTTCCGTTAAAGGGGTCCAATATTAATAGGGGTAATAGAGGAGATCACACGGAGCATAAATCAGTATATAATGCCTGGCCGGATCTCAATAATTTTCAAGTTACAGCAAATAGAATGAAAAATCGGAAATTTGTAAAAAAACCCTCATTGCTAAACTATCGATAATGCTACATAAAAACGAAGCACATATTTAGAAAGAGCAGAAAACATCCTACGAAATGACATAAGTTGTTTTAGAATATTGAGAATTAATGGCGAGTTACAAGCTCTGAAACAGTGAAAAAATACAAAATCAAATATTTAGCAAAATAGTTAATCGTTAATTCCAAAAATGCAACTCTACTTACATCAAGGAAAATGTTATAAAATTCGGTCCATTCCGAAAGCTTTCGAAGAAGCTGACAATAAACCATATCAGTTTAATTGTATGGGAGAAATCAAGCAGTTCCCTAGTTACAACTCTGTACTGTTGCACGCTCGGAAAGAGCGAAACTCCACCCATGACGATTGTAAACACCCCGTTTTAATATCTTTCAATTATACATTTCTGATCAACCTCTATCAATACCCTTTCATTATTCAGTCTGGTCAAGTGAATGACATATTGTGCAGCTCTCACCTTGTCTTAAAGCAAACTCCGTGACTGCTGCGTTTCCTCCATGAACTTTCAGGATGATGAAGAAGAAGTACTTTTTATGCAAATTTTCTATGTGTATAGGAAGAAAAGTGTAATAAAACAGCAGTCATCAGTGGGCGTTATGTTAAAGGGAGGCTGTTGTAAGTGGGATTGTAGTAAGTTGATGTATAATAATTATGCCGGAATACTCTAACGAAGAATATGCGGACATGCATCTGATGTACGGGCAAGCTCATGGAAATGCATGTCTAGCACAGCGCATGTACCGTGAGCAATTTCCAAGGAGACGTTGCCCAAGTTCGAAACTCTTCATAAAAATCGATAGACGATTACGGGAGACTGGATCGTTTAATACAGCAAGCATTGATGCAGGGAAACCTCGACATGTACGAACACCTGCAATGGAAGAAGATGTACTGAATATTTTTAAAGATAACCCCTCCACGAGTACACGAGCTGCTGCGTCTGAAGTCGGTGTTTCTCACCAAAGTGTGTGGCGTGTTCTGCGTGCAGAAAACATGCACCCCTTTCATGTGCAGCGGGTACAACTGTTATCAGTAACAGATTGTGCTCAGCGGACAGAATTCGTACGCTGGTTGCTTAATGTAACAGAAAATAATCCACAATTTCTGGAAAATATTTTAATTACTGATGAAGCAACATTTACGAGAGAGGGCGTGGTAAACACGCACAATATGCACACATGGTCATATACAAATCCGAACACTGTTTTCCCGTCGAACGCACAACAAAAGTTCAGTGTGAACATATGGGCAGGTGTCCTCGGCGATTATCTCATAGGACCATATTTACTCCCAGATGTACTCAATGGCAGTACGTACTTGGTTTTCCTACGGGATATCTTACCGCAGTTACTGCAAAATGTGCCAGCAACATTGCGCCACAATATGTGGTTTATGCACGATGGCGCACCGGCACATTTTTTCATAGGTGTTCGCAATCACCTCAATTCAACATATCCTGGGAAATGGATTGGACGCAGTGGACCTGTTGCTTGGCCTGCACGCTCTCCAGACCTCAATCCGTTAGACTTTTTTGTTTGGGGACACCTTAAATCGCTGGTGTATGAAACGCCTGTGGATACACCGGAGGATTTACTAGCGCGAATCGTTGTCGCTGCAGGAGACATTCCCAACTCCGTCGGAGTTTTTCGGCGTGTTCGCCAATCTTTACGACGTCGCTGTCGGCTATGCGATTCTGTTAATGGGCGCAACTTCTAACACCTATTATAATAATGTCCGTTCGTCTGCCTTCCGACATTGAACTGTGCAGCGCAGGCCAGAAGACCATGCTTCACATATGTCATAAAGTACGTGGAATGTAATTCTTTATTTGTCATTTTTCTTTTATTTTCAACACTTTTTGGCACAGTATTTTGTAAGTCACAGACTGTGGTGTACTCAAATTGTAAATTACAAAGTTTGTATGAATTAATTTAAAATTTAGTGTCTTTTTTAAATTTATAATTAATAAAATTATTATGCTATTTGTTATTATTATTTCCTATCATAAATTATGATGCACATATACATACAATAATTGTCCATGTAAAACATGTACTGAAACTTCTTGCATAGTTACAAATCGCAATATTTTTAATTATTTCCGAATTTTCACCACCAGTTGAATTTTAAGGAATTTAACTTAAGCTTTATATCAATAAAAGACCACTTTAAAATGTAGACTATTATTGTAAAGTTATTTTGGTTCATTCAACTCTTGAATAATTAAAAATGTTGCATCTCAGAAGAAGCATGATCGAAAATGTATAGTTGAGAGTAATTAAAAAGGCGGTGTTTCCAATCGTGATGGGCGGAGTTTAACCTTTGCTAGTGTCAAAAAAAGCGGAGTTGTAACTAAGAAACTGATTAATTTCTCTCACACAATTAAACCGATATGGTTCATTGTAAGCTTTTTCGAAAGTTTTCGGAATGGACCAAATTTTACTACATTTTCCTTGTTGTAGCTAGAGTTATTTTTTTGGAATTAACGATTAACTATTTTGATGTATATTGGATTTCGTACTTTTTTCACTGTTTCAGGGCTTGTAACTCGTCAATAAATATTGCTATTTTAATACAATTGATGTCATTTTGTAGGTTTTTTTCTGCTCTTTCTAAATATGTGCTTCGTTTTTATGTAGCATTATCGATAGTTTAGCAATGAGGGTTCTTTTACAATTTTCCGAATTTTCATTCTATTTGCTGTAACTTGAAAACTATTGAGATCCGACCAGGCTTTATATACTGATTTATGCTCCATGTGATCTCCTCTATTACCCCTATTAATATTGGACACCTTTAACGGAACACCCTGTATATATATATACTAATAAAGGCTGGGATTCTGGTGCCTCGCTATCTTATATCTTACTGCAATCACAGGTCGTTGTCAGGTTTGTTGTGCTCGCGCGATCATTCACTTACGCTTCAGTTTAAGCTAGCTTTCAAATTAACGTAAGATCGCAAAGCACTGAAATACGGTTTACGCATTGTTTATATTGTAAGACAGACTTAATCTCTAAGTTTATCAAGTCACTGTAATCCCAGCCTATGGGTATAATATTTTCTCAAACAGGGATGAGAGCGCTCCTACCCGAATATCGATTCTTACCACTAAATTTTACTAGTATTCTCCAGCGTAATGAATTTCAGAAATTTTGTCCTTGAATAAGGTAACAAATACTATTAAAATTTAGTGGTGTCAATCGGGATTTCGAGTCGGAGCGCTCCCATCTCTGTTCAAACTATGCTTTAATGCACTTCATAGACGGCCTCTTAACCCTTTAACGGATAAAGCACTTCAATTGTTAAGATGTTGAAATAAATGATTGACACCGGAAATTGTGAACAAATTTATTTTTATATAATAAAAAAGCGATATTTCACACATATATATATATATATAATAAATGAAAAACATTTCTATTAAAATTCTGCTGTCATTGTTGAGTTTCGTAATTAAAGTTTTGTGGTTTCGTGGGAAACCAATGAACTTTAAAGGGTTAAAGCAGCATCTTGCCGTTTTTTAAGCATAATTTGAAAACTACTTGGAAGAAAAATTTGTAATTTTGAATACACATAAAGCAGGACATAATAAATATAAATCCATCAAAAAAATTGTAGGTTGCATTTCATAATTTTTCCGAATATTAATTTCATAATTCATAATTCATATTATAAAATTAAAAAAATTACAAATTTGACGTAGTTATGTTTGGGTTTTTGAGTTTTATAACCAAACAAAACATTAGCACATTAGGATTATAATTTCAGGAGATATTAATAAAAATATGAAAATGTAATTTAACATTGGAAGCTCTAAAATTTGAATGTTTATAACTCGAAAACTTATCATCCAAATGACTTACAAATTTGTATCTAAGCATAGTTTGAGCCGAAGATTTAAAATATCATGTCAAAAGTGGGTGTTGCCATTGAAAAAACTAAAGTTTAGGCTATTTTTAATATGTAGATGGCCCCTTAAGCAAATTTTAGATACATAATTTAAAAGTAGACTTTATTTCCAATCATTTGGTACCAGTCACTTCCTTCTACTATAATTTGTTGCAGAGTTAGTAGGGGGTGTTCAGTTTTTTTCCCACGACTGTACAATAGAGATCTGCACGGGTCCCGACCCGGCCCGGCCCGCGGGCCGGGCTCTTGCCTATTTTCCTTCATGGCACTCGGGCCATACTTTTTTCTGAAGGTTCGGGCCGGGCCGGGCCTAGTGATTACTCTTTACGGACCGGGCCGGGCCTTACTTTTTTCCTGAATGATAAGGCCGTGCCTTAAATTACTTTTTCCGTACAGAGCTGGGACTGGTTTTATTCTTCCTAGTCTTCACGCCTCAAAATTTTTAGTCCTGGTTTTGACCCGTATGAAAATCATCGTCTCGGCGTGCCTGGTCCGTTTGAAGGTCAGTAAAATAAGACCTGGCACAAAAATCTTTCACTTTTAAATCGGGCCGGACTCGGGCCGAACTTTTAATTTTTGTATCGGGCCGAGCCTGGCCGAATTTTTTTTTGTATGGGTCGGGCCGGGCCCGGGCCTGGAAATTTCGGCCCGTGCAGATCTCTACTGTACCAACCGCACCGCAGTGCAACACGATAAACTTTTCTATCAGAATCAAACAAATACTGGCGTAATATCCGTTGAAACTTAGCGTAATATTATCGAATCATCATAATACATTGCGTTAATACGGAGATGTTATTTTATGAAAATGAACTTAAAAATAAATCCGCTGGTATATTTTAGCCCCTTGAAGGGTTGTGAGATATATTTGGTACCTCTTAATTTTAATCAAGACTGATACCAGAAATTTTACAAAAAAATGCACATGTTCTCCGAATTCTTCCTTACTTTTTATCGAAGATCTGAAACAGGATGGATTTAACTATTCCAGAGCACACTAGACGCATTGGATGCATCAATGGATATGATATTGTTAAAAAGATGTGACAACAGATTGACAAAAGATTGTTCAAACGTTTTCGAATCATGGGAAGGAAGATTTTGTAAGCACAGATATATTTTTTGAATATTTGTGTTGTAATCAAAAAGTTCAATAGGTTTTGATCCTCACAAGGAAACCACGCCGTTAGTGTAATAATGAAAAAATTATAAATAAGCAGCAATCGAAAGGGCATTATGAAACGTGTTTTTTTTTTTTACGCATAAATCATTTGTCCTCGTCTCCCCGTTATCGAGATATAAAGTCTTAAAATTTGCTAATTTATTGATTTAACAGGATGGAAGGAGGAGTCGATAGGATTGAAGGAGGAGTCGATAGGATTGAAGGAGGAATCGTTGACGTTTTCAACGTAACAACATCATCAAACTCCAGTCACTTGTTCATTTCCAGTTTAGTACACCACAATACTCCGAAATGATTCGCTATGCTTGTTACAAGTCTGGGTTAGTGCGAACTCGGCCACTTGCATTTGAAACGCCCTTGCAATTTTATTTTTAACAAGAGGTTGATCATTGTAATCATTGCACTAGATTTAAGTTTTTGAAATTCTCTTGGAGCCACGATTTTCTTCGCTTCAATCATTTTTTGGTTCAGTGCCATATTTGTCAAAAGCATTTTTTTTACGGGCTTCATTCATTTTTATATTATTATATCTAAATATGTTTTGTATTTCATATTAATTTGATTAGTAAAATTTCTGAATCAAAACAAACCACGCTTTTCCCTCTTAATTTAATAAATAAATTAGCAAACTTTATGACTTTATATCTCGATAACGAGGAGAGGAGGAAAAATGATTTATGTGTCAAAATACACGTTTCATAATTCTCTATCGATTGCAGCTTACTTAGATTTTTTCAATATGGCGTGGTTTCCTGGTCAGTATAAAAAAAAAATATTGGCCCAATATCTCTAACAAGGGAAGGGTCCAAGGGATGAAATGAGAGGAATGCGGTGAACTTTTCAGTATCAATAGAGTATAGTCAGTAGGTAAGAATATGAAAGTCATAAAGTGCAATAGCCAGGCGTTCTTGGAAAAACAAGCCTCACAAGTTTTATAGCGAAAATATTAATCAAATATTTTCAGACCACAACTAAAAAAAAAAGTATATTTTTTGAAATTGCGCATAATATAAATGGTTGGTTGGTTGGTGATTTATGACGGCCAATTATTTACACGAGGGATATAGGCCCAAGGGGAGAGTGCCCTCCATGGGGGTCTTTCTAAAGAAACCCAATCCGTATTTACGCAAGGTTCGAAGAAAGCCACGGAAAACTCCGAACGATTAGGCCGACGGGCGCGATTTGGATCAAACCCAGTACTTACCGTCTACCAGTTTTGAGAGTAGAACCTCTCGGTCACTGGTGGGACCACAATATAAATGGAAGCTATGTTTTTGTGGACATATATACAATTTTATCTATGAAAATATATATATATATATAGATTTAGTAAAAAGTAAAAGGAAACAAAATTTATATTTCTAGTGGTCATAAAATTTTGCTGATTTTTAAAATTATTTACAGTTATTTACATGAATAAATTTCTATTTTTCACAGCAAAATAAATAAAAATACGTTATATTTTAACTTATTTTCTCCCCATTATCTAAATATTTCCAAAATCTGATGATTTTTAAAAAATTTGTTTTAAATCTAAATGTGACTTTATTATTTTTTATTTTTTATTTGGGATTCTTGATTTTGCAGTTAGGAGAACTGTCTACGTAATAACTTTATTTAGCAATTCAAATCTTTTCCGAAGAACATTTTTTTTTTTAAAATTACGTAGGCAGTTATTCTAACGGCGATTACAAGTATCCAAGATTTAAAAAAAAAAAAAAAAAAAAACATGTTTTTAAAATTATACTAGAGTAATTGCGATAGAAAATAATAATAATAATAAATAAATAAAATAGCGCCTTTTAATTTTATGCAACATATTTTAATTTATTTCGCTGTGAAAAAAAATGAGTTTATTCATGTGAATAACTGTAAACAATTAATTAAAAAAAATTGTGGTCTGTATGTAAAAAAATTGCGTACATTTCTTTTTACTTTTAATTTATCTATAAAAAATAATAATTTATAATAAAAACTGTACATATATGCGCAAAAATATGTATTTAATTTATATTTCTTAGAAATTTAAAAATTATACGTATTTTTTTCAATTGTGGTTCGATAACAGTTTTCGCTGCGAAAAATAAGAGTTTGTTCGAGAATCGAACCCAGACGAAAAATTCTCAGACAGCACGCTGTCATGGTGCTTTGTTTGCTAATGGATACAATTTATACGACTGTAAACTGTAACGTAAACTTTGAGGATTTTTTTTCAAGATCCCCTTGCTATTGCACTTTATGACTTTCATATGTTTATCTACTATGTTATCCATACAAGAAGGTTCAGTTGGAAATGCATCACAGAATCAGTTCCGTCGATAATACGTGAAAATTTATCCTTAAGAATATTTGCTTCACTGCATTCTCTATATTTCTGACTTCAAATCCTCCCCCTTGTAAGTTTTAATATTCAATATTAAATCAACGTTATACCATACCGTTTACAATCGACGTGTTTATATTTGGAGGGTCAATTTAAAATGACACCCGCCAAACATCATTTAGAATCTGAAATACACTTTACTAATGATTGAAATGATCTTTAGTAAAAAAAATTTTCCGGGTACATTTGAAATATTTAAACAGAAATATTTCAAAACATACGATGCACGTAAATTAAAAACAGCTTTTCAAAATTATTGGAGAGTGTATACATTTTTACCTGAAATTTTTAAGATAATTTTTCGATTTATTTAATCACAGAAAATATTACAAATTCAATGATTAAACAGGGTTCGTACGTGTACCGTTACTTTTCCAGGTGACATACTAGTATATTTTTCTAAAAAAATACATCAAGTTCAAACGTGCGAAATTTCACCTTATTTAAGAAGAGATTATCTACTATATATATAAAATACAAACGGAAATTTCGTTCCGTTCCTTTATAACTCAAGTTCCACTGAATGGATTTTGATGGAACTTGCACTGTTCGATAGATATTTTTTCTGGGAAGGTTTTAGTATATAACACAACGTTCTACGTAGATTAGTTATAGAATTATGATGGAAAGTTCTGTTATCTTGGACGATAAGGTTACCATAGGTCATTTTTTGGCGACCGTTATCGTTGGCGAAAGAATTGAAACGGCTATATCAGAAAATAATTCAAACACATAGAAAACTAAAAGAAAAATTATCTTATTAACTTTATTTAAAATACCCCCCCCCCCCCCCCCCACGGCAGAAAAAGACAAAAAACTGTTTTAATGAGGGATAATATTATAAAGCGAAAATATTTAATTTAAACTCCAAAGGAATGTTTGTAATGCTTAAAAACATTTGCAATGCATGAGATTGCAATTAAGTCAAATATTTGGCAATTTATCGTTTGCGTCAGGTTAACAAAATCTGATAATTTGATTAGATATTATGAGTGACAATTTTTTTTTTCATTTTTTTGTCTTTCTGTTAATTTTTGTTTATATATAACTCCCCTACCATGTGACTTACAGGAGGTCCTAGCAGATGTAATTGTAAAAATGACTGCATTTATGATTTAAATTTTATTTGTTTATTTATGAGTTTGATTTTACCTTTGGCGCCAAACAATGTGATTTTAAGCCAAAAATGCATAAGCGTGACATCAGCTTTATTATCAACTAGTTTACCCGCCCGGCGTTGCCCGTGCCAACACAACCTTAAATGTACCTGAAATCAGTGTTGAACATTTTTTTTATTATTAAACAAATCTAATGTTGGGGGCGCCACTACCTTAGACAGCAAACACTGGGCGTGCCATACACACTCCCATATATTACTGTAAGTCGAGTCGAAAGAGCCATACCCCTTCATGATCCAGCCCATAGAACTAGAGATAGAAAGCACCCCTGGTGGTGAAAATCGAAAAGCTCTATCTATGTAGAGTCGAATGAGCCATACCCCGTCGTGATCCAGCCTATAGAACCAGATATAGGAAAGCATCCCTTGTGGTGAAAATCCGAACTAAAATCAGTCAGCTCTATCGATGTCAAGTGGAAAGAGCCATACCCCATTGTGATCCAGCCCATAGAAACAGAGATAGGAAAGCACCCCTTGGTGGTGAAATTCAGAACTAAAATAGGTAAGCTCTATTGATGTTGTGTCGAATGAGCCAAAGCGTGTCGTGATGTGACCCATAGAACCCGAGTTAGCTGCAAAATCCTTTAGTTACACCTTCCACCGCCAGGGAGCACAATATGTTCTATACGAACATAAACAATTTACATTAAATTTTTGAGTAATTTATTGTTTACAATTTTTTTCCTGTAATTGTTTTGGACTACATTTTTAGTTCCCGAGATTGATGAATTCATAACATGCGATAAATTGTTAAGATGTATGTTCTCATTAAGATTTGTTATTGAACTCCATTTAAGAACCATTTTTAACTCCATTTAAGAAGTTTCATTTAAGAACTTTTTTAGTCGCCCAAGAAAAATGTAAATTCATTAAGGTTATCGATGTCGAGTCGAATGAGGCATACCCCGTCATGATCCAGCCCATAGAACCAAAGATACGAAAGCGCCCCCCTGTGGTGAAAATCCAAACTAAAATCAGTAAGCTCTATTGATGTCGGGTGGAAAGAGCCATACCCCGTTGTGATCCAGCCCATAGAAACAGAGATAGCAAAGCACCCCCTGGTGGTGAGAGGAAGTTGATGTAGAATAAATGTGATATTTAATAAAAAGTCGTTCCCACCCCACCCCCTTTATCTCGCCATTTTCGCTAATTATTACAAATATACAAATATATAATGTTCTTCTTAATTACATCTAATGTCCCGATCTGATAATGGGGTTTCCCTATCTATCTATCCTAATCCGCTTTTCCCTATCATAATAGAAAAAAGCATATTTTATCAAAGAATCGCTGGCAAACGCGAATTTCGTCAAAGGTTCGCAAGAAAAACACGAATTTTATCAAATAATCGCTGAAAAAACATGAATTTCGTAAAAGGATCGCTAAAACAACATGAATCTCGTCAAAAGGCAGCAGAGAAAACACGAATATTGTCAAACGATCATTAAAAAAGCAAATTTCATCAAAGGATCACGGAAAATGCGAATTTCATTAAAGGATTGCGGAGAAAACGCAAATTTTGCCAAAGGATCACAGGAAAAATGTGAATTTCGTCAAAGAATCGCTGAAAAAAAAAAAAAAACACGAATTACGTCGTAGGATCACAGAAAAAACATGAATCTCGACATAAGTATGTGGAAAAACACGAATTTCGTTAAAGGATCACAAAAAAAAGCAAATTTCGTCAAATGATTGCAGGAAAAACTTGAATTTCATCGAAGGATCGCAGAAAAAATACGAAATTCGTCAAAGGATTGTGGAAAAAATGCAGATTTTGTGAAAGGTTCACAGAAAAAACTTTCGTGAAAGGGTCGCAGGAAAAATGCAACTGTCTTTATTAAAAACAGCACACACACAAACCTCTACACAAACAAACCTATTCTGTCTTCCACAATTTAATTTGTAAATATGAAGTTAAAAAAAAAAATCCCTGTTTTCTCACATATTATGAGTTTTATCAGCAAGTTAAAACATTAAGTAAATATGAATGATTTGCGGAGCTGTTTCTATCAAAAATTCAATCACATCGCCCAAAAACCCTCAACAAAAATAATTATAAAGAGTGCGATGACAACATAAATTTGCATGTCCGTTCTTGAACGATTCTTATAAAACACAAAATTTGTCATAAATGGTGATTTTTTTTACAACATGCTTACAAATTAAAATGGTTTATAATCATTTTAAAAAAAAACTCGGCCAGAAATAACATTGATTTTACATTTTTAAAGACTTATTCTTTATAATTATTTTGAAACAGCTCCGCAAATCATTCATATTTATTTATTGTTTTACTTTCTGATGAAACTCATAATGTGAGAAAACGGAAAATCACAAAATTGATCAATCAATAGTTGAAAAAAATCTCAAAAATCATCAAATGGTCTCGGGGGGGGGGGGGGATGCAAATATCGGCAAATAGCTTTAAAAAAAATCACAATTTGTCAAATGATTTGGGGGGGGGGAATGCAAATATCGGCAAATAGCTTTAAAAAAAAAATCACAATTTGTCAAATGATTTGGGGGGGGGGGGGGGGTAATTGTGAAATGTACCAAATGGTTTTGAAAATAATCAAACGACAGCAGGGGTAAAAAATCTTTTTTCAATCAATCATCACAATTCGCGAGTGTGACTATTAAGATGCCAGTGGTGGCAAAACAATCGACAAATTTTTAGTATTACTTGCAGATTGGTGAGTGCTAATTTTGTTCTATATGTGAGTGATTCTTATGAAACTCATGTCACAAAATGCACATCATAAATATTTCACGGACTGGGAATTTATAATCAGTTCATCAAAACAATTTAATAATTACCGTCAAATCTCGTTAATCCGCCCCCATAAATGCGACGGAAAATCGTAAAATAACCAGGGGGGGGGCGCTTGCACGGTATTAGAATTGCATTATATGATATTTATGGATGGTGGTGGTGGTTGGATGCTACCGGCCGATCGTCGCAAAGTATGCATTCTATAAAGTGACAAAATAAACAAATTTGGAAAAAAAAAATCCGTTCTCAGGTGATTAAGATTTAATAATTATTTACTGAATGTTTTCATTTTATTCAAAGTAAAGTTCAAGAAAAACATTAGATTCTTGGACGACTAAAAAAGTTCTTAAATCATAAACATCACTCAAAAACGCCCCAACAAAAAAATCATGAATATATAGAAACAGCTCAGAAAATCTGTTTCATTAAGAATATTTTTCTTGGGCGACTAAAAAAGTTCTTAAATGAAACTTCTTAAATGGAGTTAAAAATGGTTCTTAAATGGAGTTCAATAACAAATCTTAATGAGAACATACATCTTAACAATTTATCGCATGTTATGAATTCATCAATCTCGGGAACTAAAAATGTAGTCCAAAACAATTACAGGAAAAAAATTGTAAACAATAAATTACTCAAAAATTTAATGTAAATTGTTTGTTTCCATCAAAAATATTTAATTTGTAAGTATGAGGTAAAAAAAAAATCACAATGGATTCCTAACCGCCCAAGAACTCAAATTATTTACTGAATATTTTCATACTAAAAATGCTAAAAAAATGAAACAAACTAACTAAAAATGCAGTCAAAAACAGTTTTTTAATATATTATAAGCGTTGCACAAATTATTTACTGAATATTTTCATACTAAAAATGTTAAAAAATGAAACAAACTAACTAAAAATACAGTCAAGAATAGTTTTTTTTAAATATTATAAGCGTTGCAGGTACATGAAGATATACTTTCTGTTCAGTGAAGTGTAAGATGAAATAGGCCTAAACCCCAGTGACAAAACTAACTATCGGGAACTTAATATGATATATATTGCATATTTCAAACTATTTTTGAAATATTATTAGCGTTGCAGACACACGAAGATAGTTCTGTCACTGGGTTTAGGCCAATTTCATCTTACACTTCACTGAACAGAAAGTAAATAAATCGTCGCTGGTAGCTAGATCCACAGAGTAAGACAGAGATCCAACTTCGCCTGAAAAGAGCGACTGGGGCGGATGACATAAGAACTAAATCATCAGTTTGGCGATTTTTATCTTCGTGATTTCATTTTAAGTGTAACCCTATTCTGCTTGGCGTCTTTCTGTTGTCATTTGCGCATGTGCAAATTTTCGGCGTTCGCTAATTTATTTTCGAATCTTGTTTAATACTTATTATTAAAATTATTCTTTGAAGATCAAATAGTTGATTATAATTATTATAATTCTTCAAAATGCTACGAAGAGAGGAGTGTATTGTTTGCAAGAACAAGATGTCAAAGTTATTTTTTATTCCTAAGAATCGGTAAGTTGTGGTTTATTTCTATGTGTTATTTTTGTTTTTATTTTTCAAGTTCCATTATGTATGAAATATTTTATATACATTCAGTGTTGGCAGATTTTTAACAAATTTTGACTTTATATTATCGTTAAAATAACTGCCATACCATAAATCTCATTCATGTTTAAAAAAATGTCTCCGTATAAAATTTTATTCATATATATTTTCTATCGCAATGTAAACGTAGTATTAAGTTTTTTCCTATACTAGTAAATCTGCAGATCATTTTTTTTAAAAATATCATTTTAACTTCGTACAATCCGCAATTATTATTTTTTCAATTGCATGCATGTTTATAAGCATATAAAATTGTTCGAATGTTCCAGAAATTAGAATCCTTAAATTAAAGTGGTAAGTAAAAATAAATGATTTTAAAAATTGTAAAAAAATATGAAAGTAAGATGTTTATATTTCCCGAACAGATGCAAAAACATTTTCAAATATTTTAAGCAATTAATTTCTAAATTCTATTAAATTTATAAGCAAAATTTTAAAACTATTGGAAATACATATCGAAAATATAGCATTCATAATTTTACATCTAAATCCATTACGCAAATATTCCATTTTCATTTCAGATAAAAATGAAATTTGAAAAATCGTCTGCTTCCCCATAAGAAAGCATTATGACCTAAAAAAAATATTCTATATTTTCCGGCCAAATTTAACTAAAAACTATACAGCTAATTCCGGATACCTCGCCAACATACCTACTACAAATCAACCTAATCGAACCATTTTTACGGCAAACAGACAGACGGAAACCAAAAACATTTCGCGTCTCCACAGTGAGCCTTAACATGACGTTTCGGCACAAATCTGTCAACACTCAATATATATAAAATACAGCACTCGATATATATAAAATATTTCAAACATTATGGAACTTGAAAAAACAAGAACAAAAATAACACATAAAAATAAATCACAACTTACATTTTGAAGAATTAAAAAAATCAAATTTTCCTTTCAAACTTGGAAAAAAAAAATTTTGTTTTACCACAGCACTTATTTTAAAATAAAGTTGAATTTCGATTGTTTCAGAACATGTTAAAAACAATAAATCTGTTTTCATTCGCGTAGATAGATAATCGACCGTCTTAAAATCAACCAACCAACCAAAACAAGAAGCGAGTAGTCGCCGTTTTTTTTTTTTTCCTTCCCTCATTTGTCGCCAAGAAAGCGATATATAGCTCTATTTAGCAACCTCTCTTCTGTTACGGCTGTAGTTTTCACGTCATCCGCAGCTAGCGCCACTGTCTATCTGTAATTCCATGTTAAAGAAGTTACCATTGAAGTCTATGAGAGTTGATTCTCTGTTCAAATCTCCTTACTCTGTGGATCTATGGCTGGATTATAAGGCATTTTCAACTTGCACACAACTCTAGCAGCTAAACATAGTGGCAAATGAATATATTTCTGCGTGTTATTCTGTTCTTTAGTGAAATGCAAAGAAAATATTCGGTTTAAGTATTCACTAAAAAGATTATTACTAAACATTTTGCATAACTAACTTTATCATTGTCAGTTTTGTATAAGGTATGGAATTTTGCTAACGAAAGATCTATAATTAAATTAACAGTAATTTGACATTATTTAATGGATGATAGTCTGGCGTGTCAATAACTTCGTTTTGTAAGTAACTCTGGTACATTAGTAACCATATCGTTTCAAGCACTTCTAATATTTGACGTCAAACTTGGATATCGACAAGATTATGGAAGATTGGGAAGCTTTTATTGATGCAAATTAGAGGTTTATTCTTCTACCGGATTTAATCATCGGGTTTTTTTTCAGGTTAACGGTTACACGAATGCAACTGGTCAAAAAATGGAAAGACAGTGAAAATGGCGTCATTTTAATTTTATTCAAACTATTCAGCTTTAAAAATGCACTTTTTTATGTTTCACCAGTTTTTTTTTTTAAATAGGAAAGTTAAACACTGTTCTGTATGTGCAAACAATTTATTACGTTTTCGACTGTATTTACTCTGCTGGAAATGAAAGTTGAAAAACCGTAGTAGACTTGCCTGAAGAGGGTGTATATTACGAAATATAACGTAACATAGAGTGAGATTGTATGTATGTTACCAGAACCTCACATAGAGACAAGAAAGAGAAACGCAGTTCAAGTATTTACAGACGAAAATGAATTACCCGAACGATATTTAAGTTCAACGGTCAATCTATGCAATCGTTGTAATGCTCTCTTTTTAGTAGTATGTTGACTAGAGAACATTTTAGTTCCTGTTGCCATAACCTCATAATGGCCTCATTTCCCTACCAAACTCTACTATAAATAATCAACTAAATGAGTTGCCTCTTATTAGCCCAAATTTTGTCCAATGTATGATATAATATAACGCAATGTCGTTCGCATCGTTTACAGCAATATAGAAGGAAAACCAGGTGAACGTCCCTATTGCTTTAAAATACATGCTCAAATCCATTGATATAATTCGTTTGAAAATTTTGACTAGGGTAGCATCCAATCCATATTCCTTTAAAATAAAAAGCCATTTCGTATGATTTAAGGTACATTTAGAAAAATGGCCCAGCGCAGCGGGCGTAGCATGCTAGTCTATAATAAAATACTGGTACCAAATAATTTCCTGGTATTAAAATTCCAGGACCCGTACGAACCTTGTTAAATGTGGTGTTTACAAATTCTGCGATTTTAATTATAAATTCAGTACACTCTCTCAAATCCGCAATCCTAAAATTCACAAATTCCTAAATCCACACATCATTTCAGAAGTAAACAATGAAACTTACAGTTACGATGTAGGTGAAAAATTTAAGTTTTGTTTTATTTTTATATTATTCTGTACACATTTTAATATGGAATTCTGGTTAATATGATTGAACTCATGTTTTATCATGAAGGAAGCATAAATTTATTTCTGAAAAATTTCAAGATAGTGCTGATATCAGTGGCAATCAATTTCCTTTTACCAAATACATTTATGTATTAATCAAGCTTTTTGGTTATTAAGTATGGCTAAACATGAAATAAAACTTTGTTATTTTAAGATTTTGATGTAAATTATTAGTGTATATTTATAAGGAGAGTTTCACAGAATAATTAAAGAAAAAATTATCTCATCATTATGCATATTTAGTTATGCATTACTAATTATTTACTTGACCTTTAATTTTAATATTTAAAAAATAATAATTTTCTTAATTTTATTATTTTAATTTATTGTAAGCATTCATTATAATTTCAAGTGTATTATTAAATTCAAATTACTGTTTAAAAATGTAAACAAAACAGTGACCAGAAATCCGCAAAATTCTAAAATATGCACAACATCTGGTTTTAAGCTTTGCGGATTTAAGAGAGCCTACTGTAACTGTAGTAATGTTCTAATCTTAAATATATATAGCGGTGCCAAATTCCTTCAAAATTTCTTGGAAATTTTCAAGGACTCCTTGGAATTTCCAAGGAGTCTGGCAATGATTTTTTTTCGTATATTTCTCAATCCTCTCATATACTAAGAATTCGAATCTAAGAAATATAGCTCGACCAAATTTATTCTTTATGAAAATAAAATCAACGACTCTTCTAATTTTTGTTCTAGAAACCTGATGATGTATGAGGAGCTTTCTCGGATATTCCACATCGAATGTCCAAAACAAAATTAAATATAGAGAAAGGCGAACATTCCCCGAATTCTTCCTCTGATTCGTATTGGAGAACCAAAATAGGTTGGAAATAAATATTTATTTCGTTACTCACGAGGTATATTAAATGCATCTACAGATAAGTTACCGATAAAAAAAGTTATATTGAGTTGTTAGAAAAGTTATTAAGGAAGAAATAACAGAAGAGATATTGTTGTGAATATCTGTTTCTCTCTATTCTTAAGAGTAAAATAAAATAAAATAAAATAAAAAATGCTGCCACCATTGTTTTCGAATTGAATTTATTGCGACTTTATGAATATCTCGGCTCATCTACTAATATATAAAACACAAACGGAAATTTCGTTCCGTTTCTTTATAACTCAAGTTCTGCTGAATGGAATTTGATGGAACTTGCACTGGTGGATAGATAATTTTTCAGGGAAGGTTTTAGTATATACCACATAGTTCTACGTATATTAGTTATAGAATTATGATGGAAAGTTATGTTATTTTGGATGATAAGGTTACCATACGTCATTTTTTTTGCGACCAGTATCGTTGGCGAAAGAATTGAAACGGCTATATTAGAAAATAATGCAAACACATAGAAAAATAAAAGAAAAATTCTGTTATTAATTTTATTTAAAATCCTCCCCCCCCTCCCCGCAAAAGAAAAGAAAAAGAAAAAAAACTGTTTTAATGAGGCATAATATTTGATTTAAACCCCAAAGGAATGTTTGTAATGCTTAAAAATATTTGCAATGCATGAGATTGCAATTCAAATTAAGTCAATATTTGGCGATTTATCGTTTCCGTCAGGTTAACAAAGATGCATCTGATAATTTGATTGAATAAAATATGAGTAATTTTTTTTCATTTTTTTCTTTCTGTTAATTTTTTTTTTATATAACTTCCCTATCATGTGTCTTACAGGAGGAACTAGCAGATATAAATGTAAAAATGACTGCATTTATGAGTTAGCATGTTATTTGTTTATTTACGGTTTTGATTTTAATTTTGTCGTCAAGCAATGTGATTTTAAGCCAAAAATGCATCAGCGTGACATCAGCTTGAGCGGTATTAGTAATAATAGTGTTTTTTCGTGTATACAAGATCCTTTTTGGAGTAAATTTTTATATTCAAATGCAAATTATGTAAATAGCAGTTATTGTTATGAATATGGGATCAAATATTTAAATTTTAGTGAATGTCTGCCACTCAAATACATATTGTAAAATAATTAAATTTTAGACATTTAAAAATTTACTACGGAAACATGCCGGTTTGTTTTCACCAAACATATTATTTTTATAGCCTCGAACTCAGACCAGCGAATACTGTCTATTCTTTTATTTTTATTTTATTATTTTTTTAATATATCGCCAATTTCACTAACAGAAATATTCACTGTTTCAAAAGTTAGGAACTAAAGAATATTCTTAAGGAGATGTGCGCATTTCTGAGTTATTACTATCACAAAAGGCTACATTTTGCAATAAAAACTGTTTGCTGAAATAAATTTTCGATGGTCTTTTTGATTCGTCATTTCTTTTTAGTTTTTTCTGCATATCTTCCCTTCTTTCAGGAAGGTTTTTAAAATACATTGGACTAATTGTCCGTATTCCGGTCACTTGCCAGTTGGCATTTTTACTATATTGTTGGATGTTTCGTTTATGTTTGAAGGTTACGGTGGACGACGATTCATATTACAGAAGATTAGACGACTTTTGAAATTAGCGATTGCTAAATTTATGGGTTTTTTTCATTAGGAAGCAAAGTTTTACCAAAAAAGCAATGCTTCCAATGTACGGTTGGGTGATTTTATGACGGCCGATTATCTACACGAGGGATATAGACCCTGGGGAGAGTGCCCTCCGTGGGGGTCTTTCTAAGGGATCCTAACCCGTATTTACGGCAAGGTTCGAAGAAAACCACGGAAAACTCCGAACGGTTAGATCAACGAGCGTGACAGGGGTTTGAAACCAGCACTTCCCGTATGCCAACTTTGAGAGCAAAACATCTCAGCCACTGTTTTGGCGCTTTCAATGTACGGAAAAACTTTGTAATGTCAATGGTGGCGAATGGAATAAATAATATTTGTCGATTTATCATTTCAGGCTGGATAAGAAAAAAACGAGTACCTGAAATTCTGATTAGATAATTTTTCGATCATTATGAAGCCTTTTCGACCTACACACAGCCCTAGCAGCTAAACATAGTGCGAAATGAATTTATTTCTGCGTGTTATTATGCTCTTTAGAGAAATGCAAAAAAGTCTTCGGTTTAAGTATTCACCAAAAATAATATTACTAAACATTTTGCATAACTAACTTTCTCATGGTCAGTTTTATTTAAGGTATGGATTTTTTTTAATGAAAGATCTATAATTGAATTAACAGTAATTTGACATTATTTAATGGAACATAGCTTGGCGCGTAAATAACTTCGTTTTGTAACTAACTCTGGTACATTAGTAACCATATCGTTTCAAGCACTTCTAATGTTTGACGCCAAACTTGGATATCGGCAAGATTATGGAAGATTAGGAAGATTTTATTCGATACAAACTAGAGGTTTACTCTTCGACCAGAGTTAATCATTGGTTTTTTTTTTTTCAGATTAACGGTTACACGAATGTAACTGGCCTAAAAAATGGAAAGACAGTGAAAATGGCGTCATTTTAATTTTATTCATATTAAGCTTTAAAGATTCACTTTTTTATGTTTCACCATTTTTTTAAATATGAAAGTTAAACACTGTTCTTTATGTGCAAACAATTTATTACAATTTTCACTGTATTTACTTTGCTGGAATCGAAAGATGAAAAACCGTAGTAGACTTGCCAGAAGAGGACGTATAATGCGAAATATAACGTAACATAGAGTGAGATTGTACTTTCGTTACCAGAATCTCACATGGAGACAAGAAAGAGGGACGGAGTTCAAGAACTTACAGACGAAAATGAATCACCCTAACATTATTTAAGTTCAATGGTCAATCTATGCAATCTTTGTAATGCTTTCTCTTTTAGTAGTATGTTGAATAGAGAACATGCTAGTTCCTGTTGTCATAATCTCATAATGGCCTCATTTCCCTACCAAACTCTACTATAATGATCAACTAAATGAGTTGCTTCTTTTAGCCCAAATTTTGTCCAATGTATGATATAATATAACGCAATGTCGTTCACATCGTTTACAGCAATATTGAAGGAAAATCCAGGTGAACGTCCCTATTGCTTTAAAATACATGCTCAAATCCATTGATATAATTCGTTTGATTCAAGGTTCGTTTGAAAATATTTACTAAGGTAGCATCTGTAGGTGAAGATCCACATTCATTTAAAATACAAATCCATTTTGTTTGATTTAAGGTACATTTAGAAGAATGGCCCAGCGCAGCGGGCGTAGCATGCTAGTAATAATAATAAAAAAACTATTGCATATAAAAATATAAAAACTGGTAGTTTGATAAAGACGCTGAAGCAATTTTTAAATTGAAGAATTATTTTAAGCGCTATTTAATGTTAAAATCGGCCAAAATAATTCAGCTAAAAAAGTTTTTAGGATCAAAAACTATTCATAGCAATTTAACCGTCTTTTGCATGCTCATACCTGACTAAATTAGGGTTTGCAGTGCGCAATCATTTGTTACATTTGTCTAATTTTGAAGTTTTATTTCCAATTTTTATTCAAAAATTCATTATTTGAATAGAGGTTTAATTCATCGTTTGAAATATCCTTTTTTACTTACAGTTGCAAGATTTTATAAAGTCTAAATAATAATATTTGAAAACATTTTTCAATTAAAAAATATATTTAGAGGTAAATTTTTAAAAAGACAGAAAGTTTTCAAATAATTAAGCTATTACGTGCTTAAAGTATTTAATGGAGAAAATTACGTCTATTTAAAACGATATATTTAAAATGTTATATTTAAAAGGATTTTCTTATAGCATCTAAAAGAACACTTTTCTTCTAAACGTCATAAAAGACCGAGAGGCAGCGACATTTTTTATTTAATCATTTTATACAAGCTGATTTTCAGATTTTCAAGTGTGTAATTTATCTTTCTTAATCAATCACGAAAATAGCCGTCACCTGTCACGACAACGGTAGATGCAACCTTGGGCACCAAAAATTCCACCAGTCAAAGGGAAATGAATGACAACCGATTGCAGAATATCTCGTCGTGATAATATCATTCAATTGCTTCCATAATAGAAAAAAATGGCTTTTTTAAAAATCCTGATAGTGTCTGGACGGGTGTTGGCGAGCGTAGTTTGGAGGGGACAGCACCCACCTCAGTGCAAAAAATAAAAATAAAAATAAAATAAATAAATAAATACAAATAATAAAAATAATCAATTGATTTGCATCCGTAGCCGCGAACACGTATTTGCACAGTTTCCTCTAAATGTTAGTGTAATATTAGACAAATAACGTAGTGTTATTATTGAGGTGTTTATTTTTTAAAAATAGCCGTAAAAAATGTCCACTGGCATCTTTAAAGTTTTTTATCATTTTAAAAAACTTTCCGAATTTTTTTCTGAAATAATGGCTATTTTTAATAAGAAATATTCCAAAAATATACTGTGCAAATAAACTAAAAACGTATGTATTTTAAAGACTATTGAATAAGGAAATTTCTTGTTCTCAATCCTCTAATAAATTATGAAAAAAAAATCTAAAAAAATATAGTTCGACGAATTTTTTCTTTATGGAAAGAAGACCGATAAATATTCTAATATTTGGCCAAGAAGAAGTTTGTGTATAAGAAGTATTTCTGGATTCGATGCATCAAATATTCCACATAAAATTAAGCACAGAGGGATGCGCACATTCTTCTAATCCTACCCTGATTATTATAAAAGAACAACAAGAAAGAAAAATCATGCGTCAAGCAAGTGAATAAAACACTTTCCAACACATTCAGAATACTGCAACAAAACTTCATCCTACCTCTTCGCTACAGATAAAATAATAATTTTTGAAAAAATGTTGGATTTTTTTTTTACCTATTTTGGCTTCTAATGATAATAATAAAATACTTTTAAAACTGATGTACCGAGGTACCATTAAATAGAGGTCCACATATATGGACCTTGGAACTCAACTGCAAAAAAAGATCAAAATTTTGGAAAATCATTTTAAACATTTTTTTTTTAAATTGCAAAAATGAATATTTTTTTAATGTAACATAATTAATTATTATTTATTATTGTTTTAAAAGTATTAAATTAATTAAGTTGCAAATCTCAATATTTAAAAATAATTTTTGTCGAGAAATATATTTAAGAAATGACTAGGAAACTCAAATTTTCTTACTTTATTTTTTACTAAGTGTGAAAATTTTCAAAACAATTATTTTTAAAAATGCATAAATAAACGTTACACTTTATACACATAACTCTTGTTTTGGATTTACATCCTTCCAAACGACACTTAGACGCATTTTTGCTGTCTAAAAATCTTACCAAATGTCCTACATTGTTAAGATGGATTTCCTTTTAAGTTATATTAATAACTTTTCTTAAACAACTAATTTCTGAATTCATTTTAGTTTGAAAGCGCATGAAGTCGACAGGTGCTTTTATTCAGAAACTATGTAATTCAAATACGTCTTCCAATTTTTGGCAAAGATGATTCTTCCGACAATGCTCTTAAAATCAATGTTTTGAACCGAATTCCCAACGCGTCAGTCCGAAAAAGAGAAATAAAACATGTCGTTACTTGACAAGAATCACTCATAACTCTATAAGTAATTTATTTATCCAAAATGGAAAACGTGCATAGATTTCAAATCGCTGCAATAAGCGGGTCTGCCAATTTTATGCATTTACGTTTAAAAATGATCCAGAAAATATGTCAGCCATTTTCGCGTTGTTGACCAGGGGATTTGAAAACATCTTAATTTAGTTATTTATATGTATGATAGGAATATTTTTTACTGGAGAAAATAATTGTTTCTTTTTAATTATGTCCACATATTAGATCCACATATCTGAATTTAAACATGCATTATTCAACTGGTTAAAATCATAACTGGTGATTAAATTTTAGTTTGAAGAAAATACTTAATTTTAACAGTATTAAGCTATGTTTTGCATATTTAAAAGTAAACAGCTATTATAAATTCCCATTATGTAGTTTAAAAGAATATATAAGAAAAAGTACATATGCATTATTAATATAAGTTAAATTAAAAATATAATCAAAAGTTGGCCTAAGTAACAAGGAAATTTTTCAATATAAGGAACAATGCAGGGACATTTTTTAATATTTTATTATTATTATTATGTATTATTTACAAGAAATATTATTTTACAAATATAACTACGTAAAAATAATTATCTTTATCTATTTTCAGTAAAAAATGCATTATGTACCTCGAAATAGTCTCCAATATGTCCATATATTTTCAATAAAATTGCATAATTTAATCTGCATTAATTATTAATTAACCTAATAAATATACAAAATCCACTTAATCTAGCTTAAATTGCATATTCAGTTTATAAAAAACACGTATTTTGAGTTAATAAAGTATAGGGGGACTTTATTATTATTTCTAAGTACGATAACAGTAACCCCTGAGTTTAAGCCTATTTATAGGGGAGACCGGGGTACAATGGACCACCCCCTATTATTCATATTACAGTGATCTCTCACTTATACGCGATGTTCAGTAATTACTTTTTCATACCACTATTTTAAAGCAGTAAAATTCGATTTATAATTTCTGCGATTTAAGAAGCCGAAAATTACCTTATAAAAAAACTGGTGCGAAAAAAATGATTTCCGTGTATCGCGTATAAGTGAGAGATCACTGTATTTCTGTTTTTGAATGCTTCATATTTTGGCATATAGATGATAGCACTACAGTGGTGAATCAAAGTGTAAAATTATGTGTCCAACTGACAAATTAGCCATTTTATTCTAGAAAGATGGTTTGTGGCAGGTAGAAGTAAATATTTTCAGCGAAACAAGTCTTCTTTTCTTCATTAAAGAATAATGATTTGAAAGACATTGCTGAGCACAATTAAAAGCTAAGATAATCTATTCTTATATTAAATGTAGCTAAATTAATTGAATATAATTTTTTTTTTTTTTTTTTTTTTTTTTTACTTTTTTTCTGTCAAACTTCCATATGGGGAACAATGGACCACCCAAAACTGGGGTACAACATGGTCCAATGTACCCCAGTTCTGTATCCGGGCATTATATATGAAATTAAGATTAATAAATTGTTTTATTTTTAGTGAGTAATTTGTGAGTAATCATGATTCACGTAGTTTACATTTTTTAAGTATTTTGCTTATTCATTTATTTATTTATGGTTTCTTTACTTTTTATAAACATTCAGTTAATTTTAAATTTATATATTTTTACAAACCTGCAATTATATTAAACAAGTACATTAAAAAATTAATATACCTATTAGTCTGTATCTATTTATATTAGTGTAGATAAATTATTGGTGTTAAGTAAAATAAAACAGTGCCTTTTTTTTGATGGTTTGGTAACAGGATTATGATTATGTTTTGTGAGATTCATGCAGTGAAAACCTAATCAAAATGTGTTCATTTTACCTGATCTTGTTGATGAATCTCTTGTAAATGTTCAAGATACTGCAATGAGTTTGCCGAACTCTACATATTTACAAGAAAACAGCATACCTTCAGAGACACAAAAATGTTTCAGTATTTGCTAACTTTAATATTTATTAATCTTATATGTTTGAACTGAAGCCACCAATAAACAAGTATAATACATTCTATGTTTGTGTCATTAAAGAATGTACTACATAAATGTTTTTTTTTCTTAATTTACTTGTGGTCCATTAAGCCCCATGAGGCGGACCATTGTACCCCGACCTTGGGGTACAATGGTCCACTTTGTCATTTGCTATTAAAAAATATATAGTAAAAAAAGTAAAAATAATTATTGATTTTGAGTGAGTGCAACTTAAACCCTAATATATACATAATATGCACACATTTTTTCAAACACAAAAAACCAGTATTTTGAGAGTAAATAGTCAAAATTTACAAAAGTGGTCCATTGTACCCTGGTCTCCCCTACTTGTTGAGTACTGGGGTCCACGCATGTGAACTTCAACAAAATGATACTTTTAAAATAAAAAAAGTCACCAAATAAACAAAAGAAAGTTATCTAATGAATATTTATAATGTTTTTAACAATATAAAAAATTATGAAATTTTAATTAAAATTTTAAGATAGATAATTATTATTTACTTTTGCGCAATCGCTGAGTTGACGGCATTTTCGAAAATATCACTTTCAACCGACTGTTTAACCATGAAAATAAGTCAGGTGTTGACATGTGTTATATACTTTGTTAAGTTTAAACTGTCACAAATGTGAATTGAAAATCAAAATTTAGATACTATGCATGGTTTTATTACAAAGAGCTAAGATCGTAAGTCCACATATGTGGACTTCAGTAGCGAAGAGGTTAATAAGATGAAAGATGATATCTAAGTAAACATGTTCAACTAAGTGATGAAACAAATAAAATGAAATGAAATGAAATCACCCTCTCGTGGAGATCCAGCCGTTAAGCATAGGAACTTTTCTCCACGAGGGGAAATGTTTATTGAAAATTCCTATTTTAGAATACAGATGTTGAATATTGCATTAAAGATCAAAATAAAATTAGTACAAAGTTAGTTTTTACAATACTGGTTCAGATCACAACATTTCTTAATAATAAAAGAAAATTATGTAAGAAAAAGTATAAAAGAAAGTAATTAGGAAATTTATGCAAAGAATACTTAATCATCAAGTAATTTTGCATGTTTCAAACAGTAACCTGAAATAGGAACAGTATAAATACAAAAATGTTATCAGTATGTGAACTATAATATACAAACTTTAAAAATAAAATATATTCTATTAAAAAGTACTTTATAAATGTAGGAAAAGAGGATGATAGATCCTTTTTAATAAAGGATAAATGTTTATTTAGAATGTTGTAATTTTCTTTTAGTTTATCATAGTTTAAAGGATCAAACAGAGTTATATTAAGATTTTGTCTCACTGTGACATTTTTATTGAAATTGAAAGTATGTCTCATTAGAGGAAAATTACCATACATGTAATGTAGAACCGTTCCTGAGCGTTTTTGGCATATACATGTTGGGGAGGAGCGTTTTCCTTTTTTATTTAAAAATGATGGAAAGCTACCGTGTCCACTAATGTAGTAAGCTATGACTGTTTTTTTTTGCAAATAAAGTTCAAATCCACTTTTCGTAAAATATCATAAGTATCTCGGCCTTTTAATGAATATGACCAATCTTGCTGTCAATCTGTGACTATTTTTAGTCTAAAATATAATTTGACTTTTGAAAATGAGAATAAGAGAGTTTCCTTCTCGTTTTGGAAAACGCATAACACATTTGAAAACCATATTTCAGCAATTGTCATCTATAGTCAGAAAAATATCCGAATTTTTTTCTGCAGTCCTGTATATGATCTTTAGAATTGTATATATTTTACATAGCAGACAAAAATTTAGTTCACTTAGGAAACTCATAACATAGACAATTCCCTTTCAGCAATTTCCATCAATAAGCGGAAATGTACGCGAATTCTTTTGTGTAGCCCTGAATATGATCATTAGAATTTATACACAACAAGCAATATTCAAAATATATTAGTTACATTTAAAAACGCATATCAAAATTCAAAACGCATTTGCAACAATTACTGCTCATAGATGGTAATGTAACCAGATTCTTTTGTATGTTTCTGTAAATGAATGATAAATGCTATGCACACCATATTCTATAGTATGCATTTTGTAGCGCACCTCGGTGATGTATATCAATTTCAATATGTTTATAATACTCTAACATCATTAAAATTCATTGTTATTTTTTCCGATAGGCCACAATGTGATGACATTCTTTTGAGTGACGCTGTAAACGAAACTATAAATGTTAATAGACACTTTATTTTCAATGCGAAACATGCCATAGTAAACCTCAATAACTTATTTCAATTACATAGTAATCATCCTACTATATTTACGCGCGTTAGAGCATGGACAGATGACCTGAGAAACCGACTTTATAAATACTTTTCAACTATGTTGGAAAGTGTAAAAATAGGGTGGAAATCAATAGGTTTTTCATTGATTATGACACATGAGTCATATTAAATGTATCAATAGATAAGTTATATATATATATATATATATATATAATACTAGAAATATCAGTGCCTATTTTTGTAAAGAGGTAAAATGCATGTGGTTTACCGTTTTAATGAATATGCATAAAATCTAGTTAGAATGTTTATAAATTTTCTACTGAATGTATAAGTATTTTAGCATTTGTTTCTCGTGTTTTGTGATGTTTATTGCAATATAATAAATAATGCAATTTACATCAAAAAATGAATTTCAAGAAAAATATATTTTTAGAAATTAATAATTATGTTTCAACAATGTTGTTATCGAAAAATATATTTTAATAAAATGTTCAAAAGCTTTTTTATCAAATTTTAACAAAGATTTTATTTTACTACTAGGGGGCCTACCCCCTGCGAGCTACGCTCGCCAACCCCCGCTCAGAATTCGAGGCCTCTAAAAACATGACAGCGTGCTTTGTTTTAAAAATATTGGTAATTCTGTAATTGGGTTGCCATGCTTTTAACGTTTTAATGGGGCATTTTTTGATTAGCATGGCCTCATACACAGCTCTTTCGACAACTGACGACTGTTTTCGGGATTGATAAGTAAAATCAATTACAACTTGAAAACCAGCTTGTAAAAAATGGTTAGGTTTAAATTGTGGCTACCTCTCGGACTTTTATAACAACGATCTGTATTCTATTCTTCCTTTGCGTTTAAGGATGATAAAAATTCCATCTGCTTGTGAATAACATTAAAAACCACGGTATTGAAAAGTACTATGTTATAGACATTTTCAGTAACAGGTTTTAATTTTTTCTCTATTTTAGTGCACCATCATGCATATTTTCATGTTATTTTAAATATGTAAATTATTTATTTTAATTAATATGTATATACGAATTTTCTAATAATTATTTATCATACAGAATTAATTAAATATTTTGTGCATGCATGCCCGCATTAATTCGGCATCAATTGATGAGATATTTAAACAAATTTGCTATTCGCGATAATTTTACACCATGTTATGTTACTTGAATATTGTCCATAAGAAAATCGGGTACTTTTCCAGTATAGGATCCTTTGCTTTTAGGTTTGGCGTAATTCGAGCTTCAAAAAGGGATAGATTCGTTAATATTCATAGATTTGTTGCCAAAAGTTGTGAAAACAAACCCAATGAACTTTTGGTGCTTTTCTATTATAGGGGTCTTGACGCTTTTTTAAAAATCTTGGCGCAATTCGGGCATCAGAAAGTGAGATTTGGTGCCAAATGTCATAAACAGCCATGGAAACAATTTCGACGATTTTTTTGTTTACATGCGTATTTTAATTATACGTATATTATTATTGTTTTTTCTATACAAATTACTTCTTATTATATATAAAATAGGATAAATGACATTTTACGCTAAACAAATTGTATAAATATTTTTTTTTTCCTTTCTTTTGCGTTTACATAAATGACGTTATTTGGCGTTATTATTATTATTATATATTTTATATTCATTCAAAATATTTTCAGTTTATAAATTAAATTAAATGCTGACTGACGATTGAATCCTGACGATAGAAATGTAATTTTTTTTCAAATTTTCCTGAAAAACATAATTTAATCACAATCTTGTCTTCATTATCGATTGAAATAAAAGATAAATTTAATTTCAATTTAAAAATGACGAATAAAGAATCAATAATCCCTATCGGGATCCTTTTCAATTTTTTCCCCTTTTTTCTCACAAAAAAACTGAGTAATTAGTTGCCATCATTACAGAAATGTCATTAAAATTAGAAAAGAATTAATATCTCGAAAACTAATTCCAATTTCAAAATTCTATTACCAGTTTTGACATCCGCGGATTTTTATGGACGATTGGTATTAATTTCACCATCAAGCGTTTAATATTTTATTAAAAATAGCCCTGAAACATAATCAGTCGTTTCATAAAATCGTTTCATAAATTCGTTTCATAAAATCGTTTCACAAATTCGTTTCATTAGGATTTTATATATATAGGGTAGATATATGTATGTTGAGTTATTCAAACTTTTAAGATGTTGGAGATTCGATTCTGTACGAGCATAAAATTTTTTATGAATGTTTGGTTTTGAATAGAAAATTTCAGATATAATCTACAGCGCATGTAGCGTGGCAAATAACTATATATTTTCCGTAAGAACGAGCACTACTATATTTTCTTCGGATACAGATCGCAGCATTGTATGTCAGAAAAGTAAACTCTAAAGTGAGAGACGTGCGATTGGTCCAGAGCAATCATGTGACGGTTGAAGTTCCGGCTTTTAAGGTCGAGAATCAGTTCTAGTTGATATGTTGTTTCATAACAACTACTAAACGTTTTAAAACTAGTGGTTTTTTCTTTGTTTTTGTTATTTTTTTTACTCTGCAAAATAGCAAAATACTGCTAAAGTGTAGAGATGGACGTTTAATGACTAGTGATATTAACTTTAATCTTATCTCTATATAATAAAACTCAGTGTAACCATGCCGGTTCCGACCAGTCTGGTTTGCGAATCGACCGTAGATAATATTATATAACGCTATGTTAGGCTTAATGAAAAACATATGCTAACATATGACAGCTAAATGATAATTTCTTCTACTTGAAATCATGTCTGTTCAGCATATATTCGTATAAAACATGTATATCATATCAAGTTATAATGTTTTAAGTTTTAAATTAAAAATAGCAGATTTTAAACATCAGTTTACCAGATGTAAACAAACGAATACTGTTGCCATTCAGAAACACAAATTCCAAATCTAGAAAAAAAAAGAATGACTCTTTCACTTTTTGACACCTCATATGAAAAATATTACAAAAAAGAAAAAAGAAAATCTGTAAAATTATTCAGGAATGCATATTTACATAGTGATGAAAATAAAATTTCCAAAATTGATTTCTAACTTATAAATCTCATCTGAATATAAGACAAAGTAATTATACTACAGCAGAAAAAAATCCCTCAAGAGAGAGAGAAAAAAAAGAGCGAACGCTAACGCTCTAATAACTTTCATGAAAAAACAAACAAACCCTCACGAATTTTCTTTTTCAATCACCCATTGCTTTTCTATCCAACCCCATCCATAGAGATGCATAAATTTGTCTCCCTGTCTTTCTCTGTTCCATCATTTCCATGCCTTAAACGCTGATATCTCAAGAGTTCACATGGTGGGATATGGGGAAAACCATTGGTTTTTGCACAATCATTTGGTCGAACAGCATTCACACACATTCATATTAGTGGAAATAACCCTCATTGACGGCACAAACATTTCAGTTTAATCTGGTTTCTATTCTTGTCGAAGATTAATTCGTCAGTCCAACATCTTGTAACGTTCGCTCTAAAACTTTAGAATTGGTTATGCAGCAGGATCAAAACTGTATTTATTAATATCAATAGATGGGAATTATAATCGGGGAGTTTATATTTTTTATGTAAAAGCATGCAAGAGGCGAAGAATTAGTTTATTAATTTCGGTCGTGTTTGTATGTTGTTAGAAAACAAGGATAGAATGTCAGACATATTTGCTCACATATATTCGCGCTTTTTGGTACATGGTATAGTTGGATTGTAAGTTTGAGACATTGATTCGACGCGCGGTAGCTTTGAATGTGAAAAAGGGAAATGTTTTCCTATACACATGTTGCTTGAAAGTTTTTATTTTTTTCTGACTCAAGAAATATTTCTGGAACTTTATATTATATTACATTTTATTTTTTACTTTTTGACATTACTGATAACTTAAAAGATATCCACCGATATATTTTCTGTTACATAAAGTACCTTCCAGTACATGAAATGATTTAAAATTTTTTGTATGGGAACATTGCTTGTCTTTAATGAATAGTAAAAGTATACAGTGAAAATAATTTAATACAGTATCTTTCAAATATTATTGACAATGAAACGATTTAGATTCTCACTTCTCTCATAAAATTTAAATACTAATACAGCTTTTTTCAAAATTTTATTGACAATGATAATTTTTGATTCTTAATCCTCTTGTAAAATTTCTATATTGATGCAACACTTTACAAAATCTTAAAAAATTTATTGATAATACGAGTTTTTAAATCTTAACCCTTTCGTAAATTTTGGATATTGGTACAGGCAGCATCTTTCAAAAAATATTAATGATGGTAATTTTTTTTATTGTTAATCCTTTCGTAAAATATGAATGAGAATCTAAGAAATGTAATTAAATAAAAAAAGAAACTCTATGAATAAAATCTATGAAAATAAAATCTATGACTATGCTGATATTTCTCGAAAAAGTGCGCTAATGAATAGACGGAATTTCCGAAAATATATTCCACGCAATATAGAGAGGCGAACGTTCCTCGAATTGTTTAACACGATTTTTATGGAAGAGCATTAAATAGGATAGTAATAAATATTTATTTCACTCCGCCTGAGGTGCATAGAATGGGTTAATGGAGAAGTAACAGATAAAAAGTGCATACACTCAGTCGTTTGAATATATTTATGATGCTTGGAAGCTTCATAAGAGCAGAAAAAAAAATACATAGGTTTTCTCATTAAGAAATTCACGATTCACGTGATTTTTCTTTTACTTTGAAGAAAAAAAAATTGGCGACATCTTAGAATACATTCTTATTGCTTTATGCTAAATTCAGGCTTTTTAATTTGAAAAATAAAGCTTCCACATTTAATGTTTTATTGTATTCAATATTTCAATTTATCTTAATCATTTTCCGTGAGCAGAGATTATTTAAAACGAAAAAAAATCATAACTAATGGTACTGACAAATGGAGGCAATGTCTTGAAAAAAGTTATTGACAATGAAATTTTTTACTGAACACATTGTGAGAAGTTTAATTGCTAGCTTTACCCAGTAGCGAGGTACGTTTCTATTGAGCAAGTACAAATTTTTTTTTTACATAGATATTAAAATCATTTTTTAAATTAAATGTCTCTTGCTTTTTGAAGATATTAATTTCATATTATTACAAGATAGTATGGCTACTGGTAGTTACCCGAATAAATTTGGGGGTGGAAATGAGTTTAACTGACTTGAGTCAGATTAAATTATGCGGCCTTTATAGCATTCAAAATATCAATATCAAACTGATATGAAAATCAAATTATTTTCAAAACTGCGGAAACAGACTAATCACTTTCGGAACTTTCAACTTCGGCAAATGCGTTTTTCGACTCACTGTTCCTCCCTAAATATGACAACAATGAAAAGCCGAAAAGTATCGCGATTGGTTATAAACTCACGAACAGAAAACACGAGAATTCTCGTGATTCCTTCGCAATGTGTTAATCTATTTTTTAGACTATAATAGCAGTACTGTCCTGAAGTGGCGCGGACGGTTAAGCTCGGTTCCCGTAAGATCACCGAAAGCGAAGCATCATTGACCAAGGTCAGTTTTTGAGAGGGTGACAACCTCTCTCGACTGCCGCTGCTGTGGGACCGTGTACGTTAATAGGAGCTGGTGAACGTAAAATCTGTTCGTGTCTTGCAAGTCCAGTATAAACGTTTTCTGTGGGGGTGCCAATCCAAGTGCAGGTCTCTCATCTGGAATTGGTTCAAAATTAGGAGACCTGCTCTTGAAATTTGGATCATTCGAGACAACAGCCTTGGAGCTATAGGTCCCAAAGCAATCTACTTCAAAATCAAAAAGCAGTACAACACATCTCAGTCATGAAAAATAAAATTGATTCTGGTATATTTGGCCAAAAGCTTAATGATGTGCGATCTGCATTTTCGCGCATTCCGAATCAAATATTACACACAATATTAAGTATAGTGGGTGGTATATAAAGAGAAAAAATGCGATCATCCTATGATATTTTATTGTATAGAGATGCGTGAGTTACCGTTCGACAGGGAATTGTGTCTACTTCCCAAATATGAGTGTGATATTTGAAATAAAAGTAGTCTACATATTAAAAATTGTACCAATTTTAAATTTTAAAGTAATAATACCCACTTTTGACACTACATATGAGATTATTAGCAGCTCGGAAAAAGTTATAGTTTATGAACTTTTTCTTAATCTTAATAGAGAAGAAGTCCGAGTTTGAGGATGCTAATGTTAAATGAACATGACAATCTTTAATTTATATCTTTTGTTAAAAATCATCCGATTGGTTTATTTTAAGGAGATACAATGAGTAGACCCAAACATATTCCAGTCTAGGAATTATTTCGATTCAAAAACCTATTTTAATTATGAAACGTATTAACAAATTCTTGTTAAAAAAATGAATTTTAACCTGCTTTAATTTTCACATAAAGTGAATCACCATTGTCTAAGCACGGTCTAAGGCAGTGTTTCCCAACCTTTTTTTGGCCATGTCCCCCCAAATCATCTCTAAAACCTTGATGCCCCTCCCCCCTCCCTGTTCCTGTGACAAATAATTCTTATTATATAAAAAGTGAACTCTTATTGCCACTAAATAAGTCGTAAATGCCTTTTTAATTGAATCTAAATAAAGAACAGTACATTCACGAAAGAAAAAACACAAACGGAAAGAAAGTATTTATGGAGAAATCATTTATAATAATAATAGTAATAATAATAACATGCAGCGATGTAATAAAGCAAATTAATTTTTACTTTCTTCTATCTTTACAAGAAGAAAGTATTGGATTCATGAAAATTTTCGACGGATTTATACGTTTTAGAAGGTCCTGAACACGATTTGACCCTTTTTAGAAAATGTCTGTCTGTGACTCTGTCTGTCTGTCTGTGACAAAAATTTTGTGGGCGCTCTATCTCAATAACTACACTCTAAATAAGAAAGAGTGACTATTCACTCCGGAGGAGTGGATATTCACTCTATCGCAGAGTCAAAATTTGCCCAACCTCTTTAGAGTGACTATTCACTCTAGGAAAAAGTGAAATTCTTGACTCCCTGAAAGAGTGAATACTCACTCCTGAGAAGTGAATATTCACTCTGAACAGGAGTGGATACTCACTCTTTCAGAAGAGTGACTACCACTCTTGCAAAAGGAGTGAGTTTTTTCACCCTGATAGGAGTGAATAGTCACTCTTTCAGGAGTGACTAAAATTCTTGAATAAAAAAGAGAAACTCATTTTTTCACACGCTTGTTCGTAGGCGGTCACCCTCCCAAGTATTAACACCGAGCTCCTTGCTGCTTGACTTCTGCGCTCGGACGAGAACTGGTACCTACAGCATGCTACAGCCGCTAACAATTAAAAAAGCTCTTATTACATTATTTTAGCTTTGTTTCTTTTGTGATATTCGAGCACACTTATTAAATTTGTGTAGAAATCATAAATATTTACGATGTTTCTCAACTGTGCAAATAAGAAAACTGAAACCTTCTTTTTGTATCATATAATACAAAGACTGTTTGCACATTTTTTAGACAAATTTGATAAATTATTTAAAAAATGGAATTATTTTAGAGGAAAAAATTCTGACAACAACTTATTATGTGTAATTTATATTATCGTCTGATACTTGCGCCAAGATTGCGCATGCAAAAAAGCTGTGAATGGGAAGATGCGTTTTTTTTTCCTTCCGAACAGAAGTATGCTAATTCACAGTCTAAAATGATTGCAAAGCGCATAATATAAAAACTTTTTAGTGCGAAATAAACATAACAATTGATTGGAAAGTGCTATTCCAAAAATCAGTACATATACATAGTAAAAAGATACCAGATGAAAAAAAAAAAATAGGGAAAAAAAGAGCCCATTTCAAGGCGGAAAACGAAGTTTCAGGTAAGGATTTATGACTATCGCAAATTTATCTTACAATGGGAAAATAAAATCAAGAATATTGGACAAAAATGTTACAATCAATTCATTATATTATTAAGAGAATGTGTTACATCCGATATTTAGAAAAAAAAAATGCCATTTTCTTTATTACAATGACTTTTAAAGGGTGAAACTGCATCAAAGCAAAGCTACTGCTCATACTTCAAAAACTACCACTGTATTCGTTGAAAACATTAAAGACTCACACAGGTATTGTATTTATACCTTTCAACACATTCCTCCAGTCACCTGACGTTTCTCTTATGGTTTATTGTGCATTTGGTCTGCTGAAAAGAGCTCTTTCAAAGGGCAAAACCACCACGATTGATCGAATCTGGAAAGTTTTTAAAGACGCATGGGAATCAATAACCCTGTAAATTTTACAAAAAACCTTCTACCATCGAAAGCATTAAGCAGAATTAGAATCAAGAAACAAGATTATCACACAGATTATTACAGAAAGCAATATTCATATTTTAAACGTTAAAAACAACAACGCCGAAATCGTCTAAAAAATGTGCGAACACCCGTCTGTACATTTCCGCTATGACAAAAATTCCGTTACAACAAAGCAGTTATTTATTTATTCATTCATTTTTTTCTTGATAATAATGTTTCCATAATTAGAGCCCAATTAAGATTGTCCGAGGCCCAGGGCCTGTTTACCAAATAGGCCCATGAAACCGAAGCTTACCCATTGAAATACAAAGGGGCCTCCAAATTTACTTTTCAAAACTAATTTTTACTTTTCAAAACTAATTTTTAGGGGGAAAATTTCAGTCAGGGTAAAAAACGCTTTTTTTTCTTAAATTATAGCTGTTAAATTTTTCCTAGGACTTACCGACACATTTATACTTTTTTTTCTATAATACATGGTATAAAATCAGTGATTAAATGCAACGTTTTTCATTTCTCTTATGTTTTACATTTTAATTTCAAACGTGCTAAAAATAACAGAAAATTTAATCTGTATAGTTATATTTTGTTTACATTCATAAAGAGGTTAGAAATTATATAAAATATGTAAATAGGTTATTTAAATAAAGAGGAAAATAATTAGCATTCAGAGATATTAAATTTCTGTTTATAAAATAGAAGCAAAATTGTGTTGCAGCTAAGCATAAATTTACACTGTTCTTAGCACTTGCAAATCCTGCAATTTGTAAAGCATAAAATATATTTCCTGTCCGTAATTCTATCGATTCATTTATTATTTCAATGCCTTTTTCTGTTTTTTTAAAATCGTGCTACTATATATAAAGGATTTCATTTTAGGCGTTTCGTTTCGAAAACGGGGTATCCGAGAGCTGGTGCCATCTTGTGGTTTCATTGGAAAAAAACTGTTTTTCTTCACTCTCAACGGAGTGAACCAGTCACTCTTGTGAACGGAGTGAGACAGTCACTCTCGACAACGGAGTGAGATATTTCACTCCTTTCTAGAGAGTGGAAAATTCCACTCTTTAAAGAGTGCATATTTATAAAATTCACTCCTAAAAGAGTGAAAATGCCTCTCACTCTTCCAAAGAGTCAACTTCTCACTCCTTCCATTTTTAGAGTGTAATGCACGAAATTTAATTAAACTTTATATTCAGTTAGTCCCTGATATAAAATGGTGCTGATTAGTTTTTGGTGAAAATCGCCCGACAGGTGGCGCTGCTATGCTGCATTTTTAGCGATTTTTACGATAGCTATATCTCAAGAACTAATGTGCGGAATTTCATCAAACTTCAGATTCTGTTAGACCATGACATAAATAGATGCTGCTTATGTTTTGGTGTAAATTACCCAACAGGTGGCGCTGTTATACCCCTTTTTTCTCGATTTTTACGATAGCTATATCTCGAGAACTAATGCACGGAATTTCATCAAACTTCAGATTCTGTTAGACTGTGACATAAATAAATGCTGCTTATGTTTTGGTGTAAATTGCCCAACAGGTGGCGCTGTTATACCCTTTTTTCTCGATTTTTACGATAGCTATATCTCGAGAACTAATGCACGGAATTTCATCAAACTTCAGATTCTGTTAGACCTTGACATAAATAGATGCTGTTTACGTTTTGGTGTAAATTGCCACACAGGCGGCGCTGCTATGCTACTTTTTTCATTATTATCACGATAACTATATCTCAAGAACTAATGCACGGATTTTCATCAAACTTCAGATTCAGTTAGATGTTGACATAAGTTGTTGTTGATTAGGTTTTGGTCTAAATATCCCAACAAGTGGCGCTGCTATGCTGCATTTTGCAGGATTTACACGATTTTAGCGATAGTCATATCTCAAGAACTAATGCACGGAATTTAATAAAACTTTAGATTCAGTTAGACCTTGATATAAATTGGTGCTGATTCTTTTTAGTGTATGCGAAAAATGTGTGAGATAGAAGATAGTTTTGGGATTGGCACATCCGACTAGTTTTTAAATATTTAATAGAAAACTGAGATACATAAATAAAAACTTTAATTTTAATTGAAGCTTTTTCTATGATGCTTTTATAATTTTAATTACTGGCAGTAAAATGTATCTAATAAGTTCAAAATAGATTTGAGATGAAGAGAATAAAATTAATGAGATCCTTGTGCTTCATGATGGCTGCAGAGAGCTTTTATGTCAGGCTCTAATTTAGTCAACTTTAATCTCCACTCTGGGCATTTAGTTATGTCCAGTCGATTTCTTTTCTTCAGCAGAAATCATTTAGTGAGCTAAAAACACATTCAACTAGGTATGATGATGGGAATGGTAACAATATTTTTCTTGCAAATTTTTCTTGCATTTGGATATTTAGATTCTGTTTCAATAACAAAGCCATGCCATCACTCCTTTTATACTGAATACGGTTTTAACTGACTCATCGTTTTGAATTTCAGAGAGTTCTTCTGGGCATCGTATTGAATCATCAGGTGATAACTCCACTAACATTGGCTGCATGACCCAAGATGGGAAATCCATTTGCTTTAAATAAGAAAATATATCGTTCAAATCAGAAGCGAATATTTTTAAATGATCCACAATGACAGTTATAGCGACATCGGTCGTTTCGCATTTTTTTTTTAAACAGCAAAATAGGTCCCACTTTCTCTCAGAAATATGATTCTGCCATGCCTCACTGAATGTAATAAAGCCAAATATTTTTGCTTTTGCATCAACAAGTGTTTTATATTTTTCTTGAAATTGTTTATTCAAGCTATTCAGTTTTTCAAAGATATCTGCTAAATAACTAACAAATGCTTTTCCATCAATGGTTTGCAGGTGCTTAATGTCAGACTTATCACTTAAAAATTCACCAAAAATATGAAATAACTCCATGAATCTTTTTAAACATTTCCCATTTGAGAGCCAACTTACATCAGTGTGAAAAAAAAGACGAACGTGGTCTGCGTTTTTGCCTTCACAAAACTGGTTCAATAGACGCTCACATTTGGCGTTGGATATCATGGAGTTGATACATCTTATAACAAATTAAAATATATCATTAAGAATAGGTGAAATGCTTTTTTTATACTAAACTCTCTCCATGGATGACGCAATGCACAAGAGGCATTTCTGGATTCACATCTTTCATTAGTTTTAAACATCCAGTTCTCTTACCCATCAAAACGAGTACCATCTGCAGCGCAAGATGTTATATTTGTCATTGGTATACTATTTATATCTAAGTAATTTTTCAATGTATTAAAAATATTAGATGCAGCAGCGGTGCTCACTAATGATTGACAGAAAAACGATTCTTCAGTAAATTCACCAATATCAATCCTTACATAATAAACCTTACATAAGTAAGCAATATAGCTTCACCGTCTCTTAGAGTTGTTTCGTCAATTTCTACGGATAAATTTCTTGATTTCAGCTTTTCAACAAGTTGCTCTTCAATGTCCTCACTCATTTCATCTATTCTTCTGCTAACAGTATTGTTACTAAGTGGCATGGATTTCACATCTTTGTCATCTTTGCCCAGGATTCTAAAGATAAATAACGCTTTTCAGAATCGCGGGTAACTCGGAACACGTTATTGTACATTTTCGTTCGTGGTTATATTATGCTTTCATACATTAAGCAACATTTGTCTCTTTTTTACATTCTTTTATCTTTACAAGAAGAAGGTATTGGATTCGCGAAAATTTTCGACTTCCGGTTTTCGGCGGATTTATACGTTTTAGAGGGTCTTGAACACGATTTGATTGTTTTTAGAAAATGTCTGTCCGTGAGTCTGTCTGTCTGTGACCAAAATTTTGTGGCCGCTCTATCTCAAGAACGAATGCACGGAATTTAAGAAAACTTTAGATTCAGTTAGTCCCAAATATAAATTGGTGCTGATTTGTTTTTGGTGTAAATCGCCCAACAGGTGGCGCTGCTATGCTACATTTTTCACGATATTCATGATAGTTATCTCAAGAACTAATACAAAGAATTTCATCACACTTCAGATTCTGTTTGACTTTGACATAAATAGACGGTGATTCCGTTTTTGTGTAAATACCCAACAGCTGACGCTGCTATTATGCTACTTTTTTCATGATTTTCACGATAGCTATATTTCAAGAACTAATGCACAGAATTTCATGAAACTTCAGATTATGTTAGACTTTGAGATAAATAGATGCTGGTTACGTTTTGATGTAAATAGCCCAACAGGTGGCGCTGCTATGCTACTTTTTTCATGATTTTTAAGATAGCTCTATTTCAAAAAATAATGCACAGAATTTCATTAAACTTCAGATTCAGTTAGACGTTCACATAAGTTGTTATGATTAGATTTTGGTGTAAATCTCCAAACAGGTGGTGCTTCTATGCTGCATTTTTCAGAATTTACAGGATTTTAGTGATAGTCATATCTCAAGAACTGATGCAAAAATTTTATAAAACTTTAGTTGCCGAAACGTCAGTTGAAGCTCACTGTGGAGACGCGAAAAGTTTTTGGTTTCCGTCTGTTTGTTTGTCTGTCTGTTCCGCGATAACTACCGTAAAAAGCACCCGATTAGGTTGATTTTTGGTGAGTATGTTGGTGAGGTACCCGGAATTAGCTGGTTCATTCGTTCGAAAAATATAAAACATTTCGTTTTAGGTCATAATGCTTTCCTATGGGAATGCAGACGGTTTTCAAATTTCATTTTTAACTGAAATGAAAATCACATATTTGAATAATGGATTTAAACGTAAAATTATTGCTGCTAATTTTTTTATATGGAGGTTTTAAATATATTCAGTAGCTTTAAAAATTTGCCGATACATTTATTAGAATTTAGAAATTAACTGTTTAAATTATTGGAACATTTTTTTGCATCTGTTCGGGAAACATAAAACGATTTATTTTCATATTTTTTACAAATTTTAAAATGAATTTCTTTTTACTTTGTTCTTTAATTTATTAGTTGCTTAGCAACCCTATTTCAAAGAATATCAAAATAATAAAATTCAAGTAACTCTCACTTGCTGCAATATTTTATTAGCAAAATAAATTATTTTCGGGAGATTTTAATATTCGACTCACATAAATGAGAATTTATTTTGATACAAGTTTATTTTTTTATCTAAAAAGTTACATGAATAAGAAGTTCATAAGAATTTCAGAATATCATTGCATAAATCGTGTTTAATTTAACGTTTCTAATTTCTGAAACCTCCGAAGTATGGTATATGCCTATAAATATGTATGTAACATAAAAAAATTAATTGCGGATTCTAAGATGCTAAATAATATGAAAAGTGAGATTTAAAAACAATGACTTTTAGAGCTGACGTTGAGGCTCCTGATCTGCAGATTTACTAGTTTAAGTTAGACCTTGACAAAAATTGGTGCTGATTCGTTTTCGGTGTATGTGAAATTTGTATGAGATAGAAGAAAGTTTTGGGGTTGGCACATCCCACTAGTTTTACAATGTAGTGATTTATTGATTTCTAAACTAGCTATATACTGTATGAATTATTTTAAAATGAATGAAAAACACACTATTTTCACTTACTTAAAGTATAGATTTAAAATGGATTATCCAGAACAAATAATGCTGAATTTATAAAAAACTTACATTTAGTACAAAATTACAAAACAACCCCGATATAATGCTTAAAAGCACTAAACATTATTACGAAGAAATATGAAATAGTTTTTTAGAGGTAAGAAAATACGAAATTGTACTGACAATCAACGGATTTATATATATGTATGTATACATATACATATATATAAAGATTATGCATTGCACATTAGGGTGGCCGAAAAAAACATTTTTTTGTTTTTATTCGCTATACCGCGGAAAACTTGGCTTTAGGGTTGCTTAGTAAAATAAAATGAAAAAAAAATGCCATTTAAAATTCCATTTCCAAAAAAAATCAATCCAAAAAAAATTACATTTTAATTTTAGCGACAGAGCAGCACAAATAAATTTATTGGAGAGCAAAAGTTTTCTTTATTTTTTTAAAGCTATAAAATAAAAAAAAAAAACTGCTATAGTGAAAAATCTTTAAAAGAAAGATATAAAAATACATTATAATAAAAAAAGAAGCAAAATTACTTCATTTGAGGTAGCGCAAAGCATTTAAAAAATCGTTAAGTTAACGCAATCAAGTTGCATTCACTCAGTGCATGTTGGCCGGATTATGAGTCGGATCTTTTTAGGGTTTCGTTCATCTCACGAAACCCTATTACCCCCGCTTCGTTGTCTGTCCATCACAGAGCCATTCTCAAAAAGTATGTAACTTAAAGAGTTGAAACTTAGTGTACAAATCTGAATAGCAGCTGTGAAGAGCTCAAAATATTAAAATTTGAAAAATTCGTATTATTTTAATAGAGATAAAAAACCAAAATTCTAACAGCCTTTTCCTATTAAATTGAAAAATTTTTCGTTATAGAAGATGCCAAAGATTTAAAATCCACAATGAAATTCTTTCTACAATAATTAATTTTCTATCAGACGATTTTCACGTGAAAAATGAAAATGAAATAAAAAGTTACACCAATTGAAAAAAAGATAAATATGAAATAAAATTGATTGACGTCATAGTCGCAATAAAACAGAAAATGTCTAAGATTTCTCAATAATACAAGGAGTATGAGTATGTGTAAGTTTACAAAGCAGATTAATATCACGTCATTGGAGAATTAAAAAGAAAATCTGACGTCATATAGGAAGTTTAACTAATTTTTCAAATGTTTGAGAATAATACAAAGCGAGTATTAATATAAATAATAGAGAATAGTAAATATATGAGTTTGAGAAACATATTGAATCGAGATAAAAATCCGATTATGGAAATATTCGCATATTTTAACATTTTGAAGGTGTACAATTTGTTTAATTTTGAAATTATTTTTTTAAATATTGCATTTAGTCCGTATGACTGATATTATTATGACAGAATATAATAGCGGGCTTGGACCGCTATACGGCTGGTTTAGATATTCGAAAAAAGGAAAAAATAGACCGGTAATTTTTTACTTTATAAAAAACATGACTTTTTTTTGTTGTTGTTGCTAAATGAAATTTGTTTGAATTTATTAAAGAAAGGATAAAGTGTTTTGAAAGGAATATTAAGCGAAACCCTTTGAGCGATCTTCGATCACACGTACCCACTTGTTTTCTGTTTTGATTCGCTATACCGAAAAAGACTTGTGTCTAGGGTAGCTAAGTAAGATGCAAAAACAAAATAAATAAAATTTTACTTCTGGTGGTAGCGCAAAAGGCCTAAAATTTGAGAAAAAAAGCCAAATTTTCACAAATTTTAGGCCTTTTGCGCTACCACCAGAAGTAAAATTTTATTTATTTTGTTTTTGCATCTTACTTAGCTACCCTAGACACAAGTCTTTTTCGGTATAGCGAATCAAAACAGAAAAAAAGACTCGACCCACAATCCGGCCAACATTCACTGAGTGAATACAACTTGATTGCGTTAATTTAACCCCTTAATCGTCGTGCCCGAGACATTCACGGGCAGCGTTGGTTACGCCTGTTTAATTCAGATTGTTTGATTCCCACCAGTTTTTTTAAAATAGTGTAATTGGCTTTATTCTCGCATTATTTTATCTGCCTAATAAAGCGAATATTTCTAAAAAAAAAACTGTTGGTAATCAAGCAATCTGATTTTTTAAAAAGTAGCCTACACTTATCGGGTGCGACGATTAAGGGGTTAAGAATATTTTAAATGCTTTGTGCTATCTCAAATGAAGTAATTTTGCTTATTTTTTTATTATAATGAATTTTTATATCTTCCTTTTAAAGATTTTTCACTATAGCAGTTTTTTTCTTTTATAGCTTTAAAAAAATAAAGAAAACTATTGCTCTCCAATAAATTTATTTGAGCTGCTCTGCCGCTAAAATTAAAATGTAATTATTTTTTTTTCATTTTATTTTACTAAGCAACCCTGAAGCCAAGTTTTCCGCGGTATAGCGAATCAAAAAAAAAAAAAAGTTTTTTTCGGCCCACCCTATTGCACATGTCTCTCTCTTCTTTTCGAATTCCATTTTTAATATCATTTGATATCCAAATTACATTATTTGTCCACATGTTATTAGGTTATATGTTCTATTTAAATGGCATCTTTTATCATTTTATCTATTTAATTTCTAAATTTTCTTTTAAAACTATTAAGTATGTTTGACTGTGTGCCGTCTCTGAATTGGAGCTTCGATAATTTGATGTTTGAATTTGTTAATTATGTATTAACTTAATTGTATTCTGTATACACATTATAATTTAGATTTGTTTAAAGAACTTATTTGATGTATTTTGAATTCAAATGTAGTATAATTATATATATATATATATATATAATTATTTAATGTTTTATACAGTGTATGTTGTTAGTAAAGAGTTAAGAAAATTGGATTACCCCGGGGGGGGGGGAGGTAAACAGACACAATCCATGATCTTTTCTAATGTCATTTTTAATTAATAAATCTTCGAACTACCTGTTATTTTAGACATTAATTTAATCTTTAACACATATAGACAGGCACTGTACATTCTTAAAAACACATTTAAAAACACATAAAACCAGTCCATACGCTAAAAGTGCCGCTTATTCGATTAACGAAAAAGCGGCATCAAGATATAATAGAATACAACCAGATCAAAAAGAAATAAAATTTACGAACTCAATTCCGTTTATAAAAGGCGTTTCCCTAAAATTAAAAAGAGAATTCGAAAAACTTGGAATAAATACTCCTATCACTCCAGATGCGTCCATTTTCAAATTAATCAGATCAGATACGGAGAAGATAAATTATCAACAGACATCAGGGATATACAAAATTCATTTCAAAGATAACGAAGGAAAAGATAACTCATATATAGGCATGACAAAAAGGAAAATCCAGGAGAGAATTAAAGAACACAGAAGAGACATAAATTTAGGAAAATCAAGCACCGCAATAGCCCGATTAAACAATACATTCCCAATTAAAATAGACTTTAATAATGTTAAGAAGTTAGCTAATTACAATAATCTAAACTATGCATTGCAGAGAGAGGCGATAGAGATATACACATCAGATACAAAAACTTGCAACGACGTAACTCACGCCAAGATTGACACCAGATGGCGCCAGATGCTGTTAGGAGGGGATAGAGGGGGAGTTCAGAAAAATCGGACTGACAGAGCAAAAATACGATACATCAGTATTGAAGATGCTTGAGCAAACAGGCGAAAATATTTTACTTTTACGAAACTTTTAGCGTATGGACTGGTTTTATGTGTTCTTAAATGTGTTTTTAAGAATGTACAGTGCCTGTCTATATGTGTTAAAGATTAAATTAATGTCTAAAATAACAGGTAGTTCGAAGATTTATTAGACAACAAAAATTTCACAATTGGATGGTATTTGATGTATTTTGAATTCAAATGTATTATATATATATATATATATATATACTGTGTATGCGGGTAGTGAAGTATTAAGAAAATTAGAGATTGGTTGGGGGGGGGAGGAGGAGACAGGTAAACACACAACAAAAATTCCACAGTTGGATGATAACAGAATTGACATGGAAGCGCAGATGGAAATGATCCCTTCCACCCCCCCGACTAAAAGAGATTTATCAAAATAGGTGCATTCGTTCAATAGTTATGCTTGATTGTAGATGAAAAAAAAATGTATGTTTATGTTGTCGAAATGTATAATCTCATTTCTTTGAGGCCAGTTGAAAAATAGACATAAAATTGTTTGATCTTTTCTAGCGTAGCAACTATACTAACTGAAAATATGAGAAACATCATTTTGATTACACAAAAAATAAATTAAAAACTGAAAGCCGAATACATAAGAATTTATTGACCGAAATAAAATTCAACATTTTTTTAGAACTATTGCATTTTTTTGTGCTAAATGATTTTTATATTTTACATAATTTTCACAAAATGTGCGAAGAAAGTCCGAAAGAAGGGGTGTCATCTAATCAACGTTTGGTTTGTAAAAAGTCGATGTTTCTTTAACTGTTTCTTGAAACTCTTCTATGAAGTGGTTGCTTTTACTTATATTCTTCTCATTCAATTCCTAGTTCTGTCAAAGATGGTTTGAGCAACTGCTAGGTGAACTATTCATCTAAGAAAATAAAAGATAAGAGAAAATAAATTTGATTGAAAAGAAAATCATTTAGTTATAAAAACGAGAACAAAAAATCATGCATCACGACATAGATTATGCAGAATATTGTTACGAAATTTCATTTTTGTTCACGTAATAAAATGAGACAGCTAAATAACACTGTAAAAAATTTTGGTCAACATTTACGGTACATATACTGGCAACTTTGTGACCAGTATATATACCGTAATTTAACTGGACGGTATATGTACCGTAAAATATTTAAAGTATATGTTCCGTCCTTCTCTCCTCAGGCCTGCACGCATTACGTAACAAGAGCAAGAGCATCATTTCAGGGGTTGCCGTACACCGAGGCGGGGATACCAGCTCTTTCCGCACTGAAAAATAATTACTTTACGGTATAAATAGCGATTTTTTACTGAAAAACCAACATTTTACGGTATAAATACTGTTTAGAATCGAAATGGCACATATACAGTTTTTTTACGCTTAATATACCTTAGAAGTACGGTACTCATACCGTAAAGAGTGAAAACGGTACGAGTACCGTTAATTTACGGCACGTCTACTGAAATTTTATGAAATATTTTTACAGTGAACCATAAAAAGACACACACACAGCTCAGAAAAAATCCATTTTTAGCAATTTCTGTCCATACCCGGCAATTTGGTGTAATTGTTCCATGCCGCCCTATATGATCTACACATCTCGTAATACATTACAAATATGTTAAGTTTTAAAATACATATCACAGCTGAAAACACACATTCAGCAGTTACGGCTCATAGTCAGTCCTTTAACGGAAATCTTTTGAGTTTCTCTGTAAATAAACGATAATTTCCACGTACTCAAAATTCTGTAGAAAAATGTTGTAAGTGCACCTCAGTGATGCACATCAGTTTCATTATGTTTTTTAAGGGATGTTGTACCGTTTACACTCGCTGAAAATCAACAAAAACATTCAAGGTTTGAATTAGTGTATCTTCAAACACTTTTTACGTAAAACATAAAATTTTAACTATTGATTAAGCAGATTGCGCTTTTTGATATACTACTATTAGAAACTCATTAGTCTTTTACAGAATTTGTGTATTGTTGAACTTAAAATACCTCCTTTTTTTGTACTTTGCAAGTTATTGCGCGCATGATATCTTGAGAACGCATGTATGGATTGTTATGAAATTTGATATAGATAATAAGAACACATGTGTGTTTAAAATTATCTATTCTTAGGTCAAAATTTTTTCGTTAAACGCAATAATAATAATAAAAAAATCTAACAACTTTACATTACTCAAAAATCTTTATATTTTTTAATGAATAAAAATTGTTACAACTAAAAATCTTATCATAATAAATACTTAAAACTAGATCAGTTAGTGCTTATTATCTATATCAAATTTTATAAGAATCCATACATACGTTCTCAAAATATCATGCGTGCAATGACTTGAGGAGTAAAAAAAAGGAGTTATATTTCAACAATGCACAAATTCTGTTAAAGGTTAGTCGCTTTCTAATGGTAGTATATATAAAGAAGCCCAATATGTTTAACCAATAGTCAAAATTTCCTGTTTATACATAAAAAGGTTTTGAAGATACACTAATTCAAACTTGATGTTTTTGTTGATTTTCGTCGTGCTTAAAAGAAACAAGACCCTCAAGTAACGAAGCTAATTTATGTGTGAAAGTGTCCACACCCGTACGCATGGATTGAACAAATAACAATGATTTAAATATGCGCCAAACCACACTTGGCAAAAAAGGTCACTGGCAGTCAATCTGCAATAACGGACTATTTCAAACACAAAACGTACAAAATATAATTAATAACAGGAACGAAAAATCATGCGTCAAGCATAGATTATGTAACACTTTCCAACGCTTCCAAAATAATTTTACGAATCATACTCTTTAATAAGCTAAAAGATAACATCTAAGTAATCCGAATACTTTTATTCAACCCTGTATAGGATGTATAGATTTGTATATATACTACATAGGATGCTAAATTTTAGTTCAGTTAGGAAACACGTAGCACAGTTTAAAATTCTCCGTCTGGAGTTAAATAATACGGAAATGTGTTCCCGAACTTTTGTGCTTCCCTGTATAGGATCTACAGAATTTATACACACCACGTAATATACAAAAAGCGATTTAAAATTAAAATCGCTTTCAGTAACTTAAAACGCACTTCCAGGAATTATTGTTAACATACAGTAGAGAATTCTTTTGTGTGTCCCTGTAAATGAACGATGACTGCTATACACACAATATTCTGTAGTAAGTCTCTTGTAATGAACCTTATATAAATTTCAATGCGTTTAAAATAGGGAAACATTATTTAAATAAACCGCAGACGATTTTTCTCCATAGACGTAATGTAACGGAATTCTTTTGACTGTCCCTGTAAAGTAAGTATAAGTGCTATGCACACCCTATTCCAAATTAAGCTTCTTCTAATGCACCTTAGTGATATATATAAATTTCAATGCGTTTAAAATAGTGAAACATTATTTAAATAAACCGCAAATGATTTTTCCCCATAGACCGCAATGTAACGGAATGCTTTTGAGTGTCCCTGTAAAAAAACTATAAGTGCTACACATTTCCGTTGAAATAGGGAACATGCTATAGATAACGATTATAACATATAAAAATTGCAGGGCAATCCGAGCATATTTACGGGAGTTAGAGCACGGACAGACGGCCAGACGGCCAGACGGCCAGACAAACCGAAGTCATAAATACTTTTCAACTAGGTTGGAAAGTGTTAAAAATGAAGAATGTAATGCATTTTTTAAGAAATACGCTTCCATTAATAGTTTTATGTTAATAAAATTATGTTTATACGAAAAGAAATCATTTTAGAAATCTTAAAACAAAACAAAACAAAAGAAAAAATAGTTTAAATAATGTTTAATTTCTTTTCTTCCCTATTGCTCTGTCTTTAAAAAAGAAACAGAGAAAAAAAATAAAAAAATAAAAAATAAAAAAATAAATTAAAAAACTTGAGCTTTCTGAAGTAGCAAAAAGCAGTGAATTCTTCATAATCGAGTTTTCGGTGACAACGCCAAATTAAAGCATTGTAACGAAAAAATTTGGGGAAAAAAATGAACTGCAGTAATAAAATTAGGCATAATTTTGAAAAAAAAAAAAAAAAAAAAAAACATTAAATACTTATAAAAAATTGTTTGTTTTTCTTAAACTATTTTTACTTTTATATTTATTATTTTCTTTTTTTTTTCTGGAGAAGAAATGATAACTGTTTTCTTTATCCTAAAAAAAGGGTGGTAAGAAATTAACACATTCACATCGGGAAACGAGAATTTTCGTTTTTATTAAAAAAAAACATCGCTGACTAAGGGCGTGGCTTCTACCCTACAGAAAATACATTTATATCACGTTGCTCATATTTTTTCAGATCGTAAGACATTTTAGGTAGATTTCGTAAGAAATACTACCTATTAAATTTTCCCCTATGTTGGAATTTCTGGAAAATGTTCGCATATCTACGCCGATCAGGACTCCCAGAACACAAAACACCCACCCCCAGTTCAAAACTTTATCTATCTATCTATCTATCTATTTATCTATCTATATCAAATTTTTATGGACACGATAACTTCAATAATTCTGCACAAATCTCTTCCGAACCGATACATAAAATCAAGAGGCATAAGCTCGGCCAAGTTCGTTAATGGGCAAAATCAAACCAAGGGGGGGGGATGGAGGGGGGGGGGGTGTTTGTGATAACAGAAAAAATCCCATAACTTCTTAATTATGATACGTATCGAATCCGTTTAAAATTATTACTACTAATAGGAAAAGGGCCAAAAATTTTTGTATGATACATTTTTCATATCTTTACAAAAGTCCTCGTCACTTTGTCAATTCACAAGATATCAAACCCATTTAAATTTATTATAAATCCTCTTAAAATGATCTACAACTTTTACATTGACAAGTTTTTTATAAGACCAACCCTTACAGCAAAAAAAAAAAAAAAAAAAAAAAAAAAAAAATTAAAAAATTAAAAAAATTAAAAAAAAAACTTTTGCCGGTTCCACCTACAGACACAATTAGATTTCGAAGTGGGTGGTCCCAATTGTCGCATAATGGCAAAAAGGTATTTTCTTCTGCAATTCCCAACAAACAGGTGCCCCACGGTCTGAATCTTCGAAATGTACATGTGCCTGTAGACTGAGCTGTCAGGGATTTGTTTTTAAAATTATATCCGTATAATATTTGCTGATGAATAAACTTGAGAAACGTATGTAGGAAACCAATTTACGAAAGCATTTAAGAAGAGGGAGGAGCTTTTATTGTTTTAAAATCCAGATTTAATAAAAATTGTCGGATGAGAATGTGTTAAGAGAGGATTAGGCAAAGTTCTATGCTCTTTCATGGTTTAACGCGTTTTGAATGTTTATAAAAGAGGTATTACACAATGTTACGGCTGTTCTCAAATCGAAACTGGCTACTTTCTGACACATTTTTTAATTCATTTTTGTCCGCAAATGCGGGAAATTGGCAGGAGTTTTTATTCAAAAACCATGTAATTGAAACACGTTCTCCATTTTTTCGTAAAGGTAGAAGATATTTCAGAAAATACTGTGAAAATTCACATTTTAATCGAATTCCCGACGCGGCAGCCAGAGAAGCGCGAAAAACGTGTCGTCACGTAATCAGAATCGTTCATAACTCGTTAAGTAATCTATTTATGAAAAAATGAAAAACTAACTTCGATTCCAAATCGCATCCATGGTCAGTCCTGCCAATTTTCGGACTTTGCGTTTAAAAATGAACCTGAAATTGTGTCAGAAAGTTTCACGTTGTTGAGCAGATCATTTGAGAACCACCTTCAAGGAAATTGAAAACGACTTACCACATTTTTTTTTTCTCCAACAACAGCAACAAGCGTTATAAAAGGCTTTTCTCAGTTGTGATGTCTTTCGACTAATCCAGACAGAAAGCAACTGCTTCTTATTGTTTTCCTTTTCCTTTGCTTTTTCAACAGACTCTACCACATCAATTGCACTGCTATGACCAACATGAGGGTTTTCTAACTCTGTTATATACTCTTCCCGGAGAGATTCGTTATCGACGTCGTTCGATGGCAACTCCAGTGTAACGGGACGGTTCCTATAATGTTTTGCTAAGAAATTCACTGTTGACGGCGTGCCTAGAAAGAGAGAAGGCACAATTAATGAGTATCTTATTTACATGTGTATATAACGTGCACATGTGTATAATGCACATCCAGAGCCATCGCTATGATTTATTATTAGCGAGGAGAGGAGAACGACTTAAAGTTGCCAAACAGTAAAATTACAGTAAAACCTCTAAAAAAGAGAACCTGTCTTAAACGGAAAAAAATATGGTCTGACGAAAGGAATATCATTTAACTATACCTGCTAAGACGAAAACCTGTCTATAATGGAATTTTTTACTTTTTGATTCCATTTTCATAGGTTTTACTGGAAATATTTTGAATAAATAAATAAATAAATAAATAAATGGAAAACAATTCATAAATTTGCCAATTAAGACTAGTGTTTTTGCCATGTCTAAAGAAATTTATGCAGTTTGTGGGGGAGGGGAGGAAGTTCCCTCTATCCCTTTTCTTAGAAAGTGCCCTGTACGCATTGTACCATGATTTTTTGACAGTAGAAAATCCAAGAATAAAAAAAAAAATGCATAAAAATTCTTACGTACAACGTTTCATTATTATTATTATTTATTACCGTATTCATTGATATGTATTTCGTTTCCTTATTAAGACACTAGAAAATTAAAGTTTCTTCAATGTGTATTTTTTTTTTTTTTTTACATTACAGGTGTAACACAAACTGTTTTATAAAATATTTTTTCTTTCATTTCTTTTTAATACCACTTTTTCCATAATCCTCTTTAATAAAAAGCTATGTGTTGCTGACGACTGCAATTTTCGATAACCGTTGCCACAGATTAATATCAGAAAATGAAACATTTGAAGTTGCTGAAAAAATTAATAGCTCGAAAAGTATTTGTCAGAAAATTGTTAGACAAACTTCGTTAGAAAGGTAAAAAATTGTATTTTTCTTGATATAAATTTCAAATCTAATGATTATGCCATTTTTCAAATATTGAATTTCAAAAATTACCAAATTTCCCAATGGAATACCATAGCGAAATCTTCACGCGTATAAAGATAACGATAACGGCCATGTGTCCTGACGTATACTGGCTATAGCACGGGTCACAAATTATAGTAGCCTTACTATTCTGTTAAAATACAAAAGTGAATTATGATGCCACGAGTGCATGATTTTTATTTAATTTTAATGTAATCTTAGAAACAAGGTTTTGGAAATATTTTTCGAATAGGACTAATAAATTGACCAATACCGTATATTATTTTGAGTTTAAAAGAGGAAAGGTGGGGGAGCGCTTTATATTATTGAGGTTTCCTCAGGAACTTTTGCTCAGAATTGAAAATTTAATATATCAAAACGACAGAAATTAAATCGACATTAAATAGGCAATAACTATGACGACTGTCCTTCAGTTCGTTTGGACAGATTTTCATTTAAAGATATAAAATCATTCAACATTGATTTTAGGTATTTTAAGGTTATTATCACGGGTCCGAGCAACGCCGGGCATGCCATCTATACTCCATTCGCTGAAACGAGATAACGAAAGTAAACAAATGCACATGCGGATTGGCGATGCTTAAACCTGGCGCTGTGCCAGAAGCGCCAAACTGTCTGAATTGTTTGAGCTCCAAACGGCTCTTTGTTTCTTGTCTTTCACTTTTAAAATTGACGATTTTTTTCGATTGATTTGGTATTTTATATACACAAATGGAGTGTGAAAATTCTTCTTTGAGCCCGCCTAAGAAGAGAGTAAAAAGAAAAGCTTTGAGTAAGGTGGAGAAAGATATGATTTTAAATGTATATAAAACAGAACTTGAATCGAATCCTGAACTTCCGATTTCACATATAGGAGTTAATGCTGCTCGTATAACAGGCGTAGGTAAAGCTTCTGTTTTTCGAGTGTTAAGAGAGTATAAAAAATGTGGTGTGTTAAACTCGCCGAAGAAAATAAAATTACGTAAACGTGTTTTAGAAAATATAGATGATTTTGATAGGAATGCTATTAGGAGAAAAATCCACGAGTTCTTTTTGAGGAATGAATTGCCCACTATAAATAAAGTTTTGGAAGTTGTAAATGATGACCCTGATTTGCCAACCTTTAAAAGGACAACATTTTATCAGTAGATTCCATGGTAATCAATCTAGATTCTAATAGTTCCGATACTTCAACTTCATCTTCTGAATGATTTATGAGATAAGTGGGCTTCAATAATGTAAGATATAAATAGTTTTGTACTATTTTGTATTTAACAAAATTAACTCCTGATGATGGTTAGGTTTATAACAATGTTGAATTCAGAAGGTTTGCTCCGGGAGGAAATTCCGTTCGGGGCATTAAAATGTCCTCTCCCGGAATATTTCAGATTTTATACTTTTAATGGTCAAAAAGTATAATCCCCCCCCCCCTCCCAAAACTATATAATGTCTCGCCTGGAGGTACAGAAATCCCACCAGGAAAAAATATGTCTGAATTCAACGCTGTTTAAAATAAATAGAGAATAATTTATATTTTGAGTCTTAAACTTTTACATTTTTGTTTAAAATCTCAATGTAAGTCAGTTAGCAACTTGTGTTGTTTTCATATAGTTATCAAAATAAATGTTTAAAAAATTAACAAATCGAAATAAAAAATAAAATTCACCAACCTAGGGATTTGTGCCAAATGTGTGGCTCCTTGGCGATTTTTCTGCAACCCATTTGTTTACTTTCGTTATCTCCTTTCCCTGAACAGACTATAGTAATATTATAATCGTGGTACTCGAGATAGATTTAGCGATCTAAATTCGTATGAACGTTTAAAAAAAAATATTATTATGAAGATTGGAAATATGCATTCTAATGCCCATAGGGAACTCTCGCACATATCATCCTATGTTGAAGGTTGCATGCTTTTGAAAAGATATTTTACCTTTATGCAGTACTCCATGTTTTCATTTTATTTCTTACAGTACATTCAACTTCAACTCACAGAACTAAATGGAGGTGCTATGTATACTTCCCACAGTGTACCATTTAAAAAATATTTAATCAGGTGTAAGTATACTCACCAGAGACTATAGAGAGTTAATGTAGTTTTTTCATTATGACACTTTCTTTTTTCTTTTTTTTCAATGGAGGCAAGTGGAATGTTTTCGTAATTATATTTCACAATTTACAGCATGCGTAGACATGCACGAAGCATTTGAATTGTGATATGGCGATGTGCTGTCATTTAAAGCAAAAATAAACCACTACTTTTCGGGCAATAAGAAAGTGAGAAATTGCTACTCAAAAGATCTTTCTTATGTACATTACTAGACAACGTACGATGTGGAGAAAAATATCATCTCAATGAGTTCTAACTTTGGTCTTATCTGAAAAAGAAAAAGCTTTTATATACAACTTCTTTCGCCTCCCCCTTCCCTCCCGGAAGCTTGCTAGAAAAAATTCACAAGTATCACTTATTAGCTGTCCTCTTATACTCTGTCCAATGATAAATATCAAATAAATTTTAATTAAAAAGAAAAGCGTGCACAACGAACAGAATGAAAAATGTGTCCAAACCGGGGATCAAACCCGGATACCGCGAACTAAGTGCTTTACCATTTAAGCCACCAGGACGACTTCCAGTCTGGCATTTTCACTCATATATGTTGACAAGGCTGCAACTTCACAGAGCAAGATGGAATGTCAAACATGAGCACACTATTCAATGGTGTACATGAGACGAACAAGTTCCCAGCATAGGATTATAAATGTAAATTTCTAATTAAATCTTCAGCAGGACTGAAACTACGCCGTAAATCTTTTAATGACACTACAAATGATGTAAATTTCTTTTCACTTTGCTAAACAGCGTACAACCATCCTTTCACATACTTTATTGTGTCATTTAAAGATTGACGGCGTAGTTTCAGTCCTGCTGAAAATTTAATTAGAAATTTAGAAAATGTAATATCGATGAAATTTACAGTATGCATTACATTTTATGATTAAGAATAATACTTACATCTCATCACCCACACATCGTTCTTAATGTCGCGAAAAACTGTTTCGCCTCCTAGGATTTTATGCTGCAACAAAACTTCTGCATTCGGACGTTTTCTAGGATTTATATTAAGACATCCGAGGATAAAATCTCTTGTATTAGATAGCATGTCCTTTTTCACCTGAGACATCGGGAAAGCAGTCTTGACTAGGAAACTAAAAAGTTTTCTCTAAAAATATATGCAAGAAATTAATTAGTTAATATTATTTTTTATACTTTGCACTGCTTTTAAAACTGTTACTGTTTGTAAAATGTTGTAAGTCGTGAATGTAATAATTTTTTATGGAATTTAAAGATAGCGTTATTTTTTTTTTTTATTGAACGTCATTTGAAGTTAATCCTTTGGCGATTTTTCATCAAAGGTCTTTAACATATTTTAAAATTCAATAAAAGATTAAGCGATTGGCGCACGAGAGTGCGGTTTGGACGGATATGCTTCTTATGCTCTGAAATTTTGTTTAAGCAAATAAAAGAATTAGTTCCAAAAATTTCTCATAGATGGCGCTGCCGGAAAGTTATCAAATAGGTAGAATGCCTTTATCCATACCAATGACGAAAGACGCATAATGCGTATGCACAGTTTTTGTCCAAAGTATAGCAAGTCACACTAATCGAACTTTCTGAGTTCGATTAGACAAATGGGGATAGATATACGAGTATTGTTAACTTCTGGAATGTGGGTTGCAATAGTTTGGCCAAATACGGTGCAGACGCATTGTGCGTTTTTCGCCATTGTTATGTATAAAGGCATTCTACCTATTCGATAGCTTTCCACAAGCAGCGCCATCTATGAGAAACTTTTGGAACTAATCCTTTTATTTGCTCAAATAAAATTTTCAATTATAAGAAGCATTTTCGTCCAAACCACACTCTTGTACGCCAATTCTTGATATATTTTTTTAATTTAAAAAAGTATCAAGGACTTTTGGTACACCCTGTATTATAGTACGAGAAACCACTATTTTTAAACAACTACTAAATATAATTTCAAAAGTATATATATTTTTAATCAAGTGAGAATAACTTTAGACGCAATATGAAGCTATATCTGTAGTCTATCCTCGTATCGCCCCCCAACAGGTAATTCCTAAACCATTATTTTATAAGATGTACTTCCATAGATGACAACTTTTACGCATATTTTCTACCACTTTTTTTGAGCAGAAAAATTTACCTTACTTCATTCCCAAAAAGTAGGATTGAATAAGATAACTTTTTCTGTTCAATAATAGTTGTAGGAGAAAAGCATAAAAGTTGACAGCTATCTACTTCCGATTTCAGAAATATTTCAAATGTTGTTTTTAATCATATTAAAAGTGATTTACATCGAAATAAGTATTTCTTTAAATGATATTTTATAATAACGTTCCTAGGTTCTATATATTGTGATCTCGAATTCATGTTATAAACTTTAAGGGTTGGTACAGGACACTGTAACAATAATTTATTATAATAGGAAACAAGGTTCTGACATCCATTTATTTAGTCAAATTTACAGGATGTCTCACTGCAATCCGTAGTCGCGTTTTCGTTCACAACTTTAACAGTAGTGAAGACATTTTAACGAAATCCGTACAATAATCATTACAATTCATACAAAGTCTGTTGTGAATTTTGTTATATTGACGTCATCACTTGGCGTTATCACTTTATTTTTTTAATCGTATTTTGACCTCTTGGCTTCGTCACTTTTTTTAAAGCCTTTTTTAACGAAATTCTTTACCTTTAGAAGAATTTTTCTTCGAATAGGCAATAGAAATGCATAAAATCGTTACAAAAAATAGTTACAAAAAGGATTGATGCTATCAGATATGAAATAAGCCCGAATCCAAAAATTGACATCGGATGAGAAATCGTCTTTTAATGCAAAAAACGTGGTCTTCAATTTTAATTTTATCAAAATACCTTTAGCTCAGACATCAGTCTAAACAAGAGTTAAAGTTATACAAAATATTAAGGTATATTGGTTAAAATATATTCGTTACAACTCTCCCTTTATTTGCACGACTTAATGTTACTCAATAGCGTCCAGTTTCTTCTCTTATCAACCTACTCGTTTAAATAATTCTTCCAGACAATATGTTGTTAAATATTATTATGTATCGCGCAATGTTTATGGTTTGCTGGTTGAAACATCTGCGACATCGACATGCGATGATGGAAAGGCACATTGCTTACAATCGAATGACGAATGGATTCAACGCTGTCAGAGGTGCGATGGAGAAATTGATTGTGTAGATGGTTCAGACGAATATTTTTTCGAGGGCAGAGAATGCCAGAATCTCTTCAACTGTAGTAATAGAAAATGTGTATTGTGTAGATGGTTCCGACGAATAATTTTGAGAGCGCAGAGAATGCCGGGATCTCTTTAACTGTAGTAATGGAAAATGCGTTTATTTGTAGATGGTTCCGATGAATATTTTTGAATAATTAATACTTTAATTAATTTGAATATATATATATATATATATATTTAAATAACAAGCACGACTTGAAGCTGGTTGTCAGAAAATACTAAAATTGTGTTTTGAATGCTACTATTTTCGTATAGAATAATTTGCCTGATTTAATTGTATAATTTCTACAATTACATCATAAAGAAGGCAAATATTTTTATACGAAAATAGTAGAATTAAAAATAAAAATTTAGTATTTTCCTGTCAATTGTACAGGGAAGTCACATACAGACCTCCTGTGATAATCTCATTCTTTAAACATATAGATGCGATGTATAATTCTTTTATTTTATTTTTCCTGTACTTCCTTTCTAAAATCAGTGTTTTTCGCCGATATCTTCTAGTGGTTCAGTATCAATACTGTATGTGCTCAGATACAGAATATCAGAGCGTTTATGTGATACAGATCTCGAAAAGTATTTACCATTACCATCTATATAATAAAACCGTATGTCATGTGACTGTCCTCAACAGTTCCGGGATGCCGCTTCACTTTTTCATATGCCAGGCAGCCATTTTTATTCAAAATTATTTTTTCTAATAAAACTGCATAAAAGTTACATTTTTAGAAAGATCGTTCAAAATAAATTAATATTTGAGAGATGACTTACGTTCAATTATGTATACATTCTGCAATAACTTCAGTTTCAATTAGGTTCGCTGTTCAAATTATCTATCCATGAAAGTAAACAACAACAACAAAAAAAGATTCATTCGTTGTGAACGTTTAAAATATTAAACCATGAATTTTTGGACCGCTGCCTGGTGTAAAAAAAAAAAATCAGCACCAGTGAGACAGTCAAAGTTTACCATAATTCTGTTCCATACAACTCAACTTCCTTCGGATCTTTTCTTGATGTAAGTTGAACTCCGTGGTTGAACTCATGTAATAATATTTAATGGATCAAATTTCGAAACAAATTGTCAGCTTTTATTTTTCGTGTGTATTAATTAGAAACGATATTTTAATTTTGAAATCAAATGTTTTGATTTATGATAATATTTCTTATTTATCTATTTTCTATTTTAAGAAAAATGTGAACGTCATTTATTTTAAATTGGAACAGCTGTCACGGACGCACCAGGGTTGGCGGAATTTTTGTTTTGCGCCATTTTGGCGAGAAAATCCCATTTTCAGGTACCTATTAGAGATTACTAAAACAGCATATACTTTTATTTTATTATGAAATAGTTTATTTTATATTAAAAACACACACACAATGATTAATTTATTATAAAGTGGGTTAAGCGGTTTTTGTCAAGAAAGATGAAATACATAACAACAAAAAATATGCGAAATGCTACCACGATCGCAAAAGTTCTTGATTTGTCTATTAGATTTTTCCGGTTTGGCGAAGGATTAAGGAAAAAAATAAATTATGAATAAAAATAATTTGTTACAATGCTTAACATACATTTAAGGGCGACCAAACTGGTCGCCAGTGGCGGCTAGTTGTTGTAATAATTTTCCCAATCATACGCATAAAACTATATATTCATATACGTTAGCGCCAAAATTGAAGACATTGGCGACAAAATTAGCAAAATTTGTGACATTTGGCGACCAAAATAAGTCTTTATAAATGAAACCAATTTGGCTATTGCTCAATAATTTGGCGAAATTCTTATTCAAATTCAGTATTAACGAATCTTTTGTAAACGTTTCTTTGCATTTTAACTTGCTGTTTTCGTGTAACATTAGCTAAAATTTTAAAACGAAGATATAGGAAAGCTACCTTTTCCTCCCGGTACAGGCCGGAAGGACTTTTTTAATTAAATATTGTATGCAAATATAAATAAATAAAATGTTTTTTTTTTTTACACTCCTTTATTTAACTGAACTAGGTTTTTGTATGTAAAGAGGGAATTTTATAATCGATTTTTCAATCACTTCTTGATAGGCCATAATTATAAAAATTACAATGCAAAGGTGCGTTTCCGATGACAATACAACGTTTTAATAAATACAACATTTTTTTCACGTTCTATAATATTTTCAGAACTTAAATATAAGTTAAATAACTTAATTTTAAAGCATTTTTCCGTTAGTCGGCCCTGGTGATCAATCGCCCAGTATTCTTTATGGTTGCAATTGTATACGAATCACAACAACAATGGATTTAATGTTGCATCAAACCACGCTCGCCCAAAAAAAGCTAACTGGCTGTGAAAAGGCGAGAATGCAATAGAAAATTAAATTAAAATAAAACATAAAGAGTGTCATATTTTTTAAAACATACTTTTATTAATTAACACTTTAATATTAATTAAATTATGATTATACGCTGAGAAGACGATTCACAAATCCCGAACTTTAAATTATGCTTTATTTTCTTTATTGTTGCCATATTTTGAAAGTGAACAAAAATCATAACTTTGTTTTACTAAATTCACTAGCTGGCGCTTTTTATCAAGTGGTGAATTTTCTATAATCGGGTCCGGTGCCCACTATTATAAAACAACTGTTCGCTCTTCCCACGATAATTCAGTAAAATAGAATATATGTTACAATATATAACTAGCCGCCACTGGCGACCAGTTTGGTCTTCCTTAAATGTATGTTAAGCACTGTAACACGTTACTTATTCATAATTTATTTTTTTTTTCGTAATCCTTCGCCAAACCGGAAGATTCAAAAACTTTTGCGATCATGATAGCATTTCGCATATTTTTTGTTATGTATTTCATCTTTCTTGACAAAAACCGCTTATGCTTCATATCCGTTTGCTTATCAGTTGCAATATGTTTGCTAATTAGGAGATTCTTAAACATATTAAGTAGTTTTCCGTAATTGGATCCATTGCCAAATGGCGTATTTTAGTTAATACGATTTGGTGCAATGAAGTCTATTTTGTGAAAGTCTTTAATGATATCCACATTTACACTGAACCATATTGTTGCCAATATTTTTTTGTTTGTTTGTTTGTTTCTCGCTAACTTTGGCTGTAGATTTGATTACGGCAAATTAGAAAATCTATCATTATTCTCATTTAAAACGTCTTGAATAATGTGACATAATCGGGGTGCATATTATAACACGTAATTTTCGAGTATGGTTTGGTGAAACATTGAACTTTCTTAAGCCAGTTTTGATAATCACATTCCTTTTAAACCATATTTGCTGTCAGCACTTTTGACCCGTGGCGTAGAATCTGATTAAAATTCACGAACTTCCTTCTAGATGCCGATCTCTGCTCTCCTATTTGATTTCAAAATCAAAGTATCGTTTCTAATTTGCACACGCGAAAAATAAAAGCTGGTATTGGCGATTTTAAATATGCTATTGGCGAGATTTGCGCCCAAATAACACAAATGTACTTAATGATGTTATGTATTTTGTAAATGTATATTAAATTACTGTTTTGAAAGCGATTGGTCATTAATAATGGTAAATATGGTTGGTGATTAACAATCATTTTCAGTGGTCTTTCTTCCTTGCACGTATAATACATAAATACCAAATTAACTGACAATTTGTTTCGAAGTTGGATTCATTAAATATCATTACATGAGTTGTATTTGTTTACATTCAGCTTGAATCAAGAAAAGATAAAGAATGAAGTTGAGTTGTATAGCACATAATTATGGTAAACTTTGATTGTGTCACTGGTACGAATTATTTTTTTGACGCCAGGCAGCGCTCCATAAAATCTTTCACGGAAAACTTAATTTACGAACGATTATCTCCATGGTTTAATGGTTTAATATTTTAAACCTTCACGACGAATGAATCTTTTTTTTTTTTTGTTTAGTTTCATGGATAGAGAATTTGAACTACGAAGCTAATTTCAACTGAAGTTATTGGAGAATATATACATAATTGAACGTAAGTCATCTCTCAAATATTACTTTATTTTGAACGGTCTTTCTAAAAATGTAACATTTATGAAGTTTTATTCGAAAAAATAATTTTGAATAAAAATGGCCGCCTGGCATATGAAAAAGTGAAACTGGCATTCCGGAACTGTTGATGACAGTCACATGACTTACGGTTTTATTATAGAGATTGTTCTACATTGTTTGAATTTGAAATTCCCTTGAATTTTTTTTTAATATCTCTCCTCAGGACAATGGTGGATTGAAAGTGAGAGGGGGGAGAGGGGCGACTCGGCGATCGCCTCTCTCTTGGGTGAAGATAAAGGGTCTCCAACTCAACATACCTGAAGCAGGCTGAAGCTTTTTAACCTAAGTATTTAAAATGGATACATTAATATTTTTCAATCTCCATTGCATACACATTCTAAAATATAACTATTACTAAAAAATATATTTAAAAAATATATAGAAAAATATGTTGCAGGAAAATCCGAAATTATATCAAATATTCGTTAGCAACTATCATGGTTGTACAATGAATAAAAATTAGCTACTGTGAATGAGTTCGATCTTCAAACATTAGCCCTTAAGAGGGCAAAAATCCTGTTTTCAGCCAGCTATATACATAGCTACCGAATAAATGTTTCTTTTACAGGTTTCAAAGTATTGTTGAATCTATATAATAAAACCGTAAGTCATGTGATTGTCATCAACAGTTCCGGGATGTCCGCTTCTTTTTTCATATGCCAGGCGGCCATTTTTATTCAAATTTATTTTTTCAAATAAAACTGCATGAAAGTTACATTTTTGGAAATATCGTTCAATTATTATCTATATAATAAAACCGTAAGTCATGTGACTGTCATCAACAGTTCCCGGATGTCCGCTTCTTTTTTCATATGCCAGGCGGCCATTTTTATTCAAATTTATTTTTTCAAATAAAACTGCATGAAAGTTACATTTTTGGAAATATCGTTCAAAATAAATTAATATTTGAGAGAGGACTTATATTCAATTACGTATATATTCTGCAATAACTTCAGTTAAAATTAGGTTCGCAATTCAAATTCTCTATCCATGAAAGTAAACAACAACAGAAAAAGAAAAACAGTCATGCGTCGTGAACGTTTAAAATATTAAACCATGGATGTAATCTTTCGTAAATCAAGTTCTCCGCGAATGAATTTTTGGACCGCTACCTGGTGTCAAAAAAAAAAAAAAAAAAAAAAAAAAAAAATCGCACCAGTGAGACAATCAAAGTTTACCATAATTATATGCTATACATTTCAAGTTCCTTCCGTATCTTTTCTTGCCGTAAGTTGAATGTAATACAACTTATGTAATACTATTTAATGAATCAAATTTCAAAACGATTTGTCAGTAAATTTGGTATTTATGTGTTATGGAAAGAGAGCCAGGAAGAGAGATCACCGAAAATGATTATTAGTCACCAATCATATTTACCATTGTTAATGACCAATCGCGTTCAAAACAGTAATTTAATATAAATTTATAAAATACATAACATCATTAAGTACTTTTATGTTATTTGGGCGCAAATCCCACCAATAGCATTTTTAAAATGGAACAGCTTTCGCGGACGCATCGGGGTTGGCGCGATTTTTGTTTTGCGCCATTTTGGCGAAAAAAAACTATTTTCAGGTACTTGTAAGAGATTGCTAAAACAGCATGCTACTTTTACTTTATTATGAAATATTTTATTTTATATTAAAAAACACACAATTTTATTATAAAACATACGCAATGATCAATTTATTATTAAACACACAATATTTAATTTATTATAAAACAAACGGAATCTGCTCTATCCGGTTTCCATACCAAGCAAAGTCTAGCCGAAACTGCCGGGTTGCCCACGCATAAAATCGCCATTTTGGCGCCAAAATGATACGCCGGTGCGTCTGCGACAGCTGTACCCAAAATTACGTGTAATAATATGCAGCCCGATTATGGCAAATTATTCAAAACGTTTTAGATGAGAATAATGATAGATTTTCTAATCTTCAGAAATCGAATCTACAGCCAAAGTTAGAGAGAAACAAACAAAAAAAAATATTAGCAACAACATTGTACTTAAAAAGAACTTTCACAAAATAGACTTCATTGCATCAAATCGTATTAACTAAAATACGCCAATTGGCAATGGACCCAATTACGGAAAATTACTTAAGATGTTTAAGAATCTCCGCAATAGCGAATATATTGCAACTGATAAGGAAACGGTCATGAAGCAGAGATGTTTAATTGGGTTAAGCGGTTTTTGTCAAGAAAGATGAAATACATAACAACACAAAATATGCGAACTGCTACCATGATGGCAAAAGCTCTTGATTTGTCTATTAGAATCTTCCGGTTTGGCGAAGGATTAAAAAAAATTATGAATAAACGTAACGTGTTACAATGCTTAACATGCATTTAAGGGAGACCAAACTGGTCGCCAGTGGCGGCTAGTGTTTATATATTTTACAAAATCACCACGACTCTTTGTTATGAAGCGATATCAATGTCTCTTCATTTTTTTGTTGAAACCGACTCATATTATATAACATAATTATTATAATTCTTCAAAGAAAATTCAATACTAACCTCCAAAATTTCAAACATCTTCGGGTACAAAATGTGACTCCAGGTCGGTGAAGTGATCTTCCATTTTTTGTTGATTGATTTATTAAGAGACTTGTTCGTAAATAACTCTAAAACGAGTATACCTAAAGTATAAACGTCATATTTATATCCATCCACAATGGCTTTTTTTCCATTTTCGTCCTTGCTGCATTCTGGAGCCCTATAAAGATATGGCGACAAGTACCTAAAAAAGAAAAAAATTATTTGCTGCATTGGAATTTAAACACTTTTGAGTTTTCAGTTATAATTTATTTACGTTATAATCTGATCTAATTTATTCCATACTAGCAGCTGACCCATCCAGCATTGCCCAGGGTCCGTGTAAATTACCTTAAATATACATAAAATCAGTGTTGAATGAATTTACACTTTTAAATTAAAATCTTTCCAAACGAACCTAATGTTGTGGGTCCTGTACTCCTGTGCATGTATCAAAATATTTGACAATTGGCCGCTTTACGTTTAAGAAATGGTCTAGCGTTTAGTAAATATCAGCAGAACTCGCATGACAAAGATGCAACTGTCAGAAGTCGGCGCCCATGAAATCTGAACTAGAGGTTTGCATAGGTGGAAATTTCCAGTCCCGGACCTGGCCCGACAAATTGTTGGCCTAACCCAGCCCGGTATAAAAGCTAAAAGTTTTGCTAAGGTCCAGTCCTTACCAGAACTTAATTGGGCGGCCCAGTTACATTTGTACAAAACATGCTGATTTTTCTGAAGGGACATTAATCTACAATTAAAATTGTTCAAAATGCACACGTGCATAGATTTTGTTTTCAGATGATGTTCCAAATGCATGGAATGCAGAATATCGAAAATTTTAATGACTACATATACAATAACATACATAAACACTGATTAAAAAAATTGAGTTACACAATACATTCAAATGAAAATTCTGTAAGAAAATCAATGTAGTTTAGAATAAACGAAAAAGTTGGTTCAAGAAAATCAATAAAGCTCTACAAAGAAAAAAAAATGTAGATTAAAAAAAAAATAGAACTCTGTAATTTATTAAATCAAATTAAATCTTTAAATATTACGCTAAAAAAATGTACACCATTATAAATTTATAAAAATAAATAAATAAAATGCCAGCCTAAAATGAGACCGGGAGAGGTGTGTGTGTGTGTGTGAGGGGGGGGGGATATTTAAAGATCTATTCGCTTTAAGATATACGGATCCTTAAAATGGAATTAAATGTGAATGTAGCCGGACTATCTTTTAAAATCTATATATTTATAACGAAAAGCGCTTTCTGTCAAATTTTCCACACGAATATCGTGTCTTTGCGCATGCGCCAACGTTTTTTGAAGACTTCTCCCCTCAGACAGGAGAAACCTGATGGATTAGCCCTCACCTGTTTAGAGTAGGGGGATTGAAAATGGTTATTTGGAAACGGATGGAGTCACCATTACATTGAAAGTATAGACTAGGGATGAGATTTCTCCGCTTTTGTGCATACCAGTATAATTTTAGAGAAAACGTTGTTCTGTTATATGGCAGAATGTTCCGATTAAATAAAAAAAAAACATTTTCTGTCAGATTATACTGGTATGTAAAAAAGCGGAGAAATCTCACCCCTGGTATAGACTTTCTAATATTTTTTTTGCTCTGAGACTGAAAGCTAAATCTTTTTTTTTTTTAAGAACTCATGTTTCCACTACTATATACGTATTTTTTCGAAAAATTTGAAAGAGAGCTTGGATACAGTTATGCATTCATAATGGATTAAAATGCCAGAAAGTTCGGAAGATGAGAACAATTTTTTTATTCCTATGTTAATTGAGCTGTCGCGGAAACAAACAAACAAACAAAAAAGCGAGAAGAAAACATTTCTTTTACAACTAGATAACAATATTTTTTCACGAAATTTTTACACGGGCAGTAAAACCGTTTAATTTATCACTCATAAAGATTTCAAAAAGTTCGGACAAAAAGAAATTTTTATTTTAAAACAATGAAACGACTTTACATAAACAAGAAAATGAGCGCGTTTATCACTAAATATCAATATTTTTTCGCGAATTTTTCATTTTAAAATATAATTTCATACAAAATTTTAAAGAGAGCTTGGATACAGTTATATTCATAACCGGTTGAAATGGCAGAAAGTTTGAAAGATGAGAACTATTTTTTTATTGCTTATGTTAAAGGAGCCGACAGGAAACCAAACAAACAAACAAAAAGCGAGAAGAAAACATTTCTTTTACAACTAGATAACAATACTTTTTCACGAAATTTTTACACGGGCTGTAAAACCGTTTTATTTATAACCAATACAGATTTCAATGAGTTCGGACAAAAAGAACACGAAAATGAGCGCTTTTATCACTAAACATCAATATTTTTTTGGGAATTTTTCATTAAAAAATATAATTTTATACAAAATCGAATTAAAGATATAAAATAATAAAAACTCTATGTTTCTTTTCAAATTTATTATCACGAGCCCGGGCAACTCCGGGCGGGGGTCAGCTAGTGTTATTTTAAAAGATCTGTTTTTTAATCTTTTTAGATATCTATACTATTAAAATCCGTGCGCGTATCTATGTAACCTCAAAAACTCGGAAACCACAGGGCACAGGGATAAGAAACTTGGCACACGGGTTGCTGGTACCCATGAACGATTGGAGCAAAAAATTCGAAAACTTTAAATAGATTTTTGATAGGTTAAATATTAATTAAAATCCATCCAAAAAGAGATCTCATCAAAAATACGCTTTTTTATCTTCGATTGGTTGGTTGTATAAAATCTTTGCAGAAGTCATTAAATAAATCAAGGTAGGGATCATTGCAATTGCGAGTCAAGTGTTTAAAATCGATGGATCAGAGATTATATGACATGTAGACAATCAATTTAATTATTAGCCGTTTCCAAATGCTAAAAACTGAACTTTAAAGGATTTTATTGACTTAGTGAATGGCAATTAGCTGGATTTAAGGTTTTTTTACATGACATATATTAGTATGATAGAGATTATTAATACAGAAAACTTTATTTAACAAATTATTTGTTAAATTTGTGGGGATGGGGAGGGGTGAGTGTAAACGACTTTTATTAAATATCACATTTATTTTACTTGAACGCGCGCCACCTGGCGGCGGATTTTTCATTAATTGATCCTCCTTATTAATAAATAAAACTCTACTGCTCTGATTCCAACAGAACTAATTACATTTAACAAATTTAACTTTTTTAGCTTCACCCGTAACGTTTAATTGTTGTTTTATATGGATACTACTGCTATTTAGAATAACAGTTTTTGTAAAAATTATGTTTATGTTCCTAATAAAAGTACAGAGCCCGTATTCAGTTGATGCATACCAACAGTCAAAGTTAGTGATTTGTTGTTGAGAATTTGAACGCGCGTCTCCTCGCGAACCCTACCTCAAGGGTTTTTTTTTCTCTAACTGAGCTTTATTTTCAGAACTCAGATAATTATGTTCCGAACTTCTCCAAACCAGTTCCATTTTGCTAAATTATCATAAAAATCAGCTTCAGGGTGTATTTATAGAAAACAGTTACCAGTATTTCCGAATAATAGTCTAAGCCAAATTTCAAATTAACTTCCTAGCTTAACCAAATGAATCAATCTTTAAAGATGCATATAGTTTTATTTCCAATGCAGCAGGCGAACAGACATTATCCTTACGTCGTACAGAGATCATGAACAAAAACAGAAATATAAGTAAGAAGATAACACCAAAACACAGGAACAAAGTAAAGGGTAATTAACATGAGAACCACATAAAATCAAGAAGTTAAAATGTGTAAAGAGTCTCTGGCCTCCCAATAACGGGAGTAAATGCAGTTCTTCGTGAAAGATGCATATAGTGGTTCTCCTAATTTATCATTTACTGAAAGGCACTTGAACATCCGTTCCCGCTCCGGCCCCTCCCTCAAGGTTTTTTTTGTCTAACTGTACCCTGTATCGATATCTTAGTAACTAATTTTCCGATTTCAGCGAAACTGATTCCGAACATCATATTTAACTTAATAATCAACGTCTATATCATTAAATTAAATTTATGAGTAGCAGATACCCCTATTTCCGAATAACAGTCTAAGACAAATTTCTAATAAAGTTCCGAGCTTAACCAAACGAGCGAATTTTTAAAGATGCATAGTGGTCCTGCTAATTAGTTATTTACTGAAGTGAACTTGAACATCCGCTCCTCCTTGGCATATCCTTCAAGGTTTTTTCTCTAACTATGCCCCGTTTCTATAACTCAGCAACTATCTTTCCAATTTCAACGCAAGTGATTCCAAACATTATAATTAACTTAATAGTCGCCCTCTATAACATTAAAGTAAATTTATGAGTAGCAATTACCACTATTTCCGAATAATAGTCTAAGCAGATACAGTAGCAGATACCCCTATTTCCGAATAACAGTCTAAGACAAATTTCTAATAAAGTTCCGAGCTTAACCAAACGAGCGAATTTTTAAAGATGCATAGTGGTCCTGCTAATTAGTTATTTACTGAAGTGAACTTGAACATCCGCTCCTCCTTGGCATATCCTTCAAGGTTTTTTCTCTAACTATGCCAAATGCCAAAAATATATGCCCTATGCCAAAAATATATCCAAATGCGTAATTAAGTTCCTAGCTTAACCAAACGAACGAATTTTCTAAGATGCATAGTGGTCCTCTTAATTAGTCATTTTCTGAAGGTCACTTGAACATCCTCTCCTCCCCGACCACCTCTTCGAAGGTTTTTTTCTCTAACTATGCCCCGTTTCCATAACTCAGCAACTATCTCTCCGATTTCAACGCAACTGATTACAAACATTATAATTAACTTAATGGTCAGCCTCTATAACATTAAAGTAAATTTATGAGTAGTAGTTACACTCTCAAAAATAAAACACTCAATTTTGACGATTCTGCAATCCTCAGGCCTCATTTCCTTATTTTTGACAATCATTTCGTCACTGAGTCACGTGGTTTTTGACGAAACGCGAATCCTCAAATATCTTGACGAAACTGTTTCCTCGCTGTCAAAAATAAAACTCTCACTTTTGACGATTCCGCAATTCTTAAGCTATATTTCGTCATTTTTGACAATCATTTCGTCTCAAAATTAAATGATTTTTAATGCAATGGAAAATCTCAAATATTTTACAAAAATGTTTCCGCATTCCCGGCCAGATTATTTTTGTTACAAAATCGTTCAAAAAAAAAAAAAAAAATTACACGAAAGTATTAAATTTAAGATATAATTAATGAAAACAGAAACAAAAATATTTCATCCTTGGGGGCCGCTAAAACACGAATGTACCAAATTTCTACTTTATTTTTTATATCTGATAATTTGCGTCTATCCTTTTTGTAATGAATTTAAGCATTCCTATTGCCGATTCAAAGATAAATTTTTCTGAAGTTACAGAATTTCGTTAAAAACGCTTAGAAAAATCATCTAAAGTTACAAATTTTCGTTAAAAACGGTTAAAATAGTAAAATGCGAACATCATTTGGTCCATTTTCGACCGAAAGCTGTACATTTTCCCAATGGTAAAAAAAAAAAAAAAAAAAAAAATAATAATAATAACAATAATAATAAATAATAATAATAATAATAATAAATAAAAAATCACAATATTAGGTGTTTTTTTTAGTTAAGAAATATATTCATATAACAATCAAATTTAAAATACGTATAACTGACCTTTCCCCTCTATAAACAGTAATCTTATCCGCTGAAATTGATGAACTCGCCTCCAAAATATGCACTTCAAAATTAATTATTTCTGATCAACAAATTAACTAGAGCATATTCATTGAACAAAGGAAATTTCTCTAATAAATTATATTAATCAAGCCATTTTCTAATTATTTATTAACCATAATAATAATCTAGCCTTATTAATTAAAACATGCAGAAGTTATAACAACACCGATAAAAATACAATCTGCTTTCTAAAAATATAAACACACATCAACATCTCGTAAATACTTTTAAAATCAAGCAATTTCGAAGTCCCGCTAGCTGAGAGGTAAGACGCTGGTCTGTCAAGCTAAAAGTCGCGCGTTCGACCCTCACCGAAGGACGGTGTTATTTTGCCCGAAGTCAATTAAAAAAGCTTCTAAAAGCTCCGACAGATGGAGCCACCAAACATTTTTTTTTGGAACTTTCAAAGAATCAATTTGACGAAACCACTTTCTTCGTAATTTTGAGGATGCAAATTTACTCGATTTGACGAAACGTTTACTCGGAGCATATTTCAAGAAAGCGTTTCGTCAAAAACGAGGAAAATTTCTTGAAATTTGAGTATTCATTTTTGAGAGTGCACCACTATTTCCTAATAATAGTTTAAGCCAAATTTGTAATTAAGTGCCTAGCTTAACCAAACGCACGAATTTTGATAGATGCATAGTGGTCCTCCTAATTAGTCATTTTCTGAAGGACACTTGAACATCTCTTTCCCCCGGCACCCTCTCAAGGTTATTTTCTCTAACTGTGCTTATTTCATTAACTCGGCTAATAATGTTCTCATCTTCTCCAAACCAGTTCACTTTTGTAGCACGTCTACTATACGGTGTCGTAGGCAGCGGAAACCTGTGTCAGAATTTCGTTCGGAAAGAGGTTTGTTTAGAACAGAATGCTCCCCTGGCGGTGGAAGGTGGAAATAAAAGATTTTACTGAGCGGTGCCGAAGCCATCGGAGACCCGGGCCAGAGTTTCGTTTTTTAAGAGATTTACGTTTATTACACAGGCCCGGGCAACGCCGTGCGGATCAGCTAGAACAATCTACCCTATTAAAATCCATGCGCGTATCTATCTATGTAACTTCAAAAACTCGGAAACCACAGTACTCAATTTGGCGCGCGAGTTGCTGGTACGATGAACGATTGGGGCAAAAAAATTCGAAAATTTTGAATAGATTTTTTTTTTAAATTTTCTGTTTCTGACGAATTTTTGCCATTTTTATGTTCAACCCGTAATCGCGCGTGTTCTAATCAGTTCTAAATGTTTACTGGATTGTGAGACATGCATATTATGGACACCACGCTGCAATTCTAAGAAACTGTAGCGGGTATTACAATAATTCTTTTACCTCGCATGGAAATAATTATAGATTATTTAATTGCGCTTAGCTATTACCTTTTTTAAAAAATAAAGAAAAACATTTTACACAAACATAAACAAAACTGTTTATTATATGTATTCCCTTATCGTCTGCTGCCATAGCAACATGATAAATTAGGTTTCATAAAAAAAAAAAGCACAGTAGTAAAACAATATTTTTCTAAATCGTATATTTATTGAACAACTCAACACTTTAACAGGGGAATTAAATTCATTTTATTCACATATTAGAATTTCATGAACTCCCGTGCGTAGAACGGGTTAAACAGCTAGTTTTTTCATAACATTTAAAACATTTAAGGAGAAGCACCACTTTGGCGCCCTGAAGTTTACAGCTTTTCCGGACATTTAAAAAAAAAGAAATTCGAAGTACATATAAAAATCCATTTACAATAACTTATGCATACATTAAAGTAGTGTATTTTTTATTTAGTTGATGTATTACAAAATGACGGTTTGGCTGTTGATAGATGGAAACGCTTTTAAAAAAGAGGGTCAATTAGAATAGTAGGATAACTCATCATAGACTTGAGCTAGAGCAATGAAACAAATAAACAAAAAGTTTTTTTAATCCAAAAGCTGCTGAAATACATAGAAATTTGAAAAAATATGTACAGTTTTAGTAAAATGGCATCAATATAAACTTTTTTTTTTTTTTAAACCAAAACGAAGATGCAAAAATCTAGAAAGGTTTCCAGGCGAAACAAGCAGCAATCGTGATTTTCAAAATTTAGAGCCAGAAGAAATATTCCTTGATAATTATTTAATAATATCTTAAACAGTGTAGTTAGGTGGAATAACAACGTTGTGAAGCATGTCAATTCAAACTTCGATACTATATGGACACTTATGAGAAAATATAACGAAGTGTTGTTAAAACACAGATAGAAAAATTGCATGAGAAGAATCAAGAAGATATCGAAGAAGACATGCGTAATGATATTTTGCCTCTTAAAGCTATACTTGGAAAATGCAGGGAAAAATAATATTTTTCTATGTGTTTGTTAAAGCAAATAGGGAATATAAAACTTGATTCGCTATCAGAAGCTTTAAGTATTGCCCTACTTTTATTTTGTACTTTGCCTGTAGCAGCGGCAACAAGCTGAGGGATCATTTACTATAGTGCGTCTCAAAAGTATATGGACAGGCGATTTTTTGAAATAACAGTTCAAAAAATGAAGCAATAATCACGATAAAAAATAATATGCATATACTATCATAACATAAATTTATTACAACAAAGAAATAAAGTATCAGTTTTACAGATTTTTTGTAAAAAAATAAAAATGAAAATAGGCTGTTCCAAAAATATCAATATTTTTCAAATATTTTGCATTTAAATTCAAATTTTGTATCCATTTTTTTTTAAAATTATCTTGGAAACCCTTTCAGGCATCCTTCCAACTAGTGTTTGGAGTATGTGCGGCTGTAAAGAGAACCAACTCTGCTCTACTTGTTGCTGCAATTCTTGAAAAGTAGAAAACTGCCGACCATGGGCATACACATCTCGTGCAAGTACTCCCCAAAGGTTTTCAATTGGATTCAGGTCTGAGCTGATGCCTGGTCAGTCTATAACGGTCACTTGATTCTGTTTAAATCAAGCTGTTGTTGAGTGGGAGGTGTGAATCGACGCAATGTCCTGTTGGAATTTCCAGTGTTTGCCCCCTAAAATGTTTCCTATTGAAAGTAGATTGCTTTTAAGGACATTTTGATAATCCTCAGAGCACTGTCGACCAATAAGAAAAGCAGCCCCACACCATTAGTGAACCCCCTCTTTTTTGTCGACTAAAGAACTCGAGAGGTTCTTTTCGTAAGTCATGCCAATAGTATGCCCAGCCATCAGGCCATCCAAATTTAATTTTTTTCGTCACTGAAGAAAACACTTCACCATTCATCCGTCCAATGCATGTGTTTTTTAGCCCAAAGAACTCGAGCTTTTCTATGGTGCACTTTCTGCATAGGTGTCCGACACATTCTGCGATATTTATGATTTTCGCTTACCTGTATGCGACGGTGAACAGTAGATCTGGCAATAGGAACACCAAAGTCCTCGCATTTTCACGAACAGACTTCTTTTGGGTTGAAACTGCTCGCAAAATTTCTCTATCTTGTCTTAAAGATATTTATCTTGATCGACCTGAATGCTTTTTTTGCAATCGTATTGTCACTTTTTGATAAAATTGCATAAATTCCAGATCTGCTACGCTTTATTTGTTTTGCAATATCAGAAACTTTAAAATTTTGAGCCTTTAAACGCCAAATTTTAGCAATATCAGCAGAAGAGAATTAAACGTTGTGAGGCATTTTCCAACTATTTGACAACTGAAGAAAGAGCAGTGATTTTATATTTTGAAGCGGTTACGTCACAAGTATAGAACGCAGAAAATGCAAATTTTTCTGATATTGTGGTAATAAAAGCAATTCGTTTCATTGTCCATATATTTTTGAGACAGCTTATTTTGAATTTTATTTTTTTTACAAACAATCTGTGATATAAACATAACATTTCTGTATCGTAATAAATTTTTGTTATGATTCCATATGCTAATTATTTTTTTCGTGATTATTGCTTTATTTTCTTAGCTGTTATTTTGAAAAATCGCCTGACCATATAATTTTGAGCCGCACCTTATTATGTCAAGAATTAAAAACGTTTCACGCTCAACCATGACTGAAGACCACTTGATAGACTTAGTTATTTTAAGGTATGTGCCTACCACCAAATAGCTGTTTTTGCGATTTGTTTTAGATTTTTTTTAAATTAAAGTTCAAACATTGAGGATTTCAAAACGGCTTTACTTTGGTTAAGTGATAATTAGAAGCAAAATTCTAGCCCAAATTATAAACCAGAACTGAATTTTATGACACAGGAACTAACCTAAGAAAATGGCGTAAAATCTCATTTATTAAAATATTTTTTAGATATTGATATAAAATTTTGTCGCAAGGCTCTATTCATCTATTGGTATGTTATGAAGCAAAGTATACCTTGTAAAGTATCTTTTTATTAATGTAAGAGCTATGTTTATTGAAAAAATAACTTACTTATGAGGCCTTTGAAATTTATAGCAGTGTGACTTATTTTCTTAAATGTATTAATTATTAATATTATATGTTATAATATTAATGTAATATAATTAATATAATATATTATATAATATTATGTGTATAAGTAATGTATTGATTATTTTACAAAGCATTTTCTAGAAGGTTTACCATGATTTCCAAAGGGGTAAAATAACTTCCAAAGTTATGCCGTCGATTTCGTTGAATCATCACTTACACTGTTCCTCCTATTAATAAATTAATAGTCTAGATACCCCACTTTTTGTATTTAAAGCCAGTTTACAAAATTAGCGATATCACACTCAGGGCAGTATTTAGAACACTATCTATGTGTTTTTCTAACATTATTTCAGAAAAGTAGTCTTCGCTTTGTTCAATCGCAGAATTCTGCAATTAAATAAGATAAAGATTATTTTTCTGAATTAAAACTAACAAAATGCATTTATTGTACGTGTTCTAAATACGGCCTAACTCATATTACTGTGACATATGCTAATATGCATTGACGAATAATGTACTGACCATTATGGTCACACCAGCCGACGGTGATTCGTTATAGTCGACTGTTAAAGTACTTCGATTTTAAAATTCGTTCGTCATCATCGACGATGACTTGGACAGACAAAATTACATTTTCTTTATCATTTTTTTTTCGGCAGATGAATCGGCGTAAAGAATGTGTTACTAACCTGTCTGTCGCGCCTTCCGTGCGAGTAAGGGAACCAAAATCTGATATCAGCGCTACGTCGTCTTCGCTGATTAAAATATTTGACAGTTTTAAGTCCAAATGAACCAGCTTCTTTTTGTGTAAATATTCCAGTCCATAAGAAATTCCTTTGACCCACGAGGTTGCTCTTTTCATGCCTTTGATATCCTTAGAGAGATCCGATGATTTTACCACAGAACTTAACGATGTTGGATGTCGAGCTGTGAAAAATACGTAGCTGAAAGTTGATGGTATGTGTTCAACGTGAATTAATTGCAGCAGATTTTCATGGGAGAGGATTGGCCACAGCTCTATCTCGCTATCTGATGCGAGTTCTTCAATTATAATTTTTGCAGCAATTTTTGGACATCCAGGAGGTTTAAGTTCTACAACTTGCCCATAGCTGCCTTTTCCAAGTTCATTTACAAATTCAAATTCATGATTAGAGATCAAATATCGGACAGTTGAAGCTACTGTCAGTAGCATGTAATCTTTAATGGCGATAACGCCTTCATCAAATTTTTTGCGAAGGGTTTCCATACTAAGGATTTCCATCGCTAAATTAATTATCACTTTTTGATATCAAATAGACGCAAAAGCTGAAAAATTAACAACTTTATGAAAATTTGACAAAATAGCCTTGAAAATTCGTTCTAGACAAATGATCAAAGTGGTTTATAACAATGAATGATTTGCAAAGTACAATGATTTTTTAACAATCAAGACAATTCTCGAAATTGCGAATTTGTTTCTATTGTTGTTATGCAATGTTGAAGCTGTTTAAGTCTTTGAAAGCTTTGTTGCACAGCAGGATACTATTGTTTACTGTTGGCTTTGTTGTGTTTTTTGAGAATGTGATCAAAATGCAAAAAAAATTGCTTACGTCATTTACACTAAAGTATATGTGTACTGAACGCTGAAATATGTTTTTATTATATAAATGCATAATGGAAGCATTTGAAAAAATTTTAGTAAACTGAACTAGCTTTGAAATAAAATATAAGTATTTTTTTTAAAAGACAAGCTTTTATTATAATGCACAAAAAGGAGAAAAAGACAATTGATTGAAATAAATATCTTTTTTAAAAGATATAAATTAAATTGCAAGTTATTTTTTTATCAGTTTGTTTAAAAAAAATGAATATACAATTTTAAATCTAGCTTCCTATCCAGAAAAAATCGATCAACGTCCCCCTTCTAATCAAACCCACACCCATTCATACACAGGACGGAACTAACAAAAGGCGCATTTATCAGTTCAACCGAAGAACATCAGCATATTTCTCAAACAATCCATGACATATGGTCCTCACATACGCGATGACATTTACGTAGCATTATTGGATAAATATTTTTTGACCCCTTAGGGATGGCGGAGCAATATCACTAAACATCAATATTTTTTCGCGAATTTTTCTTTTTAAAATATAATTTCATACAAAATCGGATTAAATATATAAAATAATAAAAACTTTGTTTCTTTTAAAACTTATTATCACAGGCCCGGGTAACACCGGTCGGGGGGTCAGCTAGTATTATTTTAAAAGAATTATATTTTAATCATTTTAGATATTTTTTCATAACACTTGAAACATTTAAGGAGTAGCACCACTTTGGCGCCCTGAAATTTATAGCTTTTCCGGACATTTTTAAAAAAGAAATTCAAAGTACATATAAAAATCCATTTACAATAACTTATTATGCATACATTAAAGTAGTGTATTTTTTATTTAGTTGATGTATTATAAAATGATGGTTTAGCTGTTGATAGATGGAAACGCTTTTAAAAAAGAGGGTCAATTGGTACAGTACGATAACTCATCATAGCTAGAGCAATGAAACAAATAAACAAAAAATATTTTTTACTCTAAAAAATGCTGAAATGCATAGAAATTTGAAAAAAATATATTGAAACAAATAAACAAAAAAGTTTTGTTAGCCCAAACGCTGCTGAGATGCATAGAAATAAAAAAAAAATATATATATACTTTTAGTGAAATGGCATCAATATAAACTCAATTTTTTTTAAAAACCAAAACGAAGATTCCACAATCTTAAAAGGTTTCCAGGTGAAACAAGCAGCAATCATGATTTTCAAAATTTAGAGCCAGAAGAAATATTCCGTTGAATATTACTTAACAATATCTTAAACAGTGTAATAGGTGGAATAACAACGTTGTGTAGTACATCAACTCAAACTTCGATACTTTATGGACATTTAGCAAATATATAACGAAGTGGTAAAACACAGATAGAAAAATCGCAGGAGAAGTATAAAGAAGACATTGAAGAAGACATGCGTAATGAAATTTTGCCTCTTAAAGCTATACACTGGGAAAATGCAGGGAAAAATAATATTTTCCCATGTGTTTGTTGAACCAAATAAGGAATATAAAACTCGATTCGCTGTCCCAAGCTTTAGGTATTGTCCTACGTTTATTTTGTACTTTGCCTGTAAAAGTGGCAACAAGCTGAGAGGTCATTTACTATTATGTCAAGAATTAAAAAAGGTTTTACGCTCAAACATGACTGAAGACCACTTGACAGGCTTAGTTATTTTAAGGTATGTGCCTACTCCTAAATAGCTGTTTTTGTGATTTGTTTTAGATTCTTTTAAAAAAAATTAAAGTTCAAACATTCAGGATTCCAAAAAGGCTTTACTTTTGTTAAGTCATAATTAGAAGCAAAATTCTAACCCAAATTATAAACCGGAACTGAACTTTCTGACACAGGAACTGACCTAAGAAAAGAGCACAGAATCTCATTTATTAAAATATTTTTTAGAGATTAATATAAAATTTTGTGGCAAGTTTTGTTCATCTATTGGTATGTTATGAAGAAAAGTATACCTTGTAAAGTATCTTTTTATTAATGTAAGAGAATGAGATTTTTATTGAAAAAAAAACTTACGTATGAGGCCTTTTAAATTTATAGCAACGTGACTTATTTTCTGAAATATATTAATTATCCATTATTATATATTATAATATTAATGTAATATAATTAATACAATATATTATATATATTATATAATAATATATATACACATAATTAATGTATTAATGTTTTTGGAAAACATTTTCTAGGTTTTCTATGAATTCCAAAAGGTTAAAATAACAAACACAAAACAAAAACACAACAAATGTTAGAATCAACGGAAAGTTAGTTTAGAACCACTACCGGACTCTGAAGGACATGGAAAACTCCTTCAAGAACGCTAAAGAAGCGGTCCCGGTCGGATTTAGTAGATAAAAAGTTATGTTAAAGACTCCTCCTCATCCAACCATCGGGCACAGAAAACTCCGATTACGCATAGGCGCGCTGGACTGGTTTTCGACCCGAGTATTGAGTTTTGGCTTGATCGACGCCGCGTAAGTCGACTAGCCACCGGCCTGGTTCCTAATAGTCAATCTCAGAAAGCGGGCGATCCCTCCACCAAGATTGGTTTCGTCCACAACGACCTGAGGGTTCGCCTTCGGACTTAAGCCCTACTTGTTTTTGGGCACATTCTGCGCTGCTCAACCATTGAGGTCGGCACACAACTGCTCCAGCTGCAGAAGATGACATGGTGGTTGCGGACCATGCGTGTACGCCCACATGTCGGTAACTACACTCTACCGCTGGCACGGTGCAGATGGCTGCTGCACGCCGCATCTCCCACCGACCAGCGTCACACAAGAGTCACCACGCATCATGTTCTACAGAGCTCGATCTCGCCGCCGTCAAATCCTCGGATAAAGTTTTGGAGACGGTCCGGCCATCATTCGCTAGCCGTTGCCCAGCATCGTCTACCTCGACGCGAGGTGAGGGCCTCACTCGAGCAACTGGGATCGGCCTACGGGACGTCCTTCAACCACCTACGGAGGAGGACCCGAGTCCTCGCGCCGCGGAGAACCCGCTCTTACGAGGGGCGGGGGACCGAGACCCGCAGGCCTGTTACAACGGGTCTTTGAGGTGTCCCCGACTTTTTCGGATGTCCTTGTTGCACCTGCGCACCACGGTAAGGTGGTGGTCCGTCCGCCTCCTGTTCCCGTCGTGTCGAAGAACATCTCACGAAGTTGGGAGTCCGGTCAAGGGGCCGAGTCGGAACAACCCAACGCAGAGTCTCGCAATGCTAGGCTCCCGGTCACCTTCTCCATTTAAGGGGTTAAGGGGAAGGAAGATAACGTAAGCAAAAAATTTAGAAAACGCATAACAATTCAAAACGTACTTTCAGGAACAACCATCCATAGACGGCAATGTATCCAGTTCATTGCGTAGCCCTGTATATTCATTTATTTCTGTTCTATTTATATTATCAGTGTACTAAATATAGTTCAGCGTTCAGATAGAAATGTATAACTCAATTAAAAAATACCCTTAAACAGTTCACGCTCATACATAGTAATGCTTACGATTTTTTTTGTGTAGCCCTGTATATAATCTACTGAATTTATATACACCACGTAGTACGCAAAGAAATGGTTAAATTTAAAAACGCATACCAAAACTGACAGTGCAATTCCATCCTTTATCGCTCTGTTCTGCAACCGAAATTTTTTATGTGTCACTGTAAATGAGGGATAACTATTATGCACGTCATATCCCACAGTAAGAATCTTCTAATGCACCTCAATAATGTATATAAATTTCATCATGTTTGGAACACTTTAACAATATTAAAATATGTTGCAAACAATTTTTCACCGTATGCCATTATGTAACAAATTTTTTTGTGTGTGACCCTGTAAATGAATAATACATGCTTTGCACTCCATATTGTACAGAAAGTATACGCAATTTAGAAATGCATATCAATTTCATTATGCTTGAAATTGTATAACATCATTAAAATACACCTCATAGACCCTAATATAACGTGAATTTTTTTAGTGTACCTGTAAACGAACTATAAATGCTACACATTCCCTTTTCAGTAGAGAGCATGTCATAGCAAATCTCAGTAGTAACTTATATCAAGTACATGACATCCCGTGTATATTTAAGAGAGTTAGAGTACGGATAGATGACAGACAGACAAACTGAAGTCATAAACCATTTTCAATTATGTTGGAAAGTGTTAACAATTATTTGATTTGCTTATGCTACTAAAGCATGAAAATATCCTGCCTGGTTAAGTTATTTTAAACCTTGACAAACATTGACCTTTTGATGGCAGAGTTGGGACACCATATATCCCAGCGACTATTTTTCGTATTGTCTGTCATACACTTATATTAGAATATTTTCAAACGATAGTTACCACAAAGAAATTTTTTTAGTAAATTGTGGTACGATTGAATAATCGCCAATCTTGGCCCGTAATCAAAAGATTAATGAAAATTATTCGATTTTAGTTTGTTTTAACATATTTCAACATACTATTTTATTTGCCTACCCACCTATCATTATTAAGGGGTCATAGGACTTTTAAAACATTCAAAAATTTGATTTAAAAAAATATATATTAAGGGATAATTGTTTCTGAACATTATAAAACATACCGCATTAAAAAATCTCTCTAATTACTCGAGTTATAGCCTAAAACGTATGAAGTTTGAAATGTAAACAAGTTTAAAAGTAAAATTTTGAAGACAGTTTTCTCAGAATGAGGTGTTTGTGCTTAACGCGTAGGATATCTAAAAATCTTTATAATATACAGGATGATTACAAATGAATATCCCAATTTTGAAGAGCTATTAAAAGAAAACGAAAAAGAACAACCTTGTTGTTCATCATAAATCAAAACTAACAGTTAAAAGTTTAAATTCAACCCAGTTATAAGTGTTCAATGTGAGTCCCTCTAGAAACACGAACGATATCGAGGCGGTGCTATAACTCATCACTGACTTCACTCCATGTGATTTTTTTGGTGGGACCTCATCGAAGATCAGGTGTTTGTTCCACCGCTACCAACCGACGTTGACGAACTTAGGACACGCATATCTGCAGCCATTCAAAGAGTCACATCAGACATGCTGAAAAAAAAAGTGTGATGAGTTATCGTAACGCCTCGACATCGTTCGTGCTCCTGGAGAGGCTCACATTTAACACTTATAACTGAACTGTGTTGAATTTAAACTTTCAACTCTTATATTTGATTTCCGATGAACAAGTATGATAAAGATCATATACATATAATTTTCATTATTATTCTAAATTTATATGTTTCCTTATATGTCTACTACTTAAAAAGGGGTACAAGTGCTGAATGATTTTCAATATTGATTAATTATAAATTTAAAAAAGTTTACTCCCCATTTTTTACACAGTTATTGGAATAAGAGTTCAAAAACCACTATGAAATAAGCAACAGTTTCATATTTTAATTCAGTCAATTACTATTGATTTTCAACTTTGAACTCAAGTTACTCCAAATCTAAATTTTGTTACTCGTATCCCTTGGCTTCTGGGGTCCTCATAAATCAGTAATTTACTTTATATTTAAAACTTTTGTAAAGTTTTCCTGGTTACTAATTGAATGTTCTATGTTCCAGGTACTTTTCTCAAGCATGAGATTTCCCCGACCTTTTTGCATACCAGTATAATCTTAGACAAAATGTTTTTTTATTTAATCGGAACGTTCTGCGATTTAACAGAACAACATTTTCACTAAGATTATACTGGTGAGCAAAATACGAAGAAATCTCATCCCTGTTTGCCTTGTAGGATCTTTATTTTATTTTTCTAATTTTATGTATAAGCCCCAATCGCATTTTCTTTTAAAACTTATATATGATCCCTTATGTTTCCTAAAGATTAATTTATTTTTGCTTGAACCCTTTCTATTTGAAAGATTAAAAGTAATTTCATTTCATCAAATATATTAAAGTTCCTTTTCTTTCACTTAATGTATGGTCTTTATTTAACCTCAAAAACATAATTTCCTTTCTAGCATATAAATGCAGCTGCAATTATTCAATAAGTACGTTAGATATTTTTCATTTATCCTTTTTAACTTTATTCTCTGTCTGGAAAATTTAATGATAAATATAAAATAGTTTTTACTTCTGCGCATTTTCCCAAGCAAAACATTAACTTCTTTGTTTAATGTAAATGCAGTCTTTAATTAATTCCCATAGGTCAAAATTCTATAAGCTCATTAAATGATTAATGTCCAGAAAATCACATCTGCCCTCATTCTCATAACAATTATTAGGTTGCCTTTCAAAATTACAAAAAAAATAGCAGTAAATCGCCTTGTATTGCAATCCTTCCATTTCTCTTCCCCCTCTAAATTAATATGCCAGAAGCCTAACTGCTATAAATTCGTTCTGGTGAAATTATCCGATACACATGTATATTGGCGCTGTAATTAAAGTGTTGGCGCACAAATGTACTGCAAAATTAAATCAGATTTTATCTAATTTTTGTACGGAGAAGATGGTAATTTTGATTGTGTGAGGCTGTACTGGTTCTGAATACCGGGGGGGGGGGGGGACCTCAATTTTCAACTCTCATTTTTCTTCAAATAAAAAGCTTTCCATGGATATCGTTTGCTTATTTTCTGTTTACTTGATAAGTATCTTTACACGGTAGGAGGACGATGGGTTTTGCTGTTAAACAACGCTGTGTTATCTTACAATTTTATGTTCAAAATGGCCATACAGCACATGGACTTGAAACCTTATCATAAACAAGATCGTATTTTTTTTTCCTTTTAATAGCCCAGTAAAGTTGGGATATTCATTTGTAATCACCCTGTATTTTCATGAAATTTTCAGAAGATATATTTTATGTTAGTCTGCATAAAAGGATCCCAAATTTTCATATTTATTGTTTAAAAAAATATTGTTTTTGGTGGTTATATTGTTGCAAATTTCAAAATTTTGTAAAAATACAACTTTGTCTTAAAAATATAAAAATGCCTTAATTACAAAGTTATTTAGGTTCAGTGTAATTATTACAATCTGAAGTATAATTAAGCACCAAAATGTTTGTTCTAGATGCAAAATTTCTTTTGTAATCCTTAGTATAACCTCTCTTTCCAATTTTCTGCTTGACAAATGTCAGACAGTTACAAGCCCCCTATAAATATTAAATCTGCATATTGTATGTTTTTTAAATATGTGAAATAAAAGATCATACTTTCCTGCCTTCAAATATTATGTTTTTAAATCGGATACATTTTAAGATATTAAATGTTCAAAATGATCATTTTTTTTCTTTTTTTCCAATTTAAAAGTCCTATGACCCTTAAGTCATTTTTAATACTTTCACATGGAAAAAATATTATTAGATTTTTTCTTGTCTCCATGTGTGCTCTTATTTATTTAAAAAAAAATATTTTTTATAATTTGGCGGTTGCCATCTTTACCTAACTTTTTGACGTTTGTATTGACGTCAATAACGTAATATTCATAGGTAAGTTTAAACGAATCAATCAATATGCTACGCCATTTTGAATCATGTGGGAATTCAAAAAGTAACAATATTAAAAGAGTACCCGACGCACCCTCCGTCTGAATTTATGAGAAACTGGAAAAAGTCGGGATATTTCTAGGTCGGAAGAAAAAAGAAAAAAAAAGCCGATAGATGGTGCGAAAAATTTAATTCGATAGTCTCTGGAAAAACTACTTGAACATTTCAAAACAAGTTACAATGTTTTAGAGTTTTATAAGTATCGTTCATGTTTTCATGAAGAGATTATGTTTCAAGATTTCTGTAATCGATAAAAATTCTGAGAAATGTTTTTTTGTGTATTATTAGAGTGTGTCATGTGTTTGGGCACTTTTTTTGAAGCCTGAGCCCGATGATTTGAAATCCGAGCCCGAAAAGTTTTGTGTCATCAGAGACCGAATCCGATACCGAAAGTACGGAGTAGAAAATTGTTAATAATATAGTTATTTTTCTTTTCAAAATTAATTTTCTTATTTAAAAATCACTTCTTACATAGAAATAAATATTAACCTTAAATACACCCCCCCCCCCAGGACAACGTTTCATGATTTTCATGTCCGTGAAAATCTGTTAAGAACAGCAAATTTGTTACTTATACCAAACATTGGCAGAAATCTACAAAAGTTGCAACTCTTATTGTTTTAATATATCAATGTACAACTATGGCATTAAGACATGTGTTCTGTTTTCAGTAATTCTTCAAACAGAAAACGAGGATAGATAAGGGGTATCCCACATTTTCTTTATGTTACTAAGACTCCCTTTGCCAAGGCTTCAGAATCAGATAGAAAATTTCTCCTTATCAAGAACAGTTCCATTTCCTTTTAAACTTATTTTTAAAGAATTGTAAAACACCTTAGGAAAATTAGACACTATTCTTGTTTCTCAAACAGCAAACTTCCCCCCCCCCTCTTTTCAATTTGTTAATAAATAAATTTTTCACTTTGAATCCGATCCCGTTTCGGGACCACGTGCTCGATCTGAAGAGATAAAAAAAGGAGAATCCATCCCCCACAATCAATTTTGATGCTAAAAATTAACAAAAATAATTATTCAAAAATTATTAATTTTTTAGCATCAAAATTGATTCTGGGGAATGGTTTCTCCATTTTATTTTTCAACTGGTCAAAATTCACAACTGATGGCCTGTCACTTCTGGGTTTCATTTCAAGGCTAAGGTTACTTGGAGGTTACTGAGGATCAACTTTTTTAAAACGTTTGTATTTGTTTTGAACTGTTGGAAATACCATAGAGTATAATCTCTTCAGTTGATCATCAATAATGAAAGAAAAATAACCTTGAACTCTTAATGAGTGTCTGAATGAGAAGAGCGTCGATTTCAACCGAAAATGAAACACGCAAGACTGCCAAATTGTCGACTTTTTGAAAACCGATATTTTCTTACAAAAATGTTACTTTTGGATATATATATATATATATATACATATATATATATATATATATATATATTTTTTTTTTTTTGCAAATTTTACATAAACCACCTCCGGAGGTAAATTTTTGCGGAAATGTTATAGAAACCTACAATAAAATTTTCTGTTAAAAAATAATGGTATTTAATTGGCGGACCATCTGGGAGCCTTGAACACGTGAAATCTAAACGTTTTTCTATCGCGTAACAGAAGTGACGTAAAAACTGTATGATTTCCAATGAAGCTGGAAAAGATGATGTAAGTTTTCTCCAATCAAAGACTTTATAGATTGTAAAGAATTGAGTCTCTTCACCCAGGTGTTAGTGTGTGTCATCCTAGACTTTCCCGTGGGAACGCTTGGAAAGAACTGTTTCTTGCATACCTTCTCACGTTGGTGTAGCTTTGAAGTGAAGTAAAACACCGAACGTCTTTTGTGCTGCGAGCGAGGTTCTCGGACATTGATGTATCGAAAAAGATCACCCCAGCAGAAGCTTAGTGCTTTGATCTATGCCGGAGTCGTGAGAGAAATAGCACCTGTCGGGGTGACGAACTATCCACACGATTTTATGTCTGCACACGATTCTGTGTCCTTCTGTGTTATGGAATATCCAATAACCGACTTTTTATAAATGGGAATGTCGTATCCCAGAGTTGCTCAGAGGCTGAGTGGTTTCAATATGCTCCGCCTCGACTAAATCCCCGCCCCTAGTGTAAAATCCCCTGTGAGAGATTGAGAGTGAGTAGGTCAGTTTTGGAAAAGATCACAACGAGTGAAGTTACTCTCTGGAGAGAGGATAAGAAACATCTGTTTCTGACTCAGCGTAGCTAAGACGCTGGAGAGGTCTCACTCCTGACGAATTGATACGCCACGTATCTGAGAAACCCCTAATAAAAAGAAGGTACGACTAGTGCCAGTGAAGGAGTTCTTCATTCCAATCTATCATAGAAACCAAGAAATTCCGAGTACGGAACGGGTACATCTAGTCCCGAGCAAACTGAACATTGAAACGACAGCAGACTGTGTTTTGCAGAAACTATTGTATTGAGAGTTAGACTCTAAGTCATTAGAATATTAATCGCAAGCTGATGACCCTCTTAAATAATTAAATGATGTAACTACCTCTTGTATATTTAATATTAGAGTCTATATTGTGTTCCAATAAAAATTCTATTAAAAATATAGAAGATTTCTCTCTGCAACTGATTCGATACGCTACCACTTACCATCATAATCGGGTCTGCATAGAGGAGGCTTTACAAGATGATGTCATCTCAAGAACTCAAAAACTATTTTTTTTTCTTTATTATTTCATTCGGATAATGTTTCTCTCGCGATAAAGATGCAAAAAATGTATTTGCTCTTTCTTAAATATTCTAAAAGTAAAATTCTATTATTAAACATAAATGTAATTTTTATATATAATTAAATTTAAAATGACCCAGTTAAGCAAATATTATTTAAATATACTAATAACATATTTTACACATTTTTCAAGTATAGCAGTAACAAAATACAAAAACTACAATGTATTATAAAAGTGTAATAGCAGACTCCTGTGGATATAACCGTAATCGAGGAATAATACGTTAAATAGGATTTATTTGTGAGCCTGATACCCGTTCAAACACTGTATTATAACGATGTCTGGACCGTCTGCTGAAAATGAAGGTAAGCAAATTTACCTTACTTATCTTTTATTATGATCAGGGCTTTACAAATATGATAAAATCTCGTAGACAAAAAAAAAAAAAAAAAAAAAAAAAAAATACAGGTCGCCAGTAAAAAACAGTAAAACCAGTAACCCCCCCACCCCCTGCTCTTCCCGTCATTAATTAAAAAAAAAAAACACCAGTTTTTTTTTCAATGAATTAATTGAGAAAAAATAATAACAAGCATAGTTTAGAATTATTAGTTACATAGTTTAAAATAGTACATAATTTAGAAATGTAATATAAACTATATTTTCTAAATAAACTTAGAAAACTTATATTATGCTGACAACTTATACAAATATAAAAATCAGATTTTAAACTTAAAAAAAAAAAAAAACTCGAGCACATTTTTTAGCATAGTATCCAATTTTAGATGCCACAGAGACTGGATTGACACTATTTCTTACTGTTTTATTGAAATATCTTCTGTACCCCACATTCTAATCACGTGGCATATACTAGCTGGCTAATAGCTAAAAAGATGGTGTTTTCTGTTCATGCGTTGGAAAATGCCTTTTAAATTTAGTTCTTCCATTAAAAGTACGAGAGAAGAGGAAGATCACTGCTTGCCGCGCACGAGTAGGGGTGGGGGAGGGAAAAAATACCATTTGAGCTCATTTTTATGGCAATTTTTTTTTACAGAAATCCCCCGAAAGATCAAATCATTTTGGTCGCCAGATCAAAAAAACTTGGTAGCCAGTGGCGACCTGGCGACCGCATTTGTTAAGCCCTGATTACGATTAGTATACCCTCATAAAATACTTACTGCGCGAGAGACTCACTCCCTTCTAACATGAACTGTCCGGACACTACTCTTGTCCTGGACTCCAACTACACGACTTTTGAAGACAGCTTCATCGGTTTTAAGGCCTAAATTCAAAAACTGCCTTAAGATGCATAAGATTACAATATTTTTATCAGTCTTTATGTGATCTAAAAATGAATGAAAGAAGCCTGTATGATTATAGAATATAGAGGGACATATATCCTCTTAAATAACATTTTATTTTCAATGAGGGGTGAGAAAGTGCCAGCTACATGCTTTGGTATAAAAGCTTTCAAAAAGCAAAAATACTTTTGATACAGCCTATAATATATCATTAAAAGTGAAATAAGGATTACAAGTGCGTACATTTTTACCACAATTTTTTTACAGGATCTTTTCCGCCTTATTTACTCGCAGAGAAATGCTACAAATGCTATGATTAAACGAGATGATTGCTAACTGTGCGACTGAAATATTGAACAGCAATTTTCTGATTTGAAATAGTGGTGGTAGATTCCGTAGAAATTCCAAGGAGTGTATGCACCATGGGATTTGAATCAAACCAAACAATTTTAAGGGGTCAGGTATCTTTGCAAATGTCAAAAAGCCTTACTTTTTATTTAATAGTTTATATTAAAATTTGATTCTTTAGGAACATTTTAAAAGTAACCCCATGCCAAAATTCGCTTTAAAATGGAAGTTATGTCCAAACCTGTTTGAGCTCTTTTTATATGATTAAGTCAAGGGGTATGATATTTTTATATGATAAATGTGATCTCTAAAGTCATTTTTATCAAAACAGTGATTTTGGTCATTGCGCGTATGATTTTTCAGAAATGGCTGGATTTAATTTAATAAAATTTTAACTGAAGGTATGAACATTTTAGATGCACAAAATGATCTTCTATTATGTTCATCTAGTAAGAAATTTAGAAATTATGACTATTTTAATTTAAAAAAAATCAAAATCTTGAGATTTTTTTTTAAACATTTTTTTTTTCAAGAACTAATTATTATATTGTTCCCAGTTAGGTCATTTTAAACACATATTACATCTCTTCTTAATAAAAAAATTTTGGTTCACCGAGAAAATTCAATTATTAGAAATCATATGCGCGCAAGTCATACAAGGTGAATTAATTTATTAAAAAAAGCATTGCATTTCAAATTAAATTAAAACACTTTATATGCATCTTGACTCTTTTCCAGAACATTAACTGATAGCATATATCTCTTTTGATATGTGTTTAAAGTTACATATTCAAAAGTTAATCAGATGTGCAGTTATAGCAATCCATATTAGTAGTTACATGTAATGTTTCAGCTTCAAAGATACCTGACGCTTTAATATCCAAAGAAATATTTGTTAATTTTATCTAAGCATAGCAAATACTTATAACATTGTAAAATTTAAACACTTAAAACACCATAGTACAAAATATTTTATTCATTGAAATAGCTCAATTACGATAAACCCTTATATCCACAGAGTTACAAAAACGTGGCAAATGAATTGGTATCCTCCAGATTGGTTAGTTTTGCTTGTAGTGTTAGAGAGCACAAATTTTTTTTTGTTTACTTTTCACAAAAAGAGAAGTATCGGACAGACGATTTGACGTACAGAAGTATCGGACAGGTGCGTTCCGGTATATCTGTTCACTAGCATGGATCAAGTGATTCAAATCAAAAAGTCAAAAGCACATTGCCATGAATCCGAAAAATCTTTGCAAATTAGTTCACCTTGTCTTGGCTAGAAGTGCAAAACATCCGGATATTTCGGAAAATTCTAGGAAATCTGGAGAAGAAATTGGGAATATTGGGAATTTTGCAAGGGAAAAAAATCAAGAAATTCTCAAGAAGAAGTCGTTGTTTGCATAATATAAAACAAGAACGAAAAATAATGCGTCAAGCATAGATTTTGAAACACTTTCGGACACTTCCAGAATACATTAACAATACTTCACCGTTTAGTAAGGTCAAATATGATGTCTAAATTAACAATTTGAAAAATGCATGATACATTTGAAAAGCCAATGTCAGCAATTACCGTCAATAGTCTGAAAAACAACCGAATTATTTTGTGGAGCCCTGTATATCATCTATAGATTTGTATTTATTCTACCTAGTATGCAAAAATTTAGTTCAATGGAAAAGGCATAGCACAATTGAAAATTCCTCTCAGTAAATCCCGCCAATAAACGGAAATGTATTCGGGATCTTTTATGCAGCCCTGTATAGGATCTATAGAATTTATATACACCTAATATACAAAAAAATAGTTAAATTCAAAAACGCATACCACAACTTAAAACGCACTTTCGGCAATTATTATTGATAGGCAGTACGGTAACCGAGCTCTTTTGTGTGTCCTTGTAAAGGAACAATGAATGCTATGCACACCTTATTCTATAGTAAACATCTTATAGTATCCTTCAGTGATATATATCACTTTCAATATGTTTCAGATAGCCTAACATCATTAAAATAAACCTCAAACGATTTCTCCCCATAGATCGTAATGTAACTGAATTCTTTAGAGTGAATGGACTATAAATGCTACACACTTCATTTTCAATGCCGAACAAGTCATGGTAAATCTCAATAACATATATCAATTGCATGGCCATCCGAGTAAGTTTACGCGATTTAGAGAGCGGACAAACGGCAGACGGCAGACAGACAAACCGAATTCATAAACACTTTTCAACCATCTTGGAAAGTGTTAAAAAGGTTTTCAGGTTTTCTGATATTTTCATATGCAATTCTCCCACTTGGTCCGTTTTTTTATACCACTTTTTTTTATAAGAAATATTTTCACTTTAGATTTTCCATACAAATTTTGCAGACACCTACACGAAAATTTTTCTTGAGATGTACCGGTATTCAAAAAACGGACCACTGAGAGCCCTGTATATGGTATATGATTGCATAATTGTACTGCAGTATTATTTATATTCCACATATGAGAACTACTGTCAGATTGGCTTTTCATATGTAAAGTAAGCCAAAATACGCGCATCTGTAATTTTTTGTAGTTAAATTATTAAATTATTTCCTTTCTGTTAAGATATGTTTCGTAATATTACTTTATGTTAACTTAAAGAAAATTTACTATAAAATTTCAGTGGTAGGGAAGAAGCGTAAAAGTTGAAAGCTATGCGTATAGGTGTATTAAAACACGGCCGAGGCAACTAAAATAATCAAGAATCGAAACATTAAGTTAATTTTTAATTAATAAAAAACCAAAAAATATAACAGCCATTTCCTATCAAATTTAAACATTTTTCGTTATAGCAGTTGCCAACAATTAAAAATCCGCAATAATATTCTTTCTACAATAATTAATTTTCTATTGAAAGATTTCCATGTGAAAAATGAAAATGAAATAAAAAAAATTCAACAATTGAAATAAAGATTAATATGACGTCATATTGGTAATATAACGGAAATTTTCAAACATTTCTCAATAATACAAGGAGTGTGAGTATGTGTAAGTACAGAAAGCAGGTTTATATGACGTCATTAGAGAATTAAAAAGAAAATTAATATGACGGCATATTGAAAGTTTAACGGACTTTTTCAAATGTTTGAGAATCATACAAAGAGAGTATCAATAGGAGTAATAGAGAAAGAAAGTATAGATATGACGTCAGCAGGTGAATATAACGTCATATGTGTTTAAAGAACGTATTTAATTATGATAAAAACCCGATTATGGAAATATTGACATATTTTAACATTTTGAAGCTCTGTACAACATGTTTAATTTTGAAATTGATTTTTCTACACAAAGATTCTTAAAATCCCGGACAATGCCGGGCACTTCTGCTAGTATTATACAAAAATAAACTCAAATATACTGGCATAGTACAATGTATAAAAAAAGAATTCGACGGTTACGAACCAAAACATAAATAATAATTAAAAAAAAACACTCTCTTATAAGCATTTAATATTTCTTGAAAATCATACCTCATTTCAGGGCTGTAATTCATGTTTTTGCCGTAAAATTCCCGCTACAATACATTAACCCCTTGGGGACGAGCGACACGTATACGTGACGCTTAAGATACTCAGAATCCTCGATTATTCCCACCAGTTAATTTTTATTGTAAACTTTGCCTTATTTAATGACAGCATTTCTGCGATTCAATTACGCGAAAATTTCTGTTTTGAAAAACCGGTGGTAAAAGATTAAAAATGATGTAACCGACGCTCGTCGCGAAGGGGTTAACCCCTTGGGGACGAGCGACACGTATACGTGACGCATAAGATGCTCAGAATCCTGGATTATTCCCACCAGTTATTTTTTATTGTAAGATTTGCCTCGTTAAATTTTAGCATTTTTGAGATTCAATTAAGTGAAAATTTCTGTTTTGAAAAATCGGTGAAAAAAGATTAAAAATTCTGTAAAGGACGCTCGTAGCGAAAGAGTTAATTTGGTGTGGTCCCCGAACTTGAAAAATTCACTGTCTTTTCTTTATGCGTGGTAAAAAGCACAAACTAGTAAATTTATTAAAAAATATATAAATTTTGTCCTGTTTCCTTTTTAAGGTATGCAACCGGAAAAAAATTATTTAAATATTATTTAAAAATTAAAATATTTCTTTCTAAGATTTCTTAAGTATAATCATAATTTAATAATTATGGAACTATTAATTGATTAAAGCGTATCTTTAAAGAATAGATACTACATTCTTTACGTGTTACTTATATTTTATAGGGTTTCGTTCATTTCACGAAACCTTATTACTCCCACTCAGTTGTCTGTCTGTCACAGAGCTATTCTTAGAAACTTTGTAACTTACAGAGTTGAAACTTTGTGTATATAGCTAAATACCAGCTATAAAGAACTCAAAATAATAAAATTTGAAAAATTCGTATTATTTTAATAAATACAGATAAAAAACCAAAATTCTAACAGCCTTTTCTATTAAATTTAAACATTTTTCGTTATAGCAGATGCCAAAAATTAAAAATCCACGATGAAATTCTTTCTACAATAATTAATTTTCTATCAGACGATTTCTACGTGAAAAAGAAACTGAAATAAAAAGTTTCACCAATTGAAAAAAAGATTAATAGGAAATAAAAATGATTGACGTCATAGTGGTAATAAAGCGTAAATTTTCAAAGATTTCTCAATAATACAAGGAGTATGAATACGTGTATGTACAAAGCAGATTAACACGTCATTAGAGAATTAAAAAGAAAATCTGACGTCATTTTGGATGTTTAACGAATTTTTCAGATGTTTCAGAATAATACAAAGCGAGTATCAATATGAGTAATAGAGAATAGTAAATATATGAGTTTGAGAAACATATTGAATCATGATAAAAATCCGATTATGGAAATATTCGCATATTTTAACATTTTGAAGGTGTATAACATGTTTATTTTTGAAACTATTTTTTTATATCGCATTTAGTCCGCGTGGCAGCTATTATTATGACAGAATATAATAGCCGGCTTCGCCCGTTATCGGGCTGGTTTGGATACTCGAAAAAACGAAAAAATAGATCGGTAAATTTTTACTTTATAAAAAACAAAAAACGAGTTTTTTTTTTTTTTTTTTTTGCTAAATGAAATTTATTTGGATTTATTAAAGAAAGGATAAAGTGTTTAGAAAGGAATATTATACGAAACCCTTTGAGCGAACTTCGATCATACTTACCCACTTGTTTACTTTTTAGTGTCTAAAATATTTCGTTGTTGGAGTTTTACAGCCACTTAGCTTATTTTGGAGAGCGTGATTTGGCGCATAAATCTATTGTTGTTGTAACTAGGATTGCAACCATAGAAATCATTTGGCGATTTTTCACTTGTGCCCGGCAAACGGAAAATGGCTTAAAATTTAAAATTAATTAATTTATTTATAATCAAGTTCCGAAAATATTAAAATATTGTATTGTCATCGGAAACACCACCTGTGAACGTAATTCTTATAATTCTATAGCATATCAATAAGTGAGTGAAAAATCGATTACAAAATGCCATCTTTACGTACACGAATCAAGTTGAGTGAAATGAAAGAGTGTCAAAAAGTTAAACATTATGAGAATAATGTTGTAAGCTTTTGATAGAATTTAAATTTATACACTTACTCCCTTCTGTTGGAATAAAGCCAAAATATAAGAAAAAAGTTTAAATCCGTATCTATACTAATATTATAAAGGAGTAAATCTTGTTTGTTTGTTTGTAGGGGGTAATCTCTGGAACTACCGAACCGATTTCAAAAGTGATGGTGGCAAATTGATGGTGACAACCCCTGCTCCAACATAGGCTATATTTTATGTCGATGCCACTAACCCTAGGGGGTGAAGGAGCAAAAAACGTTCTAAAATTGCGATTTTTCAGTTATCACACTGGCTGTCAAGCCCTGAGAGCTTGGCAGCCGGTTCTGTATGTATGTATGTACGTACGTAATGCGATAACTCTTCATAGAAATATCCGTTTTCCTTCAAATTTTGTTTATAGGTTCACTGAGTTAAGGCGCTTCCCTGATTAGTTTTCGGGATTGATTGGTCAAGTATAAAGGGGGGGGGGAACAAGGGTCTAATTCCCCCCCCCCTTAATTTATATAAATGGGTTTTTCATGCAGAATTATTACGTTTTCCTTCAAATTTTGTTTATAGGTTCACTGTGTTAAGGCGCTTCCCTGATTACTTTTCGGGATTGATTGGTTAAGTATAAAGGGGGGGAACAAGGGGCTAATTCCCCCCCCCCCTTACTTTATATAAATGGGTTTTTCATGCAGAATTATTCCGTTTTCCTTCAAATTTTGTTTATAGGTTCACTGTGTTAAGGCGCTTCCCTGATTAGTTTTCGGAATTAAAGGAGGGGGGGATCGGGGGGCTAATTCCCCCCCTTAATTTATATAAACGGGTTTTTCATTCAGAATTATTCCGTTTTCCTTCAAATTTTGTTTATAGGTTCATTGGGTTAAGACGCTTCCCTGATTACTTTTCGGGATTGATTGGTTAAGTATAAAGGGGGGAACGGGGGGCTAATCCCCCCTTTAATTTATATAAACGGGTTTTTCATGCAGAATTATTCCGTTTTCCTTCAAATTTTGTTTATAGGTTCACTGTGTTAAGGCGCTTGCATGATAATTTTCGGGATTGATTGGCTGAGTATAAAGGGGGGAACGGGGGGGGTAATTCCCCTCTTAATTTATATAAATGGGTTTTTCATGCAGAATTATTCCGTTTTCCTTCAAATTTTGTTTATAGGTTCACTGTGTTAAGGCGCTTCCCTGATTAGTTTTCGGGATTGATTGGTTAAGTATAAAGGGGGGGAACGATGGGATAATCCCCCCTTAATTTATATAAATGGGTTTTTCATGCAGAATTATTCTATTTGCTTCAAAATTTGTTTATAGATTCATTGGGTTAAGACGCTTTCCTGATTAGGTTTCGGGATTGATTGATTAAGTATAAAGGGGGGGAACGGGGGGCTAATACCCCCCTTAATTTATGTAAATGGGTTTTTCATGCAGAATTATCCCATTTCCTTCAAATTTTATTTATAGGTTCACTGTGTTAAGGCGCATCTCTGATTAGTTTTCGGGATTGATTGGTTAAGTATAAAGGGGGGGGGGGAACAAGGGGCTAATTCCCCCTTATCTATACTAATATATAAAGTAGTAAAGATTGTTTGTTTGTTTGATTGTTTGTTTGTAGGGGGTAATCTCTGGAACCACTGAAGCGATTTTAAAAGTGATGGTGGCAAATTAATGGTGACAATCCCTGCTCCAACATAGGCTATATTTTATGTCGGTGCTACCACCCCCAGGGGGGTGCAGGAGCGAAAAACGTCCTAAAATTTCGATTTTTTGTGTACTGAAGGAGATAGAAGTATCAAATTTGGTATGGTAGTTACTTATAAGATGTAAATGCTCTCTAAGAACAAATTATAAAAACATTCGCAATTTAAAAGGGTGAGATGAGGAAGAAGCGTTCTAAAAACATTCTAAATTACAATTTCTATGGAATCTCTGAAACTACAGAACCGATTTCAAAAGTGATGGTGGCAAATGGATGGTGACAGTCCCTGCTCCAACATATGCTAAATTTTTTGTCGGTGCCACTGCCCGCAGAGGGTGCAGGAGCGAAAAACGTTCCACAATTATGATATTTTCAATAATGAAGGAGTTAGGAACTTGACATTTTGTATGGTCGTTACTTACAATATTTAAATGCTCTATAAGAACAAAATCTAAAAAAAATTCGAAATTTAAAAGGCTGAAATAAGCAAAAAATTTTCTAAACACATTATAAATTACAATTTGTATGGAATGTCTGGAACTACTAAAGCGATTTCAAAAGTGATGGTGGCAAATGGATGGTGACAATCCCTGCTCCAACATAGGCTATATTTTATGTCGGTGCCACTTCCCCGAGGGGGGTGCAGAAGCGAAAAACGTTCTAAAATTGCGATTTTTGCGATGCTGAAGGAGCTAGAAACTTCAAGTTCGGCATGATTGTTATTTATAAGATCTAAATGCGCTCTAAGAGCAATTTCTAAAGAAAAATGATCTAATGATACTGCGATTTTTCAACTATTGAATTTCTAAAATTACCAAATTTCACAATAGAGTACCATAGCGAAACCTTCACGCGTAAAAAGATAATGATAAGTACGTGTCCTGACGTGTATATTGACTATAGCACGAGTCACAAATTATAGTATCCTTATTATTCTGTTAAAATATAAAAGTGAATTATGAAATGTCAATATTTTGTTTGATTAAAGGTTCGTTAAGAGAAATTGACCAGCGTAGCGGGCGTAGCTTGCTAGTACAAGAATATATTACTCATTTTTCTGTCACAATGTCTTAAAACACATGTATTAACGCTGAAACAATGTAATATAATAAACTATATCGTAAATATTTTCTATATTAAAATCCCAAGTGTTTGTTATCAACATAAAAGCGGATTATGTCGCATTATTATTGCGACGAATGGTATGGATGGAGAATATGTCATTTGTTGTTTTTTCATAAAATGTTACGAAAAATTTCAAAAATATGCTATTAATTTACCGGTCACATGTCTTAACGTTGAAATAATACATTATAATAAACAACGTCATAAATGTTTTCGATATCAAAATGCCAAGAGTATGTTTTAGACTTAACAACAGATTATGTAGCATTATTTTAACATCTAATGTGGAGGAGAATTCGTTTATTTTATTTTATTTTACAAAATGCAAAATCGAGATCTGCACAGGGCCGTAACCCGGCCCGTAAAAATAAAGACAAGCTTTCAAACGGGCCAACCGGGACGATAAAAAAATTAAGCGGGCGGACGGGCCCGATATAACAAACTTATTAGGGTCGGACATGAACAATTAACTATGAAAACTTTGTAGGAAATTTAGGGCCTGTTGAGCCAAAAACACTCGATAGCGTAATCGCGCTCTCTCATGAATAAACAAAACAAGAAAATACTTAACAGTGGCTATATGCTGCTCGTAGAAAAATAGAGGTAAGTAAAATTCGCTTACCTGTTATACATCATTTCTCGTATCCGGATCGGCATTCCGTGATATTTACATGGCCAGGGATTGCTCATAAACGTTCTTTCATTCTTTGGATTTATCCTTTGCTAAGTGAAAAGCATTTATTTATAGCGAGCAATATTCCCAAGATTCATCCAAATTATACTGAAAAATAATAGAGTATTAATTGTGTGTATGCTTTTTTACATCAAAATAAGGACTCCATTTTTAGGTGCGTTCGTAATTATATAAATACGTAGCACCTATTGTCGTCGTTTGGTCCGTCCGTCCGTCTGAGTATTAATTGTGTGTATGCTTTTTTACATCAAGATAAGGAGTCCATTTTTGATTTAATATTCATATTATAAAGGAGCAGTTAAGCTGCGTGTTACTGAAGCGTTTACATTTTAGATAATGAGCTAACATTTTAGTGTGGCGTAAAACACACTTGCCACTAAAAAAAAAAAAAAATAATAATGTCTGTTTATAGTCAGTTATAAGCATCTGCTTCGAGAAGTTGCTTGTATGTAGCGCAATATCAGTCATTAACACAAAGCGAAAAACATACAGTTCACACCTGCTTGTTAAAATGTTTTGAGACTACCAGTTGGATTATTTTCTCATATAATTGGGTGATGTTGCCGAAATTCATCTGGGTGATTAATTCCAAGACAATTTTCAATGGATCTGGTTGGGCTGAGGATAAGGTATAAATGTTCTGCATAAGTCTATGCTAGTTTGAAAACATTAACACAGAAATTTAACATATAGCGTAGAGATTTGAATTGGACTGTTAACCGTATTAGAATCCAGTCTGAATATTTTCAACAGATTGTAGCCGGGCTCAGGCTCACATTTTCCCGGGCTGGATCTGGATTTAATTGTTCTCAAGACGTGTCGGGCAGTCATTTTTTTTTTGTAAAAATATTAGTGATAATAAATTTTCATTAACGGAATCTTTAGAAATGTATTGTAATGGATACAGAAATAGTTTAAAAAATCTACTGTTTTTATTACACAGCTTCAAAAGTTGGGATAGAAAAGTTAGTCTTTTTTTTCCCTTTATTTCAAAACTACATTAATTTATGTACGGGTACCGTTACTTTTCCAGGTGATATACCAGTATATTTTTCTAAAAAAAATACATCAAGTTCAAACGTGCGAAATTTCACTTTATTTAAGAAGAGATTATCTATAAGAAAATACTAGTGCCGAATAATTTCCTGGTGTTAAAATTCCAGGACCCGTACGAACCCTGTTAAATGTGGTGTTTACAAATTCTGCGATTTTAATTATAAATGCAGTAGACTCCCTCAAATCCGCAACCCTAAAATCCCCAAATTCCTAAAATCCGCACATCGTTTCAGATGTAAACAATGAAACTTACAGTTCCGATGTAGGTGCAAAATTTAAGTTTTGCCTTATTTTTATATCATTCTGTACACATTTTAATATGGAATTCTGGTTAATATGATTGAACTCATATTTTATCATGAAGGAAGCATAAATTTATTCCTGAAAAATTTCAAGATAGTGCTGATATCAGTGGCAATCACTTTCTTTTTACTAAATAGATTTATGTATTAATCAAGATTTTTGGTTATTAAGTATGGCTAAACATGAAATAAAATTTTGCTATTTTAAGATTTTGATGTAAATTATTAGTGTATATTTATAAGGAGAGTTTCACAGAATAATTAAAGAAAATATTATCTCATCATTATGCATGTTTAGTTATGTATTATTAATTATTTACTTGACCTTTAATTTTAATATTTAAAAAATAATAATTTTCTTAATTTTTATTATTTTACTTTATTGTAAGCATTCATTATAAATTAAAGTGTATTATTAAATTCAAATTACTGTTTAAAAATGTAAACAAAACAGTGACAAGAAATCCGTAGAATTCAAAAATCCGCGCAACCTCTGGTTTTAAGCTTTGCGAATTTAAGGGGCTACTTCACTCAGAGGAAAACATCCGTTCGCTAATGTTAATCCTATGGAGGAAATATTTTAAGATATCTCGTTTGCATTTCAATATTTTTAAATGATTTTTTTTTTTGCATTGGATAGCTGAGGTCAATATCTATGCACGCCCCTTTCTATTTTTTCGATTTTTGTTGCAGATTTTTTTTTTATTGAGAATACTTTCGCTTTCAAAACCGGTTCCGAAAGTGAAAGTATCTTAATAAAAAAAAACTTGTAATCAAAATCGAAAAAGTAAAAAGGAGCGTGCATAGAGATTGACCTCAGCTATCCAATGCAAAAAAAAAAATCATTTAAAAATATTGAAATGCGAACGAGATATCTTAAAATATTTTCTCCATAGGATTAACATTAGCGAGCGGGTGTTTTCGTCTGAGTGACGTAGCCTCTTAAGAGTGTCTACTGTAGTAATTTTCTAATCTTAAATAGCGGTGCAAGACTCCTTCAAAATTTTTGGAAATTTCCAAGGACTCCTTGCCAGACTTCTTGGAAATTCCAAGGAGTCTGACAGTGATTTTTTTCGTATATTTCTCAATCCTCTCATATACTAAGAATGCGAATCTAAGAAATATAGCTCCACCACATATGTTCTTTATGAAAATAAAATCGACGACTCTTCTAATTTTTTTTCTAGAAACCTGATGATGTATGAGGAGCTTTCTCGGATATTCCACATCGAATGTCCAAGACAAAATTAAATATAGAGAAAGGCGAACATTCCCCGAATTCTTCCTCTGATTCGTATTGGAGAACCAAAATAGGTTGGAAATAAATATTTATTTCGTTACTCACGAGGTATATTAAATGCATCTACAGATAAGTTACCGATAAAAAAAGTGATATTGAGTTGTTCGAAAAGTTATTAAGGAAGAAATAACAGAAGAGATATTGTTGTGAATATCTGTTTCTCTCTATTCTTAAGAGTAAAATAAAATAAAATAAAATAAAATAAAATAAAATAAAAAATGCTGTAATAGTAATAATAATTTTCGTAATAGAATTTATTGCGACTTTATGTATATCTCAAGATAATAACAAAAAAACTATTTCATATAAAAATATAAAAACTGGTAGTTTGATAAAGACACTGAAGCAGTTTTTAAATCGAAGAATTATTTTAAGCACTATTTAACGTTAATATCGGCCACAATAATTGTTAAAAAAAGTTTTATAGGATCAAAAACTATGCATAGCAATTTAACCATTTTTTGCATGCTCATACTTGACTAGATTAGGGTGTGCAGTGCGAATCATTTGTTACATTTGTCTAATTTTTTAAAGTTTTATTTCCAATTTTTATTCAAAAATTCATTATCTGAATAGAGGTTTAATTCATCGTTTGAAATAGCCTTTTTCACTTACAGTTGCCATATTTTATAAAGTCTAAATAATAATATCTACAAACATTTTTAAATTACAAAATATATTTAGAGGTAAATTTTAAAAAAGAAAGAAAGTTTTAAAATAATTAAACTATTACGTGCTTTTTAAAGCATTTAATGGTGAAAATTACGTCATATTTAAAACGACATATTTAAAATGCTATATTTAAAAGGATATTCTTATAGCATCTAAAAGAAAACTTTTCTTCTAAACGTTATAAAAGTCCGAGAGGCAGCGACATTTTTTACTTAATCATTTTATACAAGCTGATTTTCAAGTGTGTAATTGATCTTTTTTAATCATCACGAAAATAGTCGTCACCTGTCACGACAACGGTGGATGTAACCTTGGGCACCAAAAAATCCCCCAGTCAAAGGGAAATGAATGACAACCGATTGCAGAATATCTCGTCGTGATAATATCATTCAATTGCTTCCATAATAGAAAAAAATGGCTTTTTTAAAAATCCTGATAGTGTCTGGACGGGTGTTGGCGAGCGTAGTTTGGAGGGGACAGCACCCACCTCAGTGCAAAAAATAAAAATAAAAATAAAATAAATAAATAAATACAAATAATAAAAATAATCAATTGATTTGCATCCGTAGCCGCGAACACGTATTTGCACAGTTTCCTCTAAATGTTAGTGTAATATTAGACAAATAACGTAGTGTTATTATTGAGGTGTTTATTTTTTAAAAATAGCCGTAAAAAATGTCCACTGGCATCTTTAAAGTTTTTTATCATTTTAAAAAACTTTCCGAATTTTTTTCTGAAATAATGGCTATTTTTAATAAGAAATATTCCAAAAATATACTGTGCAAATAAACTAAAAACGTATGTATTTTAAAGACTATTGAATAAGGAAATTTCTTGTTCTCAATCCTCTAATAAATTATGAAAAAAAAATCTAAAAAAATATAGTTCGACGAATTTTTTCTTTATGGAAAGAAGACCGATAAATATTCTAATATTTGGCCAAGAAGAAGTTTGTGTATAAGAAGTATGTCTGGATACGCTGCATCAAATATTCCACAGAAAATTAAATATAGAGGGATGTGGACATTCTTCGAATTCTTCCCCTGATTCTTATAAAAGAACAACAAGAAAGAAAAATCATGCGTCAAGCATAGTCTATAAACCACTTTCCAAAACATCCAGAATACTTTAAAAAAACTTCATCTTTAAATAAGGTGAAAGATGATGTCTAAGTAAACATATTCAACTAAGTGGTGAAAAAAATGAAATGAAATCACCCTCTCGTAGAGATCCAGCCGTTAAGCATAGGAACTTTTCTCCACGAAGGGAAATTTTTATTGAAAATTCATATTTTAGAATACAGGTATTGAATATTGCATTAGAGATTAAAATAAAATTAGTACAAAGTTAGTTCTTACAATACTGGTTCAGATGATAACATTTCTTAATATTAAAAGAAAATAATATAAGAAAAAGTATAAAAGAAATTAATTAGAAAATTTATGAAAATAATACTTAATCATCAAGTAATTTTGCATGGCTCAAACAGTAACCTGAAATAGGAACAGTATGAGTACAAAAATGTTATCAGTATGTGAACTATAATACACAAACTTTAAAAATAAAGTATATTCTATTAAAAAGTACTTTATAAATGTAGGAAAAGAAGATCATAGATCCTTTTTAATAAAGTTGAAATTTTAATTCAGAATATTGTAATTTTCTTTTAGTTTATCATAGTTTAAATGATCAAACAGAGTTATATTCAGATTTTGTCTCACTGTGACATTTTTATTGAAATTGAAAGTATGTCTCATTACAGGACAATTACCATATATGTAATGTAGAACCGTTCCTGAGCTTTTTTGGCCTATACATGTTGGGGAGGAGCGTTTTTTTCTTAATTAAAAAAGGTTTGGAAGCTACCGTGTCCACTAATGTAGTAAGCTATGACTGTTTTTTTGCAAATAAAGTTCAATTCCACTTTTCGTAAAATATCATAAGCATCTCGGCCTTTTAATGAATATGACCAATCTTGCTGCCACTCTGTGACTATTTTTAGTCTAAAATATAATTTGACTTTTGAAAATGGGAATAAGAGAGTTTTCTTCTCGTTTTGGAAAACGCATAACACATTTGAAAACCATATTTCAGCAATTGTCATCTATAGTCTGAAAAATATCCGAATTTTTTTCTGCAGCCCTGTATATGATCTTTAGAATTGTATATATTTTACATAGCAGACAAAAATTTAGTTCACTTAGGAAACTCATAACATAGACAATTAATTCCCTTTCAGCAATTTCCATCAATAAGCGGAAATGTACGCGAATTCTTTTGTGTAGCCCTGAATATGATCATTAGAATTTATACACAACAAGCAATATTCAAAATATATTAGTTACATTTAAAAACGCATATCAAAATTCAAAACGCATTTGCAACAATTACTGCTCATAGATGGTAATGTAACCAGATTCTTTTGTATGTTTCTGTAAATGAATGATAAATGCTATGCACACCATATTCTATAGTATGCATTTTGTAGCGCACCTCGGTGATGTATATCAATTTCAATATGTTTATAATACTCTAACATCATTAAAATTCATTGTTAACGATTTTTTCCGATAGACCACAATGTGATGACATTCTTTTGAGTGACGCTGTAAACGAAACTATAAATGTTAATATACACTTTATTTTCAATGCGAAACATGCCATGGTAAACCTCAATAACTTATTTCAATTACATAGTAATAATCCTACTATATTTACGCGCGTTAGGGCATGGACAGACGACCTGAGAAACCGACTTTATAAATACTTTTCAACTATGTTGGAAAGTGTAAAAATAGGGTGGAAATCAATAGGTTTTTCATTGATTATGACACATGAGTCATATTAAATGTATCAATAGATAAGTTATATATATATATATATATATATATAATATATATGTATGTTGAGTTATTCAAACTTTTAAGATGTTGGAGATTCGATTCTGTATGAGCATAAATTTTTTTATGAATGTTTGGTTTTGAATAGAAAAGTTCAGATATAATCTACAGCGCATGTAGCGTGGCAATTAACTATATATTTTCCGTAAGAACGAACACTACTATATTTTCTTCGGATACAGATCGAAGCATTGTATGTCAGAAAAGTAAACTCTAAAGTGAGAGACGTGCGATTGGTCCAGAGCAATCATGTGACGGTTGAAGTTTCGGCTTTTAAGGTCGAGAATCAGTTCTAGTTGATATGTTGTTTCATAACAACTACTAAATGTTTTAAAACTAATGGTTTTTTCTTTGTTTTTGTTATTTTTTTTACTCTGCAAAATCAGGGCCTTATTATCAGATGGGCAAATCGAGACTTTGCCCAGGGGCCCCAGACATCAAGGGGCCCCCAAATCCATACGTTAATTTATAAAATATTTACTTTTTTATCCCCCCAATTCCAACTCTGAAAATTTTTAAATACAAAATACAAATTTCATCTTTAAAAGATTATACTAAACTTTTTGAAAAACAAATTTCATTTTGAACTCACGGAGCTCTGTGCTTTCGCAAAGTTAACCTCAACCATTCGGTAGCAAAGCACCGCTTCGCTTTGGCTGCAAGCACAGAGCATAAAACATAATAGCTATATGCTGTTTTAGTTAAATTGCCACCTTTTTAGATTTATTGAAAAAACCCTTTCTATTTCTCTAGTAGAAACTATTTGATTTAGTTTGATTCTGTTTGATTGTGTTTAGTGCAACTTAAAAAGATGTAAAAAAAAAAAAACTTGATCAACTCATATATACATGTTAGAGTTTAGAGCAGCGTTTCTTAAACTGTGGTCCGCGGACCCCTGGGGGCCTCCTTCGGGGGTCCTCAAGCCCAATGTTAAATTCGGACTTTTTTTCCTAGAGACATTTTTACAGTCCTGGGTAAGGAGGATTTTCAGGTCAAAAATTTATATTCTACATGTTTAATGAGAATAAAACCAAATTATTTTAATCCTTCGGAAGGGTAACCCCCCCCCCAACACACACACACCCACACCCGGTCGCACTCCGAATTCACCACTTTGAAAAGCAAACATTTTTTCCGAATATTTGTTTTCTGCTCCTTAATTCATTGTTAAGAAAAGGATCACAGACTTGTGTGAAAATATTGAGAACCAACTGATGAAACGTGTAAAAATTTGTCATTTTTGCAACTAGATGAGAGTTTAGATATTTCCAAAAATGTTGATTTGATAGTTTCCATTCGTTATGAAGATTTTTTGTTTTGTAAATCGCGTCTACTTACCACAACAAGTGCAGCACTACTCACATATCGCAAACAATTTTATACTTGAACTAGAAGACGGATGTGAATCCCAAAACTTCCTTATAAAGGTTTCACATACACGAAAAACGATTCAGCACGAATTTATATCAAGGTCTAACTGCATCTAAAGTTTTACTAAATTCCATGCATTAGTTCTTGAGATAGGACTGTCGCTAAAATCATGTAAATCCTGAAAAAGGAAGCATAGCAGCGCCACCTATTGGAAGATTTACACCAAAACCTAATCAACAACAACTTATGTCACCGTCTAATTGAATCCGAAGTTTGGTGAAAATGTGTGCATTAGTTCTTAAAATATAGCTATCGTGAAAAAATAGCATAGCAGCGCCACTTGTTGGGCTATGTACACCACAACGTAATCAGCGTCTATTTATGTCAAGGTCTAACAGAATTTTAAGTTTGATGAAATTCTGAGCATTAGTTCTTGAGATATGCCTATCGTGAAAACCGTTTAAAATGTCACATAGCAGCGCCACCTGTTGGGCGATTTACACCAAAAACTAATCAGCACTAATTTATATCAAGGTCTAACTGAATCTAAAGATTTATTAGATTCCGTGCAATAGTTCTTGAGATAGAGTGCTCACAAAATTTTTCTGACATACAGATACGCAGACAGACGTTTTCTATAAAAACAGTTAAATCGTGTTCAGGATCTTCTAAAACGTATAAATCTGTCGAAAACCAGAAGTCGAAAATTTTCATTAATATGTACTTTGATGGATATGTATATGGGATATGTACACCACAACGTAATCAGCGTCTATTTATATCAAGGTCTAACAGAATCTGAAGTTTGATGAAATTCTGTACATTAGTTCTTGAGATATACCTATCGTGAAAACCGTTTAAAATGTAACATAGCAGCTTCACCATTTGGGCGATTTACACCAAAAACTAATCAGCACCAATTTATATCAAGGTCTAACTGAATCTAAAGATTTATTAAATTCCGTGCAATAGTTCTTGAGATAGAGCAAGATTTGAGATGTACAAAGCAATTCAATACTTTCGTCTTGTAAAGATAGAAGAAAGTAAAAAGAAACAAACTGGTCAATATGTGTCAGAATAAGTATAGATGAGGTTCTAACTATGAGTGGGACTATTGGTGGTTTTATCAGCTTGGTTAAAATTAAAGCAGCACATGCATTTTGGACACTGTGTTGTATACACTGTGATTTGCTGGTTGCCAAAAAATAAAAAATAAAATAAAAACCCTGCAGATTTAAAGATTTCAAGGAAAGTAAAATTATATCAATGCTCACCACCCTTGACTTTCACCACCCTTGTTCACATGAAAAACACATGCAGAAATCGACTGAATGCCGAAGCACAGTTGCGGATGCATGTTTCAAACATTGAAAAGGGCAGTGGCGTAGCCAGGGTGTGGGTCCTGATGCTCTGGATACCACTAATATTGTAAACTTTTCTTTGCCTTATCTAATCGTAGAACTTTCTGTGATAATCAAGGAGAAGAAAGCTTTACAATATTAATGGTATCCAGAGCATTTGGACCTCCTCCGTGGCTACGCCACTGGAATCAGGTATTGTACACCTTTTACCAAACAGGCAGCGGAATCCTTTTCCTAACAAACAGAAGCATTTTAACTGTCATAAAATATATGTTATAATTATTTATCTTATTAATACAGCTGTTTTTTTAATGTTGTAAACTAAACATAGAATATGTGTAATGAAAGTAATATAAGGTGTATGCATTCCAAATCTTCTTATCTCACATAAAGAAAAATATTGTTAGGGGTCCCCGAAATTCATATTACATCAAAGGGGGTCCGCGAGATCACAAAGTTTAAGAACCGCTGGCTTAGAGTATTTGACACTCTTCTATAAATTGAAGTTATTAAATTCACCTTAAAGTAATATAACAAGTTGCTAAAGTTATATAAAAGAGTTTTGTTCCGTACTAAGAAAAAAAAAAGAGTATTTTTATTAATTAAGGTACTTAATTTAGAATTGACGGAGCTAAGAATTTTCTTCGATTTAAAATCCAAGGTGCGAAAATATTGTTTATGCATTATACATATGACTGACCATCAGTTTTTTTTTATATAATGTTGCAACGATTCGAATGGGCCCCTCTAATTTATCTTTGCCCAGGGCCCCAATTAGTCATGATCGGGGCCTGTGCAAAATACTGCTAAAGTGTAGAGATGGACGTTAGTGATATTAACTTTAATCTTATCTCTATATAATAAAACACAGTGTAACCATGCCGGTTCCGACCAGTCTGGTTTGCGAATCGACCGTAGATAATATTATATAACGCTATGTTAGGCTTAATGAAAAACATATGCTAACATATGACAGCTAAATGATAATTTCTTCTACTTGAAATCATGTCTGTTCAGCATATATTCGTATAAAACATGTATATCATATCCAGTTATAATGTTTTAAGTTTTAAATTAAAAATAGCAGATTTTAAACATCAGTTTACCAGATGTAAACAAACGAATACTGTTGCCATTCAGAAACACAAATTCCAAATCTAGAAAAAAAAAAGGAATGACTCTTTGATCGTTTCATCAAAATATCCGATTATGCTCTTAAAATATTTGTAAAATCATATTAAAATCTTTAAATATTTTAAAGGATTTTTTAAATTTATTTCTGTAAGCATTTTTTTCCTGTAAGCACTTTTTTCAGAAATAGCGGTGATAGCTTTCATAGAGAGGCTTTGCGATGATCCACCAGTATTTTACATTTCGCTCATAAATACTGTTCTGGAGCCATCTATTGGCAATAAATATAAACGAAGGAACTTCCTGTTGAGTAAAAAAAAAATCTTCATCATTTGTATTTATAGAAATCATTTGCCATTCTTAAAATGTACTTTTCTACAATACAAACCTTTCAATAACAAAATCTTCATGCTGTTTGTTTGTATGAAGTCTTATTAATATGAAACGCAGAGCAACATTCCGTGATTTTTGACGGGGGTTATATACTAGTAATTCTATAATACAATAACAAAAAATCCCGGTTAATTTTAGAACACCTCATATGAAAAATATTACAAAAAAGAAAAAAGAAGGAAAAAAAGAAAATCTGTAAAATTATTCAGGAATGCATATTTACATAGTGATGAAAATAAAATTTCCAAAATTGATTTCTAACTTATAAATCTCATCTGAATATAAGACAAGTAATTATACTACAGCAGAAAAGAATCCCTCAAGAGAGAGAGAGAGAAAAAAAAAGAGCGAACGCTAACACTCTACTAACTTTCATGAAAAAACAAACAAACCCTCACGAATTTTCTTTTTCAATCACCCATTGCTTTTCTATCCAACCCCATCCATAGAGATGCATAAATTTGTCTCCCTGTCTTTCTCTGTTCCATCATTTCCATGCCTTAAACGCTGATATCTCAAGAGTTCACATGGTGGAATATGGGGAAAACCATTGGTTTTTGCACAATCATTTGGTCGAACAGCATTCACACACATTCATATTAGTGGAAATAACCCTCATTGACGGTACAAACATTTCAGTTTAATCTGGTTTCTATTCTTGTCGAAGATTAATTCGTCAGTCCAACATTTTGTAACGTTCGCTCTAAAACTTTAGAATTGGTTGTGCAGCAGGATCAAAACTGTATTTATTAATATCAATAGATGGGAATTATAATCGGGGAGTTTATATTTTTTATGTAAAAGCATGCAAGAGGCGAAAAATTAGTTTATTAATTTCGGTCGTGTTTGTATGTTGATAGAAAACAAGGATAGAATGTCAGACATATTTGCTCACATATATTCGCGCTTTTTGGTACATGGTATGGTTGGATTGTAAGTTTGAGACATTTATTCGACGCGCGGTAGCTTTGAATGTGAAAAAGGGAAATGTTTTCCTATACACATGTTGCTTGAAAGTTTTTTTTTTCTGACTCAAGAAATATTTCTGGAACTTTATATTATATTACATTTTATTTTTTACTTTTTGACATTACTGATAACTTAAAAGATATCCACCGATATATTTTTTGTTACATAAAGTACCTTCCAGTACATGAAATGATTTAAAATTTTTTGTATGGGAACATTGCTTGTCTTTAATGAATAGTAAAAGTATACAGTGAAAATAACTTAATACAGTATCTTTCAAATATTATTGACAATGAAAGATTTAGATTCTCACTTCTCTCATAAAATTTAAATACTAATACAGCTTTTTTCAAAATTTTATTGACAATGATAATTTTTGATTCTTAATCCTCTTGTAAAATTTCTATATTGATGCAACACTTTACAAAATCTTAAAAAATATATTGATAATACGAGTTTTTAAATCTTAACCCTTTCGTAAATTTTGGATATTGGTACAGGCAGCATCTTTCAAAAAATATTAATGATGGTAATTTTTTTATTGTTAATCCTTTCGTAAAATATGAATCAGAATCTAAGAAATGTAATTAAATAAAAAAAGAAACTCTATGAATAAAATCTATGAAAATAAAATCTATGACTATGCTGATATTTCTCGAAAAAGTGCGCTAATGAATAGACGGAATTTCCGAAAATATATTATTCCACGCAATATAGAGAGGCGAACGTTCCTCGAATTGTTTAACTCGATTTTTATGGAAGAGCATTAAATAGGATAGTAATAAATATTTATTTCACTCCGCCTGAGGTGCATAGAATGGGTTAATGGAGAAGTAACAGATAAAAAGTGCATACACTCAGTCGTTTGAATATATTTATGATGCTTGGAAGCTTCATAAGAGCAAAAAAAAAAATACATAGGTTTTCTCATTAAGAAATTCACGATTCACGTGATTTTTCTTTTACTTTGAAGAAAAAAAAATAGGCGACATTTTAGAATACATTCTTATTGCTTTATGCTAAATTCAGGCTTTTTAATTTGAAAAATAAGGCTTCCACATTTAATGTTTTATTGTATTCAATATTTCAATTTATCTTAATCATTTTCCGTGAGCAGAGATTATTTAAAACGAAAAAAAATCATAACTAATGGTACTGACAAATGGAGGCAATGTCTTGAAAAAAGTTATTGACAACGAAATTTTTTACTGAACACATTGTGAGAAGTTTAATTGCTAGCTTTACCCAGTAGCGAGGTACGTTTCTATTGAGCAAGTACAAATTTTTTTTACATAGATATTAAAATCATTTTTTAAATGAAATGTATCTTGCTTTTTGAAGATATTAATTTCATATTATTACAAGATAGTATGGCTACTGGTAGTTACCCGAATAAATTTGGGGGTGGAAATGAGTTTAACTGACTTGAGTCAGATTAAATTATGCGGCCTTTATAGCATTCAAAATATCAATATCAAACTGATATGAAAATCAAATTATTTTCAAAACTGCGGAAACAGACTAATCACTTTCGGAACTTTCAACTTCGGCAAATGCGTTTTTCGACTCACTGTTCCTCCCTAAATATGACAACAATGAAAAGCCGAAAATTATCGCGATTGGTTATAAACTCACGAACAGAAAACACGAGAATTCTCGTGATTCCTTCGCAATGTGTTAATCTATTTTTTAGACTATAATAGCAGTACTGTCCTGAAGTGGCGCGGACGGTTAAGCTGGTTTCCGTAAGATCACCGAAAGCGAAGCATCATTGACCAAGGTCAGTTTTTGAGAGGGTGACAACCTCTCTCGACTGCCGCTGCTGTGGGACCGTGTACGTTAATGGGAGCTGGTGAACGTAAAATCTGTTCGTGTCTTGCAAGTCCAGTATAAACGTTTTCTGTGGGTGTGCCAATCCAAGTGCAGGTCTCTCATCTGGAATTGGTTCAAAATTAGGAGACCTGCTCTTGAAATTTGGATCATTCGAGACAACAGCCTTGGAGCTATAGGTCCCAAAGCAATCTACTTCAAAATCAAAAAGCAGTACAACACATCTCAGTCATGAAAAATAAAATTGATTCTGGTATATTTGGCCAAAAGCTTAATGATGTGCGATCTGCATTTTCGCGCATTCCGAATCAAATATTACACACAATATTAAGTATAGTGGGTGGTATATAAAGAGAAAAAATGCGATCATCCTATGATATTTTATTGTATAGAGATGCGTGAGTTACCGTTCGACAGGGAATTGTGTCTACTTCCCAAATATGAGTGTGATATTTGAAATAAAAGTAGTCTACATATTAAAAATTGTACCAATTTTAAATTTTAAAGTAATAATACCCACTTTTGACACTACATATGAGATTATTAGCAGCTCGGAAAAAGTTATAGTTTATGAACTTTTTCTTAATCTTAATAGAGAAGAAGTCCGAGTTTGAGGATGCTAATGTTAAATGAACATGACAATCTTTAATTTATATCTTTTGTTAAAAATCATCCGATTGGTTTATTTTAAGGAGATACAATGAGTAGACCCAAACATATTCCAGTCTAGGAATTATTTCGATTCAAAAACCTATTTTAATTATGAAACGTATTAACAAATTCTTGTTAAAAAAATGAATTTTAACCTGCTTTAATTTTCACATAAAGTGAATCACCATTGTCTAAGCACGGTCTAAGGCAGTGTTTCCCAACCTTTTTTTGGCCATGTCCCCCCAAATCATCTCTAAAACCTTGATGCCCCTCCCCCCTCCCTCTTCCTGTGACAAATAATTCTTATTATATAAAAAGTGAACTCTTATTGCCACTAAATAAGTCGTAAATGCCTTTTTAATTGAATCTAAATAAAGAACAGTACATTCACGAAAGAAAAAACACAAACGGAAAGAAAGTATTTATGGAGAAATCATTTATAATAATAATAGTAATAATAATAACATGCAGCGATGTAATAAAGCAAATTAATTTTTACTTTCTTCTATCTTTACAAGAAGAAAGTATTGGATTCATGAAAATTTTCGACGGATTTATACGTTTTAGAAGGTCCTGAACACGATTTGACCCTTTTTAGAAAATGTCTGTCTGTGACTCTGTCTGTCTGTCTGTGACAAAAATTTTGTGGGCGCTCTATCTCAATAACTACACTCTAAATAAGAAAGAGTGACTATTCACTCCGGAGGAGTGGATATTCACTCTATCGCAGAGTCAAAATTTGCCCAACCTCTTTAGAGTGACTATTCACTCTAGGAAAAAGTGAAATTCTTGACTCCCTGAAAGAGTGAATATTCACTCTGAACAGGAGTGGATACTCACTCTTTCAGAAGAGTGACTACCACTCTTGCAAAAGGAGTGAGTTTTTTCACCCTGATAGGAGTGAATAGTCACTCTTTCAGGAGTGACTAAAATTCTTGAATAAAAAAGAGAAACTCATTTTTTCACACGCTTGTTCGTAGGCGGTCACCCTCCCAAGTATTAACCGAGCTCCTTGCTGCTTGACTTCTGCGCTCGGACGAGAACTGGTACCTACAGCATGCTACAGCCGCTAACAATTAAAAAAGCTCTTATTACATTATTTTAGCTTTGTTTCTTTTGTGATATTCGAGCACACTTATTAAATTTGTGTAGAAATCATAAATATTTACGATGTTTCTCAACTGTGCAAATAAGAAAACTGAAACCTTCTTTTTGTATCATATAATACAAAGACTGTTTGCACATTTTTTAGACAAATTTGATAAATTATTTAAAAAATGGAATTATTTTAGAGGAAAAAATTCTGACAACAACTTATTATGTGTAATTTATATTATCGTCTGATACTTTCAAATTTATTCTTATTTCAAGATTGCGCATGCAAAAAAGCTGTGAATGGGAAGATGCGTTTTTTTTTCCTTCCGAACAGAAGTATGCTAATTCCACAGTCTAAAATGATTGCAAAGCGCATAATATAAAAACTTTTTAGTGCGAAATAAACATAACAATTGATTGGAAAGTGCTATTCCAAAAATCAGTACATATACATAGTAAAAAGATACCAGATGAAAAAAAAAAAATAGGGAAAAAAAGAGCCCATTTCAAGGCGGAAAACGAAGTTTCAGGTAAGGATTTATGACTATCGCAAATTTATCTTACAATGGGAAAATAAAATCAAGAATATTGGACAAAAATGTTACAATCAATTCATTATATTATTAAGAGAATGTGTTACATACGATATTTAGAAAAAAAAAATGCCATTTTCTTTATTACAATGACTTTTAAAGGGTGAAACTGCATCAAAGCAAAGCTACTGCTCATACTTCAAAAACTACCACTGTATTCGTTGAAAACATTAAAAACTCACACAGGTATTGTATTTATACCTTTCAACACATTCCTCCAGTCACCTGACGTTTCTCTTATGGTTTATTGTGCATTTGGTCTGCTGAAAAGAGCTCTTTCAAAGGGCAAAACCACCACGATTGATCGAATCTGGAAAGTTTTTAAAGACGCATGGGAATCAATAACCCTGTAAATTTTACAAAAAACCTTCTACCATCGAAAGCATTAAGCAGAATTAGAATCAAGAAACAAGATTATCACACAGATTATTACAGAAAGCAATATTCATATTTTAAACGTTAAAAACAACAACGCCGAAATCGTCTAAAAAATGTGCGAACACCCGTCTGTACATTTCCGCTATGACAAAAATTCCGTTACAACAAAGCAGTTATTTATTTATTCATTCATTTTTTTCTTGCTAATAATGTTTCCATAATTAGAGCCCAATTAAGATTGTCCGAGGCCCAGGGCCTGTTTACCAAATAGGCCCATGAAACCGAAGCTTACCCATTGAAATACAAAGGGGCCTCCAAATTTACTTTTCAAAACTAATTTTTAGGGGGAAAATTTCAGTCAGGGTAAAAAACGCTTTTTTTTCTTAAATTATAGCTGTTAAATATTTCCTAGGACTTACCGACACATTTATTCTTTTTTTTTCTATAATACATGGTATAAAATCAGTGATTAAATGCAACGTTTTTCATTTCTCTTATGTTTTACATTTTAATTTCAAACGTGCTAAAAATAACAGAAAATTTAATCTGTATAGTTATATTTTGTTTACATTCATAAAGAGGTTAGAAATGATATAAAATATGTAAATAGGTTATTTAAATAAAGAGGAAAATAATTAGCATTCAGAGATATTAAATTTCTGTTTATAAAATAGAAGCAAAATTGTGTTGCAGCTAAGCATAAATTTACACTGTTCTTAGCACTTGCAAATCCTGCAATTTGTAAAGCATAAAATATATTTCCTGTCCGTAATTCTATCGATTCATTTATTATTTCAATGCCTTTTTCTGTTTTTTTAAAATCGTGCTACTATATATAAAGGATTTCATTTTAGGCGTTTCGTTTCGAAAACGGGGTATCCGAGAGCTGGTGCCATCTTGTGGTTTCATTGGAAAAAAACTGTTTTTCTTCACTCTCAACGGAGTGAACCAGTCACTCTTGTGAACGGAGTGAGACAGTCACTCTCGACAACGGAGTGAGATATTTCACTCCTTTCTAGAGAGTGGAAAATTCCACTCTTTAAAGAGTGCATATTTATAAAATTCACTCCTAAAAGAGTGAAAATGCCTCTCACTCTTCCAAAGAATCAACTTCTCACTCCTTCCATTTTTAGAGTGTAATGCACGAAATTTAATTAAACTTTATATTCAGTTAGTCCCTGATATAAAATGGTGCTGATTAGTTTTTGGTGAAAATCGCCCGACAGGTGGCGCTGCTATGCTGCATTTTTAGCGATTTTTACGATAGCTATATCTCAAGAACTAATGTGCGGAATTTCATCAAACTTCAGATTCTGTTAGACCATGACATAAATAGATGCTGCTTATGTTTTGGTGTAAATTACCCAACAGGTGGCGCTGTTATACCCCTTTTTTCTCGATTTTTACGATAGCTATATCTCGAGAACTAATGCACGGAATTTCATCAAACTTCAGATTCTGTTAGACTGTGACATAAATAAATGCTGCTTATGTTTTGGTGTAAATTGCCCAACAGGTGGCGCTGTTATACCCTTTTTTCTCGATTTTTACGATAGCTATATCTCGAGAACTAATGCACGGAATTTCATCAAACTTCAGATTCTGTTAGACCTTGACATAAATAGATGCTGTTTACGTTTTGGTGTAAATTGCCACACAGGCGGCGCTGCTATGCTACTTTTTTCATTATTATCACGATAACTATATCTCAAGAACTAATGCACGGATTTTCATCAAACTTCAGATTCAGTTAGATGTTGACATAAGTTGTTGTTGATTAGGTTTTGGTCTAAATATCCCAACAAGTGGCGCTGCTATGCTGCATTTTGCAGGATTTACACGATTTTAGCGATAGTCATATCTCAAGAACTAATGCACGGAATTTAATAAAACTTTAGATTCAGTTAGATCTTGATATAAATTGGTGCTGATTCTTTTTAGTGTATGCGAAAAATGTGTGAGATAGAAGATAGTTTTGGGATTGGCACATCCGACTAGTTTTTAAATATTTAATAGAAAACTGAGATACATAAATAAAAACTTTAATTTTAATTGAAGCTTTTTCTATGATGCTTTTATAATTTTAATTACTGGCAGTAAAATGTATCTAATAAGTTCAAAATAGATTTGAGATGAAGAGAATAAAATTAATGAGATCCTTGTGCTTCATGATGGCTGCAGAGAGCTTTTATGTCAGGCTCTAATTTAGTCAACTTTAATCTCCACTCTCGGCATTTAGTTATGTCCAGTCGATTTCTTTTCTTCAGCAGAAAACATTTAGTGAGCTAAAAACACATTCAACTAGGTATGATGATGGGAATGGTAACAATATTTTTCTTGCAAATTTTTCTTGCATTTGGATATTTAGATTCTGTTTCAATAACAAAGCCATGCCATCACTCCTTTTATACTGAATACGGTTTTAACTGACTCATCGTTTTGAATTTCAGAGAGTTCTTCTGGGCATCGTATTGAATCATCAGGTGATAACTCCACTAACATTGGCTGCATGACCCAAGATGGGAAATCCATTTGCTTTAAATAAGAAAATATATCGTTCAAATCAGAAGCGAATATTTTTAAATGATCCACAATGACAGTTATAGCGACATCGGTCGTTTCGCATTTTTTTTTTAAACAGCAAAATAGGTCCCACTTTCTCTCAGAAATATGATTCTGCCATGCCTCACTGAATGTAATAAAGCCAAATATTTTTGCTTTTGCATCAACAAGTGTTTTATATTTTTCTTGAAATTGTTTATTCAAGCTATTCAGTTTTTCAAAGATATCTGCTAAATAACTAACAAATGCTTTTCCATCAATGGTTTGCAGGTGCTTAATGTCAGACTTATCACTTAAAAATTCACCAAAAATATGAAATAACTCCATGAATCTTTTTAAACATTTCCCATTTGAGAGCCAACTTACATCAGTGTGAAAAAAAAGACGAACGTGGTCTGCGTTTTTGCCTTCACAAAACTGGTTCAATAGACGCTCACATTTGGCGTTGGATATCATGGAGTTGATACATCTTATAACAAATTAAAATATATCATTAAGAATAGGTGAAATGCTTTTTTTATACTAAACTCTCTCCATGGATGACGCAATGCACAAGAGGCATTTCTGGATTCACATCTTTCATTAGTTTTAAACATCCAGTTCTCTTACCCATCAAAACGAGTACCATCTGCAGCGCAAGATGTTATATTTGTCATTGGTATACTATTTATATCTAAGTAATTTTTCAATGTATTAAAAATATTAGATGCAGCAGCGGTGCTCACTAATGATTGACAGAAAAACGATTCTTCAGTAAATTCACCAATATCAATCCTTACATAATAAACCTTACATAAGTAAGCAATATAGCTTCACCGTCTCTTAGAGTTGTTTCGTCAATTTCTACGGATAAATTTCTTGATTTCAGCTTTTCAACAAGTTGCTCTTCAATGTCCTCACTCATTTCATCTATTCTTCTGCTAACAGTATTGTTACTAAGTGGCATGGATTTCACATCTTTGTCATCTTTGCCCAGGATTCTAAAGATAAATAACGCTTTTCGGAATCGCGGGTAACTCGGAACACGTTATTGTACATTTTCGTTCGTGGTTATATTATGCTTTCATACATTAAGCAACATTTGTCTCTTTTTTACATTCTTTTATCTTTACAAGAAGAAGGTATTGGATTCGCGAAAATTTTCGACTTCCGGTTTTCGGCGGATTTATACGTTTTAGAGGGTCTTGAACACGATTTGATTGTTTTTAGAAAATGTCTGTCCGTGAGTCCGTCTGTCTGTGACCAAAATTTTGTGGCCGCTCTATCTCAAGAACGAATGCACGGAATTTAAGAAAACTTTAGATTCAGTTAGTCCCAAATATAAATTGGTGCTGATTTGTTTGTGGTGTAAATCGCCCAACAGGTGGCGCTGCTATGCTACATTTTTCACGATTTTCATGATAGTTATCTCAAGAACTAATACAAAGAATTTCATCACACTTCAGATTCTGTTTGACTTTGACATAAAAAGACGGTGATTGCGTTTTTGTGTAAATACCCAACAGCTGACGCTGCTATGCTACTTTTTTCATGATTTTCACGATAGCTATATTTCAAGAACTAATGCACAGAATTTCATGAAACTTCAGATTATGTTAGACTTTGAGATAAATAGATGCTGGTTACGTTTTGATGTAAATAGCCCAACAGGTGGCGCTGCTGTGCTACTTTTTTCATGATTTTTAAGATAGCTCTATTTCAAAAAATAATGCACAGAATTTCATTAAACTTCAGATTCAGTTAGACGTTCACATAAGTTGTTGTTGATTAGATTTTGGTGTAAATCTCCAAACAGGTGGTGCTTCTATGCTGCATTTTTCAGAATTTACAGGATTTTAGTGATAGTCATATCTCAAGAACTGATGCAAAAATTTTATAAAACTTTAGTTGCCGAAACGTCAGTTGAAGCTCACTGTGGAGTCGCGAAAAGTTTTTGGTTTCCGTCTGTTTGTTTGTCTGTCTGTTCCGCGATAACTACCGTAAAAAGCACCCGATTAGGTTGATTTTTGGTGAGTATGTTGGTGAGGTACCCGGAATTAGCTGGTTCATTCGTTCGAAAAATATAAAACATTTCGTTTTAGGTCATAATGCTTTCCTATGGGAATGCAGACGGTTTTCAAATTTCATTTTTAACTGAAATGAAAATCACATATTTGAATAATGGATTTAAACGTAAAATTATTGCTGCTAATTTTTTTATATGGAGGTTTTAAATATATTCAGTAGCTTTAAAAATTTGCCGATACATTTATTAGAATTTAGAAATTAATTGTTTAAATTATTGGAACATTTTTTTGCATCTGTTCGGGAAACATAAAACGATTTATTTTCATATTTTTTACAAATTTTAAAATGAATTTCTTTTTACTTTGTTCTTTAATTTATTAGTTGCTTAGCAACCCTATTTCAAAGAATATCAAAATAATAAAATTCAAGTAACTCTCACTTGTTGCAATATTTTATTAGCAAAATAAATTATTTTCGGGAGATTTTAATATTCGACTCACATAAATGAGAATTTATTTTGATACAAGTTTATTTTTTTATCTAAAAAGTTACATGAATAAGAAGTTCATAAGAATTTCAGAATATCATTGCATAAATCGTGTTTAATTTAACGTTTCTAATTTCTGAAACCTCCGAAGTATGGTATATGCCTATAAATATGTATGTAACATAAAAAAATTAATTGCGGATTCTAAGATGCTAAATAATATGAAAAGTGAGATTTAAAAACAATGACTTTTAGAGCTGACGTTGAGGCTCCTGATCTGCAGATTTACTAGTTTAAGTTAGACCTTGACAAAAATTGGTGCTGATTCGTTTTCGGTGTATGTGAAATTTGTATGAGATAGAAGAAAGTTTTGGGGTTGGCACATCCCACTAGTTTTACAATGTAGTGATTTATTGATTTCTAAAGTAGCTATATACTGTATGAATTATTTTAAAATGAATGAAAAACACACTATTTTCACTTACTTAAAGTATAGATTTAAAATGGATTATCCAGAACAAATAATGCTGAATTTATAAAAAACTTACATTTAGTACAAAATTACAAAACAACCCCGATATAATGCTTAAAAGCACTAAACATTATTACGAAGAAATATGAAATAGTTTTTTAGAGGTAAGAAAATACGAAATTGTACTGACAATCAACGGATTTATATATATGTATGTATACATATACATATATATAAAGATTATGCATTGCACATTAGGGTGGCCGAAAAAAACATTTTTTTGTTTTTATTCGCTATACCGCGGAAAACTTGGCTTTAGGGTTGCTTAGTAAAATAAAATGAAAAAAAAATTCCATTTAAAATTCCATTTCCAAAAAAAATCAATCCAAAAAAAATTACATTTTAATTTTAGCGACAGAGCAGCACAAATAAATTTATTGGAGAGCAAAAGTTTTCTTTATTTTTTTAAAGCTATAAAAAAAAAAAAAAACTGCTATAGTGAAAAATCTTTAAAAGAAAGATATAAAAATACATTATAATAAAAAAAGAAGCAAAATTACTTCATTTGAGGTAGCGCAAAGCATTTAAAAAATCGTTAAGTTAACGCAATCAAGTTGCATTCACTCAGTGCATGTTGGCCGGATTATGAGTCGGATCTTTTTAGGGTTTCGTTCATCTCACGAAACCCTATTACCCCCGCTTCGTTATCTGTCCGTCACAGAGCCATTCTCAAAAAGTATGTAACTTAAAGAGTTGAAACTTAGTGTACAAATCTGAATAGCAGCTGTGAAGAGCTCAAAATATTAAAATTTGAAAAATTCGTATTATTTTAATAGAGATAAAAAACCAAAATTCTAACAGCCTTTTCCTATTAAATTGAAAAATTTTTCGTTATAGAAGATGCCAAAGATTTAAAATCCACAATGAAATTCTTTCTACAATAATTAATTTTCTATCAGACGATTTTCACGTGAAAAATGAAAATGAAATAAAAAGTTACACCAATTGAAAAAAAGATACATATGAAATAAAATTGATTGACGTCATAGTCGCAATAAAACAGAAAATGTCTAAGATTTCTCAATAATACAAGGAGTATGAGTATGTGTAAGTTTACAAAGCAGATTAATATCACGTCATTAGAGAATTAAAAAGAAAATCTGACGTCATATAGGAAGTTTAACTAATTTTTCAAATGTTTGAGAATAATACAAAGCGAGTATTAATATAAATAATAGAGAATAGTAAATATATGAGTTTGAGAAACATATTGAATCGAGATAAAAATCCGATTATGGAAATATTCGCATATTTTAACATTTTGAAGGTGTACAATTTGTTTAATTTTGAAATTATTTTTTTAAATATTGCATTTAGTCCGTATGACTGATATTATTATGACAGAATATAATAGCGGGCTTGGACCGCTATACGGCTGGTTTAGATATTCGAAAAAAGGAAAAAATAGACCGGTAATTTTTTACTTTATAAAAAACATGACTTTTTTTTGTTGTTGTTGCTAAATGAAATTTGTTTGAATTTATTAAAGAAAGGATAAAGTGTTTTGAAAGGAATATTAAGCGAAACCCTTTGAGCGATCTTCGATCACACGTACCCACTTGTTTTCTGTTTTGATTCGCTATACCGAAAAAGACTTGTGTCTAGGGTAGCTAAGTAAGATGCAAAAACAAAATAAATAAAATTTTACTTCTGGTGGTAGCGCAAAAGGCCTAAAATTTGAGAAAAAAAGCCAAATTTTCACAAATTTTAGGCCTTTTGCGCTACCACCAGAAGTAAAATTTTATTTATTTTGTTTTTGCATCTTACTTAGCTACCCTAGACACAAGTCTTTTTCGGTATAGCGAATCAAAACAGAAAAAAAGACTCGACCCACAATCCGGCCAACATTCACTGAGTGAATACAACTTGATTGCGTTAATTTAACCCCTTAATCGTCGTGCCCGAGACATTCACGGGCAGCGTTGGTTACGCCTGTTTAATTCAGATTGTTTGATTCCCACCAGTTTTTTTAAAATAGTGTAATTGGCTTTATTCTCGCATTATTTTATCTGCCTAATAAAGCGAATATTTCTAAAAAAAAAACTGTTGGTAATCAAGCAATCTGATTTTTTAAAAAGTAGCCTACACTTATCGGGTGCGACGATTAAGGGGTTAAAAATATTTTAAATGCTTTGTGCTATCTCAAATGAAGTAATTTTGCTTATTTTTTTATTATAATGAATTTTTATATCTTCCTTTTAAAGATTTTTCACTATAGCAGTTTTTTTCTTTTATAGCTTTAAAAAAATAAAGAAAACTATTGCTCTCCAATAAATTTATTTGAGCTGCTCTGCCGCTAAAATTAAAATGTAATTATTTTTTTTTCATTTTATTTTACTAAGCAACCCTGAAGCCAAGTTTTCCGCGGTATAGCGAATCAAAAAAAAAAAAAGTTTTTTTCGGCCCACCCTATTGCACATGTCTCTCTCTTCTTTTCGAATTCCATTTTTAATATCATTTGATATCCAAATTACATTATTTGTCCACATGTTATTAGGTTATATGTTCTATTTAAATGGCATCTTTTATCATTTTATCTATTTAATTTCTAAATTTTCTTTTAAAACTATTAAGTATGTTTGACTGTGTGCCGTCTCTGAATTGGAGCTTCGATAATTTGATGTTTGGATTTGTTAATTATGTATTAACTTAATTGTATTCTGTATACACATTATAATTTAGATTTGTTTAAAGAACTTATTTGATGTATTTTGAATTCAAATGTAGTATAATTATATATATATATATATATATAATTATTTAATGTTTTATACAGTGTATGTGGTTAGTAAAGAGTTAAGAAAATTGGATTACCCCGGGGGGGGGGGGGAGGTAAACAGACACAATCCATGATCTTTTCTAATGTCATTTTTAATTAATAAATCTTCGAACTACCTGTTATTTTAGACATTAATTTAATCTTTAACACATATAGACAGGCACTGTACATTCTTAAAAACACATTTAAAAACACATAAAACCAGTCCATACGCTAAAAGTGCCGCTTATTCGATTAACGAAAAAGCGGCATCAAGATATAATAGAATACAACCAGATCAAAAAGAAATAAAATTTACGAACTCAATTCCGTTTATAAAAGGCGTTTCCCTAAAATTAAAAAGAGAATTCGAAAAACTTGGAATAAATACTCCTATCACTCCAGATGCGTCCATTTTCAAATTAATCAGATCAGATACGGAGAAGATAAATTATCAACAGACATCAGGGATATACAAAATTCATTTCAAAGATAACGAAGGAAAAGATAACTCATATATAGGCATGACAAAAAGGAAAATCCAGGAGAGAATTAAAGAACACAGAAGAGACATAAATTTAGGAAAATCAAGCACCGCAATAGCCCGATTAAACAATACATTCCCAATTAAAATAGACTTTAATAATGTTAAGAAGTTAGCTAATTACAATAATCTAAACTATGCATTGCAGAGAGAGGCGATAGAGATATACACATCAGATACAAAAACTTGCAACGACGTAACTCACGCCAAGATTGACACCAGATGGCGCCAGATGCTGTTAGGAGGGGATAGAGGGGGAGTTCAGAAAAATCGGACTGACAGAGCAAAAATACGATACATCAGTATTGAAGATGCTTGAGCAAACAGGCGAAAATATTTTACTTTTACGAAACTTTTAGCGTATGGACTGGTTTTATGTGTTCTTAAATGTGTTTTTAAGAATGTACAGTGCCTGTCTATATGTGTTAAAGATTAAATTAATGTCTAAAATAACAGGTAGTTCGAAGATTTATTAGACAACAAAAATTTCACAATTGGATGGTATTTGATGTTTTTTGAATTCAAATGTATTATATTTATACTGTGTATGTGGGTAGTGAAAGATTAAGAAAATTAGAGATTGGTTGGGGGGGGGGGGCAGGTAAACACACAAAAAAAATTCCACAGTTGGATGATAACAGAATTGACATGGAAGCGCAGATGGAAATGATCCCTTTCCCCCCCCCCCCCCCCCCCCGACTAAAAGAGATTTATCAAAATAGGTGCATTCGTTCAATAGTTATGCTTGATTGTAGATGAAAAAAAAAATGTATGTTTATGTTGTCGAAATGTATAATCTCATTTCTTTGAGGCCAGTTGAAAAATAGACATAAAATTGTTTGATCTTTTCTAGCGTAGCAACTATACTAACTGAAAATATGAGAAACATCATTTTGATTACACAAAAAATAAATTAAAAACTGAAAGCCGAATACATAAGAATTTATTGACCGAAATAAAATTCAACATTTTTTTAGAACTATTGCATTTTTTTGTGCTAAATGATTTTTATATTTTACATAATTTTCACAAAATGTGCGAAGAAAGTCCGAAAGAAGGGGTGTCATCTAATCAACGTTTGGTTTGTAAAAAGTCGATGTTTCTTTAACTGTTTCTTGAAACTCTTCTATGAAGTGGTTGCTTTTACTTATATTCTTCTCATTCAATTCCTAGTTCTGTCAAAGATGGTTTGAGCAACTGCTAGGTGAACTATTCATCTAAGAAAATAAAAGATAAGAGAAAATAAATTTGATTGAAAAGAAAATCATTTAGTTATAAAAACGAGAACAAAAAATCATGCATCACGACATAGATTATGCAGAATATTGTTACGAAATTTCATTTTTGTTCACGTAATAAAATGAGACAGCTAAATAACACTGTAAAAAATTTTGGTCAACATTTACGGTACATATACTGGCAACTTTGTGACCAGTATATATACCGTAATTTAACTGGACGGTATATGTACCGTAAAATATTTAAAGTATATGTTCCGTCCTTCTCTCCTCAGGTCTGCACGCATTACGTAACAAGAGCAAGAGCATCATTTCAGGGGTTGCCGTACACCGAGGCGGGGATACCAGCTCTTTCCGTACTGAAAAATAATTACTTTACGGTATAAATAGCGATTTTTTACTGAAAAACCAACATTTTACGGTATAAATACTGTTTAGAATCGAAATGGCACATATACAGTTTTTTTTACGCTTAATATACCTTAGAAGTACGGTACTCATACCGTAAAGAGTGAAAACGGTACGAGTACCGTTAATTTACGGCACGTCTACTGAAATTTTATGAAATATTTTTACAGTGAACCATAAAAAGACACACACACAGCTCAGAAAAAATCCATTTTTAGCAATTTCTGTCCATACCCGGCAATTTGGTGTAATTGTTCCATGCCGCCCTATATGATCTACACATCTCGTAATACATTACAAATATGTTAAGTTTTAAAATACATATCACAGCTGAAAACACACATTCAGCAGTTACGGCTCATAGTCAGTCCTTTAACGGAAATCTTTTGAGTTTCTCTGTAAATAAACGATAATTTCCACGTACTCAAAATTCTGTAAGAAAAATGTTGTAAGTGCACCTCAGTGATGCACATCAGTTTCATTATGTTTTTTAAGGGATGTTGTACCGTTTACACTCGCTGAAAATCAACAAAAACATTCAAGGTTTGAATTAGTGTATCTTCAAACACTTTTTACGTAAAACATAAAATTTTAACTATTGATTAAGCAGATTGCGCTTTTTGATATACTACTATTAGAAACTCATTAGTCTTTTACAGAATTTGTGTATTGTTGAACTTAAAATACCTCCTTTTTTTGTACTTTGCAAGTTATTGCGCGCATGATATCTTAAGAACGCATGTATGGATTGTTATGAAATTTGATATAGATAATAAGAACACATGTGTGTTTAAAATTATCTATTCTTAGGTCAAAATTTTTTCGTTAAACGCAATAATAATAATAAAAAAATCTAACAACTTTACATTACTCAAAAATCTTTATATTTTTTAATGAATAAAAATTGTTACAACTAAAAATCTTATCATAATAAATACTTAAAACTAGATCAGTTAGTGCTTATTATCTATATCAAATTTTATAAGAATCCATACATACGTTCTCAAGATATCATGCGTGCAATGACTTGAGGAGTAAAAAAAAGGAGTTATATTTCAACAATGCACAAATTCTGTTAAAGGTTAGTCGCTTTCTAATGGTAGAATATATAAAGAAGCCCAATATGTTTAACCAATAGTCAAAATTTCCTGTTTATACATAAAAAGGTTTTGAAGATACACTAATTCAAACTTGATGTTTTTGTTGATTTTCGTCGTGCTTAAAAGAAACAAGACCCTCAAGTAACGAAGCTAATTTATGTGTGAAAGTGTCCACACCCGTACGCATGGATTGAACAAATAACAATGATTTAAATATGCGCCAAACCACACTTGGCAAAAAAGGTCACTGGCAGTCAATCTGCAATAACGGACTATTTCAAACACAAAACGTACAAAATATAATTAATAACAAGAACGAAAAATCATGCGTCAAGCATAGATTATGTAACACTTTCCAACGCTTCCAAAATAATTTTACGAATCATACTCTTTAATAAGCTAAAAGATAACATCTAAGTAATCCGAATACTTTTATTCAACCCTGTATAGGATCTATAGATTTGTATATATACTACATAGGATGCTAAATTTTAGTTCAGTTAGGAAACACGTAGCACAGTGTAAAATTCTCCGTCTGGAGTTAAATAATACGGAAATGTGTTCCCGAACTTTTGTGCTTCCCTGTATAGGATCTACAGAATTTATACACACCACGTAATATACAAAAAGCGATTTAAAATTAAAATCGCTTTCAGTAACTTAAAACGCACTTCCAGGAATTATTGTTAACATACAGTAGAGAATTCTTTTGTGTGTCCCTGTAAATGAACGATGACTGCTATACACACAATATTCTGTAGTAAGTCTCTTGTAATGAACCTTATATAAATTTCAATGCGTTTAAAATAGGGAAACATTATTTAAATAAACCGCAGACGATTTTTCTCCATAGACGTAATGTAACGGAATTCTTTTGACTGTCCCTGTAAAGTAAGTATAAGTGCTATGCACACCCTATTCCATATTAAGCTTCTTCTAATGCACCTTAGTGATATATATAAATTTCAATGCGTTTAAAATAGTGAAACATTATTTAAATAAACCGCAAATGATTTTTCCCCATAGACCGCAATGTAACGGAATGCTTTTGAGTGTCCCTGTAAAAAAACTATAAGTGCTACACACTTCCGTTGAAATAGGGAACATGCTATAGATAACGATTATAACATATAAAAATTGCAGGGCAATCCGAGCATATTTACGGGAGTTAGAGCACGGACAGACGGCAGACGGCCAGACGGCCAGACGGCCAGACAAACCGAAGTCATAAATACTTTTCAACTAGGTTGGAAAGTGTTAAAAATGAAGAATGTAATGTATTTTTTAAGAAATACGCTTCCATTAATAGTTTTATGTTAATAAAATTATGTTTATACGAAGAGAAATCATTTTAGAAATCTTAAAACAAAACAAAACAAAAGAAAAAATAGTTTAAATAATGTTTAATTTCTTTTCTTCCCTATTGCTCTGTCTTTAAAAAAGAAACAGAGAAAAAAAATAAAAAAATAAAAAATAAAAAAATAAATTAAAAAACTTGAGCTTTCTGAAGTAGCATAAGAAAAAGCAGTGAATTCTTCATAATCGAGTTTTCGGTGACAACGCCAAATTAAAGCATTGTAACGAAAAAATTTGGGGAAAAAAATGAACTGCAGTCATAAAATTAGGCATAATTTTGAAAAAAAAAAAAAAAAAAAAAAAAACATTAAATACTTATAAAAAATTGTTTGTTTTTCTTAAACTATTTTTACTTTTATATTTATTATTTTCTTTTTTTTTTCTGGAGAAGAAATGATAACTGTTTTCTTTATCCTAAAAAAAGGGTGGTAAGAAATTAACACATTCACATCGGGAAACGAGAATTTTCGTTTTTATTAAAAAAAAACATGGCTGACTAAGGGCGTGGCTTCTACCCTACAGAAAATACATTTATATCACGTTGCTCATATTTTTTTAGATCGTAAGACATTTTAGGTAGATTTCGTAAGAAATACTACCTATTAAATTTTCCCCTATGTTGGAATTTCTGGAAAACGTTCGCATATCTACGCCGATCAGGACTCCCAGAACACAAAACACCCACCCCCAGTTCAAAACTTTATCTATCTATCTATCTATCTATTTATCTATCTATATCAAATTTTTATGGACACGATAACTTCAATAATTCTGCACAAATCTCTTCCGAACCGATACATAAAATCAAGAGGCATAAGCTCGGCCAAGTTCGTTAATGGGCAAAATCAAACCAAGGGGGGGGATGGAGGGGGGGGGGTTGTGATAACAGAAAAAATCCCATAACTTCTTAATTATGATACGTATCGAATCCGTTTAAAATTATTACTACTAATAGGAAAAGGGCCAAAAATTTTTGTATGATACATTTTTCATATCTTTACAAAAGTCCTCGTCACTTTGTCAATTCACAAGATATCAAACCCATTTAAATTTATTATAAATCCTCTTAAAATGATCTACAACTTTTACATTGACAAGTTTTTTATAAGACCAACCCTTACAGCAAAAAAAAAAAAAAAAAAAAAAAAAAAAAAAAAAAAAAATTAAAAAATTAAAAAAATTAAAAAAAAAAACTTTTGCCGGCTCCACCTACAGACACAATTAGATTTCGAAGTGGGTGGTCCCAACTATCGCATAATGGCAAAAAGGTATTTTCTTCTGCAATTCCCAACAAACAGGTGCCCCACGGTCTGAATCTTCGAAATGTACATGTGCCTGTAGACTGAGCTGTCAGGGATTTGTTTTTAAAATTATATCCGTATAATATTTGCTGATGAATAAACTTGAGAAACGTATGTAGGAAACCAATTTACGAAAGCATTTAAGAAGAGGGAGGAGCTTTTATTGTTTTAAAATCCAGATTTAATAAAAATTGTCGGATGAGAATGTGTTAAGAGAGGATTAGGCAAAGTTCTATGCTCTTTCATGGTTTAACGCGTTTTGAATGTTTATAAAAGAGGTATTACACAATGTTACGGCTGTTCTTAAATTGAAACTGGCTACTTTCTGACACATTTTTTAATTCATTTTTGTCCGCAAATGCGGGAAATTGGCAGGAGTTTTTATTCAAAAACCATGTAATTGAAACACGTTCTCCATTTTTTCGTAAAGGTAGAAGATATTTCAGAAAATACTGTGAAAATTCACATTTTAATCGAATTCCCGACGCGGCAGCCAGAGAAGCGCGAAAAACGTGTCGTCACGTAATCAGAATCGTTCATAACTCGTTAAGTAATCTATTTATGAAAAAATGAAAAACTAACTTCGATTCCAAATCGCATCCATGGTCAGTCCTGCCAATTTTCGGACTTTGCGTTTAAAAATGAACCTGAAATTGTGTCAGAAAGTTTCACGTTGTTGAGCAGATCATTTGAGAACTACCTTCAAGGAAATTGAAAACGACTTACCACATTTTTTTTTTCTCCAACAACAGCAACAAGCGTTATAAAAGGCTTTTCTCAGTTGTGATGTCTTTCGACTAATCCAGACAGAAAGCAACTGCTTCTTATTGTTTTCCTTTTCCTTTGCTTTTTCAACAGACTCTACCACATCAATTGCACTGCTATGACCAACATGAGGGTAGGCCCCCTAGTTTTAATATAATCTTAGAAACAAGGTTTTGGAAATATTTTTCGAATAGGACTAATAAATTGACCAATACCGTATATTATTTTGAGTTTAAAAGAGGAAAGGTGGGGGAGCGCTTTATATTATTGAGGTTTCCTCAGGAACTTTTGCTCAGAATTGAAAATTTAATATATCAAAACGACAGAAATTAAATCGACATTAAATAGGCAATAACTATGACGACTGTCCTTCAGTTCGTTTTGACAGATTTTCATTTAAAAATATAAAATCATTCAACATTGATTTTAGGTATTTTAAGATTATTATCACGGGTCCGAGCAACGCCGGGCATGCCATCTATACTCCATTCGCTGAAACGAGATAACGAAAGTAAACAAATGCACATGCGGATTGGCGATGCTTAAACCTGGCGCTGTGCCAGAAGCGCCAAACTGTCTGAATTGTTTGAGCTCCAAACGGCTGTTTGTTTCTTGTCTTTCACTTTTAAAATTGACGATTTTTTTCGATTGATTTGGTATTTTATATACACAAATGGAGTGTGAAAATTCTTCTTTGAGCCCGCCTAAGAAGAGAGTAAAAAGAAAAGCTTTGAGTAAGGTGGAGAAAGATATGATTTTAAATGTATATAAAACAGAACTTGAATCGAATCCTGAACTTCCGATTTCACATATAGGAGTTAATGCTGCTCGTATAACAGGCGTAGGTAAAGCTTCTGTTTTTCGAGTGTTAAGAGAGTATAAAAAATGTGGTGTGTTAAACTCGCCGAAGAAAAAAAATTACGTAAACGTGTTTTATAAAATATAGATGATTTTGATAGGAATGCTATTAGGAGAAAAATCCACGAGTTCTTTTTGAGGAATGAATTGCCCACTATAAATAAAGTTTTGGAAGTTGTAAATGATGACCCTGATTTGCCAACCTTTAAAAGGACAACATTTTATCAGTAGATTCCATGGTAATCAATCTAGATTCTAATAGTTCCGATACTTCAACTTCATCTTCTGAATGATTTATGAGATAAGTGGGCTTCAATAATGTAAGATATAAATAGTTTTGTACTATTTTGTATTTAACAAAATTAACTCCTGATGATGGTTAGGTTTATAACAATGTTGAATTCAGAAGGTTTGCTCCGGGAGGAAATTCCGTTCGGGGCATTAAAATGTCCTCTCCCGGAATATTTCAGATTTTATACTTTTAATGGTCAAAAAGTATAATCCCCCCCCCCTCCCAAAACTATATAATGTCTCGCCTGGAGGTACAGAAATCCCACCAGGAAAAAATATGTCTGAATTCAACGCTGTTTAAAATAAATAGAGAATAATTTATATTTTGAGTCTTAAACTTTTACATTTTTGTTTAAAATCTCAATGTAAGTCAGTTAGCAACTTGTGTTGTTTTCATATAGTTATCAAAATAAATGTTTAAAAAATTAACAAATCGAAATAAAAAATAAAATTCACCAACCTAGGGATTTGTGCCAAATGTGTGGCTCCTTGGCGATTTTTCTGCAACCCATTTGTTTACTTTCGTTATCTCCTTTCCCTGAACAGACTATAGTAATATTATAATCGTGGTACTCGAGATAGATTTAGCGATCTAAATTCGTATGAACGTTTAAAAAAAAATATTATTATGAAGATTGGAAATATGCATTCTAATGCCCATAGGGAACTCTCGCACATATCATCCTATGTTGAAGGTTGCATGCTTTTGAAAAGATATTTTACCTTTATGCAGTACTCCATGTTTTCATTTTATTTCTTACAGTACATTCAACTTCAACTCACAGAACTAAATGGAGGTGCTATGTATACTTCCCACAGTGTACCATTTAAAAAATATTTAATCAGGTGTAAGTATACTCACCAGAGACTATAGAGAGTTAATGTAGTTTTTTCATTATGACACTTTCTTTTCTTTATTTTTTCTTTTTTTTCAATGGAGGCAAGTGGAATGTTTTCGTAATTATATTTCACAATTTACAGCATGCGTAGACATGCACGAAGCATTTGAATTGTGATATGGCGATGTGCTGTCATTTAAAGCAAAAATAAACCACTACTTTTCGGGCAATAAGAAAGTGAGAAATTGCTACTCAAAAGATCTTTCTTATGTACATTACTAGACAACGTACGATGTGGAGAAAAATATCATCTCAATGAGTTCTAACTTTGGTCTTATCTGAAAAAGAAAAAGCTTTTATATACAACTTCTTTCGCCTCCCCCTTCCCTCCCGGAAGCTTGCTAGAAAAAATTCACAAGTATCACTTATTAGCTGTCCTCTTATACTCTGTCCAATGATAAATATCAAATAAATTTTAATTAAAAAGAAAAGCGTGCACAACGAACAGAATGAAAAATGTGTCCAAACCGGGGATCAAACCCGGATACCGCGAACTAAGTGCTTTACCATTTAAGCCACCAGGACGACTTCCAGTCTGGCATTTTCACTCATATATGTTGACAAGGCTGCAACTTCACAGAGCAAGATGGAATGTCAAACATGAGCACACTATTCAATGGTGTACATGAGACGAACAAGTTCCCAGCATAGGATTATAAATGTAAATTTCTAATTAAATCTTCAGCAGGACTGAAACTACGCCGTAAATCTTTTAATGACACTACAAATGATGTAAATTTCTTTTCACTTTGCTAAACAGCGTACAACCATCCTTTCACATACTTTATTGTGTCATTTAAAGATTGACGGCGTAGTTTCAGTCCTGCTGAAAATTTAATTAGAAATTTAGAAAATGTAATATCGATGAAATTTACAGTATGCATTACATTTTATGATTAAGAATAATACTTACATCTCATCACCCACACATCGTTCTTAATGTCGCGAAAAACTGTTTCGCCTCCTAGGATTTTATGCTGCAACAAAACTTCTGCATTCGGACGTTTTCTAGGATTTATATTAAGACATCCGAGGATAAAATCTCTTGTATTAGATAGCATGTCCTTTTTCACCTGAGACATCGGGAAAGCAGTCTTGACTAGGAAACTAAAAAGTTTTCTCTAAAAATATATGCAAGAAATTAATTAGTTAATATTATTTTTTATACTTTGCACTGCTTTTAAAACTGTTACTGTTTGTAAAATGTTGTAAGTCGTGAATGTAATAATTTTTTATGGAATTTAAAGATAGCGTTATTTTTTTTTTTATTGAACGTCATTTGAAGTTAATCCTTTGGCGATTTTTCATCAAAGGTCTTTAACATATTTTAAAATTCAATAAAAGATTAAGCGATTGGCGCACGAGAGTGCGGTTTGGACGGATATGCTTCTTATGCTCTGAAATTTTGTTTAAGCAAATAAAAGAATTAGTTCCAAAAATTTCTCATAGATGGCGCTGCCGGAAAGTTATCAAATAGGTAGAATGCCTTTATCCATACCAATGACGAAAGACGCATAATGCGTATGCACAGTTTTTGTCCAAAGTATAGCAAGTCACACTAATCGAACTTTCTGAGTTCGATTAGACAAATGGGGATAGATATACGAGTATTGTTAACTTCTGGAATGTGGGTTGCAATAGTTTGGCCAAATACGGTGCAGACGCATTGTGCGTTTTTCGCCATTGTTATGTATAAAGGCATTCTACCTATTCGATAGCTTTCCACAAGCAGCGCCATCTATGATAAACTTTTGGAACTAATCCTTTTATTTGCTCAAATAAAATTTTCAATTATAAGAAGCATTTTCGTCCAAACCACACTCTTGTACGCCAATTCTTGATATATTTTTTTAATTTAAAAAAGTGTCAAGGACTTTTGGTACACCCTGTATTATAGTACGAGAAACCACTATTTTTAAACAACTACTAAATATAATTTCAAAAGTATATATATTTTTAATCAAGTGAGAATAACTTTAGACGCAATATGAAGCTATATCTGTAGTCTATCCTCGTATCGCCCCCCAACAGGTAATTCCTAAACCATTATTTTATAAGATGTACTTCCATAGATGACAACTTTTACGCATATTTTCTACCACTTTTTTTGAGCAGAAAAATTTACCTTACTTCATTCCCAAAAAGTAGGATTGAATAAGATAACTTTTTCTGTTCAATAATAGTTGTAGGAGAAAAGCATAAAAGTTGACAGCTATCTACTTCCGATTTCAGAAATATTTCAAATGTTGTTTTTAATCATATTAAAAGTGATTTACATCGAAATAAGTATTTCTTTAAATGATATTTTATAATAACGTTCCTAGGTTCTATATATTGTGATCTCGAATTCATGTTATAAACTTTAAGGGTTGGTATAGGACACTGTAACAATAATTTATTATAATAGGAAACAAGGTTCTGACATCCATTTATTTAGTCAAATTTACAGGATGTCTCACTGCAATCCGTAGTCGCGTTTTCGTTCACAACTTTAACAGTAGTGAAGACATTTTAACGAAATCCGTACAATAATCATTACAATTCATACAAAGTCTGTTGTGAATTTTGTTATATTGACGTCATCACTTGGCGTTATCACTTTATTTTTTTAATCGTATTTTGACCTCTTGGCTTCGTCACTTTTTTTAAAGCCTTTTTTAACGAAATTCTTTACCTTTAGAAGAATTTTTCTTCGAATAGGCAATAGAAATGCATAAAATCGTTACAAAAAATAGTTACAAAAAGGATTGATGGAAACTATCAGATATGAAATAAGCCCGAATCCAAAAATTGACATCGGATGAGAAATCGTCTTTTAATGCAAAAAACGTGGTCTTCAATTTTAATTTTATCAAAATACCTTTAGCTCAGACATCAGTCTAAACAAGAGTTAAAGTTATTGTAGGAAGGACCCGACAAAATATTAAGGTATATTTTTTAAAATATATTCGTTACAACTCTCCCTTTATTTGCACGACTTAATGTTACTCAATAGCGTCCAGTTTCTTCTCTTATCAACCTACTCGTTTAAATAATTCTTCCAGACAATATGTTGTTAAATATTATTATGTATCGCGCAATGTTTATGGTTTGCTGGTTGAAACATCTGCGACATCGACATGCGATGATGGAAAGGCACATTGCTTACAATCGAATGACGAATGGATTCAACGCTGTCAGAGGTGCGATGGAGAAATTGATTGTGTAGATGGTTCAGACGAATATTTTTTCGAGGGCAGAGAATGCCAGAATCTCTTCAACTGTAGTAATAGAAAATGTGTATTGTGTAGATGGTTCCGACGAATAATTTTGAGAGCGCAGAGAATGCCGGGATCTCTTTAACTGTAGTAATGGAAAATGCGTTTATTTGTAGATGGTTCCGATGAATATTTTTGAATAATTAATACTTTAATTAATTTGAATATATATATATATATATATATATTTAAATAACAAGCACGACTTGAAGCTGGTTGTCAGAAAATACTAAAATTGTGTTTTGAATGCTACTATTTTCGTATAGAATAATTTGCCTGATTTAATTGTATAATTTCTACAATTACATCATAAAGAAGGCAAATATTTTTATACGAAAATAGTAGAATTAAAAATAAAAATTTAGTATTTTCCTGTCAATTGTACAGGGAAGTCACATACAGACCTCCTGTGATAATCTCATTCTTTAAACATATAGATGCGATGTATAATTCTTTTATTTTATTTTTCCTGTACTTCCTTTCTAAAATCAGTGTTTTTCGCCGATATCTTCTAGTGGTTCAGTATCATTACTGTATGTGCTCAGATACAGAATATCAGAGCGTTTATGTGATACAGATCTCGAAAAGTATTTACCATTACCATCTATATAATAAAACCGTATGTCATGTGACTGTCCTCAACAGTTCCGGGAAGCCGCTTCACTTTTTCATATGCCAGGCAGCCATTTTTATTCAAAATTATTTTTTCTAATAAAACTGCATAAAAGTTACATTTTTAGAAAGATCGTTCAAAATAAATTAATATTTGAGAGATGACTTACGTTCAATTATGTATACATTCTGCAATAACTTCAGTTTCAATTAGGTTCGCTGTTCAAATTATCTATCCATGAAAGTAAACAACAACAACAAAAAAAGATTCATTCGTTGTGAACGTTTAAAATATTAAACCATGAATTTTTGGACCGCTGCCTGGTGTAAAAAAAAAAAAATCAGCACCAGTGAGACAGTCAAAGTTTACCATAATTCTGTTCCATACAACTCAACTTCCTTCGGATCTTTTCTTGATGTAAGTTGAACTCCGTGGTTGAACTCATGTAATAATATTTAATGGATCAAATTTCGAAACAAATTGTCAGCTTTTATTTTTCGTGTGTATTAATTAGAAACGATATTTTAATTTTGAAATCAAATGTTTTGATTTATGATAATATTTCTTATTTATCTATTTTCTATTTTAAGAAAAATGTGAACGTCATTTATTTTAAATTGGAACAGCTGTCACGGACGCACCAGGGTTGGCGGAATTTTTGTTTTGCGCCATTTTGGCGAGAAAATCCCATTTTCAGGTACCTATTAGAGATTACTAAAACAGCATATACTTTTATTTTATTATGAAATAGTTTATTTTATATTAAAAACACACACACAGTGATTAATTTATTATAAAGTGGGTTAAGCGGTTTTTGTCAAGAAAGATGAAATACATAACAACAAAAAATATGCGAAATGCTACCACGATCGCAAAAGTTCTTGATTTGTCTATTAGATTTTTCCGGTTTGGCGAAGGATTAAGGAAAAAAATAAATTATGAATAAAAATAATTTGTTACACTGCTTAACATACATTTAAGGGCGACCAAACTGGTCGCCAGTGGCGGCTAGTTGTTGTAATAATTTTCCCAATCATACGCATAAAACTATATATTCATATACGTTAGCGCCAAAATTGAAGACATTGGCGACAAAATTAGCAAAATTTGTGACATTTGGCGACCAAAATAAGTCTTTATAAATGAAACCAATTTGGCTATTGCTCAATAATTTGGCGAAATTCTTATTCAAATTCAGTATTAACGAATCTTTTGTAAACGTTTCTTTGCATTTTAACTTGCTGTTTTCGTGTAACATTAGCTAAAATTTTAAAACGAAGATATAGGAAAGCTACCTTTTCCTCCCGGTACAGACCGGAAGGACTTTTTTAATTAAATATTGTATGCAAATATAAATAAATAAAATGTTTTTTTTTTTTTACACTCCTTTATTTAACTGAACTAGGTTTTTGTATGTAAAGAGGGAATTTTATAATCGATTTTTCAATCACTTCTTGATAGGCCATAATTATAAAAATTACAATGCAAAGGTGCGTTTCCGATGACAATACAACGTTTTAATAAATACAACATTTTTTTTCACGTTCTATAATATTTTCAGAACTTAAATATAAGTTAAATAACTTAATTTTAAAGCATTTTTCCGTTAGTCGGCCCTGGTGATCAATCGCCCAGTATTCTTTATGGTTGCAATTGTATACGAATCACAACAACAATGGATTTAATGTTGCATCAAACCACGCTCGCCCAAAAAAAGCTAACTGGCTGTGAAAAGGCGAGAATGCAATAGAAAATTAAATTAAAATAAAACATAAAGAGTGTCATATTTTTTAAAGCATACTTTTATTAATTAACACTTTAATATTAATTAAATTATGATTATACGCTGAGAAGACGATTCACAAATCCCGAACTTTAAATTATGCTTTATTTTCTTTATTGTTGCCATATTTTGAAAGTGAACAAAAATCATAACTTTGTTTTACTAAATTCACTAGCTGGCGCTTTTTATCAAGTGGTGAATTTTCTATAATCGGGTCCGGTGCCCACTATTATAAAACAACTGTTCGCTCTTCCCACGATAATTCAGTAAAATAGAATATATGTTACAATATATAACTAGCCGCCACTGGCGACCAGTTTGGTCTTCCTTAAATGTATGTTAAGCACTGTAACACGTTACTTATTCATAATTTATTTTTTTTTTCGTAATCCTTCGCCAAACCGGAAGATTCAAAAACTTTTGCGATCATGATAGCATTTCGCATATTTTTTGTTATGTATTTCATCTTTCTTGACAAAAACCGCTTATGCTTCATATCCGTTTGCTTATCAGTTGCAATATGTTTGCTAATTAGGAGATTCTTAAACATATTAAGTAGTTTTCCGTAATTGGATCCATTGCCAAATGGCGTATTTTAGTTAATACGATTTGGTGCAATGAAGTCTATTTTGTGAAAGTCTTTAATGATATCCACATTTACACTGAACCATATTGTTGCCAATATTTTTTTGTTTGTTTGTTTGTTTCTCGCTAACTTTGGCTGTAGATTTGATTACGGCAAATTAGAAAATCTATCATTATTCTCATTTAAAACGTCTTGAATAATGTGACATAATCGGGGTGCATATTATAACACGTAATTTTCGAGTATGGTTTGGTGAAACATTGAACTTTCTTAAGCCAGTTTTGATAATCACATTCCTTTTAAACCATATTTGCTGTCAGCACTTTTGACCCGTGGCGTAGAATCTGATTAAAATTCACGAACTTCCTTCTAGATGCCGATCTCTGCTCTCCTATTTGATTTCAAAATCAAAGTATCGTTTCTAATTTGCACACGCGAAAAATAAAAGCTGGTATTGGCGATTTTAAATATGCTATTGGCGAGATTTGCGCCCAAATAACACAAATGTACTTAATGATGTTATGTATTTTGTAAATGTATATTAAATTACTGTTTTGAAAGCGATTGGTCATTAATAATGGTAAATATGGTTGGTGATTAACAATCATTTTCAGTGGTCTTTCTTCCTTGCACGTATAATACATAAATACCAAATTAACTGACAATTTGTTTCGAAGTTGGATTCATTAAATATCATTACATGAGTTGTATTTGTTTACATTCAGCTTGAATCAAGAAAAGATAAAGAATGAAGTTGAGTTGTATAGCACATAATTATGGTAAACTTTGATTGTGTCACTGGTACGAATTATTTTTTTGACGCCAGGCAGCGCTCCATAAAATCTTTCACGGAAAACTTAATTTACGAACGATTATCTCCATGGTTTAATGGTTTAATATTTTAAACCTTCACGACGAATGAATCTTTTTTTTTTTTGTTTAGTTTCATGGATAGAGAATTTGAACTACGAAGCTAATTTCAACTGAAGTTATTGGAGAATATATACATAATTGAACGTAAGTCATCTCTCAAATATTACTTTATTTTGAACGGTCTTTCTAAAAATGTAACATTTATGAAGTTTTATTCGAAAAAATAATTTTGAATAAAAATGGCCGCCTGGCATATGAAAAAGTGAAACTGGCATTCCGGAACTGTTGATGACAGTCACATGACTTACGGTTTTATTATAGAGATTGTTCTACATTGTTTGAATTTGAAATTCCCTTGAATTTTTTTTTAATATCTCTCCTCAGGACAATGGTGGATTGAAAGTGAGAGGGGGGAGAGGGGCGACTCGGCGATCGCCTCTCTCTTGGGTGAAGATAAAGGGTCTCCAACTCAACATACCTGAAGCAGGCTGAAGCTTTTTAACCTAAGTATTTAAAATGGATACATTAATATTTTTCAATCTCCATTGCATACACATTCTAAAATATAACTATTACTAAAAAATATATTTAAAAAATATATAGAAAAATATGTTGCAGGAAAATCCGAAATTATATCAAATATTCGTTAGCAACTATCATGGTTGTACAATGAATAAAAATTAGCTACTGTGAATGAGTTCGATCTTCAAACATTAGCCCTTAAGAGGGCAAAAATCCTGTTTTCAGCCAGCTATATACATAGCTACCGAATAAATGTTTCTTTTACAGGTTTCAAAGTATTGTTGAATCTATATAATAAAACCGTAAGTCATGTGATTGTCATCAACAGTTCCGGGATGTCCGCTTCTTTTTTCATATGCCAGGCGGCCATTTTTATTCAAATTTATTTTTTCAAATAAAACTGCATGAAAGTTACATTTTTGGAAATATCGTTCAATTATTATCTATATAATAAAACCGTAAGTCATGTGACTGTCATCAACAGTTCCCGGATGTCCGCTTCTTTTTTCATATGCCAGGCGGCCATTTTTATTCAAATTTATTTTTTCAAATAAAACTGCATGAAAGTTACATTTTTGGAAATATCGTTCAATTATTATCTATATAATAAAACCGTAAGTCATGTGACTGTCATCAACAGTTCCGGGATGTCCGCTTCTTTTTTCATATGCCAGGCGGCCATTTTTATTCAAATTTATTTTTTCAAATAAAACTGCATGAAAGTTACATTTTTGGAAATATCGTTCAAAATAAATTAATATTTGAGAGAGGACTTATATTCAATTACGTATATATTCTGCAATAACTTCAGTTAAAATTAGGTTCGCAATTCAAATTCTCTATCCATGAAAGTAAACAACAACAGAAAAAGAAAAACATTCATGCGTCGTGAACGTTTAAAATATTAAACCATGGATGTAATCTTTCGTAAATCAAGTTCTCCGCGAATGAATTTTTGGACCGCTACCTGGTGTCAAAAAAAAAAAAAAAAAAAAAAAAAAAAAAAAAAAAAAAAAAAAATCGCACCAGTGAGACAATCAAAGTTTACCATAATTATATGCTATACATTTCAAGTTCCTTCCGTATCTTTTCTTGCCGTAAGTTGAATGTAATACAACTTATGTAATACTATTTAATGAATCAAATTTCAAAACGATTTGTCAGTTAATTTGGTATTTTGGTATTTATGTGTTATGGAAAGAGAGCCAGGAAGAGAGATCACCGAAAATGATTATTAGTCATCAATCATATTTACCATTGTTAATGACCAATCGCGTTCAAAACAGTAATTTAATATAAATTTATAAAATACATAACATCATTAAGTACTTTTATGTTATTTGGGCGCAAATCCCACCAATAGCATTTTTAAAATGGAACAGCTTTCGCGGACGCATCGGGGTTGGCGCGATTTTTGTTTTGCGCCATTTTGGCGAAAAAAAACTATTTTCAGGTACTTGTAAGAGATTGCTAAAACAGCATGCTACTTTTACTTTATTATGAAATATTTTATTTTATATTAAAAAACACACAATTTTATTATAAAACATACGCAATGATCAATTTATTATTAAACACACAATATTTAATTTATTATAAAACAAACGGAATCTGCTCTATCCGGTTTCCATACCAAGCAAAGTCTAGCCGAAACTGCCGGGTTGTCCACGCATAAAATCGCCATTTTGGCGCCAAAATGATACGCCGGTGCGTCTGCGACAGCTGTACCCAAAATTACGTGTAATAATATGCAGCCCGATTATGGCAAATTATTCAAAACGTTTTAGATGAGAATAATGATAGATTTTCTAATCTTCAGAAATCGAATCTACAGCCAAAGTTAGAGAGAAACAAACAAAAAAAAATATTAGCAACAACATTGTACTTAAAAAGAACTTTCACAAAATAGACTTCATTGCATCAAATCGTATTAACTAAAATACGCCAATTGGCAATGGACCCAATTACGGAAAATTACTTAAGATGTTTAAGAATCTCCGCAATAGCGAATATATTGCAACTGATAAGGAAACGGTCATGAAGCAGGGATGTTTAATTGGGTTAAGCGGTTTTTGTCAAGAAAGATGAAATACATAACAACACAAAATATGCGAACTGCTACCATGATGGCAAAAGCTCTTGATTTGTCTATTAGAATCTTCCGGTTTGGCGAAGGATTAAAAAAAATTATGAATAAACGTAACGTGTTACAATGCTTAACATGCATTTAAGGGAGACCAAACTGGTCGCCAGTGGCGGCTAGTGTTTATATATTTTACAAAATCACCACGACTCTTTGTTATGAAGCGATATCAATGTCTCTTCATTTTTTTGTTGAAACCGACTCATATTATATAACATAATTATTATAATTCTTCAAAGAAAATTCAATACTAACCTCCAAAATTTCAAACATCTTCGGGTACAAAATGTGACTCCAGGTCGGTGAAGTGATCTTCCATTTTTTGTTGATTGATTTATTAAGAGACTTGTTCGTAAATAACTCTAAAACGAGTATACCTAAAGTATAAACGTCATATTTATATCCATCCACAATGGCTTTTTTTCCATTTTCGTCCTTGCTGCATTCTGGAGCCCTATAAAGATATGGCGACAAGTACCTAAAAAAGAAAAAAATTATTTGCTGCATTGGAATTTAAACACTTTTGAGTTTTCAGTTATAATTTATTTACGTTATAATCTGATCTAATTTATTCCATACTAGCAGCTGACCCATCCAGCATTGCCCAGGGTCCGTGTAAATTACCTTAAATATACATAAAATCAGTGTTGAATGAATTTACACTTTTAAATTAAAATCTTTCCAAACGAACCTAATGTTGTGGGTCCTGTACTCCTGTGCATGTATCAAAATATTTGACAATTGGCCGCTTTACGTTTAAGAAATGGTCTAGCGTTTAGTAAATATCAGCAGAACTCGCATGACAAAGATGCAACTGTGAGAAGTCGGCGCCCATGAAATCTGAACTAGAGGTTTGCATAGGTGGAAATTTCCAGTCCCGGACCTGGCCCGACAAATTGTTGGCCTAACCCAGCCCGGTATAAAAGATAAAAGTTTTGCTAAGGTCCAGTCCTTACCAGAACTTAATTGGGCGGCCCAGTTACATTTGTACAAAACATGCTGATTTTTCTGAAGGGACATTAATCTACAATTAAAATTGTTCAAAATGCACACGTGCATAGATTTTGTTTTCAGATGATGTTCCAAATGCATGGAATGCAGAATATCGAAAATTTTAATGACTACATATACAATAACATACATAAACACTGATTAAAAAAATTGAGTTACACAATACATTCAAATGAAAATTCTGTAAGAAAATCAATGTAGTTTAGAATAAACGAAAAAGTTGGTTCAAGAAAATCAATAAAGCTCTACAAAGAAAAAAAAATGTAGATTTAAAAAAAAAAATAGAACTCTGTAATTTATTAAATCAAATTAAATCTTTAAATATTACGCTAAAAAAATGTACACCATTATAAATTTACAAAAATAAATAAATAAAATGCCAGCCTAAAATGAGACCGGGAGAGGTGCGTGTGTGTGTGTGAGGGGGGGGGATATTTAAAGATCTATTCGCTTTAAGATATACGGATCCTTAAAATGGAATTAAATGTGAATGTAGCCGGACTATCTTTTAAAATCTATATATTTATAACGAAAAGCGCTTTCTGTCAAATTTTCCACACGAATATCGTGTCTTTGCGCATGCGCCAACGTTTTTTGAAGACTTCTCCCCTCAGACAGGAGAAACCTGATGGATTAGCCCTCACCTGTTTAGAGTAGGGGGATTGAAAATGGTTATTTGGAAACGGATGGAGTCACCATTACATTGAAAGTATAGACTAGGGATGAGATTTCTCCGCTTTTGTGCATACCAGTATAATTTTAGAGAAAACGTTGTTCTGTTATATGGCAGAATGTTCCGATTAAATAAAAAAAAAAAACATTTTCTGTCAGATTATACTGGTATGTAAAAAAGCGGAGAAATCTCACCCCTGGTATAGACTTTCTAATATTTTTTTTGCTCTGAGACTGAAAGCTAAATCTTTTTTTTTTAAGAACTCATGTTTCCACTACTATATACGTATTTTTTCGAAAAATTTGAAAGAGAGCTTGGATACAGTTATGCATTCATAATGGATTAAAATGCCAGAAAGTTCGGAAGATGAGAACAATTTTTTTATTCCTATGTTAATTGAGCTGTCGCGGAAACAAACAAACAAACAAAAAAGCGAGAAGAAAACATTTCTTTTACAACTAGATAACAATATTTTTTCACGAAATTTTTACACGGGCAGTAAAACCGTTTAATTTATCACTCATAAAGATTTCAAAAAGTTCGGACAAAAAGAAATTTTTATTTTAAAACAATGAAACGACTTTACATAAACAAGAAAATGAGCGCGTTTATCACTAAATATCAATATTTTTTCGCGAATTTTTCATTTTAAAATATAATTTCATACAAAATTTTAAAGAGAGCTTGGATACAGTTATATTCATAACCGGTTGAAATGGCAGAAAGTTTGAAAGATGAGAACTATTTTTTTATTGCTTATGTTAAAGGAGCCGACGGGAAACCAAACAAACAAACAAAAAGCGAGAAGAAAACATTTCTTTTACAACTAGATAACAATACTTTTTCACGAAATTTTTACACGGGCTGTAAAACCGTTTTATTTATAACCAATACAGATTTCAATGAGTTCGGACAAAAAGAACACGAAAATGAGCGCTTTTATCACTAAACATCAATATTTTTTTGGGAATTTTTCATTAAAAAATATAATTTTATACAAAATCGAATTAAAGATATAAAATAATAAAAACTCTATGTTTCTTTTCAAATTTATTATCACGAGCCCGGGCAACTCCGGGCGGGGGTCAGCTAGTGTTATTTTAAAAGATCTGTTTTTTAATCTTTTTAGATATCTATACTATTAAAATCCGTGCGCGTATCTATGTAACCTCAAAAACTCGGAAACCACAGGGCACAGGGATAAGAAACTTGGCACACGGGTTGCTGGTAAGGGGCCCATGAACGATTGGAGCAAAAAATTCGAAAACTTTAAATAGATTTTTGATAGGTTAAATATTAATTAAAATCCATCCACAAAGAGATCTCATCAAAAATACGCTTTTTTATCTTCGATTGGTTGGTTGTATAAAATCTTTGCAGAAGTCATTAAATAAATCAAGGTAGGGATCATTGCAATTGCGAGTCAAGTGTTTAAAATCGATGGATCAGAGATTATATGACATGTAGACAATCAATTTAATTATTAGCCGTTTCCAAATGCTAAAAACTGAACTTTAAAGGATTTTATTGACTTAGTGAATGGCAATTAGCTGGATTTAAGGTTTTTTTACATGACATATATTAGTATGATAGAGATTATTAATACAGAAAACTTTATTTAACAAATTATTTGTTAAATTTGTGGGGATGGGGAGGGGTGAGTGTAAACGACTTTTATTAAATATCACATTTATTTTACTTGAACGCGCGCCACCTGGCGGCGGATTTTTCATTAATTGATCCTCCTTATTAATAAATAAAACTCTACTGCTCTGATTCCAACAGAACTAATTACATTTAACAAATTTAACTTTTTTAGCTTCACCCGTAACGTTTAATTGTTGTTTTATATGGATACTACTGCTATTTAGAATAACAGTTTTTGTAAAAATTATGTTTATGTTCCTAATAAAAGTACAGAGCCCGTATTCAGTTGATGCATACCAACAGTCAAAGTTAGTGATTTGTTGTTGAGAATTTGAACGCGCGTCTCCTCGCGAACCCTACCTCAAGGGTTTTTTTCTCTAACTGAGCTTTATTTTCAGAACTCAGATAATTATGTTCCGAACTTCTCCAAACCAGTTCCATTTTGCTAAATTATCATAAAAATCAGCTTCAGGGTGTATTTATAGAAAACAGTTACCAGTATTTCCGAATAATAGTCTAAGCCAAATTTCAAATTAACTTCCTAGCTTAACCAAATGAATCAATCTTTAAAGATGCATATAGTTTTATTTCCAATGCAGCAGGCGAACAGACATTATCCTTACGTCGTACAGAGATCATGAACAAAAACAGAAATATAAGTAAGAAGATAACACCAAAACACAGGAACAAAGTAAAGGGTAATTAACATGAGAACCACATAAAATCAAGAAGTTAAAATGTGTAAAGAGTCTCTGGCCTCCCAATAACGGGAGTAAATGCAGTTCTTCGTGAAAGATGCATATAGTGGTTCTCCTAATTTATCATTTACTGAAAGGCACTTGAACATCCGTTCCCGCTCCGGCCCCTCCCTCAAGGTTTTTTTTGTCTAACTGTACCCTGTATCGATATCTTAGTAACTAATTTTCCGATTTCAGCGAAACTGATTCCGAACATCATATTTAACTTAATAATCAACGTCTATATTATTAAATTAAATTTATGAGTAGCAGATACCCCTATTTCCGAATAACAGTCTAAGACAAATTTCTAATAAAGTTCCGAGCTTAACCAAACGAGCGAATTTTTAAAGATGCATAGTGGTCCTGCTAATTAGTTATTTACTGAAGTGAACTTGAACATCCGCTCCTCCTTGGCATATCCTTCAAGGTTTTTTCTCTAACTATGCCCCGTTTCTATAACTCAGCAACTATCTTTCCAATTTCAACGCAAGTGATTCCAAACATTATAATTAACTTAATAGTCGCCCTCTATAACATTAAAGTAAATTTATGAGTAGCAATTACCACTATTTCCGAATAATAGTTTAATCCAAATGCGTAATTAAGTTCCTAGCTTAACCAAACGAACGAATTTTCTAAGATGCATAGTGGTCCTCTTAATTAGTCATTTTCTGAAGGTCACTTGAACATCCTCTCCTCCCCGACCACCTCTTCGAAGGTTTTTTTCTCTAACTATGCCCCGTTTCCATAACTCAGCAACTATCTCTCCGATTTCAACGCAACTGATTACAAACATTATAATTAACTTAATGGTCAGCCTCTATAACATTAAAGTAAATTTATGAGTAGTAGTTACACTCTCAAAAATAAAACACTCAATTTTGACGATTCTGCAATCCTCAGGCCTCATTTCCTTATTTTTGACAATCATTTCGTCACTGAGTCACGTGGTTTTTGACGAAACGCGAATCCTCAAATATCTTGACGAAACTGTTTCCACGCTGTCAAAAATAAAACTCTCACTTTTGACGATTCCGCAATTCTTAAGCTATATTTCGTCATTTTTGACAATCATTTCGTCTCAAAATTAAATGATTTTTAATGCAATGGAAAATCTCAAATATTTTACAAAAATGTTTCCGCATTCCCGGCCAGATTATTTTTGTTACAAAATCGTTCAAAAAAAAAAAAAAAATTACACGAAAGTATTAAATTTAAGATATAATTAATGAAAACAGAAACAAAAATATTTCATCCTTGGGGGCCGCTAAAACACGAATGTACCAAATTTCTACTTTATTTTTTATATCTGATAATTTGCGTCTATCCTTTTTGTAATGAATTTAAGCATTCCTATTGCCGATTCAAAGATAAATTTTTCTGAAGTTACAGAATTTCGTTAAAAACGCTTAGAAAAATCATCTAAAGTTACAAAATTTCGTTAAAAACGGTTAAAATAGTAAAATGCGAACATCATTTGGTCCATTTTCGACCGAAAGCTGTACATTTTCCCAATGGTAAAAAAAAAAAAAAAAAAATAATAATAATAACAATAATAATAAATAATAATAATAATAATAATAAATAAAAAATCACAATATTAGGTGTTTTTTTTAGTTAAGAAATATATTCATATAACAATCAAATTTAAAATACGTATAACTGACCTTTCCCCTCTATAAACAGTAATCTTATCCGCTGAAATTGATGAACTCGCCTCCAAAATATGCACTTCAAAATTAATTATTTCTGATCAACAAATTAACTAGAGCATATTCATTGAACAAAGGAAATTTCTCTAATAAATTATATTAATCAAGCCATTTTCTAATTATTTATTAACCATAATAATAATCTAGCCTTATTAATTAAAACATGCAGAAGTTATAACAACACCGATAAAAATACAATCTGCTTTCTAAAAATATAAACACACATCAACATCTCGTAAATACTTTTAAAATCAAGCAATTTCGAAGTCCCGCTAGCTGAGAGGTAAGACGCTGGTCTGTCAAGCTAAAAGTCGCGCGTTCGACCCTCACCGAAGGACGGTGTTATTTTGCCCGAAGTCAATTAAAAAAGCTTCTAAAAGCTCCGACAGATGGAGCCACCAAACATTTTTTTTTGGAACTTTCAAAGAATCAATTTGACGAAACCACTTTCTTCGTAATTTTGAGGATGCAAATTTACTCGATTTGACGAAACGTTTACTCGGAGCATATTTCAAGAAAGCGTTTCGTCAAAAACTTGGAAAATTTCTTGAAATTTGAGTATTCATTTTTGAGAGTGCACCACTATTTCCTAATAATAGTTTAAGCCAAATTTGTAATTAAGTGCCTAGCTTAACCAAACGCACGAATTTTGATAGATGCATAGTGGTCCTCCTAATTAGTCATTTTCTGAAGGACACTTGAACATCTCTTTCCCCCGGCACCCTCTCAAGGTTATTTTCTCTAACTGTGCTTATTTCATTAACTCGGCTAATAATGTTCTCATCTTCTCCAAACCAGTTCACTTTTGTAGCACGTCTACTATACGGTGTCGTAGGCAGCGGAAACCTGTGTCAGAATTTCGTTCGGAAAGAGGTTTGTTTAGAACAGAATGCTCCCCTGGCGGTGGAAGGTGGAAATAAAAGATTTTACTGAGCGGTGCCGAAGCCATCGGAGACCCGGGCCAGAGTTTCGTTTTTTAAGAGATTTACGTTTATTACACAGGCCCGGGCAACGCCGTGCGGATCAGCTAGAACAATCTACCCTATTAAAATCCATGCGCGTATCTATCTATGTAACTTCAAAAACTCGGAAACCACAGTACTCAATTTGGCGCGCGAGTTGCTGGTACGATGAACGATTGGGGCAAAAAAAATCGAAAATTTTGAATAGATTTTTTTTTTAAATTTTCTGTTTCTGACGAATTTTTGCCATTTTTATGTTCAACCCGTAATCGCGCGTGTTCTAATCAGTTCTAAATGTTTACTGGATTGTGAGACATGCATATTATGGACACCACGCTGCAATTCTAAGAAACTGTAGCGGGTATTACAATAATTCTTTTACCTCGCATGGAAATAATTATAGATTATTTAATTGCGCTTAGCTATTACCTTTTTTAAAAAATAAAGAAAAACATTTTACACAAACATAAACAAAACTGTTTATTATATGTATTCCCTTATCGTCTGCTGCCATAGCAACATGATAAATTAGGTTTCATAAAAAAAAAAAAGCACAGTAGTAAAACAATATTTTTCTAAATCGTATATTTATTGAACAACTCAACACTTTAACAGGAGAATTAAATTCATTTTATTCACATATTAGAATTTCATGAACTCCCGTGCGTAGAACGGGTTAAACAGCTAGTTTTTTCATAACATTTAAAACATTTAAGGAGAAGCACCACTTTGGCGCCCTGAAGTTTACAGCTTTTCCGGACATTTAAAAAAAAAGAAATTCGAAGTACATATAAAAATCCATTTACAATAACTTATTATGCATACATTAAAGTAGTGTATTTTTTATTTAGTTGATGTATTACAAAATGACGGTTTGGCTGTTGATAGATGGAAACGCTTTTAAAAAAGAGGGTCAATTAGAATAGTAGGATAACTCATCATAGACTTGAGCTAGAGCAATGAAACAAATAAACAAAAAGTTTTTTTAATCCAAAAGCTGCTGAAATACATAGAAATTTGAAAAAATATGTACAGTTTTAGTAAAATGGCATCAATATAAACTTTTTTTTTTTTTAAACCAAAACGAAGATGCAAAAATCTAGAAAGGTTTCCAGGCGAAACAAGCAGCAATCGTGATTTTCAAAATTTAGAGCCAGAAGAAATATTCCTTGAAAATTATTTAATAATATCTTAAACAGTGTAGTTAGGTGGAATAACAACGTTGTGAAGCATGTCAATTCAAACTTCGATACTATATGGACACTTATGAGAAAATATAACGAAGTGTTGTTAAAACACAGATAGAAAAATTGCATGAGAAGAATCAAGAAGATATCGAAGAAGACATGCGTAATGATATTTTGCCTCTTAAAGCTATACTTGGAAAATGCAGGGAAAAATAATATTTTTCTATGTGTTTTTTAAAGCAAATAGGGAATATAAAACTTGATTCGCTATCAGAAGCTTTAAGTATTGCCCTACTTTTATTTTGTACTTTGCCTGTAGCAGCGGCAACAAGCTGAGGGATCATTTACTATAGTGCGTCTCAAAAGTATATGGACAGGCGATTTTTTGAAATAACAGTTCAAAAAATGAAGCAATAATCACGATAAAAAATAATATGCATATACTATCATAACATAAATTTATTACAACAAAGAAATGAAGTATCAGTTTTACAGATTTTTTGTAAAAAAATAAAAATGAAAATAGGCTGTTCCAAAAATATCAATATTTTTCAAATATTTTGCATTTAAATTCAAATTTTGTATCCATTTTTTTTTAAAATTATCTTGGAAACCCTTTCAGGCATCCTTCCAACTAGTGTTTGGAGTATGTGCGGCTGTAAAGAGAACCAACTCTGCTCTACTTGTTGCTGCAATTCTTGAAAAGTAGAAAACTGCCGACCATGGGCATACACATCTCGTGCAAGTACTCCCCAAAGGTTTTCAATTGGATTCAGGTCTGAGCTGATGCCTGGTCAGTCTATAACGGTCACTTGATTCTGTTTAAATCAAGCTGTTGTTGAGTGGGAGGTGTGAATCGACGCAATGTCCTGTTGGAATTTCCAGTGTTTGCCCCCTAAAATGTTTCCTATTGAAAGTAGATTGCTTTTAAGGACATTTTGATAATCCTCAGAGCACTGTCGACCAATAAGAAAAGCAGCCCCACACCATTAGTGAACCCCCTCCTTTTTGTCGACTAAAGAACTCGAGAGGTTCTTTTCGTAAGTCATGCCAATAGTATGCCCAGCCATCAGGCCATCCAAATTTAATTTTTTTCGTCACTGAAGAAAACACTTAACCATTCATCCGTCCAATGCATGTGTTTTTTAGCCCAAAGAACTCGAGCTTTTCTATGGTGAACTTTCTGCATAGGTGTCCGACACATTCTGCGATATTTATGATTTTCGCTTACCTGTATACGACGGTGAACAGTAGATCTGGCAATAGGAACACCAAAGTCCTCGCATTTTCACGAACAGACTTCTTTTGGGTTGAAACTGCTCGCAAAATTTCTCTATCTTGTCTTAAAGATATTTATCTTGATCGACCTGAATGCTTTTTTTGCAATCGTATTGCCACTTTTTGATAAAATTGCATAAATTCCAGATCTGCTACGCTTCATTTGTTTTGCAATATCAGAAACTTTAAAATTTTGAGCCTTTAAACGCCAAATTTTAGCAATATCAGCAGCAGAGAATTAAACGTTGTGAGGCATTTTCCAACTATTTGACAACTGAAGAAAGAGCAGTGATTTTATATTTTGAAGCGGTTACGTCACAAGTATAGAACGCAGAAAATGCAAATTTTTCTGATATTGTGGTAATAAAAGCAATTCGTTTCATTGTCCATATATTTTTGAGACAGCTTATTTTGAATTTTATTTTTTTACAAACAATCTGTGATATAAACATAACATTTCTGTATCGTAATAAATTTTTGTTATGATTCCATATGCTAATAATTTTTTTCGTGATTATTGCTTTATTTTCTTAGCTGTTATTTTGAAAAATCGCCTGACCATATAATTTTGAGCCGCACCTTATTATGTCAAGAATTAAAAACGTTTCACGCTCAACCATGACTGAAGACCACTTGATAGACTTAGTTATTTTAAGGTATGTGCCTACCACCAAATAGCTGTTTTTTTTAAATTAAAGTTCAAACATTGAGGATTTCAAAACGGCTTTACTTTGGTTAAGTGATAATTAGAAGCAAAATTCTAGCCCAAATTATAAACCAGAACTGAATTTTATGACACAGGAACTAAACTAAGAAAATGGCGTAAAATCTCATTTATTAAAATATTTTTTAGATATTGATATAAAATTTTGTCGCAAGGCTCTATTCATCTATTGGTATGTTATGAAGCAAAGTATACCTTGTAAAGTATCTTTTTATTAATGTAAGAGCTATGTTTATTGAAAAAATAACTTACTTATGAGGCCTTTTAAATTTATAGCAGTGTGACTTATTTTCTTAAATGTATTAATTATTAATATTATATATTATAATATTAATGTAATATAATTAATATAATATATTATATAATATTATGTGTATAAGTAATGTATTGATTATTTTACAAAGCATTTTCTAGAAGGTTTACCATGATTTCCAAAGGGGTAAAATAACTTCCAAAGTTATGCCGTCGATTTCGTTGAATCATCACTTACACTGTTCCTCCTATTAATAAATTAATAGTCTAGATACCCCACTTTTTGTATTTAAAGCCAGTTTACAAAATTAGCGATATCACACTCAGGGCAGTATTTAGAACACTATCTATGTGTTTTTCTAACATTATTTCAGAAAAGTAGTCTTCGCTTTGTTCAATCGCAGAATTCTGCAATTAAATTAGATAAAGATTATTTTTCTGAATTAAAACTAACAAAATGCATTTATTGTACGTGTTCTAAATACGGCCTAACTCATATTACTGTGACATATGCTAATATGCATTGACGAATAATGTACTGACCATTATGGTCACACCAGCCGACGGTGATTCGTTATAGTCGACTGTTAAAGTACTTCGATTTTAAAATTCGTTCGTCATCATCGACGATGACTTGGACAGACAAAATTACATTTTCTTTATCATTTTTTTTTCGGCAGATGAATCGGCGTAAAGAATGTGTTACTAACCTGTCTGTCGCGCCTTCCGTGCGAGTAAGGGAACCAAAATCTGATATCAGCGCTACGCCGTCTTCGCTGATTAAAATATTTGACAGTTTTAAGTCCAAATGCACCAGCTTCTTTTTGTGTAAATATTCCAGTCCATAAGAAATTCCTTTGACCCACGAGGTTGCTCTTTTCATGCCTTTGATATCCTTAGAGAGATCCGATGATTTTACCACAGAACTTAACGATGTTGGATGTCGAGCTGTGAAAAATACGTAGCTGAAAGTTGATGGTATGTGTTCAACGTGAATTAATTGCAGCAGATTTTCATGGGAGAGGATTGGCCACAGCTCTATCTCGCTATCTGATGCGAGTTCTTCAATTATAATTTTTGCAGCAATTTTTGGGCATCCAGGAGGTTTAAATTCTACAACTTGCCCATAGCTGCCTTTTCCAAGTTCATTTACAAATTCAAATTCATGATTAGAGATCAAATATCGGACAGTTGAAGCTACTGTCAGTAGCATGTAATCTTTAATGGCGATAACGCCTTCATCAAATTTTTTGCGAAGGGTTTCCATACTAAGGATTTCCATCGCTAAATTAATTATCACTTTTTGATATCAAATAGACGCAAAAGCTGAAAAATTAACAACTTTGTGAAAATTTGACAAAATAGCCTTGAAAATTCGTTCTAGACAAATGATCAAAGTGGTTTATAACAATGAATGATTTGCAAAGTACAATGATTTTTTAACAATCAAGACAATTCTCGAAATTGCGAATTTGTTTCTATTGTTGTTATGCAATGTTGAAGCTGTTTAAGTCTTTGAAAGCTTTGTTGCACAGCAGGATACTATTGTTTACTGTTGGCATTGTTGTGTTTTTTGAGAATGTGATCAAAATGCAAAAAAAATTGCTTACGTCATTTACACTAAAGTATATGTGTACTGAACGCTGAAATATGTTTTTATTATATAAATGCATAATGGAAGCATTTGAAAAAATTTTAGTAAACTGAACTAGCTTTGAAATAAAATATAAGTATTTTTTTTAAAAGACAAGCTTTTATTATAATGCACAAAAAGGAGAAAAAGACAATTGATTGAAATAAATATCTTTTTTAAAAGATATAAATTAAATTGCGAGTTACTTTTTTATCAGTTTGTTTTAAAAAAATGAATATACAATTTTAAATCTAGCTTCATATCCAGAAAAAATCGATCAACGTCCCCCTTCTAATCAAACCCACACCCATTCATACACAGGACGGAACTAAAAAAAGGCGCATTTATCAGTTCAACCGAAGAACATCAGCATATTTCTCAAACAATCCATGACATATGGTCCTCACATACGCGATGACATTTACGTAGCATTATTGGATAAATATTTTTTGACCCCTTAGGGATGGCGGAGCAATATCACTAAACATCAATATTTTTTCGCGAATTTTTCTTTTTAAAATATAATTTCATACAAAATCGGATTAAATATATAAAATAATAAAAACTTTGTTTCTTTTAAAACTTATTATCACAGGCCCGGGTAACACCGGTCGGGAGGTCAGCTAGTATTATTTTAAAAGAATTATATTTTAATCATTTTAGATATTTTTTCATAACACTTAAAACATTTAAGGAGTAGCACCACTTTGGCGCCCTGAAATTTATAGCTTTTCCGGACATTTTTAAAAAAGAAATTCAAAGTACATATAAAAATCCATTTACAATAACTTATTATGCATACATTAAAGTAGTGTATTTTTTATTTAGTTGATGTATTATAAAATGATGGTTTAGCTGTTGATAGATGGAAACGCTTTTAAAAAAGAGGGTCAATTGGTACAGTACGATAACTCATCATAGCTAGAGCAATGAAACAAATAAACAAAAAAGATTTTTTACTCTAAAAAATGCTGAAATGCATAGAAATTTGAAAAAAATATATTGAAACAAATAAACAAAAAAGTTTTGTTAGCCCAAACGCTGCTGAGATGCATAGAAATAAAAAAAATATATATATACTTTTAGTGAAATGGCATCAATATAAACTCAATTTTTTTTTAAAACCAAAACGAAGATTCCACAATCTTAAAAGGTTTCCAGGTGAAACAAGCAGCAATCATGATTTTCAAAATTTAGAGCCAGAAGAAATATTCCGTTGAATATTACTTAACAATATCTTAAACAGTGTAATAGGTGGAATAACAACGTTGTGTAGTACATCAACTCAAACTTCGATACTTTATGGACATTTAGCAAATATATAACGAAGTGGTAAAACACAGATAGAAAAATCGCAGGAGAAGTATAAAGAAGACATTGAAGAAGACATGCGTAATGAAATTTTGCCTCTTAAAGCTATACACTGGGAAAATGCAGGGAAAAATAATATTTTCCCATGTGTTTGTTGAACCAAATAAGGAATATAAAACTCGATTCGCTGTCCCAAGCTTTAGGTATTGTCCTACGTTTATTTTGTACTTTGCCTGTAAAAGTGGCAACAAGCTGAGAGGTCATTTACTATTATGTCAAGAATTAAAAAAGGTTTCACGCTCAAACATGACTGAAGACCACTTGACAGGCTTAGTTATTTTAAGGTATGTGCCTACTCCTAAATAGCTGTTTTTGTGATTTGTTTTAGATTCTTTTTAAAAAAATTAAAGTTCAAACATTCAGGATTCCAAAAAGGCTTTACTTTTGTTAAGTCATAATTAGAAGCAAAATTCTAACCCAAATTATAAACCGGAACTGAACTTTCTGACACAGGAACTGACCTAAGAAAAGAGCACAGAATCTCATTTATTAAAATATTTTTTAGAGATTAATATAAAATTTTGTGGCAAGTTTTGTTCATCTATTGGTATGTTATGAAGAAAAGTATACCTTGTAAAGTATCTTTTTATTAATGTAAGAGAATGAGATTTTTATTGAAAAAAAAACTTACGTATGAGGCCTTTTAAATTTATAGCAACGTGACTTATTTTCTGAAATATATTAATTATCCATTATTATATATTATAATATTAATGTAATATAATTAATACAATATATTATATATATTATATAATAATATATATACACATAATTAATGTATTAATGTTTTTGGAAAACATTTTCTAGGTTTTCTATGAATTCCAAAAGGTTAAAATAACAAACACAAAACAAAAACACAACAAATGTTAGAATCAACGGAAAGTTAGTTTAGAACCACTACCGGACTCTGAAGGACATGGAAAACTCCTTCAAGAACGCTAAAGAAGCGGTCCCGGTCGGATTTAGTAGATAAAAAGTTATGTTAAAGACTCCTCCTCATCCAACCATCGGGCACAGAAAGCTCCGATTACGCATAGGCGCGCTGGACTGGTTTTCGACCCGAGTATTGAGTTTTGGCTTGATCGACGCCGCGTAAGTCGACTAGCCACCGGCCTGGTTCCTAATAGTCAATCTCAGAAAGCGGGCGATCCCTCCACCAAGATTGGTTTCGTCCACAACGACCTGAGGGTTCGCCTTCGGACTTAAGCCCTACTTGTTTTTGGGCACATTCTGCGCTGCTCAACCATTGAGGTCGGCACACAACTGCTCCAGCTGCAGAAGATGACATGGTGGTTGCGGACCATGCGTGTACGCCCACATGTCGGTAACTACACTCTACCGCTGGCACGGTGCAGATGGCTGCTGCACGCCGCATCTCCCACCGACCAGCGTCACACAAGAGTCACCACGCATCATGTTCTACAGAGCTCGATCTCGCCGCCGTCAAATCCTCGGATAAAGTTTTGGAGACGGTCCGGCCATCATTCGCTAGCCGTTGCCCAGCATCGCCTACCTCGACGCGAGGTGAGGGCCTCACTCGAGCAACTGGGATCGGCCTACGGGACGTCCTTCAACCACCTACGGAGGAGGACCCAAGTCCTCGCGCCGCGGAGAACCCGCTCTTACGAGGGGCGGGGGACCGAGACCCGCAGGCCTGTTACAACGGGTCTTTGAGGTGTCCCCGACTTTTTCGGATGTCCTTGTTGCACCTGCGCACCACGGTAAGGTGGTGGTCCGTCCGCCTCCTGTTCCCGTCGTGTCGAAGAACATCTCACGAAGTTGGGAGTCCGGTCAAGGGGCCGAGTCGGAACAACCCAACGCAGAGTCTCGCAATGCTAGGCTCCCGGTCACCTTCTCCATTTAAGGGGTTAAGGGGAAGGAAGATAACGTAAGCAAAAAATTTAGAAAACGCATAACAATTCAAAACGTACTTTCAGGAACAACCATCCATAGACGGCAATGTATCCAGTTCATTGCGTAGCCCTGTATATTCATTTATTTCTGTTCTATTTATATTATCAGTGTACTAAATATAGTTCAGCGTTCAGATAGCAATGTATAACTCAATTAAAAAATACCCTTAAACAGTTCACGCTCATACATAGTAATGCTTACGATTTTTTTTGTGTAGCCCTGTATATAATCTACTGAATTTATATACACCACGTAGTACGCAAAGAAATGGTTAAATTTAAAAACGCATACCAAAACTGACAGTGCAATTCCATCCTTTATCGCTCTGTTCTGCAACCGAAATTTTTTATGTGTCACTGTAAATGAGGGATAACTATTATGCACGTCATATCCCACAGTAAGAATCTTCTAATGCACCTCAATAATGTATATAAATTTCATCATGTTTGGAACACTTTAACAATATTAAAATATGTTGCAAACAATTTTTCACCGTAGGCCATTATGTAACAAATTTTTTTGTGTGTGACCCTGTAAATGAATAATACATGCTTTGCACTCCATATTGTACAGAAAGTATACGCAATTTAGAAATGCATATCAATTTCATTATGCTTGAAATTGTATAACATCATTAAAATATACCTCATAGACCCTAATATAACGTGAATTTTTTTAGTGTACCTGTAAACGAACTATAAATGCTACACATTCCCTTTTCAGTAGAGAGCATGTCATAGCAAATCTCAGTAGTAACTTATATCAAGTACATGACATCCCGTGTATATTTAAGAGAGTTAGAGTACGGATAGATGACAGACAGACAAACTGAAGTCATAAACCATTTTCAATTATGTTGGAAAGTGTTAACAATTATTTGATTTGCTTATGCTACTAAAGCATGAAAATATCCTGCCTGGTTAAGTTATTTTAAACCTTGACAAACATTGACCTTTTGATGGCAGAGTTGGGACACCATATATCCCAGCGACTATTTTTCGTATTGTCTGTCATACACTTATATTAGAATATTTTCAAACGATAGTTACCACAAAGAAATTTTTTTAGTAAATTGTGGTACGATTGAATAATCGCCAATCTTGGCCCGTAATCAAAAGATTAATGAAAATTATTCGATTTTAGTTTGTTTTAACATATTTCAACATACTATTTTATTTGCCTACCCACCTATCATTATTAAGGGGTCATAGGACTTTTAAAACATTCAAAAATTTGATTTAAAAAAATATATATTAAGGGATAATTGTTTCTGAACATTATAAAACATACCGCATTAAAAAATCTCTCTAATTACTCGAGTTATAGCCTAAAACGTATGAAGTTTGAAATGTAAACAAGTTTAAAAGTAAAATTTTGAAGACAGTTTTCTCAGAATGAGGTGTTTGTGCTTAACGCGTAGGATATCTAAAAATCTTTATAATATACAGGATGATTACAAATGAATATCCCAATTTTGAAGAGCTATTAAAAGAAAACGAAAAAGAACAACCTTGTTGTTCATCATAAATCAAAACTAACAGTTAAAAGTTTAAATTCAACACAGTTATAAGTGTTCAATGTGAGTCCCTCTAGAAACACGAACGATATCGAGGCGGTACTATAACTCATCACTGACTTCACTCCATGTGATTTTTTTGGTGGGACCTCATCGAAGATCAGGTGTTTGTTCCACCGCTACCAACCGACGTTGACGAACTTAGGACACGCATATCTGCAGCCATTCAAAGAGTCACATCAGACATGCTGAAAAAAAAAGTGTGATGAATTATCGTAACGCCTCGACATCGTTCGTGCTCCTGGAGAGGCTCACATTTAACACTTATAACTGAACTGTGTTGAATTTAAACTTTCAACTCTTATATTTGATTTCCGATGAACAAGTATGATAAAGATCATATACATATAATTTTCATTATTATTCTAAATTTATATGTTTCCTTATATGTCTACTACTTAAAAAGGGGTACAAGTGCTGAATGATTTTCAATATTGATTAATTATAAATTTAAAAAAGTTTACTCCCCATTTTTTACACAGTTATTGGAATAAGAGTTCAAAAACCACTATGAAATAAGCAACAGTTTCATATTTTAATTCAGTCAATTACTATTGATTTTCAACTTTGAACTCAAGTTACTCCAAATCTAAATTTTGTTACTCGTATCCCTTGGCTTCTGGGGTCCTCATAAATCAGTAATTTACTTTATATTTAAAACTTTTGTAAAGTTTTCCTGGTTACTAATTGAATGTTCTATGTTCCAGGTACTTTTCTCAAGCATGAGATTTCCCCGACCTTTTTGCATACCAGTATAATCTTAGACAAAATGTTTTTTTATTTAATCGGAACGTTCTGCGATTTAACAGAACAACATTTTCACTAAGATTATACTGGTGAGCAAAATACGAAGAAATCTCATCCCTGTTTGTCTTGTAGGATCTTTATTTTATTTTTCTAATTTTATGTATAAGCCCCAATCGCATTTTCTTTTAAAACTTATATATGATCCCTTATGTTTCCTAAAGATTAATTTATTTTTGCTTGAACCCTTTCTATTTGAAAGATTAAAAGTAATTTCATTTCATCAAATATATTAAAGTTCCTTTTCTTTCACTTAATGTATGGTCTTTATTTAACCTCAAAAACATAATTTCCTTTCTAGCATATAAATGCAGCTGCAATTATTCAATAAGTACGTTAGATATTTTTCATTTATCCTTTTTAACTTTATTCTCTGTCTGGAAAATTTAATGATAAATATAAAATAGTTTTTACTTCTGCGCATTTTCCCAAGCAAAACATTAACTTCTTTGTTTAATGTAAATGCAGTCTTTAATTAATTCCCAATGGTCAAAATTCTATAAGCTCATTAAATGATTAATGTCCAGAAAATCACATCTGCCCTCATTCTCATAACAATTATTAGGTTGCCTTTCAAAATTACAAAAAAATAGCAGTAAATCGCCTTGTATTGCAATCCTTCCATTTCTCTTCCCCCTCTAAATTAATATGCCAGAAGCCTAACTGCTATAAATTCGTTCTGGTGAAATTATCCGATACACATGTATATTGGCGCTGTAATTAAAGTGTTGGCGCACAAATGTACTGCAAAATTAAATCAGATTTTATCTAATTTTTGTACGGAGAAGATGGTAATTTTGATGGTGTGAGGCTGTACTGGTTCTGAATACCGGGGGGGGGGGGGACCTCAATTTTCAACTCTCATTTTTCTTCAAATAAAAAGCTTTCCATGGATATCGTTTGCTTATTTTCTGTTTACTTGATAAGCATCTTTACACGGTAGGAGGACGATGGGTTTTGCTGTTAAACAACGCTGTGTTATCTTACAATTTTATGTTCAAAATGGCCATACAGCACATGGACTTGAAACCTTATCATAAACAAGATCGTATTTTTTTTTCCTTTTAATAGCCCAGTAAAGTTGGGATATTCATTTGTAATCACCCTGTATTTTCATGAAATTTTCAGAAGATATATTTTATGTTAGTCTGCATAAAATGATCCCAAATTTTCATATTTATTGTTTAAAAAAATATTGTTTTTGGTGGTTATATTGTTGCAAATTTCAAAATTTTGTAAAAATACAACTTTGTCTTAAAAATATAAAAATGCCTTAATTACAAAGTTATTTAGGTTCAGTGTAATTATTACAATCTGAAGTATAATTAAGCACCAAAATGTTTGTTCTAGATGCAAAATTTCTTTTGTAATCCTTAGTATAACCTCTCTTTCCAATTTTCTGCTTGACAAATGTCAGACAGTTACAAGCCCCCTATAAATATTAAATCTGCATATTGTATGTTTTTTAAATATGTGAAATAAAAGATCATACTTTCCTGCCTTCAAATATTATGTTTTTAAATCGGATACATTTTAAGATATTAAATGTTCAAAATGATCATTTTTTTTCATTTTTTCCAATTTAAAAGTCCTATGACCCTTAAGTCATTTTTAATACTTTCACATGGAAAAAATATTATTAGATTTTTTCTTGTCTCCATGTGTGCTCTTATTTATTTAAAAAAAAATATTTTTTATAATTTGGCGGTTGCCATCTTTACCTAACTTTTTGACGTTTGTATTGACGTCAATAACGTAATATTCATAGGTAAGTTTAAACGAATCAATCAATATGCTACGCCATTTTGAATCATGTGGGAATTCAAAAAGTAACAATATTAAAAGAGTACCCGACGCACCCTCCGTCTGAATTTATGAGAAACTGGAAAAAGTCGGGATATTTCTAGGTCGGAAGAAAAAAGAAAAAAAAAGCCGATAGATGGTGCGAAAAATTTAATTCGATAGTCTCTGGAAAAACTACTTGAACATTTCAAAACAAGTTACAATGTTTTAGAGTTTTATAAGTATCGTTCATGTTTTCATGAAGAGATTATGTTTCAAGATTTCTGTAATCGATAAAAATTCTGAGAAATGTTTTTTTGTGTATTATTAGAGTGTGTCATGTGTTTGGGCACTTTTTTTGAAGCCTGAGCCCGATGATTTGAAATCCGAGCCCGAAAAGTTTTGTGTCATCAGAGACCGAATCCGATACCGAAAGTACGGAGTAGAAAATTGTTAATAATATAATTATTTTTCTTTTCAAAATTAATTTTCTTATTTAAAAATCACTTCTTACATAGAAATAAATATTAACCTTAAATACACCCCCCCCCCAGGACAACGTTTCATGATTTTCATGTCCGTGAAAATCTGTTAAGAACAGCAAATTTGTTACTTATACCAAACATTGGCAGAAATCTACAAAAGTTGCAACTCTTATTGTTTTAATATATCAATGTACAACTATGGCATTAAGACATGTGTTCTGTTTTCAGTAATTCTTCAAACAGAAAACGAGGATAGATAAGGGGTATCCCACATTTTCTTTATGTTACTAAGACTCCCTTTGCCAAGGCTTCAGAATCAGATAGAAAATTTCTCCTTATCAAGAACAGTTCCATTTCCTTTTAAACTTATTTTTAAAGAATTGTAAAACACCTTAGGAAAATTAGACACTATTCTTGTTTCTCAAACAGCAAACTTCCCCCCCCCCCCTCTTTTCAATTTGTTAATAAATAAATTTTTCACTTTGAATCCGATCCCGTTTCGGGACCACGTGCTCGATCTGAAGAGATAAAAAAAGGAGAATCCATCCCCCACAATCAATTTTGATGCTAAAAATTAACAAAAATAATTATTCAAAAATTATTAATTTTTTAGCATCAAAATTGATTCTGGGGAATGGTTTCTCCATTTTATTTTTCAACTGGTCAAAATTCACAACTGATGGCCTGTCACTTCTGGGTTTCATTTCAAGGCTAAGGTTACTTGGAGGTTACTGAGGATCAACTTTTTTAAAACGTTTGTATTTGTTTTGAACTGTTGGAAATACCATAGAGTATAATCTCTTCAGTTGATCATCAATAATGAAAGAAAAATAACCTTGAACTCTTAATGAGTGTCTGAATGAGAAGAGCGTCGATTTCAACCGAAAATGAAACACGCAAGACTGCCAAATTGTCGACTTTTTGAAAACCGATATTTTCTTACAAAAATGTTACTTTTGGATATATATATATATATATATACATATATATATATATATATATATATATATATATATATATATATATTTTTTTTTTTTTTTGCAAATTTTACATAAACCACCTCCGGAGGTAAATTTTTGCGGAAATGTTATAGAAACCTACAATAAAATTTTCTGTTAAAAATAATGGTATTTAATTGGCGGACCATCTGGGAGCCTTGAACACGTGAAATCTAAACGTTTTTCTATCGCGTAACAGAAGTGTCGTAAAAACTGTATGATTTCCAATGAAGCTGGAAAAGATGATGTAAGTTTTCTCCAATCAAAGACTTTATAGATTGTAAAGAATTGAGTCTCTTCACCCAGGTGTTAGTGTGTGTCATCCTAGACTTTCCCGTGGGAACGCTTGGAAAGAACTGTTTCTTGCATACCTTCTCACGTTTGTGTAGCTTTGAAGTGAAGTAAAACACCGAACGTCTTTTGTGCTGCGAGCGAGGTTCTCGGACATTGATGTATCGAAAAAGATCACCCCAGCAGAAGCTTAGTGCTTTGATCTATGCCGGAGTCGTGAGAGAAATAGCACCTGTCGGGGAGACGAACTCTCCACACGATTTTATGTCTGCACACGATTCTGTGTCCTTCTGTGTTATGGAATATCCAATAACCGACTTTTTATAAATGGGAATGTCGTATCCCAGAGTTGCTCAGAGGCTGAGTGGTTTCAATATGCTCCGCCTCGACTAAATCCCCGCCCCTAGTGTAAAATCCCCTGTGAGAGATTGAGAGTGAGTAGGTCAGTTTTGGAAAAGATCACAACGAGTGAAGTTACTCTCTGGAGAGAGGATAAGAAACATCTGTTTCTGACTCAGCGTAGCTAAGACGCTGGAGAGGTCTCACTCCTGACGAATTGATACGCCACGTATCTGAGAAACCCCTAATAAAAAGAAGGTACGACTAGTGCCAGTGAAGGAGTTCTTCATTCCAATCTATCATAGAAACCAAGAAATTCCGAGTACGGAACGGGTACATCTAGTCCCGAGCAAACTGAACATTGAAACGACAGCAGACTGTGTTTTGCAGAAACTATTGTATTGAGAGTTAGACTCTAAGTCATTAGAATATTAATCGCAAGCTGATGACCCTCTTAAATAATTAAATGATGTAACTACCTCTTGTATATTTAATATTAGAGTCTATATTGTGTTCCAATAAAAATTCTATTAAAAATATAGAAGATTTCTCTCTGCAACTGATTCGATACGCTACCACTTACCATCATAATCGGGTCTGCTTAGAGGAGGCTTTACAAGATGATGTCATCTCAAGAACTCAAAAACTATTTTTTTTTCTTTATTATTTCATTCGGATAATGTTTCTCTCGCGATAAAGATGCAAAAAATGTATTTGCTCTTTCTTAAATATTCTAAAAGTAAAATTCTATTATTAAACATAAATGTAATTTTTATATATAATTAAATTTAAAATGACCCAGTTAAGCAAATATTATTTAAATATACTAATAACATATTTTACACATTTTTCAAGTATAGCAGTAACAAAATACAAAAACTACAATGTATTATAAAAGTGTAATAGCAGACTCCTGTGGATATAACCGTAATCGAGGAATAATACGTTAACTAGGATTTATTTGTGAGCCTGATACCCGTTCAAACACTGTATTATAACGATGTCTGGACCGTCTGCTGAAAATGAAGGTAAGCAAATTTACCTTACTTATCTTTTATTATGATCAGGGCTTTACAAATATGATAAAATCTCGTAGACAAAAAAAAAAAAAAAATACAGGTCGCCAGTAAAAAACAGTAAAACCAGTAACCCCCCCACCCCCTGCTCTTCCCGTCATTAATTAAAAAAAAAAACACCAGTTTTTTTTTCAATGAATTAATTGAGAAAAAATAATAACAAGCATAGTTTAGAATTATTAGTTACATAGTTTAAAATAGTACATAATTTAGAAATGTAATATAAACTATATTTTCTAAATAAACTTAGAAAACTTATATTATGCTGACAACTTATACAAATATAAAAATCAGATTTTAAACTTAAAAAAAAAAAAAACTCGAGCACATTTTTTAGCATAGTATCCAATTTTAGATGCCACAGAGACTGGATTGACACTATTTCTTACTGTTTTATTGAAATATCTTCTGTACCCCACATTCTAATCACGTGGCATATACTAGCTGGCTAATAGCTAAAAAGATGGTGTTTTCTGTTCATGCGTTGGAAAATGCCTTTTAAATTTAGTTCTTCCATTAAAAGTACGAGAGAAGAGGAAGATCACTGCTTGCCGCGCACGAGTAGGGGTGGGGGAGGTAAAAAATACCATTTGAGCTCATTTTTATGGCAATTTTTTTTTACAGAAATCCCCCGAAAGATCAAATCATTTTGGTAGCCAGTGGCGACCTGGCGACCGCATTTGTTAAGCCCTGATTACGATTAGTATACCCTCATAAAATACTTACTGCGCGAGAGACTCACTCCCTTCTAACATGAACTGTCCGGACACTACTCTTGTCCTGGACTCCAACTACACGACTTTTGAAGACAGCTTCATCGGTTTTAAGGCCTAAATTCAAAAACTGCCTTAAGATGCATAAGATTACAATATTTTTATCAGTCTTTATGTGATCTAAAAATGAATGAAAGAAGCCTGTATGATTATAGAATATAGAGGGACATATATCCTCTTAAATAACATTTTATTTTCAATGAGGGGTGAGAAAGTGCCAGCTACATGCTTTGGTATAAAAGCTTTCAAAAAGCAAAAATACTTTTGATACAGCCTATAATATATCATTAAAAGTGAAATAAGGATTACAAGTGCGTACATTTTTACCACAATTTTTTTACAGGATCTTTTCCGCCTTATTTACTCGCAGAGAAATGCTACAAATGCTATGATTAAACGAGATGATTGCTAACTGTGCGACTGAAATATTGAACAGCAATTTTCTGATTTGAAATAGTGGTGGTAGATTCCGTAGAAATTCCAAGGAGTGTATGCACCATGGGATTTGAATCAAACCAAACAATTTTAAGGGGTCAGGTATCTTTGCAAATGTCAAAAAGCGTTACTTTTTATTTAATAGTTTATATTAAAATTTGATTCTTTAGGAACATTTTAAAAGTAACCCCATGCCAAAATTCGCTTTAAAATGGAAGTTATGTCCAAACCTGTTTGAGCTCTTTTTATATGATTAAGTCAAGGGGTATGATATTTTTATATGATAAATGTGATCTCTAAAGTCATTTTTATCAAAACAGTGATTTTGGTCATTGCGCGTATGATTTTTCAGAAATGGCTGGATTTAATTTAATAAAATTTTAACTGAAGGTATGAACATTTTAGATGCACAAAATGATCTTCTATTATGTTCATCTAGTAAGAAATTTAGAAATTATGACTATTTTAATTTAAAAAAAATCAAAATCTTGAGATTTTTTTTTAAACATTTTTTTTTTCAAGAACTAATTATTATATTGTTCCCAGTTAGGTCATTTTAAACACATATTACATCTCTTCTTAATAAAAAAAATTTTGGTTCACCGAGAAAATTCAATTATTAGAAATCATATGCGCGCAAGTCATACAAGGTGAATTAATTTATTAAAAAAAGCATTGCATTTCAAATTAAATTAAAACACTTTATATGCATCTTGACTCTTTTCCAGAACATTAACTGATAGCATATATCTCTTTTGATATGTGTTTAAAGTTACATATTCAAAAGTTAATCAGATGTGCAGTTATAGCAATCCATATTAGTAGTTACATGTAATGTTTCAGCTTCAAAGATACCTGACGCTTTAATATCCAAAGAAATATTTGTTAATTTTATCTAAGCATAGCAAATACTTATAACATTGTAAAATTTAAACACTTAAAACACCATAGTACAAAATATTTTATTCATTGAAATAGCTCAATTACGATAAACCCTTATATCCACAGAGTTACAAAAACGTGGCAAATGAATTGGTATCCTCCAGATTGGTTAGTTTTGCTTGTCTTGTTAGAGAGCACAAATTTTTTTTGTTTACTTTTCACAAAAAGAGAAGTATCGGACAGACGATTTGACGTACAGAAGTATCGGACAGGTGCGTTCCGGTATATCTGTTCACTAGCATGGATCAAGTGATTCAAATCAAAAAGTCAAAAGCACATTGCCATGAATCCGAAAAATCTTTGCAAATTAGTTCACCTTGTCTTGGCTAGAAGTGCAAAACATCCGGATATTTCGGAAAATTCTAGGAAATCTGGAGAAGAAATTGGGAATATTGGGAATTTTGCAAGGGAAAAAAATCAAGAAATTCTCAAGAAGAAGTCGTTGTTTGCATAATATAAAACAAGAACGAAAAATAATGCGTCAAGCATAGATTATGAAACACTTTCGGACACTTCCAGAATACATTAACAATACTTCACCGTTTAGTAAGGTCAAATATGATGTCTAAATTAACAATTTGAAAAATGCATGATACATTTGAAAAGCCAATGTCAGCAATTACCGTCAATAGTCTGAAAAACAACCGAATTATTTTGTGGAGCCCTGTATATCATCTATAGATTTGTATTTATTCTACCTAGTATGCAAAAATTTAGTTCAATGAAAAAGGCATAGCACAATTGAAAATTCCTCTCAGTAAATCCCGCCAATAAACGGAAATGTATTCGGGATCATTTATGCAGCCCTGTATAGGATCTACAGAATTTATATACACCCAGTAATATACAAAAAAATAGTTAAATTCAAAAACGCATACCACAACTTAAAACGCACTTTCGGCAATTATTATTGATAGGCAGTACGGTAACCGAGCTCTTTTGTGTGTCCTTGTAAAGGAACAATGAATGCTATGCACACCTTATTCTATAGTAAACATCTTATAGTATCCTTCAGTGATATATATCACTTTCAATATGTTTCAGATAGCCTAACATCATTAAAATAAACCTCAAACGATTTCTCCCCATAGATCGTAATGTAACTGAATTCTTTAGAGTGAATGGACTATAAATGCTACACACTTCATTTTCAATGCCGAACAAGCCATAGTAAATCTCAATAACATATATCAATTGCATGGCCATCCGAGTAAGTTTACGCGATTTAGAGAGCGGACAAACGGCAGACGGCAGACAGACAAACCGAATTCATAAACACTTTTCAACCATCTTGGAAAGTGTTAAAAAGGTTTTCAGGTTTTCTGATATTTTCATATGCAATTCTCCCACTTGGTCCGTTTTTTTATACCACTTTTTTTTATAAGAAATATTTTCACTTTAGATTTTCCATACAAATTTTGCAGACACCTACACGAAAATTTTTCTTGAGATGTACCGGTATTCAAAAAACGGACCACTGAGAGCCCTGTATATGGTATATGATTGCATAATTGTACTGCAGTATTATTTATATTCCACATATGAGAACTACTGTCAGATTGGCTTTTCATATGTAAAGTAAGCCAAAATACGCGCATCTGTAATTTTTTGTAGTTAAATTATTAAATTATTTCCTTTCTGTTAAGATATGTTTCGTAATATTACTTTATGTTAACTTAAAGAAAATTTACTATAAAATTTCAGTGGTAGGGAAGAAGCGTAAAAGTTGAAAGCTATGCGTATAGGTGTATTAAAACACGGCCGAGGCAACTAAAATAATCAAGAATCGAAACATTAAGTTAATTTTTAATTAATAAAAAACCAAAAAATATAACAGCCATTTCCTATCAAATTTAAACATTTTTCGTTATAGCAGTTGCCAACAATTAAAAATCCACAATAATATTCTTTCTACAATAATTAATTTTCTATTGAAAGATTTCCATGTGAAAAATGAAAATGAAATAAAAAAAATTCAACAATTGAAATAAAGATTAATATGACGTCATATTGGTAATATAACGGAAATTTTCAAACATTTCTCAATAATACAAGGAGTGTGAGTATGTGTAAGTACAGAAAGCAGGTTTATATGACGTCATTAGAGAATTAAAAAGAAAATTAATATGACGGCATATTGAAAGTTTAACGGACTTTTTCAAATGTTTGAGAATCATACAAAGAGAGTATCAATAGGAGTAATAGAGAAAGAAAGTATAGATATGACGTCAGCAGGTGAATATAACGTCATATGTGTTTAAAGAACGTATTTAATTATGATAAAAACCCGATTATGGAAATATTGACATATTTTAACATTTTGAAGCTCTGTACAACATGTTTAATTTTGAAATTGATTTTTCTACACAAAGATTCTTAAAATCCCGGACAATGCCGGGCACTTCTGCTAGTATTATACAAAAATAAACTCAAATATACTGGCATTGTACAATGTATAAAAAAAGAATCCGACGGTTACGAACCAAAACATAAGTAATAATTTAAAAAAAACACTCTCTTATAAGCATTTAATATTTCTTGAAAATCATACCTCATTTCAGGGCTGTAATTCATGTTTTTGCCGTAAAATTCCCGCTATAATACATTAACCCCTTGGGGACGAGCGACACGTATACGTGACGCTTAAGATGCTCAGAATCCTCGATTATTCCCACCAGTTAATTTTTATTGTAAACTTTGCCTTATTTAATGACAGCATTTCTGCGATTCAATTACGCGAAAATTTCTGTTTTGAAAAACCGGTGGTAAAAGATTAAAAATGATGTAACCGACGCTCGTCGCGAAGGGGTTAACCCCTTGGGGACGAGCGACACGTATACGTGACGCATAAGATGCTCAGAATCCTGGATTATTCCCACCAGTTATTTTTTATTGTAAGATTTGCCTCGTTAAATTTTAGCATTTTTGAGATTCAATTAAGTGAAAATTTCTGTTTTGAAAAATCGGTGAAAAAAGATTAAAAATTCTGTAAAGGACGCTCGTAGCGAAAGAGTTAATTTGGTGTGGTCCCCGAACTTGAAAAATTCACTGTCTTTTCTTTATGCGTGGTAAAAAGCGCAAACTAGTAAATTTATTAAAAAATATATAAATTTTGTCCTGTTTCCTTTTTAAGGTATGCAACCGGAAAAAAATTATTTAAATATTATTTAAAAATTAAAATATTTCTTTCTAAGATTTCTTAAGTATAATCATAATTTAATAATTATGGAACTATTAATTGATTAAAGCGTATCTTTAAAGAATAGATACTACATTCTTTACGTGTTACTTATATTTTATAGGGTTTCGTTCATTTCACGAAACCTTATTACTCCCACTCAGTTGTCTGTCTGTCACAGAGCTATTCTTAGAAACTTTGTAACTTACAGAGTTGAAACTTTGTGTATATAGCTAAATACCAGCTATAAAGAACTCAAAATAATAAAATTTGAAAAATTCGTATTATTTTAATAAATACAGATAAAAAACCAAAATTCTAACAGCCTTTTCTATTAAATTTAAACATTTTTCGTTATAGCAGATGCCAAAAATTAAAAATCCACGATGAAATTCTTTCTACAATAATTAATTTTCTATCAGACGATTTCTACGTGAAAAAGAAACTGTAATAAAAAGTTTCACCAATTGAAAAAAAGATTAATAAGAAATAAAAATGATTGACGTCATAGTGGTAATAAAGCGTAAATTTTCAAAGATTTCTCAATAATACAAGGAGTATGAATACGTGTATGTACAAAGCAGATTAACACGTCATTAGAGAATTAAAAAGAAAATCTGACGTCATTTTGGATGTTTAACGAATTTTTCAGATGTTTCAGAATAATACAAAGCGAGTATCAATATGAGTAATAGAGAATAGTAAATATATGAGTTTGAGAAACATATTGAATCATGATAAAAATCCGATTATGGAAATATTCGCATATTTTAACATTTTGAAGGTGTATAACATGTTTATTTTTGAAACTATTTTTTTATATCGCATTTAGTCCGCGTGGCAGCTATTATTATGACAGAATATAATAGCCGGCTTCGCCCGTTATCGGGCTGGTTTGGATACTCGAAAAAACGAAAAAATAGATCGGTAAATTTTTACTTTATAAAAAACAAAAAACGAGTTTTTTTTTTTTTTTTTGCTAAATGAAATTTATTTGGATTTATTAAAGAAAGGATAAAGTGTTTAGAAAGGAATATTATACGAAACCCTTTGAGCGAACTTCGATCATACTTACCCACTTGTTTACTTTTTAGTGTCTAAAATATTTCGTTGTTGGAGTTTTACAGCCACTTAGCTTATTTTGGAGAGCGTGATTTGGCGCATAAATCTATTGTTGTTGTAACTAGGATTGCAACCATAGAAATCATTTGGCGATTTTTCACCTGTGCCCGGCAAACGGAAAATGGCTTAAAATTAATTAATTAATTTATAATCAAGTTCCGAAAATATTAAAATATTGTATTGTTATCGGAAACACCACCTGTGAACGTAATTCTTATAATTCTATAGCATATCAATAAGTGAGTGAAAAATCGATTACAAAATGCCATCTTTACGTACACGAATCTAGTTGAGTGAAATGAAAGAGTGTCAAATAGTTAAACATTATGAGAATAATGTTGTAAGCTTTTGATAGAATTTAAATTTATACACTTACTCCCTTCTGTTGGAATAAAGCCAAAATATAAGAAAAAAGTTTAAATCCGTATCTATACTAATATTATAAAGGAGTAAATCTTGTTTGTTTGTTTGTAGGGGGTAATCTCTGGAACTACCGAACCGATTTCAAAAGTGATGGTGGCAAATTGATGGTGACAACCCCTGCTCCAACATAGGCTATATTTTATGTCGATGCCACTAACCCTAGGGGGTGCAGGAGCAAAAAACGTTCTAAAATTGCGATTTTTCAGTTATCACACTGGCTGTCAAGCCCTGAGAGCTTGGCAGCCGGTTCTGTATGTACGTATGTACGTACGTAATGCGATAACTCTTCATAGAAATATCCGTTTTCCTTCAAATTTTGTTTATAGGTTCACTGAGTTAAGGCGCTTCCCTGATTAGTTTTCGGGATTGATTGGTCAAGTATAAAGGGGGGGAACAAGGGTCTAATTCCCCCCCCCTTAATTTATATAAATGGGTTTTTCATGCAGAATTATTCCGTTTCCCTTCAAATTTTGTTTATAGGTTCACTGAGTTAAGGCGCTTCCCTGATTAGTTTACGGGTTTGATTAGTTAAGTATAAAGGGGGGGGGATCGGGGGTGGCTAATCCCCCCCCCCTTAATTTATATAAATGGGTTTTTCATGCAGAATTATTCCGTTTCCTTCAAATTTTGTTTATAGGTTCACTGAGTTAAGGCGCTTCCCTGATTAGTTTACGGGTTTGATTAGTTAAGCATAAAGGGGGCGGGATCGGGGGGGCTAATCCCCCCCTTAATTTATATAAATGCGTTTTTCATGCAGAATTATTCCGTTTTCCTTCAAATTTTGTTTATAGGTTCATTGGGTTAAGACGCTTCCCTGATTACTTTTTGGGATTGATTGGTTAAGTATAAAGGGGGGGAACAAGGGGCTAATTCCCCCCCCACCCCTTACTTTATATAAATGGGTTTTTCATGCAGAATTATTCCGTTTTCCTTCAAATTTTGTTTATAGGTTCACTGTGTTAAGGCGCTTCCCTGATTAGTTTTCGGAATTAAAGGAGGGGGGGATCGGGGGGCTAATTCCCCCCCTTAATTTATATAAACGGGTTTTTCATTCAGAATTATTCCGTTTTCCTTCAAATTTTGTTTATAGGTTCATTGGGTTAAGACGCTTCCCTGATTACTTTTCGGGATTGATTGGTTAAGTATAAAGGGGGGAACGGGGGCTAATCCCCCCTTTAATTTATATAAACGGGTTTTTCATGCAGAATTATTCCGTTTTCCTTCAAATTTTGTTTATAGGTTCACTGTGTTAAGGCGCTTGCATGATAATTTTCGGGATTGATTGGCTGAGTATAAAGGGGGGAACGGGGGGGGGTAATCCCCCTCTTAATTTATATAAATGGGTTTTTCATGCAGAATTATTCCGTTTTCCTTCAAATTTTGTTTATAGGTTCACTGTGTTAAGGCGCTTCCCTGATTAGTTTTCGGGATTGATTGGTTAAGTATAAAGGGGGGGAACGATGGGATAATCCCCCCTTAATTTATATAAATGGGTTTTTCATGCAGAATTATTCTATTTGCTTCAAAATTTGTTTATAGATTCATTGGGTTAAGACGCTTTCCTGATTAGTTTTCGGGATTGATTGATTAAGTATAAAGGGGGGGGGGAACGGGGGGCTAATACCCCCCTTAATTTATGTAAATGGGTTTTTCATGCAGAATTATCCCATTTCCTTCAAATTTTATTTATAGGTTCACTGTGTTAAGGCGCATCTCTGATTAGTTTTCGGGATTGATTGGTTAAGTATAAAGGGGGGGGGGAACAAGGGGCTAATTCCCCCTTATCTATACTAATATATAAAGTAGTAAAGATTGTTTGTTTGTTTGATTGTTTGTTTGTAGGGGGTAATCTCTGGAACCACTGAAGCGATTTTAAAAGTGATGGTGGCAAATTAATTGTGACAATCCCTGCTCCAACATAGGCTATATTTTATGTCGGTGCTACCACCCCCAGGGGGGTGCAGGAGCGAAAAACGTCCTAAAATTTCGATTTTGTGTGTACTGAAGGAGATAGAAGTATCAAATTTGGTATGGTAGTTACTTATAAGATGTAAATGCTCTCTAAGAACAAATTATAAAAACATTCGCAATTTAAAAGGGTGAGATGAGGAAGAAGCGTTCTAAAAACATTCTAAATTACAATTTCTATGGAATCTCTGAAACTACAGAACCGATTTCAAAAGTGATGGTGGCAAATGGATGGTGACAGTCCCTGCTCCAACATATGCTAAATTTTTTGTCGGCGCCACTGCCCGCAGAGGGTGCAGGAGCGAAAAACGTTCCAAAATTATGATATTTTCAATAATGAAGGAGTTAGGAACTTGACATTTTGTATGGTCGTTACTTACAATATTTAAATGCTCTATAAGAACAAAATCTAAAAAAAATTCGAAATTTAAAAGGCTGAAATAAGCAAAAAATTTTCTAAAAACATTATAAATTACAATTTGTATGGAATGTCTGGAACTACTAAAGCGATTTCAAAAGTGATGGTGGCAAATGGATGGTGACAATCCCTGCTCCAACATAGGCTATATTTTATGTCGGTGCCACTTCCCCGAGGGGGGTGCAGAAGCGAAAAACGTTCTAAAATTGCGATTTTTGCGATGCTGAAGGAGCTAGAAACTTCAATTTCGGCATGATTGTTATTTATAAGATCTAAATGCGCTCTAAGAACAATTTCTAAAGAAAAATGATCTAATGATACTGCGATTTTTCAACTATTGAATTTCTAAAATTACCAAATTTCACAATAGAGTACCATAGCGAAACCTTCACGCGTAAAAAGATAATGATAAGTACGTGTCCTGACGTGTATATTGACTATAGCACGAGTCACAAATTATAGTATCCTTATTATTCTGTTAAAATATAAAAGTGAATTATGAAATGTCAATATTTTGTTTGATTAAAGGTTCGTTAAGAGAAATTGACCAGCGTAGCGGGCGTAGCTTGCTAGTACAAGAATATATTACTCATTTTTCTGTCACAATGTCTTAAAACACATGTATTAACGCTGAAACAATGTAATATAATAAACTATATCCTAAATATTTTCTATATTAAAATCCCAAGTGTTTGTTATCAACATAAAAGCGGATTATGTCGCATTATTATTGCGACGAATGGTATGGATGGAGAATATGTCATTTGTTGTTTTTTCATAAAATGTTACGAAAAATTTCAAAAATATGCTATTAATTTACCGGTCACATGTCTTAACGTTGAAATAATACATTATAATAAACAACGTCATAAATGTTTTCGATATCAAAATGCCAAGAGTATGTTTTAGACTTAACAACAGATTATGTAGCATTATTAAAGCATCTAATGTGGAGGAGAATTCGTTTATTTTATTTTATTTTACAAAATGCAAAATCGAGATCTGCACAGGCCCGTAACCCCGCCCGTAAAAATAAAGACAAGCTTTCAAACGGGCCAACCGGGACGATAAAAAAATTAAGCGGGCGGACGGGCCCGATATAACAAACTTATTAGGGTCGGACATGAACAATTAACTATGAAAACTTTGTAGGAAATTTATGGCCTGTTGAGCCAAAAACACTCGATAGCGTAATCACGCTCTCTCATGAATAAACAAAACAAGAAAATACTTAACAGTGGCTATATGCTGCTCGTAGAAAAATAGAGGTAAGTAAAATTCGCTTACCTGTTATACATCATTTCTCGTATCCGGATCGGCATTCCGTGATATTTACATGGCCAGGGATTGCTCATAAACGTTCTTTCATTCTTTGGATTTATCCTTTGCTAAGTGAAAAGCATTTATTTATAGCGAGCAATATTCCCAAGATTCATCCAAATTATACTGAAAAATAATAGAGTATTAATTGTGTGTATGCTTTTTTACATCAAAATAAGGACTCCATTTTTAGGTGCGTTCGTAATTATATAAATACGTAGCACCTATTGTCGTCGTTTGGTCCGTCCGTCCGTCTGAGTATTAATTGTGTGTATGCTTTTTTACATCAAGATAAGGAGTCCATTTTTGATTTAATATTCATATTATAAAGGAGCAGTTAAGCTGCGTGTTACTGAAGCGTTTACATTTTAGATAATGAGCTAACATTTTAGTGTGGCGTAAAACACACTTGCCACTAAAAAAAAAAAATAATTGCTTGTATGTAGCGCAATATCAGTCATTAACACAAAGCGAAAAACATACAGTTCACACCTGCTTGTTAAAATGTTTTGAGACTACCAGTTGGATTATTTTCTCATATAATTGGGTGATGTTGCCGAAATTCATCTGGGTGATTAATTTCAAGACAATTTTCAATGGATCTGGTTGGGCTGAGGATAAGGTATAAATGTTCTGCATAAGTCTATGCTAGTTTGAAAACATTAACACAGAAATTTAACATATAGCGTAGAGATTTGAATTGGACAGTTAACCGTATTAGAATCCAGTCTGAATATTTTCAACAGATTGTAGCCGGGCTCAGGCTCACATTTTCCCGGGCTGGATCTGGATTTAATTGTTCTCAAGACGTGTCGGGCAGTCATTTTTTTTTTGTAAAAATATTAGTGATAATAAATTTTCATTAACGGAATCTTTAGAAATGTATTGTAATGGATACAGAAATAGTTTAAAAAATCTACTGTTTTTATTACACAGCTTCAAAAGTTGGGATAGAAAAGTTAGTCTTTTTTTTTCCTTTATTTCAAAACTACATTAATTTATGTACGGGTACCGTTACTTTTCCAGGTGATATACCAGTATATTTTTCTAAAAAAAATACATCAAGTTCAAACGTGCGAAATTTCACTTTATTTAAGAAGAGATTATCTATAAGAAAATACTAGTGCCGAATAATTTCCTGGTGTTAAAATTCCAGGACCCGTACGAACCCTGTTAAATGTGGTGTTTACAAATTCTGCGATTTTAATTATAAATGCAGTAGACTCCCTCAAATCCGCAACCCTAAAATCCCCAAATTCCTAAAATCCGCACATCGTTTCAGATGTAAACAATGAAACTTACAGTTCCGATGTAGGTGCAAAATTTAAGTTTTGCTTTATTTTTATATCATTCTGTACACATTTTAATATGGAATTCTGCTTAATATGATTGAACTCATATTTTATCATGAAGGAAGCATAAATTTATTCCTGAAAAATTTCAAGATAGTGCTGATATCAGTGGCAATCACTTTCTTTTTACTAAATAGATTTATGTATTAATCAAGATTTTTGGTTATTAAGTATGGCTAAACATGAAATAAAATTTTGCTATTTTAAGATTTTGATGTAAATTATTAGTGTATATTTATAAGGAGAGTTTCACAGAATAATTAAAGAAAATATTATCTCATCATTATGCATGTTTAGTTATGTATTATTAATTATTTACTTGACCTTTAATTTTAATATTTAAAAAATAATAATTTTCTTAATTTTTATTATTTTACTTTATTGTAAGCATTCATTATAATTTAAAGTGTATTATTAAATTCAAATTACTGTTTAAAAATGTAAACAAAACAGTGACAAGAAATCCGTAGAATTCAAAAATCCGCGCAACCTCTGGTTTTAAGCTTTGCGAATTTAAGGGGCTACTTCACTCAGAGGAAAACATCCGTTCGCTAATGTTAATCCTATGGAGGAAATATTTTAAGATATCTCGTTTGCATTTCAATATTTTTAAATGATTTTTTTTTTGCATTGGATAGCTGAGGTCAATCTCTATGCACGCCCCTTTCTATTTTTTCGATTTTTGTTGCAGATTTTTTTTTTATTGAGAATACTTTCGCTTTCAAAACCGGTTCCGAAAGTGAAAGTATCTTAATAAAAAAAAACTTGTAATCAAAATCGAAAAAGTAAAAAGGAGCGTGCATAGAGATTGACCTCAGCTATCCAATGCAAAAAAAAAAAAAAATCATTTAAAAATATTGAAATGCGAACGAGATATCTTAAAATATTTTCTCCATAGGATTAACATTAGCGAGCGGGTGTTTTCGTCTGAGTGACGTAGCCTCTTAAGAGTGTCTACTGTAGTAATTTTCTAATCTTAAATAGCGGTGCAAGACTCCTTCAAAATTTTTGGAAATTTCCAAGGACTCCTTGCCAGACTCCTTGGAAATTCCAAGGAGTCTGACAATGATTTTTTTCGTATATTTCTCAATCCTCTCATATACTAAGAATGCGAATCTAAGAAATATAGCTCCACCACATATGTTCTTTATGAAAATAAAATCGACGACTCTTCTAATTTTTTTTCTAGAAACCTGATGATGTATGAGGAGCTTTCTCGGATATTCCACATCGAATGTCCAAGACAAAATTAAATATAGAGAAAGGCGAACATTCCCCGAATTCTTCCTCTGATTCGTATTGGAGAACCAAAATAGGTTGGAAATAAATATTTATTTCGTTACTCACGAGGTATATTAAATGCATCTACAGATAAGTTACCGATAAAAAAAGTGATATTGAGTTGTTCGAAAAGTTATTAAGGAAGAAATAACAGAAGATATATTGTTGTGAATATCTGTTTCTCTCTATTCTTAAGAGTAAAATAAAATAAAATAAAATAAAATAAAATAAAAAATGCTGTAATAGTAATAATAATTTTCGTAATAGAATTTATTGCGACTTTATGTATATCTCAAAATAATAACAAAAAAACTGTTTCATATAAAAATATAAAAACTGGTAGTTTGATAAAGACACTGAAGCAGTTTTTAAATCGAAGAATTATTTTAAGCACTATTTAACGTTAATATCGGCCACAATAATTGTTAAAAAAAGTTTTATAGGATCAAAAACTATGCATAGCAATTTAACCATTTTTTGCATGCTCATACTTGACTAGATTAGGGTGTGCAGTGCGAATCATTTGTTACATTTGTCTAATTTTTTAAAGTTTTATTTCCAATTTTTATTCAAAAATTCATTATCTGAATAGAGGTTTAATTCATCGTTTGAAATAGCCTTTTTCACTTACAGTTGCCATATTTTATAAAGTCTAAATAATAATATCTACAAACATTTTTAAATTACAAAATATATTTAGAGGTAAATTTTAAAAAAGAAAGAAAGTTTTAAAATAATTAAACTATTACGTGCTTTTTAAAGCATTTAATGGTGAAAATTACGTCATATTTAAAACGACATATTTAAAATGCTATATTTAAAAGGATATTCTTATAGCATCTAAAAGAAAACTTTTCTTCTAAACGTTATAAAAGTCCGAGAGGCAGCGACATTTTTTACTTAATCATTTTATACAAGCTGATTTTCAAGTGTGTAATTGATCTTTTTTAATTATCACGAAAATAGTCGTCACCTGTCACGACAACGGTGGATGTAACCTTGGGCACCAAAAAATCCCCCAGTCAAAGGGAAATGAATGACAACCGATTGCAGAATATCTCGTCGTGATAATATCATTCAATTGCTTCCATAATAGAAAAAAATGGCTTTTTTAAAAATCCTGATAGTGTCTGGACGGGTGTTGGCGAGCGTAGTTTGGAGGGGACAGCACCCACCTCAGTGCAAAAAATAAAAATAAAAATAAAATAAATAAATAAATACAAATAATAAAAATAATCAATTGATTTGCATCCGTAGCCGCGAACACATATTTGCACAGTTTCCTCTAAATGTTAGTGTAATATTAGACAAATAACGTAGTGTTATTATTGAGGTGTTTATTTTTTAAAAATAGCCGTAAAAAATGTCCACTGGCATCTTTAAAGTTTTTTATCATTTTAAAAAACTTTCCGAATTTTTTTCTGAAATAATAGCTATTTTTAATAAGAAATATTTCAAAAATATACTGTGCAAATAAACTAAAAACGTATGTATTTTAAAGACTATTGAATAAGGAAATTTCTTGTTCTCAATCCTCTAATAAATTATGAAAAAAAAATCTAAAAAAATATAGTTCGACGAATTTTTTCTTTATGGAAAGAAGACCGATAAATATTCTAATATTTGGCCAAGAAGAAGTTTGTGTATAAGAAGTATGTCTGGATACGCTGCATCAAATATTCCACAGAAAATTAAATATAGAGGGATGTGGACATTCTTCGAATTCTTCCCCTGATTCTTATAAAAGAACAACAAGAAAGAAAAATCATGCGTCAAGCATAGTCTATAAACCACTTTCCAACACATCCAGAATACTTTAAAAAAACTTCATCTTTAAATAAGGTGAAAGATGATGTCTAAGTAAACATATTCAACTAAGTGGTGAAAAAAATGAAATGAAATCACCCTCTCGTAGAGATCCAGCCGTTAAGCATAGGAACTTTTCTCCACGAAGGGAAATTTTTATTGAAAATTCATATTTTAGAATACAGGTATTGAATATTGCATTAGAGATTAAAATAAAATTAGTACAAAGTTAGTTCTTACAATACTGGTTCAGATCATAACATTTCTTAATATTAAAAGAAAATAATATAAGAAAAAGTATAAAAGAAATTAATTAGAAAATTTATGAAAATAATACTTAATCATCAAGTAATTTTGCATGGCTCAAACAGTAACCTGAAATAGGAACAGTATGAGTACAAAAATGTTATCCGTATGTGAACTATAATACACAAACTTTAAAAATAAAGTATATTCTATTAAAAAGTACTTTATAAATGTAGGAAAAGAAGATCATAGATCCTTTTTAATAAAGTTGAAATTTTAATTCAGAATATTGTAATTTTCTTTTAGTTTATCATAGTTTAAATGATCAAACAGAGTTATATTCAGATTTTGTCTCACTGTGACATTTTTATTGAAATTGAAAGTATGTCTCATTAGAGGACAATTACCATATATGTAATGTAGAACCGTTCCTGAGCTTTTTTGGCCTATACATGTTGGGGAGGAGCGTTTTTTTCTTAATTTAAAAAGGTTTGGAAGCTACCGTGTCCACTAATGTAGTAAGCTATGACTGTTTTTTTGCAAATAAAGTTCAATTCCACTTTTCGTAAAATATCATAAGCATCTCGGCCTTTTAATGAATATGACCAATCTTGCTGCCACTCTGTGACTATTTTTAGTCTAAAATATAATTTGACTTTTGAAAATGGGAATAAGAGAGTTTTCTTCTCGTTTTGGAAAACGCATAACACATTTGAAAACCATATTTCAGCAATTGTCATCTATAGTCTGAAAAATATCCGAATTTTTTTCTGCAGCCCTGTATATGATCTTTAGAATTGTATATATTTTACATAGCAGACAAAAATTTAGTTCACTTAGGAAACTCATAACATAGACAATTAATTCCCTTTCAGCAATTTCCATCAATAAGCGGAAATGTACGCGAATTCTTTTGTGTAGCCCTGAATATGATCATTAGAATTTATACACAACAAGCAATATTCAAAATATATTAGTTACATTTAAAAACGCATATCAAAATTCAAAACGCATTTGCAACAATTACTGCTCATAGATGGTAATGTAACCAGATTCTTTTGTATGTTTCTGTAAATGAATGATAAATGCTATGCACACCATATTCTATAGTATGCATTTTGTAGCGCACCTCGGTGATGTATATCAATTTCAATATGTTTATAATACTCTAACATCATTAAAATTCATTGTTAACGATTTTTTCCGATAGACCACAATGTGATGACATTCTTTTGAGTGACGCTGTAAACGAAACTATAAATGTTAATATACACTTTATTTTCAATGCGAAACATGCCATGGTAAACCTCAATAACTTATTTCAATTACATAGTAATAATCCTACTATATTTACGCGCGTTAGGGCATGGACAGACGACCTGAGAAACCGACTTTATAAATACTTTTCAACTATGTTGGAAAGTGTAAAAATAGGGTGGAAATCAATAGGTTTTTCATTGATTATGACACATGAGTCATATTAAATGTATCAATAGATAAGTTATATATATATATAAAATATATATATATGTTGAGTTATTCAAACTTTTAAGATGTTGGAGATTCGATTCTGTATGAGCATAAATTTTTTTATGAATGTTTGGTTTTGAATAGAAAATTTCAGATATAATCTACAGCGCATGTAGCGTGGCAATTAACTATATATTTTCCGTAAGAACGAACACTACTATATTTTCTTCGGATACAGATCGAAGCATTGTATGTCAGAAAAGTAAACTCTAAAGTGAGAGACGTGCGATTGGTCCAGAGCAATCATGTGACGGTTGAAGTTTCGGCTTTTAAGGTCGAGAATCAGTTCTAGTTGATATGTTGTTTCATAACAACTACTAAATGTTTTAAAACTAGTGGTTTTTTCTTTGTTTTTGTTATTTTTTTTACTCTGCAAAATCAGGGCCTTATTATCACATGGGCAAATCGAGACTTTGCCCAGGGGCCCCAGACATCAAGGGGCCCCCAAATCCATACGTTAATTTATAAAATATTTACTTTTTTATCCCCCCAATTCCAACTCTGAAAATTTTTAAATACAAAATACAAATTTCATCTTTAAAAGATTATACTAAACTTTTTGAAAAACAAATTTCATTTTGAACTCACGGAGCTCTGTGCTTTCGCAAAGTTAACCTCAACCATTCGGTAGCAAAGCACCGCTTCGCTTTGGCTGCAAGCACAGAGCATAAAACATAATAGCTATATGCTGTTTTAGTTAAATTGCCACCTTTTTAGATTTATTGAAAAAACCCTTTCTATTTCTCTAGTAGAAACTATTTGATTTAGTTTGATTCTGTTTGATTGTGTTTAGTGCAACTTAAAAAGATGTAAAAAAAAAAAAAAAACTTGATCAACTCATATATACATGTTAGAGTTTAGAGCAGCGTTTCTTAAACTGTGGTCCGCGGACCCCTGGGGGCCTCCTTCGGGGGTCCTCAAGCCCAATGTTAAATTCGGACTTTTTTTCCTAGAGACATTTTTACTGTCCTGGGTAAGGAGGATTTTCAGGTCAAAAATTTATATTCTACATGTTTAATGAGAATAAAACCAAATTATTTTAATCCTTCGGAAGGGTAACCCCCCCCCCCCCCAACACACACACACCCACATCCGGTCGCACTCCGAATTCACCACTTTGCAAAGCAAACATTTTTTCCGAATATTTGTTTTCTGCTCCTTAATTCATTGTTAAGAAAAGGATCACAGACTTGTGTGAAAATATTGAGAACCAACTGATGAAACGTGTAAAAATTTGTCATTTTTGCAACTAGATGAGAGTTTAGATATTTCCAAAAATGTTGATTTGATAGTTTCCATTCGTTATGAAGATTTTTTGTTTTGTAAATCGCGTCTACTTACCACAACAAGTGCAGCACTACTCACATATCGCAAACAATTTTATACTTGAACTAGAAGACGGATGTGAATCCCAAAACTTCCTTATAAAGGTTTCACATACACGAAAAATGATTCAGCACGAATTTATATTAAGGTCTAACTGCATCTAAAGTTTTACTAAATTCCATGCATTAGTTCTTGAGATAGGACTGTCGCTAAAATCATGTAAATCCTGAAAAATGAAGCATAGCAGCGCCACCTATTGGAAGATTTACACCAAAACCTAATCAACAACAACTTATGTCACCGTCTAATTGAATCCGAAGTTTGGTGAAAATGTGTGCATTAGTTCTTAAAATATAGCTATCGTGAAAAAATAGCATAGCAGCGCCACTTGTTGGGCTATGTACACCACAACGTAATCAGCGTCTATTTATGTCAAGGTCTAACAGAATTTTAAGTTTGATGAAATTCTGAGCATTAGTTCTTGAGATATGCCTATCGTGAAAACCGTTTAAAATGTCACATAGCAGCGCCACCTGTTGGGCGATTTACACCAAAAACTAATCAGCACTAATTTATATCAAGGTCTAACTGAATCTAAAGATTTATTAGATTCCGTGCAATAGTTCTTGAGATAGAGTGCTCACAAAATTTTTCTCACATACAGATACGCAGACAGACGTTTTCTATAAAAACAGTTAAATCGTGTTCAGGATCTTCTAAAACGTATAAATCTGTCGAAAACCAGAAGTCGAAAATTTTCATTAATATGTACTTTGATGGATATGTATATGGGATATGTACACCACAACGTAATCAGCGTCTATTTATATCAAGGTCTAACAGAATCTGAAGTTTGATGAAATTCTGTACATTAGTTCTTGAGATATACCTATCGTGAAAACCGTTTAAAATGTAACATAGCAGCTTCACCATTTGGGCGATTTACACCAAAAACTAATCAGCACCAATTTATATCAAGGTCTAACTGAATCTAAAGATTTATTAAATTCCGTGCAATAGTTCTTGAGATAGAGCAAGATTTGAGATGTACAAAGCAATTCAATACTTTCGTCTTGTAAAGATAGAAGAAAGTAAAAAGAAACAAACTGGTCAATATGTGTCAGAATAAGTATAGATGAGGTTCTAACTATGAGTGGGACTATTGGTGGTTTTATCAGCTTGGTTAAAATTAAAGCAGCACATGCATTTTGGACACTGTGTTGTATACACTGTGATTTGCTGGTTGCCAAAAAAAAAAAATAAATAAAAACCCTGCAGATTTAAAGATTTCAACGAAAGTAAAATTATATCAATGCTCACCACCCTTGACTTTCACCACCCTTGTTCACATGAAAAACACATGCAGAAATCGACTGAATGCCGAAGCACAGTTGCGGATGCATGTTTCAAACATTGAAAAGGGCAGTGGCGTAGCCAGGGTGTGGGTCCTGATGCTCTGGATACCACTAATATTGTAAACTTTTTTTTGCCTTATCTAATCGTAGAACTTTCTGTGATAATCAAGGAGAAGAAAGCTTTACAATATTAATGGTATCCAGAGCATTTGGACCTCCTCCGTAGCTACGCCACTGGAATCAGGTATTGTACACCTTTTACCAAACAGGCAGCGGAATCCTTTTCCTTACAAACAGAAGCATTTTAACTGTCATAAAATATATGTTATAATTATTTATCTTATTAATACAGCTGTTTTTTTAATGTTGTAAACTAAACATAGAATATGTGTAATGAAAGTAATATAAGGTGTATGCATTCCAAATCTTCTTATCTCACATAAAGAAAAATATTGTTAGGGGTCCCCGAAATTCATATTACATCAAAGGGGGTCCGCGAGATCACAAAGTTTAAGAACCGCTGGCTTAGAGTATTTGACACTCTTCTATAAATTGAAGTTATTAAATTCACCTTAAAGTAATATAACAAGTTGCTAAAGTTATATAAAAGAGTTTTGTTCCGTACTAAGAAAAAAAAAGAGTATTTTTATTAATTAAAGTACTTAATTTAAAATTGACGGAGCTAAGAATTTTCTTCGATTTAAAATCCAAGGTGCGAAAATATTGTTTATGCATTATACATATGACTGACCATCAGTTTTTTTTTATATAATGTTGCAACGATTCGAATGGGCCCCTCTAATTTATCTTTGCCCAGGGCCCCAATTAGTCATGATCGGGGCCTGTGCAAAATACTGCTAAAGTGTAGAGATGGACGTTTAATGACTAGTGATATTAACTTTAATCTTATCTCTATATAATAAAACACAGTGTAACCATGCCGGTTCCGACCAGTCTGGTTTGCGAATCGACCGTAGATAATATTATATAACGCTATGTTAGGCTTAATGAAAAACATATGCTAACATATGACAGCTAAATGATAATTTCTTCTACTGGAAATCATGTCTGTTCAGCATATATTCGTATAAAACATGTATATCATATCCAGTTATAATGTTTTAAGTTTTAAATTAAAAATAGCAGATTTTAAACATCAGTTTACCAGATGTAAACAAACGAATACTGTTGCCATTCAGAAACACAAATTCCAAATCTAGAAAAAAAAAGGAATGACTCTTTGATCGTTTCATCAAAATATCCGATTATGCTCTTAAAATATTTGTAAAATCATATTAAAATCTTTAAATATTTTAAAGGATTTTTTAAATTTATTTCTGTAAGCATTTTTTTCCTGTAAGCACTTTTTTCAGAAATAGCGGTGATAGCTTTCATAGAGAGGCTTTGCGATGATCCACCAGTATTTTACATTTCGCTCCTAAATACTGTTCTGGAGCCATCTATTGGCAATAAATATAAACGAAGGAACTTCCTGTTGGGTAAAAAAAAAAAATCTTCATCATTTGTATTTGTAGAAATCATTTGCCATTCTTAAAATGTACTTTTCTACAATACAAACCTTTCAATAACAAAATCTTCATGCTGTTTGTTTGTATGAAGTCTTATTAAAATGAAACGCAGAGCAACATTCCGTCATTTTTGACGGGGGTTATATACTAGTAATTCTATAATACAATAACAAAAAATCCCGGTTAATTTTAGAACACCTCATATGAAAAATATTACAAAAAAGAAAAAAGAAGGAAAAAAAGAAAATCTGTAAAATTATTCAGGAATGCATATTTACATAGTGATGAAAATAAAATTTCCAAAATTGATTTCTAACTTATAAATCTCATCTGAATATAAGACAAGTAATTATACTACAGCAGAAAAGAATCCCTCAAGAGAGAGAGAGAGAAAAAAAAAGAGCGAACGCTAACACTCTACTAACTTTCATGAAAAAACAAACAAACCCTCACGAATTTTCTTTTTCAATCACCCATTGCTTTTCTATCCAACCCCATCCATAGAGATGCATAAATTTGTCTCCCTGTATTTCTCTGTTCCATCATTTCCATGCCTTAAACGCTGATATCTCAAGAGTTCACATGGTGGGATATGGGGAAAACCATTGGTTTTTGCACAATCATTTGGTCGAACAGCATTCACACACATTCATATTAGTGGAAATAACCTTCATTGACGGTACAAACATTTCAGTTTAATCTGGTTTCTATTCTTGTCGAAGATTAATTCGTCAGTCCAACATCTTGTAACGTTCGCTCTAAAACTTTAGAATTGGTTGTGCAGCAGGATCAAAACTGTATTTATTAATATCAATAGATGGGAATTATAATCGGGGAGTTTATATTTTTTATGTAAAAGCATGCAAGAGGCGAAGAATTAGTTTATTAATTTCGGTCGTGTTTGTATGTTGATAGAAAACAAGGATAGAATGTCAGACATATTTGCTCACATATATTCGCGCTTTTTAGGTGCGTTCGTAATTATATAAATACGTAGCACCTATAGTCGTCGTTTGGTCCGTCCGTCTGTCCGTCCGTCTGTCTGTCTGTCCGTCCGTCTGTCTGTCTGTCCGCATATAACAACGCAAAAACTACCCAACCAAATGGTTTGCAATTTAAAATATATTATCTTTGCAGAATTTTGTCGAGACATTTCAAATTTTATTAAAATCGAATCAAAACTTTAGGAGATTTTAATAAAAATATTTATTAAGAAATTTGAATTTTTTTTTTTTTAAATCGGTGCTTTCTTGTTAGAGAAGCTTCCGATGGATGTTAAATCGTCAAGCGACCGAGATACTTATTTTATGACAGAAATTAATCTGCAGACGATATAATTCATTTCACAGAATTAAAAATCATCAAGATCTGAATATTTATATAACTAGCTGATACATATATATCTGAATATTTATATAACTAGTTCAGATATTTGTATGAACAGTGTCATAAAATATATACTTAACTAGCTGTTTAACCCGTTCTACGCACGGGATATCATGAATTTAATTCTAAAACGTGCGTACGAACGCACCTCGTTTGTAACGTTTGACGTACAATTTCCAACTTGTTGGTACATGGTATGGTTGGATTGTAAGTTTGAGACATTTATTCGACGCGCGGTAGCTTTGAATGTGAAAAAGGGAAATGTTTTCCTATACACATGTTGCTTGAAAGTTTTTTTTTCTGACTCAAGAAATATTTCTGGAACTTTATATTATATTACATTTTATTTTTTACTTTTTGACATTACTGATAACTTAAAAGATATCCACCGATATATTTTTTGTTACATAAAGTACCTTCCAGTACATGAAATGATTTAAAATTTTTTGTATGGGAACATTGCTTGTCTTTAATGAATAGTAAAAGTATACAGTGAAAATAACTTAATACAGTATCTTTCAAATATTATTGACAATGAAAGATTTAGATCCTCACTTCTCTCATAAAATTTAAATGTACTAATACAGCTTTTTTCAAAATTTTATTGACAATGAGAATTTTTGATTCTTAATCCTCTTGTAAAATTTCTATATTGATGCAACACTTTACAAAATCTTAAAAAATATATTGATAATACGAGTTTTTAAATCTTAACCCTTTCGTAAATTTTGGATATTGGTACAGGCAGCATCTTTCAAAAAATATTAATGATGGTAATTTTTTTATTGTTAATCCTTTCGTAAAATAAGAATCAGAATCTAAGAAATGTAATTAAATAAAAAAAGAAACTCTATGAATAAAATCTATGAAAATAAAATCTATGACTATGCTGATATTTCTCGAAAAAGTGCGCTAATGAATAGACGGAATTTCCGAAAATATATTCCACGCAATATAGAGAGGCGAACGTTCCTCGAATTGTTTAACTCGATTTTTATGGAAGAGCATTAAATAGGATAGTAATAAATATTTATTTCACTCCGCCTGAGGTGCATAGAATGGGTTAATGGAGAAGTAACAGATAAAAAGTGCACACACTCAGTCGTTTGAATATATTTTTGATGCTTGGAAGCTTCATAAGAGCAGAAAAAAAATACATAGGTTTTCTCATTAAGAAATTCACGATTCACGTGATTTTTCTTTTACTTTGAAGAAAAAAAAAATTGGCGACATTTTAGAATACATTCTTATTGCTTTATGCTAAATTCAGGCTTTTTAATTTGAAAAATAAGGCTTCCACATTTAATGTTTTATTGTATTCAATATTTCAATTTATCTTAATCCTTTTCCGTGAGCAGAGATTATTTAAAACGAAAAAAAATCATAACTAATGGTACTGACAAATGGAGGCAATGTCTTGAAAAAAGTTATTGACAATGAAATTTTTTACTGAACACATTGTGAGAAGTTTAATTGCTAGCTTTACCCAGTAGCGAGGTACGTTTCTATTGAGCAAGTACAAATTTTTTTACTTAGATATTAAAATCATTTTTTAAACTAAATGTATCTTGCTTTTTGAAGATATTAATTTCATATTATTACAAGATAGTATGGCTACTGGTAGTTACCCGAATAAATTTGGGGGTGGAAATGAGTTTAACTGACTTGAGTCAGATTAAATTATGCGGCCTTTATAGCATTCAAAATATCAATATCAAACTGATATGAAAATCAAATTATTTTCAAAACTGCGGTAATCAGTTTCGGAACTTTCAACTTCGGCAAATGCGTTTTTCGACTCACTGTTCCTCCCTAAATATGACAACAATGAAAAGCCGAAAATTATCGCGATTGGTTATAAACTCACGAACAGAAAACACGAGAATTCTCGTGATTCCTTCGCAATGTGTTAATCTATTTTTTAGACTATAATAGCAGTACTGTCCTGAAGTGGTACGGACGGTTAAGCGCGGTTCCCGTAAGATCACCGAAAGCGAAGCATCATTGACCAAGGTCAGTTTTTGAGAGGGTGACAACCTCTCTCGACTGCCGCTGCTGTGGGACCGTGTACGTTAATGGGAGCTGGTGAACATAAAATCTGGTCGTGTCCTGCAAGTCCAGTATAAACGTTTTCTGTGGGGGTGCCAATCCAAGTGCAGGTCTCTCATCTGGAATTGGTTCAAAATTAGGAGACCGGCTCTTGAAATTTGGATCATTCGAGACAACAGCCTTGGAGCTATAGGTCCCAAAGCAATCTACTTCAGCAGTACAACACATCTCAGTCATGAAAAATAAAATTGATTCTGGTATATTTGGCCAAAAGCTTAATGATGTGCGATCTGCATTTTCGCGCATTCCGAATCAAATATTACACACAATATTAAGTATAGTGGGTGGTATATAAAGAGAAAAAATGCGATCATCCTATGATATTTTATTGTATAGAGATGCGTGAGTTACCGTTCGACAGGGAATTGTGTCTACTTCCCAAATATGAGTGTGATATTTAAAATAAAAGTAGTCTACATATTAAAAATTGTACCAATTTTAAATTTTAAAGTAATAATACCCACTTTTGACACTACATATGAGATTATTAGCAGCTCGGAAAAAGTTATAGTTTATGAACTTTTTCTTAATCTTAATAGAGAAGAAGTCCGAGTTTGAGGATGCTAATGTTAAATGAACATGACAATCTTTAATTTATATCTTTTGTTAAAAATCATCCGATTGGTTTATTTTAAGGAGATACAATGAGTAGACCCAAACATATTCCAGTCTAGGAATTATTTCGATTCAAAAACCTATTTTAATTATGAAACGTATTAACAAATTCTTGTTAAAAAAATGAATTTTAACCTGCTTTAATTTTCACATAAAGTGAATCACCATTGTCTAAGCACGGTCTAAGGCAGTGTTTCCCAACCTTTTTTTGGCCATGTCCCCCCAAATCATCTCTAAAACCTTGATGCCCCTCCCCCCCTCCCTCTTCCTGTGACAAATAATTCTTATTATATAAAAAGTGAACTCTTATTGCCACTAAATAAGTCCTAAATGCCTTTTTAATTGAATCTAAATAAAGAACAGTACATTCACGAAAGAAAAAACATAAACGGAAAGAAAGTATGTATGGAGAAATCATTTATAATAATAATAGTAATAATAATAACATGCAGCGATATAATAAAGCAAATTAATTTTTACTTTCTTCTATCTTTACAAGAAGAAAGTATTGGATTCATGAAAATTTTCGACGGATTTATACGTTTTAGAAGGTCCTGAACACGATTTGACCCTTTTTAGAAAATGTCTGTCTGTGACTCTGTCTGTCTGTCTGTCTGTCTGTGACAAAAATTTTGTGGGCGCTCTATCTCAATAACTACACACTAAATAAGAAAGAGTGACTATTCACTCCGGAGGAGTGGATATTCACTCTATCGCAGAGTCAAAATTTGCCCAACCTCTTTAGAGTGACTATTCACTCTAGGAAAAAGTGAAATTCTTGACTCCCTGAAAGAGTGAATACTCACTCCTGAGAAGTGAATATTCACTCTGAACAGGAGTGGATACTCACTCTTTCAGAAGAGTGACTATCCACTCTTGCAAAAGGAGTGAGTTTTTTCACCCTGATAGGAGTGAATAGTCACTCTTTCAGGAGTGACTAAAATTCTTGAATAAAAAAGAGAAACTCATTTTTTCACACGCTTGTTCGTAGGCGGTCACCCTCCCAAGTATTAACCGAGCTCCTTGCTGCTTGACTTCTGCGCTCGGACGAGAACTGGTACCTACAGCATGCTACAGCCGCTAACAATTAAAAAAGCTCTTATTACATTATTTTAGCTTTGTTTCTTTTGTGATATTCGAGCACACTTATTAAATTTGTGTAGAAATCATAAATATTTACGATGTTTCTCAACTGTGTAAATAAGAAAACTGAAACCTTCTTTTTGTATCATATAATACAAAGACTGTTTGCACATTTTTTAGACAAATTTGATAAATTATTTAAAAAAATGGAATTATTTTAGAGGAAAAAATTCTGACAACAACTTATTATGTGTAATTTATATTATCGTCTGATACTTTCAAATTTATTCTTATTTCAAGATTCCGCATGCAAAAAAGCTGTGAATGGGAAGATGCGTTTTTTTTTTCCTTCCGAACAGAAGTATGCTAATTCCACAGTCTAAAATGATTGCAAAGCGCATAATATAAAAACTTTTTAGTGCGAAATGAACATAACAATTGATTGGAAAGTGCTATTCCAAAAAATCAGTACATATACATAGTAAAAAGATACCAGATGAAAAAAAAAATAGGGAAAAAAAGAGCCCATTTCAAGGCGGAAAACGAAGTTTCAGGTAAGGATTTATGACTATCGCAAATTTATCTTACAATGGGAAAATAAAAACAAGAATATTGAACAAAAATGTTACAATCAATTCATTATATTATTAAGAGAATGTGTTACATCCGATATTTAGAAAAAAAAATGCCATTTTCTTTATTACAATGACTTTTAAAGGGTGAAACTGCATCAAAGCAAAGCTACTGCTCATACTTCAAAAACTACCACTGTATTCGTTGAAAACATTAAAAACTCACACAGGTATTGTATTTATACCTTTCAACACATTCCTCCAGTCACCTGACGTTTCTCTTATGGTTTATTGTGCATTTGGTCTGCTGAAAAGAGCTCTTTCAAAGGGCAAAACCACCACGATTGATCGAATCTGGAAAGTTTTTAAAGACGCATGGGAATCAATAACCCTGTAAATTTTACAAAAAACCTTCTACCATCGAAAGCATTAAGCAGAATTAGAATCAAGAAACAAGATTATCACACAGATTATTACAGAAAGCAATATTCATATTTTAAACGTTAAAAACAACAACGCCGAAATCGTCTAAAAAATGTGCGAACACCCGTCTGTACATTTCCGCTATGACAAAAATTCCGTTACAACAAAGCAGTTATTTATTTATTCATTCATTTTTTTCTTGCTAATAATGTTTCCATAATTAGAGCCCAATTAAGATTGTCCGAGGCCCAGGGCCTGTTTACCAAATAGGCCCATGAAGCCGAAGCTTACCCACTGAAATACAAAGGGGCCTCCAAATTTACTTTTCAAAACTAATTTTTAATTTTCAAAACTAATTTTTAGGGGGAAAATTTCAGTCAGGGTAAAAAACGCTTTTTTTTTCTTAAATTATAGCTGTTAAATTTTTCCTAGGATTTACCGACACATTTATACTTTTTTTTCTATAATACATGGTATAAAATCAGTGATTAAATGCAACGTTTTTCATTTCTCTTATGTTTTACATTTTAATTTCAAACGTGCTAAAAATAACAGAAAATTTAATCTGTATAGTTATATTTTGTTTATATTCATAAAGAGGTTAGAAATGATATAAAATATGTAAATAGGTTATTTAAATAAAGAGGAAAATAATTAGCATTCAGAGATATTGAATTTCTGTTTATAAAACAGAAGCAAAATTGTGTTGCAGCTAAGCATAAATTTACTTCAAATATTTGTTCTCCCTGCACTGTTCTTAGCACTTGCAAATCCTGCAATTTGTAAAGCATAAAATATATTTCCTGTCCATAATTATATCGATTCATTTATTATTTCAATGCCTTTTTCTGTTTTTTTAAAATCGTGCTACTATATATAAAGGATTTCATTTTAGGCGTTTCTTTCGAAAACGGGGTATCCGAGAGCTGGTGCCATCTTCTGGTTTCATTGGAAAAAACTGTTTTTCTTCACTCTCAACGGAGTGAACCAGTCACTCTTGTGAACGGAGTGAGACAGTCACTCTCGACAACGGAGTGAGATATTTCACTCCTTTCTAGAGAGTGGAAAATTCCACTCTTTAAAGAGTGCATATTTATAAAATTCACTCCTAAAAGAGTGAAAATGCCTCTCACTCTTCCAAAGAGTCAACTTCTCACTCCTTCCATTTTTAGAGTGTAATGCACGAAATTTAATTAAACTTTATATTCAGTTAGTTCCTGATATAAAATGGTGCTGATTAGTTTTTGGTGAAAATCGCCCGACAGGTGGCGCTGCTATGCTGCATTTTTAGCGATTTTTACGATAGCTATATCTCAAGAACTAATGTGCGGAATTTCATCAAACTTCAGATTCTGTTAGACTATGACATAAATAGATGCTGCTTATGTTTTGGTGTAAATTACCCAATAGGTGGCGCTGTTATACCCTTTTTTCTCGATTTTTACGATAGCTATATCTCGAGAACTAATGCACGGAATTTCATCAAACTTCAGATTCTGTTAGACTGTGACATAAATAAATGCTGATTATGTTTTGGTGTAAATTGCCCAACAGGTGGCGCTGTTATACCCTTTTTTCTCGATTTTTACGATGGCTATATCTCGAGAACTAATGCACGGAATTTCATCAAACTTCAGATTCTGTTAGACCTTGACATAAATAGATGCAGTTTACGTTTTTGTGTTAATTGCCACACAGGCGGCGCTGCTATGCTACTTTTTTCATTATTATCACGATAACTATATCTCAAGAACTAATGCACGGATTTTCATCAAACTTCAGATTCAGTTAGATGTTGACATAAGTTGTTGTTGATTAGGTTTTGGTCTAAATATCCCAACAAGTGGCGCTGCTATGCTGCATTTTGCAGGATTTACACGATTTTAGCGATAGTCATATCTCAAGAACTAATGCACGGAATTTAATAAAACTTTAGATTCAGTTAGACCTTGATATAAATTGGTGCTGATTCTTTTTAGTGTATGCGAAACCTGTGTGAGATAGAAGATAGTTTTGGGATTGGCACATCCGACTAGTTTTTAAATATTTAATAGAAAACTGAGATACATAAATAAAAACTTTAATTTTAATTGAAGCTTTTTCTATGATGCTTTTATAATTTTAATTACTGGCAGTAAAATGTATCTAATAAGTTCAAAATAGATTTGATATGAAGAGAATAAAATTAATGAGATCCTTGTGCTTCATGATGGCTGCAGAGAGCTTTTATGTCAGGCTCTAATTTAGTCAACTTTAATCTCCACTCTCGGCATTTAGTTATGTCCAGTCGATTTCTTTTCTTCAGCAGAAATCATTTAGTGAGCTAAAAACACATTCAACTAGGTATGATGATGGGAATGGTAACAATATTTTTCTTGCAAATTTTTCTTGCATTTGGATATTTAGATTCTGTCTTCTGTCTCTGCACAAAGCCATGAAAGCCACTCCTTTTATACTGAATAGGGTTTTAACTGACTCATCGTTTTGAATTTCAGAGAGTTCTTCTGGGTATCGTATTGAATCATCAGGTGATAACTCCACTAACATTAGCTGAATGACCCAAGATGGGAAATCCATTTGCTTTAAATAAGAAAATATATCGTTCAAATCAGAAGCGAATATTTTTAAATGATCCACAATGACAGTTATAGCGACATCGGTCGTTTCGCATTTTTTTTTAAACAGCAAAATAGGTCCCACTTTCTCTCAGAAATATGATTCTGCCATGCCTCACTGAATGTAATAAAGCCAAATATTTTTGCTTTTGCATCAACAAGTGTTTTATATTTTTCTTGAAATTGTTTATTCAAGCTATTCAGTTTTTCAAAGATATCTGCTAAATAACTAACAAATGCTTTTCCATCAATGGTTTGCAGGTGCTTAATGTCAGACTTATCACTTAAAAATTCACCAAAAATATGAAATAACTCCATGAATCTTTTTAAACATTTCCCATTTGAGAGCCAACTTACATCAGTGTGAAAAAAAAGACGAACGTGGTCTGCGTTTTTGCCTTCACAAAACTGCTTCAATAGACGCTCATATTTGGCGTTGGATATCATGGAGTTGATACATCTTATAACAAATTTCAATATATCATTAAGAATAGGTGAAATTTTTTTTTATACTAAACACTCTCCATGGATGACGCAATGCACAAGAGGCATTTCTGGATTCACATCTTTCATTAGTTTTAAACATCCAGTTCTCTTACCCATCAAAACGAGTACCATCTGCAGTGCAAGATGTTATATTTGTCATTGGTATACTATTTATATCTAAGTAATTTTTCAATGTATTAAAAATATTAGAGGCAGCAGCGGTGCTCTCTAATGATTGACAGAAAAACGATTCTTCAGTAAATTCACCAATATCAATCCTTACATAATGAATCTTACATAAGTAAGCAATATAGCTTCACCGTCTCTTAGAGTTGTTTCGTCCATTTCTACGGATAAATTTCTTGATTTCAGCTTTTCAACAAGTTGCTCTTCAATGTCCTCACTCATTTCATCTATTCTTCTGCTAACAGTATTGTTACTAAGTGGCATGGATTTCACATCTTTGTCATCTTTGCCCAGGATTCTAAAGATAAATAACGCTTTTCGGAATCGCGGGTAACTCGGAACACGTTATTGTACATTTTCGTTCGTGGTTATATTATGCTTTCATACATTAAGCAACATTTGTCTCTTTTTTACATTCTTTTATCTTTACAAGAAGAAGGTATTGGATTCGCGAAAATTTTCGACTTCCGGTTTTCGGCGGATTTATACGTTTTAGAGGGTCTTGAACACGATTTGATTGTTTTTAGAAAATGTCTGTCCATGAGTCTGTCTGTCTGTGACCAAAATTTTGTGGCCGCTCTATCTCAAGAACGAATGCACGGAATTTAAGAAAACTTTAGATTCAGTTAGTCCCAAATATAAATTGGTACTGATTTGTTTTTGGTGTAAATCGCCCAACAGGTGGCGCTGCTATGCTACATTTTTCACGATTTTCATGATAGCTATATCTCAAGAACTAATACAAAGAATTTCATCACACTTCAGATTCTGTTTGACATTGACATAAATAGACGGTGATTGCGTTTTGGTGTAAATACCCAACAGCTGACGCTGCTATGCTACTTTTTTCATGATTTTCACGACAGCTATATTTCAAGAACTAATGCACAGAATTTCATGAAACTTCAGATTATGTTAGACTTTGAGATAAATAGATGCTGGTTACGTTTTGATGTAAATAGCCCAACAGGTGGCGCTGCTGTGCTACTTTTTTCATGATTTTTAAGATAGCTCTATTTCAAAAAATAATGCACAGAATTTCATTAAACTTCAGATTCAGTTAGACGTTGGCATAAGTTGTTGTTGATTAGATTTTGGTGTAAATCTCCAAACAGGTGGTGCTTCTATGCTGCATTTTTCAGAATTTACAGGATTTTAGTGATAGTCATATCTCAAGAACTGATGCAAAAATTTTATAAAACTTTAGTTGCCGAAACGTCAGTTGAAGCTCACTGTGGAGACGCGAAAAGTTTTTGGTTTCCGTCTGTTTGTTTGTCTGTCTGTTCCGCGATAACTACCGTAAAAAGTACCCGATTAGGTTGATTTTTGGTGAGTATGTTGGTGAGGTACCCGGAATTACCTGGTTCATTCGTTCGAAAAATATAAAACATTTCGTTTTAGGTCATAATGCTTTCCTATGGGAATGCAGACGGTTTTCAAATTTCATTTTTAACTGAAATGAAAATCACATATTTGAATAATGGATTTAAACGTAAAATTATTGCTGCTAATTTTTTTATATGGAGGTTTTAAATATATTCAGTATCTTTAAAAATTTGCCGATACATTTATTAGAATTTAGAAATTAATTGTTTAAATTATTGGAACATTTTTTTGCATCTGTTCGGGAAACATAAAACGATTTATTGTCATATTTTTTACAAATTTTAAAATGAATTTCTTTTTACTTTGTTCTTTAATTTATTAGTTGCTTAGCAACCTTATTTCAAAGAATGTCAAAATAATAAAATTCAAGTAACTCTCACTTGCTGCAATATTTTATTAGCAAAATAAATTATTTTCGGGAGATTTTAATATTCTACTCACATAAATGAGAATTTATTTTGATACAAGTTTATTTTTTTATCTAAAAAGTTACAAGAATAAGAAGTTTATAAGAATTTCAGAATATCATTGCATAAATCGTGTTTAATTTAACGCTAATTTCTGAAACCTCCGAAGTATGGTATATGCCTATAAATATGTATGTAACATAAAAAAATTAATTGCGGATTCTCAGATGCTAAATAATATGAAAAGTGAGATTTAAAAACAATGACTTTTAGAGCTGACGTTGAGGCTCCTGATCTGCAGATTTACTAGTTTAAGTTAGACCTTGACAAAAATTGGTGCTGATTCGTTTTCGGTGTATGTGAAATTTGTATGAGATAGAAGAAAGTTTTGGGGTTGGCACATCCCACTAGTTTTACAATGTAGTGATTTATTGATTTCTAAACTAGCTATATACTGTATGAATTATTTTAAAATGAATGAAAAACACACCATTTTCACTACTTAAAGTATAGATTTAAAATGGATTATCCAGAACAAATAATGCTGAATTTATAAAAAACTTACATTTAGTACAAAATTACAAAACAACCCCGATATAACGCTTAAAAGCACTAAACATTATTACGAAGAAATATGAAATAGTTTTTTAGAGGTAAGAAAATACGAAATTGTACTGAAAATCAACGGATTTATATATATGTATGTATACATATACATATATATAAAGATTATGCATTGCACATTAGGGTGGCCGAAAAAAACTTTTTTTTTGTTTTTAATCGCTATACCGCGGAAAACTTGGCTTTAGGGTTGCTTAGTAAAATAAAATGAAAAAAAAATTCCATTTAAAATTACATTTCCAAAAAAATCAATCCAAACAAAATTACATTTTAATTTTAGCGACAGAGCAGCTCAAATAAATTTATTGGAGAGCAAAAGTTTTCTTTATTTTTTTAAAGCTGTAAAATAAAAAAAAAACTGCTATAGTGAAAAATCTTTAAAAGAAAGATATAAAAATACATTATAATAAAAAAAGAAGCAAAATTACTTCATTTGAGGTAGCGCAAAGCATTTAAAAAATCGTTAAGTTAACGCAATCAAGTTGCATTCACTCAGTGAATGTTGGCCGGATTGTGAGTCGGGTCTTTTTAGGGCTTCGTTCATCTCACGAAACCCTATTACCCCCGCTTCGTTGTCTGTCCGTCACAGAGCCATTCTCAAAAAGTATGTAACTTACAGAGTTGAAACTTAGTGTATAAATCTGAATAGCAGCTGTGAAGAGCTCAAAATATTAAAATTTGAAAAATTCGTATTATTTTAATAGAGATAAAAAACCAAAATTCTAACAGCCTTTTCCTATTAAATTGAAAAATTTTTCGTTATAGCAGATGCCAAAGATTTAAAATCCACAATGAAATTCTTTCTACAATAATTAATTTTCTATCAGACGATTTTCACGTGAAAAATGAAAATGAAATAAAAAGTTTCACCAATTGAAAAAAAGATAAATATGAAATAAAATTGATTGACGTCATAGTCGCAATAAAACAGAAAATGTCTAAGATTTCTCAATAATACAAGGAGTATGAGTATGTGTAAGTTGACAAAGCAGATTAATATCACGTCATTAGAGAATTAAAAAGAAAATCTGACGTCATATAGGAAGTTTAACTAATTTTTCAAATGTTTGAGAATAATACAAAGCGAGTATCAATATAAATAATAGAGAATAGTAAATATATGAGTTTGAGAAACATATTGAATCGAGATAAAAATCCGATTATGGAAATATTCGCATATTTTAACATTTTGAAGGTGTACAATTTGTTTAATTTTGAAATTATTTTTTTAAATATTGCATTTAGTCCGTATGACTGATATTATTATGACAGAATATAATAGCGGGCTTGGACCGCTATACGGCTGGTTTAGATATTCGAAAAAAGGAAAAAATAGACCGGTAATTTTTTACTTTATAAAAAACATGACTTTTTTTTGTTGTTGTTGCTAAATGAAATTTGTTTGAATTTATTAAAGAAAGGATAAAGTGTTTTGAAAGGAATATTAAGCGAAACCCTTTGAGCGATCTTCGATCACACGTACCCACTTGTTTTCTGTTTTGATTCGCTATACCGAAAAAGACTTGTGTCTAGGGTAGCTAAGTAAGATGCAAAAACAAAATAAATAAAATTTTACTTCTGGTGGTAGCGCAAAAGGCCTATAATTTGAGAAAAAAAGCCAAATTTTTACAAATTTTAGGCCTTTTGCGCTACCACCAGAAGTAAAATTTTATTTATTTTGTTTTTGCATCTTACTTAGCTACCCTAGACACAAGTCTTTTTCGGTATATCGAATCAAAACAGAAAAAAAGACTCGACCCACAATCCGGCCAACATTCACTGAGTGAATACAACTTGATTGCGTTAATTTAAGAATATTTTAAATGCTTTGCGCTATCTCAAATGAAGTAATTTTGCTTATTTTTTTATTATAATGAATTTTTATATCTTTCTTTTGAAGATTTTTCACTATAGCAGTTTTTTCTTTTATAGCTTTAAAAAAATAAAGAAAACTATTGCTTTCCAATAAATTTATTTGAGCTGCTCTGCCGCTAAAATTAAAATGTAATTATTTTTTTTTCATTTTATTTTACTAAGCAACCCTAAAGCCAAGTTTTCCGCGGTATAGCGAATCAAAAAAAAAAAGTTTTTTTCGGCCCACCCTATTGCACATGTCTCTCTCTTCTTTTCGAATTCCATTTTTAATATCATTTGATATCCAAATTACATTATTTGTCCACATGTTATTAGGTTATATGTTCTATTTAAATGGCATCTTTTATCATTTTATCTATTTAATTTCTAAATTTTCTTTTAAAACTGTTAAGTATGTTTGGCTGTGTGCCGTCTCTGAATTGGAGCTTCGATAATTTGATGTTTGAATTTGTTAATTATGTATTAACTTAATTGTATTCTGTATACACATTATAATTTAGATTTGTTTAAAGAACTTATTTGATGTATTTTGAATTCAAATGTAGTATAATTATATATATATATATATATATATATATATATATAATTATTTAATGTTTTATACAGTGTATGTGGTTAGTAAAGAGTTAAGAAAATTGGATAACCCCGGGGGGGGGGGGGGAGATAAAAAGACAACAAAAAGTATTTCAATCCATGATCTTTTCTAATGTCATTTTTAATTAATAAATCTTCGAACTACCTGTTATTTTAGACATTAATTTAATCTTTAACACATATAGACAGGCACTGTACATTCTTAAAAACACATTTAAAAACACATAAAACCAGTCCATACGCTAAAAGTGCCGCTTATTCGATTAATGAAAAAGCGGCATCAAGATATAATAGCATACAACCAGATCAAAAAGAAATAAAATTTACGAACTCAATTCCGTTTATAAAAGGCGTTTCCCTAAAATTAAAAAGAGAATTAAAAAAACTTGGAATAAATGCTCCTATCACTCCAGATGCGTCCATTTTCAAATTAATCAGATCAGATACGGAGAAGTTAAATTATCAACAGACATCAGGGATATACAAAATTCATTTCAAAGATAACGAAGGAAAAGATAACTCATATATAGGCATGACAAAAAGGAAAATCCAGGAGAGAATTAAAGAACACAGAAGAGACATAAATTTAGGAAAATCAAGCACAGCAATAGCCCGATTAAACAATACATTCCCAATTAAAATAGACTTTAATAATGTTAAGAAGTTAGCTAATTACAATAATCTAAACTATGCATTGCAGAGAGAGGCGATAGAGATATACACATCAGATACAAAAACTTGCAACGACGTAACTCACGCCAAGATTGACACCAGATGGCGCCAGATGCTGTTAGGAGGGGATAGAGGGGGAGTTCAGAAAAATCGGACTGACAGAGCAGAAATACGATACAACAGTATTGAAGATGCCTGAGCAAACAGGCGAAAATATTTTACTTTTACGAAACTTTTAGAGTATGGACTGGTTTTATGTGTTCTTAAATGTGTTTTTAAGAATGTACAGTGCCTGTCTATATGTGCTAAAGATTAAATTAATGTCTAAAATAACAGGTAGTTCGAAGATTTATTAGACAACAAAGGTTGGGGGGGAGGAGGAGACAGGTAAACACAAAACAAAAATTCCACAGTTGGATGATAACAGAATTGACATGGAAGCGCAGATGGAAATGATCCCTTCCACCCCCCCCGACTAAAAGATATTTATCAAAATAGGTGCATTCGTTCAATAGTTATGCTTGATTGTAGATGAAAAAAAAAATGTATGTTTATGTTGTCGAAATGTATAATCTCATTTCTTTGAGGCCAGTTGAAAAATAGACATAAAATTGTTTGATCTTTTCTAGCGTAGCAACTATACTAACTGAAAATATGAGAAATATCATTTTGATTACACAAAAAATAAATTAAAAACTGAAAGCCGAATATATAAGAATTTATTGACCGAAATAAAATTCAACATTTTTTTAGAACTATTGCATTTTTTTTTTGTGCTAAATGATTTTTATATTTTACATAATTTTCACAAAATGTGCGAAGAAAGTCCAAAAGAAGGGGTGTCATCTAATCAACGTTTGGTTTGTAAAAAGTCGATGTTTCTTTAACTGTTTCTTGAAACTCTTCTATGAAGTGGTTGCTTTTACTTATATTCTTCTCATTCAATTCCTAGTTCTGTCAAAGATGGTTTGAGCAACTGCTAGGTGAACTATTCATCTAAGAAAATAAAAGATAAGAGAAAATAAATTTGATTGAAAAGAAAATCATTTAGTTATAAAAACGAGAACAAAAAATCATGCGTCACCACATAGATTATGCAGAATATTGTTACGAAATTTCATTTTTGTTCACGTAATAAAATGAGACAGCTAAATAACACTGTAAAAAATTTTGGTCAACATTTACGGTACATATACTGGCAACTTTGTGACCAGTATATATACCGTAATTTAACTGGACGGTATATGTACCGTAAAATATTTAAAGTTTATCTCATCAAAAAGTCACCTGTAAAAAATGCAGCCAAGTCTCGTAACTCATTTACCGTAAAAAGTACTGAGATCGTATAAAGCCAAGTTTAACTATCTTATTAACTCTGAAATTTTCATTCACAAATCACTCCTAGTCTCTACATCTTTAGTTAATTATTATTTTGTGACTTGGCAATTACTTAGCACGAGAATGTGATGTATATAGTTAGTTTTAATCAAATAATACTATAACATATTAAGGTGTAATAACTTCCCTGTGCGTATATAATTTGCTTTAGTTAAATTATCCCATCCCATCCCATAACATAGTGAGGTGTAATAACTTCCCTGTGATGCGTAATTGCCAAGTCACAAAATAATAATTAACTAAAGATGTAGAGACTAGGAGTGATTTGTGAATGAAAATTTCAGAGTTAATAAGATAGTTAAACTTGGCTTTATACGATCTCAGTACTTTTTACGGTAAATGAGTTACGAGACTTGGCTGCATTTTTTACAGGTGACTTTTTGATGAGATTTCACTTCTTTTTGTAAGTAACCCTCCTTTTCTTGATTTTGGGTTCTTTTTGGAGATCATCCACTGATTTTCGCTAAGCCCACACTCTGTCCCTATTATTTACAGGTATCAAAAAATTGAAGCTTTAGTTTCGTTTGCAAAGTACTGTAGATAAAAAGAGATTTCAGGTTCCTAGGCAAGCACTAAATTATGGGAGGGGGAGTGTCAAAAGTACTCTCAATTGCTTCCAGGATAGGCACTATGCATCTGAGATATAACTCGCAGCCCTAGATACTTGATATTTAACATAAAAGAACTTTTTAGTATAAAAAGAAAGCCAAAATTAAAATTTCCGGAAATTTCCAATAAATCAAACTATATTCCTTTTTTCGATGGTTTTTTTTCGTTTTTTTAGACTTTTTTTTATTATTTACGGATTTTTTAATTTTTCCTTACTTTGTGTACAAAACCCTGCCTTTCTGCCAAATGTCAATCTTCTAGGACTACAAAATCGAATTATTTTCAAATTTTCGACTTTTTATGAATTTATTGATTTTTCGATTTTAATTCTAAGTTACCTGATTGTCATGCTAATATAGTAATTATTTGATCCGTCTTCTTAGGATCATTTAGGTTCAATTTAGAGATAAATCAAGTGAATCTTAGAGTCACCATGATTTTATTTAGAAAGGACTATCAAGCCATAACCAGCCAGTAATGTCGGGAGGGTAGGGGGAGCTGTGAAAATTTTTGTGGGGCAAACATCATTTAACAATCCATATTTCATATGTGAAGTAAATAGAGTACAACATGTGAAAGAAAACAAACCTGTCTATAAAGAAATCGCCTATATCGTAGCCAGTCTATAGCGGAACTTTTCTATAACGAAATTCGTAAACGAAAGAAAAGAAAACCATAATCCGGGGGAAATAACATAAAACAATTAGGGGCGTTGTACTAGCTAATAGGACAATTATCTTATAACTAATGTTTATAGCAGTACAAAATCAAATTGTTTTCGAATTTTCGATTTCTTAAACATATTTCGATTTTTCGATTTTATTTTCGAATTTTTTAATTGTTCCTTTTATTGAATAGTAAATACTACCTTTACACCAAGTTTTAAGTTTCTAAGACTACAAGATAAAAATATTTTCAATTTTTGATTTTTTCGCAATTTTTTTTTATAATTTTCTGGATTTTATAATTTTTTCTTATTTTGTATCCTTTATTACAAATTTTAAGTTTCTAGACCTACAAAATCGAATTATTTTAAAATTTCCGATCTTTTTCGATTTTTTTATTTTATTTTCGAATTTTATTGCGTTTTTATTTTAACTTATTCTGAATCCCAAACACTATCTTTACCGCGAATTTTAAGTTTCTAAGGCCAAAAGATCAAATTATTTAAATTTTTTTCAAATTTTTTCGAATGTTTCGAATTTTCGATTTTTTTTCGAGTTTTCTGGAATTTTTAATTTTTCCTTATTTTGCATCCTAAATACTACCTTTATTACGAATTCCAAGATTCTAGCGCAACAAAATTGGATTATTTGAAATTTTTCGATTTTTTTCGATTTTATTTTCAATTTTTTTTTGTGTGTTTTTGATGTTTTCTTTTTCTGAATTCTAAACACTACCTTCACACCAAATTTTAAGTTTTTAAGACTACAAGATCGTGTTATTTTCAAATTTCAATTTTGTTCGATTTTTTTGAATTTTCGAATGTTTTTTTTTTTTTAATTTTCCGGATTTTATATTTTTTCCTTTCTTTGTATCCTACCTTTATTCCAAATTTTCAGTTTCTGTGGCTGTGGGATATACCCAATCTTTTTGATGACGCGAGAGTGAGTGAGTGTGTGAGTGACAAAAAATCGAAACTTTGAGTTCATATATCGTCTGCACTAATTTATGGGTATTTTTGAATTATCCATATTTTTGAATTTTTCCTTATTTAGTATCTTAAATATTACCTTTATTCCAAATTTCAAGTTTCTAGCGCTATGAAATCGAATTATTTTCAAATTTTCCTTATTTTTCGATTTTTCCGATTTTTTCGATTTTTTTGTTTTATTTTCGAATTTTATTTGGTTTTTTATTTTAACTTATTCTGAATCCTAAACACTATCTTTACTGCGAATTTTAAGTTTCTAAGGCTAAAAGATCAAATTATTTTAATTATTTCAATTTTTTTCGAATTTTTCAAATTTTTGAATATTTTTTTTCGAATTTTCCGGAATTTTTAATTTTTCCTTATTTTGCATCCTAAATACTACCTTTATTTCGAATTCTAAGTTTCTAGCGCAACAAAATCGGATTATTTGAAATTTTTCGATTTTTTCAATTTTGCTTTCGATTTTTTTGGTGTTTGGATGTTTTCTTTTTCTGGATGATAAACACTACCTTCACACCGAATCTTAAGTTCCTAAGACTACAAGATCGTATTATTTTCAATTTTCAATTTTGATGGAATTTGTTGAATTTTCGAATGGTTTTTTTTTTCGAATTTTCCGGATTTTATAATTTTTCCTTTCTTTGTATCCTAGACACTACCTTTTTTCCAAATGTCAAGTTTCTAGGGCTACGGGATCTACCTAATCTTTTTGATGACGCGTGAACGAGTGAGTGAGTGAGTGACAAAAAATCGAATGTTTGAGTTCATATATCGTCTGAAATAGAAAAGATAGAAAGTTTTAATTTTAAATTTTGGTCCTGTGTGCCAAATACTCTAGAAAAACGAAGTTTCAAATTTTTGGGATACTCCAGCGCGGAGATATGAGGGGGTCAAAAGTGCCCTGAGTTGCTTCCAGAAAAGTATGCTTACGGCTGTCCTCTCTCGACTTGGCGGAGGCACTGCCGTGCCTCCAGATCTAAAACAAACTATCCCCATCCTGTGGGATTTGTTTTTCAATGTTTTACTTTATTTAATGCAAAACATAGATTGCATCCGACAACTCATAAAAAAGTCCTCCGGCCTGTACCGGCAGGAAAAGGTAGCTTTCCTATATCTTCGTTTTAAAATTTTAGCTAATGTTACTCGAAAACAGCAAGTTAAAATGCAAAGAATTTTACAAAAGATTACAAAAGATTCGTTTACATTGAATTTGAATAAGAAATTCGCCAAATTATTGAGCTATAGCCAAGTTGGCTTCATTTATGAAGACTTATTTTTGTCGCCAAATTTGGCGAGATTTCGCCAATTGTCGCCAAGTTTGGCGAGAATTTGGCGCTAATAGATATGAATATATAGTTTTATGCGTATGATTGGGAAAATGATTACAACAATGAAAGAAAGTAATTTGCGAGAAATCGCGTTCACTAAAACTTATAAATTTATATTAAAATCATTAAAATTACAGACATTACAATACACTTTCATAAAACATTAAAAACATATTAAAATTGGACGTTTCGGATTTACATGGAAAATCCCTCTTCAACAACAACATTTCACTTAGCGTAAATCATAGTTCAAAAATATCAACAAATAGAAAATGCAACGTATCAAAATTTCGAAGTCAAAGTTACAGTTATAATAACTCGGAGTATTCATTCGGGATTGCACCTGCTTGACCATTATTGACCATAAATTTATCGTTGGTTTTTTGTAATGTGCTGTTTTGTTTCAAAATGTCAGCCACCCTAGAATTTCAAACTGCTGTATCTCAGCCAATTTTTAAGATAGAGGTAAAACAAAAAATGCTCTGGAATCCTTGTATCAAGTCCTAACACCAAATTAAGAAATAAACTTGATTTTTTAACTTTTTTGTATATTTATTTTAGTTTTGAAATTTTCCGTGGCCGCCATCTTGAAACAAGATGGCGGACCAAGCTGGCCAACGAACTCGGTCGAGGCATTGGTGAGCTTAATACACACAATTAGTTTCATCCAAATTAATTTATAAATACGAGCGTTATCGTATCAAATTATTTTCATTTTTTCAATTTTTTTCGAATTTTTTTATTTTTTTTTCGAATTTTCTGGATTTTTTTAATTTTCTTTTTTCTGTATCCTAAATACTACCTTTATTCCTAATTTGAATTTTCTAGCGCAACAAAATCGGATTGTCTTCAAATTTTCGGTTTTTTTCAATTTCTTCGATTTTTTCAATTTTGCTTTCGATTTTTTTGGTGTTTTTGATGTTTTCTTTTTCTGGATGTTAAACACTACCTTCACACCAAATCTTAAGTTTCCAAGACTACAAGATCGTATTATTTTCAATTTTCAATTTTGATGGAATTTGTTGAATTTTCGAATGTTTTTTTTTCGAATTTTCTGGATTTTATAATTTTTCCTTTCTTTGTATCCTAAACACTACCTTTTTTCCAAATGTCAAGTTTCTGGGGCTACGGGATCTACCCAATCTTTTTGATGACGCGTGAACGAGTGAGTAAGAAGTGACAAAAAATCGAATGTTTGAGTTCATATATCGCCTGAACTAGAAAAGACAGAAAGTTGTAATTTTAAATTTTGGTCCTGTGGGCCAAATACTCTCTATAATTGAAGTTTTAAATTTTTGGGATACTCCAGCGCGGAGATATGGGGGGGGTCAAAAGTGGCCTGAGTTGCTTCCAGAAAAGTATGCTTACGGCTGTCCTCTCTCGACTTGGCGGAGGCACTGCCGTGCCTCCAGATGTACCAACCCCTTCTCTCCTCAGGCCTGCACGCATTACGTAACAAGAGCAAGAGCATCATTTCAGGGGTTGCCGTACACCGAGGGGGGGCTACCAGCTTTTTCCTTACTGAAAAATAATTACTTTACGGTATAAATAGCGATTTTTTACTGAAAAACAAACATTTTACGGTATAAATACTGTTTATAATCGAAATGGCACATATACAGTTTTTTTTAACGCTTAATATACCTTAGAAGTACGGTACTCATACCGTAAAGAGTGAAAACGGTACGAGTACCGTTAATTTACGGCACATCTACTGAAATTTTATGAAATTTTTTTACAGTGAACCATAAAAAGACACACACACAGCTCAGAAAAAATCCATTTTTAGCAATTTCTGTCCATACCCGGCAATTTGGTGTAATTGTTCCATGCCGCCCTATATGATCTACACACCACGTAATACATTACAAATAAGTTAAGTTTTAAAATACATATCACAGCTGAAAACACACATTCAGCAGTTACGGCTCATAGTCAGTCCGTTAACGGAAATCTTTTGAGTTTCTCTGTAAATAAAAGATAATTTCCACGTACTCAAAATTCTGTAGAAAAATGTTGTAAATGCACCTCAGTGATGCACATCAGTTTCATTATGTTTTTTAAGGGATGTTGTACCGTTTACACTCGCCGAAAATCCACAAAAACATTCAAGGTTTGAATTAGTGTATCTTCAAACACTTTTTACGTAAATCGTAAAATTTTAACTATTGATTAAGCAGATTGCGCTTTTTGATATACTACTATTAGAAACTCATTAGTCTTTTACAGAATTTGTGTATTGTTGAAATTAAAATACCTCTTTTTTTTGTACTTTGCAAGTTATTGCGCGCATGATATCTTGAGAACGCATGTATGGATTGTTATGAAATTTGATATAGATAATAAGAACACATGTGTGTTTAAAATGATCTATTCTTAGGTCAAAATTTTTTCGTTAAACGCAATAATAATAATAAAAAAATCTAACAACTTTACATTACTCAAAAATCTTTATATTTTTTAATGAATAAAAATAGTTACACCTAAAAAGCTTATCATAATAAATACTTAAAAGTAGATCAGTTAGTTCTTATTATCTATATCAAATTTTATAAGAATCCATACATACGTTCTCAAGATATCATGCGTGCAATGACTTGAGGAGTAAAAAAGAAGGAGTTATATTTCAACAATGCACAAATTCTGTTAAAGGTTAGTCGCTTTCTAATGGTAGTATATATAAAGAAACCCAATATGTTTAACCAATAGTCAAAATTTCCTGTTTATACATAAAAGGTTTTAAAGAAACACTAATTCAAACTTGATGTTTTTGTTGATTTTCGTCGTGTTTAAAAGAAACAAGAACCTCAAGTAACGAAGCTAATTTATGTGTGAAAGTGTCCACACCCGTACGCATGGATTGAACAAATAACAATGATTTAAATATGCGCCAAACCACACTTGGCAAAAAAGGTCACTGGCAGTCAATCTGCAATAACGGACTATTTCAAACACTAAACGTACAAAATATAATTAATAAAAATGAAGAATGTAATGCATTTTTTAAGAAATACGCTTCCATTAATAGTTTTATGTTAATAAAATTATGTTTATACGAAGAGAAATCATTTTAGAAATCTTAAAACGAAACACAACAAAAGAAAAAATAGTTTAAATAATGTTTAATTTTTTTTCTTCCCTGTTGCTCTGTCTTTAAAAAAGAAACAGAGAAAAAAAATAAAAAATAAATAAATTAAAAAACTTGAGCTTTCTGAAGTAGCATAAGAAAAAGCAGTGAATTCTTCATAATCGAGTTTTCGGTGACAACGCCAAATTAAAGCATTGTAACGAAAAAATTTGGGAAAAAAAATGAACTGCAGTCATAAAATTAGGCATAATTTTGGAAAAAAAACAAAAAAAAAAACAAAAAAAAAAACATTAAATAACTTATAATTTTTTTTTTTTTTTTTTTTTTTTTTTTTTTTAACTATTTTTACTTTTATATTTATTATTTTCTTTTTTTTGTCTGGAGAAGAAATGATAACTGTTTTCTTTATCCTAAAGAAAGGGTGGTAAGAAATTAACACATTCACATCGGGAAACGAGAATTTTCGTTTTTATTAAAAAAAACATCGCTGACTAAGGGCATGGCTTCTACCCTACAGAAAATACATTTATATCACGTTGCTCATATTTTTTTAGATCGTAAGACATTTTAGGTAGATTTCGTAAGAAATACTACCTATTAAATTCTCCCCTATGTTGGAATTTCTGGAAAATGTTCGCATATGTACGCCGATCAGGACTCCCAGAACCCAAAACACCCACCCCCTGTTCAAAACTTTATCTATCTATCTATCTATCTATCTATCTATCTATTTATCTATCTATATCAATTTTTTATGGACACGATAACTTCAATAATTCTGCACAAATCTCTTCCGAACTGATACATAAAATCAAGAATCCTAAGCTCTCGGCCAAGTTCGTTAATTGGCAAAATCAAACCAAGGGGGGGATGGGGGGGGGCTTTTTGTGATAACAGAAAAAAATCCCATAACTTCTTAATTATGATACGTATCGAATCCGTTTAAAATTATTACTACTAATAGGAAAAGGGCCAAAAATTTTTGTATGATACATTTTTGATATCTTTACAAATGGCCTCGTCACTTTGTCAATTCACAAGATATCAAACAAATTTAAATTTTTAAAATTTATTATAAAACCTCTTAAAATGATCTACAACGTTTACATTGACAAGTTTTTTATAAGACCAAACCTTACAGCAAAAAAAAAAAAAAAAAAAAAAAAAAAAATTAAAAAAAACTTTTGCCGATTCCACCTACAGACACAATTAGATTTCAAAGTGGGTGGTCCCAACTGTCGCATAATGGCAAAAAGGTATTTTCTTCTGCAATTCCCAACAAACAGGTGCCCCACGGTCTGAATCTTCGAAATGTACATGTGCCTGTAGACCGAGCTGTCAGGGATTTGTTTTTAAAATTATATCCGTATAATATTTGCTGATGAATAAACTTGAGAAATGTATGTAGGAAACCAATTTACGAAAGCATTTAAGAAGAGGGAGGAGCTTTTATTGTTTTAAAATCCAGATTTAATAAAAATTGTCGGATGAGAATGTGTTAAGAGAGGATTAGGCAAAGTTCTATGCTCTTTCATGGTTTAACGAGTTTTGAATGTTTATAAAATAGGTATTACACAATGTTACGGCTGTTCTCAAATCCAAACTGGCTACTTTCTGACACATTTTTTAATTCATTTTTGTTCGCAAATGCGGGAAATTGGCAGGAGTTTTTATTCAAAAACCATGTAATTGAAACACGTTCTCCATTTTTTCGTAAAGGTAGAAGATATTTCAGAAAATACTGTGAAAATTCACATTTTAATCGAATTCCCGACGCGGCAGCCAGAGAAGCGCGAAAAACGTGTCGTCACGTAATCAGAATCGTTCATAACTCGTTAAGTAATCAATTTATGAAAAAATGAAAAACTAACTTCGATTCCAAATCGCATCCATGGTCAGTCCTGCCAATTTTCGGACTTTGCGTTTAAAAATGAACCTGAAATTGTGTCAGAAAGTTTCACGTTGTTGAGCAGATCATTTGAGAACCACCTTCAAGGAAATTGAAAACGACTTCCCAGCTAAAAATGAACTGCAGTTTTTCTACAGAAGTGAAGTATTTTTAAAGTTTTTCTACAGGCAACTGTAGATTTTCTGTAGTGCAATCTTGACTGTAAAAATACTTCAGTTATTTTGCAGTTAATGTGAAGTAATTTTGCAGTAATTTATTTCAAAAATACTGTGAGCTTTTATCTGCAAAAATACTGCAGTTTACGTGAATTTATGTTATATTCATAAATTAAAAAAATAATGAGACTTTACATCTGTAGTAAAACTGTAGTAAATTTGAAGTATTTTTACAGTCATTATTTCAGTATTATATTTTCTGATGTATCTGCAGTATAACTGCAGTTACTTTAAGGTAATTTTACAGAACTTAATTTTAGTAAGTTTGTGAGATATTTTCTGCAATTTATCTGCAGTTTTAAAAGCTAAGCAATATTAAAGTCTTTCAGTTTTTGACAATATTGCGTATTTACTCTGTTATTAATAATTAACACTGTTTTCAAGACTTTTAGTTTAATGGGACTAAATTGAACAAAAATCAAAATCCTCAGGCGGGGGGGGGGGGGGGGGGGGGAACACTGCTTTGAACCACCCATTTTGAGATAAATTTTTAACACATAAATATATATATAATAAAAATAACTTTCATGGGGAATTTAAGGGGGAAAGTCCGCCCTTCCGCCCAACGGGAAATTTGTACTTTCTCTTAGTGTTTAATTACTTTAAATTACTCGGAAAAAGAATAAATTTACTGTTTTACAAAATCGGTCAAAATAAAAAATTAAATAAAATTTTAAAATCCAGGGAGGGTTAATGACGCAACCCCCCCCCCCCCCCGCCTCCAACGGAAAATTCTTAGTTCCTCTTTTAAGTTAAGCGAGGAAGAGCGAGTTAAGCAGCGGACACTGCTTTGAACCACCCCTTTTGAGATAAATTTTTAACACATAAATATAAAAAATAACAAATAAATAACTTTCATGGGGAATTTAAGGGGGGAAAGTCCGCCCTTCCCCCCCCCCCAACGGGAAATTTGTACTTTCTCTTAGTGTTTAAAAGTCTTAGTCTCTGTACTTTAAATTACTCGAAAAAAGAATAAATTTACTGTTTTACAAAATCGGTCAAAATAAAAAATTAAATAAAATTTCAAAATCCAGGGAGGGTTAATGACGCCCCCCCCCCCCCTCCAACGGAAAATTTTTAGTTCCTCTTTTAATTTACTCAAAAGAACCAATTTTATTATGCTGTTCAAAAACGGAGAAAACGTAATTTTAGTTACTTAAACTTTAAAATTCAGGAAGAAAGTAGTAATTGAACACCCCCCCCCCCCACACACACACACACACATATATACACCCTACACACAACGAAAAATTCTTAGTTCTTTTATTTTAAGTTTTTTATTATTATTATTATTATTTATTTTAGTTATTTTAATTATTTAGTTATTTAAATTTCAAAATCGAGGGAGGGGGAAATTGCCTTTCCACTTATTAACTACAGGCATGATGACTTCCAGTTTTTAAGAAAATTTTACTTCAAAAAACAAGTGAAAAATGTAAATCTCCTTTTGAACATTTGATTTTTTTTTTCGTAACTGACTATGTGAAGAAACGCTACATCTCAACTCAACTCAGATTCTGATCGTTCTGTTTACATTTTGACGGCGACGGCACGGCGGTAAGCGGTAAGTGCAAGCGTTTGTATATTATTTTTCTTATTCGCTAGCTTTGTTAATATAATAATTAATGCCGTAATTTTTTAAATGTTTATATATAGCCATAAGATGGCTAAAAATATGTACCGACAGACACCTCTACAAATCTAGATAGATTAAAAAATTAGATACATTCAACGTATTTATAAAGTACCACGTTGTCTTGCCAAAAAAAATTATTTCGAGGAGATTTGTATTGTCAATGTGTCGTCCATATTGTCTTATTTTAGACTTTTTTTTTAAATACTGTAATAGCGATGGAGTTAATTTAAAGTTTGTTGCCCCTACAATTACGATTATGCCAAGGTTGCAGCTATGATTTTATCAAAATCATCGCCAAGCTTACATATGCATCGTATATATGAATATATATATATTACACACCAAACACTCATATTATGCGTAATTAATACGTCATTATATATATATTATTTGCATCATATGACTATAACTTTCGGCCACATAAATCACGAAATGTTGAACACATATAGTATTATTATAATGTCATATATGCTTTATAATTTGATAAATTTTGGTCACTAGATGTTTTTTCTTATATTAATTTTACATTATTTTGTAATAAAAAATGCAAAAAATGAATCCTGAAACGTGTTTTATGGTGTTCAATGGATAAATAAGCTAAAAAAAATTATTTTCTTTAAATCCAAAGTTTTTATTATTACAAACAAGTAACAGCATCCAAAATTTTAAAATAAGCTATCAAGCTGGGGTGTAAAAATCTAGGAGTCAATGGGCCAATTCTCACCACTAAATTTTATTAGTATTCTTCAGCTAAATTTTATTATTATTACTTCACCTAAATTTTATCAGTATTCTTATTAGTCGAAGAATATTAAAAATTTAGTGGTAGTAATCTACCCATTGGCGACTAGATTTTTACACCCCTGCTATCAAGTATAAAAATATAGCAACAAATATTTTGTTATTAATTGAAAAATGTTAACTGACACCTGTAACATACCAATTTGGCAAACTATCTTGGAAAAAGAAGAAAAAGCTTTTAATCACATTTCATGTAACATATCATCATTCAGGAGGACAATATTTAAAATAGCATTACTTTAAATTAAATTATAATTTTTATAAAGTTATTTTCCTCCTGGTATATTATTTGTAAACTTTGATTAAAAGCAATTGAAAATATATGTAAAAACCTTGAGAAACCATTAATTGTATTGACACACAGGCTAAGTACAGTCAAGAACAACCCAAACAATATTATAAATTTCATTGTAACGATAAAAGGCTCAAATATTTAATTTAATTTTGTAATAAATATGAGTTATTTGAATTCACAATAACAAACTCTAAATTAACTCCATCACTATTAAAGAAAAGTTTAAAATAAGATAATATGAACAAAACTTTGAAAATACAAATATCCTATGAAATATTTTTTCTAGTAAGGCTTTTATAAATACGTTGAATCTATCTAATTTTTTTTTAAAGAGAAACCAGTTTTGAAGAAGTGTCTGTCGGTACATATTTTTAGCTATCTTATGGCTATGTATAAACATTTAAAAAATGAATTAAGGTGTTAATTATTATATTAACAAAGTTAGCGAATTACAGAAAATAATGGACGAACGCTGTCACTTATTGCTCAATGCCGAGAGTCGCATGTAAAATGTAAACAGGTTTAGAATTTAGCTATAGGTGAAAATTAGCAGTAGCTATTCACCACATAGCGATTAAATTTGTAAAACGGCAATTAAAACATTGTCATTGTTTACCACCTCTGCTTTCAGGTAACACATTCCATGGCAATCCTTGAGCGACTAATTTTGCGATTCTCCCCCCCCCCCCCCCCCCCCCAAAGGTGAAAATAAGCAGTCGCCAGTTGTTGATTAAACTTTAAAAACTGGCGATTAAAAATGTGGAAAGCACAAGCCAAATGCAGGATTTCCCAATTACCATTTTCTCCTAAATTTCAAGATTTTTCAGCGTCCATTCGACGAAATTCATAATTTTTATGCGTCCGTTCGAAGAAATTCATGGTTTTTACGCGCCCGTTTGAAGAAATTTACGATTTTCCGTGCATAATTGAAGAAATTCATGACTTTTACGTGGCGATCCATAAAATTCATGATTTTTATGCGTTTGATCGACGAAATTCAGAATTTTTACACTGCCGAATGACGAAATTTGATTTTTACGTAGCCAATCGACAAAATTCATTATTTCTCTCCGGCCGATCGAAGAAATTCATTATTTTTATGCACACGATCGACAAAATTCAAGATTTTTACACTGCCGAATGACGAAATTTGATTTTTACGTAGCCAATCGACAAAATACATGATTTTTACACGCCGATCGATAAAATTCATGATTTTTATGCACTCGGTCGCTAAAAATCATGATTTTTACATGCCCGATCGACGAGATTCGTGATTTTTATGCATTTGATCGATGAAATTCAGGATTTTTACACTCCCGAATGGCGAAGTTTTTTTACGTAGCCAATCGACAAAATTCATTACTTTTTCTGAGCATGATCGACAAACTTCATTATTTTTACGCACACGATTGAGAAAATTCATGATTTTACACGCACTATGGATGAAATTCAGGATTTTTGCACTCTTGAATGGTGAAATTTGTAATTTTTCTTCCAAAATTCAATTTGTGGGTGTTTTTTTTTTTTCGGTTAATGTGCGTGAAGTGCACATATATATATAAGTTACTAACCGCTGTTTGAAGGAATTTCATGCATTCTAGAGATTGCTGCATTGTGAGTTTCGTGCATCCAGGAGTGTTTTTTTTTTTTTGGGGGGGGGGAGTTATTGTAGGCGAAGCGTACATATATATATATATATGTTACTAACTGCTGTTTGAATGAATTTCATGCATTCTCAAGATTGCTGCATGGTGAGTTTCATACATCCACGTTTTTTTTTTTTTTTCAGTTAATGGTTTGGGTTGATTATTGCCGGCCAGTTATCCACACTAGGGATATAGTCCCGGGGGGAGTGCCCTTCGTGGGGGTCTTTCTAAGGGAACCTAACCCGTATTTACGCATGGATAAATCCACGGCTCGAAGAAAACCATGAAAACTCCGAACGATTAGGCCGACGGGCACGATTGGGATCGAACCCAGCACCTCCCGTCTATCAGCTTCGAGAGCAGAACCTCTCAGCCACTGGTGGGGCTTTTCAGTTAATGTATGCGAAGCATACATATATATGTTGCTAACTGCTGTTTGAATGAATTTTATGCATTCTAGAGATTGCTGCATGGTGAGTTTCATGCATCCAGGGTTTTTTTTTTCAGTTAATGTATGCAGAGTTAATGTTCGGTTAATGTACCTGCTTAATCCGGTAACGGATAATTGCATATATTTGCATTTATATAAGTGTTTTCGCGGTCTACTCTGGTAATGGGATCCAGGATAATGGATATTCAGGGCCATGTTGCCTGCAAGTTTGTTGTAAATGTATCACTTGTACGTGCCACTATTCGAAACAAGCTAAATTCGGCAGCAAAGGCTGTGAAATGTGAGAAGAATTTGTAAATACATTTGGTATTTAAATACAATGTAAATTATAAAGCATAAACATCAAATGTTAATAAAATGTTTTTTTTTTAATTTAAACCTTATTTGCACCATAATTGTATACAAGATATAATTGGAAGGACAAATCAGGACGCAGGTAAGAGTAATTTTTGTAAATTTTAGCATTTTTTTAGAAAAACAGAAAATCATATATTTGTTTTGCTTTTAATATGAATTTTATACAGTTATTTTTTATTAGCTGTAATATATGTAATACATTTTATTTCATAGTAAATGGTGTATAATTTAGAAATTTACATATATGTATGTATCCTTTCATATAATTTATTTTATATATTCAAAATTATATAAATATTCAATGCACATATAGATAATTTCTTTAAGAGATGCAAAAATATTCAAATTTGAAATTTACATTGTGGAAAAATTAGTTGCAATTAAAATTAATTTTTGCATTTAAATTTCGTGTAGGGGAGACCGGTACACACTGGACCTATGGGCACAGTGGACCACCCCCTAATATTTTATTTATTTAAACTTTTTAAAAGCTTCTTTTATATCCTAATAGACAACAGCACTGCACTGATTATTTATAGCCTTCAGAAAATATGTTTAGCTCAGATTGAACTATTTTATCCTGATTGGTTGTTTTGAGCTTCTAAAAGTAAAATTTTTCATCATATTTGAATTTTTTTAGTAATTAAAGGTTGTAGATAAATAAGATAAAACAGCTTTTTTGTAAAGCTAAGATACTTGTTTTTATTTAACTTTAAAGTTAATATGTTTAAAAGGAAGCTATAAACAATATTAATACGATTATTTATTGAACTTCAACATGGGTCACAGTGGACCACCCACTCCTGGGCACAGTGGTCCACAATCCACTCTGCTCCTGTAATGCAGAATGTTCAAAATATTTAATAATTGCTTATTTACTATAAAGAAATATTGTTTAAAAGTAGTTATTTAACTGTAAAATAAAGTAAACAAAGAAAAATGACAATTTATTTAATATAGTAAGAAATATTTTGTTTTGTATTTACTGCCTTTGATAAATATAACTGTAGTCTAAATTGGTGATTATTCTATTCAAGTAAGATTCGTGAGATGCAAATTGAATGGAAATCAGTTTATTTTTCCCGAAACTGTAGATGAATCTATTGTTGATGTCAATGATTTCATAATATTGCTCTCAGACCCAAAAGTATTTCAGGAAAGTTCCAGGCTCAATCATACTCATAAGTATTTTGGAATTTCACTTGCAAATTGTAATGTGCGCTGATTGTTTCGTACTTAAGTACTAATAACTTCAACTAAATTGCAATTGTTCCTGTATTAATCTGTTGTTATTTTCAAAATATAATTCATTTTGTTTTTGTTTCAAAATGTTACTCGTAAATTTATATTACTATGTTATTTTGTGGGTAAAGGGAAAATAAAAAAGACTTAGATTAATGAAAAATAGACTTATATTGTATATTTCAGATAATACCTAATAGCGGTCCACTTTACGGATGCATATAAAAAAATTTCTTTTGAAAAATATATTGAAAACTATGTTATGATAAATGTATAAAGGTTTAAGGAATATTCAAAAATATTTTTTATGCAGATCGGTTTGTCCATTAAAGAGAAAAAAAAAGTTTAACTGAAAAAGTGGTCCACTGTGTACCAGTCTCCCCTACATTTAATATTTAAAATTATCATCTAAATCTGCCACAATAGACTTCATTATGAATTGCTTATGAGATTAAAAATTTGTAATCCCTTTCGCACAATATATATATTCTCACAAGCTTCGTAATATATATTCTCACAAGCTACAAAGAAAATCATTTTTTTTTTGTGGAGGGGGGGGGGGGAGGCAGTAAGTACATATTGAATAATCAAACAGTTACAGCAATTAAAAAAACAAGGATATTTTATAAAAATGTTTAAATGCTTGGGTAACAAAATTACAATGGACAAAGAAAAAGTTATGTCCACTCTGATTTAAATTCTTGTGCATCTATTTGCTTTATCAATTTGAAATTTCTGTAGAGGATTGAAAAGATATGCCATTATATAAAGAATTATAATTTAATTTTTTAAAATTCATATACAATTATTTTTAATTGCAATTTTTATTGTTGCAATGGAATTACTAAATACACATTATCAATTTTCTTCTTCACATTGAATTTATTTATAAAATTGCACTTTTTATTACAAAATTTTAAAAGTAAGATTTTAATTTTTAGCCAATAACCATGTGTCCTTGATTTCAAAGAAATTGCCCAGTAATGAAACTATTGAAAAAATAAAAACAATTCAATACCATAAAAAAATCATTGCTTGAAGATTGAAGTACTATGATTATTATGAATACTTCACTCATCTTTCAATATTATTATTTTGAGTAAAGTCGTTCATACAATTTCTTGAATTCTTTCATTTTTCAAAAGGTAACCATAATAATTGAATAAGTCAGCCATGATCAAAAAATATTTTTCAGTGATGATTAATCGTTGTATGCATGATATATTTTATGCACAGATTGCATATAAATTGAGATATGAAAAAAAAATATTTAATTAGATTTTAGTGCTGATTTTTTCATACAGAAAAATTAATATTATTTTATATATATACATATTTTGTAATAAATTTCTAAAAGGCTGCAGTGAAACTGCAAAAAAATGCAGTTGAAAGACCGCAGTGATTTGTCACAAATCATTGCAGTTTTTTTTAAGTCGACATAACTACACATTTACTGCAGTAAGTGTGTAGTTAAAATGCAGTTGGAAGTCTGCGGTGATTTGGCACAAATCCCTACAGTTTTTTTGAAGTCGACATAACTACAAATTTACTGCAGTAAGTGTGCAGTTAAAATGCAGTTGGAAAACTGCGGTGATTTGGCACAAATCTCTGCAGTTTTTTTGAAGTCGACATAACTACAAATTTACTGCAGTAAATTTGTAGTTATGTCGACTTCAAAAAAACTGCAGGGATTTGTGCCAAATCACCGCAGTTTTCCAACTGCATTTTTTTTGTAGTTTCACTGCAGTTCATTTTTAGCTGGGTTACCACATTTTTTTTTCTCCAACAATAGCAACAAGCGTTATAAAAGGCTTTTCTCAGTTGTGATGTCTTTCGACTAATCCAGACAGAAAGCAACTGCTTCTTATTGTTTTCCTTTTCCTTTGCTTTTTCAACAGACTCTACCACATCAATTGCACTGCTATGACCAACATGAGGGTTTTCTAACTCTGTTATATACTCTTCCCGGAGAGATTCGTTATCGACGTCGTTCGATGGCAACTCCAGTGTAACGGGACGGTTCCTATAATGTTTTGCTAAGAAATTCACTGTTGACGGCGTGCCTAGAAAGAGAGAAGGCACAATTAATGAGTATCTTATTTACATGTGTATATAACGTGCACATGTGTATAATGCACATCCAGAGTCATCGCTATGATTTATTATTAGCGAGGAGAGGAGAACGACTTAAAGTTGCCAAACAGTAAAATTACAGTAAAACCTCTAAAAAAGAGAACCTGTCTTAAACGGAAAAAAATATGGTCTGACGAAAGGAATATCATTTAACTATACCTGCTAAGACGAAAACCTGTCTATAATGGAATTTTTTACTTTGTGATTCCATTTTCATAGGTTTTACTGGAAATATTTTGAATAAATAAATAAATAAATAAATAAATGGAAAACGATTCATAAATTTGCCAATTAAGACTAGTGTTTTTGCCATGTCTAAAGAAATTTATGCAGTTTGTGGGGGAGTGGAGGAAGTTCCCTCTATCCCTTTTCTTAGAAAGTGCCCTGTACGCATTGTACCATGATTTTTTGACAGTAGAAAATCCAAGAATTAAAAAAAAAATGCATAAAAATTCTTACTTACAACGTTTCATTATTATTATTATTTATTACCGTATTCATTGATATGTATTTCGTTTCCTTATTAAGACATTAGAAAATTAAAGTTTCTTCAATGTGTTTTTTTTTACATTACATGTGTAACACAAACTGTTTTATAAAATATTTTTTCTTTCATTTCTTTTTAATACCACTTTTTCCACAATCCTCTTTAAATGCTATGTGTTGCTGACGACTGGGATTTTCGCTAATCGTTGCCACAGATTAATCTCAGAAAATGAAACATTTGAAGTTGCTGAAAAAATTAATAGCTCGAAAATTATTTGTCAGAAAATTGTTAGACAAACTTCGTTAGAAAGGTAAAGGTAAAAAATTGTATTTTTCTTGATATAAATTTCAAATCTAATGATTATGCCATTTTTCAAATATTGAATTTCAAAAATTACCAAATTTCCCAATGGAGTACCATAGCGAAATCTTCATGCGTATAAAGATAACGATAACGGCCATGTGTCCTGACGTATACAGGCTATAGCACAAGTCACAAATTATAGTAGTCTTACTATTCTGTTAAAATACAAAAGTGAATTATGATGCCACGAGTGCATGATTTTTATTTAATTTTAATATAATCTTAGAAACAAGGTTTTGGAAATATTTTTCGAATAGGACTAATAAATTGACCAATACCGTATATTATTTTGAGTTTAAAAGAGGAAAGGTGGGGGAGCGCTTTATATTATTGAGGTTTCCTCAGGAACTTTTGCTCAGTATTGAAAATTTAATATATCAAAACGTCAGAAATTAAATCGACATTAAATAGGCAATAACTATGACGACTGTCCTTCAGTTCGTTTGGATAGATTTTCATTTAAAAATATAAAATCATTCAACATTGATTTTAGGTATTTTTAAGGTTATTATCACGGGCCCGAGCAACGCCGGGCATGCCATCTAGTAATATTATAATCGTGGTACTCGAGATAGATTTAGCGATCTAAATTCGTATGAACGTTTAAAAAAAAATATTATTATGAAGATTGGAAATATGCATTCTAATGCCCATAGGGAACTCTCGCACATATCATCCTATGTTGAAGGTTGCATGCTTTTGAAAAGATATTTTACCTTTATGCAGTACTCCATGTTTTCATTTTATTTCTTACAGTTCATTCAACTTCAACTCACAGAACTAACTGGAGGTGCTATGTATACTTCCCACAGTGTACCATTTAAAAAATATTTAATCAGGTGTAAGTATACTTACCAGAGACTATAGAGAGTTAATGTAGTTTTTTCATTATAACACTTTCTTTTCTTTCTTTTTTCTTTTTTTTTTTTCAATGGAGGCAAGTGGAATGTTTTCGTAATTATATTTCACAATTTACAGCATGCGTAGACATGCACGAAGCATTTGAATTGTGATATGGCGATGTACTGTCATTTAAAGGAAAAATAAACCACTACTTTTCGGGCAATAAGAAAGTGAGAAATTGCTACTCAAAAGATCTTTCTTATGCACATTACTAGACAACGTACGATGTGGAGAAAAATATCATCTCAATGAGTTCTAACTTTGGTCTTATCTTAAAAAAAAAAAGCTTTTATATACAACTTCTTTCGCCTCCCCCTTCCCTCCCGGAAGCTTGCTAGAAAAAATTCACAAGTATCACTTATTAGCTGTCCTCTTATACTCTGTCCAATGATACATATCAAATAAATTTTAATTAAAAAGAAAAGCGTGCACAACCAACAGAATGAAAAATGTGTCCAAACCGGGGATCGAACCCGGATACCGCGCACTAAGTGCTTTACCATTTAAGCCACCAGGACGACTTCCAGTCTGGCATTTTCACTCATATATGTTGACAAGGCTGCAACTTCACAGAGCAAGATGGAATGTCAAACATGAGCACACTATTCAATGGTGTACATGAGACGAACAAGTTCCCAGCATAGGATTATAAATGTAAATTTCTAATTAAATCTTCAGCAGGACTGAAACTACGCCGTAAATCTTTTTATGACACTACAAATGATGTAAATTTCTTTTCACTTTGCTAAACAGCGTACAACCATCCTTTCACATCCTTTGTTGTGTCATTTAAAGATTGACGGCGTAGTTTCAGTCCTGCTGAAAATTTAATTAGAAATTTAGAAAATGTAATATCGATGAAATTTACAGTATGCATTACATTTTATGATTAAGAATAATACTTACATCTCATCACCCACACATCGTTCTTAATGTCGCGAAAAACTGTTTCTCCTCCTAGGATTTTATGCTGCAACAAAACTTCTGCATTCGGACGTTTTCTAGGATTTATATTAAGACATCCGAGGATGAAATCTCTTGTATTAGATAGCATGTCCTTTTTCACCTGAGACATCGGGAAAGCAGTCTTGACTAGGAAACTAAAAAGTTTTCTCTAAAAATATATGCAAGAAATTAATTAGTTAATATTATTTTTTATACTTTGCACTGCTTTTAAAACTGTTACTGTTTGTAAAATGTTGTAAGTCGTGAATGTAATAATTTTTTATGGAATTTAAAGATAGCGTTATTTTTTTTTTTATTGAACGTCATTTGAAGTTAATCCTTTGGCGATTTTTCATCAAAGGTCCTTAACATATTTTAAAATTCAATAAAAGATTAAGCGATTGGCGCACGAGAGTGCGGTTTGGACGGATATGCTTCTTATGCTCTGAAATTTTGTTTAAGCAAATAAAAGAATTAGTTCCAAAAATTTCTCATAGATGGCGCTGCCGGAAAGTTATCAAATAGGTAGAATGCCTTTATCCATACCAATGACGAAAGACGCATAATGCGTATGCACAGTTTTTGTCCAAAGTATACCAACTCACACTAATCGAACTTTCTGAGTTCGATTAGACAAATGGGGATAGATATACGAGTATTGTTAACTTCGAGAATGTGGGTTGCAATAGTTTGGCCAAATACGGTGCAGACGCATTGTGCGTTTTTCGCCATTGTTATGTATAAAGGCATTCTACCTATTCGATAGCTTTCCACAAGCAGCACCATCTATGAGAAATTTTTGGAACTAATTCTTTTATTTGCTTAAACAAAATTTTCAATCATAAGAAGCATTTTCGTCTAAACCGCACTCTTGTACGCCATTTCTTGATATATTTTTTTAATTTAAAAAAGTGTCAAGGTCTTTTGCTACACCCTGTATTATAAGTACGAGAAACCACTATTTTTAAACAACTACTAAATATAATTTCAAAAGTATATATATTTTTAATCAAGTGAGAATAACTTTAGACGCAATATGAAGCTATATCTGTAGTCTATCCTCGTATCGCCCCCCAACAGGTAATTCCTAAACCATTATTTTATAAGATGTACTTCCATAGATGACAACTTTTACGCATATTTTCTACCACTTTTTTTGAGCAGAAAAATTTACCTTACTTCATTCCCAAAAAGTAGGATTGAATAAGATAACTTTTTCTGTTCAATAATAGTTGTAGGAGAAAAGCATAAAAGTTGACAGCTATCTACTTCCGATTTCAGAAATATTTCAAATGTTGTTTTTAATCATATTAAAAGTGATTTACATCGAAATAAGTATTTCTTTAAATGATATTTTATAATAACGTTCCTAGGTTCTATATATTGTGATCTCGAATTCATGTTATAAACTTTAAGGGTTGGTACAGGACACTGTAACAATAATTTATTATAATAGGAAACAAGGTTCTGACATCCATTTATTTAGTCAAATTTACAGGATGTCTCACTGCAATCCGTAGTCGCGTTTTCGTTCACAACTTTAACAGTAGTGAAGACATTTTAACGAAATCCGTACAATAATCATTACAATTCATACAAAGTCTGTTGTGAATTTTGTTATATTGACGTCATCACTTGGCGTTATCACTTTATTTTTTTAATCGTATTTTGACCTCTTGGCTTCGTCACTTTTTTTAAAGCCTTTTTTAACGAAATTCTTTACCTTTAGAAGAATTTTTCTTCGAATAGGCAATAGAAATGCATAAAATCGTTACAAAAAATAGTTACAAAAAGGATTGATGGAAACTATCAGATATGAAATAAGCCCGAATCCAAAAATTGACATCGGATGAGAAATCGTCTTTTAATGCAAAAAACGTGGTCTTCAATTTTAATTTTATCAAAATACCTTTAGCTCAGACATCAGTCTAAACAAGAGTTAAAGTTATTGTAGGAAGGACCCGACAAAATATTAAGGTATATTGGTTAACATATATTCGTTACCACTCTCCCTTTATTTGCACGACTTAATGTTACTCAATAGCGTCCAGTTTCTTCTCTTATCAACCTACTCGTTTAAATAATTCTTCCAGACAATATGTTGTTAAATATTATTATGTATCGCGCAATGTTTATCGTTTGCTGGTTGAAACATCTGCAACATCGACATGCGATGATGGAAAGGCACATTGCTTACAATCGAATGACGAATGGATTCAACGCTGTCAGAGGTGCGATGGAGAAATTGATTGTGTAGATGGTTCAGACGAATATTTTTTCGAGGGCAGAGAATGCCAGAATCTCTTCAACTGTAGTAATAGAAAATGTGTATTGTGTAGATGGTTCCGACGAATAATTTTCAGAGCGCAGAGAATGCTGGGATCTCTTCAACTGTAGTAATGGAAAATGCGTTTATTTGTAGATGGTTCCGATGAATATTTTTGAATAATTAATACTTTAATTAATTTGAATATATATATATATATATTTAATAACAAGCACGACTTGAAGCTGGTTGTCAGAAAATACTAAAATTGTGTTTTGAATGCTACTATTTTCGTATAGAATAATTTCCCTGATTTAATTGTATAATTTCTACAATTACATCATAAATAAGGCAAATATTTTTATACGAAAATAGTAGAATTAAAAATAAAAATTTAGTATTTTCCTGTCAATTGTACAGGGAAGTCACATACAGACCTCCTGTGATAATCTCATTCCTTAAACATATAGATGCGATGTATAATTCTTTTATTTTATTTTTCCTGTACTTCCTTTCTAAAATCAATGTTTTTCGCGGATATCTTCTAGTGGTTCAGTATCCCTACTGTATGTGCTCAGATACAGAATATCAGAGCGTTTATGTGATACAGATCTCGAAAAGTATTTACCATGTTTATATATTTTACAAAATCACCACGACTCTTTGTTATGAAGCGATATCAATGTCTCTTCATTTTTTTGTTGAAACCGACTCATATTATATAACATAATTATTATAATTCTTCAAAGAAAATTCAATACTAACCTCCAAAATTTCAAACATCTTCGGGTACAAAATGTGACTCCAGGTCGGTGAAGTGATCTTCCATTTTTTGTTGATTGATTTATTAAGAGACTTGTTCGTAAATAATTCTAAAACGAGTATACCTAAAGTATAAACGTCATATTTATATCCATCCACAAAGGCTTTTTTTCCATTTTCGTCCTTGCTGCATTCTGGAGCCCTATAAAGATATGGCGACAAGTACCTAAAAAAGAAATAAATTATTTGCTGCATTGGAATTTAAACACTTTTGAGTTTTCAGTTATAATTTATTTACGTTATAATCTGATCTAATTTATTCCATACTAGCAGCTGACCCATCCAGCATTGCCCAGGGTCCGTGTAAATTACCTTAAATATACATAAAATCAGTGTTGAATGAATTTACACTTTTAAATTAAAATCTTTCCAAACGAACCTAATGTTGTGGGTCCTGTACTCCTGTGCATGTATCAAAATATTTGACAATTGGCCGCCTTACGTTTAAGAAATGGTCTAGCGTTTAGTAAATATCAGCAGAACTCGCATGACAAAGATGCAACTGTCAGAAGTCGGCGCCCATGAAATCTGAACTAGAGGTTTGCATAGGTGGAAATTTCCAGTCCCGGACCTGGCCCGACAAATTGTTGGCCTGACCCAGCCCGGTATAAAAGCTAAAAGTTTTGCTAAGGTCCAGTCCTTACCAGAACTTAATTGGGCGGCCCAATTAAATTTGTACAAAACATGCTGATTTTTCTGAAGGGACATTAATCTACAATTAAAATTATTCAAAATGCACACGTGTATAGATTTTGTTTTCAGATGATGTTCCAAATGCATGGAATGCAGAATATCGAAAACTTTAATGACTACATATACAATAACATACATAAACACGGATTAAAAAAATTGAGTTAGACAATACATTCAAATGAAAATTCTGTAAGAAAATCAATGTAGTTTAGAATAAATTTAAAAGTTGGTTCTAGAAAATCAATAAAGCTCTACAAAGAAAAAAAAAATGTAGATTTAAAAAAAAAATAGAACTCTGTAATTTATTAAATCAAATTAAATCTTTAAATATTACGCTAAAAAAATGTACACCATTATAAATTTACAGAAATAAATAATAAAATGCCAACCTAAAATGAGACCGGGAGAGGTGTGTGTGTGTGTGTGTGTGAGGGGGGGGGGATATTTAAAGATCTATTCGCTTTAAGATATACGGATTCTTAAAATGGAATTAAATGTGAATGTAGCCGGACTATCTTTTAAAATCTATATATTTATAACGAAAAGCGCATTCTGTCAAATTTTCCACACGAATATCGTGTCTTTGCGCATGCGCCAACGTTTTTTGAAGACTTCTCCCCTCAGACAGGAGAAACCTGATGGATTAGCCCTCACCTGTTTAGAGTAGGGGGATTGAAAATGGTTATTTGGAAACGGAAGAAGTCACCATTACATTGAAAGTATAGACTAGGGATGAGATTTCTCCGCTTTTGTGCATACCAGTATAATTTTAGAGAAAACGTTGTTCTGTTATATGGCAGAATGTTCCGATTAAATAAAAAAAAACATTTTCTGTCAGATTATACTGGTATGTAAAAAAGCGGAGAAATCTCACCCCTGGTATAGACTTTCTAATATTTTTTTTTGCTCTGAGACTGAAAGCTAAATCTTTTTTTTTAAGAACTCATGTTTCCACTACTAAATATACGTATTTTTTCGAAAAATTTAAAAGAGAGCTTGGATACAGTTATGTATTCATAATGGATTAAAATGCCAGAGAGTTCGGAATATGAGAACAATTTTTTTATTCCTATGTTAAAGGAGCTGTCGCGGAAACAAACAAACAAACAAAAAAGCAAGAAGAAAACATTTCTTTTACAACTAGATAACAATATTTTTTCACGAAATTTTTACACGGGCAGTAAAACCGTTTAATTTATCACTCATAAAGATTTCAAAAAGTTCGGACAAAAAGAAATTTTTATTTTAAAACAATGAAACGACTTTACATAAACAAGAAAATGAGCACGTTTATCACTAAATATCAATATTTTTTCGCAAATTTTTCATTTTAAAATATAATTTCATACAAAATTTTAAAGAGAGCTTAGATACAGTTATACTTATAACCGGTTGAAATGGCAGAAAGTTTGAAAGATGAGAACTATTTTTTTATTGCTTATGTTAAAGGAGCCGACGGGAAACCAAATAAACAAACAAAAAGCGAGAAGAAAACATTTCTTTTACAACTAGATAACAATACTTTTTCACGAAATTTTTACACGGGCTGTAAAACCGTTTTATTTATAACCAATACAGATTTCAATGAGTTCGGACAAAAAGAACACGAAAATGAGCGCTTTTATCACTAAACATCAATATTTTTTCGGGAATTTTTCATTAAAAAATATAATTTCATACAAAATCGAATTAAAGATATAAAATAATAAAAACTTTATGTTTCTTTTCAAATTTATTATCACGAGCCCGGGCAACGCCGGGCGGGGGTCAGCTAGTGTTATTTTAAAAGATCTGTTTTTTAATCTTTTTAGATATCTATACTATTAAAATCCGTGTGCGTATCTATGTAACCTCAAAAACTCGGAAACCACAGGGAACAGGGATACGAAACTTGGCACACGGGTTGCTGGTAAGGGGCCCATGAACGATTGGAGCAAAAAATTCGAAAACTTTAAATATATTTTTGATAGGTTAAATATTAATTAAAATCCATCCACAAAGAGATCTCATCAAAAATACGCTTTTTTATTTTCGATTGGTTGGTTGTATAAAATCTTTGCAGAAGTCATTAAATAAATCAAGGTAGGGATCATTGCAATTGCGAGTCAAGTGTTTAAAATCGATGGATCAGAGATTATATGACATGTAGACAATCAATTTAAATGTTAGCCGTTTCAAAATGCTAAAAAGTGAACTTTAAAGGATTTTATTGACTTAGTGAATGGCAATTAGCTGGGTTTAAGGTTTTTTTTAAATGACATATATTAGTATGATAGAGATTATTAATACAGAAAATTTTATTTAACAGATTATTTGTTAAATTTGTGGGGATGGGGAGGAGTAGGTGTAAACGACTTTTATTAATTATCACATTTATTTTACTTGAACGCGCGCCACCTGGCGGCGGATTTTTCATTAATTGACCCTCCTTATTAATAAATAAAAATTTACTGCTCTGATTTCAACAGAACTAATTACATTTAACAAATTTAACTTTTTTAGCTTCACCCGTAACGTTTATCTGTTGTTTTATATGGATACTACCGCTATTTAGAATAACAGTTTTTGTAAAAATTATGTTTATGTTCCTAATAAAAGTACAGAGCCCGTATTCAGTTGATGCATACCAACAGTCAAAGTTAGTGATTTGTTGTTGAGAATTTGAACGCGCGTCTCCTCGCGACCCCTCTCTCAAGGTTTTTTTCTCTAATTGAGCTTTATTTTCAGAACTCAGATAATTATGTTCCGAACTTCTCCAAACCAGTTCCATTTTGCTAAATTATCATAAAAATCAGCTTCAGGGTGTATTTCTAGAAAACAGTTACGAATAATATTCTAAGCCAAATTTCAAATTAACTTCCTAGCTTAACCAAATGAATCAATCTTTAAAGATGCATATAGTGTTATTTCCAATGCAGCAGGCGAACAGACATTATCCTTACGCCGTACAGATATCATGAACAAAAACAGAAATATAAGTAAGAAGATAACACCAAAACACAGGAACAAAGTAAAGGGTAATTAACATGAGAACCACATAAAATCAAGAAGTTAAAATGTGTAAAGAGTCTCTGGCCTCCCAATAACGGGAGTAAATGCAGTTTGTAATGCAGCAAGTGCTTCGTGAAAGATGCATATAGTGGTTCTCCTAATTTATCATTTACTGAAAGGCACTTGAACATCCGTTCCCGCTCCGGCCCCTCCCTCAAGGTTTTTTTTTGTCTAACTGTACCCTGTATCGATATCTTAGTAACTAATTTTCCGATTTCAGCGAAACTGATTCCGAACATCATATTTAACTTAATAATCAACGTCTATATCATTAAAATAAATTTATGAGTAGCAGATACCCCTATTTCCGAATAACAGTCTAAGACAAATTTTTAATAAAGTTCCGAGCTTAACCAAACGAGCGAATTTTTAAAGATGCATAGTGGTCCTGCTAATTAGTTATTTACTGAAGTGAACTTGAACATCCGTTCCTCCTCGGCACATCCTTCAAGGTTTTTTCTCTAACTATGCCCCATTTCCATAACTCAGCAACTATCTTTCCGATTTCAACGCAAGTGATTCCAAACATTATAATTAACTTAATAGTCGCCCTCTATAACATTAAAGTAAATTTATGAGTAGCAATTACCACTATTTCCGAATAATAGTTTAAGCCAAATGCGTAATTAAGTTCCTAGCTTAACCAAACGAACGAATTTTCTAAGATGCATAGTGGTCCTCTTAATTAGTCATTTTCTGAAGGACACTTGAACATCCTCTCCTCCCCGACCACCTCTTCGAAGGTTTTTTTTCTCTAACTATGCCCCGTTTCCATAACTCAGCAACTATCTCTCCGATTTCAACGCAACTGATTACAAACATTATAATTAACTTAATAGTCACCCTCTATAACATTAAAGTAAATTTATGAGTGGTAGTTACCACTATTTCCTAATAATAGTTTAAGCCAAATTTGTAATTAAGTGTCTAGCTTAACCAAACGCACGAATTTTGAAAGATGCATAGGGGTCCTCCTAATTAGTCATTTTCTGAAGGACACTTGAACATCTCTTTCCCCCGGCACCCTCTCAAGGTTATTTTCTCTAACTGTGCTTATCTCATTAACTCGGCTAATAATGTTCTCATCTTCTACAAACCAGTTCACTTTTGTAGCACGTCTACTATACGGTGTCGTAGGCAGCGGAAACCTGTGTCAGAATTTCGTTCGGAAAGAGGTTTGTTTAGAACAGAATGCTCCCCTGGCGGTGGAAGTGGAAATAAAAGATTTTACCGAGCGGTGCCAAAGCCATCGGAGACCCGGGCCAGAGTTTCGTTTTTTAAGAGATTTACGTTTATTATACAGGCCCGGGCAACGCCGTGCGGGTCAGCTAGAACAATCTACCCTATTAAAATCCATGCGCGTATCTATCTATGTAACTTCAAAAACTCGGAAACCACAGTACTCAGGGCTACGAAATTTGGCACACGGGTTGCTGGTACGATGAACGATTGGGGCAAAAAAATTCGAAAATTTTAAATAGATTTTTTTTTAATTTTCTGTTTCTGACGAATTTTTGCCATTTTTATGTTCAACCCGTAATCGCGCGTGTTCTAATCAGTTCTAAATGTTTACTGGATTATGAGACATGCATATTATGGACACCACGCTGCAATTCTAAGAAACTGTAGCGGGTATTACGATAATTCTTTTACCTCGCATGGAAATAATTATAGATTATTTAATTGCGCTTAGCTATTACCTTTTTTAAAAAATAAAGAAAAACATTTTACACAAATATAAACAAAACTTTTTATTATATGTATTCCCTTATCGTCTGCTGCCATAGCAACATGATAAATTAGGTTTCATAAAAAAAAGCACAGTAGTAAAACAATATTTTTCTAAATTGTATATTTATTGAACAATTCAACACTTTAACAGGGGAATTAAATTCATTTTATTCACATATTAGAATTAAATTCATGAACTCCCGTGCGTAGAACGGGTTAAACAGCTAGTTTTTTCATAACATTTAAAACATTTAAGGAGTAGCACAACTTTGGCGCCCTGAAGTTTACAGCTTTTTCGGACATTTAAAAAAAGAAATTCGAAGTACATATAAAAATCCATTTACAATAGCTTATTATGCATACATTAAAGTAGTGTATTTTTTATTTAGTTGATGTATTACAAAATGACGGTTTGGCTGTTGATAGATGGAAACGCTTTTAAAAAAGAGGGTCAATTAGAATAGTAGGATAACTCATCATAGACTTGAGCTAGAGCAATGAAACAAATAAACAAAAAGTTTTTTTTAATCCAAAAACTGCTGAAATACATAGAAATTTGAAAAAATATGTACAGTTTTAGTAAAATGGCATCAATATAAACTCTTTTTTTTTTCTTTTCTTTTCTTTTCTTTTTTTTTTTTTTAACCAAAACGAAGATGCAAAAATCTAGAAAGGTTTCCAGGCGAAACAAGCAACAATCGTGATTTTCAAAATTTAGAGCCAGAAGAAATATTCCGTTGAAAATTATTTAATAATATCTTAAACAGTGTAGTTAGGTGGAATAACAACGTTGTGAAGCATGTCAATTCAAACTTCGATACTTTATGGACACTTATGAGAAAATATAACGAAGTGTTGTTAAAACACAGATAGAAAAATTGCACGAGAAGAATCAAGAAGACATCGAAGAAGACATGCGTAATGATATTTTGCCTCTTAAAGCTATACTTGGAAAATGCAGGGAAAAATAATATTTTTCTATGTGTTTGTTAAAGCAAATAGGGAATATAAAACTTGATTCGTTATCAGAAGCTTTAAGTATTGCCCTACTTTTATTTTGTACTTTGCCTGTAGCAGCGGCAACAAGCTGAGAGATCATTTACTATAGTGCGTCTCAAAAGTATATGGACAGGCGATTTTTTGAAATAACAGTTCAAAAAATGAAGCAATAATCACGATAAAAAATAATATGCATATAGTCTCATAACATAAATTTATTACAACAAAGAAATAAAGTATCAGTTTTACAGATTTTTTGTAAAAAAATAAAAATGAAAATAGGCTGTTCCAAAAATATCAATATTTTTCAAATATTTTGCATTTAAATTCAAATTTTGTATCCATTTTTTTAAAAAATTATCTTGGAAACCCTTTCAGGCATGCTTCCAACTAGTGTTTGGAGTATGTGCGGCTGTAAAGAGAACCAACTCTGCTCTACTTGTTGCTGCAATTCCTGAAAAGTAGAAAACTGCCGACCATGGGCATACACATCTCGTGCAAGTACTCCCCAAAGGTTTTCAATTGGATTCAGGTCTGAGCTGATGCCTGGTCAGTCTATAACGGTCACTTGATTCTGTTTAAATCAAGCTGTTGTTGAGTGGGAGGTGTGAATCGACGCAATGTCCTGTTGGAATTTCCAGTGTTTGCCCCCTAAAATGTTTCCTATTGAAAGTAGATTGCTTTTAAGGACATTTTGATAATCCTCAGAGCACTGTCGACCAATAAGAAAAGCAGCCCCACACCATTAGTGAACCCCCTCCTTTTTGTCGACTAAAGAACTCGAGAGGTTCTTTTCGTAAGTCATGCCAATAGTATGCCCAGCCATCAGGCCATCCAAATTTAATTTTTTTCGTCACTGAAGAAAACACTTAACCATTCATCCGTCCAATGCATGTGTTTTTTAGCCCAAAGAACTCGAGCTTTTCTATGGTGCACTTTCTGCATAGGTGTCCGACACATTCTGCGATATTTATGATTTTCGCTTACCTGTATGCGACGGTGAACAGTAGATCTGGCAATAGGAACACCAAAGTCCTCGTATTTTCACGAACAGACTTCTGTTGGGTTGAAACTGCTCGCAAAATTTCTCTATCTTGTCTTAAAGATATTTATCTTGATCGACCTGAATGCTTTTTTTGCAATCGTATTGCCACTTTTTGATAAAATTGCATAAATTCCAGATCTGCTACGATTCATTTGTTTTGCAATATCAGAAACTTTAAAATTTTGATCCTTTAAACGCCAAATTTTAGCAATATCAGCAGCAGAGAATTAAACGTTGCGAGGCATTTTCCAACTATTTGACAACTGAAGAAAGAGCAGTGATTTTATATTTTGAAGCGGTTACGTCACAAGTATAGAACGCAGAAAATGCAAATTTTTCTGATATTGTGGTAATAAAAGCAATTCGTTTCATTGTCCATATATTTTTGAGACAGCTTATTTTGAATTTTATTTTTTTACAAACAATCTGTGATATAAACATAACATTTCTGTATCGTAATAAATTTTTGTTATGATTCCATATGCTAATTATTTTTTTCGTGATTATTGCTTTATTTTCTTAGCTGTTATTTTGAAAAATCGCCTGACCATATAATTTTGAGCCGCACCTTATTATGTCAAGAATTAAAAACGTTTCACGCTCAACCATGATTGAAGACCACTTGATAGACTTAGTTATTTTAAGGTATGTGCCTACCACCAAATAGCTGTTTTTGCGATTTGTTTTAGATTTTTTTTAAAATTAAAGTTCAAACATTGAGGATTTCAAAACGGCTTTACTTTGGTTAAGTGATAATTAGAAGCAAAATTCTAGCCCAAATTATAAACCAGAACTGAATTTTATGACACAGGAACTAACCTAAGAAAATGGCGTAAAATCTCATTTATTAAAATATTTTTTAGATATTGATATAAAATTTTGTCGCAAGGTTCTATTCATCTATTGGTATGTTATGAAGCAAAGTATACCTTGTAAAGTATCTTTTTATTAATGTAAGAGCTATGTTTATTGAAAAAATAACTTACTTATGAGGCCTTTTAAATTTATAGCAGTGTGACTTATTTTCTTAAATGTATTAATTATTAATATTATATATTATAATATTAATGTAATATAATTAATATAATATATTATATAATATTATGTGTATAAGTAATGTATGATTATTTTACAAAGCATTTTCTAGAAGATTTACCATGATTTCCAAAGGGGTAAAATAACTTCCAAAGTTATGCCGTCGATTTCGTTGAATCATCACTTGCACTGTTCCTCCTATTAATAAATTAATAGTCTAGATACCCCACTTTTTGTATTTAAAGCCAGTTTACAAAATTAGCGATATCACACTCAGGGCAGTATTTAGAACACTATCTATGTATTTTTCTAACATTATTTCAGAAAAGTAGTCTTCGCTTTGTTCAATCGCAGAATTCTGCAATTAAATAAGATAAAGATTATTTTTCTGAACTAAAACTAACAAAATGCATTTATTGTACGTGTTCTAAATACGGCCTAACTCATATTACTGTGACATATGCTAATATGCATTGACGAATAATGTACTGACCATTATGGTCACACCAGCCGACGGTGATTCGTTATAGTCGACTGTTAAAGTACTTCGATTTTAAAATTCGTTCGTCATCATCGACGATGACTTGAACAGAAAAAATTACATTTTCTTTATCAATTTTTTTTCGGCAGATGAATCGGCGTAAAGAATGTGTTACTAACCTGTCTGTCGCGCCTTCCGTGCGAGTAAGGGAACCAAAATCTGATATCAGCGCTACGTCGTCTTCGCTGATTAAAATATTTGACAGTTTTAAGTCCAAATGGACCAGCTTCTTTTTGTGTAAATATTCCAGTCCATAAGAAATTCCTTTGACCCACGAGGTTGCTCTTTTCATGCCTTTGATATCCTTAGAGAGATCCGATGATTTTACCACAGAACTTAACGATGTTGGATGTCGATCTGTAAAAAATACGTAGCTGAAAGTTGATGGTATGTGTTCAACGTGAATTAATCGCAGCAGATTTTCATGGGAGAGGATTGGCCACAGCTCTATCTCGCTATCTGATGCGAGTTCTTCAATTATAATTTTTGCAGCAATTTTTGGACATCCAGGAGGTTTAAGTTCTACAACTTGCCCATAGCTGCCTTTTCCAAGTTCATTTACAAATTCAAATTCATGATTAGAGATCAAATATCGGACAGTTGAAGCTACTGTCAGTAGCATGTAATCTTTAATGGCGATAACGCCTTCATCAAATTGTTTGCGAAGGGTTTCCATACTAAGGATTTCCATCGCTAAATTAATTATCACTTTTTGATATCAAATAGACGCAAAAGCTGAAAAATTAACAACTTTGTGAAAATTTGACAAAATAGCCTTGAAAATTCGTTCTAGACAAATGATCAAAGTGGTTTATAACAATGAATGATTTGCAAAGTACAATGATTTTTTAACAATCAAGACAATTCTCGAAAATGCGAATTTGTTTCTATTGTTGTTATGCAATGTTGAAGCTGTTTAAGTCTTTGAAAGCTTTGTTGCACAGCAGGATACTATTGTTTACTGTTGGCTTTGTTGTGTTTTTTGAGAATGTGATCAAAATGCAACAAAAATTGCTTACGCCATTTACACTAAAGTATATGTGTACTGAACGCTGAAATATGTTTTTATTATATAAATGCATAATGGAAGCATTTGAAAAAATTTTAGTAAACTGAACTAGCTTTGAAATAAAATATAAGTATTTTTTTTAAAAGACAAGCTTTTATTATAATGCACAAAAAGGAGAAAAAGACAATTGATTGAAATAAATATCTTTTTTAAAAGATATAAATTAAATTGCGAGTTACTTTTTTATCAGTTTGTTTAAAAAAAAATGAATATACAATTTTAAATCTAGCTTCCTATCCAGAAAAAATCGATCAACGTCCCCCTTCTAATCAAACCTACACCCATTCATACACAGGACGGAACTAAAAAAGGCGCATTTATCAGTTCAACCGAAGAACATCAGCATATTTCTCAAACAATCCATGACATATGGTCCTCACATACGCGATGACATTTACGTAGCATTATTGGATAAATATTTTTTGACCCCTTAGAGATGGCGGAGCAATATCACTAAACATCAATATTTTTTCGCGAATTTTTTTTTTTTTTAAATATAATTTCATACAAAATCGGATTAAATATATGAAATAATAAAAACTTTATGTTTCTTTTAAAACTTATTATCACAGGCCCGAGTAACACCGGTCGGGGGGTCAGCTAGTATTATTTTAAAAGAATTATATTTTAATCATTTTAGATATTTTTTCATAACACTTAAAACATTTAAGGAGTAGCACCACTTTGGCGCCCTGAAATTTACAGCTTTTCCGGACATTTTTAAAAAAGAAATTCAAAGTACATATAAAAATCCATTTACAATAACTTATTATGCATACATTAAAGTAGTGTATTTTTTATTTAGTTGATGTATTATAAAATGATGGTTTAGCTGTTGATAGATGGAAACGCTTTTAAAAAAGAGGGTCAATTGATACAGTACGATAACTCATCATAGCTAGAGCAATGAAACAAATAAACAAAAAAGATTTTTTACTCTAAAAAATGCTGAAATACATAGAAATTTGAAAAAAATATATTGAAACAAATAAACAAAAAAGTTTTGTTAGCCCAAACGCTGCTGAAATGCATAGAAATTTAAAAAAAAAATATATACTTTTAGTGAAATGGCATCAATTTAAACTCAATTTTTTTTAAAAACCAAAACGAAGATTCCACAATCTTAAAAGGTTTCCAGGTGAAACAAGCAGCAATCATGATTTTCAAAATTTAGAGCCAGAAGAAATATTCCGTTGAAAATTACTTAACAATATCTTAAACAGTGTAATAGGTGGAATAACAACGTTGTGTAGTACATCAACTCAAACTTCGATACTTTATGGACATTTAGCAAATATATAACGAAGTGGTAAAACACAGATAGAAAAATCGCAGGAGAAGTATAAAGAAGACATTGAAGAAGACATGCGTAATGAAATTTTGCCTCTTAAAGCTATACACTGGGAAAATGCAGGGAAAAATAATATTTTCCCATGTGTTTGTTGAACCAAATAAGGAATATAAAACTCGATTCGCTGTCCCAAGCTTTAGGTATTGTCCTACGTTTATTTTGTACTTTGCCTGTAAAAGTGGCAACAAGCTGAGAGGTCATTTACTATTATGTCAAGAATTAAAAAAGGTTTCACGCTCAAACATGACTGAAGACCACTTGACAGGCTTAGTTATTTTAAGGTATGTACCTACTCCTAAATAGCTGTTTTTGTGATTTGTTTTAGATTCTTTTAAAAAAAATTAAAGTTCAAACATTCAGGATTCCAAAAAGGCTTTACTTTTGTTAAGTCATAATTAGAAGCAAAATTCTAACCCAAATTATAAACCCGGAACTGAACTTTCTGACACAGGAACTGACCTAAGAAAAGGGCACAGAATCTCATTTATTAAAACATTTTTTAGAGATTAAGATAAAATTTTGTGGCAAGTTTTGTTAATCTATTGGTATGTTATGAAGAAAAGTATACCTTGTAAAGTATCTTTTTATTAATGTAAGAGAATGAGATTTTTATTGAAAAAAAAACTTACGTATGAGGCCTTTTAAATTTATAGCAATGTGACTTATTTTCTGAAATATATTAATTATCCATTATTATATATTATAATATTAATGTAATATAATTAATACAATATATTATATATATTATATAATAATATATATACACATAATTAATGTATTAATTATTTTGGAAAACATTTTCTAGGTTTTCTATGAATTCCAAAAGGTTAAAATAACAAACACAAAACAAAAACACAACAAATGTTAGAATCAACGGAAAGTTAGTTTAGAACCACTACCGGACTCTGAAGGACATGGAAAACTCCTTCAAGAACGCTAAAGAAGCGGTCCCGGTCGGATTTAGTAGATAAAAAGTTATGTTAAAGACTCCTGCTCATCCAACCATCGGGCACAGAAAGCTCCGATTACGCATAGGCGCGCTGGACTGGTTTTCGACCCGAGTATTGAGTTTTGGCTTGATCGCCGCCGCGTAAGTCGACTAGCCACCGGCCTGGTTCCTAATAGTCAATCTCAGAAAGCGGGCGATCCCTCCACCAAGATTGGTTTCGTCCACAACGACCTGAGGGTTCGCCTTCGGACTTAAGCCCTACTTGTTTTTGGGCACATTCTGCGCTGCTCAACCATTGAGGTCGGCACACAACTGCTCCAGCTGCAGAAGATGACATGGTGGTTGCGGACCATGCGTGTACGCCCACATGTCGGTAACTACACTCTACCGCTGGCACGGTGCAGATGGCTGCTGCACGCCGCATCTCCCACCGACCAGCGTCACACAAGAGTCACCACGCATCATGTTCTACAGAGCTCGATCTCGCCGTCGTGAAATCCTCGGATAAAGTTTTGGAGACGGTCCGGCCATCATTCGCTAGCCGTTGCCCAGCATCGCCTACCTCGACGCGAGGTGAGGGCCTCACTCGAGCAACTGGGATCGGCCTACGGGACGTCCTTCAACCACCTACGGAGGAGGACCCGAGTCTCGCGCAGCGGAGAACCCGCTCTTACGAGGGGCGGGGGACCGAGACCCGCAGGCCTGTTACAACGGGTCTTTGAGGTGTCCCCGACTTTTTCGGATGTCCTTGTTGCTCCTGCGCACCACGGTAAGGTGGTGGTCCGTCCGCCTCCTGTTCCCGTCGTGTCGAAGAACATCTCACGAAGTTGGGAGTCCGGACAAGGGGCCGAGTAGGAACAACCCAACGCAGAGTCTCGCAATGCTAGGCTCCCGGTCACCTTCTCCATTTAAGGGGTTAAGGGGAAAGAAGATAACGTAAGCAAAAAATTTAGAAAACGCATAACAATTGAAAACGTACTTTCAGGAACAACCATCCATAGACGGCAATGTATCCAGTTCATTGCGTAGCCCTGTATATTCATTTATTTCTGTTCTATTTATATTATCAGTGTACTAAATATAGTTCAGCGTTCAGACAGAAATGTATAACTCAATTAAAAAATACCCTTAAACAGTTCACGCTCATACATAGTAATGCTTACGATTTTTTTTTGTGTAGCCCTGTATATAATCTACTGAATTTATATACACCACGTAGTACGCAAAAAAATGGTTAAATTTAAAAACGCATACCAAAACTGACAATGCAATTCCATCCTTTATCGCTCTGTTCTGCAACTGAAATTTTTTATGTGTCACTGTAAATGAGGGATAACTATTATGCACGTCATATCCCACAGTAAGAATCGTCTAATGCACCTCAATAATGTATATAAATTTCATCATGTTTGGAACACTTTAACAATATTAAAATATGTTGCAAACAATTTTTCACCGTAGGCCATTATGTAACAAATTTTTTTGGGTGTGACCCTGTAAATGAATAATACATGCTTTGCACTTCATATTGTACAGAAAGTATACGCAATTTAGAAATGCATATCAATTTCATTATGCTTGAAATTGTATAACATCATTAAAATACACCTCATAGACCCTAATATAACGTGAATTTTTTTAGTGTACCTGTGAACGAACTATAAATGCTACACATTCCCTTTTCAGTAGAGAGCATGCCATAGCAAATCTCAGTAGTAACTTATATCAAGTACATGACATCCCGTGTATATTTAAGAGAGTTAGAGTACGGATAGATGACAGACAGACAAACTGAAGTCATAAACCATTTTCAATTATGTTGGAAAGTGTTAACAATTATTTGATTTGCTTATGCTACTAAAGCATGAAAATATCCTGCCTGGTTAAGTTATTTTAAACCTTGACAAACATTGACCTTTTGATGGCAGAGTTGGGACACCATATATCCCAGCGACTATTTTTGATATTGTCTGTCATACACTTATATTAGAATATTTTCAAACGATAGTTACCACAAAGAAATTTTTTTAGTAAATTGTGGTACGATTGAATAATCGCCAATCTTGGCCCGTAATCAAAAGATTAATGAAAATTATTCGATTTCAATTTGTTTTAACATATTTCAACATACTATTTTATTTGCCTACCCACCTATCATTATTAAGGGGTCATAGGACTTTTAAAACATTCAAAAATTTGATTAAAAAAAAATATATATTAAGGGATAATTGTTTCTGAACATTATAAAACATACCGCATTAAAAAATCTCTCTAATTACTCGAGTTATAGCCTAAAACGTACGAAGTTTCAAATGTAAACAAGTTTAAAAGTAAAATTTTGATTTCAGTTTTCTCAGAATGAGGTTTTTGTGCTTAACGCATAGGATATCTAAAAATCTTTACAATATACAGGGTGATTACAAATGAATATCCCAATTTTGAAGAGCTATTAAAAGAAAACGAAAAAGAACAACCTTGTTGTTCATCATAAATCAAAACTAACAGTTAAAAGTTTAAATTCAACACAGTTATAAGTGTTCAATGTGAGTCCCTCTAGAAACACGAACGATATCGAGGCGGTACTATAACTCATCACTAACTTCACTCCATGTGATTTTTTTGGTGGGACCTCATCGAAGATCAGGTGTTTGTTCCACCGCTACCAACCGACGTTGACGAACTTAAGACACGCATACCTGCAACCATTCAAAGAGTCACATCAGACATGCTGAAAAAAAAAGTGTGATGAGTTATCGTAACGCCTCGACATCGTTCGTGCTCCTGGAGAGGCTCACATTTAACACTTATAACTGAACTGTGTTGAATTTAAACTTTCAACTCTTATATTTGATTTCCGATGAACAAGTATGATAAAGATCATATACATATAATTTTCATTATTATTCTAAATTTATATGTTTCCTTATATGTCTACTACTTAAAAAGGGGTACAAGTGCTGAATGATTTTCAATATTGATTAATTATAAATTTAAAAAAGTTTACTCCACATTTTTTACACAGTTATTGGAATAAGAGTTCAAAAACCACTATGAAATAAGCAACAGTTTCATATTTTAATTCAGTCAATTACTATTGATTTTCAACTTTGAACTCAAGTTACTCCAAATCTAAATTTTGTTACTCGTATCCCTTGGCTTCTGGGGGTCCTCATAAATCAGTAATTTACTTTATATTTAAAACTTTTGTAACGTTTTCCTGGTTACTAATTGAATGTTCTATGTTCCAGGTACTTTTCTCAAGCATGAGATTTCCCCGACCTTTTTGCATACCAGTATAATCTTAGACAAAATGTTTTTTTATTTAATCGGAACGTTCTGCGATTTAACAGAACAACATTTTCTCAAAGATTATACTGGTGTGCAAAATACGAAGAAATCTCATCCCTGTTTGCCTTGTAAGATCTTTATTTATTTTTCTAATTTTATGTATAAGACCCAATCGCATTTTCTTTTAAAACTTATATATGATCCGTTATGTTTCCTAAAGATTAATTTAGTTTTGCTTAAACCCTTTCTATTTGAAAGATTAAAAGTAATTTCATGAAATATATTAGAGTTCCTTTTCTGTCACTTAATGTCTGGTCTTTATTTAACCTCAAAAACGTAATTTCCTTTCCAGCATATAAATGCAGCTGCAATTATTCAATAAGTACGTTAGATATTTTTCATTTATCCTTTTAATTTTATTCTCTGTCTGGAAAATTTAATGATAAATATAAAATAGCTTTTACTTCTGCGCATTTTCCCCAAGCAAAACATTAACTTCTTTGTTTAATATAAATGCAGTCTTTAATTAATTCCAAATGGTCAAAATTCTATAAGCTCATTAAATGATTAATGTCCAGAAAATCACATCTGCCCTCATTATCATAACATTTATTAGGTTGCCTTTCAAAATTGCAAAAAATAGCAGTAGATCGCCTTGTATTGCAATCCTTCCATTTCTCTTCCCCCTCTAAATTAATATGCCAGAAGCCTAACTGCTATAAATTCTTTTTGGTGAAATTATCCGATACATATGTATATTGGCGCTGTAATTAAAGTGTTGGCGCACAAATGTACAGTAGAACTCCAATTATCCGAACTCCGACTACCGAATCGCTGATTATCCGAATCACTTTCAGAATTTCAGAAAAAAAATTAAGACGGAAACGTACTGCGATTCGCAAAATAATGATTCTGTCTACGCGCGCTATATTGTCCTTCCCTCCGCAAATCTAGTGTAGGCGCAGCGCGAACATTATTGGGATGATGAGTCACCGTCTCATAGTGCAGTTCGATTATTGACTATCGTCCGTCGCCAGGTGGCCGGCCCGGCCCACCTGGGTTTTAGAACCTGGGTTTCAAATTCTAAATGACGATGAACTTATTGAAAGTGTGAGAGAAGAAAGTGTCGAGGAAGAAGATGACCTTAATGTCGAAGTTGAAGCAGACACGACACGGGACCATCAGCTAGTGAAGCATTTGCCGACCTTGAAACTGCGTTGAAGTGGATGGAGCGTCAGCCTGAGTGTGACTACATGCAACTTCTCACTGTCAAGCGGATGCGCGACTTGGCTGCCCAAAAACGGATGAAGACTGTCAAACAGCTTACTTTGATCGAGATGTTCAGCAAGCAATATGACTTTCATTTTCAGTACAATACGTACATACTGTACAGCACTTGTAAGTACGCTTAACATGTAAAAGTGTTGCCTTTTGATTTAATTAATTAAAAGATCTTTTTCTTTGAAAGTAGACCCTTTTAGTAGACCCTTTAGACCTTTTTTTAAAAAAAAAAATTCAATTATCCGAATTTTTGATTATCCGAATGGGGTCCGGTCCCAGTTGATTCGGATAATTGGAGTTCTACTGTATTGCAAAATTAAATCAGATTTTATCTAATTTTTGTACGGAGAAGATGGTAATTTTGATGGTGTGAGGCTGTACTGGTTTTGAGTACCGGGGAGGGGGGGACCTCAATTTTGAACTCTCATTTTTCTTCAAATAAAAAGCGTTCCATGGATATCGTTTGCTTATTTTCTGTTTACTTGATAAGCATCTTTACACGGTAGGAGAACGATGGGTTTTTTTCTGTTAAACAACGCTATGTTATCTTACAATTTTATGTTCAAAATGGCCATACAGCACATGGACTTGAAACTTTATCATAAACAAGATTGTACTTTTTTTTGTTTTCTTTTAATAGCCCAGTAAAGTTGGGATATTCATTTGTAATCACCCTGTATTTTCATGAAATTTTCAGAAGATATATTTTAGGTTAAGTCTGCATAAAATGATCCTAAATCTTCATATTTATTGTTTAAAAAAACATTGTTTTTGGTGGTTATATTGTTGCAAATTTCAAAATTTTGTAAAAATACAACTTTGTCTTAAAAATATAAAAATGCTTTAATTACAAAGTTATTTAGGTTCAGTGTAATTATTACAATCTGAAGTATAATTAAGCACCAAAATGTTTGTTCTAGATGCAAAATATCTTTTGTAATCCTTAGTATAACCTCTCATTCCAATTTTCTGCTTGACAAATGTCAGACAGTTACAAGCCCCCTATAAATATTAATTCTGCATATTGTATGTTTTTTAAATATGTGAAATAAAAGATAATACATTCCTGCTTTCAAATATTATGTTTTTAAATCGGATACATTTTAAGATATTAAATGTTCAAAATGATCATTTTTTTTTCTTTTTTTCCAATTTAAAAGTCCTATGACCCTTAAGTCATTTTTAATACTTTTACATGGAAAAAAATATTATTAGATTTTTTCTTGTCTCCATGTGTGCTCTTATTTATTTAAAAAAAAATATTTTTTATAATTTGGCGGTTACCATCTTTACCTAACTTTTTGACGTTTGTATTGACGTAAATAAAGTAATATTCATAGGTAAGTTTAAACGAATCAATCAATGTGCTACGCCATTTTGAATCATGTGGGAATTCAAAAAATAACAATATTAAAAGAGTACCCCCCGCACCCTCCGTCTGAATTTATGAGAAACTGGAAAAAGTCGGGATATTTCTAGTTCGGAAGAAAAAAGAAAAAAAAAAAGCCGATAGATAGTACGAAGAATTTAATTCGATAATCTCTGGAAAAACTACTTGAACATTTCAAAACAAGTTACAATGTTTTAGAGTTTTATAAGTATCTTTCATGTTTTCATGAAGAGATTATGTTTCAAGATTTCTGTAATCGATAAAAATTCTGAGAAATGTCTTTTTGTGTATTATTAGAGTGTGTCATGTATTTGGGCTCTTTTTTTGAAGCCTGAGCCCGATGATTTGAAATCCGATCCCGAAAAGTTTTGTGTCATCAGAGACCGAATCCGATACCGAAAGTACGGAGTAAAAAATTGTTAATAACTTTAATTTTTTTTTCAAAATTAATTTTCTTATTTAAAAATCACTTCCTACATAGAAATAAATATTAACCTTAAATACCCCCTCCCCTCCCCCCAGGACAACGTTTCATGATTTTCATGTCCGTGAAAATCTGTTAAAAACAGCAAATTTGTTACTTATACCAAACACTGGCAGAAATCTGCAAAAGTTACAATTCTTATTGTTTTAATATATCAATGTACAACTATGGCATTAAGACATGTGTTCTGTTTTCAGTAATTCTTCAAACAGAAAACGAGGATAGATAAGGGGTATCCCACATTTTCTTTATGTTACTAAGACTGACTTTGCCATCTCTTTATCAAGAACAGTTCCATTTCCTTTTACACTTATTTTTAAAGAATTGTGAAATACCTTAGGAAAATTAGACACTATTCTTGTTTCTCAAACAGCAAACTCCCCCCCCCCCCTCTTTTCAATTTGTTAGTAAATAAATTTTTCACTTTGAGCCCGATCCCGTTTCAGGACCACGTGCTCGATCTGAAGAGAAAATAAGAAAAAAGGAGAATACATTCCCCACAATCAATTTTGATAGTAAAATTTAACAAAAATACATATTCAAAAATTATTAATTTTTTAGCATCAAAATTGATTCTGGGGTATGGTTTCTCCATTTTATTTTTCAACTGGTCAAAATTCACAACTGATGGCCTGTCACTTCTGGGTTTCATTTCAAGGCTAAGGTTACTTGGAAGGTTAATGAGGATCAACTTTTTTAAAACGTTTGTATTTGTTTTGAACTGTTGGAAATACCATAGAGCATAATCTCTTCAATTGATCATCAATAATGAAAGATAACCTTGAACACTTAACGAGTGTCTGAACGCGACCTACGTTATACACGGCCGATGCATGACGTTTAAAACGTCACATGGAGTGGATCATTTTTACCCGGTGATTGGTGCAAAGCGGCGCACCCACCGTTTTGCAGCAATCGCTGTGTAAAAATGATCCACTGAGAGGCTAACGAAAAAGACAGGCTACCGCGGTGCTTATCGCGTATCTTTTTTTACAGACCGCCGGAGTCACGTGATGTTCGAATGCACCAATACAAGTGTACGAAAAGAGCATCACGTCACTCTAGCGGTCTGTAAAAAAAGATAAGTGGAATGCACCGCGGTAGCCTGTCTTTTTCGTTAGCCTCGGATCCACTGCATGTGACGTTTTAAACGTCATGCATCGGCCGTGTATAACGTAGGTCACGTTCTGAATGAGAAGAGCGTCGATTTCAACCCTTAAATGAAACACGCAAGACTCCCAAATGGTCCGCTTTTTGAAAAGCGATATTTTCTTAGAAAAATGTTACTTTTGGATTTTTTTTTTTTTCAAATTTTACATAAACCACATTCGGAGGTTAATTTTTGCGGAAATGTTATAGAAACCTACAATAAAATTTTCTGTTAAAAAATATTGGTATTCAGTTGGCGGACCATCTGGGAGCCTTGAACATGTGAAATCTAAACGTTTTTTAAACGTTTTTCTATCGCGTAACAGAAGTGACGTAAAAACTGTATGATTTCCAATAAAGCTGGAAAAGATGATGTAAGTTTTCTCCAATCAAATACTTTAGAGAGGATATCATCTCAAGAACTCAAAAACTATTTTTTTTCTTTATTATTTCATTCGGATAATGTTTCTCTCGCGATAAAGATGCAAAAAATGTATTTGCTCTTTCTTAAATATTCTAAAAGTAAAATTCTACTATTAAACATAAATGTAAATGTTCTATAATTTTTATATATAATTAAATTTAAAATGACCAAGTTAAGCAAATATTATTTAAATATACTATTAACATATTTTACAGATTTTTCAAGTATAGCAGTAACAAAATACAAAAACTACAATGTATTATAAAAGCGCAATAGCAGACTCCTGTGGATATAACCGTAATCGAGGAATAATACGTTAACGAGGATTTATTTGGGAGCCTGATACCCGTTCAAATACTGTATTATAACGATGTCTGGACCGTCTGCTGAAAATGAAGGTCAGCAAATTTACCTTCTTATCTTTTATTATGATTAGTATACCCTCATAAAATACTTACTGCGCGAAGAACTCACTCCCTTCTAACATGAACTACCCGGACACTACTCTTGTCCTGGCCTCCAACTGCACGAGTTTTGAGCACAGCTTCGTCGGTTTTAAGGCCTAAATTAAAAAATTGCCTTAAGATGCATAAGATCACAATATTTGTATCAGTGTTTATGTGACCTAAAAATGAATGAAAGAAGCCTGTATGATTATAGAATATAGAGGGACATATATCCTCTTAAATAACATTTTATTTTCAATGAGGGGTGAGACAGTGCCAACTACATGCTTTGGTATAAAGGCATTCAAAAAACAAAAATACTTTTGATACAGCCTAATAGAATATCATTAAAAGTGAAATGAGGATTACAAGTGCGTACATTTTTACCACAATTTTTTTACAGGATCTATTCCACCTTATTTACTCGCAGAAAAATGCTACAAATGCTATGATTAAACGAGGTGATTGCTAACTGTGCTACTGAAATATTGAACAGAAATTTTCTGATTTGAAATAGTGGTGGTTGACTCTTTAGAAATTCCAAGGAGTGTATGCACCATGGAATTTGAATCAAACCAAACAATTTTAAGGGGTCAGGTATCTTTGCAAATGTCAAAAAGCCTTACTTTTTATTTAATAGTTTATATTACAATTTGATTCTTTAGGAACCTTTTAAGAGTAACCCCATGCCAAAATTCGCTTTAAAATGGAAGTTATGTCCAAACCTGTTTAAGCTCTTTTTATATGATTAAGTCAAGGGGTATGATCTTTTTATATGATAAATGTGATCTCTAAAGTCATTTTTATCAAAACAGTGATTTTGGTCATTGCGCGTATGATTTTTAAGAAATGGCTGGATTTAGTTTTCATAAAATTTTAACTGAAGGTATAAACATTTTAGATGCACAAAATGATCTTCTGTTATGTTCATCTAGTAAGAAATTTAAAAATTATGACTATTTTAATTTAAAAAAAATCAAAATCTTGAGAATTTTTGAAAACTTTTTTTTCTCAAGAACTAATCATTATATTGTTTCCAGTTAGGTCATTTTAAACACATATTACATCTCTTCTCAATAAAAAAAATGTTGGTTCACCGAGAAAATTCAATTATTAGAAATCATACGCGCGCAAGTCATACAAGGTGAATTAATTTATTAAAAAAAAGCATTGCATTTCAAATTAAATTAAAACACTTTATATGCATCTAGACTCTTTTTCCAGAACATTAACTGATAGCATATATCTTTTTTAATGTGCAGAGTTGCCAAGTCTCCGGATTTTTGCACACCAGTAATTTTTTAGAGGAAATGTTGTTCTTTTAAATCGCTAAATGCTCCGATTATAGAAAACAACATTTTCTGTACTAAATTACTGGTATCCAAAAAGCCGGAGACTTGGCAGGTCTGAATGTGTGTTTAAAGTTACATATTCAAAAGTTAATCAGATGTGAAGTTATAGCAATCCATATTAGTAGTTACATGTAATGTTTCAGCTTCAAAGATACCCGACGCCTTAATATCCAAAGAAATAGTTGTTAATTTTATCTAAGCATAGCAAATACTTATAACATTGTAAAATTTAAACACTTAAAACACCATAGTACAAAATATTATGTTCATTGAAATAGCTCAATTACGATAAACCCTTATTTCCACAGAGTTACAAAAACGTGGCAAATGAATTGGTATTCTCCAGATTGGTTAATTTTGCTTGTCTTCTAAGAGAGAATTTTCTTTTGTTTACTTTTCACAAAAAGATAAGTATCGGACAGGCGATTTGACAGGCGCGGTACAGAAGTATTGGACAGGTGCGTTCCGGTATCTCTGTTCACTAGCATGGATCAAGTGATTCAAATTGAAAAGTCAAAAGCACATTGCCATGAATCAAAGAAATCTTTGCAAATTAGTTCACCTTGTCTTGGCTAGAAGTGCAAAACATCCGGATATTTTGGAAAATTCTAGGAAATCTGGAGAAGAAATTGGGAATATTGGGAATTTCGCAAGGGAAAAAAAATCAAGAAATTCTCAAGAAGGCGTTGTTTACATAATGTAAAACAAGAACGAAAAATCATGCGTCAAGCATAGATTATGAAACACTTTCCGACACTTCCAGAATACCTTAACAATACTTCACCGTTTACCAAGGTCAAAGATGATGTCTAAATTAACAATTTGAAAAACGCATGATACATTTGAAAAGCCAATGTCAGCAATTACCGTCAATAGTCTGAAAAACAAACGAATTATTTTGTGGAGCCCTGTATATCATCTATAAATTTGTATGTATTCTACTTAGTATGCAAAAATTTAGTTCAATGGAAAATGCATAGCACAATTGAAAATTCCTCTCAGCAAATCCCGCCAATAAATGGAAATGTATTCGAGATCTTTTATGCAGCCCTGTATAGGATCTATAAAATTTATATACACCCAGTAATATACAAAAAATAGTTAAATTCAAAAATGCATACCACAACTTAAAACGCACTTTCAACAATTATTATTGATAGTCAGTACGGTAACCGAGCTCTTTTGTGTGTCCCTGTAAAGGAACAATGAATGCTATGCACACCTTATTCTATAGTAAGATTCTTGTAGTATCCTTCAGTGAAATATATCACTTTCAATATATTTCAGATAGCCTAACATCATTAAAATAAACCTCAAACGATTTCTCCCCATAGATCGTAATGTAATTGAATTCTTTAGAGTGAATGAACTATAAATGCTACACACTTCATTTTCAATGCCGAACAAGCCATAGTAAATCTCAATAACATATATCAATTCCATGGCCATCCGAGTAAGTTTACGTGAGTTAGAGAGCGGACAAACGGCAGACGGCAGACAGACAAACCGAATTCATAAACACTTTTCAACCATCTTGGAAAGTGTTAAAAAGGTTTTCAGGTTTTCTGATATTTTCATATGCAATTCTCCCACTTGGTCCGTTTTTTTTAATACCACTTTTTTTTATAAGAAATATTTTCACTTTAGATTTTCCATACAAATTTTGCAGACACCTACACGAAACTTTTTCTTGAGATGTACCGGTATTCAAAAAACGGACCACTGAGAGCCCTGTATATGGTATACGATTGCATAATTGTATTGCAGTATTATTTATATTCCACATATGAGAACTACTGTCAGATTGGCTTTTCATATGTAAAATAAGCCAAAATACGCGCATCTGTAATTTTTTGTAGTTAAATTATTAAATTATTTCCTTTCTATTAAGATATGTTTCGTAATATTACTTTATGTTAACTTAAAGAAAATTTACTATAAAATTTCAGTGGTAGGGAAGAAGCGTAAAAGTTGAAAGCTATGCGTATAGGTGTATTAAAACACGGCAGAGGCAACTAAAATAATCCGGAATCGAAACATTAAGTTAATTTTTAATTAATAAAAAACCAAAAAATATAACAGCCATTTCCTATCAAATTTAAACATTTTTCGTTATAGCAGTTGCCAACAATTAAAAATCCACAATAATATTCTTTCTACAATATTTAATTTTCTATTGAAAGATTTTCATGTGAAAAATGAAAATGAAATAAAAAAAATTCAACAATTGAAATAAAGATTAATATGACGTCATATTGGTAATATAACGGAAATTTTCAAACATTTCTCAATAATACAAGGAGTGTGAGTATGTGTAAGTACAGAAAGCAGGTTTATATGACGTCATTAGAGAATTAAAAAGAAAATTAATATGACGCATATTGAAAGTTTAACGGACTTTTTCAAATGTTTGAGAATCATACAAAGAGAGTATCAATAGGAGTAATAGAGAAAGAAAGTATAGATATGACGTCAGCAGGTGAATATAACGTCATATGTGTTTAAAGAACGTATTGAATTATGATAAAAACCCGATTATGGAAATATTGACATATTTTAACATTTTGAAGCTCTGTACAACATGTTTAATTTTGAAATTGATTTTTCTACACAAAGATTCTTAAAATCCCGGACAATGCCGGGCACTTCTGCTAGTATTATACAAAAATAAACTCAAATATACTGGCATAGTACAATGTATAAAAAAAGAATTCGACGGTTACGAACCAAAACATAAATAATAATTTTAAAAAAAAAAACACTCTCTTATAAGCATTTAATATTTTCTTGAAAATCATACCTCATTTCAGGGCTGTAATTCATGTTTTTGCCTTAAAATTTCCGCTACAATACATTAACCCCTTGGGGACGAGCGACACGTATACGTGACGCTTAAGATGCTCAGAATCCTCGATTATTCCCACCAGTTAATTTTTATTGTAAACTTTGCCTTATTTAATGACAGCATTTCTGCGATTCAATTACGCGAAAATTTCTGTTTTGAAAAACCGGTGGTAAAAGATTAAAAATGATGTAACCGACGCTCGTCGCGAAGGGGTTACCCCCTTGGGGACGAGCGACACGTATACGTGACGCATAAGATGCTCAGAATCCTGGATTATTCCCACCAGTTATTTTTTATTGTAAGATTTGCCTCCTTAAATTTTAGCATTTTTGAGATTCAATTAAGTGAAAATTTCGGTTTTGAAAAACCGGTGGAAAAAGATTAAAAATTCTGTAAAGGACGCTCGTAGCGAAAGAGTTAATTTGGTGTGGACCCCGAACTCGATTATGAAAAATTCACTATCTTTTCTTTATGCGTGGTAAAAAGCGCAAACTAGTAAATTTATTAAAAAATATATAAATTTTGTCTTGTTTCCTTTTTAAGGTATGCAACCGGAAAAAAAAATTATTTAAATGTTATTTAAAAATTAAAATATTTCTTTCTAAGATTTCTTAAGTATAATCATAATTTAATAATTATGGAACTATTAATTGATTAAAGCGTATCTTTAAAGAATAGATACTACATTCTTTACGTGTTACTTATCTTTTATAGGGTTTCGTTCATTTCACGAAACCTTATTACTCCCACTCAGTTGTCTGTCTGTCACAGAGCTATTCTTAGAAACTTTGTAACTTACAGAGTTGAAACTTTGTGTATATAGCTAAATACCAGCTATAAAGAACTCAAAATAATAAAATTTGAAAAATTCGTATTATTTTTATAAATTACTTACCCACTTGTTTACTTTTTAGTGTCTAAAATATTTCGTTGTTGGAGTTTTACAGCCACTTAGCTTATTTTGGAGAGCGTGATTTGGCGCATAAATCTATTGTTGTTGTAACTAGTATTGCAACCATAGAAATCATTTGGCGATTTTTCACTTGTGCCCGGCAAACGGAAAATGGCTTAAAATTTAAAATTAATTAATTTATTTATAATCAAGTTCCGAAAATATTAAAATATTGTATTGTCATCGGAAACACCACCTGTGAACGTAATTCTTATAATTCTATAGCATATCAATAAGTGAGTGAAAAATCGATTACAAAATGCCATCTTTACGTACACGAATCAAGTTGAGTGAAATGAAAGACTGTCAAAAAGTTAAACATTATGAGAATAATGTTGTAAGCTTTTGCTAGAATTTAAATTTATACGCTTACTCCCTTCTGTTGGAATAAAGCCAAAATATAATACAAAGTTTAAATCCGTATACAAGAATATATTACTCATTTTTCTGTCACAATGTCTTAAAACACATGTATTAACGCTGAAACAATGTAATATAATAAACTATATCCTAAATATTTTCTATATTAAAATCCCAAGTGTTTGTTATCAACATAAAAGCGGATTATGTCGCATTATTATTGCGACGAATGGTATGGATGGAGAATATGTCATTTGTTGTTTTTTCATAAAATGTTACGAAAAATTTCAAAAATATGCTATTAATTTATCGGTCACATGTCTTAACGTTGAAATAATACATTATAATAAACAACATCATAAATGTTTTCGATATCAAAATGCCAAGAGTATGTTTTAGACTTAACAACAGCATTATTTTAACATCTAATGTGGAGGCGAATGCGTTTATTTTATTTTATTTTACAAAATGCAAAATCGAGATCTGCACAGGCCCGTAACCCGGCCCGTAAAAATAAAGACAAGCTTTCAAACGGGCCAACCGGGACGATAAAAAAATTAAGCGGGCGGACTGGCCCGATATAACAAACTTATTAGGGTCGGACATGAACAATTAACTATGAAAACTTTGTAGGAAATTTATGGCCTGTTGAGCCAAAAACACTCGATAGCGTAATCGCGCTCTCTCATGAATAAACAAAACAAGAAAATACTTAACAGTGGCTATATGCTGATCGTAGAAAAATAGAGGTAAGTAAAATTCGCTTACCTGTTATACATCATTTCTCGTATCCGGATCGGCATTCCGTGATATTTACATGGCCAGGGATTGCTCATAAACGTTCTTTCATTCTTTGGACTTATCCTTTGCTAAGTGAAAAGCATTTATTTATAGCGAGCAATATTCCCAAGATTCATCCAAATTATACTGAAAAATAATAGAGTATTAATTGTGTGTATGCTTTTTTACATCAAGATAAGGACTCCATTTTTGATTTAATATTTATATTATAAAGGAGCAGTTAAGCTGCGTGTTAATGAAGCGTTTACATTTTAGATAATTAGCTAACATTTTAGTGTGGCGTAAAACACACTTTGCACTAAAAAAAAAAAAAAAGTCTGTTTATAGTCAGTTCTAAGCATCTGCTTCGAGAAGTTGCTTGTATGTAGCGAAATATCAGTCATTAACACAAAGCGAAAAACATACAGTTCACATCTGCTTGTTAAAATGTTTTGAAACTACAATTGGATTATTTTCTCATATAATTGGGTGATGTTGCCGAAATTCATCTGGGTGATTAATTTCAAGACAATTTTCAATGGACCTGGTTGGGCTGAGGATAAGGTATAAATGTTCTGCATAAGTCTATGCTAGTTTGAAAACATTAATACAGAAATTTAACATATAGCGTAGAGATTTGAATTGGACAGTTAACCGTATTAGAATCCAGTCTGAATATTTTCAACAGATTCTAGCCGGGCTCAGGCTCACATTTTCCCGGGCTGGATCTGGATTTAATTGTTCTCAAGACGTGTCGGGCAGTCATTTTTTTTTTGTAAAAATATTAGTGATAATAAACTTGCATTAACGGAATCTTTAGAAATGTATTGTAATGGATACAGGAATAGTTTCAAAAATCTACTGTTTTTATTACACAGCTTCAAAAGTTGGGATAGAAAAGTTAGTCTTTTTTTTCCCTTTATTTCAAAACTACATTAATTTAGAACCAGAAAATTTTCACCAGAAATTCTGTACACTTACATTATTTAGTAATAAGGTATATTTATTGCAGACAGATAGTTTCAACATTCTCGGGTTTGACATTCACGAGGTTTTCCTGGAACGTAACCCCGGCGGATGTTAAGGGATTACTGTACTTAAAATTATTAGAACAAACTTTTAGGGATGATTAATAATAAACGTTAAGATAAACAGTTTGTTTTCGTTACTTTGTTCCCGGATTTTCGTTATTAACTTTAATTATAGTCAAAATTATTTTTGAGAAACATTAATGTTCATTTTTAAATAATCTGTAAATTTTTCAGTCTATTAATCTGCATTGTTTGGACACGCCAAATATACAGCTTTTCATTGCAAGAATGCACGTATTTGCTAATTAAATATAAACAATGTATTTTTTTTTTCATGTGCGTTACGTAAATATGTCATTTATTATTATATCTGACTTTTCTATTTTTAAGAAGCTTTACTTAATCATTCGTGAGGATTTTCCTAAATTAAGATAAATCATATTTTTGAACTCGGGGATTTACATAAATTTATACTTAAGCATATTAAACTTTATCTATCTTGCTCATTAAGTATTATCATCAGTGAAACAAAGAGATTAGAAAATGAAATAAGGGGAATGTGAATTTAAGAGAAAAACTATTTATTTCAGTTAAGTCCCAAGAAAGAAATGATAAATAATTATTTTAAAAAATACAAGGTGTATGAATATTATTATTATAAATGTTTAGGGGTCGTCTCATGTGAAGACAAACATTTTTTCTACAGAATGCCTGGATATCAATCTACTTCTTCAGTTAAAAATACACGGTAAAATACTAATTTGTTATTGGATTTCTGTTCATAATTGTACCAGTAATAAGATATTGTAAGGATATTTTTGAAATATTATGATATCACGAGATGCTGGAAATGACCACCAATTAAACCACCAATGGCCACCACATTTAACCAATACTGAGCTAGATTCTCCATAATTCAGAATTCAGCCAATTGTACGTACGATGTCAGTGACCAAAAAAGAGTGCGTTTGTGCATTTCTAGCACTTTCCTTGATGTAATCACATTTCGCGGAAAACAAAGTTAGTCTGTTGAAATATCTTCATAACTGTTAAGGTTAGAAACGAAAACCAAGCTCCGTCTTAAAGTGAAACATCCTGTAATTTTGACTGAAAAACTGGTTTACGACTAGAAACCTGCATGGGGTTGGGTATCCCGACTTGAACCTCGGTTCGGTTCGGTTCGGGTAGACGCTACTTTGTTTAGTTGCGGGTCGAGTTCAGTTCGGGTTGAATTTAATTATTTTGGGTTGAGATTTGACACTTTCAGGTCGGATTCGGATTGACCCAAACTTTAAAAAATTCGTAAATATTTTTTTCAAGTGCAAAAACTATATAACTGAACTTAATGTTGCCTTTTCAACATAAAATATAAAATTGATATTAGATGTATAATTGTAGATAATTTTTCTATAATTGCATTAAAATGTGGATTAATTTTCTTACATTTCGGGTTGACTTCAAATAGAATTTCCAGACCAACGTTTGATTCCGGCTAATATTTCATAAGGAAATTAGTACTTCATCAATAAATAAATAAAATAGTTGTTGGTGGGGGGGGGGGGGGCACCGTAATACTTACCCATCATGGATATGTATAATATAAACAATGAGAATAAAACATGTGTAAACTGTTTATAAAATGCATTGCAATTCGAATAAAATCGTGGCTTGATGACGTCATAAACTTTAAATGCTCTATTACTGAATTGCGTAAAAGAAACATCCTTATAACCCCAAAATTGATAATCATATTAACTAACGGTTTACTGCGTCGAATTAAGCGTCTCATTTCCAATTAAAATATATCTTTCAATTGAAATTTCAATGAAATACAGGGTCATGAAAAATCGAAGAGTGTGGAAAGTATGATTACAAATATCTCGGCAACTCATTATCCGATCGACTTCATTCTTTATGAAAAATTTATGTTTTTGTTATTGTCTTTGATATTCATTACTTAAAATAAACAATTTCGAAAATTTTTATATACCTTTTATCAGAACTATTATTTCGAGAGTCCGAAAAAAATGTTTCCGGATAATAGAAGTTACTGAAATTCAATAAGCTTTTTTCAATTATTACACACTAAGTAAACATCAAATTTCAAGTCTCTAGCTCAACTTGTTCGGGAGATAGAGCGTTTACAGAGACACACACAGACGGACGGCAATTTTTTTTCTAAAAATATGTTTTTAGGAATCTTTAGTGTCTTAAACGTGTAAATCCGTCATTTTTTTTTCGATTTTCGAAACGATTACAAGGCTTACCCTATACTACGTATAATGGGTGAGTAATGTAATATAAATAAAACACAAATGTCGTAGTTGATATGTAACCAAACTACGCGCTTAAACACTGAAATAATCAGAATCAAAACAACTGATGTTAGTAACCAAATCTTTGAGACTTTCTTCGTCTATTAACTCCTGGCATGCGGTTTATACCAAAGTATCGCTTTTAATAAATTTCAAAGCTTTAATAGAATACATAATTGATACTACTTTTCATTTCAAAATGCTGTTTGATTATAGCGGCAATCTAAAATATATAATCAATGTAAAAAACTATCAGAGTTAAAAAAAAATAGTTTTCCCCAATGTTCTGTACACCCAGCAGTATGTTCCGTAACAAGCCCGGGTTGGATCACTTAGTTTCTTAAAATAAATAAATAAAGCTTTACCTTTTCGTGGAGCACAGTTTGAGAAATTCTGGTTTTGGTCTTGAAGAAAACATTACTAATTTTAAATTCAAAAATTTTATTTAATAATTTAAACAATATTATTAATTTTTAATGTTTAAAATTAAGCTGGTAAAGTTTAGTACCATTTGTTAACATTTCAAACATATGCTATCCAGAAAAAAAAATCAATAAAATTTACAACAAAACGCTTTCACATCCATTTTCTTGAAGTTTATGTTTTGCTACATAACCAGTATTGCTTAGTTGGGCTCCTTTTGTATTCAGTTTGTTTGATTACTGCCATTTTTCTGAAATTAAGATTCGTATTGCTTATTCTGTCATTAATTTGTCATTAAAAAAGTTCTCCTTTGAAGCACTTTTTGGGTCACAGTAGTTCAGAGCTTTTCTTCTGGAAGTTACTAACTTCTTTTGCGGGATCTCTGATGTTAATAACAAAAATGGAAATTAGTTTTTTCAGGTATTTAAGTAGAAATTTTGAATTCGATATATGTTTCCTAAGGTTGCCTACGTGTTCTCAAGGGGGCCCGGGTGTTGGGCAACGTTGGAAACATGAATATGGTCGTCCTTTACACGATGTAAAACTATTAATATGATAAATTTCTTAGAATTGAAGTAAATGCTGTTAAAGGGAAAGAAATAAGCTTTCAGAAAATTTATCATAACTAAAAGTTATAACAAGTTAAACACATGTAAAGTAAAATATCTTCTTTCCTGGAAATTAGAACGAAATTCTTCAAAAGTGAAATCACTGCATCCAATGTCGGAGGATCACGGTGAAATCTTCAAATTCAGCCACGTGCACTACAGATACATGATTTACAATGCATAGTAGCACAATCTTGTGATTAAAAATAAAATAAATTCAACTTTTGGGGTGTGGACTACCTTAGGAACACTGGCCACCTTTGGTTCATCTACCTTAGTTCCAAAACGATCTGCAATGCCGGTAGTTTTTAAGAATAACTCAAAAACTACTTGGCAGAATGCTGTCATTTCGAATTCATATATTTGAAGCTTCTAAAAATCGATTTCTGTTAAATTTATTATAGTTTACAATGCACATTTTTTTCAATTATCAATTTCAATATACATAAAGTATGAAATTAGTATTCGAAAAAATATGTATTGCTACCTATAATTTTTTTTAAAACAGAAATTGAGAAACTTCAAATATGCGAATCTATTTTTCGATGCTTCAAACATGTGAATCCAAAAATACAGCTTATTCCGCCAAGTAGTTTTGGGTTATGTTAAAAAAAATCCCTGACGGCTCGGCCTACAGGCACAGGTAGATTTCGAAGACGCAGACCGCGGGGCTCCTGTTTATTAGGAATTCCAAAAGAAATGACCTTTTTGCAATGATGCGCCCATTTCGAAATCTACCTGTGCCTGTAGGTGGAGCCGGCAGGGATTTTTTTAGTGTTTATTATTATATTTTTTTCTATAAGGGTTGGTCCTATAAAAAAAAACTTGTCAATATAAAAGTTGTAGATAATATTAAGAGGATTTATAATAAATTTAAGCAGATTCGATATCCTGTGAATTGTCGAAATTATGATTTTTTTCTTCTTAAACCCCCATCCCCCCCCCCTTTGAGGCCATTTTTAATGAAATCAAAAATCTGTCCTACATAAATTTTCTCGGCCTTTTTCCTAGAAGTAATAATAACTTTAAACGGATTCGATGCGTATCATAACTAAGAAGTTATGGATTTTTTTCTGTTTTCACAAAAAGCCCCCCCCCTCCCTTGGTTCGATTTTGCCCATTAACGAACTTGACCGAGATTTTATGCCCCTTGATTTTATGTATGAGTTTGGAAGCGATTTGGGAAGAATTATTGAAGTTACCGTGTCCATTTTGGGTTCTGGGAGTCATGATCGGCGTAGATTTGCAAAAAATTTTCCGTAATTCCAACATAGGGGAGAATGTAATAGGTAGTATTTCTGACGAAATCTACCTAAAAATTAGATCGATATATTCTTTAAACTATTTCACTGATTGACGTCCCGTTTGGTATCCCACGGTAAATAAATAAAAAAATTCCAGATGCTATGTCAAAAACATGTGTTCGTATTGTACATTTCAAAGTTTGATACAATTTAAGTATGAAGACGATACCTTAAGCCAATTTTTAAGCATATATTGAAACAAGACATAATTTCCAGTCGAAGGGGCTATTCTCATTTTTTTTTCTACGCCAATTCAGCGATTGAAATGTATGGGATGTTCTCTTTTGTTTGGCCAACTGTACGTAACATCTTCTTTCACCAAGCTCGTGAATTATTAGAAAGACTGAAAAATATTTAAAATATTTTTATTATTATTGATTAAGTTTTCGTAGTTACTATCTGCATTAATAGAAAAAATTATGTGTAACCGTTTAAATTAATTTATTATTTGATGATTTTCAATTAACTAAACCTCATTCATATATGTGTAAAAAATTATGAATTGGTGGGTAAAACAATTAGTTTTTATGACGTTAACTAATATTCAAAGAAAAATGCTTACTTCCTTAATAATTCTTGAATAGCTGAAAAAAAAATTGTGTGTTATTTAAAATAAATATGATACGCTATTTTAAATAATTTTTCATTTGAGGATTTTCAAACTGCTGTCCTAGAATGTTTCAAAATCTGACCTTTTCGGATGTAAATTTCGTTATTCTATTTAAAATAGTCTAACGAAATTTCAACACGTTTCCCCAAGAGACACAGCTACTTATGACAAATAGGCAACCTGTGATAGAACTGTCTGTTGCAGGTATTAATAGTTAATGTTTACATCGTACTTGAAAAGGGTATTTTTTGTTTTATTTGTCTAGAAAGTTTTTAATACAGTGAAACAAGCTTTATTAATATTTTAATTTCTTTCGTAATCTTTATGAAAAAAGATTTCATATAAGTGAATAAATTTTACATATTTTATGATATTTGAAATTGTAGGATTACCAGGGTTCATACGAGCATTTACTTTTGAATATTTGTTTTGTTTTGCTAAACATATATTTTTACTTTCTTCTATCTATAATAGAAGAAATTATTGTAATCAATTTTTTTTTCGACTTCCGGTTTTCAACGGATTTACACGTTTTAAGGGTCAGAGATTCCGAAAAGCACATGTTTTTATAAAATGTCTGTATGTCGTGTGTATGTCCTCTTTGTATCATCGGAAAGTATATGGAGTTGTGCCTACAATTGAACCAAATTTCATTTATAGGTTTTTGGCTACGGCCAGCATGTCCCACTTGAATTTGGGGATATTCCGACGAAAGGGAGCGTTGTGATAGCGATTTTTGTTCCATTTTCATTATTGTATCATCGAAAAATATATGAAGTTATGCAGTGAATTGAACCAATTTTTTTGTATATGTTTTTGACTATGGCCTGCAGCTCCCAGTTGAATTTGTGGATATTACGCCGGAAGGGGGCGTTGTGTTAGTCATTTAAAGATTTCAAATGTAAAAAAATGTACAAAAAAATTAAAAATCCTAAAAGATTTTTCCGTTAAATGTCCCGGCCTTGATCCAAGGATTCCGGAGCAAGTTTTGTTTTGCCTCTATCTTAAAAAATGGCTGAGATATAGCAGTTTGAAATTTTAGGGTGACTGACATTTTGAAACAAGACAACAGGATTCCTCCATAAAAGGGTTTAATTTATGAGTTTTAGTGAACATGCTTTCTCGCAAATTTTCTTTCATTATTGTAACCATCGTTTCAACTCATATGTTTAACACTACATATTCATATTTGCCAGCTGCAAATTCTCGCCAAGGTTGGCAATATTTCGCTAAATATCGCCAAATTTTGCGATATTTGGCGACAGGAATAGGTTGTCATAAATGAAGCCAACTTGGCTACAACAGATTAATTTGGCGACATTCAAATTCAAATTAATATTGACGAGAACTGGAAGTGAATCTTCTGTAATCGGATTCCACTGATTTTCCCTCTCTGTTTTACAGTAAAATTAGCTCAAAAAAAAAAAAAAAAAAAAAAAAAAACCTAAGGTAATAGGGAGGTTACCTATTCCTGTTGTTACAGGCCAAAAGGACTTTTCGCAGTTGTGTTGAACATCGTATGCAAGTTCAACGACGGGGGTCGCATCCAGGTAACCCGACGATTCGCAAGCAGCTGACGTAGAACAGAATGACGAAAAATTGATTTTATTGTCGCTGTGATAGCGAATTTTGAAGTATTGACACGTATGAGATAGAAGAAAGTTTTGGGATTGGCACTCCAACTAATTTTTAGATTTAAAATGTTGATGATATTCTGATTTTTTAATCTTTTTGGTCTTTTAGGCTTTTTTGCTTAGGTTGCTTTAGTTTTTTTTTTATTATTTTTTTTTTTATTTATAGTTTCAGGGCATTTTATTTTTTATGTCGTTATTTTGTATTTTCTAAACATTTATGACAATAAATATAAAACAAGAAGTTTAAAAATTACATGATTGCATTTCAGGCCTCGGAGTGGCCTGAAGCGGCCTGAGCAATAAAAATTTTGTCCACCACTATTTCCTTACGTAAAATTTCCTTTTAGATTTATATTAGATTTTCTGTTAGATTTAGATTTAGATTAGATTTAGAAAGTATTGTAAATGTCGTAGGAACACGCTTCGTGATGAGGTTTTGCTTGCAATTGTTGTAGTAATCTACCGAAAAAAAAATAGTGGTGGATAAAAATGAGAACCTGAGGCTGGCATTCCCAAACTGAACTAGTCGGATGTGACAATCCTAAAACTTTCTTTTATCTCATACATGTGAATACTCCAAAATTCGCTGTCACACCGCCAATAAAATCGATATTTTTCGTCATTCTGCTGTACGTCAGCTGCTTGCGAATCGTCGGGTTATCTGGATACTAGCAGCCGATGTATACTAAACTACGAAATGTCCTTCTGGCCGGTACGGGCAGGAAAAGATCCTCCCTATTCCTTGGTTTTAAGAATTTAGCTAATGTTACTGGAAAACACGAAGTTAAATTAAACGGAACGATGTTCACTAAAACTCATCAATAAAACCTGTTTATGGAGGAATCCTGCTGTTTTGTATCAAAATATCAGCCACCCTAAAATTTCAAACTGCTATATCTCAGCCATTTTTTAAGATAGAGGCAAAACAAAAATTGCTCCGGAAACCTTGGATCAAGGCAAAATATTTAACGGAAAAAACTTTTAGGATTTCTAATTTTTTTGTACACCTTTTTGAATTTGAAATCTTTAAGTGGCTATCACAGCGCCCCATGCGGGGGAATATCTCAAATTCAACTGCGACCTAGAGACCATAGTTTAAAACATATACATAAAATTTTGTTCAATTCTATACATAACTTCATACACTTTTCGATGATACAATAATGAAAAAGGAACAAAATTCGCTATCGCAGCGTTCTCTTTCGGCCGAATATCCTTAAATTCAAGAAGGACCACTGTCCGCTGGCCACTGTCAGAAACCTATATATCAAATTTGGTTCCCCAAGTCGAAAAAAATGTATTACAATACTTTCTGCTGTTATAGATAGAAGAAAGTAAAAATATAAAATTTAACTTTCCAGACGATATAAAAAAGAAACTTTTATGAACAATCCATTTTCTTCAAAGCATTCTTTTATGTACAATCCGTACATATATATATATATATATATAAGATTTCCCTGCCTTTATTAGCAGACAGTTTACGATAAAATTCAATCAAATATGTCATTAGACTCGAATAATATTCTTCTTTCAAAATATGAATGAAAGTTTTGAAATAGGGGTCGTCTACACATAAAAAATTGCACTAACTTGGATTTTTCAAATGGTACTACCCATTTTTGACACTTTATTTGAGCTGTTTGGAGCAAACCAGCCGGGAAAAGCTTCCACTCTATGTGTCTTTGTTAAATCTTCATGGAGTTGGAACATGTACAAATTTGATGATGCTAATGTTAAATTCACATGACAAACTTTAATTTATATCTTTTTGAAATATCCTCCGATGTAAAATTTTTGTTTTCGGTCAGATACCTTGAATGGACACAAATATATTTTAAGCATTTTTTTTTACTCAAAAGTATAATTTTAATTATAAGAAAATATTAATAAACAGAGGCTGAAATAGATTGTAAATGTCTGGTGAAACTGGTTAACGATATAGATGAATCAGCACTAAGAAACTGGCGATGAATCACAATTAAATAATCAAACTTTGTATCAATCACCATAAAAACAAAACAAAACAAAGGACGCTTTTCGAGCTGGAATTTTTTAACAGTCCGTCATCATCCAAAGCAAACACGTGTCCGTAAGAGGACAAGATCACAAATAACTTTTGTGATCTTGTCCCCTTACGGACACGTGTTTGCTTTGAGTGATTATGGGCTGTTAAAAATTTCCAGTTCGAAACGCGTCCTGTGTTTTGTTTTGTTTTTATGGTGATTGATACAAAGTTTCATTATTTAATTGCTTAACGATATATTTATTATATTTATTATTATTATTATTATTATTATTGTTGTTGTTGTTGTTGTTGTTATTGTTGTACTTAAAGTCCAAAAAAGTAACATAAGCTTCTTTAGTATTAAACCCCCTTTAGCTTATTTCCTTAAATTTCTTAATTCAAATAATCTCAAATAATCTAATGGCAGCCTATTTATACACTTTATTTATACATCACTAGAATATGGGTGGTCAAAATCAAAATACATTTTTGTTTATGCTATAAATGGTTAGAATAAAACTAAAACATATTTGTATTTTCTTTATATTTGATTTAACTAGAGTTAATTATATGGTATTTTTAAGATTTATATAGGAGAAAAGATTTTATGTGTTCCATATAGTTTAAGATAATTTTGTGTTTTACTTTTTATAGTAATTATAAATAACTATTACTGAAGTAGTTTTGAAATGAATAGTTATAATAACAATTTACTAATAAAATAACTTTAACTGAAGTAGTTTCTAAATGAATAGTTATAATAACAGTGTACCAATAAAATAACTTTAACTTATAAAGTATAATTGACACGATAGATTCACCTTTGTTTACTCAAACTATGAAAACATTCGTGAAAATGATTCATTAAAATATTCTTACTAAAAATATATACAAAAAGTTTTAAAAAACACTCCCGAAGGAGTCATGGAGTTGAGCTTTCTTCACCTTCCCCTCACTAATAATGGTTTCGTTCACCTACGCATGTCTGTAAAAAGTTTCCTGTTGTCTAACGTCTAGTCTCGATCAACATAAAACTTTATTCTCCGCTGATTGTTTTCCTCCTTGATAATGGCTTGGATTGTAGCCGAAAGCGCTCGGAGTGAGTTTTGTACTGTTAACATTTAGGGTTTTAAAGTGTTTTTTTTAAAACCTTTTGTATGTATATTTTCATCAAACACCTATTTCAGTAAAAAAAATTTAATGAATCATTTTCATGAATGTTTTTTATATTTTGAACAACTTACCAGAATAAAAAAAAAAGTGAGAACCTGGAAAATGTGAATTCTTTCGTTTTGAATAACAATTTAGTAACCCTATTGACCTTAATACTAGTTGTCTGTTAGACTATTGAGCTCAGTATTGCCTAACCACCCATAAAAGCACCATCCCATGCTGATAAATAGTACTTTAATCAACTCTATCTAAAAATACCCCGATCGTTAATACAAATGGCTACTATAAAAAGAAAGAGTTGATTAAGAAATAGCTTCAATTGATGTACTTCCACCCTTGTAAGCGTATATTAAAAAGTGCTAAATCCTTTTTATAGATGATAATGAAATCTCTGTGCGGATTTTTTTTTTCTTTTCGGTTTGAGGAAGATTATTGGTATGATAATACTGTAATGCCATTCCTTTATCGCATAACTATATTATCTGATATTATTGGAATTAAAAGGGTCAATTCAAATATGTAGAGAAAAGTAAATTTTATTTTTTTATAAAGAGCTTAAGAAATTCTTTCTCATATTTAATAAAAATAATTACTTATTTTTATTTTTTTTCCTTGCATTTATTTTGCAGCGCAAGAATTTTTTGCTAATGGTATAGTTGAAAAATAAATCAATTTTTTTCAAGACGTTTTAAAGTCAATCTGTTTCTAATGTCTTATTAAGTTTGGATAACGAGTTCTTAACCGTTTGAGTGCTATGAAGCGCGATAGCGCCGCAATGTATCTGCGGATCAAAAAATTTTTTGTTTCAACCCAGAAATTTTATTCAATAATTGAAATCATTTAATTTTTATTCAAAAGTTGAAGTATTTACAGCGATCTAGTGAGTTACATTTTATAAGATAAAATTTCTGGGTTGAAACACAATTGTTTGTTCCGCGGATTATAGGTCGAATTTTCAGCACTAAAACGGTTAAGTAAAAAAAAAAAAGTTTATATGGTAAGTTTTTATAGCTTTAAAGTTTGCTCCTTTAATTATAAGAAATCCTGTGTATAAAATTTGGATTTATATAAAAAACATTATCTATGCTTCTGCTTTGTAACAAGAACATTATCCTTCTGCTGCAGTGAATAAGTGCAAATAGGAATTTAATTTATGTTAAATTTCTACAAATTTTGTTTATAGTAATATATTCTATGATTCTTAAAAAAGTTCACTTCAAGCTTCAAGCCCACTCGCTAGAACATCTTTAATAATCATCTGCAGTTCGTTTGGGATAAACTCTTTTCTGTTGTCACGCAACATTATTTAGAGTGTCTTTTTCACTGAGAGCAATCATTTTTCTCATAATAACATGGAGATCAATATTGCTGCACAAGAGATAAAGAATTTCTAGTTGCTCATTATATGCTAAATGCTAAAGAACGCTTTGAAGATTTAATTTTCTTTCAAAAAATTTTTAATAGCATTCCCTCTGTGATAATGATCATCTACTTAATATTTTAGAACATTTAAGTGTATAATATCTGGACGTTAGTACCAATGTATACTAAAAGTTTATGTGCTATTCTTCAATAATTAATATTAAAAAGAATGTGTATTATTTATTCGTTCATTATATTTTTACATAAAAAAGTCTACTTTTGTTTTATATGTAAGGAAATGTTATATTTGTAATTCAGATAATAATTCAGATAAAATAAGTTCAAATAAATAATTCAGATTTGTAATATTTAAAAATGTTTTAGTCAATGTTTACGTATTAAAACGATCTTGCTTTATTCTATTTATCAACTTTCAAATATGAATAAATTTGCAAAAACAATTTAATGTCACATAAAATAAGAAATTATGAAAGAACGTGTTTGTCCTAATAATGCAATGAATAAATATCCATCTATACTACGAGTTTATTTTATAAATAATTAATTGGATTCATTTGAAGAGCAATGCTCGTCACGACATATAAATCATATGACGTTGGCAGGTATCCTAATCCTAATAATATTATAAATCTGATTGTGTGCAAATGTTAGGCTGAAGCCAGCGTCAAAATGAAGCATTTAATTATCCTGTATCTTTGCATATAAATTGATTATAACCCTCAAATGAACATAGACTAGGTTTTATTTATTTTATTCAAATATTTTTCTTAATAATTCAAAATTTCATTATTTTCATAGAGAATAAATGGACATTTTTTCGTATATTTTAAAATGGTTGGTTGGTTTGGTTGGTTTGGCCCAAAGGGCCCGGTTTTGAGCTTTTTTTAAAATGGTAAAATTTATTTTACCGTTGCTAATACTTTATCGTTGCCAATATAAAATAAAACCCCTGAGTAATAATTTTTAATCAACAATTTATTTCCAAGTGAAAAATTTCCACGTGAAAAATGAAAAGGAAATGAATTATTTAAGAATTAAACAGAATATGAAATGATGTCATATTAAAAACAAAACGTGCGTTTTCAAATCTTTGATAATAACACAAAGTGCATAAATACGAGTAAGTATGGAAAACAAGCGAATATGATATGTCATATATAGAAAAATAAAACAGATTTGTTTTGATGTTGAAATAAAGTGATCTTGGGTTATCAAATTATTTGTGATTAATTTCTCTTTTTTTTTCTTTTTGACATGAAAGGAATTATTTTAAATGTACGTAATATATGTATTTTAAATGTATGTGTTGTAAATTAAAGTTCTGTGTTTTAAATGAAATGAGTGAAAGATTTATATTTTTAATGAATTCAATACGAATGATGGGATAAGTTGGCGATTTATCGTCTGCACACAGCTAACATAAAGATACCATATTTTTAATTTAAATTTTAAAAAGTAAAAAAAAAAAAAAAAAAAAAAAAAAAATATTGGATGGCAAATGTCAATGATATGCATCGCAAAATTATCCGTATCGAAAATCAGAAAATCTTAATAAAAATAACTATAATTTTTAAAAGAAAGTTGCTTTTCTCATAAAAGCTAAAGATTTAATATGATTGTGTCCAAGTAACAGCATTTTTCCTCTATAATTTTCCCACAATCGAAACACATTTGTAAATCGTCGTTTCGAACCGGAATTTAATTTTACATTTCTTTTAGTTTTAAAATAGGAAAAACTTTGTTGTCGTTTTTAAATATAGCTTTTTTTAAAGTTGTTTCGTAATAGATTTTTGTAAAGTCTTGTAGGATAAGAAAAATTGCATAGATTTTAAAGCAATGTTTAAGTAAAATTACAATATTTTTTAAACTTAAAAAACAACAATGTTATCGAAAAGAAAATCGATTTTACCAACAAATTCGCGTAATGCAAAAGCAAAGAAGAAATAAAAAAGTAATGAATCTTTTCTTCCAGCCGAATTGTGTAAACTTGAACAAGCCGATCGTGCCAATTCATAACATTATAAACGTGAAAGCGCGTTCTATATAGTATAATTTTTTTTACATATAGGTAGAAAATTTCCGAGAATAACAAGGTTAGAGGTCTGTAATTAAATCCATAGTCAATTTGCGTTTTTTTTTTTTTTTTTTTTTTTTGTTTTATCAAGTGAAATTTGGCGCAAAATTAAATACATTGTTGTAACCAGATTTGTTTTTTCGTGGTAAACACCTAATGGTATTTTAGATGATCTTTTCCCCGCTCACCTTTGATGCCAACTATGACTGTAAAACATATTAAAAACTATTAGCCGATAATTTTCTAATTTTCTTATTGCTTCATGATGGTTCATGCTTTAAACCTGAATCGGTCATGCCATTGTCGTTCAATTTTTATTCCTAATCTTAACCCTAATCGTATCCTATCCTAATCCCGATAATAACTTTAAAGAATATTCTTTGACACGAATATGTAAATTAAATCAATATCCATAAATGGAATGAATGGAAAATAGAATAAATTGAAATGGCAAAATAAAATTACAAGAAATTACATTTATTCGACACCTAACCCTAGAGAAAGCGCAAAAAATTTCAAGCGCATGAAATAAATTAAAATAATCCTATATATACTAACAAAAATATGTAAATTTAGATAATCAGATGTGTGTCGTCGGTATTTATTTGCTAATAGTGTTCTTGACGCGATAGAGAAAATATCGAGGTTAAATTGGGCAGAATTTAAAGTACTTTCTAGCAACCTTTATTTACATTTTAGAATCGCATCAGATTGTTATATCTTTGTGAAATATCTATCAATGTATAAAATCCACAAGCAGTTTGTTCACTATTTACACCACTTAGCGTGAAACACTTAATTTAATATATACATAAACAAGATAATGTAGTAAGAAATATATAACATATGTCTATGTAAATATACAATATAATTATGCCCATTTAGCAATGCACACATATACAAATTGTACACCAAATACCACCTAAAATGCACTGTTGTATAGAAGAATTCTGCCAGTGTTGTTTTTCGTTTTACGAAAAGGAATTCCTCGATTTTCACGATTTTACTGGGTCCTCCTTTATTCATTAGTTGCAGTTTCATTTTCGCGATTGTATATATTATTTGGCATGAAATTTCACTTTTTTAAGACTGGGTTATGTCAAGGCCCCTATAGCAAACAAATACCGTATGGTATCCTATAAAATGTGATAAAGCTTTGGTTAATTATATATGTTTTTAATTATCGAATGAAATGCTTTGCTTATTCTTTTTTAATGTTACGTGAACGAAGTCACGGGTAACAGCTAGTAATATTATAAATCCGATTGTGTGCAAATGTTAGGCTGAAGCCAGCGTCAAAATGGAGAAATTAATGGCCCTGTATCTTTGCATATAGGTGGATTATAACCCGGAAATGAACATAGACTGGTTTTTGTTTATTTCCTTCAAATACTTTTCTTAATAATTCAAAATTTGATTATTTTCATAGAGAATCAATGGACATTTTTAGATAAAATTTAACCATTTTACTTTATTGTTGCTAGGGCTTTGATCGTTGCCAATAAATAAAAATGCGAAAAAATAATTTTTCCTGAACAATTAAGTTTCAATTGAGCGATTTTCACGTGAAAAATGAAAATAATTCAAAAGAAGATGAATTTCTGTGATATTTGAAACAACAATATGGAGTATTTGTTATTATACATGAAGTATGAATATCGGTTACATTAAAAAGATCTTTTTCTGTCAAAAACTGCGTTATAATTAGAAAGAAGAATTAACAATAATTATATTATTAAGAAAAAGATTTCGCTTGAACCATGGAACTATGAAAAGGATCCTTCTTGGCTTGAACAAATATGACGTCATAAATAAAACATGTATTTTCAAATATTCGTAATATTACAAAAAGCATGACTATCAGTGTATAATAAAAGTATATACATAATGGACGTCATATTGAAGATGAATAACTGAAAATTTTTTTTTTATACTGATTAATAATAAGCTTGAATATCAGTTACAAACAGATGCGAGTTTTCTGCTAAAATTCATGTCATTATTGCCCGGAAAAGAAAATTAATAAGAATTATATAATTGAAAAGAGATTTCTCTGGGATCAAAGCGACGTCATAATAAAACGGGATTTTTTAAATATGTTTCAAATGGAGCGTGTATCAATTTCATACCTTACTAATCACTGAGTACAGTGAAAGAATAGAGAGGTAATGAACCGTAAAATTGGCTTGCAATATGAAGCCGGTTATCGCTCAAATCATTAGGCCCAAGGGCTGACTTCATTGGATGGAAAGAGGCTGCACGTGGAACAATGACTGGATTCATTGGACGGGGAGAGGTTTTCAAAGCAAGCCGCCAGTTGTTTGGGCCGACTGTAGGGTTGCATTTTCAGCATCACGCCAAACATGAATATTTCATCTCTATTTATTCTCTGAACTCTGTGATTAATAATACAAGCATCAGTAAGATTATTAGGAAAAGAAAATTGAACACAAGTCTATTAAGTTAAAATCTGACTGTGTGTATTTCGCAACTACTCCTCTTAATGCAGCGCGATTTACTTAACACCGGTTATCATTGATTCGAGGATGTCATATAAACTCTGAGAATTTAAAATTTTGAATTAGATTCCGAGATATTAATATTTTTTTTGTAAATTTTCACGAAATTTCTCAAAAAATGGTACTTAAATTACTCCATTTTTGTGGATAAAAAAGGAGAAATAAAACGGATTAATATATTTTTATGCCATTTTCTCATTAAAACTGAAAAAAAAATATTTTATTTTCAATTTGAATAGTTGGTGAAAAAAAAATCTTGATTACAGTAAAATTTCCGAAAAATAAAAACATATTTCCACATATTCAAACTTTATGAATCAATTTATTCTGCAGAACAAAAATCGCCTGTCAGCATATTGTCAAGAAATCAAGATTTGTTCAGCTATAGTTCAGTAACACTTGCAATTGCAAAGCTTTTTGCAACCCAAATTACATACAAACGTAACATTTACATTTAATTTGCACCCAAATTAATTTTAATTTGAACCGTAATAAATGTTAATTTGCAATGAAAGTTACATGCAAAAGTAATGTTTACATATAATTTTAGGTTGCAAAAAGCTTTGCAATTTAAGTGTCACGTTTGCATGTAATTTTGGGCTGCAAAAAGCTTTGCAATTGAAGCTCCTTGCATTTAGGTGTAGAATTTTTCCTCCCTATTCACAAGAATTGAATTCTAAGAAAAAGCATGTACTATTTCCTATGAATTATTTTTAAATTATGGCTGTTAAAACGTTTCTCAAAGTCGTTAAAAGTAAAATGGTTTATCAGGTAAAATTGACATTTCTTTTTACCCAATTCGTCGATCTACACGATTTTATTTGGCCGTCCTTTTTCCATTGGTTGCAGTTTCCTTTTCGCGGTTATTTGGCACAAAATTTTACCTTTTTTAAACTGATTTATGTCAAGGCCCCTATAACAAAGAAATATCGTATTTTCTTCTATGAAATGTGATAAAGAGTTAGTTAATTATTTACGTTTTTAATTATCGGGAGTGAAATATTTTGCTTGATTAGTACATTTATTTTTCTTTTAATGTTACGTGAACGAAGTCACGGGTAACAGCTAGTATAAAATAAATCAAATGACATAACTAGTTCAGCCTCGCAATACTGTAATAAATGCATGAAGTTCGAGTTCCAGCTTATAGATGATCCCTGTATGTTATTTTGAATTGAAATAAAATGCATTAGGTGTGATGTTTGTAATACCTTACACAATTTATGCTGTCAGATAAGAATAATGTCGTAATTGGTAGATTTCTGTTGAGTTCAGTCTGTACATTGGCTACAGTGAAATATAATAAATAATAGTATAAAATTAAACTTAAAAAATCTTTATTAATTTATCTGTACAACTTTACTGGTATAAATATATTTTTAATTTTATGCTGTGCTAAATTTACATATATTATACTATACTTTCATTCTATACTTTTATTGAATCTGCTCAATTCTGTTCATCTAATTTTTTTTAATCATCTAGAATTCCCCCGAATTGTCTTTTTCAATTTGCTTAGAGAATATCACTTTTGAAAAAGCTTTCGTGAAAGGAAATATATTTTCTAGATAACGATTTACAAAATAATAAACATGTATGAGAGATGAAGAATTGTTTGGTTACCCATTAAATGCTATGGAAAATTTTATTTGAAGATTAAATTTTCTTTGCCTTCAAACTAATTTCAATGACATTATTAATAAGACAATGCGAATTGACTCAATATTCATTACTTCCACACATAAATCACTTTATTTGGTATTCCTCTATAGAGAATATTTATAAACAGGTGCATGAAGAGGAATTCGTTCACTGATTTGTTTGACATCCACTTTGACTTTATTTTAATTCATATTTGAAATACTAAAGATTTTTTTTACGAAGTTTGCATAGTTAAACTATTTTGCTTTATTTAGTTAATCAACTATCAAAAATAAATTATTTTATATTATTTTTTAATTGCAATTAATTTTGTAATCTAAAGAGATTTTATTCATTTCACGATATAAAACCTTTTTAACTTAGATTCAAACATTTTAATTTCGAGCATTTATCTTACGTAACTATTTATTCGAGTATTTATCTTACTAATTACACTTATATATATATATATATATATATATATATATATATATATATATATATATATATATATAAGTTTTATATATATATATATATATATATATATATATATATTATATATATATATATATATATATTATATATATATATATATATAACTTTAAGTAAAATTTAACCATTGAAACATAAGAAACTGACCACATACACTGAAATCCCGATACCAAAGAGCCCTGTCAATTTACAAATTAAAATTGTAGTCCTAATAAAAGTAACATTATTAATTCAAATTAAGAAGAAGAAGAAAAAAAAAATTAAATAAATAGAAAATAAGGAATGAAATATAAACCACACGAGTATATACACAAATAAAAGCTTATAAAGTAATTTACTTTTTCAAGGGCAAGAAAATCACATTTATAAGCAAAGAACGATTGTTTTCTGTATATGACACCAGCTTTTGCTAAATATAGTGCCATATCTTGCCCGAACAATCGCTGAAACAATATTGAATAACAAGACCTTTACAATGGAATATTATAAATTATACATACAATATATATCAAACTATTTTTCTATAAACTAGCCAATCTTCGGATTATTTTGAAATGAAAATGTTCAAAAGGTCAGAATTACGTTTTATTGAAACTATTTCCTAATGCATAGTGCATTTATACTGCTTTTAAATCACGTTGTAAAAAATTAATATATTTTCATTTACACATGTATGATTTAAAACTGGTAGAAAATACGCATTTTCCTAACGCCAAAATGAAAGAATATGACAATATCTACCAATCACTGTATACTTTAGGGGAGGTTCTACTTCGTTAGACTAAAATTCACACCATGTTTAATTCTGGTTACAATATATATATATATATATATATATATATATATATATATATATATATATACGAATGATATATATATATATATATATATATATATATCATTTTTAGATTTTTTGCATATCATTTATTGACATTTCACACACACATAACGTCGCTACCATGTCAAACTATCGAATATGAAAAAATGCATTTTCCATTACTTTTAAAAATGGGACGATTGTCACCACTAAATTTTATTAGAATTATTCGCCAAGTAAGAATGCCCAAAAAATTTCTGCGAAGAACAGGGTTGCCAGTTTGCCTTTCTTATTGATTGAGAGATACCGAATTCATACCGCAATTTTTTTTGAAAAAATTTTACTTTAAGTAATCATGAAATGTCTGTCATTTAAAAAAAAAATTCTGCTTGAAATTTCTGGTATCGATGCGGAATTTCTAAATAAAAAAAGAGGCCAAACTAGCAACCCTGCTGAATAATATTATTAAAATTTAGTGGTGGCAATTGGCCCATTTTTAAAAGTAATGAAAAATGCATTTTTGCAAATTCGATAGTTCGACATGGTAGCGACGAATGTATACAGTCCCTGGCCAAATTATTAGACGCAGTTGTTTTTATTATAATTTGTTAAATATCTGGAAAGATACATGAGGAGTTATCTTGAAACTTTAGGAGTGTAAACAACATGATAAACGTCATATATTTCCGAGAAGATTTTTTCTTGAAACCCCATAAGGAGCCGTCAACAAATTGAAGAAAAACGAATACGTGTTTGATAACCCTGTAAAAACCAATATCACAAAAGCGTTGAAACGGTATCACACGCTTAGGAGGCTTATTGTAATAATTTGGGTTCATTGTTATGAAGATAGCATGTATACTCGAAGAGAAATTCAGGTTTTTATAAAAACGGTCCCAAATTTTACGAAGTTTTTTGCTTATAATTTGCAGAGTTTTTAATATAAAACAAGTTATTTTCAGAAAATATGACAAACAAAATTATACACAATACCCTGTAATCAGAATTAAATAATAATAATAATTGCATGAAAAATGAGCAGGTTTACTAAATATTTTTTCACTGCGCATGCGCGAATTCAATCAAAATATACTGTGCATAATATATTAGCTAAATATATAGACCAACTTTTATGAAAGTCTCAAAAACATAGCTTGAAAATTCTGATAGTGATCGTCGACAGAATAAGCTCGAAATTCGCTGTTTCCAAAAGGAAGCAAAAAGATGAGGGGTTGTATCCAAATATACTAGCTTTTGAAAGTTGATATAATAAGAATGAAGCGTCTCTCATTCTATATTTGATACAACCCCTCATCTTTTTGCTTCCTTTTGGAAACAGCGAATTTCGAGCTTATTCTATCGACGATCACTATCAGAATTTTCAAGCTATGTTTTTGAGACTTTCATGAAAGTTGGTCTATATATTTAGCTAATATATTATGCACAGTATATTTTGATCGAATTCGCGCATGCGCAGTGAAAAAATATTTAGTAAACCTGCTCATTTTTCATGCAATTTTTATTAATTTTTAATTCTGATTGCAGGGTATTGTGTATAATTTTGTTTGTCATATTTTCTGAAAATAACTTCTTTTTATATTAAAAACTCTGCAAATTATAAGCAAAAAACTTGGGACTGTTTTTATAAAAACCTGAATTTTTCTTCGAGTATACATGCTATCTTCATAAAAATGAACCCAAATTATTACAATAAGCCTCCTAAGCGTTTGATACCGTTTCAACGCTTTTGTGATATTGGCTTTTACAGGGTTATCAAAAACGTATTCGTTTTTCTTCAATTTGTTGACGGCCCCTTATGGGGTTTCAAGAAAAAATCTTCTCGGAAATATATGATGTTGATCATGTTGTTTACACTCCTAAAGTTTCAAGATAATTCCTCATGTATCTTTCCAGATATTTAACAAATTATAATAAAAACAACTGCGTCTAATAATTTGGCCAGGGACTGTATATATATTATCTAAAAAAAAAAAAAAAAAAAAAAAATGAATAATACACCTTGTGCGATGGGGAGTACCTACAGGTGCGCTCCGTGAACTTCCAATCGGGTGACCGTTTATCTATGGTCACAAACATCTAAAGCAAATTTCGTCACAAAATTATGAAAATGATTAAATTCTCTGGAGCTGATACCAACACTCAGTTTAAAAAGCTGATTTTTGACAAAATGGCGGTCATTTGAAAGAAAAGGTTATTCTTTCTTTATAACCATTTGCGAGCTCGAAAAAAATAATTAATCAATGAAAATTATACATTAAGTAAATCGGTCAAATAGTTTTCGATAAAAATAGTCGCCTAGTTTGAAAACCATGGTTTCGAGAGGTTTTTTTCGACATGGTTTCGAGACGCATTTTCGAAATGACATTGAGATAGGTGTTATTCGACATGGTTTCGAGACGCAATAAACTTCGAGTGTAGGGCTGCGCTTAGAAAGTCGTTTTCTGTCTTCTGCGGTGTTAAGTTCAAAGAGAAAAAAGATTGTAAGGAATTGGAATATCACGAAATTGCTTTAAGGCAACAATCTACACACTTTAAAGAATGAAAAAAAATGCACAATTTTTTTTTGAAAAGTTTGATCTAAAGAAGAAGAAATTTCCCTTAACCTAAAATAACTTATTCGTAATCTACATTTCGTTTTCAACAATTCCTTATTTATTGACACAAAGCGGAATTTCGAACAGCTTTTTGAACGAGAGCATTTTTTCCCCTAATGACTTGAAGAATAATAGCGATATGAACAAGAAGTGTATAATTATTTGGCGACACAATATATGTTAACTCCTTAACAGTTTTCGTTCTTTCACACAATAAGCTAAAAATAACAGAACACCACTTTTCGTATAAAACGTATGCCTTAACGGGGAAAAATGTCTGTCAATTAATCAAACGAAGATTACAGTTAAAAATTAGTGGTGTCCAAAAGTTTTTAGTAACAAAGAAGGCAAAATCTTTTTGCTCGAGCAACGTTCGGGCACAACAGTTAAGTGGTTAACCCATTTGCATCATTACCGTGCATTTCAGATTTTTTGTTTTTTGTTATTTGTTTTTGGTTCAGAAATTTCGAATTTACACCAGAAATTCTGAATACAAATTTTGCTTTATTTAATGACTAAGAATTTATTTTATGACATCAAGTTTCTTTGTAGTTTATAGCAGTTCATGCTATGCTTTTATATATATAATACTGACATTCGATTCAACAAAAACACTTTAATAATTATATAGGATTTGTTAGAAATTGTGTATTTTTTCGTCTTTTATTTCAAATAGACTTTTAAATGAAAATTATTATTATTATTTTGCATAATAGCGTAAAGAAGCATTGAGTAAGTAATGAAGAATTATTTGTTTTTCTATTATATGTTAAAGAAAATTTCCTTTGAAGACTCAGTTTTGCCGAGTCTTCAGAACAATTTTAACGATATATTTATTCCCTCTAGGATAATGGGGATTGATTTAATATTCCGATACATCCAAACATAAAGCACTTTATTTGATGTTCTTGTTTCGTGAATATTAAATAAACAAATGTATACAAACTTATTTCTTTATTGAAATTTTACACAACATAAATCCACTTCGCTTTATTAAGTCAAATAGGAATATCATATTTGTAAGTTATATTTGAAATATTATGAAAAAAGTTACGCTAAGTTTGTGCATTTGAATTAGTTTGCTTTATGTAATTTATCAATAATTAAATATTAATAAATGAATTAAAAAAATTTGTCTCTCATTTAAAATTCAACAATGTAAGATAATTTTATTGATGTTGTATTTCAAGATCTAAATTTAATGCTAAAATTTTTAGTTTTGATCATTTATTGTATTTATTAGTATCAGGGTATCTAAATCGGGCTACCTAGGTTACATGATATAAGTAAAAGTTGTTTTCAAATGAAAATTCTGATATATTTTTTACTTAAACTATTAAATGCATAAAAATAAGGTACGCGTCTACATTTTTTTTTCTTTTTGCTAAATGTCGTTTGCCACCACAAATTCCAAAAAGGTAATCTTCCACTGTCTCTATCATAAGTAAGGAAAATTCTTTTATTCTAAAATAGTGGTAGCTTGGTAGTTAATTTTTGAAACGCTACCCGCCCTTCTTTTTTTTTTTTTTAGTGTTCTGTGCCTGAAAAGAAGAAAAAACGGAATCCTCAAAATTTCGCTTTAGAAATCCCGATTATTGCAAATCGTGTAATAAATCGACATAGATTTATGAATTAATGATTTTCGGATTTTTCCCATTAAATGTGTTATAAGACGAATTAGATAAATTAGATAGACAAAGATTAGACATAGATTAGACAAATATAAGAAATTTGGCTTCGAGCCAAATTTTAAGTTTCTAGGTCAACCTAAGTACTCTAATCGTATGTCCTATAAAATCTATAGAGCATTTAAGATTGACCTAGAACCTTGAAATTTGGCTCGAAATAAGGTCTTATAGCACATTTAAAGGGAAAAAATCCGAAAATCATTAATTCATAAATCAATGTCAATTTATTACATGACAAACTCATGAATTCCTATAATCAGAAATACTGACAGAATTGCCAGTTTGGCCATTTATTTTATTTTATTTTTTTTTTTATTCAGAAATTTTGAATTTGTACCGAAAATTTTGGGAAAAGAATTTTTACTCTATGCATTCTCGATATGTCTGTCATTAAATAAACAAAATAACATTATAGAAAATTTCTGGTATGAATGCGAAATTTAGGAATTTAAAAAAAGGCCAAACTGGCAACCGTAAATACTGATCATACATAAAAAGAAAAATAATAATAATATATATATATATATATATAAATTAATGATTTTCGGATTTTCAGATTTTTTCCTTTACATGTGATATACGATTTTCCTTTGTGCCAACTTTTCAAGTATCTAGGTCAACCAGAAGTACCCTATAGGTTTTGAAAGTAAAACCTATAGGGTACTTTCGGTTCACTTAGATCCTTGAAATTTAGCCTGAAGGAAGGTCTTATAGCACATGCATAGGAAAAAATCAGAAAGTCATTAATTTATAAATCTATGTTGATTTATTACGTGATAAACTCATGAATTTCCATAATCTGTACAAACCCCAAATTAACGGATTGTAAAGGAATATTTTGAAACCGTAATGTAACATAAAGGTATGGAACCCTCAGGGCGCGGGCGTGGGTCCTACTCTGGCACTTGTCCTGAATTATTTTTAATTACAACACCAGCGGGTATTGGATTAATATATATATTTAGACTGGCTACCAACTATTCCACAAAAGCCTTTTTACATATTGGTTATGTAGTCAAGTAAAACAGTCTATAAGTTTATTAAAAAGAAAAATCTGCATGTTCAAATGAAACAAGCCACCGCCCCCTGAATACTAGGCTGACGCAAAAATGGCGGCTGTCGTAGGCGGATTTTTTTTAAACGTTTGTACGGTCGCCTGAATTTATACACCAGTATTTTATAAAATTTCCTTTAACTTACTTTATCTCAGAAAATTAAGGCAGAGAAAACTTTTAGAAATTATTGGTATTCAAATTCAAGGGACTGTACAAACGCTGAAACAAATTCGCCTACGACAGTCGCCATTTTTGTGTTAGGGCGCAGACTTCGTATTCAGGGGGCGCTGAATCAGCGTGTGTCATAATCTTGTTTATGATCAAGAAATTATGCATAGTTTGAAAGAAATCATTTCAGCAATTTTTCCATTTTACGAAAGAAAAAAGCCTTTTTTCCCCTTTTTCGTTAGGTGAGAAAAGTGGTGGATTTCTCGCATGGGAAATCAATTGCCAATTGTGATAACTTTGCTACTTTCTCCTTAATTTTGCATGTTCATTTACATTACTTCAAGTGTTAATGTATACATTATTGTAGGGAATAAATGTTAATTGTTTAAATTGGTTTTAAAAATTCATGCTTAAAAATTATTTAAATTATTATTAAAAAATCAGTAAATTATGTTATAGTATTCAAATAAATCTTATTTGATAGTACATTTTTTCCTCTATTCGATGGTGTAAAAACTGAAATTATGTAAGATTTAAAAGTGATTATATGTGATATGTAATTAACTCCCAGGACACGATTATCGCAGAGGCAAACTTCTCCCAGCAATTTTTCAAAAGTAATTGTCACTTTATTTAAATTTAGAATTTCTGTCATAAATAAGATGAAAGTTTCTTTTCAGAATTACTGGTGGACGTTTGCCCTTGCAGTAATCTGGTCCTGTTGACTTCATTCTTATAACTCTTACACTACTTACTAACCACAATGTTGCTGTCATCATTATGATGTCAGCGTGGATATGTTTTTGCTTTGTAATATAGATATTTCTATTTTCTTTTAATATTTTGTACTCCAAATATTTTTCTCTTGGAGTAGACTAATATCTCCTATTACTTGTAGTGAAAATATTTAAAATATAAGTAGTATTACATTTTAGTGAAATGATTTTCCAGTATACTTTGCTTATATAATTTTTTTAAATCGTTTCATTGAAACTCCAACATTATTCACGTACATGAGCAATTTAAATACTAGTAGAAAAAATGCATATCCTTGATGTTAAAGCAAACGAGCAGGGAAGACCGAGCCATGCTCGGTCAAAATTAGCTTTGAGTTCAAATATCATAACTCATGTCCAAAATGACCCACTTATCAAAATTTTTTGAACATGTGACCAAACCCGATTGTCATCTCGTGCCCGAAACCCGTAGGCTATAAAATTTAGGCAAAATAGACTGAGCCGTTTTTAAAATAAAATTAGCTTGACCCACAGTGACCCAAAAATTACCCACTAATCGGATTTTCTCGAGCATGTGACCTAGCCCAATGATTTTCTCGTGCCTATAAACCGTAGGATTCAAAATTTAGTTCAAATCGTCTGAGCCGGATTTAAGATAAAAATAGCTTGGCCCATAATGACTGACTAATCGAAATTTCTCGAACATGTGACCTAGCCCAATAGTCTTCCCGTTCCTTAGAGTATACTAAATTTAGTACAAATCCTCGGAGCCGTTTTAAAGATAAAAATAGCTTGAACCATAATGACCCACTAATCGAATTTTCTCGAACATGTGACCTAGCCCAACATTCTCCTCGTGCCCGAAAATCATAGGATGCAAAATTTAGTCTAAATAGTCTGAGCCGTTTTTTAGATAAAATTAGCTTGACCCACAGTGACCCTAAAATGAACCATTAATCGAATTTTTCGGACATGTGACCTAGCCCAATGATTTTCTCGTACCCGAAACTCGTAAAATACAAAATTTAATCAAAATCGTTAGAGCCATGTTTTAGATAAAATTAACTTGACCCGCGTTGACAAAAAATAACCCACTAACTGAAAATTTTCAAACATGTGACCCAGCCCAATAGTCTTCTCGTGCCCGAAAATGGTAGGATACAAAATTTAGTCAAAATCGTTTGAACCATTTTTTGGATACACTTAGCTTGACCCTAACCCATGGTGATCCAAAATGACCCACTAATGGAATTTTCTCGAACATGTGACCTAGCTCAATGGTTTTCTGGTGCCCCAAAACGGTAGGATACAAAATTTAGTCAAAATCATTAGAGCCGTTTTTACGATAAAATTTGCATATATATATGTAACCACACACAAGATTTGCTCGTATCAGAATATATGATGAGTACCACTGAGATCTTAGTTCATTTACAAAAAATCAGTTTAATAATTTTCTACAATTCAGGATGCATAATGTCTTTTTTTCTTGGCATAAAGCACTGTTTCGATGAGTACATTATTGCTTTATAATATAGATTTTTTCTATTTTCTTTTAACACTTTGTTCTCCTAATATTTTTCTCATGAAATAGACCAATATTTCCCATATCTTGCAGTGAAAATATTTAAAATATAAGTATTACATTATAGTGAAATGACTTTCCTGTACACTTTGCTTATATATATATATATATAAGCAGTAACCATCACAACACAAACAAAACAGGTAAATATTCGTGTGAACAGCGCCAGAAGCTGCATATTAGAACACACAAATTCAATATAATCCAGCAAAAACATGATTTTGGCCTGAACTAGCACCACCCCCCTCACCAGAAACAAGACAACACAAGAAAACACAATTAGAAAATATATGTAAAAATAAACAGAAACAAGCTGCGGCCTCATCAGCAGTGGGTAAATTCAAAGGCAGCCAAGCATCCCTGAACACAAAATTGGAAGTTCGGATGCTTGGCTGCCTTTGACCGAAACCCACTGCCACTAATTGTTAATCTTTTTGTTCGGATGCTTGGCTGCCTTTGAATTACCGAAACCCACTGCCACTAATTGTTAATCTTTTTGTTCGGATGCTTGGCTGCCTTTGAATTTACCCACTGCTGATGAGGCCGCAGCTTGTTTCTGTTTATTTTTACATATATTTTCTAATTGTGTTTTCTTGTGTTGTCTTGTTTCTGGTGAGGGGGGTGGTGCTAGTTCAGGCCAAAATCATGTTTTTGCTGGATTATATATATATATATATATATATATATATATATATAAATCGTTTTCTTTAAACTCAACCATTTTTCACATGTATGTACAATTTTAATACTAGTATAAAGAGTGCATTTCTCTAATGTTAAAACAAATAAGTACCACTGAGTGCTTAGTTCATTTACAAAAAAATCACTTTAATAATTTTCTAGAATTCAGGATGCATAATTCAGGATGCATAATTATTTAGCACATCCAACTCAGGTTCGATGTGGCCGCCGTTTTTGTGGACCACATATTGCATTCTGTGCACAGCAAGCATTTACAAAAGCAGAGAATAACATGTCTGCAGGAATCTCCCGTGCAGTTCGCGATATGTTATCCTTCAACGTAGCCAGGTGCTGTACACCTCCGTGATAGACCATGGACTTTAGGTGATCCCATAGCAAAAAGTCGCAGGGTATAAGATCAGGGGACCAAGGTGGCCGTGCAGTTGAAAAACAGCGGCTAATGACTGTTTCTGTTGTGAATTTCAGTCGTAGCAGCTGCTGTACCCGCAAAGCAATATGTAGAGGGGTTCCATCTTGCATGAAAATGATTTTATCCAGGCACTGTCTTTGCTGAAGTGCCGGAATAAAAAAGTTGTTTAGCATTTGGCGATATTTGTCTCCGGTAACAGGACAAGTTACAGGTCCTGTCGGAGTAATGTTCTCATAGAAGAATGGATCTATGATCATAGGACTACCACACCAAACAGTTATCTTTGGTGAATGCAAAGGAATTTCCTTGAATGCTCTTGGTGACTTGTTATCCCAAATTCGGCAGTTCTGGGTATTTACAGTTCCATTCAGGTAAAAGTGGGCCTCGTCTCACCATAAGATTTTCCAGGGCCAAGAATCATCCAACTCCATTCTGGCTAGAAAAGTGAGAGCTAAGGTCAATCGCTTATCATGGTCGGTGTGACGTAACTCTTGTACACGGCTGATCTTGTACGGATAGAAGTGGATAATCTTTCGTAGGCATACCGTACAATAAGGCATATCCAGATTCCGAGCTATCCCACGAGTGCTGGAAGTGGTAGCAATATTGTCTGGTGCTCTGTCGACAATCGCCGTGACCACTTCTTCAATTGTATCCTGTGATACGGGTTTTCGTCCTCTGCCTGACTGAACATTTAGAGAACATATTTTCTCAAACTTCTCAACCATTGCTTTTAAACCATTAACTGACAAAGGACCGTTACCTTTACGCATTTTTTTGTGGTTTCTAAAAGCACGAAGAGCGGCTGGCGCATTGCACTGGTTGAGGTAAAAGAATTTGACTAGTAGAGCTCGTTCAACTAAAGAAGGAGACATTATGAAAGAAAACTTTCAATGAAATTGCTTCTAACAGTAGCACATTACCTTTTAAAGCCGAACAAGCTGGCAGTGGGCCAAAATATGTAATGTGAAACTTGAATAAAGAACTTATTCTTCTGATGTTGCTTTCTTTGGGGCTCTGTAAGTGAAATTGCAGATAAAGAAACTTTAGCAGTGTTTATATACATTTTTAGCTTTGTTTTGAGCTTGGATTAAATTGCTAAATTCGTTAAATAAACGGTAATTTTATTTCAGTATTGATTCTTCAGTTTTTGAAACTCTCTTTTTCGAATACACAGCGCCACATATTCCCCTGGCGGTAACTTTCAGAACTAATTTTGTTTTCGCGGAATACTTCGTTCCCCGTCTTGTTTAATCTTCCTACAAAATTTGGCTCCATTTTCGCAATTAGATCGCGCTACAGAACACTCTGAGTACCGTCAGTTTAATTATGGCCAACTTGTATTTTATTCACATTATTATTGGCGAAGTTTTGTTGAAGTAATCTGGAAGTTTCAAAGTGTTTCATAATATATTCTTGATGCATGATTTTTCTTTCTTGTTGCTTTAGATTATAAATACTTCTATTTTCTTTTAACACTCCAAATCTTGTTTCTCATGAAATAGACCAATAGCTACCATACCTTGCAGCGAAAATACTTAAAATATAAAGAATACATTTTAGTGAAATGATTTTCCTGTTCACTTTGCTTATATAAATTTATTAAATCGTTTCATTAAAACTTAACCATTATTCACGTGCATTTTTAACATTCAAAGTCATTTCAGCATTTCAAAGTACAATTAAAATACTAATAGAAAGAGTGCATTTCTCTAATGTTAAAACAAATGAGTTCCACTAAGTGCTTAGTTCATTTGCAAAAATCATTTTAATAGCTTTCTAGAATTCATGATGCATAATGCCTTTTTTGTTTTCATAAAGCATTGTTTTGATGTGACTTTGAATGACATCAATTATTTTACTGCATAATGACATGAAGAATAATAACTATTTACATGAGATGAGCATGAGCAATTATTCGTCTACCCGTTATTACAAACCTATGTTTTTGATGGTGCCCATGCGCATTTAGTTTATGTAGAAATTGATGTCCGTCATAATTGATATATTTTTTAAATATTAATTTATTAATAATTTTCATAATTTAATTATGCTTTTCAGTAAAAAATGTGAGCAGAATATGTTTGGGTCTATTCTATGTATTTCAGTGAAAACACAAGTTTTAAATCAGATCATTTTTTTTTTTTGGGGGGGGGGGACGATATAAATTGAAATTCGTCATGTAAATTTAACATTAGCGTCTTCAAATTTCGAGCTCTGTTAACTCCATGAAGATTTAAACAAAAATACATAAACTATATACTTTTTCGGGCTGATTCGATTCAGGGAAATCAAATAAAGTGTCAACAGTGGGTGTTACGTTTTGAAATATCGTAGTTGGTGTAATTTTTCATATGCAGACGACCCACCTGACTACGAATAAAGGCAGGCGTATCGATTTTTTTTTAAAGATACTGGTGTAGTTCTCGTAAAAAGAAGAAAAATAAATTTTAATAAAAGTAACAATTGTTTTTTTAAGAACATTCTTTTATAAGACTTCAATGATTATCTAAAAAATTACGTCTAATTTCATGACTGCGATTCATGTAATTAAAAAAAAAAAATCCGTTACAATATGTTAGTTTGGAATGCACCCGGATCATTGAAAATTCATCGTTTTGGTTTACGCTTGGAAGAAAGCGCGAACTAGTGAAATTATTAAACAAATTATATTTTTTTCATTGTTTACTTTTTAAGATACGGCAGCAGGAAAGAAAATAAAGACATTCTTTAAACTATCTTTTCTGGATTTTTAAATTGTTTTCTCAATGTATAATCATAATTTAATTAAGGTTCGTTAAACTATTGAATGATAAAAGAGTAATTTTTTAAAAAAAATATATATATTATGCTTGAAAAAATATATATTATTTCTACTTTTTATTATTTAATGTACATTGATATTTTCTTGTTACATTTTCACAGCCAGAAGTATGTAATGCCAGAAGTATGTGTTTTCTCAATGTATAATCATAATTTAATTAACGTTCGTTAAACTGTTGAATGATAAAAGAGTAATTTAAAAAAATATATATATTACGCTTTAAAAAATATATTATTTCTACTTTTTATTATTTAATGTACATTCATATTTTGTTGTTACATTTTCACAGCCAGTTGGCATATTTTTCGTGAGACTGGTTTAGCATATAACTAACTCCTTTGTTTTTATAACTTGTTTACAATTATACTTATAAAGATTATTCGGCGATTTAACACCGGCTAACAGAAAAAGACCTTAAAACTAATTTATTAATTTATAATTAGGCTTTAAAAATATTAAATGTTGCATTGGCATCGGAAACACACATGCGTAACTAATTTTTGTAATTCTAGCATATTAGGAAGTAAGTGAAAAATGTGTTACAAAATTCCATTTTTACATTCACAACCAAGTTAAGTTAAATAAAAGAATGTAAAAATATTCAGATAAATTCTACTTGCTCCCATGTTATTTTATATCCCCAAGAGAAATCATATCATCAGTTTTCCCTAGAATACACGAAGTCTTTGAAATATTTCTGTGCTTTTACTTACAATGTTTCCAGACGCTTTAATATTCAAAGACTCGCTTACAAATAAGATACACTGAGGAAAAACACGAGTGTCTCGCGGCAGACATCACGTGACCATATTTAGATTCCTGCCCTTTTACATCTTTAAATATGCTTTGCTTAATAAAAAACAAGCAAAAAAAAAAAAAGTATTTGATAATATTGCACTGAAATGAAACTTTTTAAAGTTTTTAAAATAAATTTTTTAAGAACATTTTATCGTATTTAAATAAATATTTTATTTTATTAATGGAAATTAATGTAATTGTTATTAATATCAAAATTAACTTTTATTAAAAATAATCCATACGTAACATTTTAAAATCATGAAGTAGAAAAAAAAAATCTGAAACAGAATATTTAAGTAAGTATTTTATTTAAAAAAATAAAAATAAATATTTAATTGTTATTAACATAAAAATTTACTTTTATTAAGAATATTCCATTTATCATGGAAAATATAGAGCAACCGATAAAATTGTTTAAAGAATAAAATTGAAATAGAACTGAAATAGAATCTTTCACCGATAAAACGTCTATAAATAAAAGAGTTAAAAATAAAAACCTGAACTAGAATATTTTAACCAATAAAACATTTTAAAATAAAGATATAGAAGAAAAGTTGGGAATAAAAAAGAAGACGTGGGATTCAAACTCATGCTACCTAGACTCAAAAGCATCGCTCTAACCATTCAACCACCAAGCACATAACCGTTCAGTAACAAAATATTAAAATAAGTAGGCAAATCTGTGATCTGAAGGCATGAATCTAAGTATGGTCACGTGATGTCAAGTCAACATTACTTTACGAAAAATCTGGTATTCAAATCCGCTGAGTCGTACGAACACTGATATGATAACAGAAGACGATCCCTTTTAGACAGACCTTCAAAAAGTAAACTTTATCTGTATCTCAAAAATTAATGGTAGAGATGACCTGTAAAAGCACATAGCCAAGTTTTCGAAGACGCTGATACAGTTTTAATGTAAAAACTAATGCAGAAGTGCCAATCTCTCACTAATCTTCCGTAATCTGTGGGTTAATTTAACCCAGGTTTAATACGTTTTGAACCAGAATTTTTTTTAAGAAATGAAAATAAAAATATTCCATGGAGAAATCTGAAATTAAATAAATAAAGAATCATCAAATAATTTTTATGATTCGAAACGTTGTTAAACTGGGTCAAATTAATCCACATATTACATATTTCTTTCGCGATATTTCGTTAAGTTTAAAACTGCCATACACTTATTAGGCCATACACACAAGGCTACTTTTAAGAGATATCTGCCACACAATGTTGCCAGTAGGCTACTTTTTTAGAATTCAGATTGCTTGATTGGCACCACTTTTTTGAAATGGTATAAATTGTCGTCTTTTCCCTTTATTTAATCTGTCATTAACTTAGCCGAATTTTACTTTCTCAAAAAACTGGTGGCAATCAAGAAAACTGAATTATAAAAAAGTAGCCCACTGGCAACACTGCTGCCACAAAGAATTTTTTTGTAAATTGCGGTACAAGTGAATATAAAAATAGTCGCCAGTCATAGCCCGTACCGTAATTTCGCGCGTATACGCCGCACCTCAGACAATTCGATTTCCTACCAGAATTTATTTTAAATAAAATGTGACTTATTTCTGCTTAGCACTTATTTGACTTCTTATTCTCAATAAAATTTCCGGTTTGAAAAGACTTAACTAAGCCGTGGCGCATACGCACGAAATTACGGTAATCAAAAAGTTAATCTATAAAATCATTGAATTTACATAGTACACGAATTGCAGCTCAGTATACGTCATAGTTGCCCTTTTTTCGCTTTTATCAGACAATTAAAAACTTAATAGTAATATTTGACTTATTTAATCGCGGAAATCTGCGATTAAATAAGGCAAAAAATCTATTAAATAATAACCAGTGAATTTTTTTCCTGCTTTTCTAAACGTAACCTGGACTCTTGGAATAGCGCTACAATCACTACCTTTGAAACCGCTTAGACTGGCTATTATTCAATGATTACAGGCGTATTTCACTGCTGAAAAATGAATTAAAATTAACTATATGTTGTCATATGCTGGGCTTTGTATGTCGTCTCATCTTTGACGCAGAAGTACAGCGCCTAGAATATATAGTGTGGAAAACGGCTACAAAATAGTACTAAAAATTTAATCCGATAAATGTAGAACGATGCTGAAAAGATAATGGGTCGACCGCAGCGACATCTTCTAGCAGTGGCGTAGACAGGGTGGGGTGGAGGATCAGAATGGTTTGGACACCACTAATTTTATAAAAATATTTTTGCCTTCAGTAATCGGTGAATTTTCTGAGATATTGAAGTCGAAGAAAACTTTATAATATTACTGGTTTTCAAGAGCATTTGGACCCACCCTTTCTGGCTACGCCACTGTCTGCTAGCTCTTTTCATTGCAAACATTGTATAAGAATCGAACTGAGAAAACGTTTCAGCTGGTGGTAAATATTTTAAATAATTAAATTATACCCTACTTTCTTTGACTTGGATAGTGATTTTCATAAGCTTTGAAAATATGAATGATATTGATCATGACCAAAAAACGTGATACGCATTGTTTTGTGCCTGGTTGCAGTACTCGATAAAAGACAGCAAACCAGAAACTATCTCTATTTAGCATACCAAAGGATAAATCTCTGCTCTGGAAAAGATTAATTCCCTGATATGATAGAAAACGAACTTCAAAATCAGTTACATCTGAAATATACATTTACAAAAAGATTTTATTAACATAAATTATATTCATGTTGTCAATAATGAAAGAGTTACTTTTGCTAGAGGTAAATCTATTTTTAAAGCAGATGTTCTGAGATCGCCCTGTTATTGTATCGCATCGTTGCATGTTTATCGGCTTCAATTTTTTAGCACTTTTTAAAGCATTACCAGTTTGGCTTTTTTTAAATTCCGAAATTTCGCATTCATACCAGAAATTCCCTATAATGTTATTTTCCTTACTAAATGGCAGATATTTTGTGACTTCTTAAAATAAAAATTCTTGTTTTAGAATTTCCGGTTTGATTTCGAAAATTTTGAATTAAAAAACGGTAAAACCGTTTTCCACACTATGTATTCTAGACGCTGTAGCAGAAGTTTGCGTGCTCTTGATGACATTTCCATTGCGAATGCAGCCTTACATAAGTGAGAGATGCCAGGTTGGGTATCGTCCTCATAGCTCAAAAGGTAGAGCATTGGAGCGTTATTCCAAGGGTCCGGGTTCGGTTCCCATCTTGAACATTTTTCACTCTGACTGTTTACGCTGTTCCGCAGAAGCGGAAGAAAAAGCTCGGTTTCCGTAAGATCACTGAAAGTGAAGCAGCATCGACGTGGTCAGTGCTTGGGAGGGTGACAACCTCTCTCGACTGCCGCTGCTATGGGACCGTGTACGTTAATGGGAGCTGGTGCACGTAAAATCTGTTCGTGGCTCCAATGTCCCCCAAGTTTAGAATAAGCGTTACCTCTGGGGGTGCCAATCCAGGTGCAGGTCTCTCATCTAGAATTGGTTCAAAATTAAGAGACCAACTCTTCTGGACGGAGCTTGTGAGTGCTTAAGCCATTTGGTAGGCCTTCCCATCCAGCTGACTCTGACGGTTTACGCTTAGAAAAACAGGATAAAGATTCACAGCTTATTATTCAATGATTACAGGCTTATTTTACTGCTGAAAAATGAATTAAAAAAATCTATTAAACGTTAGTGGTATTCGTAAAGCGTAAAAGTTGGCAGCTATGTGAACGTGATACCTCAGGTTGTGTGATGGGAGTGTTAATACAAATTACCACGAAATGTGACTTAAAATGTGCAATAAATGTTTGATTACATGCAAAATGTATCATGCTTTTCTTGTAATTGTATATGGATATCTTATTTAATCTTTCGTTTGAAGAATGTGTTTACGCCTAACACTTTACAGGAGGGAAATAGATCCTAAACACTGAAAAATTACCGGTGTAATGATTATGAAAAAAAAGATGAAGAAATTTACAAACTGATTGTCAATTAATAAAATTGAAAATCTGTCTCATCTATAGATTATATTGTTCCAATGAAATTTATTTTATTCTTAATATATAAATTTCAAATTATATCAACAATATTTAGCTTGCACTAGTTCAGAAAGTGGAGTAGAATTTAATCAGACAGTGATATTATCAAATGAATTCAAAAAATGTAAAAAAATAATCATGTCGTAATTCCTTAGCATTAAAACTTAGAAAGTAAATTGATTAGTTCCGACAAAATATATTTATTGTTGTTATTTGTTTCACTGCTTGCAAAATAATGTTCCAGTTTATTATTAGAAAGATCATTTATACTCTGTTCAAAGTCTTTACGAAATGTTTATACTATGCTGGGGCGTTATTTATTTAAACTATTGGTGCCTTATTAGAACAAGTTGTTTTATAAACATACAAGTATTTACTCTTTACTGCACCATCCTAAAAAAACCCAAAATCTTATGCATTATGAAATGTTAAACTTTTATCTTCAATTTTCTTCTTTTCTTTCTTTCTTTTTTTTTAATTCACACCAGAATAAATTTGTTAAAATTTCTATAAGTTATAAAAGGTAAAACGGAGATCTATCTGTAATCAAAAGTCTTCATTTGCTCAAGTGGAAAGGCAGTCCTGTTTCGCAAAGACAGCCTTTGTTATTCAAACTGCGAGAGTTTGATGCAGATGCACACATCTGTGGAGGTTTAACCCTTAATTGCATAGTGATGTAAATTTCCATCACTTTTTATTTAACTTTTAATAAATAAATCAACTTCTTCGCCGCCACTATATTTATATAGAAATATTAATCCAGTAAATTTCCCATGAACTATGTTGCTGAACAAACTTAAAAATCTATCTTAAAATTTCTGGTGTCTAATATTTAATATATGTATAAAAAAACACAATTGTAAAAGAAAAACTCATGCAAAGAAGGGTTAAATGCCTCGTATAGTTTAATTTACGGTGTTATTAATGCTATTTTAATCTCTTAACCCCTTCAGAACTAGCATAATTTAAGGCCATTTTAATTTTTAATACCAGTAATCCTGTATAGTTTTTTCGCCCTATTTAATCCAATAATTCTACGATTAGAGAAGGCAAAGATTAGGACTAAAATATTGTACGAACTAAAAAATAAAACCCATACCCACACGAAAGGGGTTAACATCTTGCCGGTACACCGTACATGGAAAAAAAAAGTGTTTGCTTGCTAAGCTTTTGGATACCACTTATTTTTACATGCTTTCCTTTAGCGTACCATTAAGTATGTATGTGGCAGCCAAATCTTGTCACTCATTTTTCACCCACTTCCTGTTGACATAGAGCTTTGGAATTTGGAATATATATGTATGCCTGAGGGTAATACATGAATTGGACATTCATTTTTTAAAAATTCAATCCCTGAAAGGAGGGGGGGGGTGGCAACTTCGGCTCAAAACTTGTATTTTCCCAATAGAAACAATGTTGCGATTGTTTAATATTAATTGAAAAAAAATAGCTAAATTGTTGCAACATTAATCCATTTTAATCAAACTGTTGCCCGCATCATTACGATGCCAGCATTTATCCCTTTCCGGCACAGACAAATTCTGTTCGTAAAATGAGAAATTACTGACTGACACCGGAATTTACAAACGACTTTCTTAGAAAATAAGAACTCCTTACTTTAAGCTTTCAGTGTAGAAACAAAATTTTATTAAAATATTCTTGGTGCCGATTACAAGTTTAGAATTAAAATTAGGTGTGCCCGGAGTGGGACCACTGTGCCGGAAAGGGTTAAATGGAATATATATGAATGAGTATGTATTGATGAATACCAATACATATGAATACAGTGAATATTTGCTGAAAAGTAGTACTAATGACAGGGTTTTCAAATTAGTGCCAAACTTTGGCCAACTTGGCGAAAAACCGCCAAATTTGGGGACAGAAATAAGTTGCCATATATGAAGCCAACCTGGCGATAGCTGTCTAATTTGGAGAAATTCCGATTTAAATCCATTAATTTTCGATAATCTTCTATTGGTGTAGCCTACTATTTACTATACATTGTTATTAAAAAAAAGCGTTTTTTTTAAAGGCTATTATACTTATTAATTGTAATTTTTGCTTTCTTTAATGGCAGTAATTTTCCAAATTAAATGAGGCGAATGTTTTCAGTTCGGACAAAACTGGTATGTTCATAATTTGTCATACTTTTATTACTTTATTGTGTCAAAGATAAAATAAAATATAATAAACAAATGCAACTTTTGGAAAATAAAAAAAAATGATACTTTTGGCGCGCGTGTTAAATAGCATGTTCTGATTTCCTACTTTTATTACATTTATAAATTGTCTTATAATGAATAATTGACATATCTTATGAACTATTCACTGTTATACGTAACTTAACGATAATTTTTGCACCAGACGTTTATGCCTCCATTAAAGATAGCTATTTTACAAAGACCGTAATAGTAATATCACTAAAGTAGAGTCATATTGTTATTCAGAATATCTCAAATATTGCTTTACAAAAAAAAAAAAGTTATATATTTTGATTTAAGTATTTGATCTAACTTTCAAACTGATATATCTCAGAAATTTACAAATGTGGCTATGTGGCTTTAGCACTTTCTTGCCCCGACACTCTCAATTATAATAATAAAAAAATCCCTGACGGCTCGGCCTACAAGCACAGATAGATTTCGAAGACGCAGATCGTGGGACACTAGTTTATTGAGAATTGAAGAAGAAATGACCTTTTTGCCATGATGCGGCAGTTGGGACAGCCCGCTTTGAAATATACATGTGTTCAGGGGTCAGAAGTAGGGCGCTACAAGTAGCGAAACTACTGTAGTCGCTACTTTTTACAGTAGTTTGTAGTGTAGCGCGCTACATTTTTAACAGTGTAGTGTAGCGAGTAGCGCACGATCGTAAATCGGTAGTTTGTAGCGAGAACCAACGCTACTTTGAACGCTACTTCGGGAAAAAGTGCAATTCTGCAAATCACGTGGTCGAAATTGCTTCTTTTGTGCAGAATTTGTTCTACGCAACAATTTCCGAATCGCAGTGGCAAATCTCAGCTGCAGTATATAGCAACGCATCGCGTGAAGTCATAGATTATTTCCATTGACACTTGCTGCGGAAATCAAGTGATAACCCACCAAAAGAATGAATTTTCTTGTTGCCAACACGTGTCTATTCTTCCGTTATTAAGTCTTCATGTTTTAACGCCGGGTTTCTTATTATTTGGAATTGCTCTATTTACAGATTTATTTATTGTTTGCATTTAGGGCTGTTTTTCTGTAATTTTTTAGATTATATTATCTTTCTTAATTTTGCTATGAAATTTGTTAAGTGTGTTTAAACTAACGTTTTGGAGACAAACACGAAACATTTTTTTGTATGTTATCTTTCTTAATTTTTTAATGCCCTCGGTTATGTCGCATTTATTTAATTGTATCTTGGTAGACGCGATATAACGAGGGGTCACTTTATTATTTAAACCATGTCTTCAATTTCTAGTGTAAATTGAACACTTTGACAAAATTTGAAAGTAGCGAAGTAGTGACTACTTTTGAAAAGTAGTTTGTAGTCGCTACTTTTTAAAACAAGTAATTGTAGCTGTAGTTAACTACATTTTCGACAAAGTAATTGTAGTTGTAGTTTGCTACAATAAAAAGGTAGTTTTTCCGACTCCTGCATGTGTTTGTAGGCAAAACCGGCGGATTTTTTTTTTCTGTAAGGATTGGTCCTATAAAAAACTTGTCAATATAAAAGTTGTAGATAATATTAAGAGTATTTATAATAAATTTAAGGGGATTTAATATCTTGCGAATTGACGAAGTTGTGAATTTTTTCTTCTTAAACTCCTAATTCCCCCCCACCCCACACACACACCGCTTGAGGCCATTTTTAATGATATCAAAAATTTGTCATACACAAAGTTTCGTCCATTTTCCAGAAGTAATAATAACTTTAAACGGATTCGATACGCATCATAATTAAGAAGTTATGGGTTTTTTTCTGCTTTCACAAAATCCTCCCTATTTGCCCCCCCCCCCCCCTTCTTGGTTCGATTTTGTCCATTAACGAACTTGACGGAGATTTTATGTCCCTTGATTTATGTATCCGTTTGGAAGAGATTTGTGCAGAATTATTGAAGTTATCGTGTCCATAAAAAAGTGATACAGGTAGATAGATAGATAAAGTTTTGAACTGAGGGTGGTTTTGGGTACTGGGAGTCATGATCGGCGTACATCTGCAAAAAAAAATTCAGAAATTCCAACATAAGGAAGAATGTAATAGGTAGTATTTCTTACGAAATCTACTTAAAAAAACTATGGCATATAAAAATATGAAAACTGGTAAATATTCTAGAAAAGCGTATGATAAACTCATTGAAGCAGCCAGTTTTTAAATCAAAGCGAAAATTTTGATCTCTATTTAATGCTGAAATTGCTCAACATAGTTCAGCTAAAAAGGTTTTATAAGATCAAAAACTATGCATAGCAATTTAACCATTTTTTGCAAGGCTATACGCGACTAGATTGCGGTGTGCAGTGTCCGATCATTTTTAAAATTGTCTAATTTTTTGTTTAAAATTTCAGTATTACAATAGCGATTTATTTCATATTTAAAAAATGGCACTTTTCTTTTTTTTTTTCTCTCTCTCTCTTTTTTTTTATTTTTTTACCTATTGCTACCAAATTAAAAAAAAACGCAAATAATAATATTTTCAGACATTTTACAACTGAAAAATCTATTCATACGTGAAAGAGAAAGAAAACATTAAAATAATTATGTGCGAAAGGAGGAAAAAAATTACGTCATAAAAGCCCAGATAATAATATTTCCAAACACTTTTCCATTGAAAAATATATTTAGATTTAAATATTAAAAAAGAAAAAAAAACATTAAAAAATATTATGTGCGAAAAGCATTCAATTGAGGAAAATTACGTCATATTTGAACAATATTTTAAAAACATCATATTTAAACCGATTTTTTTCTAGCGTCTAAAAGAAAACTTTATTTTAAAAGACTGGGAGACGGCAACATCTTTTACTTAGCCGTTTTATACAAACTGATTTTCAAATGTCTGATAGATCTTACTTAACCAACCACGAAACAAGCCGTCAGCTGTCACAACAGCGGTGGATGCGCCCTTGGGAACCTAAAAATCCTCCAGTCAAAGATAATTGAATAGTAACCCAATTACAGAAGATCGCCTCTGATCGTAATAATATAATTTAACATTCCGTAATCGGGTAATCTTTTTAAAACAGAGCAAATTAGCGTGTTGATCCTTCGGGGTCTGAACGTGGGTTGGCGAGCGTAGCTTGTAGGGGCTGATCGCCTAGTAATATAAAATGAAAATATTTTTTATGTTGACAGATTTCAGTCAAAGTGCGGTGTCTTAAAGGTTAATCTGATCCTAGGTTAGTCTGATTTTTTCCTCTTTTTAATTTGCTCTGGGCAATCAATTGCCAATGCGGGTAACACTGCCACTAGTTAAATTTTAGCACTTTAGCAAAGAAATGCTCATTTTTGAGATAAATTTTTAAAAAATCATGCTTGAAAATTATTTAAAAAGTCAGAAAGCGTTACTAAATTGAGCTATAATTTTTCCAATAAATTTCATCCGAAATTACATTTTTTTCCCCTATTTTTCCTTATTTGACGATGAAAAAGTCAAAATTATGCAGTTTTTAGAAGTATTAGAAGTGATGTCATGAGCAATAAAAACGAAAGCCATAGTGCAGATCATTGTCATCATCGTTATACATTTCTAACAATAGCAAAAAGTTTTTTGGATTCAAAAATAGACTACAACTTTTTGACGGCGACAGAAAAGTCTGTAGAACTTTGTCACTAATAACTAAAGTGTTAATTATGAAGACAAAATTATAAGTCATTTATGTATTTAAATGTTTCTATAATAATAAAATGTAAATATGTAATGTGAAAGTGTATGCTTAATGTAATTATTAATAAACACTGTATTTAAATGTTTTAGTGAAGCATGAGTTAATTTTAGTGTGAAATGACACCGGAATAAAAAAATATACAGTAAAACCTATTATGAAAGAACAGTAAAGAATCATGAAAAAAAAAATAACAATGATTAATTAAAAGTGCAATAGGATTAATTAAAAGCGCCACGAGTATACTCGTGTTTGGCAGCGAATGGGTTAATGTTAAAATGTTTCTTTGTGATTGTTCTACAATATTATGTTACTTCTACTACGAAAATCTGTTTTTTTTTGTAATGAAATTTAAATACCCCAAAAATTACTATTGTTCCCTATCCCCAACCCATAATTTGATCCTTAAAATCATCAACAAACAATAATTAATTAAACAAATTTGAAGAACTATTATTACATTTATTATAAATATGAATCTCATGGAGCATATTAATATAATTTTTATACGAGTGAAATGTGTAATGTTTGTTTTTATTGGGTTTAAAGTTGTATCCCGCACATTTTTGGTCACTATACTGTCCTGGTATACGAATATCCTCATATTTCCACCAGATGGCAGTATGCAGTCATTTTCAGTATTGTTTCCAGTAGAGGAACACATATTGTTCTTAGGAAGTCGCCATTCTTTGTTGTTTGTTTATAAAGAAGATTTTCTGGATTGAAAAGAATGGGAAAAAGTAGGAGTACCTTTATTAACCGTTATTAATTGTTTCTAATGTAAAAAAATATTGATATTTATAGATTAACCAATACTACTTTTCCCTGGGACAGTAGTGACTTTTTTTATGTTTTGTCAGATAAAAACTGCCATATCATATTTATTTTTCAATAAAGTTTGTGCCTATCTACTAATTAATTATTATTCTGCAATATGTAAGAGCTTCTAAATAATATAATACAATCACTTGTTAACTTTAAATTAAAGTCCAATAATGCTTAACCCTTTGAGGGGCGGTGGTATATATTATATACCACCTAATTTTAATCAATTTCGAACCAGAAACTTTTATGAATAAAATCTTGTGTGTATAAATATACTTAAAATGCCAACGTATATCCCTTTAAGACCTAACCTACACAATTGTGTAGTAGGTGATCCTAAGCAAAGCCATTAAATAATAAGCCCAGTCAGATAAATGGGAAACTTTTCGCAAGTTGAAAATAGCGCCATCTAGCGGTTGGGAGTGCTGCATTCGGCACCAAGAATATTTTAATAAAATTTTGCTTCTAAAATTAAAGCTTTAAACAAGGAGTTCATATTTTCTAAGAAAGTCGTTTGTAAATTCCGGTGTCAGTCAGTAATTTCACATTTTACGAACATAATTTGTCTGTGCCGGAAAGGGTTAATTGCATAGTGATGTAAAATTCCATCACTTTTTATTTAACTTTTAATAAATAAATCAACTTCTTCGCCACCACTATATTTATATAGAAATATTAATCCAGTAAATTTCCACATTTTTTTTTTCATTATAGTTTTAGCTTTAATGTAAAAGATCCCAATAATTAGCAAGCTTTTAAAGGAAGTGCAAAAACAAAACATCGATAAAAATCGTATAAAATATCGATATAAATAAATCGTATAGTTTCTCTGCGACCCACTTCTGTTTTGTCCTCCTTCCGCAGCAGAGGCGTGTCGCTAACAAATTTAACACTATCTGACTGGGCTTATTATTTAATGGCTTTGATCCTAAGGGTAAAAAAACAATTTCCTCTTTCCCTGTGATTTGAATCTGAGGCAGCACCACACAATTGTGTAGATCCTCCTTGACATAACCTGACAACGCATATTTTTCAATCAAATATGATCTATTAATTAGGGTTATAAACCAAGCTTTTAATTTCTACCAAAACGCCTCAGGTCTTAAAGGGTTAACACACAATATCATCGAACAATGGACAGACGCACGTTTCGTGAGTAACTTGGACTCACTTCCTCAGTGTAAATAAAATTAAACCCTATTGTATCCCCCAAAGACATGGAATTGAATCTAAAACCCAAATGAAAAACAGCAACACACCGAAAAAATCATCACGCATGAGCCACCAATCAGACTAAGCCGGAAGTGATTCACTATGAAACAGCAACTCAACCCAAAAAGGTGAGATGTAAGGTACACTTGAAAAATCATTGACCAGGGAGTTACGAAATTTATGAATATAAACTGCCTCAAAGAAGTCTAAATCTAATGGAGTGTTACATTTCTTAATAATAGTGGCTGAATCAAAGTTAAAATTATGTCCCTCATTCCAACAGTGACAAGCAATAGAGGACTTTTGTAATTCTTTTTTCTTAATATAATTTCTGTGTTCATTCAGTCTGAAACATAGTTGTCGTTTAGTCTGTCCTATGTAGGACAAACCACATTGACATTGTATATTGTAAATGCCCCAAAAGTTCTGATGTGAGATTTTATCCTTTAACTGTGAAAAATTTAGTTTATTAACTGGCTTAAAAACAACCTTAAAATCATATTGTCTTAAAATATTAGCTATTTTATAGCTAATGCTATTGTAAAATGGCAAAATAATGAGGTTAGAAAAAGATACTGAAACATCAGAAGAATCAATATTACTATTTTTATTTAGACAACGAAAAATTAAACGGTTGATATAAGCCAAACTAAAACCACGATTAATAGCAACTGATCTGATATAATTCAATTCTGTAACAAGAGAAACATTATCAGAACAAATGGAAATTGCTCTATTAATAAAGAAATGAAAAGCCGAGGATTTCTGAGAAGAGGGGTGACACGAATTAAAATGAGGGTGGAGTGAGACTGCAAAGGGTTTCCGGTATACACAGGTATCAAATTTATTAGACTGACGTGTAACTAACACATCAAGAAAGGATAAATTATTTTCAACTTCAACTTCATATGTAAACTGGATAACAGGATCAACCTGGTGAATGATTTTTCAAGTGTACCTTACATCTCACCTTTTTCGGTTGAGTTGATGTGTCATAGTGAATCACTTCCGGCTTAGTCTGATTGGTGGCTCATGCGTGATGATTTTTTCGGTGTGTTGCTGTTTTTCATTTGGGTTTTAGATTCAATTTCATGTCTTTGGGGGGATACAATAGGGTTTAATTTTATTTACACTGAGGAAGTGAGTCCAAGTTACTCACGAAACGTGCGTCTGTCCATTGTACGATGATATTGTGTGTTAAACGTTGGTATTTTTAGTACAGAAACTTTTAATTAAATTTTACTTTTTAAACTTTGACGGGGAAAAGTTGAAAAATTGCTTTTCCTTATTTTGAACTAAATTCTTTCCTAAATTCCGGTATGAATTCAACGTTACAGGAACACAAGTGCTTGCCCCTGAAAGGGTTAAAGTGATAAAAACATAACACGGAATATTTAAAATACCTTTTTAATGTAGATAACATATGTTTCATTCAAACTATCGATGACATCTTCGGATCTTAATGATAAATACAAAATTCTCGCATAATTTTGAAATTAGTCTATATGTTATGTCTATATGTTATGTTTTTATCACTTTAAGCATTATTGGACTTTAATGTAAGAGCTTATTAAAAATTCAAATTGAGAAAAATGTGAGACTTTTAAAAATCCGATATCTGCGCAGCCAAATATCACACTTATAGCCCATATGGGAGAATGACCCATTTAAAACATAAATAATTAATTAAAGGGTGTATCTTTATGATTGAAACAATATAATTGGAAATTTATAATTCAAAATCTTTTCTCTTGGAACATTTATCTTAATTATCCAAACAAAAAATAATTTGTTCCTCAAAAGAAGTAATTATGTTTGTCATACGACGTTTTTACGAGTCTCAAATGAATCCTGTGGATGAGTCACTGTAAAAAAAAAAAAAAAAAAAATCTCAAATTGACAGGAAAAAAAAAGCTGTCTGTTTTGGCGCCAGTGGAAAACCATTTAATTTACACAAAAATATCTGTATATTTTCATTAAAAGTCTTTTTTTTCTCGATTTTGTAATTTTTACAGAAAACATCTATATTTTTTACAGAAAAAACTGTTTTAATGAAATATACACATATTTTCTGTAAATTAAACGGTTTTCCACTGACGCCAAAATTGACAGTTTTTTTTTCAGCCAATTTGAGAGATTTTACGAACTTGCAAAGTCATACACTAAGATTGTCTTCTTTGCTAATTCACACAATTAATTTTACTAATTACTATTGTGCAAGATGTAAGTGCTTATTAAAAATTCATATTGAGCATAATGTGAGACTTTTAAAAATCAGATATCTGTGCAGGCAAAAATCACACTTATGGGAGAATGGCCCATTTTAAACACAAATAATTAATTAAAGGGTGTATCTTTATGATTAAAACAATGTAATTGGAAATTTATTATTTAAAATCCTTTCTCTTAATAATAGCTTAATTATCCAAACAGAAAATAATTTCATCCTCAAAAGCGGTAATTATATTTGTCATACGGCGTTTTGCGAGTCTCAAATGAATCCCTTTGATGAGTATTATCGATATCGGATAACTATTTCTAAATGAAATGATTTTGAAATAATTGTTTTAGACAGGTGTCTACACAATTTTGTCATCGGTGTTAAATTTGAGTTCAGATTTTAGTTACATTTATAAATTCTCTTGTAAGCTGTAATTATAAGAATAAATCCAGACTTGCAATATCCTACACTAAGATTGTTTTCTTGCTAATTCATACAATTAATGTAACCACTTAAACGTTTTGCCCCAACACCGCTTAAACAAGAAAAGTTTACTTGCTTCGTTACTAAAAGCTTTTTGATACCACCAATTTTTAACTGTAACCTTCTTTTTATAAATTTGCAGACATTTTCGATTATGTCAGGTAAACAGTTTAGTACAAAATAAGTGGTGGTTTGTCTCTATTTTTAATTTATTGTGCCAGAAATTGTTAAGAAATTAAACTCTTGATGGGTGGTGAGATATTATATCCACTTAATTTTAATCCCCAAATTCCAGAATTTTAGAATAAAAGTTTGCTGGTAAAATTTACGGGAAGAAGAGCTTTTACTTATTTTCAAATAAATTTGTTCGTAAATCCTGGTGTCATTCAAGCATTTTAACCATTTTAGTAGCAGAATTTCTTTGCCTCTGAAAGGGTAACTTCATATTTTTCATAAATTATTATTTTCGTTATTTCCCAACCCCCTTTCCAGCTATTTCTAAGTGAAATTATTCTGAAGTAACTATTTTCCATGGTTGCCGACACTTTAGACATGCAGGTTCAACACCCTTTTTAAACTTTGTTACGGGGTCGCATAATACGTTATATATAGGTTGTGTACAATTCTCAGTTTTTTTCCTACCTGTACTTTGTAACAGAGAGATTTTGTTCTTTTTTAATCACAAAACTTCAAAAATTAAACTTAGCAAAGATTTCTGTCTCGATAACTGGTGCTAAATTATTTAAAAATGCATACGAGATGCTCGTTGCGAAGGGATTAATCACATTTATAAATTCTCTTGTAAGCTGTAGTTATGAATAATTCAACTATCTTATGAACTATGCATTGTCATACATTAAGATGGTTTTCATACTAATAAATTAACTATATTATTATTTTGTAATTTTCTAATAGCTTGGGAGAAAATTAAACCATTATTAAATTTCGAAAAGGACTTTAATGTCAACCACAATTAAAGTACTGATGACACAGGTCAAAATTATTAATAATAAAATTAGTATTTAAGTACTTTTAGTGAAACAGGAGTTCAATTTATAGTCAAATGACATTTGAATAAATATACAGGGTGATTGTAAAAAAAAACTATCCCGATATATGAGCCCCTAACTATCATACTGTTCACAGAAACAGAATGAAATTTTGGTTTAAAGTATTTTGAGGTATGCACTCAAGAATCATATGAAAAACAACAGATAAATTCTAACAATTACGGTTACAGAGACAAAATTTCAAAAATTTCAAATGGCAACACCCACTTTTTTTATTATTATTGGAATTTGACGTTCATAGTGGAAACCATAAAAAACGTTGGAACGGTATCCTGTAGTATGAAAATCGCCGGTGCTAGACAGACTAAGAAGAAAAGTGAAAACAACCAACAAAGGACACAGAAGCAACAGAAAGTAAAACGTTTTATTGTTTAGTTCTATCCACCATCTGCCGCATGCAGAGTGTCATCCTGTGTGAAATGAAAAGTTTGTGAAACACAATCAAATGTTTTGTTTTCTGTTCCTTCTCTCTGTCCTTATTGGTTGTTTTCACTTTTCTTCTTAGTCTGTCTAGCGCCGGCGATTTTCGGGCTACAGGTACCATCCCAACGCTTTTTGTGGTTTTTTACGATGTAGATCCCATTCCAAAAAAAAGAAGCAGGTGTTGTCCTGTGATATATATGTATATATATATATATATATAAAAGTACCCATTTTTCTACCGCACTCTGTATTATACGAAGCATTTTTTTAAATAAAATGTTTCTTGTTTCGGTGTGGTTACTTAATTATTGTTTTCATTAAATATAATTTATAGTTTTATTTAATTTGGAAAAATAGAACTTCGATCCACTGTCAAAATATTCTGTCGCGTGCACGCGTGCCATAGTTTTGCCGTCCCTGCTATAAACCATCATAATTATGATATCTGGGGCTTTAAGTGATACGAAAAAATGAATATTTCAAATGATACCGAGTTATTTTAAGTTATCAATCTTAGCATTTTCTTTGGTATTACTAATATGATTTTGCATATGAATTTTTAATAAGAGAACTAGTATTCAATCATCTTAAGATTATATTTTCTAAGTTAATGTTTTGAAGTAGGAGATGGAAAGTTTTCATGAAGATGAAAAAAAAAAAAAAAGAAGTAAAAACGTCAGAATGTAGCTTTTATAAAAATTAAAACATACTTCAAAAATGAAATTTCAAATTTTTCAGTTTTTCAAGTAAAAAAACTCTTTGGGAGAAAACTTTTTTTTTTTTTTTTTTTTTTTTTTTTTTTAAGAGCATTCCCATTTTTAGTTGTATGAAATGTAAAATTTAAAGAATCATTAATGCAATATTTAAGTGAATTAACGATGTAATTAAAAGTATGTTTTCTCATTTGCAATAATTCAATAAAGACAAGTTATGATGATAAATTCAAATTTTTTGACAATGTACAGTTTTTCTATACACAAAAATAAAACTTTTATAAAATTTGAGAATTTTTTTTATATAATTACTATTTTCAACTCAATAAATTTCATATGAATTTGGAAGAAATTTTTAAGTAAGAGATATTGTTTTGATATTATTTGTGTTATTGTTATAGAAGTGATACTTAAGAAAAATAATTATTAATGAGGATATTCGCATGAGTAAGCGATTTTAAAATTGGGTTTTGCATATGATAATTTAATAGTCAATAGATTGATATTTAATGAAACAAAAATCAAGAAATGGATTAATATTTAACTAAATTTGCTTTAGTAGAATCATTTATTATATTGTTTGAAAAGTGACAATTAATAAAATTAATTATTAGTGTTGTCTTGCTCTTGCTTTCAAAATGGTAGCAAGTCTTCTTTGCGCCTGATGAAAGAAGGAAAGGGGTTTTTGGAAGGATTTGTGTATCTCTTAATTTTATGGCGTTATTAAGAAGTTTTTTCTTTACTTTTGGTACTAATGTTGTATTTACAGGAATTAAAAAAATAAAAAAAATAAAAGCTGGATTAAAAAAAAAAAAAAACTATAGCAATAAGTCAACAAATGTTATGTTATTATAAATAAATGCCAGTTCAGCAGTATTGTCTAATAGCAGTCTCAATCTTTCGGACGTATATTTCCAGTATATGAAAATATTCATTCAATTAATCGCTTACAATCGCTTACAAGTCCTAAAGTTATATCTATACTAATATTATAAAGGAGTAAAGATTGTTTGTTTGTTTGTTTGTAGGGGGTAATCTCTGGAACTACCGAACCGATTTCAAAAGTGATAGTGGCAAATTGATTGTGACAACCCCTGCTCCAACATAGGCTATATTTTATGTCGGTGCCACTAACCCCAGGGGGTGCAGGAGCAAAAAACGTTCTAAAATTGCCATTTTTTAGCTATCAAACTGGCTATCAAGCCCTGAGAGCTTGCCAGCCGGTTCTGTATGTATGTATGTACGTACGTAATGCGATAACTCTTCATAGAAATATCCGTTTTCCTTCAAATTTTGTTTATAGGTTCACTGTGTTAAGGCGCTTCCCTGATTAGTTTTCGGGATTGATTGGTTAAGTATAAAGGGGGGGGGACAAGGGGCTAATTCCGCCCCCTTAATTTATATAAATGGGCTTTTCATGCAGAATTGTTCCGTTTTCCTTCAAATTTTGTTTATAGGTTCACTGAGTTAAGGCGCTTCCCTGATTAGTTTTCGGGATTGATTAGTTAAGTATAAAGGTTGGGTACGGGGAGATAATCCCCCCCCCACTTAATTTATATAAATGGGTTTTTCATGCAGAATTATCCCATTTCCTTCAAATTTTGTTTATAGGTTCACTGTGTTAAGGCGTTTCCCTGATTAGTTTTCGGGATTGATTGGTTAAGTATAAAGGAGGGCACGGGGGGCATATCCCCCCTTATTTTATATAAATGGGTTTTTCATGCAGAATTATTCCGTTTTCCTTCAAATTTTGTTTATAGGTTCACTGTGTTAAGGCGCTTCCCTGATTAGTTTTCCGGATTGATTGGTTAAGTATAAAGGGGGGGGGAACGGGGGGATAATCCCCCCCCTTAATTTTTATAAATGGGTTTTTCATTCAGAATTATTCTATTTGCTTCAAAATTTGTTTATAGGTTCATTGGGTTAAGACGCTTCCCTGATTAGTTTTCGGGATTGATTGATTAAGTATAAAGGGGCGGAACGGGGGGCTAATACCCCCCTTAATTTATATAAATGGGTTTTTCATGCAGAATTATCCCATTTCCTTCAAATTTTATTTATAGGTTCATAGTGTTAAGGAGCATCCCTGATTAGTTTTCGGGATTGATTGGTTAAGTACAAAGGGGGGAACGGAGGGCTAATACCCCCTTATTTTATATAAATGGGTTTTTCACGCAGAATTATTCTGTTTTCCTTCAAATTTTGTTTATAGGTTCACTGTGTTAAGGCACTTCCCTGATTAGTTTTCGGGTTTGATTGGTTAAGTCTAAAGGGGGGGGAGGGGGGGCTAATACCCCCCCCCTTCTATACTAATATTATAAAGAAGTAAAGATTGTTTGTTTGTTTGTTTGTTTGTTGTAGGGGGTAATCTCTGGAACTACCGAACCGATTTCAAAAGTGATGGTGGCAAATTGATGGTGACAACCCCTGCTCCAACATAGGCTATATTTTATGTCGGTGCCAGTAACCCCAGGGGTTGCAGGAGTAAAAAATGTTCTAAAATTGCCATTTTTTAGCTATCAAACTGGCTATCAAGCCCTGAGAGCTTGCCAGCCGGTTCTGTATGTATGTATGTACGTACGTAATGCGATAACTCTTCATAGAAATATCCGTTTTCCTTCAAAATTTGTTTATAGGTTCACTGTATTAAGGCGCTTCCCTGATTACTTTTTGGGATTGATTGGTTAAGTATAAAGGGGGGAACAAGGGGCTAATTCCTCCCCCTTAATTTATATAAATGGGTTTTTCATGCAGAATTGTTCCGTTTTCCTTCAAATTTTGTTTATAGGTTCACTGAGTTAAAGCGCTTCCCTGATTAGTTTTCGGGATTGATTAGTTAAGTATAAAGGGGGGGGGATCGGGGGCTAATCCCCCCCTTAATTTATATAAATGGGTTTTTCATGCAGAATTATTCCGTTTTCCTTCAAATTTTGTTTATAGGTTCATTGGGTTAAGGCGCTTCCCTGATTAGTTTTTCGGGATTGATTGGTTAAGTATAAAGGGGGGAACAGGGGGGCTAATCCCCCCCTTAATTTATATAAATGGGTTTTTCATGCAGAATTATCCCATTTCCTTCAAATTTTGGTTAAAGGTACACTGTGTTAAGGTGCTTCCCTGATTAGTTTTCGGGATTGATTGGTTAAGTATAAAGGGGGCAACGGGGGGGGGGGGTTAACCCCCCCCTTAATTTATATAAATGGGTTTTTCATGCAGAATTATTCCGTTTTCCTTCAAATTTTGTTTATAGGTTCACTGTGTTAAGGCGCTTCCCTGATTAGTTTTTCGGGATTGATTGGTTAAGTATAAAGGGGGGAACAGGGGGGGCTAATCCCCCCTTAATTTATATAAATGGGTTTTTCATGCAGAATTATCCCATTTCCTTCAAATTTTGGTTAAAGGTTCACTGTGTTAAGACGCTTCCCTAATTAGTTTTCGGGATTGATTGGTTAAGTATAAAGGGGGAACGGGGGGGCTAATCCCCCCCTTATTTTATATAAATGGGTTTTTCATGCAGAATTATTCCGTTTTCCTTCAAATTTTGTTTATAGGTTCACTGTGTTAAGGCGTTTCCCTGATTAGTTTTCGAGATTGATTGGTTAAGTATAAAGGAGGGAACGGGGGGCATATCCCCCCTTATTTTATATAAATGGGTTTTTCATGCAGAATTATTCCGTTTCCTTCAAATTTTGTTTATAGGTTCACTGTGTTAAGGCGCTTCCCTGATTAGTTTTCGGGATTGATTGGTTAAGTATAAAGGGGGGAACGGAGGGCTAATACCCCCTTATTTTATATAAATGGGTTTTTCACGCAGAATTATTCCGTTTGCCTTCAAATTTTGTTTATAGGTTCACTGTGTTAAGGCACTTCCCTGATTAGTTTTCGGGATTGATTGGTTAAGTATAAAGGGGGGGGGGGGTCTAATCCCCCCTTAATTTATATAAATGGGTTTTTCATGCAGAATTATTCCGTTTCCTTCAAATTTTGTTTATAGGTTCACTGTGTTAAGGCGCTTCCCTGATTAGTTTTCGGGATTGATTGGTTAAGTATAAAGGGGGGAACGGAGGGCTAATCCCCCCTTATTTTATATAAATGGGTTTTTCATGCAGAATTATTCCGTTTTCTTCAAATTTTGTTTATAGGTTCACTGTGTTAAGGTACTTCCCTGATTAGTTTTCGGGATTGATTGGTAAAGTATAAAGGGGGGGGACGGGTGGGGGGCAATCCCCCCCCCTTAATTTATATAAATGGGTTTTCATGCAGAATTATCCCATTTGCTTCAAAATTTGTTTATAGGTTCATTGGGTTAAGACGCTTCCCTGATTAGTTTTCGGGATTGATTGGTTAAGTATAAAGGGGGGGGGGAACGGAGGGGGCTAATCCCGCCTTAATTTATATAAATGGGTTTTTCATGCAGAATTATCTGATTTTCTTCAAATTTTGTATATATATTCATTGTAATTAGAGATTTACCTGATTATTTTAAGGGGTTCATTAGTTAACTATGAGGGGGGTAACGGGGGAATGACCCCCCCCCTTAATATATTGTTTATTTCTTTATTTTTCGATGGGCTTATTTCAAATTCTTTGAAATAAGAGTTTAATATACAATTAGTGTGAATAGCCTGTGAACTCAATGCCCTCAGTTTAACTGGGCAGTTTTATTTTTATTTTTTATACTGAAGGAGCTAGAAATTTGAAATTTGTCATTGTAGTTACTTATAAGATGTAAATGCTCACTAAGAACAAAATAAAAAAGAAATTGAAATTTAAAAGGGTGAAATGAGCGAAAAGCGTTCTAAAAACATTCTAAATTACAATTTCTATGAAATCTCTGGAACTACAGAACCGATTTCAAAAGTAATGGTGGCAAATTGATGGGGATAATCCCTACTCCAACATAGACTATATTTTATGTCGGTGCCACTAACATCAATGGGGTGCAGGATCGAAAAATGTTCGAAAATTGCGACTTTTTTATACTGAAGGGGCAAGAAATTTGAAATTTAGCATTGTAGTTACTTATAAGATGTAAATGCTCTCTAAGAATAAATTAAAAAAAATTCGAAATTTAAATGGGTGAAATGAGCGAAAAGCGTTCTGAAGTCATTCTAAATTACAATTTCTATGGAATCTCTGGAACCACGGAACCGATTTCAAAAGTGATGGTGGCAAATTGGTGTTGACAATTCCTGCTCCAACAGCCTCTTTAATAAAAAAATATGCGTTGCTGACGACTGGGTCTAATCCCCCCCTTAATTTATATAAATGGGTTTTTCATGCAGAATTATCCCATTTCCTTCAAATTTTGTTTATAGGTTCACTGTGTTAAGGCGTTTCCCTGATTAGTTTTCGGGATTGATTGGTTAAGTATAAAGGAGGGCACGGGGGGCATATCCCCCCTTATTTTATATAAATGGGTTTTTCATGCAGAATTATTCCGTTTTCCTTCAAATTTTGTTTATAGGTTCACTGTGTTAAGGCGCTTCCCTGATTAGTTTTCCGGATTGATTGGTTAAGTATAAAGGGGGGGGGACGGGGGGATAATCCCCCCCCCTTAATTTTTATAAATGGGTTTTTCATTCAGAATTATTCTATTTGCTTCAAAATTTGTTTATAGGTTCATTGGGTTAAGACGCTTCCCTGATTAGTTTTCGGGATTGATTGATTAAGTATAAAGGGGCGGAACGGGGGGCTAATCCCCCCCTTAATTTATATAAATGGGTTTTTCATGCAGAATTATCCCATTTCCTTCAAATTTTGGTTAAAGGTACACTGTGTTAAGGTGCTTCCCTGATTAGTTTTCGGGATTGATTGGTTAAGTATAAAGGGGGCAACGGGGGGGGGGTGAACCCCCCCCTTAATTTATATAAATGGGTTTTTCATGCAGAATTATTCCGTTTTCCTTCAAATTTTGTTTATAGGTTCACTGTGTTAAGGCGCTTCCCTGATTAGTTTTTCGGGATTGATTGGTTAAGTATAAAGGGGGGAACAGGGGGGCTAATCCCCCCTTAATTTATATAAATGGGTTTTTCATGCAGAATTATCCCATTTCCTTCAAATTTTGGTTAAAGGTTCACTGTGTTAAGACGCTTCCCTAATTAGTTTTCGGGATTGATTGGTTAAGTATAAAGGGGGAACGGGGGGCTAATCCCCCCCTTATTTTATATAAATGGGTTTTTCATGCAGAATTATTCCGTTTTCCTTCAAATTTTGTTTATAGGTTCACTGTGTTAAGGCGTTTCCCTGATTAGTTTTCGAGATTGATTGGTTAAGTATAAAGGAGGGAACGGGGGGCATATCCCCCCTTATTTTATATAAATGGGTTTTTCATGCAGAATTATTCCGTTTCCTTCAAATTTTGTTTATAGGTTCACTGTGTTAAGGTGCTTCCCTGATTAGTTTTCGGGATTGATTGGTTAAGTATAAAGGGGGGAACGGAGGGCTAATACCCCCTTATTTTATATAAATGGGTTTTTCACGCAGAATTATTCCGTTTTCCTTCAAATTTTGTTTATAGGTTCACTGTGTTAAGGCACTTCCCTGATTAGTTTTCGGGATTGATTGGTTAAGTATAAAGGGGGGGGGGTCTAATCCCCCCCTTAATTTATATAAATGGGTTTTTCATGCAGAATTATTCCGTTTCCTTCAAATTTTGTTTATAGGTTCACTGTGTTAAGGCGCTTCCCTGATTAGTTTTCGGGATTGATTGGTTAAGTATAAAGGGGGGAACGGAGGGCTAATCCCCCCTTATTTTATATAAATGAGTTTTTCATGCAGAATTATCCGATTTTCTTCAAATTTTGTATATATATTCATTGTAATTAGAGATTTACCTGATTATTTTAAGGGGTTCATTAGTTAACTATGAGGGGGGTAACGGGGGAATGACCCCCCCCCCCCCTTAATATATTGTTTATTTCTTTATTTTTCGATGGGCTTATTTCAAATTCTTTGAAATAAGAGTTTAATATACAATTAGTGTGAATAGCCTGTGAACTCAATGCCCTCAGTTTAACTGGGCAGTTTTATTTTTATTTTTTATACTGAAGGAGCTAGAAATTTGAAATTTGTCATTGTAGTTACTTATAAGATGTAAATGCTCACTAAGAACAAAATAAAAAAGAAATTGAAATTTAAAAGGGTGAAATGAGCGAAAAGCGTTCTAAAAACATTCTAAATTACAATTTCTATGAAATCTCTGGAACTACAGAACCGATTTCAAAAGTAATGGTGGCAAATTGATGGGGATAATCCCTACTCCAACATAGACTATATTTTATGTCGGTGCCACTAACATCAATGGGGTGCAGGATCGAAAAATGTTCGAAAATTGCGACTTTTTTATACTGAAGGGGCAAGAAATTTGAAATTTAGCATTGTAGTTACTTATAAGATGTAAATGCTCTCTAAGAATAAATTAAAAAAAAATCGAAATTTAAATGGGTGAAATGAGCGAAAAGCGTTCTGAAGTCATTCTAAATTACAATTTCTATGGAATCTCTGGAACCACGGAACCGATTTCAAAAGTGATGGTGGCAAATTGGTGTTGACAATCCCTGCTCCAACAGCCTCTTTAATAAAAAACTATGCGTTGCTGACGACTGGGTCTAATCCCCCCCTTAATTTATATAAATGGGTTTTTCATGCAGAATTATTCCGTTTCCTTCAAATTTTGTTTATAGGTTCACTGTGTTAAGGCGCTTCCCTGATTAGTTTTCGGGATTGATTGGTTAAGTATAAAGGGGGGAACGGAGGGCTAATCCCCCCTTATTTTATATAAATGGGTTTTTCATGCAGAATTATTCCGTTTTCCTTCAAATTTTGTTTATAGGTTCACTGTGTTAAGGCACTTCCCTGATTAGTTTTCGGGATTGATTGGTAAAGTATAAAGGGGGGGGACGGGTGGGGGGCAATCCCCCCCCCCCTTAATTTATATAAATGGGTTTTCATGCAGAATTATCCCATTTGCTTCAAAATTTGTTTATAGGTTCACTGAGTTAAGGCGCTTCCCTGATTAATTTTCGGGATTGATTAGTTAAGTATAAAGGTTGGGTACGGGGAGATAATCCCCCCCCCCTTAATTTATATAAATGGGTTTTTCATGCAGAATTATCCCATTTCCTTCAAATTTTGTTTATAGATTCACTGTGTTAAGGCGTTTCCCTGATTAGTTTTCGGGATTGATTGGTTAAGTATAAAGGAGGGCACGGGGGGGCATATCCCCCCTTATTTTATATAAATGGGTTTTTCATGCAGAATTATTCCGTTTCCTTCAAATTTTGTTTATAGGTTCACTGTGTTAAGGCGCTTCCCTGATTAGTTTTCGGGATTGATTGGTAAAGTATAAAGGGGGGGGGGACGGGTGGGTGGCAATCCCCCCCTCTTAATTTATATAAATGGGTTTTCATGCAGAATTATCCCATTTGCTTCAAAATTTGTTTATAGGTTCATTGGGTTAAGACGCTTCCCTGATTAGTTTTCGGGATTGATTGGTTAAGTATAAAGGGGGGGGGAACGGAGGGGGCTAATCCCGCCTTAATTTATATAAATGGGTTTTTCATGCAGAATTATCCGATTTTCTTCAAATTTTGTATATATATTCATTGTAATTAGAGATTTACCTGATTATTTTAAGGGGTTCATTAGTTAACTATGAGGGGGGTAACGGGGGAATGACCCCCCCTTTAATATATTGTTTATTTCTTTATTTTTCGATGGGCTTATTTCAAATTCTTTGAAATAAGAGTTTAATATACAATTAGTGTGAATAGCCTGTGAACTCAATGCCCTCAGTTTAACTGGGCAGTTTTATTTTTTTTTTTATACTGAAGGAGCTAGAAATTTGAAATTTGTCATTGTAGTTACTTATAAGATGTAAATGCTCACTAAGAACAAAATAAAAAAGAAATTGAAATTTAAAAGGGTGAAATGAGCGAAAAGCGTTCTAAAAACATTCTAAATTACAATTTCTATGAAATCTCTGGAACTACAGAACCGATTTCAAAAGTAATGGTGGCAAATTGATGGGGATAATCCCTACTCCAACATAGACTATATTTTATGTCGGTGCCACTAACATCAATGGGGTGCAGGATCGAAAAATGTTCGAAAATTGCGACTTTTTTATACTGAAGGGGCAAGAAATTTGAAATTTAGCATTGTAGTTACTTATAAGATGTAAATGCTCTCTAAGAATAAATTTAAAAAAAATCGAAATTTAAATGGGTGAAATGAGCGAAAAGCGTTCTGAAGTCATTCTAAATTACAATTTCTATGGAATCTCTGGAACCACGGAACCGATTTCAAAAGTGACGGTGGCAAATTGGTGTTGACAATCCCTGCTCCAACAGCCTCTTTAATAAAAAACTATGCGTTGCTGACGACTGGGTTTTTCGCTAATTGTTGCAACAGATTAATCTCGGAAAATGAAACATTTGAAGTTACTGAAAAAAATGATAGCTCAAAAAGTATTTGTCAGAAAATTGTTAGACAAACTGCGTTTGAAAGGTAAAAAATTGTATTTTTCTTGATATAAATTTCAAATCTAATGATTATGCCGTTTTTCAAACATTGAATTTCAAAAATTACCAAATTTTCCAATGGAATACCATAGCGAAACCTTCATGCGTAAAAAGATAATGATAAGGGCGACGTGTCCTGACGTGTATATTGGCTATAGCACGAGTCACAAATTATAGTAGCCTTATTATTCTGTTAAAATATAAAAGTTATTTATGAAATGTCAATATTTTGTTTGATTAAAGGTTCGTTAAAAGAAATTGACCAGCGTAGCGGGCGTAGCTTGCTAGTTGATTTATAAAGTTTTAAGATTCTTCTTAAATAATATCTCAAAGCAAATATTTTTTATGGTGTGATAAAGTTTACTAATTGCGAAGATCCTAATTATCAAAAACAAATATTTTTGTTAAATGTAATGTTAAATTGCTTTAAAATTCAACTCTTTAAATTATTGAAACACTGGATTTTAAATGATTGAAACACAGTATTTGGTCGAATAGTTACTATTTGGATGGACAAAACTGCTATTCGGTGCACCAGTAATAGAGATAAACTAACAATTTATTCATATTTAACACTAACACAAAAATATAAATACTTTATTCAAAAGTTATTATGCTTTCAATGTGTAGTAGCCATGTGTAGTAACACATGAACTATTCAAAATAATTTACCATACCAAAGCACATAAGTGCCGACTTCACAGGGTGAAATCAGCAATCAGGCATACTTGTACTAATATTAATTTTTTTGTTCTATTTAATCACTTTGATTAATTAAGGCATTAAATAGCATTTCAAAATCAGTGCTGGAAGGTTGCCTTATTTTCTCACGTCGCCTCATTTAAGTCGGCGTCTGTGCCAAAGCAGTAATGTGAATGAATCATGAGAGTCCCCTGCTTTGTTTTGCCACTTAAAAACACTCTAATACAGTGGTTCCCAAACTTTTGGGCTCGCGGAGCCCTTTTTGGGAAAAATAACTAAGGCGGAGCCCCTTAACCCCACCGTACTCTATGGTTTACAAATTAATGTTTTTTATGTCTATTGAGCAGAGAAAGATCTGCTGGATAAGAGTCCGAACCAGTAGTTTCCAACATGGCGCCAAGGTTCTCAGTTTGGCCCTTTTCTTGATACAGAAATTCTAAATTCATACTAGAAATTTTTAAAATCAAATTTTCTGTTATTTAACCCCTTAACACTTTTAGTTAATATTACTATTATTGGACAAAATAAATTAAAAATAAGGACTAAAATCCACTTTTTTATATTAAAATACCTGCCTTGTATAATCGAGATATGTCCGCCAAATACAGTAAAAATTACAGTAAAAAAAATATGGTTTCTGAAAGCTTTTAGTAACGAAGGAAACGAACTCTTCTTAACCGAGCGACGTTCGAGCAATAGTGTTAAGGGGTAAATGACATCCATTTTTAAAACAAAAATATTATTTCGGGATTTCCAGTATGAACTCGGAATTAAAGATCAGAATGGTAACCCAGTCTGGTTCATGCATTGCGTTGGGGCTTACGCGAAACTATTACTATTTATGGCGAAAACCACACTCACAGAGAGAAAAAGGTAAGTTGTACTCTACAGTTTTCGTTTACAAAGAGAGACTTCTGTATAATCCCAATAGGCTACTCTCGAAAAGAAAGAAAATGCGTAGGTCCAGTCGCCCATGAGTAATTATATAATACGTTTTTGCTAGTCCCGCCCACCCGTAATAGAATAATGCGCTTACAGATTATTTTTCCGCTCTTCTTTACGTTTCTAGTACTTTTAAACATGCAACGAAAACAAATCGCCTCTGAGCTTCTTCTTTTGAACCATTTTTTTAAATACATTTAAAAGCAGATCATCGTTTTAGTGTTTAAGTGGGCGGGGCAAAATCTATAATCTGTATTGTTAGGTGCAGCATCGTTCACTTTTTTTTAATGTTTTATTTGAAGTATTTATTCATTAATTATAGTTTTAAAAGAAACTTTCTTTCACCATTGTTTTTGCCTCAAAATAGATATACGGTTAAAAACTACGCATGTTAAAAAAACTGAAACCATTAGAAAAACTTTACTAACAAAATGGGATGTATGGGTGGGGTTAAATTTATATCAGGGGGGGGGGTTACTCATTGACGAAAAGTCTAAGCAAGGGGTGGAGCAGAGCAAAAGTTTAGATTGTTAGTATGATAAAAAATGTATAGAATTAATATATATTTTTAAAATTGCTACAGTGTTATTTCTGATTGGAAAATGTGGCATCATAATATAAGAATCTTACCCAATGCCGAGACCAATTAAAACAAAATTTTAAAGACGGGTTGTTAAGTGATACAAGATGTTAAAAAAATGCGTTTTCAGCAACATACATTGCTTTAAAAATTAAGTACAGTTATTTAAAACAGCATAGAAAATTTAAATAACTAAGTTACAAAAAGAAAAATATATATACACAACGTATACAAATATTAAACGAATCTAATGAGGGGTTTATTAAATGATACAAGATGTTACAAAAAAGAGGCGTTTTAATCGACAAACATTGTTTTACTATGAAAAATAATATAAACAATTTAAATATACAAATAACATAAACAGATTAAAGCAATTAAAGTTATAAAAAAAAATATATATATATACACAATATACACAAATGTAAAATGAATCTAGTGAGGAGCTTAAAATGATACAAGATCTTATTAAAAAGACTTTTAAGCGACAAACATTGTTTAAAAAATAAATACAATTATGAAAAATAAGATAGAAGGTTTAAATAACTAAAATTTAATTAAAATAAAATAAACAGTTTAAGGATATTAAAATTCCAAAAATAAAAATAATGCAATATACAATATACAATATACAACATATACAAATATTAAATGCCGATATAATTTTTTTTATTCTGCACAAAGTGTGACGAGCAATAACGTGTAAAAGTTTAGTGTGATTCGGAATACTCTTATTTCTTGTAGCTTATTTTGAATCGAATTTTTAAAACACATTAAATGCAGAAACATAAAATAAAGTAGTTCAAACCAAAAATATTATATAGAAAATGAATACATGTATAATGCAATTTTTATATGATTTAAAAAAATATATTATAGTATTTTTTGATCCATTGATAGATGCATTTATTTTTGACACACACACACACTCAAATTACTACTACATACTTTCGAAAAACTTTCCCTTGCAATATGCTAATTTCTTTCATGTTTTGTTTATTTTCCTGGAACTCCACGGAGCCCCTGAAAAGTATAGGCGGAGCCCCAAGTGCTCCGCGGAGCACACTTTGGGAACCTCTGCTCTAAAAGGATCACTGCGTATGCGTTCGCTGAACCCGTAAGGATTTTGCATTCCGTTTAGAGACAGAAAAGCACTCAAAAATATTTATTGCGCCTGCTCAGATCAGCCGAAATAGGTATTAAAAGTTCCGAATTGCGTTTTAAATTGAAAGATTAATAATTACGTCTGAAAATATACGTTTGACATTTGCTTATCCCCTTCGGGATCGGCAACTTTTGCACAAATTTTATTCTATTGGCACCACTTTTTTTAGAAAGCTATCTTTACTTAAACTATCACAAAAATGCTCTAATTAGAGAAAGTAAATGTTACTTTTATTTTTTACTGGTGCCTAAAACAAATTCTGTATGCTCTTTTTGAGGGTGCATATATGCACACATGGTCCCGAATAGGTTATACCTTTGTAGTTTATGGCAGAATCATTATCCAGGTAGAATCATTGTAGAATCATTATCCAGGCAAGGGCTTCCTCCGAGGAATTTGCAGTCGGGCGCCGAGAATTCACTTCATAGTGTGCGTACAGAATGCAAATAAGAGACAGTCCGTTCCAGTTCACTTTTTATTCGAAGTAAAAGAAAATGGCCATGCTTTACTAATTACTATGCTAAATCCATACATGATGATTTTAATACCGTGAAGAAACTTGGTGACTTAATTTAATAATTAAGAAGACATTTTTGTTCTTACAGGCAGTTGTTTTTTCTATTTATCGGCAGCCAAGGAGATTATTCCATGATCGTGAAGTACGCGCCGGGGTTACATGTACAACCGGATCCAGGAGCAATCTGACGCTGACGCGGGAAACTCCACGTATATCTATTATTGAACGCCCCAGAATACATTTTCATTAAACAGTCTTTCGACCAATCAGCGCTATAGGACTAAATTCTCCGGCGCTCTGATTTTGAAGCTATAAGACCTTAATCTGAAAAAAAATGCGGGAAAACAATACTTCTAGAACATTACCGAAAAATCTAATTCCTTCGAATAAATAATAATAATAAAAAGAGACTGAAGTTAGCTTTCATAATTTTGAGAAAAAATATTATTTTGTCAGAAAACATAGGGAAATAAAAATAAAATAAATAAAAAGACATAAGTTGTTATTTCAAGAGAGTTAAAATATTTTTAGCTGGGAGATTGATGTTTAAAAGAATTAAATTCTAGGATGCATTTATTTAATGAAACAAAAGTGCGTAATTTTCATTGAACAGCGCGATCAGAGCCTTTTTTTAAGAGAATGAATTTAGAATAAAATATTTTTAGCACGGTGTAATTTTGACAATCGAAATACTGGAACGAGAAAATAATTTAGAAAAATGGGATTTACAAAGAATTGTAGTTTTGATGAGGCTAACGGCGAAATTTTTTTAAAATTTGTTTCATATATACTACATAGTACGCTAAAATTTAATTCAGCTGACACAGTTGGAAATTCCCATACAGCAATTTCCGTCAATAAACAGAAATGAACTCGAGATCTTTTGTGTAGTCCTGTATATGATTCGTAGAATTTATACACACTAAGTAATATGCAAAAAATTAGTTAAACTTAAAAATGTCCCAGCAAATGAACGCTAAATTCTATACACGCCATATTCTATAGTGATCATCTTGTAGTACCCCTCAGGGATACTTATCAATTTCCGTATTTTGAAATAGTGTAACATAATTAAAATACATTGCAAACGATTTATCCCCACAGACCGTAATATAACGGAATTTTTTTGAGTGTATCTGTAACTGAACTATAAACGCTACACACTTTATTTTCAATACAGAACATGTCATAGTAAACCACAAAAACGTTATGTCACCTGCATGGCAATCCGAGGATATGTACGCGAGTTAGAGCATGGACAGACAGACAGACGGCGGACTAACAGACAGATAGACAAACAAACCGAATTAATAAACACTTGTCATGTTTGTTGGTAAGTGTTAAAAAATAAAAGCATGTTCAATCGTGCTGTGTAATTAAATTTCACAGTTAATAACGATTTTATTTATTTATTTATTTATTTATTTGATAGTTTTCTCAAAAATACATTCCGTGCGTAATACAAAATCTACATAATTGTATTAGCTTTTTATACTATAAATATTTTGCTTAGTTTATTTTTAGAAACTACTTTGCATCAATATATTCTTGTACTATACAAATGCTGTACAATCTCGTTTATTATTTATGTACTATACAAAAACTTCCCACCTATTCAGAAAAACTAATTTTATAATCACCAAGAATAGATCTACGAACTTGGCTTTTGCCTTGCATAAAGAATTATTTCTTGTTAAACTTCTTGAATAAAAAAAAGCATTTATCCTTCTGCATAAGGACATGAAGTTCAATAACAGCGTACAAAAAAGGAAGAATTATTTGAATACCCATCATCTAAAAAAGAAAAAAAAATTCAAGGTTCAATTTTCTTCAGTATTCATAGACGTTTCTGTAACATTCCCTCTGGGATAATGCTGATCGATTGAATGTTTCGTAACGTCCAGAAAATAAATTCTCTCACTTTGGTGTCCTTTTAAAGTCATAGTGGTGCAACTCACCATGACTTTGTGACGAAACCTTAACTTTGACTTCATGACGTAATTTTGAAAATTGGAAATCATGAAGTGTACTATTTAGACATATCAAACTATTAATCCCTTGACTACAGATACAGAAATATACGCGCCAGTGGACTATTTTTTTTTATTCTACTCGTACAACTTAAAAAAATAAATAATCTCTGCCATGCACTTTTACTAGGCTTTTTTCAAGAGAAATCTATCACAACGAAAAATGTGTGTAAATTGCGGAACAATTGAATATAAAAATAGTCGCCACTCCTGGACCGTAATCAAAGGATTAAGAGCCTGCACTAGTCTCAGGAAGAAATGCCCAAGGTAATGTTAAGTCTATAGGAAGGATATTTTGAAATTTCTCGCTCGCATTTTAATATTTTTAAATGATTTTTCTTTGCATAGGATAGCTGAGGTCAATCTCTAACGTCGTTAGTTTTTACTTTTTTGATTTTGGTTAAAGTTTTTTATAAGCGTACATTTTCAATTTTGGAGCCGGTTGGAACTGGTTCTGAAAGTGAAAATACCCTTATATATGTATATATAAATAAAACTGGAACCAAAATCGAAAAAGTAAAAACTAACAACGTTAGAGGTCAACCTCAGCTATCCTATAATATATATATATATATATATATATTTAAAAATACTAAAATGCGAACGAGAAATTTGAAAATAACCTTCCCATAGACTCAACATTAGCTTGAGCGTTTCTTACCATGATTAGTGTAGGCTTTTAAGAGCCTGCACTAGTCATGCGAAAACATTCACAAGATAATGTTATGTACTCATACAATATGACTAGCAGTGGGCGGAGCTAATGACAATGAATTATTAGTTGTTTTGGGCCTTGTTTATATTGTGTATATTGAGCATTTTGAGTATAACAATTTGGAGTTACACATGAGATTAACTTTGCAATTCAAAGATATCAGCTTTCATTTTGTGTTTTAAGTAAACCATTTTTGTAATTTCCGCCAGTACCGATATTATTTTTACGTATCCCCAGCGGGCTCGCCACGTACTCTCAGGGGTACGCGTACCCCAGGTTGGGAACCGCTGCCCTAGATCATTATGTAACAGCATTCTTTTGTACACACCACATATTAAGCCAAAACTTAAGGTAAATAACACAAAATACAACTTAAAATGCACTTTCGGAAATTATCAACCATAAACAGCAATGTATCTTGTTCTTTGCATAGTCCTGTACATGAATTTATTTATATTCCACAAACTTCTATTAGTATACTAAATATAGTTCAGGAGGAAAATGCATAACAAAATTAAAAACTACCCTGAAGCAATTCACTCCCACAGTCAGTTATACTTACAATTTTCTTTGTGTAGCCCTGTATATGATCAACAAAATTTATACACACCAAAAAATGCAAAAAATTAAAAACGCAAACCAAAGTTGAAAACTCATTTACAGCAATTATCGTTCACGGACAGTAGTAACCGAATTATTTTGTGCGTTCATTTAAATGAACGATAAATGCAATGCACACCATACTTTTCGGTAAGCAACTTATAATGCACCTTGTAATGCATATAAATTTAATTATGTTTGAAATAGCGTATTAAAATATATTGCAAACGATTTTTTCCGTAGACCACTATGTAACAGAATTTTTTTGTGTGGCTCTGAAAACTAATAATAAATGCTTTGCCGCCATATTCTACAGAAAGCATGTTTTAATGCACATCACAAATGCATATCAATTTAATTATGTTTGAAATGGTGTAACATTATCAAAATGCACTTGGAACGATTTTTTTCCATTAACTGCAATGTAACGGAATACTTTTGACTGTTCCGGTAAGCGAACTATGAATGCTACACACTTCATTTTCAATAGAGATCATGCTATAGTAAACGTCAATAGCGTATAAATTACAGGGTAATCCGAGTATATTTACGAGAGTTTGAGCACGGCCGGATGGCCAGACAAACCGAAGTTAGTTCAAAATCCCGACAATAGAGGGCGCTGCTGCAGATAATTCCATATTGGTCACACAACGCAAGATTTTGATACAAAAACATTAGAGAATACTGCATGTACACTTTTAATACGCAAAAATAATAATGGTGCGTGAGGTTATCATGTGCAATTTTCAATCACAATAACATCACGCACCATTGTTATTCGTGCGTATTAAAAGTGTAAATGCAGTATTTTTTAATGTTTTTGTAACCAAATTTTGCGTTGTGTGAGTAATATGGAATTATTCCATGGAATTATCTGTAGCAATGCCCTCTGTTGTCAAGATTTTGAACTTTTTTTTCATGATGTCATACAAAATTCACTCTGAATATTTATCTGCAAACCGCATGTCTCCCCGACCCATATATATATATATATATATATATATATATATATATATATGTATTTATCGCGTTTTACTTTCGCACCGAGCTTTTGAAACACCCGGTATATAATATACCACAGCCATTTAAGAGAATAGTTGCCAATCTCCCAATTTTTTCAAATACCGGTACAATCTTACAAAAATTTTCGGTTTATTAAATTTAAAAACTTGTACGATTGAATAAAACAAATATTTTTAAATAAAATTATTGGTATGAAAAAAATCGGGACGTTGGCAATTATACAAGAGGTTCAAATCTAATAGAAAAAAAATAGTATTTGAAAAGAAGAGATTTAAAAATAAGTCTTACTGTGTAAATCCTCTTTATATGAGACAACAGTAGACACACTCCACATCAGTATATTGCACGGGCGTTTGTTTGTCCTACCGTTCTGATTATTAATCGATTTTATCTGCATCTAGCTTTCATGTGCTATTAGAAATTCACCCCTCCATTATGAAGAAAATCTTTTAATTGATTCTAGATCTTGTAAACTTAAAGAAGAGAAATTTTCGTTTTTGTAATGAAGTTTTTTTTGTCGTATGACTTTATTATGTGATTATGGGAATGGATGTAAATAGAAGTTACACCTTAATGTTATGGTATACGTTTAATTACATATGGCATGGAATAAGGCTTGTTTTGTGTAAATGGATAGTATAGCCTATGCCACTATGGCACATGGATAGTGTAGCCCTTATCAGTATGCTGAAGATATGTGATACATCTTGCAGTGAAGAGTAATTTTAATGATAGATAGTATTTAGGTTTTGAATTTTATTAAAAATTAGCAAAGCTCGCAGCTAAGTACCCATGGTTGTTGAAATGTATCAAGAAATAATTCATGTGCTCATTGGAACGAATTGAAAATTATTTTGCTACTTATAATAAGGGGCAATAGTCGGGTGTGAAAATCCCAAAACCTTCTTCGATCTCATATACTTCAAAATGTGTAATATTTTTAAAAAACCGTTGGGGAGGGGGGAAGAAAAAAATTCGTAGTGAATTTTAATCAACGGGTAATATGTCAAAAAACGTGAAAATTTATGCTTATTACAAATATGCAAACTAAACCTATAGTGGACAATTAGGTGAGTTTTTAGCAATAGCTACAGCTTCCGTCCTGAAAATAAAAGAAAATTCGCTATCACAGCGTCATCTTCAGGTTGATTTATCCAAAATTTTATACAAACTTTGTCTTATTACATTACATCTAAATATAAAATTTCGTCGATAAATATTCACAAGTTCCTCACTTACACTGCAGAAAATCGAGGAAATCGCACATGAATCAGTATTACAGCGCCCCCTCTCCCCATTTTCAATTGGGACCTGATATAGATAGTCAAAAGCATATAATATAAAATTTGGTTTAATTCTATGCATAACTTCATACACTTTTCGATGATGCAATAATGAAAATGGCACAAAAATCGCTATCACAGCGCTTCTTCCGGCGGAATATCGCCCAATTCAACTGGGACCAGCTGACCATAGCCAAAAACAAATATATATGAAATTTAGTTTAATTCTATGCATAAATTCATACACTTTTGATCTGCTGCCCATAGCCAAAAATATAGTGAAATTTGATTGAATTCTATGCCTACACTTTTCAATGATGCAAAGAGGACGCACACACATCGACAGACAGACATTTTATATAAACATGTTTTTCAAGATCTCCATCCCTTAAAACCGGAAGTTGAAAAAAATTTCGATTAAAATATTTTCTTCTTTTATTTACAGAAAAAAGTAAAAATGAAAATGAAAAAAATGAGAAAAGAAAAGAATGGCACACTGTGGAAAATATTTTTGCATCCAGCTAATTTTAGAAAGAAACTCAAATTCAGCTTACTATATTGCCGATAGCTTTCTGAATTTTCCCTATTTTCGACTTGGTATTTTATATGAATTTACCTACATAGTTGATTACTAAGTTATGCTAACGAAAATTATTTTATCGTTCTCGAATAAAATATTTTTTGTTTACCTCCCGTATATTTTCTTGGATGTTTTCAAGTCTCCAAAAATATAATTTCTATTTTTACACAACGAACACAAATGTTACATAGGATCCACATAGTCATGTGCTACACCTGCAGATTTTTCCAAGCATTTTATTTTACAAGGTGACCGCAAATGTTATTTTATTTATTCAATTTGTTGTTGGTCCTCTTATCGCCCTTGTGACTGAAAAATATGATAAACCTCGCTGAAAAATATGAGGTTACATATAATTTTTATATTTCAGAATTTTCAGATGAATTTGTGAAATATTTCTCTAGATATTAAACAAAACATTTAAAATCATTAGTTTCCGTTCGCTTTTCGGCATATAGTGTTTAAAGAGGATGTCCTCTCTTATCACCGCATAATCAATAATTCCTAAGAAAATTAATTTTAGAACCAGACTTCCAACTGCGAAAATGATTCATATGTTATTCATCCTCATCTTAAAATCCATTTATGAAAATGTAGTTATTTTTTACAAATGCTACAAATTTAAATTTTTTGTATGGTCTCTTGTTCCTGCTTTTCACAGTGAAACATATGAATAACAGGCATCTATGGAAATTGAAATTTATGATAAATGAACAAAAGTGACGACATGAGAATGTAGAAATATTGTTTCACAACCATTAGTGTGTGAAGTATGAATGAAGTTAGTGTGTACACTAGTTTTCACACACATTAGTGTAAATCTTTAAAAAAATACTGCTTGTTAGAATCTTTCTAATCCTTTATTTTTATACGTGGTATTGTAGAGGTACTAATTTTTGAGCAGCACTATTACCGAATATTAATCTTCCCTTTATGTAACCGTATAATTCAGATGATAAATAAGGTGAATACTGTTGTTTTAAAATAGTGGCCTTCAAAAATATACATCTATCCGCACCCTGCTACAGTAGAAGTGTAAGAAAAAGAGAGACATGACATAGCTGCCAACTTCTACGCTTTTCTGTTACCACTAAAAATTAGTAGAAAATTTTGCCTTATTGAATCACTAGATTTCGGCGATTTAATAAGGTAAAATTTACTATAAATTTTTAGTGGTAGAAAAAAAGCGTAAAAGTTGGCAGCTATGCGCGGCATAATCAAAATTTCATTTAAAAATAATAGATGTACTAAAAATAATTAATTTACTTTAATACCGTAAATATTTACAAATAGTATTTATATATAATTAAAAGAAATTTTGGCAGCTTATGCTTAACATTTCTATGATATTAAACATAATTGTAGGTGAGCTATGCTAGCTCTCTAAGTATTGAAAAAAAAAATTGTTTATGTTTGGCATTTTCTACAGCAGGCAAAGAGCAAAGATAAATCTACGTACAGGAAGAATAGAATAGACATTGAAAGGGATTATTGATAATTAAAAATCTCTCTTGCTTCTTTTATGCGTATTTTGTGATTAAAATTATTATTCTTAAACTATGAAAATGAATCTAAACATTAAAAAATTAAAAAATAGTTTATGTGTGTAAAGGGAGCGTGCGATAAACTTGGCATATCCTTATTCCACATGATTGTAACTGATTTTGAAAAAACTATATTTTGTGAGTTATTTATTTCATGTAATAGTGTCAAAAGTTGATTACTATCATCATTTCAAAGGACAACGGATATTTTTTTTTTTAATCTCCGTGTACTGCAAACAGGGCCATGTTATGGGGCCTGAAACACTTGTTTCCTACACCTGGTATTCAAAACCAGATTTTAATTTAGAATGGTTTTACTTCAATATATATATATATATATATATATATATATATATATACAGTGCTGTGCTATGTATGTTTTCATGTACCTCGGAACTCGATTTTTGATATTTTGGTTAGAATTTTTAAATTGTTTTTTTTATACGATTTTTAGCGCTTTTGTACTGTTTTGCGGCAATTTTATTTACATACTTAAAATTAATCCAATTTCAATCTTATAGTCCATTATAGTAAATGTTTTCTTCTTTTCAATAATTTTTATTCGGAATTTGTACAGTTATTTTTGAAAATTTCGCAAATTTTATATGTATATACAGGGTGTTCCGTTAAAGGGGTCCAATATTAATAGGGGTAATAGAGGAGATCACATGGAGCATAAATCAGTATATAAAGCCTGGTCGGATCTCAATAGTTTTCAAGTTACAGCAAATAGAATGAAAATTCGGAAAATTGTAAAAGAACCCTCATTGCTAAACTATCGATAATGCTACATAAAAACGAAGCACATATTTAGAAAGAGCAGTAAAAAACCTACAAAATGACATCAATTGTATTAAAATAGCAATATTTATTGACGAGTTACAAGCCCTGAAACAGTGAAAAAAGTACGAAATCCAATATACATCAAAATAGTTAATCGTTAATTCCAAAAAGACAACTCTAGCTACAACAAGGAAAATGTAGTAAAATTTGGTCCATTCCGAAAACTTTCGAAAAAGCTTACAATGAACCATATCGGTTTAATTGTGTGAGAGAAATTAATCAGTTTCTTAGTTACAACTCCGCTTTCTTTGACACTAGCAAAGGTTAAACTCCGCCCATCACGATTGGAAACACCGCCTTTTTAATTACTCTCAACTATACATTTTCGATCATGCTTCTTCTGAGATGCAACATTTTTAATTATTCAAGAGTTGAATGAACCAAAATAACTTTACAATAATAGTCTACATTTTAAAGTGGTCTTTTATTGATATAAAGCTTAAGTTAAATTCCTTAAAATTAAACTGGTGGTGAAAATTCGGAAATAATTAAAAATATTGCGATTTGTAACTATGCAAGAAGTTTCAGTACATGTTTTACATGGACAATTATTGTACCGTAATTTCGGGCGTATAAGCCGCAGCTGAAAGAGTCGTTTTTCGACCCAGAAATATTATTTTATAAAATGTAGCTTAAAAGATCGCTGTAAATATTTAACTACAATTATTGAATAAAATTTCTGGGTCGAAAAACGACTCTTTGAGCTGCGGCTTATACGCCGGAAATTACGGTACGTATATGTGCATCATAATTTATGATAGGAAATAATAATAACAAATAGCATAATAATTTTATTAATTATAAATTTAAAAAAGACACTAAATTTTAAATTAATTCATACAAACTTTGTAATTTACAATTTGAGTACACCACAGTCTGTGACTTACAAAATACTGTGCCAAAAAGTGTTGAAAATAAAAGAAAAATGACAAATAAAGAATTACATTCCACGTACTTTATGACATATGTGAAGCATAGTCTTCTGGCCTGCGCTGCACAGTTCAATGTCGGAAGGCAGACGAACGGACATTATTATAATAGGTGTTCGAAGTTGCGCCCATTAACAGAATCGCACAGCCGACAGCGACGTCGTAAAGATTGGCGAACACGCCGAAAAACTCCGACGGAGTTGGGAATGTCTCCTGCAGCGACAACGATTCGCGCTAGTAAATCCTCCGGTGTATCCACAGGCGTTTCATACACCAGCGATTTAAGGTGTCCCCAAACAAAAAAGTCTAACGGTTTGAGGTCTGGAGAGCGTGCAGGCCAAGCAACAGGTCCACTGCGTCCAATCCATTTCCCAGGATATGTTGAATTGAGGTGATTGCGAACACCTATGAAAAAATGTGCCGGTGCGCCATCGTGCATAAACCACATATTGTGGCGCAATGTTGCTGGCACATTTTGCAGTAACTGCGGTAAGATATCCCGTAGGAAAACCAAGTACGTACTGCCATTGAGTACATCTGGGAGTAAATATGGTCCTATGAGATAATCGCCGAGGACACCTGCCCATATGTTCACACTGAACTTTTGTTGTGCGTTCGACGGGAAAACAGTGTGCGGATTTGTATATGACCATGTGTGCATATTGTGCGTGTTTACCACGCCCTCTCTCGTAAATGTTGCTTCATCAGTAAATAAAATATTTTCCAGAAATTGTGGATTATTTTCTGTTACATTAAGCAACCAGCGTACGAATTCTGTCCGCTGAGCACAATCTGTTACTGATAACAGTTGTACCCGCTGCACATGAAAGGGGTGCATGTTTTCTGCACGCAGAACACGCCACACACTTTGGTGAGAAACACCGACTTCAGACGCAGCAGCTCGTGTACTCGTGGAGGGGTTATCTTTAAAAATATTCAGTACATCTTCTTCCATTGCAGGTGTTCGTACATGTCGAGGTTTCCCTGCATCAATGCTTGCTGTATTAAACGATCCAGTCTCCCGTAATCGTCTATCGATTTTTATGAAGAGTTTCGAACTTGGGCAACGTCTCCTTGGAAATTGCTCACGGTACATGCGCTGTGCTAGACATGCATTTCCATGAGCTTGCCCGTACATCAGATGCATGTCCGCATATTCTTCGTTAGAGTATTCCGGCATAATTATTATACATCAACTTACTACAATCCCACTTACGACAGCCTCCCTTTAACATAACGCCCACTGATGACTGCTGTTTTATTACACTTTTCTTCCTATACACATAGAAAATTTGCATAAAAAGTACTTCTTCTTCATCATACTGAAAGTTCATGGAGGAAACGCAGCAGTCACGGAGTTTGCTTTAAGACAAGGCGAGAGCTGCACAATATGTCATTCACTTGACCAGACTGAATAATGAAAGGGTATTGATAGAGGTTGATCAGAAATGTATAATTGAAAGATATTAAAACGGGGTGTTTACAATCGTCATGGGTGGAGTTTCGCTCTTTCCGAGCGTGCAACAGTACAGAGTTGTAACTAGGGAACTGCTTGATTTCTCCCATACAATTAAACTGATATGGTTTATTGTCAGCTTCTTCGAAAGCTTTCGGAATGGACCAAATTTTATAACATTTTCCTTGATGTAGGTAGAGTTGCATTTTTGGAATTAACGATTAACTATTTTGCTAAATATTTGATTTTGTATTTTTTCACTGTTTCAGAGCTTGTAACTCGCCATTAATTCTCAATATTCTAAAACAACTTATGTCATTTCGTAGGATTTTTTCTGCTCTTTCTAAATATGTGCTTCGTTTTTATGTAGCATTATCGATAGTTTAGCAATGAGGGTTTTTTTACAAATTTCCGATTTTTCATTCTATTTGCTGTAACTTGAAAATTATTGAGATCCGGCCAGGCATTATATACTGATTTATGCTCCGTGTGATCTCCTCTATTACCCCTATTAATATTGGACCCCTTTAACGGAACACCCTGTATATTTTAAGTTTTGCGGCGATTGTTTGACATTCCTAAAAGGAATTCAATTTCCAACTTTTTGCCTAATATAGTAAATTTTGTCCTCCACCATGTTTGAAGTTTTTGCGATTTGTAATGCAATTTTCAATGCGATTATTAACATTCTTTAGCGTTCCACGGTGATTTTTTGACATTAGTAAGTAAAGTATAATGAATTCGGTTTCAAACATTTAGTGTAATATAGCACATTTTCTCTTCCACGAAATCTTAATTTTTAGCGATTTTCAATGCGATTTTTAGCATTTATTCATGTTCTGCGCCGATTTTTTAGCATTAGTGAAAGAATTTCCGTTAGAATATTTTTGCCCACTGTACTAAATTTTGCCATCTGCGATTTTTGAGTTTTTGTAGTGATTTTTTATGCGATTTCTTTTGTGTATTGCTGCGATTTTTCTACATTAGTAAAATATATATGGTTTTTAACTTTTAATCTAATATAGTAAATTTTGTCGTCTTTTCAATAAATGTTATTCGGAATTTGTACAGAGATTTTTAAATTTTTTGCGAATTTTTGTGCGATCTTTAGAGTTTTTCACGAACTTTTTTATGCGGTCTTTAGAGTTTTTTTCGCGTTTTGCCACATTCGTAAAATTAATCCAGTTTTATTCTTTCACTAGCAAGCTACGCCCGCTACGCTGGTCAATTTCTCTTAACGAACCTTTAATCAAACGAAATATTGATCTTGAAATTGACCCTGTGTTTTAAAACCATACGGACCTTTTCAGCATTTCTGAAAACGATTAACGAAATGATTTTTTTTTTAACGTTGGATTTTAATGAAGTTACAATACTTTAAATATAATGAAATTTATATGCCTCTCTGAGGTAGACTAAAATATGCTATTTGTCGAGAATTAAATAAAAATCATGCACTCGTGACATCATAATTCACTTTTATATTTTAACAGAATAATAAGGCTACTATAATTTGTGACTCGTGCTATAGCCAGTGTACAGGCTGCCGTTATCATTATCTTTTTATTCGTGAAGGATTCGCTATGGTACTCCATTGTGAAATTTGGTAATTTTTTTAATTCAATATTTGAAAAACGGCATAATAATTAGATTTGAAATTTATATCAAGAAAAATACAAATTTTTACCTTTCTAACGCAGTCTGTTTAATAATTTTCTGACAAATATTTTTCGATCTATTAATTTTTTCAGTAACTTCAAATGTTTCATTTTCCGAGATTAATCTAAGACAACGATTAGCGGAAATCCCAGTCGTCAGCAACGCATAGCTTTTTATTAAAGAGGATTCCACTATAACAAATTTTGTCCTGTGCGATTTTTAAAATTTTAGCGGTTTTTTATGAGATTTTTATTGTTTTTTCGTGATTTGCTGCGATGTTTTTAGTAAGAGGAATCCGTTTTATATCTTTTAGCCGAATATAATTAATTTTGTTCTCATTTCAATAAAGTTTATTCGGAATTCGTGCAGCGAATTTTAAAATTTTCGCGAGTTTTTTCGCGTTTTGTGCGATTTTTTGATGGGATCAAGCAAAGCCGGGTGGGTCAACTAGTACTTATATAAAAGTCAACAAAATGTATCCGTGAGCTTTTAATTGCAAATAAAAAATAATAATTATACAAAAAAAACACTATTTTTGCCAGTGTAAAAAAATTATTAATACCACTATTTTCTTACAGAAATATCATATATAATTATTATTCATTTTGTTCTTAAGTCAAGAAGTACTTCGTAAAAACTTCATAATTTTTGCATCAGTACAACTACAGTGCCTAGAATAAATAGTGTGCCGTCCGTTGATTACCAACGCTTTTTTTCTTTGGCCTTGAAAGGAAGGATGCCACAAGGTGGCGCTCATGTTATCACCGACTGGGAATTTTGAAAGCTTTTACGCCGTGACAGTGAGGCATATTGTAAACAAACGCGAGTTCTTCCCATAAAGTTATAATTATGTCTGTTTAAGACACAAAATATGAGTGAAAAAACTAAGAAGAAATATCAGCAAAGGTATTGTTTTGTGCCTGGATTGTCGTACGGGATATTCTGTAGCTGAGAATAGCCCTAAATAGTGCTCTCATAAAGAAAATTATAAAATTTTTTGTCATAACTCGATTGCACTTTTATGTAAAACAAATAAATAAAAATCGCCCAGCAAAAAGACAAAAAGCTAAATGCTTAAAGATGCGACGCATGCAGTAAGTGCATATCAACTTTTCCCATAGTTATATTGCTTGGCCCATTTTTAATAATATTGTTTTTTTTTCATGCAAAATACGCAGAAATTGATTTTAAAATAACCATATATGTTTACACAACTTTGGATGTACAATCAGTCTGTACTTTGTTTTGAATTGGGAATATATGTAATTTTTAAACCTATGTTGCTTTTGTGTACATAATACAAAGAGGTAAAAGAATTTTTTTTTATAATTTTTTTTAATAATTTTTTTTATCAACAGTTGTTGATATTTGTATATAAAGCTAAAGTAAATTTAACCTTTGAATTTATTTTTGAAATTATTTGCTTTTCATACATAATTCATAAAGAAAAATTTTTTTTATAATTTTTCTTAAGAATTTTAATATGTGATTTCCAGTGTGAGAAAGATTTGTTTAACAAATGGGACTTTGTTTTAAAAATAACACAAAGTAAATATTGCTATTGGGAGTTTATTTTTAAATATTCATTGTATGTTTGCACAGTTTTAGAAAGAGTGAATAGTTGTTAATATTTGTAAATAAAGCTAAAGCAAATTTAACATTTGTATTTATTTACTTTTCATACATAATTTTCATTTTAAAAATGTGTCTCTGTTCAAAAATAACAGTTTGTAAATAATATATTTATTATTGAAATATTTCAGACATGTTTTCATCTAAATATCAATTCCTATAGTTAAATATCCTCTTATATAATATCAAAATAAGTATCTAAAAAGCATTAATTTATCCGATTACTAGATCTGTTTTCGGAAATTTTCAGTCTGTAGTGCAGTCAGCGCCATCTATTGGAGGCTTACTTTCGCGTGCATTTTTTTAGCATCGAACGGTACACTATTTATTCTAGGCACTGTAGTACAACTCTTGAGTATAGTATTTTTTCTGACGTTTTAAATTTAGAGTTATGTTAATTTTACAATAATGCCGAAAGCAAGTAAACTGACTGAATATGAAATAGTTGAATGTGACAATCCCATAATTTTATTTTATCTCATACATGTAAATACTTCAAAATTCGGAATCAAAACGCCAATAAAATCAATATTTTTCGTCACTTTGTTGTACGTTAGCTGCTTACGAATCATTGGGTTACATGGATGCGAAGCACCCTTCAATACACAGGCAGCTGATGTACAACACAAATACGAAAAATCAAGAAAATCTCACAAAATCGCTATCGCAGCGCCCCCTTCAGGCGGAATACCCCCAAATTCAACTGTGATCTGCAGGCTATAGTATAAAACATATTTATAAAATTTTAATCAATTCTTTGCATAACTTCATACAGTTTTTAATGATATATTTTCGATAAGCTTTCTGATTTTTCGATAGAAATAAAAGAAAATTTTATGTGAAAATCTATCTATCTATCTATTTCTAAGAATTCGTATTCACTGAAGTGGAAATGCACTTGTATTTATGTTCTACATGACTCTCTGAATTCATATAAAACGAATTTTTCATGATTTTGAAAGAATAAAAAATGTTAGACTCTGATGAAAATGTATTCCGTTCTTTGGTGATCAACAATCGAATACAATTATAGGTGAAAACATATAGGTGATAAATATATAGGTGATAAAATATAGAGGAGAAAAACAATAAAAATCTCATAAAAAACCGCTAAAATTTTAAAAATTGCACGGGGCAAAATTTACTAGAGTGGACTGAAAGAATAAAACTGGATTCATTTTACGAATGTGGCAGAACGTGAAACAACTCTAAAGATCGCATTACAAATTCGCGAAAACTCTAAAGATCGCATAAAAAGTTCGCGAAAAACTCAAAAGATCGCACAAAAATTCTAGAAAAAATTAAAAATCGCTGTACAAATTCCGATAAAATTTATTGAAAAAAGGACAAAATCTAAATATCAATTATTTTTTATATGATCAAAAATTATCTGAAAACTAAGCTATTTTTCATGACTTTGAAAGGGTAAAATTTCTTCTTAATTATTGAATGTTTGACTTATTCGGAATATCATAAAATCCATTTGAGAGTTAGATTTAAATATTTTCTTCACTAATACAATTTTCTAAATTAAATTTTCGACCAAAGTTAAACTTAGAAACAACAGAAACAGACCGAAATAAATTTAGAACTAAGCATTCACTAATCCCACTTGATTAATGCAAAGATTTAATTAAATGATGTATCCCAGCGATTTCTAATTTTAAACCCTTTTATTTGAAGTATTTAGTTTCAATAGTTCGAGGAAATGTATTTTGAAGTTCACTCATTCATTTCATCATGAGGTTCATTCAGTCATTCGTGCACCGCACGTGAAAATGAATGAATTCCAATATCTCTCTATTGAGTGTTGTGACTGAGAGCTACTTTTAAAGAACAGTAACAATTACTTTCAATATATACCGATACGTCTGACATACATATTAAACTGTTTGATATACACAAAGCTTTTAATTAAAATTGTAAAGCTTATAGTGTATTCTAATTATCAATAATTGAGATATTTAAATAAGCTGTGCTTGCTAAGCTCCCACTCCCATGTAACATTTTCAAAATTTTCACATAATCTGGATGATGTTTTCATTATATTTAATGATTTTTATTATAATGTGATTATTTCTACTATGTTAAAATATTAAATCTAAAATTTTGTAATTTTTTTTTAAATAGAGGTTTTTAGAGGTTAACTCAATTTTAATTTCACTTTGTAGAGTAACTTAATTCAACTCCATTCAAGTGTCGGTTTTGGTAATTTGAAAATCGAGAACAAATGCTGTGGATTTCAGAAAGAATTTATGTTTTTTGAAAAAGCACGATCGTTTTCGAAAATACTTTGACATAGCTTAGAAAAGTTTTGCTCAAATTCGAAATGAAGGAAAGGAAAACAAAAGAAAAATGGAGAAGCATATTTTTCGCGTCTTTATTAACTTTTTACCCGACTGCCAAGAAGGGTTATGTGTTTGACGCGTATTTGGCTATGTTTGTGGATTTCTTTATACCCTCGGAACATCCCAACGGCTGGATGGATTTTAATGAATGAGGTCTCTATCTGTTCGTCTTAACCGTCCGATGGTTATAGGCTAAGTTTTGTTTTCATAAATTAAAAATGGCGGCCGTAAAATACAAAATGGCGGTAGAGACGAAAAAAAAATTTACGCACTATATTGAGTGGCATATCATTGGATAGCTCTGTTAAAATGAAGACTTATAGGCAAGGTTTTGTTTTCATAAATTCAAAATGGCGACCGTAAAATACAAAATGGTGGTAGAGACGAAAAAAAAATTACGCACCGTACTGAGTGGTATATTATTGGACAGGTCTTTCAAAATAAAGACTTATAGGCTATGTTTTGTTTTCATAAATTCAAAATGGCGGCCGTAAAATACAAAATGGCGTTAGAGACGAAAAAAATTTTTACGCACCACATTGAGTGGCACATCATTGGATAGGTCTTTCAAAATGAAGACTATGTTTCCAAGACTATTTTACAGTCAGAAGCTCCGTTTATAGTGCGCTTTTTATGCAGTCGGTTTTTTTAATTTATTTTTTAATTTAATTCGTTCTTGTTGCAGTCGTTTAACAACTAGTAATCGCCATTTTGGCATTTAACCCTTTCCGGCATTGTGGGTTAAATTCTGTCCCACTTAATTTTAATTGGCAAATGCCACAACGGCACCAGAATTTTGAAATAAATATTTGCTTTTATAATGTACGTGAAGAGAAGCTTTTCAAATAAATTGGTTCGTAAATACTGGTATATTTCAATCATTTTAACATTTTAGTAACAGACGTACTTTGTGTCTCAAAAGGATAATTTATATGATGAGTCACATGATGATGCCGTTTGCATGCCTTATGAAGTAGAGAGGCAGGGCTCCCGCTAGTCCGTATCTTGAATACCAGTATTTCTAAAGAAAGTTCTTTGTGCTAGTTTTCTACAAAATTGGCAACAAAAATTAATTTCTGGATAGGTGTCTCCAAAATATGTAATAAAAATCTCGAAAGAAGATTTTTCTTTGAATAAAGTGGTAAGATTAAAAAAACGAAGAGAATGGTAGGCCTGGAGATGTTGACGACGAAATGTCTGCCATTTTTGTTCAAAAGCAGATGGATCACCATAGAACGTAATATACATTTTCATCAGAGTCTAACACTTTTTATTCTATTAAAATCATGAAAAATTCGTTTTATATGCCTTCAGAGAGTGATGTAGAACATAAATATAAGTGCATTTCCACTTCAGTGAATAAGAATTTTTAGAAAATGCATTTTCTAAGAATTCTTATTCACTTAGAACTGGAAAAAATTTTCAGTAGCAAGAAATATAAATTGTAATAATAATTTTTTTTATTATTATTCGTTACAATATTTTATTTATTTTTGAAAGCTTTTTCACTTTTCGATAGAAATAAAGGAAAATTTTGATGTGGAAATCTATCTATCTATCTAGCTACATGTCAGTTATTTTTTAACTTATCAAAATACCTTCTGCAAACTGGGCTATTTTTCATGACTTTGAAAGGGTTATATTCTTTCTTTAATTTGCGTTTAATTATTGAATGTTTGATTTATTCGGAATATCAGAAAAGTCATTTAAGGGTTAGACAAACATTTTCTTCACTAATACCATTTTCTAAATTAAATTTCTGACCAAAGTTAAACTTAGAAACAGTAGAAAAAGACCGATGTAAATTTAGAACTAAACATTCACTGATTCCATTTGATTATTACAAAATTTTAATTAATGGATGTATCACAGCGATTGCAGTCATTTAAATGAAAATGTTTAATTTTAAATCCTTTCCTTTGAAATATCTAATTTCAATAGTTTGAGGGAATGCGTTTGAAATTTAGGTATTCATTGCATTGCACAGCAAATGAAAACGAAGTAATTTAAATATTTCTCTAGTGAGATTTGTGGATAACTAAAAGCTATTTTTAAAGTACAGTAACAATTATTTTCAATACATGCTGATACTTTTAATATATGTATCAAAATGTTTGTTCTAGATAAAGCTTTTAATTAAAATGTTAAAGCCTATCTTGTATTCTAATTATGGATAATTGAGATATTTAAAGGATCTGTGCAGTTTCACATGTAACATATACTCAAACTAGCCACTTCTGATGACCAATTTCGTCTCCCTTAAATGTATGCTAAGCATTACATCATGTTACTTTTATTCATAATTTAATTTACTTGCTTAATGCTTCACCAAATCGGAAGATTTCCATAGCGAAATCAAGAACTCTTTTTGATCATGGCAGCATTTCGTATATTTTTCGTTGTTATGTATTTCATCTTTCTTAACAAATACCGCTAACTATTATGTCCGTTTTCTTATCAGTTGCAATACGTTCGAAAATGGAGAGACTATTAAGAGATCTTCCGTAATTGGGTCCAATGTCAATTGGCGTATTTTAAGTAATACGATTTGCTGCAATGGAATATTTTTTCTGTTTGTGAAAAGTCTTTAATAATATCCACATTTGCATACCATATTGCTACTAATATATTTTTTGTTTCAATCTGACATTGGCAGTAGACTCGATTACGGAAGATTAGAAAATCTGTCATTATTCTCCTCTAATCGTCTTGGATAATGTGTCTCAATCGGACTGTATAATGCCGTTTTCATAAATGTGTAATTCACTGATTTTGAAGATCCTTACCCCTTAAGTAATATAGGCGTCAACAATGGCGCCTATATTACTAATTGCAGTAACGCATTTTTTTCTTTTTATATTGTAACTCTGTAGCTAATAATATGTAGTAGAAATATAAAAAACAATTATAGAAGTATTTATACATAATTATAAAATATAATACAATATAGATAGAGATATGTATATTATATTCATAGATAAAGTTAGTGATGGGTAGAATGAATGATTTTTTCATTTGAATGAATCATTCGGGCATGCGCAAAAGCATAGTTGCCAACATTCGTATCCCTTTTAATCAATCACTACCAGTGATTTTGTAAAAAAAAAAAAAAGCATAGTTAAAAACTTGAGTTATGATAAAACATACTCTTTGAATCTATAATCACCTAGTACTACAAATACTAATTAAAATCAACATAAATGTTCTAAAAACATATACATATGATTTCACAAATATTTTACTGAAGGTGTTTTGACTCCATATACAAAAATGTCATTTGTGTACTTGTGTTTTGTTTTGTAACTCCGAAGATGAGCGAAGGTTTGCTCAAATGCACTCGGCTGTCTATGTAAAATTCAGTTTTGTGTATGGAGTCAAAACACCTTCAGTAAAATATTTTATGGAATGGTATGTATATGTTTTTAGGACATTTATGTTGATTTTAATTAGGAAAAATATAGTTGTCGAAAATCGTATTCCTTTTAATGTATTTCCCCCAGAAATTTTACAAAACGAAAGACATTTTTATATTTATCTGGCTCTTTAGCTAACTCAAAGTAAATTTAAATCTTCTTTTCTCTTTCAAAATTTCTGGTAGTAATTGAATAATAATAAAAATAAAAATAAAATAAAAGTTTGGCAGATATGTTTCTTTGCATGCTCGAATGATTCATTCGAATATCAAAATCTTTCATTCGGCTCATCACCAAGGTGTAGTATGTGATGGAATATATATCTCATATATCATGGTAAACTTTAAAATGACGCTCCAACATTACATAATGTCAAATTAAAAATATATAATAATGCATCAGAAACTCCGCAGTTCATATTCAACTTAACAGATTTATATGCATTCTTACTGAATCATTTACTAGTAAAAGCTTAAACACCTTTGCCTACTTAACGTTAGAGGGAATGCATATAATGCTTACCATCAACACAGGTATGTCAAATTAAAAATATATAACAACACATCAGAAACTCCGCAGTTCATATTCAACTTAACAGATTTATATGCATTCTTACTGAATCATTTATTAGTAAAAGCTTAAACACCTTTGCCTTACTTAACGTTACAGGGAATGCATATAATGTTTACTAACAACATAAGTAAAATTTAGGAGGAAGAATTTTATGGCACATTCTTTTGGTAACGAACAAAGATTCTCCAACCCATTAAATTACAACAAATGTGTTTACGTTTGAGGAATGAACGCAACTTTTGTTTACTTCATTAATATTTTACTATATGTCAATTGCATTTTCTCGCATGAAGCTGATTTCATTTATATTCTCAGGTGATATAAAAATGGCACGCTTTACAGTAAGAAATCTACTTAAATGGATAAAGCGGTATTTTTTCTTTGCCAGAGACGTTAAATGGTGCTTTTCGTAACAATTGTATAACTTGAAATAGAACATAAAATGCCTTCCAGTAGTTTCAGTTATTTATATCTTCTTTCTAACTGATAGAAAAGACGTTAAATTTGCGTTTTATAAATATAAGTTTATAAGACTATGTCAGGGTTCGAATGTTTTTACCACAATTTGTTAATTTAATTTTTCTATTTAATATTTAAATAGCAAAAAATGTACAGGCCTCGTTTTATTGCAGGATTTACATTACTTTTCCGCATTTAAATAACGCGAAAAATTCTGTTTAAAAATTGTGGTAAAATGCGTACGAACTCTGTATGCATATGATATAATGATTATTTATTATATTAAGCACAACCTGCTCAGTGTTTTTGTCGGAAAGCTCATGTCATGTCGTTAAACCAGGAAAATGTAAAAATCCAGTGTAATACGTAACTGCTAATTTCTACGATTTTTTTGTCACCACTATTTTTGAATAGCAATTTGCGATTAAAAAAGGGCTAAGATTACTATTCGAAAACAGCTGTGTAAAAAAAAATTGTAGAAGTTTGCAACTATGGTAATATATATAATCATGTAAGCAGGCATGTCAAACTCGTTTACTGTCGCGGACCAAATTATGCATTATATACAAAGCCGCGAGTCACACAAAAATGTAGATAACATTATTACCATTGCACAGAATAAAATTTGTAAGTATAAATCACATCATGTTAAAGAAATATTCACACAAAGTTATTATTATACATATTTTAGTTAATTTTATTTTTCGACAAAATACGCCAAATTACTTTTCATCGAAAAAAACTTATAAAATTTAATATATATATATATATGGTTAATTCCACGAGTGGATGTAGTGTCAGTCACAGAGATGTAAATGGCTGCAGTGTTTGACCACCAGTATTATAGTAAAATTAATTTTGACCAATCGAATCCCATATATCTATAATTAAATACAATGAAAAATTTTATAAAAAAATACCGGTGGCCAAGAACGGAAAACATTTTCGGCTATGTGACTTACACTACATTCACGCATGGAATTAGCCATATATACAGTAAAACCTCCATAACGGACACTCCCGAATAGCGGACACCTCTATTTAACGGACACTTTTCCAATCCCCACTCCCAAAATCTAACTTTTTATATGTTTAACCTCTGAATAGCGGACATTCCGAATAGCGGACAGTAGTTTTGGCGATAAAGAATGAAAAATGATTTTTTAACGGGTTAGAAAAAGGAAGAAAAAGTAAAAGGCCTCTAAATTTACCACGGCAATTAGAGCTACGGCAATGTGTCACAGATTTTGTGACCACAGATAAATGTATGGGGGTGGTCTGAGGAAAATCCCCAGTGGCCTAGGAATCCCCTAATTTCGCAATGTATTTTGTATCGATTATTGCTTGATTCTGTAGACTTAATTGACATACATTATTCAAAGCTTCAAAATATGTTAACACCATTTTTATCGTTTTCTGAATACATTGAGTTCTACGTACTCTGAATTTAGTATTTTGTTTGTGATTAATGTTTTGAGAATGACCTCAAAACGAAAGCGATTAATTTGAAAAGTAAAATTTGAAATTGTAAGTATAAATGAATTTGAAAAACCAAATTTAAGTTTACGGATACGTGCTGAACGTTTTAAAATAGGTAAAATACAAGTGGGAGAGATTATACAAGATAATGAAAAATAAGGAATTTGTGGTTTACCAACTCTAAAGAGAACACCAAAAATGTGAAATTGAGGTATACTGATTCTCTTGAAATATATTCTATTATTTCTGAATTAGTTTACCGAACTTCGTTCCAAAAAAATCCTACCAGCAGACCTTTGATTCAGGAAAAGGTTTTAGAAGTCGCCAAAGAACTCGCATTACATGATTTTAAGGCTTTGAGTGGATGGCTGGAAAAGTTCCGGTATCGGTACAACAACTCTTTAAAAACAATATCTGGAAAAAAGTATGCAGTTCTTAAAAAAGTGGAGGATTGGCATGATCGACTGCAATCAATTTGTGAAGGTTATGAGGATAGAAACATTTTTAATGCGGATGAAACCGGACTCTTTTTCAGAATTATTTCGAATAAGACTGTAAAAGATGACTGTTCAACAAAGATGACTGTATCGGCGAAAAAATGTCAAAAGAGCGAATCTCTATTTTATTATGTAGCGATGTATTAGGATAATTTAAAATCCCTCTTATAATTTAAAATATCTCTGAAACCTATGTGTTTCTCAAAGAACATCCAATTTAATAAATTCGGTGTTCTGTTGAGAGCTAATAAAAAATCATGGATGACCAGCTCTTTAGTGATTAAATAGTTAACTTCCTTTGATAATAGGATAAAAAATAAAGAAAAGTTCTCTTGTTTTTGGATAGTGCAACTTCTCATCTAAAACATTTGAAACTGGACAATGTTAAAACAGTGTTTTCCCATCAAAACACAACTTCGTATACCAGCCCCATGATCAAGGCGTTGTACACAATTGTAAAGCATGGTTTATTAAGCCACATACTTTCGAAGTTAGATTCTATGAATAAATTTAGTTGATTTTCCCGATGCTCTCGAATTTGGATTTCTTCAGCTGTAAAAAAACATATATCCGGAAAGCGTATGATAATGTTTCAGAAAGCAGGCTTTATATTAAAAGAAAATGAAACACTTATTTCCGATAGAAGTAAAGAATTAAAGGCAATAAGTGAATTAATGAAATGTATCATGAGTGAAGAAACTGTCGAAATGTTCATCAACATTGATGATGACTTACTGAAAAAGAATCAGTTGATGTAGGCGATTATATTTTTTCAGAATCTTCGACAAAAGCTGACTCTATTAGTGATATGAATTAGATACTGAAACCAGGGGATGTTTCCTGCAATATCGAGAATTTCCAAGAAGCGAAAAAATACAGTGTGCAGTTACACATTTTTTTTTGTAAAAAAAGATGATTTAGAAGGATTAAAACTACTGAAAGAATTAAAACTTCATATAGAAAAACAAATTACATACAATCGCAAGCAAAAGTAAACTTTTGTAACAGATTTTTTTCGTACGAATGTAATAAATAGTGGAAAAATGTTTGAGGACGTGAGTTTCAAAACTCGCCTTTTCCAAAAAATCAAATTCGAGGAAATCGTGAAAAACATCTGACTGCTTCAATTAGTTTTCATTGTAAACCAAGATTTTAGAACGCCAGAAATACAGGGTGATTTTTTTTAAAGTTGTGAAAGTAAAACCCTATAACGAAAGAACCACTGATCCAAATGACCGGAAATTTCACCAGTATGCTCCCAAAGCAATGGGATTTTTTTGGCATGGTTAAAAAAAAACTTAAAATCTCACTGACAGATGGCGCTGTATATGCAGTAAAGTCGGGAGAGGAGCTTGTGCAAGACACACGCACAGTGGATACTCTTCACTCTGTTGTGGAACATGCGTTCCAACTCGTAGCTGAAAACATTGGACAGCACACTGAAAATCGTATGCGTTAGTTGCAAAGTTCTGTACGAATGTTTTACTCCATATTTTTATTTCGTTCTGTTTCTACAGGTGTTTGCAGTTCCTTTTCCCAATTACTGCATTCTGTATATCAAAAACATACAGAATGCAGTAATTGGGAAAAGGAATTGCAAACACCTTCAGAAACAGAACGAAATAAAAATATGGAGTAAAACATTCGTACAGAACTGCGCAACTAACGCATACGATTTTCAGTGTGCTGTCCAATGTTTTCAGCTACGAGTTGGAAACGTGAAACCGCATGTTCCACAACAGAGTGAAGAGTATCCACTGTGCGTGTGTCTTGCACAAGCTCCTCTCCCGACTTTACTGCATATACAGCGCCATCTGTCGGTGAGATTTTAAGTTTTTTTTAACCATGCCAAAAAAATTCCCATTGCTTTGGGAGCATACTGGCGAAATTTCCGGTCATTTGGATCAGTAGTTCTTTCGTTATAGGGTTTTACTTTCACAACTTTAAAAAAAAAATCACCCTGTACATGCTAAAACTATTTTTTCTGTGGATTGTAGTGCTTTTTCAGTGAAGATTTACCAATAGAACAGATTGATAGAGAAAACACGATTTTTTAAATTTTGGATAAGGCGAGTTTTGAAACTCACGTCCACGTACGTACAAATTCATTTGTTTTATTCCTTAAAAAGATAATTTAAATTTTTTATTAATCATATAATAGGAGTTCTAGGACATATAAAAGCAAATAATGAAACATTAAGCATTTCTTAGCGATTTTGTGAATCTCTGAGGTTTTCCCAATAGCGGACACCTCCGAATAGCGGACAATTCCTGCGCTCCCGAGGTGTCCGTTATTTAGAGGTTTTACTGTATATATATATATATATATATATATATATATCAGAAAATTTATTTAATAAAATGTGTCTTCTATCTATGCACTACTTATTTGATTTCATTAATAAGAAAACATTTTCTGGTTCAAATTATGTTTATTTGACTTGAAAAATAAAAAAAGGTTGGCACCTACACAAATATGTCTTATAAAGGTGCGTTACTGAACATAGCTAAAATATGCCTAAATTCACACTATACTTTCAAAAAGTGGTCGATTGATGAATAATTGCAGAAAGGATCAGGGTCCATAAGCCGTGTTTTTGACCCATGAAATAAGACTAAAACTCGATTTTGTTATCCTGTCTTAATTATTTCACTTTTTAATATTAGAAGGTTTATCCTGTACGATTTCAACAATATTTTTTTGCATTTTGTTCGGATTTATATGATTTACACAAGCTCAAAGTGCGTATTATTCGTAGTTTTTTGTGAAAAATACGCAATTTCTCCTAATTTTACCTCAATAATTTATATGAGCACAATCGTACAACACTTTCTTCTTTACATATATTATAAAATACATCAAAATATACAATATATGTAAAAAAAAAAGTGTTGCAAAGCTGCGCGCATAGTAAAATATTAAAAAATGTATTAAAAGTTAACGTAAAAATAGGTTATATCCATATATTTTTGCTCTAATATTGATTCATATTCGATTTTGATTAACCTTAGTAATCCATTCTGAAGAATAATTGTAATATCTATCATTAGAGGTGATGAAATAAATAGATTAAACTAATTTTCATATTTTTTGAAAATCAAACATTTTCTTTTGAGTTCATTTTTAAACTAATACTATAATATAAGATAGCATTATGAAATTTGACTTGAAGTTAAAGTTTACGCTGTAATGGAAAAATATCGAAACATTAATTATTTTAAAACAAAGGATCCTTTAAAGTAGATTTCTTTTTTCCCCCTTAAACATTACCAACAGGAAACATTCGAAAGAGTAATCAGAGAACATCTAAAAGAAGAGCTCTAGACATTATAAAAGTCCTCGTCGAAAATACAGCTTGAAGACGCTGGCGTTGGTCGAGAGCCCCAAGTCCAATTCATCCCGGATTTCGGTGCATTGAATTTGTTATTTTTTCCTTTTAGATTTGTCCAGTTTCAATTTTTTAAATCCCCCCCCCCTTTCTTTCGGGCTTCCGCTAGTGTCTCGGCATAAGGAACGTAATAAGGACCGCTTGTGGATCTATACTCGCAATACCCGTAAAAATAATAAAAACCTTAAAACAACACATAAATAAACTAATTACTACTATTAATTGCTTCAATTATCTCAATGCTACAATAAATTTAATATTATAAAATCATCATAAAACAGTCAGTCTTACTTTTGTGAGTGTTATTTTCTTTAGACAAAATCACATTACTGTAGTCAAAGCCTCTAAAGAACTAGAAATTCCAAAGGACATGAACGACATACGCAAAGTATCACTTCCCTTTTTCCCGATAAAACTGGACTCATATTGTAATAGCCAGAACAATTTTTGAGCTATTGATTTCACATTTTAACAGTGCAATAACATACATGAAAAAGCTTTTTAATATGGCCCAGAGTCCAAATTTAAAGAAAGTAACAAAAATAATTATGTATGCCCTTCCTTTCCATGGCTCAGTTATAAATTTACAAAGTAAAGCTATTTGAAACGTTTTTATCTCTCCATTCTTTTTTCATTATTTCTTGAAATTTCTCATTTAAGACATGTTCTTGTTTTAACCGTAGTCGTATTAAATAAATTTGACTGTATATATATATATATATATATATATATATATATATATATATATATATATATATATACCATCATCAACAACAACCGTTTTCAATCCACTGCTAAATGTAGGTCTGCCCCAGATTTTTCCATTGTTCCCTATCTAGTGCTTTAGTCATCCAATTAAGACCGGCCACTTTTCTGATTTCCTCACTCCATCTTACTTGAGGTCGTCTTCTTGGTCGTTTTACATCTCTGGGATACCATTGTAGGGTGTTTGTGCTCCATTTTTTGTCTTGTTTTCTTGCAATGTGCCCAGCCCATTTCCATTTTAGCCGTTTAATTCTCTCAATGATATCAAAAACTTTCGTCTGACTTCTGATCCAGGGTATTCTCTTTCTGTTTCTTCTAGTTATGTCTAGCATACACCTTTCCATTCTTCGCTGTGTTGTTTGTTATCTTTGTACCATCCATTTTGTTAGTGTCCATGTTTGTGCTCCATAAAGCATTGCTCACATTTTTCATTTGCTCACAGGCAAAACAAATTGGTTAAACATATTTCTTTTCAAACAAACAGGCATGTTACTCTTCAGAGTAATATTGTTCTTCCCAAAATAACTCCATCTATTTTTTATTCTTCCATTGATTTCATTCATGATACTGTTGTCTGATGATATTTCCTGTCCAAGGTACACATATCTTTGCACGTCTTTAATCTCAATGTTGTTGTAAACGATTTTTTTTTTTGATACAAATGAATTGAACATCACCTTAAGTCTTTTCCAAAATTATTTTTAATCCCACATTAATGCTAGTTTCTGCCAAATCTTTTAGCATATTTTCTAATTCTTCAGGGCTATTACTGAAAATCAAAATGTCATCAGCTAATCATATATATATGTATATATATATATATATGAACTTTTTACGAAGATTGTTTTATATTCCACGAGAAAATGGCAGTTTGTTAAAGATGTAGAAGGATTGCAGTCGGTATCAAGAATTATGGAGAGGTGGTTAGGCAATGATGAGACACCACAAGAGTTTCTTCAATAAGGAGCAGCCAATTTCCAGATAAATAGTTTATTAATGAACAGGACCGATGCCAGTAACAGTTCCCACAGTATCCGGTATAAACTTATAGCCCTCAGGCTTGACGATGGCTCACTACATCATTTAATAGATCTTAAAGAACTGATATGAAATTCGAAGTCAGTTAAACACCAGATAACCATTTGGTCAGCACTTCCAAACACGACAAAAATCTGCTCTCCAAAAGCTTGCAAGATAATTTTGTTAACCGCGCGTAGGGTTACTGACAACGACGTAACGAGCGCACGATCCAATGAGTGAGAGGCGAATTTTAGCTAAGCGAATGAGGTGCGAAGGAGAAGATTTAACACGAAAGAATCCCCATCGTAGATGCGCATTGATTATGACGTGAAAAATACCCAGCGCGCGAAGCAAAGCATGGAATACAAATTTAAAAAAAATAGCTTTTAAAAACATTCGAAATGACACAAGCGTCTCTCAGAATTTTATAAATTGGGGAGTTGATAAAAGTTACGAATGAACTTTTTAGATTAAGATTTGGAATAAGATAATTATTAATATACGTGTTATTACTTTTAAAAGGACATTAAATAGGAATAAATATTATTAAGAATTAAGGAAATAATGACTATGTCAGAAGTTAGATTAATTTAAAGGAATAATGCAAAATAAATGCGAAAGATATGCCAAGGAAATAAAATTTTTATATAACATATCATATGTTTCATAATATATTCATTATATAACATACAATATGTTTCATAAAAAACTTGACTGAAATATGTAGATCTTATCGAACTCGATTAAAATTACCAATTTATCTTAAAGATATTCTACTGTCTTCAATATGTACCAATCTGCCTAGCATTAGGGAAGAAAAAAATCTTATCGCCCTGTAAAGTTGAATTTATGAGGAAGATTTTTAAAATGCATCTTTTTCTGTCAATGAATAAAGATCTCTATGCACAATATATGAAAACAAATGTGTTTACGTTTGCGGAATAGATACCATTTCTCCTTACTTCATCAACTTTTCATGCTGTATCGTTGGCCTTTTCCTGTATTCAGCTATTCTATCTGATATTCTCGGGCGATAAATAAAATCGAATGCATTTACGGTAAGGTATTCCACTTAACTGGATAAAGGTGCATTTTTTAAGATAGAGCATTGGATTATACTATTTCTAAGACTTTTATTACTAGAAATGGGTCATAAAATGCCTTCCGGCAATTCAATTGTGTATCTTGATATAAGAAATAACATACACGTCAAGCATAACTAAGTTGAATCAAGAATTCGTAACTTAGGCGCAGTAGCTTAGCTTTTGTCTATGAAATTCAAAATATAATACCTTATATAATACCTTAACACAGCTAAAAGTACACTGCAAAAAAAGTGTTGATTTTACAGTATAATACCGGCATCCCAGCTGCTAGTATTATACCGTAAAATTAACAGTAATAAGCAGTAAAATAAGCAGTAATACGCTACCGCGCAATACTGTAAAATCAAAACTTTTTTTTTGCGGTGTTGCTCTTAAAATAATACCGAATTCAAAAGAAAATATTTTATATACAAAGAAAAAAGCTGTAGAAAAATAAATGCTACTATTGAATCGTTTATTTCAGAAACCGTATAATTAACAAAATATTCGATAATGAGTTACCATTGTTTGTTGCAGTTGATTGATAGACCCTTCGACTTGTGCAGGAATCCAATAAAATAACATTTTTACACTCTCGTTTCGCTTCCTTGAAATAGTGCAGAAACAGCCCAAATGACATCATTAAAATGCTTTCTGCTCTAAAAAACTTCCAACTTTCTGAGATAAGGAGGAAAGATTTCAGACTGTTAAAAAGATTACATAAATAATTTCTGTCAACAGTTCTCTGAATCATCTTTTCTACGTCTTAGTTTTTAAGGGTTTTACACTTCTAAGGTGCGTTTAGATCCTCTTTTCGCATTCTGCGACAAGAAGTCATAAATTATTTCTCTGTATTATTTCCAAAGACTCTGTGGTCAGCGTACAAAATCAACAAAAGAACGTCTCAGCAGGGCGGGTGATAAACATGTCAGAGACTCTCCTTCGAAGCGGCGTGGCAGAAAACTCTCCACATCAAAGAAAACGGAAAAAGAGCCTCCCGCCGTCACAGAAAGGGATCTGATCGCACATTTATGTACCCACCTGTCTAGCATGTTTGTACCATTATGCACCTTTATGTTTGATAGCTGCACGCAAAGCTAAGTGCTACAGCTTCATAGTAAAACAAATGCTGCTAATTTTCTTTCGCCCTCTCCTGTGAAATATAGTATTTTTGAGTTACTTTTTTTGCAGGTGAGCGATATCGTCTGATATAAATATTTAAATTAACTTACTTTAGAAACAAATGGATTATTTTTCGTTTCCCTTTAAAAATGCAGTTTTTTTAAAGTTTTAAATAGCCAAAATTAGCAATCTTTTTTTTTTTTTTTTTTTTTTTTTTTTTTTTAAATAAAAGAGATTACTAATTTCACAGTAGTTGGTACATGGAAATTGAAATTTTAATCACATGAAAAATAAATATATGATAGTTATCGAATTAGAACTAATTGAGTGAAAAAGCAGGATAGTTCATATATTAGCTTTTCATTAATTTTGCAGATTTTCACATACTTTGAGTTTATTTGTTTAAAGTCAAATCAGAAATATTGCATCTTAATTCCCTAAGTCCCATTGCTAATCATTTTTGTATTTTCAAAGCAAACGAACATCAAACAAGGGTTTCTTTCAACCGCTAATTAGAATTTAATGTGATCCTGCTCTCTTAAATAACCTCATTATAAAACCATTTACTCTACAATTTGTGTAACTTAAGATTTAGTTATCTTATTTATAAATTTTGATGTAATGGCTTTCGTTAAACTTGAATGTTTATAGTATTCATAATTTTAGTTATTTATTTTAAGAGATAGAATTTATTATACGTTAATGGGACTAAATTTCGATGTATTTAAAGTTTGAAAAGTTGAAAGATGTGAGCTGTACAGATAGGGAAACCACCCGTGTACAAAATACATTTGTCTTGGCGCTACATATTTCGAAATTTAGCTGTCAGTATCTAAGGTGACATTGACTAAATTACTGTATACTTTTATCCTGTCCTAAAATTTTATTATATTGTACACAAAATAAGATAAAACCGTTAAAGTTTGCGTTGCATCGTTAATATTATTGAAGTTATAACAGAAATCGCAAGAAGTCAGGTTGATGTGAGACACCCTGTAATTTTGACTGATTAAGTGGATTTCAAACTGGTTTCCTAATACCAAAATTGGCTGTCTGATGTACACTATCTCAAACAGTTCTGCGTTGCTATTATCTATGTATAGATAGTAGCAACAATATTTCAGGGTGCGTAGAAATGCTTATTGTTTGGTGTCACTACTTCTAAAAAGTAATCTTTGCATTAGTTAATGACAGAATTCTGCGATTACATATTTTAAATACTACGATTACAACTTTCAATACAGTTAACAGGTATAACAACTCATTTTCCTTCAAATGAAAGCAAAAACGCGGAATAACTAACTGAATTAACTAACGCGGAATCTTTCATAATCATAATACACAACAATAAAAAAAATTTCTCCCATTATTGGTTTGGTTTTATCAAGAATGACAAGACGCGTTTTCGGTGATCGCAAACTATAAACAAATCTGGCACATAAAAATAATTAATTAAAAATTTCGTTTTTTTTTATAAATTTTGTCTAAGGTTTACAAAACAGTTGTAACAAAAATGATATTAAATTTAAGAAAATTTTAATTTAAGAATTTATAGAGTACTAGCTGATTCGTCCAGCATTGCCCGGAAATCAGTAACTTTATTTTGCGGCTTCGATAGAAATAGTCAGTTTCGACGCGCATTCTGTTCTAAACAAACCTCCTTCCGAACGAAACTCCAACACTCGTCCCCACTGCATATTGCACTGTATAAGAAGCGTGCTACGCACGCGCTGCAAAATCGTTTAGTTTCAATTTCCACCGCTAGGGGCGTGAAATCATCTTACTTAGTTATCTATATCTTAATTAGTTCATATTAAGTTAAATGAACCAATTACCGTTGAAGAAGATTCCAAACATATTTTAGAACACTTTGTTCGAAATATAAAAATGCCCTAGGTCGACCACTTTCAACCATCCATATCTCCCACGCATCTACCGACATGGAACCAGCATAGGGAGACTCAAGGGAGACTCAAGGCTACTACCACACACAAACACCAGTAGTTTGCGCTGCGTCGTTGTGGCTGCAAAGTGAAATATAAGGAGACACACGTTTATTTTCGAAATGTGAAAATGCCCTAGGTTGATCACTTTCAACCACCATATCTTCCATACACCCACAGCTACCGACATGCAAATACCATAGTGTATCACGATTGGAGATCGAGGATAGTACCACACACAAACACCAGTGGTCTGCCCTGGGTAGTTGTGGCTGCAAAGTGAATTATAGGGACACGCACGTCTATTTTTGAAATACGAAATTGCCCTAGGTCAACCACTTTCAACCACCCTATCTCACACACCCGTCACAGTTACTGACATGCAACCACCATAGTGCACGATGGGAGATTCGAGGCTACTATACCACACACAAACACCAGTGGTCTCAGCTGGGTAGTTGTGGCTGCAAAGTGAAATATAGGGACACACACGTTTATATATATAACATACAATATGTTTCATAAGAAACTTGACTGAAATATGTAGATCTTATCGAACTCGATTAAAATTACCAATTTATCTTAAAGATATTCTACTGTCTTCAATATGTACCAATCTGCCTAGCATTAGGGAAGAAAAAAATCTTATCGCCCTGGAAAGTTGAATTTATGAGGAAGATTTTTATAATGCATCTTTTTCTGTCAATGAATAAAGATCTCTATGCACAATATATGAAAACAAATGTGTTTACGTTTGCGGAATAGATACCATTTCTCCTTACTTCATCAACTTTTCATGCTGTATCGTTGGCCTTTTCCTGTATTCAGCTATTCTATCTGATATTCTCGGGCGATAAATAAAATCGAATGCATTTACGGTAAGGTATTCCACTTAACTGGATAAAGGTGCATTTTTTTAAGATAGAGCATTGGATTATACTATTTCTAAGACTTTTATTACTAGAAATGGGTCATAAAATGCCTTCCGGCAATTCAATTGTGTATCTTGATATAAGTAATAACATACACGTCAAGCATAACTAAGTTGAATCAAGAATTCGTAACTTAGGCGCAGTAGCTTAGCTTTTGTCTATGAAATTCAAAATATAATACCTTATATAATACCTTACCACAGCTAAAAGTACACTGCAAAAAATGTGTTGATTTTACAGTATAATACCGGCATCCCAGCTGCTAGTATTATACCGTAAAATTAACAGTAATAAGCAGTAAAATAAGCAGTAATACGCTACCGCGCAATACTGTAAAATCAAAACTTTTTTTTTGCAGTGTTGCTCTTAAAATGATACCGAATTCAAAAGGAAATATTTTATATACAAAGAAAAAAGCTGTAGAAAAATAAATGCTACTATTGAATCGTTTATTTCAGAAACCGTATAATTAACAAAATATTCGATAATGAGTTACCATTGTTTGTTGCAGTTGATTGATAGACCCTTCGACTTGTGCAGGAATCCAATAAAATAACATTTTTACACTCTCGTTTCGCTTCCTTGAAATAGTGCAGAAACAGCCCAAATGACATCACTAAAATGCTTTCTGCTCTAAAAAACTTCCAACTTTCTGAGATAAGGAGGAAAGATTTCAGACTGTTAAAAAGATTACATAAATAATTTCTGTCCACAGTTCTCTGAATCATCTTTTCTACGCCTTAGTTTTTAAGGGTTTTACACTTCTAAGGTGCGTTTAGATCCTCTTTTCGCATTCTGCGACAAGAAGTCATAAATTATTTCTCTGTATTATTTCCAAAGACTCTGTGGTCAGCGTACAAAATCAACAAAAGAACGTCTCAGCAGGGCGGGTGATAAACATGTCAGAGACTCTCCTTCGAAGCGGCGTGGCAGAAAACTCCCACATCAAAGAAAACGGAAAAAGAGCCTCCGCCGTCACAGAAAGGGATCTGATCGCACATTTATGTACCCACCTGTCTAGCATGTTTGTACCATTATGCACCTTTATGTTTGATAGCTGCACGCAAAGCTAAGTGCTACAGCTTCATAGTAAAACAAATGCTGCTAATTTTCTTTTGCCCTCTCCTGTGAAATATAGTATTTTTGAGTTACTTTTTTTGCAGGTGAGCGATATCGTATGATATAAATATTTAAATTAACTTACTTTAGAAACAAATGGATTATTTTTCGTTTCCCTTTAAAAAATGCAGTTTTTTTAAAGTTATAAATAGCCAAAATTAGCAACTTTTTTTTTTTTTTTTTTTTTTTTTTTTTTTTTTTTTCTTTTTAAATAGAAGAGATTACTAATTTCGCAGTAGTTGGTACATGGAAATTGAAATTTTAATCACATGAAAAATAAATATATGATAGTTTGCAGATTTTCACATACTTTGAGTTTATTTGTTTAAAGTCAAATCAGAAATATTGCATCTTAATTCCCTAAGTCCCATTGCTAATCATTTTTGTATTTTCAAAGCAAACGAACATGCATCAAGGGTTTCTTTCAACCGCTAATGAGAATTTAATGTGATCCTGCTCTCTTAAATAACCTCATTATAAAACCATTTACTCTACAATTTGTGTAACTTAAGATTTAGTTATCTTATTTATAAATTTTGATGTAATGGCTTTCGTTAAACTTGAATGTTTATAGTATTCATAATTTTAGTTATTTATTTTAAAAGATAGAATTTATTATACGTTAATGGGACTAAATTTCGATGTATTTAAAGTTTGAAAAGTTGAAAGATGTGAGCTGTACAGATAGTGAAACCACCCGTGTACAAAATACATTTGTCTTGGCGCTACATATTTCGAAATTTAGCTGTCAGTATCTAAGGTGACATTGACTAAATTACTGTATACTTCTATCCTGTTCTAAAATTTTATTATATTGTACACAAAATAAGATAAATCCGTTAAAGTTTGCCTTGCATCGTTAATATTATTGAAGTTATAACAGAAATCGCAAGAAGTCAGGTTGATGTGAGACACCCTGTAATTTTGACTGATTAAGTGGATTTCAAACTGGTTTCCTAATACCAAAATTGGCTGTCTGATGTACACTATCTCAAACAGTTCTGCGTTGCTATTATCTATGTATAGATAGTAGCAACAATATTTCAGGGTGCGTAGAAATGCTTATTGTTTGGTGTCACTACTTCTAAAAAGTAATCTTTGCATTAGTTAATGACAGAATTCTGCGATTACATATTTTAAATACTACGATTACAACTTTCAATACAGTTAACAGGTATAACAACTCATTTTCCTTCAAATGAAAGCAAGAACGCGGAATAACTAACTGAATTAACTAACGCGGAATCTTTCATAATCATAATACACAACAATAAAAAAAATTTCTCCCATTATTGGTTTGGTTTTATCATGAATGACAAGACGCGTTTTCGGTGATCGCAAACTATAAACATATCTGGCACATGAAAATAATTAATTAAAAATTTCGTTTTTTTTTTTTTTTTTTTTTTTTATTATAAATTTTGTCGTCTAAGGTTTACAAAACAGGTGTAACAAAAATGATATTAAATTCAAGAAAAATTTAATTTAAGAATTTATAGAGTACTAGCTGATTCGTCCAGCATTGCCCGGAAATCAGTAACTTTATTTTGCGGCTTCAATAGAAATAGTCAGTTTCGACGCGCATTCTGTTCTAAACAAACCTCCTTCCGAACGAAACTCCAACACTCGTCCCCACTGCATATTGCACTGTATAAGAAGCGTGCTACGCACGCGCTGCAAAATCGTTTAGTTTCAATTTACACCGCTAGGGGCGTGAAATCATCTTACTTAGTTATCTATATCTTAATTAGTTCATATTAAGTTAAATGAACCAATTACCGTTGAAGAAGATTCCAAACATATTTTAGAACACTTTGTTCGAAATATAAAAATGCCCTAGGTCGACCACTTTCAACCATCCATATCTACCACACATCTACCGACATGGAACCAGCATAGGGAGACTCAAGGGTGACTCAAGGCTACTACCACACACAAACACCAGTAGTTTGCGCTGCGTCGTTGTGGCTGCAAAGTGAAATATAAGGAGACACACGTCTATTTTCGAAATGTGAAAACGCCCTAGGTTGATCACTTTCAACCACCCTATCTTCCACCTCCCCACAAGTACCGACATTCAACCACCATAGTGCACGATAAAAGACTCAAAGCTACTACCACTCACAAACACCAGTGGTCTGCGCTGGGTAGTTGTGGCTGCAAAGAGAAATATAGGGACACACACATCTATTTTCGAAATATGAAAATGCCTTAGATCGACCACTTTCAACCACCATATCTTCCATACCCCCACAGCTACCGACATGCAAATACCATAGTGCATCACGATTGGAGATCGAGGATAGTACCACACACAAACACCAGTGGTCTGCCCTGGGTAGTTGTGGCTGCAAAGTGAATTATAGGGACACGCACGTCTATTTTTGAAATACGAAAATGCCCTAGGTCAACCACTTTCAACCACCCTATCTCACACACCCGTCACAGTTACTGACATGCAACCACTATAGTGTACGATGGGAGATTCCTGGCTACTATACCACACACAAACACCAGTGGTCTCAGCTGGGTAGTTGTGGCTGCAAAGTGAAATATAGGGACACACACGTTTATATATATAATATATATATATATATAAGGTATATATAATATATATATATATATATATATATATATATATATATATATATAATGGTTCATGAACTGCAAGGTATCTTATTTATATCTTTATTCATCTTTATGGATTTTTTTTTATAAGTATGGTTTCTTTCCTTTTTTATATTGTATTTTATTTTTTATTTTATCACTGATTTGAATCATTGTATTTGAGATGTTGTCCCAATATCATATTTTTTAGCAATGTTTGGCTAATATGAAGATGAAACATCTCATTTTATTTGTGGTATTTAGGCAATTGGGACTTGATAATTCTGTCTAAATTCCACAAATTTCATTTCATTTAATTCATTTAATTCCATTGATTCAATTTTTATTTAATTTCTGATTCTTTCAATGTTTTTTGATTCCATATTAAGTGTGTTGGGGAATCTTTCATTGTCAACTAATTATTTCATACTTAATTATTTCATGGTTTAAGTTGGTGTTATGATAATGTTTCATTTATGGTTATATATATATATATATATATATATATATATATATAAAATTATGATTGCACTTGTTAATTTATTAACTATGTGGTATTCTGTCTACACATTATTATTAATGATCTCTTTGGAGATTTAATTAGAATGTTACATGAACTTGATAAGTTTTTTGAAATTCAAAGATATTATAATTATATTATATATATATATATTATATATATATAATATATATTAATATAAGGTTTATATATATAAGGTGGCCATAATTAAACTGACTATACTCAGAGTGTTCTGTATCGCGATCTAATTGCGAGAATGGCGCCAAATTTTGTAGGAAGATTAAACAAGACGGGGGACGAAGGATTCCGCGAAAAAAAATTAGTTCCAAAAGTCACCGCCAGGGGAATATGTGGCGCTGTGTATTCGAAAAAAAAGAGAGTTTCAAAAAATGAAGAATCAATACTGAAATAAAATTGCCGTTTATTTAACGAATTTAGCAATTTAATCCAAGCTCAAAATGGTAACAGTTTATAAAAAGCTAAAAATTTACATAAACACTGCTAAAGTTTCTTTATCTGCAATTTCACTTACAGAGCCCCAAAGAAAGCAACAGCAGCAGAAGAAGTTCTTTATTCAAATTTCACGTTACATCTTTTGGCCCAGTGCCAGCTTTTTCGTCTTTAAAAGGTAATGTGCTACTGTTAGAAGCAATTTCATTGAAAGTTATCTTTCATAATGTCTCCTTCTTTAGTCGAGCGAGATCTACTAGTCAATTTCTTTTACCTCAACCAGTGCAATGCGCCAGCCACTCTTCGTGCTTTTAGAAACCACAAAAAATGCGTAAAGGTAACGGTCCTTTGTCATTTAATGGTTTAAAAGCAATGGTTGAGAAGTTTCAGAAAACAGATTCTCTAAATGTTCAGTCAGGCAGAGGACGAAAACCCGTATCACAGGATACAATTGAAGAAGTGGCAACGGTGATTGTCGACAGAGAACTAGACAATATTGCTACCACTTCCAGCGCTCGTGGGATAGCTCGGAATCTGGATATGCCTTATTGTACTGTATGGAAAATCCTACGAAAGATTATCCACTTCTATCCGTGCAAGATCAGCCGTGTACAAGAGTTACGTCACACCTACCATGATAAGCGATTGATTTTTGCTCTCACTTTTCTTGCAGAATGGAGTTGGATGATGCTTGGCCCTGGAAAATCTTATGGGGAGACGAGGCCCACTTTTACCTGAATGGAACTGTAAATACACAGAACTGCCGAATTTGGGATAACAAGTCACGAAGAGCATTCAAGGAAATTCCTTTGCATTCACCAAAGATAACTGTTTGGTGTGGTTTCGCAGAAGATATGATCATATGTCCATTCTTCTATGAGAACATTACTCCGACAGGACCTGTAACTTGTGCTGTTACCGGAGACAAATATCGCCAAATGCTAAACAACTTTGTTATTCCGGCACTTTAGCGAAGACAGTGCTGGAGAAAATCATTTTCATGCAAGATGGAGCCCTTCCACTTATTGCTTTGCGGGTACAGCAGCTGCTACGACAGAAATTCACAACAGAAAGAGTCATTAGCCGCTACTTTTCAAACTGCATGGACATCTCGGACCCCTAATCTTACACCCTGCGACTTTTGGCTATGGGGTTACCTAAAGTCAAAGGTCTATCACGGAGGTGTTTAGGACCTGGCTACGTTGAAGGATAACATATTGCGAACTGTACGGGAGATTCCTGCAGACATGTTATTCTCTGCTGTTGTAAATGCTGTGCACAGAATGCAATTTGTGGTCCACAAAAACGGCGGCCACATCGAACCTGAGTTGGATGTGCAAAGTAAATGGTAATTTTATTTCAGTATTGATTCTCCTTTTTTGAAAATCTCTTTTTCGAATACGCAACGTCACATATTTCCCTGGTGGTGACTTTTGGAACTAATTTTTTTTTCGCGGAATCCTTCGTCCCCCGTCTTGGTTAATCTTCCTACAAAATTTGGCGCCATTCTCGCAATTAGATTGCGCTGCAGAACACTCTGAGTACCGTCAGTTTAATTATAGCCACTTTGTATATATATATATATATATATGTATATTATTCTTTAATGAAAAGTAAGTAAACAAATTTAACATTTCAGACACGTACTTCTGTTGCTAACGTGTTATGTTAGATGTAAATCTTATTTGGCTGTTTCTTTGCTGTAGGCTACATTCTGTTTTGTACAATAAATTGATTTCTTTGTATGAGTCTTTTCAGATGAAGAAATACATTTCTTTTCTTTATTTTTTCGTGTGTGTGTGTGTGGGGGGGGATGTATACATACAGCATAAAACTTTAATAAACAGTTATGCAACAAAAGTCCGCTGCTGTCAAAAACAGCAAGATAGTAAGTTTATAAAAATAAAGAGGTTCCCCTCAAGTGCAAGTGTGTTTGTACACGCTTTTGAAATAATGTAATAAATAAAAACCCGAAGAGCATATATGTCACCTTCTCCCACTTTTGGGACTTCTATTTTCGAATAGTACTCTTCGTGTTATTTTATCGCAGAATTACTGTCATTAAATAAAGTTAACATTTCTATTCGGTAATAGTAAAAAAAAAAAGGTTGAGGGTTGAAAGCTATAGAAGAGTGATAGAATCGATAAATACTATCATTTCATGATGTGTAAACGTTAAATTTATGTTATAAGAAGAATTTTATCAAAGGAAACAAGAACGAAAAATCATACATCAGGCATAGATTATAAAATATTCTCCAAAACTAACAGAATATTATTAAAAAATTTGATTTATTACGCAGTGAAATCGATCATAGTCGATCTTGTAAACGAATTCTTTTGTGCATCTCTGTAAATGAATAGAAATGCTACGTACTCCTTAATCTATAGAAAACATGTTGTAGTGCACCTCAGTGTACTTTATAAATTTCATTATGTTTAAAGTATCATAACATCATTAAAATTCATCGGAAACGATTCTCCCCATAATGTAATGGAATTCTTTTGTGCATCCCTGTAAATGAACTATATTGCTACTTATTCTATACTCCTGAGAAAACATATTTTCGTCCAGCTCAGTGATGCATATCAATTTCATAATGCTTGAAATATTGTAACATCTGTTAGGGTAGGTTTTTTCATTTATTCTAAATTTTCCATATTTTCTTTATTTTTTCTATATAAGTTGTAGCCCCCCCCCTCGTTTTATAATAATCGTAATGTTTTTCATTTAATATTCTCTTTATTTTAGTCTGAAATAATGGAGTTAAAATACCTTTTCTTTCTTTTAAATGTCTAAGCTAAAACAAATTCATTGTCTCTTTTACTTAAAATAATAATTTTTATATTTCCCCTGTAAGTTATAATTTCACTGGGGTGGTCTTGTTACCATGGGAAATTTCCAAATTCTCTCGGACACTTGGGCAATAAAAATCCATTTCCCAGACAACGTATATTAGCTTGTATTGTCAGGAGTTTTATGACTTTGGCGGTGTTGGTCGCCTTAATCTGCTCTGAAGATCTTTCGTGGAAAAAGCAGGACTCGGGCGGCAGATAGTGGCCCGTATTGTTAAAGTTGTATTATTCGTTTTTACGAGCCCAATTATCCCGTTTTATGTAAACAACAGTTCACGTGGGAGGTCGAGGGAAGCAGCAGCAGCCTTTTACCTTCGTGGAAAAGGGAGCGAAAACGGAACAGCTGTACACATGCCATCACCCCTATGCGAAGTAGTTCCACCCGCGAGAGAGAGCGACGACCAATGGTTTTACGTAACGTATTCGCGGGGAATATTTTTTTCCCCTGGTATCGCTTAGCGCGGGAGAATGTAACTGGCGAAGGTGTTTTTGTGAGGTTCGGGGAGGGCGTATGCCCCCCCCCCCTTAAAAAGTTTTCCTGTTGGTGACCAGAGAATTTGAAAGGCATTCGATCGAAAAATGTGTAACTGGAAGGTCCGGTAAAGAAAAAAGGTATCTGGTTCCCCGAGATATATTCGAATGTAAATTGAAGAGATGGTAGCTAGAAAAATCATGCCTCGTGCCGCGAGGAATATTACGGATCCTGATGCTGAGAATAAAAAAGATATTCTGATCGAGAAACTAGCGAGTCGCTATTGTAGTGGTGTTTGAAATCAAGATTTTTTTTGCCATCGGGAGCTGTGATGGTTGAGAGTGTTTGTCGTTGAAGTCGGTGGTCATTCGCTATTAGTAAAACGTAGATCCGGATGACTAAAAGATTACTCTAAAGATCAGTGCCACTTGGAGTCTCATCGACTGGTCCCTTTTGTATTCGCAAACGGAATTGTCAGAAGAGGCACTATCAAATGCCTACTTCATACTATTCATGGAAGAGTAAAGACTGCTCTGAGAGTCGATGTTGCTGAAATATCTTCGAGAAATACCTTCTTGTTCTTTTGTTTTTCAAAAATAAAGTAGACTGCCAACCCTGGAACATTATTAACTCATCTATTACGGCTGATAAATCCCAGTCGTACGAATGCTGAACCTGCAAGTAAAATTTTGGTAAATATTTTTATTTTAATGAATAAGTGTCTTTGATTATTACTATTATTCTACATGAATATGTTTTGATACACCTGTGTATAATTTAGATCACCTGTTGTCATACAAACTAACCTAACACCTATAAATTTAAATATGTTGGTGTTTTATTTAACATTTTTTTTTGTTAATAAAAATCAAATTCGTGGTGATATTCTGTCTGTGACTTATTTGTATGCATCATAGAAATTCATTTGTTTTTTTTTATCTAAATTTAACATTATTATTTAATGAATAATGAGTTTTGTTTAATTATTTAAATAATCAGAGCAAGTAATTATTTAATATTTAATTCTTTTCTAAGATGAATTTACTGAAATTGAAATCCCAAGTAACCTTCTTTTGTTAATAAAAATTCATATAAGTAAAATTTAAATTCTTTACTTGTTTTTGAGGATGTTGTATTATTCTTATTAAAAGAATTAAATTTAATGAAGTAAATTTAAATTCTTGTTTTGTTTCTGAAAATGTTTATTAATTTGGTTTTCTTTAAATATTAAATTGCTTCTTTTAAATATTGTGAAGTACTTTTATTTTCTTCTATAAAGAAAAAGATTTAATAAATAAAGTAAATTTAACCTACTCTTAATTGAAGTAAAAGAAGTGATACTGAATGTGAAAGAAAAATTTAATATTAAGTATGTTTAATTCTTAAAGTTTATTAGCTGCATTTAAGGTAATTAAAACTTCTTATTAAAAGAAAATTGTTCTACCTAGTTTCTTCTTGGTATGGTACTATCCACTATACAAAATCACTCGCATGGTTCTGACAAATTGGTACATTGATATGATCATGTTTTGTAACTTTAATTAATTATCTATATCCCTATTTTAATTAACTTCTTTCCCCTTTTTTTTGTGCCTTTCAAATCTGGAAGGATTGCAGGCCCCTTTTTCATGTTTTTCTTATTCAAAATCTGTTCTATAAAGTTTTAATGAATTTCATTAATTTACCATAACAATGTTCCAATTCGTCAAACCACTTGTTGGGTATAAGCGGTATGGTGATAAATGAGAATTTTGTTGATACCTTTTGGCAAATTTATTCATTTACTTAATTAATTTTTTAGTTATTCAAAATTTATTTGGTTTGTTTTGTTTATAGCATCTCTCTGTTTTGATTTATAATTAGTAATTGTGAAAAATTGTTTCAATTTCTGAAATCAACAAAATTCATTCTTTTGGTTATTTATCACTTTATCAAATACCCCAACAAGAAAATGGTGCCGTGTAGAAACATTCCTGCGGTTACCAAGAATTAAAACTTTTGTTTTTGACTGTAAATTTTGTTTTACGTTATATGATTGGAGCAACTGGGTATCGGTTTTTACTTATTATGAAATTGTTTACATATATTTGCCTAGTAAAAGTTTTCTCTATATATTTTTAAATATCTAGTCAACTATAATATTGATATTTTTTAAAAGTTGTATAATGAAACTGGTGATGTTCTTGTGCTACAGAGTTTTATAATCCCCATTTTTTCCCCTTTTCTGCCTTCTATTTTTATTTTTTTTGGGAGTTCTGTGTATCTATCTGACTTAATTATGGCCAAAGGAGATCATACTAAGGAGCTGGTAGAGCTCCAGAAAAAAAATTCATTAGTTGACAACTTGTGCAACATACCACCATTTAATGGAGAGGCTAGCTCAGTCTCATTTACTGACTTTTCAGAGAAACTGGATAGTCTCTCCACCCTTTTTGCTTGGGATGATAGTGAGAAAAAATTTGCCCTCCTTAACCGCTTGAATGGTACTGCGGCGAGATTAGTTAAGCCCCACAAAGATAAAACTAGTGCGGAATTATTAAGTATTTTAAAAAATAAATTTGTCCAAACACCTACTCCTGATGTGGCACTTGCCAAATTTCTCAACTTTAAGCAAACTCCAGGTATGTCAGTGCAAGAGTTTTTTGATGCTGCATCTGACCTCTCATCAAAGGCACTCGTTATTGATGGAGTAGCTGATGCCATTGTCAACAAAAGCCGTGAAGCCATGCTTCACTCTATGCTTTTAAACAACCTTGCACCTGAGATCAGAAAGGGTGTCATCACCAAAGATCCCAAAACCCCACAACAAATTTTAACTTTTGCTCTCCTGGAGGAAAGAGCGTGCCGCAGTGTAAATCCTTTTTACACTTTACATGAGGAACCAAACCCCCTTTTATATCAACAAAATTTCCCGCAGAATCTAGCTTGTGCAGCTACTCAGCCAACTAGGGACAACAATGCAGAAATAGAAACTCTTAGAATACAGATTGAGGCTCTAAATTCCAAACTTGACAACCTAATAAGTGATAAAAGCAGAGAGAGAGAGGTGCAGAGCCAGGAAAGAGTGCCCAGTAGAAGTATTACTTGTTTTTATTGTTCCCAACCCGGTCATTATGCTAGAGACTGCCCCCAGTATGTGTATAATTTTAATAGGAGCAGAGGCAATAATTTTAGGAGCAGGGGAGGATATGAAAATAGTTACCGGGGAAGTTACAACAGGAGAGGAAATTTCAGGGGAAACAGAGGAAATAATTACAACAGCAACAGAAGTGGTAGGAACAGAGTACAAAATTATGTGGAGGGTCAGCAAGCAAATGATGCAACTAATAATCCCACGGTTACTGAGAATGTTCATTTAAACGGGGATCGGCTGAATCAGAGGTAGTCGAACTGATTCCAAAAAAGGCCAACGACCCACCTGCGGTATATAGTGTTTTTTCTCCGCAGTCTTATAACTTGCCAACTGCCAGTATACTTATAGGTAATACTAACATAACTGCCCTCTGTGACTCAGGTTCTGCGATTAATCTTTTAAGCAGTGTAATTTTGAACTCACTCACAGACTATAATGTGCAACAATGTTATACGCCTATTCTGACAGTAACTGGAGAACAAGTTCCTCTTACTGAAAAAGTAGTTATGAATTTTAAATTCCATAACACCCAATGCCAAACTGTTTTTTTTGTAGTGCAGGGCAAGTTGGCGAAGGAATTTGATGCCATTCTAGGTATGCCCTTTTTGAAACAATACAATGCAATCATTGATTGTGCCACAAATACTGTTTCTCTTCAAGCTTCGGAGCAAACACTATGTAAACAAATCCCGCTTACCCCTCCTTGTACCAAAAACAGTAGTGTGTGTTTAGAAGAAACAAAGGTAAACAAACAAGGTAAGAGTAGTGACCCATGCATGCAATGTTATGAATTACCTGTATATAATAATCCTATTAATGTGTATAATTGTGCTAAATGTAAATGTATGTGTAATGTAAATAATAACAATTCTAGTGTAAATACTTGCAAAAATAACTATCCCATAGATCATAAAGTTGAAACTGAGGCTAAATTGATAGCAAAAAGTAGTACCCCTGACTATTCGAAAGATATTGAAATAAGAAACTGTGCAGAGAAAATTAAATTAGGGAATAGTAGGGAGATAAGGAAGGTTCATCACAGTCAGAATAGTAGTGACGAAGAAAATAATGTTGATAAAAGGTGTAACAGAGTATGTGATGAAAGTAATAGTGATTGCCAGGTTTTTATGATGGAAGAATTACCGGGTGGTACTACTGTTGATAAAATTGCTTCGGGAAATAGTAAACATTGTGAGGAAAATTTTCAAAATTTTGAACAATGTATTTCTCAAATCAAATCAGAATTTTATAGTGTAAATAATGTAAATGCAAATATTGGGGAGCAGTTTAGTGATAATTCTGAAAATTCTGAAATGGGTAGTTATGAATTTACTGAAAATGAGGAAATGCAAGCAAATAATATTAGTGAAAATACAGGTAAACATGATGTTGAGAAAAAGGCGTGTAATATCAGTATGGCATCTTTGTGCAATAAACTTGAAATCCCAGCCCAGTCTAAAATTTTAGCTAAAGTCAGATGTACGAAGGAAAATTTCAATGACAAGGATAGTATTTTAATGTTAGAGCCCTTTGCTAAGAATTTACATGCAGGCCTCTTAATTTCTAGATCCATTTGTACCCAAGAACATGGCCTATTCCTATCCTTTGCTAACTTTTCTGATAACAATATAGTATTAAATAAGGGTACTTTAGTAGCAAAAGTTCAAAAATGTATTGATAATTCTAACGTAACCCCAGATAATTGTAATTTAGCATGTAATATCAATACTCCCCCTCCAATTGCAGATTTTGACCATGCCGACCTCAGTTGGAGTTCCGAAATTAATTTAGACCACTTAGAACCGCCCTTAAAATTAAAAATGCAAGAATTTTTACAAGAAAATAAAGATGTTTTTGCTGCGTCTGTCTTAGACTTACCCGGCTGTGACACCATACCCCATTCAATTAATCTAACTTCAGAAAAACCGGTTAAATGTAAAGCATATAGAGTCCCCCATAACTTACGACAGGAAATGGAAGATCAACTAAATATTTTACTACAGGCCAATATAATTTCCCCATCTATTTCAGAATTTGCTTCGCCGGTCATTCTTGTGAAAAAATCAGACGGATCGTACAAACTGGCTGTTGACTTTCGAAAATTAAATAAAAATCTAATGAAAGATGCCTACCCCATACCAAACATCACAGACTCAGTTGACGCCTTATCAGGCTCAAATTTTTTTTCCACATTAGACTTAACTAGTGGATTTTTTCAACAAACTATCCGTCCCGAGGATAAATATAAAACAGCTATTATTACTCACAAAGGGTTATTTGAGTGGAATCGAAACTGTTTCGGACTTTCGAATTCGGGAAACAGTTTTCAACGTCTTATGTCTGCAATTTTTGGTGACCTAGGAAATTTGGGAATTTTAGTATACATCGACGATATAGTAATAGCTTCTAAAGATGTCGAATCCCATATAAATAAACTTAAGCTTGTTTTTGAAAGACTTCGGCAACACAAGCTTAAACTCAAACCCAGTAAGTGTACATTTTTATCCGACAAGATCCAATACTTGGGCTTTGAAATCCAAAAAGGACGAGTGTCACCAATCAACAAAAATATTGAAGTGATAAGGAAATTCCAACCTCCTAACACCCGAAAGGCTGTCAGATCCTTCATCGGTGCACTCTCCTTCTATAGGCGATTTTTGCCAGATTTTTCTAAAAGAGCGAGAAATCTCATCAACCTCACTAAAGATACGGGTCGATTCACTTGGAACCAAGCAGCACAGGAGGAATTTGAGGATTTAAAATCTGCACTAATATCCAAACCTTGTCTTGCCCTTCCTAATTTTGATAAGGAGTTTTACCTTTATACTGATGCGAGTGGCGAAGCACTCGGGGCAGTACTATCACAACTGGATGAAAATGAGATGCTTCACCCTGTCGCATTTGCTAGCAGGAAACTCAAAGACGCTGAAACGAGATACTCCGCCACTGAGAGAGAGTTATTGGCATTAGTATGGGCCACTGCACACTTCAAGTGCTACCTTGCCAATACTCATTTTTGTATATACACTGATCATGCACCTCTTACATACATGCTCAAAATTCAGGATCCCACATCACGTATGGCTAAGTGGATCTGTACACTTTCTGATTTTACATTTACCATCAGATATATTAAGGGAAAATGTAATAGCGTTGCAGACTTTCTTTCAAGGTTCACCACAGATAGCAAACCAGATAATGTCACCAATTGCAACTTTTCTATACAAGTAGCGAAGGAGACAACTTTTATGCCACATTCCAACCTTTTAGAAAAGATAGGTGAATTACAGAAAACAGATAAAAAGTGCTGTGAAATTGCTCGCAAAATTAGTGAAAATCTTGAGGTTGCACCCAAGTATTTGAGATTTTTCTTTAGGGATGATCTTCTTGTATGCGAGGATACAAGGGAGTCACCCCTATTGAATAATCCTATCAAACTTGTGGTGCCGAAGAAAATGGTTGAGCAAGTGTTTGCACTAACCCACGAATCCCTAGCTGCTTGTCACCAAGCTTTCCAAAAGACAATAGACCGCATTCGTGAGCACTTTTATTGGCCAGGAATGTCGGCAGATGTCAAGCACCTAGTGGAGTCGTGCGTTAGCTGTCAAGAAAAAAGAGTGCACAAAGCAAATCAACTTGCACCCCTCCAACGTGTACCCACACCTCATTTCCCTATGAATAAAGTGAACCTCGATGTTATAGGGCCTCTTCCTGTTACCTTTTCGGGTAACAAATTTATAATTACATACATTGATGCATTTTCAAAGTGGCCTGAAGCTTATGCGGTATCCTCAATCACATCTGATGTGGTAGCCGATACTCTCGCAGACTTCATTTCACGTTATGGAGCTCCATGTTACATCTCAACCGACAGAGGACCCAATTTAATTTCTGCAGCTATCGAGCATGTGTACAAAATGTTTGGAATAAAACATCCCAAAACCACGGCATATCACCCAGCCGGAAACGCTCAGATAGAACGCCAGAACAGGACTCTAAAAAACGCCCTGTGTCATATTGTGAATGAGAATCAATCAGACTGGGACACCAAGCTTAAATTTGCACTTTTAGCCATGCGCACGGCTGTGCACTCTTCTACCAAACTAACTCCAGCAGCTGTTATGTATGGCAGAAACCTTAACCTACCCTATAATTTATTTTCTCAACCCCCCCAATTTAGTTATAATGATGCCCCCTCTTTTTGTGAACTTTTGATACCAGCTCTGCAAAAGGTGTACGCTGAAGTGCACAATCATTTAATAAAAGTATCAGAGAATCAAGAAAAGTATAGAGAAAAGACAGCTGTTGACAAGAAACTAAAAGTTGGTGATCTGGTTTGGCTTTTCACTCCAGCAATTGCACCTGGTACAACAAAAAAATTAAGTAAGTTGAATAATGGCCCCTTCACTATCTTGGAAAAATTAAATGAGATAAATTTTAAAATCGCCCTTGTTGCAAATCCCAAAAACGTTCAAATTGTCCATGTGGATCGCCTCTCTGCCTTTAAAAACAGACTCCCGATTTGGTCCGACGACCCACAACAACAACAACAGAGTGTCCCAGATTCGATTGACGATCCACCTATCGATGTGCAGCAATCGATTCCCCATGCAGAGCAATTCGCTCAGCGCAGACGCCGTCGCGATTGCTGTGTTATACCAAGTTCTGACACTCAAGAGAGTAACCCTGGTACGATTACTCAAAATGAATTCAACACTCACGGAAGCCAAGCGAATTCAGCTAGCGATCCAGCCGAGATCGACCCCCCTCCTCCTCACTCAAACAAAACTCCGGAGGTTGGAAATTCAGCTGATAACCATCAGCAGAAAAGTGAATCAGCGGAGGAAGCTCTATCGGAGGAAAATAATGAATCGGAAAGGGAAGTACAGGAGTGTGAAATAGCAGCAACGACCAGCGAAGCTAGCGTTGCCGAAAATTCGATTAACAAACCGAATAAGTCGAAATCATTGAATCGACCGCAGCCGACTTCGCAGGATGCTTACGGGCTACGTGAAAGACGAACTCGCCCTATTTATAAAATTTAGTTTCCTTATATTCTTTTATCTATGTGTATTTATAGTTTTATTTCGTAATATTTATATGTGTTTATGTGTTGCAATGTATTTTATAGTAATTTTATATATTTTTCATCGTATATATTAGCGTTTTCTGACCCAAACATGGTTTGTTTTGGTTCACTTAGCGAAAATCGGAAACCCGATTTCGTGTTTTTTATACACCCTGTGTCGTGTATACATACATTTTTTAGTGGTATTTAGCTACTTGTATTAGTAAATACCCCTCCGCACAGCTTTTTGTGCAGTTTTTTCTTCAAATTTAAGATGTATTCTGGGTACTTTGAAAATGGCAGATTTTTTTTCCCCCCCTTATTTTTAACAGCAAGTGTTAGGCTGGGTCGGTTGGCACTTTTCATCGTATGCACGCAAGTACGATATTATAGATTCCTAATTATGTATATAAAAATTTTTTCATGTGTTTTTATACCACTTTTAGTCTAGGAATGTAGTTTGGCATATCATAGTTTTTATTTTGATACTTAGGTGTGACATACCAATTTACCCCTTTGGTTTCGTTCATGAAATTCCTTTTTGTTTTTCTTCTAGTGCAATGTCAGCAGAGTGGTATTTTATCTAATCCTAGTGGGTAGTGATTTTTTTTTTATAAATATTTTTTTTTCTTCCTGAAAATTCCACCTTTTAAAATTTGTGATTATCTTAAATTTACTTTCTGCTTCTAAATTGTGTTTTTTTTTTGTATGTATGTCTTCAAAATTAGTAATTATATATACTCTATATACATCAGCCCTTTTATTTCTATGGGGATTATGACCTTGTTTTGTTGTGACTATGTGTTATGAGTCACATCTGTTTTTATTTGGTTTTGGGTAGGTAAATTGGGTAGTCTGATAGTACTGCATCATCACTGTCTGGGTTTTCTTTGGAAAACCATGTTTCCAAAAAAAAAAAAAAAAATTCTAGGCTGGTTCAGTCTACGGGCGGGTAGCACAAGAACATAACTACTTTTCCCATGCACAGTGTTTTCTTGTTGTAACTGCATTTATATACATTTATTCTACACCCCAAACACCACTTTTACAGACTTTAACTTTATCACGGGGTTCATTTTGCATTTGTTATCCTATTTTAAACTTTGGTATATTGTTACTCAATTACTTTGATGAAATATGTTGTGTCATAAGTCCATTACATGTGTAAATACCCAGTTGCTTATTTTTTTTTTTGTTATTGTATGTGCCAGTAGTACTGATATAGGTAAATGTATGTTGTAATTTGATTTTGTTTTCACATCAAACTGGCCAATTTATCATGATTTTATGCAAATGTTGTATATATTATTATGAGTAATGTATTGTTTTTCAGTTGGCAGTCTCAACACTCTTGCAATCTTTTTCCAAAAAAAAAAAAAAAAAAAAAACTTGTAAATAATTTAGTTTGTTTTTTTGGCAAAATTTTGGTCGTATAGGTAGATAGGTATTATAAGTAGAACCTGCTAGGACTTGCAATATACAGTGACAGTAATGGCATTCGGAGCAAGCACAAGTATGTTTATAGGTGGGATTCGGTATCAGGAGTTAGAAACGGTTATGCAGCGAAGGTGTCCTATGTAGAAACAAAGTGCAGTTTTCCCCGCCTTAGAAGGCAGTACTCCTTAGGTGTCTTGTTACCCTCTTGTGGTTTTCCCAGTTCTAGTCGTCAGGTATTTCAGCAGTTACTTGGGAGTGGTTCATGGTGGGCAGCTCTTAGTGTACATTCCGGAGTGTATATCTGACAGCGGCGACTTCACTCTATAATTCATGATTGTTCTTCGGACCGATGTCTGGCCTGCTCGAACGGTTAGGTCTTATATTGTGGAATCTCCAGCGTACTGTGAACTACCTCTCAGCCCGGTAACCCTTGCGAGAATTTTTTTTTCTGTTTCGGTCTGCACGTTTCAAAAAATTAAATTTTTTTTTATCAAAAAAAATTTTATTTTTTTGCGGTAAAGGGAGAGTCATGTTAGGGTAGGTTTTTTCATTTATTCTAAATTTTCCATATTTTCTTTATTTTTTCTATATAAGTTGTAGCCCCCCCCCCCTCGTTTTATAATAATCGTAATGTTTTTCATTTAATATTCTCTTTATTTTAGTCTGAAATAATGGAGTTAAAATACCTTTTCTTTCTTTTAAATGTCTAAGCTAAAACAAATTCATTGTCTCTTTTACTTAAAATCATAATTTTTATATTTCCCCTGTAAGTTATAATTTCACTGGGGTGGTCTTGTTACCATGGGAAATTTCCAAATGCTCTCGGACACTTGGGCAATAAAAATCCATTTCCCAGACAACGTATATTAGCTTGTATTGTCAGGAGTTTTATGACTTTGGCGGTGTTGGTCGCCTTAATCTGCTCTGAAGATCTTTCGTGGAAAAAGCAGGACTCGGGCGGCAGATAGTGGCCCGTATTGTTAAAATTGTATTATTCGTTTTTACGAGCCCAATTATCCCGTTTTATGTAAACAACAGTTCACGTGGGAGGTCGAGGGAAGCAGCAGCAGCCTTTTACCTTCGTGGAAAAGGGAGCGAAAACGGAACAGCTGTACACATGCCATCACCCCTATGCGAAGTAGTTCCACCCGCGAGAGAGAGCGACGACCAATGGTTTTACGTAACGTATTCGCGGGGAATATTTTTTTCCCCTGGTATCGCTTAGCGCGGGAGAATGTAACTGGCGAAGGTGTTTTTGTGAGGTTCGGGGAGGGCGTATGCCCCCCCCCCCTTAAAAAGTTTTCCTGTTGGTGACCAGAGAATTTGAAAGGCATTCGATCGAAAAATGTGTAACTGGAAGGTCCGGTAAAGAAAAAAGGTATCTGGTTCCCCGAGATATATTCGAATGTAAATTGAAGAGATGGTAGCTAGAAAAATCATGCCTCGTGCCGCGAGGAATATTACGGATCCTGATGCTGAGAATAAAAAAGATATTCTGATCGAGAAACTAGCGAGTCGCTATTGTAGTGGTGTTTGAAATCAAGATTTTTTTTGCCATCGGGAGCTGTGATGGTTGAGAGTGTTTGTCGTTGAAGTCGGTGGTCATTCGCTATTAGTAAAACGTAGATCCGGATGACTAAAAGATTACTCTAAAGATCAGTGCCACTTGGAGTCTCATCGACTGGTCCCTTTTGTATTCGCAAACGGAATTGTCAGAAGAGGCACTATCAAATGCCTACTTCATACTATTCATGGAAGAGTAAAGACTGCTCTGAGAGTCGATGTTTCTGAAATATCTTCGAGAAATACCTTCTTGTTCTTTTGTTTTTCAAAAATAAAGTAGACTGCCAACCCTGGAACATTATTAACTCATCTATTACGGCTGATAAATCCCAGTCGTACGAATGCTGAACCTGCAAGTAAAATTTTGGTAAATATTTTTATTTTAATGAATAAGTGTCTTTGATTATTACTATTATTCTACATGAATATGTTTTGATACACCTGTGTATAATTTAGATCACCTGTTGTCATACAAACTAACCTAACACCTATAAATTTAAATATGTTGGTGTTTTATTTAACATTTTTTTTTGTTAATAAAAATCAAATTCGTGGTGATATTCTGTCTGTGACTTATTTGTATGCATCATAGAAATTCATTTGTTTTTTTTTTATCTAAATTTAACATTATTATTTAATGAATAATGAGTTTTGTTTAATTATTTAAATAATCAGAGCAAGTAATTATTTAATATTTAATTCTTTTCTAAGATGAATTTACTGAAATTGAAATCCCAAGTAACCTTCTTTTGTTAATAAAAATTCATATAAGTAAAATTTAAATTCTTTACTTGTTTTTGAGGATGTTGTATTATTCTTATTAAAAGAATTAAATTTAATGAAGTAAATTTAAATTCTTGTTTTGTTTCTGAAAATGTTTATTAATTTGGTTTTCTTTAAATATTAAATTGCTTCTTTTAAATATTGTGAAGTACTTTTATTTTCTTCTATAAAGAAAAAGATTTAATAAATAAAGTAAATTTAACCTACTCTTAATTGAAGTAAAAGAAGTGATACTGAATGTGAAAGAAAAATTTAATATTAAGTATGTTTAATTCTTAAAGTTTATTAGCTGCATTTAAGGTAATTAAAACTTCTTATTAAAAGAAAATTGTTCTACCTAGTTTCTTCTTGGTATGGTACTATCCACTATACAAAATCACTCGCATGGTTCTGACAAATTGGTACATTGATATGATCATGTTTTGTAACTTTAATTAATTATCTATATCCCTATTTTAATTAACTTCTTTCCCCTTTTTTTTGTGCCTTTCAAATCTGGAAGGATTGCAGGCCCCTTTTTCATGTTTTTCTTATTCAAAATCTGTTCTATAAAGTTTTAATGAATTTCATTAATTTACCATAACAATGTTCCAATTCGTCAAACCACTTGTTGGGTATAAGCGGTATGGTGATAAATGAGAATTTTGTTGATACCTTTTGGCAAATTTATTCATTTACTTAATTAATTTTTTAGTTATTCAAAATTTATTTGGTTTGTTTTGTTTATAGCATCTCTCTGTTTTGATTTATAATTAGTAATTGTGAAAAATTGTTTCAATTTCTGAAATCAACAAAATTCATTCTTTTGGTTATTTATCACTTTATCAAATACCCCAACACATCATTCAAATGCATCGGAAAGGATTTTTCCCATAGACCATAATGCAACGGAATTCTATTATGTGTCCCTGTAAACGAGTTATAATCGCTACACACTTCATTTTCAATACCGAAAATTCTATAATAACAAGTAGAAATTTAATGGCACTCTGAGTATATTTACTAGAGTTAATGAACACTTTTCAACAATGTTTTAATGTGTTAAAAAAAGAAAACAAGTCGGATGTACCAATACCATAACTTTCTTCTGTCTCACACAGGTTTCGCATATATTAAAAAGAATCAGCATCAATTTATATCAAGGTCTAACTGAATCTGAAGTTTAATTAAATTCCGTGCATTAGTTCTTGAGACATGATTATTGCTAAAATCGTGTAAATCTTGCAAAATGTAGTATAGCAGCGCCACCTGTTGGGAGATTTAGACCAAAACCTAATCAACAACAACTTATGTCAACGTCTACCTGAATCTGAAGTTTGATGAAAATCCGTGCATTAGTTAGTTATCGTGATAATAATGAAAAAAGTAGCATAGAAGCACCGCCTGTTGGGCTATTTACACCAAAACGTAAGCAGCATCTATTTATGTCATGATCAAACAGAATCTGAAGTTTGATCAAATTCCGTGCATTAGTTCTTGAGATATAGCTATCGTAAAAATCATGAAAAAAGTGGTATAGCAGCGCCACCTGTTGGGATATCTACACTAAAACGTATTAAGCGTTTGTTTATGTCAAGGTCAAAATGAATATGAAGTTTGATGAAAATAAGTGCATTAGTTCTATAGCAGAAATCGCGAAAGATGCAGCATAGAAGCGCCACCTATTGGGCGATTTTCCCCAAAAACTAATCAGCACCAGGGACTAACTGAATATAAAGTTTTATTAAATTTCGTGCTTTAGTTCTTGAGATAGAGTGCCCACAAAATTTTTTAGACAGACAATTTCTAAAAACAGTCAAATCGTGTTCAGGACCTTCTAAAACGTATAAATCCTTCGAAAACCGGAAGTCGGAAATTTTCATGAGTCCAATACTTTCTTCTTGTGAAGATAGAAGAAAATAAAAATGTTTTAATAATAATTTCTTTTTTATTCATTTCGTTTCATGTTTACAAATAAATAAATAAATAAATAAGAACAAGTAAACAGAAGAATATTACATTCACGTACTGTTTTATATGCAAAGTAAGAAAATATTTTTAACATTTCAAACATGCTTTTGCTTTGTTAAAGGTGGTAATTTTATTTTGTTCTATCTTTGCGTCAGACTGCATTCTGTTTAGCACAAGATATTGTTTTCTTTGCTAATATGAATATTTCCAGCCAGACAAGTAATGTTTTTTGCTGTTTTTCGTTGGAAAAATGTATATAGAATGCATAAAATTTTATCAAACGTCTGCGCAACAAAATTGTATATACTGTCAAAAACAGCAAGAATCAAGTCTTAAAAGATCTCATGTATTTGTGTGTGTTATGTTTATGTTTAAAAAAAAGGTAAAGAAAAGAATGATAAGTTAGAGTATTGTGTTTTAACATAAGGTAAAGTATATTTATAATTTTTTAGGAATGCATTTCCTTTGTGAAGCGAAGAAAAAACAGTAATTTAATCAAATTTTCCGTTTTATTCATTTTATTTTACAAAAAAGTAAAGAAAAGGGTGATAAATTAGGCTATTGTTTTTTAATACATGATAAAAGTATATTAATTTTTCAGGCATGCACTTCCTTTGTGAACATGCTGAGCAAAGTAGAAATCTCATTTTCCTCTATATTTGTTCCAGACTACGTTCTGTCTGGCACAAGAAATTGATTTTTCTGTAAATATGAATATTTCCCGCCAGATGAAGTAATGGACTTCGTTGTTGGGAAAATGCATACAGGCAACATAAAACTTTAATAAATGTCTATGCATCAAAAATGTATATGTTGTCAGAAGCAGAAAAGTAGCAAGTCTTAAAGAAATGTTTCTCATGTGCCAGTGAACAAGTATTTTAAATGATTGCACACATTGTTTGAAAAAAAAGAGAATTGTAAAACGTTAAGAGGAAAAATGTCAATAATAATAATAATAATAATAATAATAAAACCAGAATTTCATGAAATTTAAATGTTCAATTTTTGTTATAAGAAGAATTTGATCAAATAAAAAAAAAATAAGAATATCGGTTTTTATTTATTTAGTTTTACAGGGTTCATACGTCTTTTACCACAATTTTTTAATAGAATTTTTCGCCTTATTTAAATGCAGAAAAGTGTTACAAATGCTGCAATTAAACAAGGCGTCTTTAATTTCTGCTATTGTAAATATTAAGTGAAAAAATTCTATTAAAAAATTGTTGTTAAAGTGTACAAACCCTGTTTTATGTTTGTAAAAGAGTATGCTAAATTAGTGTATTGTTCTTTAATATAAAGAAAAAACATGTTTTTAACATCTCAGACGTATATTTGTGATGCGATATGTACGGTGGAAATCTTATTTTGTTCTTATCTTTGCTTTAGGACCGCATTCTGTTTAGCGACAGAAATTAATTTCTCTGTAAATACGAACATTACCACATAAAGTAATGTATTTCGTTGTTTTTGCTGAGTAATTGCGTATAGACAGCACAAAACGTCTGTGCTTTAAGGAAAGTCTGTGCATTTAAAGTCTATATACTGTCAGAAAGAGCAAAGATAGAAAGTGATATAAGATGAAGAAGATTTCTTTATGTGCTGGTACACATGTATTTATAAAGTATGCACACGGAGTTAATAATTTCATAAATTTTCGACGTTTTATGGCACTTTTCTACGACGTTTTTTTTTTTTTTTTTTTTTTTTTTTTAAAGATTTTTTTGAAGAATTCGTTCTTAATTACTTTTTTAAGATACGCTTTATGATGAATTGGGCATCATTTACTCATGAGTAATCATTGTACTGCCCATGTCACAGTTTGAAAACCTGAAGAGGAATAATCTCTTAAAATAACATTGATGCACACACGCACAAATACACGCGCACAAAAAATTGTTATTTTACAAAGACAGCTTTAAAAAAAATGTACAACAAATACAACTAAAGCTCGATATCAAGTGACTCGCATCTAAAGCTAAATTTGTTTAGTCTCCAATAAGGTTTACTTTTAATAAGATAATGCTTTAATGCCTCAAAATAATGTGAATGATTTTGAGGTAATATATAGGAATGGGGACTTATCATTGGCCAAACCTCTAAGCTGTTAGTTTTATTGGTATATTTCCAATTGCAAAATGTTTCGAATTGTATTCGTCTTCATAGGAAAGTCCATTAACGTCAAAAAGGTTATTCTTTAAAAAGTTCCGAAGTTTAAATTTTTATACCGCCTCTGGGTTCTATAAGTTATATTTAGAAAAATTCTCTATATGTTCTAACAAGTATAATGGTAAAAATTCCATTCTTTTACGACCAAAACAGAACGAACCTTAGAATTTCATACATTTTTGACGCTTTATGATACTTTTTAACAACGTATTTTTTTAAAAAGATTTTTGAAAGCTTAATCATTTTTTAAAGGTACGCTTTATGATTAATTTGACATAATTTACTCATGAGTTTGGTAATGTAAATAAAATCCACATTATTTGTATAAATTCTATTATTGTAATTTTTACAATGGATGATCAGTTAACGAACTATTCGGTTTACGAACAGATCGGTTAATGAACACTTTCGTGAGATATTTTTATGTTCGGATAACGAGCACATGTTCGGTTATCGAACACCTCACAAAATAAAGCCAAGAAGAAGCAATGCTGAATTTCAGATTAGCAGAGCTGTATTTAATTGCATCTATTATCGATTTAGACAACTTTTAACAGTTGTATACTTATAGATTAATTAATTCATGGACTACCGAGGATTCGGGCCCTACATTTTAGAGCCACCAAATTAAAATGAGCAGATTAAAAATATTAATTTTTATGTTTTGTGTCCCTTTTTAAAGAAATATTTTTAATTGGAAATTAATTATTTTAATCGAAATTTAGTTCCTAAATGATTAACAGGCTCTAGGCTCCACTTGTGCTTTATCGGGCTCTGCAGTAAACACGATCTGTTAGAGAACTATTCCAGTTTTTGATAGGTCAAAGTGATAATTTGTTATGATTTAATGCTGTAGTCAATGAATGTGATCTTAAGAGTTTTTACAAAGGGAATGTCATTTATTTATTTTTTAAGTATGGCACGACAAGGATAAAGCCATCAAAATACAATTTATTCATATTAAATATGGAAAAAGTTAGAGATCATTTATAATAATTTTTATATACTATTTAGCTTTTAAGAACAAATTATTGAATTCCCATATAAATCTATACTAAATCTATGATCGATGAACGAACAGTTCGGTTAGCGAACATTGTTTTGGTACGGATTAAGTTCGTTAACCGATCATCCACTTTAATTATGAGAAGAAGAGTTTGTTACTACATCATGGTGTGACTAGAAGGCTTACTGTTTTACAGTACTTTTCATGAAAATATTTCAAGTGAGAAAACATTTTTAAATGTTTGCTATTGTCACAAGGTCTGAGGTCTGAGTATAAGCAAGATTTCGTTGCAACTTTAAAAAAAAAAAAATAAGTACTACACTGTAAAAAAAAAAAATTCCTGAAAAAAACGGAAATTGTACTGGCAATCGAGACGCCAGTACTATTTCCGATTTTTAACGGAAAAAAAAATCCGTAAATTCCAGGAAATTTTCCGTGATTTCTGAAATATCCGTTTTTAAATTTCCGTTTTATAACAGATATCTTCCGTATTTTTTAGAAATTTTTATAATGTTAAAATAAACATTATAGGACCAAAAAAAAAAAAAAGTTTCGTCTCAAAAACAACCTTATACAGATATACTTCTTTTTTTTTTCCTCACTTCTGAGTGAGTTTTGTGTAAATAACCAACCCTTCCCTCGATATGAATCGAACCCGCAATCTTTCGCTTACTGAACCGGAGGTTCCAACCCCTACCCCATGATTAGATGTTCAGCTTGTTCGTTCAAGCGTTGCTAGTTATTGCAGCGACTTTTTATGATGCAAAAATTTGAAGGTTCCATGGATTTCTTTCAGTTCCAAAGTTTTTAATATTTTTTTTCATATTTTTCAATCTTTTCTTTTCATATTTTTCAGTATTTTGTTTATTATTTGATGCTTTATAACAGATAAATTTGAACTTATTATGTATCATATGCGTAAAACATTGTATTAAGAGACATTGTATTAAGAGTCATTGTATGATTGCATCCTTTTGTAATTGTACAACATTTTCTTTTTTTGAACATATACTTTTTTTAATTATTTGTCTGATGATCTATTTATCAATTCCAATAAAAATAATAATTACCTGAAGGAGACGTATTTATTACATGCTATTAAAATAACTTCTCGTTATCTCTTATTTAAAAAAAAAAAAAACATACGTAAATAAACAATTTTATAATAAATTAAATTATTATATTTGAGCTATGCTGAGAACTTTTGTGTACGGTTCTGTCAAACTGAATATTTTTAATAATATTAAAACAAAAAATTGATTCTTAAAGACAATTTCGAAATTAATGATCTTGTGATAGGTAAGATTTAAATTTGGACTTGCTTTTGATTTAGTTTAAATTAATTTAGTTTAATTTATAAAATTATAAGCTAAATAAATAAATTATAAAGTTAATAAAATTATAAATTTCATTTTTATAAAAGTAAATAAAATTTTAACTATTTTTATAAATTTAAGGAAAAAATTTTAACGCTGTAAAATTATAATTTATAGAATAATAAATTTTAGTTTAATTCATAAATTTATAAACCAAATCATTTTAGTTTAATACAACTTACGTAGCGATAACTTGCAGAGATATTGTGTTATGAAACCTTTAAATAACCCAATATTGCCTCACGTTAGAAAAGTTAAAATATTAGTGAAAAAAAAAAGTTCTAATTTTGAAGCACTATCAATAAAAATAAAAAAACAGATAAAAAAAAAAATCTCAAAATTATAAAAACAAAATCAATTTCTAAACATTTCATTAAAAAAATATAAATATTGCTATTATTTTCACAAAAAATTACTGTCCAGACACGGCCCGGTTAGAATGGGCCAGCATGTCGAGCCGGGTCCGGCCTGGATCCTTGAAGAACTCTAGTAAATACAACAATCTTAAACCCCGTTTCAAACAAGGCGATTTCTGTACGCAAACCTCTAAAAGTTATTTATGGAAATTGCACTGATTTGGAAGAAATACGGACATTGTACTGTTTTGAAAGAAATACGGACAAAATCTATTAAATTTACGGAAAACTTTCTGCATATTTAAGGATTTGAAATCTCCTTTACGGAACTAATGTCATTTACGGAAATTATACTGTTGTTTTGGAAAAATGAAACTTCTCCGTGAAATTTCACGGAAAATCTCTTGTATTTTCACGGATTTTTTTTAGAGTGTATGCACCACGCAATTAAAAAACTTTAGAGCATCTATTTATATTATGAAGCAAAAACATGTCCATGAGGAACGCTGACGTCATATCGACGGTGGCAACGATCGAAGCAGTTCATTTCTTTTTTATTCGCAAATTTAATAATTCTAGACTTCGCATAATTAAAATTTTTGGACCTGCGAAAAGGTAAAAACACCACACTTTCAAATTCAATTTGTCTGAAAATTGGATCGAAATTTACTAATTTTTTATTCTTTTTAAAATCATTTTCAAGCATGAACATATTAAAAATCTACCTCCATCCCGTGGAGCCCGGTTGAGAAAGATTAAATCGTTTGAGCTCAAAACGTAAACGATAAACAATACAATTCAGCATTTGTTTCCGGCTAATTTTCCAAAATTAACACTTTATCAATAAATAAATAAATAAATAAAATAATATGAATAAAACACAAATTTAACAGATATGTAACCCAACTACTTGCCTAAACCACTAAAATAATGAGAATCAAGGAGGCTGACATAAAAAGCAAAATCTTTGGTGATTTCTTCCGGTCTGACATGAGGCTAATTCGAATTATTTATAATTAACAAAACGATTAATAAACAGAAATTTCCTGTGTGCCTAAGCTTACGCGATTCTTCTGTGGAATAAATAGCATTTACTCCCACCTATAGTAATCGACTGTAGTACAGCTACAAATTTTGTCTGTTAGGAGATGCTTCATTTGTCATCAGGAAATGCCTGTATGACTATGTGATTCTGTCGTCTGGTAACACATTCCTTCGTCAACAGATATTTTCTATATACAGATATTTTCTGGCAACTGTCTGCTGCCATAATTTTCTGTTGTTTTGCATGAATTTTTTTTACAGTGTACCGCTTTTAATAAATTTACAAACTTTATTTGAATACAAAATTGATATTTTTCATATAAAAATGCTGTTTGGTCAATAAAATATATATTTATATATACATATTAAATGTAAAAAATCTCCACTTAATCTTGACTTACATTCTTTACACTGCGCAGTATGTTTCGCAACCCAGGAAGCTCCGGTTGGATCCTCTGGTTTGAATTGTTTATACTTCATTAATTGCTAAAAAAAAAGTGTTAAATAAAAATCATAAAAATAGTAAAAAAGTTTTTATATATAAACTGTCTACAATTTTCGGTTTAATTTATATTAGCTATGTGTTCTTAAAAAAAAAAGGAACACATAGCAATTTAATGAAATTTCAATGAAATTAGAAGGAGTGAAAAAGTGTCCAGTCCGGTAGTCGAACCAAGACCTTTGGTTTAAATCGCCAACGCGCTGATTATTCTGTGAACATGACGACCGGCAATCAGCCGACACAATTCACTCATATGAATAACCTTATTGGAAATAGCATCTGGACTGCCATGTAGACAGTTAAACAGATTGTACCATAGGTAATGGAACCCTATCAAGCTACGGATACGTAGACACACTTTATTATTTTAAATTCAGTCATACTGATTGGTAAAGTTATAATACGGAATCACATTTTTCCAACTGCGTGAAAATGTATCCACACCGGTGTCTAACCCAAGAGCTTTTGCTTAAATTGCCAACGAGCTGTCTATTGAGTTAACATGACGACCGGCAATCAGCCGACACAATTCACTCATATAAATAACCTTATTGGAAATAGCATCTGGACTGCCATGTAGACAGTTCAACAGAATGTACCATAGGTAATGGAACCCTATCAAGCTATGGATACCTAGACACACTTTATTATTTTAAATTCAGTCATACTGATTGGTAAAGGTATAATACGGAATCACATTTTTCCAACTGCGTGAAAATGTATCCACACCGGTGTCTAACCCAAGAGCTTTTGCTTAAATTGCCAACGCGCTGTCTATTGAGTTAACAAGACGACCGGCAATCAGCCGACACAATTCACTCATATAAATAACCTTATTGGAAATAGCATCTGGACTGCCATGTAGACAGTTCAACAGAATGTACCACAGGTAATGGAACCCTATCAAGCTATGGATACGTAGACACACTTTATTATTTTAAATTCAGTCATACGGATTGGTAAAGGTAATACGGAATCACATTTTTCCAACTGCGTGAAAATGTGTCCACGCTGGTGTCGAACCCAAGAGCTTTTGCTTAAATTGCCAACGCGCTGTCTATTGAGTTAACAAGACGACCGGCAATCAGCGGACACAATTCACTCATATAAATAACCTTATTGGAAATATCATCTGGACTGCCATGTAGACAGTTCAACAACCACAGGTAATGGAACCCTATCAAGCTATGGATACGTAGACACACTTTATTATTTTAAATTCAGTCATACAGATTGGTAAAGGTAATACGGAATCACATTTTTCCAACTGCGTGAAAATGTGTCCACGCTGGTGTCGAACCCAAGAGCTTTTGCTTAAATTACCAACGCGCTGTCTATTGAGTTAACATGACGACCGGCAATCAGCCGACACAATTCACTCATATAAATAACCTTATTGGAAATAGCATCTGGACTGCCATGTAGACAGTTCAACAGAATGTACCACAGGTAATGGAACCCTATCAAGCTATGGATACGTAGACACACTTTATTATTTTAAATTCAGTCATACGGATTGGTAAAGGTAATACGGAATCACATTTTTCCAACTGCGTGAAAATGTGTCCACGCTGGTGTCGAACCCAAGAGCTTTTGCTTAAATTGCCAACGCGCTGTCTATTGAGTTAACATGACGACCGGCAATCAGCCGACACAATTCACTCATATAAATAACCTTATTGGAAATAGCATCTGGACTGCCATGTAGACAGTTCAACAGAATGTACCACAGGTAATGGAACCCTATCAAGCTATGGATACGTAGACACACTTTATTATTTTAAATTCAGTCATACTGATTGGTAAAGGTAATACGGAATCACATTTTTCCAACTGCGTGAAAATGTGTCCACACTGGTGTCGAACCCAAGAGCTTTTGCTTAAATTGCCAACGCGCTGTCTATTGAGTTAACATGACGACCGGCAATCAGCCGACACAATTCACTCATATAAATAACCTTATTGGAAATAGCATCTGGACTGCCATGTAGACAGTTCAACAGAATGTACCACAGGTAATGGAACCCTATCAAGCTATGGATACGTAGACACACTTTATTATTTTAAATTCAGTCATACGGATTGGTAAAGGTAATACGGAATCACATTTTTCCAACTGCGTGAAAATGTGTCCACGCTGGTGTCGAACCCAAGAGCTTTTGCTTAAATTGCCAACGCGCTGTCTATTGAGTTAACATGACGACCGGCAATCAGCCGACACAATTCACTCATATAAATAACCTTATTGGAAATAGCATCTGGACTGCCATGTAGACAGTTCAACAGAATGTACCACAGGTAATGGAACCCTATCAAGCTATGGACCCGTAGACACACTTTATTATTTTAAATTCAGTCATACTGATTGGTAAAGGTAATACGGAATCACATTTTTCCAACTGCGTGAAAATGTGTCCACGCTGGTGTCGAACCCAAGAGCTTTTGCTTAAATTGCCAACGCGCTGTCTATTGAGTTAACATGACGACCGACAATCAGCCGACACAATTCACTCATATAAATAACCTTATTGGAAATAGTATCTGGACTGCCATCTAGACAGTTCAACAGAATGTACCACAGGTAATGGAACCCTATCAAGTTATGGATACGTAGACACACTTTATTATTTTAAATTCAGTCATACTGATTGGTAATGGTAATACCGAATCATATTTTTCCAACTGCGTGAAAATGTGTCCACACCGGTGTCGAACCCTAGAGCTTTTGCTTAAATTGCCAACGCTCTGTCTATTGAGCTATGTGGGTCGGACTGCAGAATTCAACCGACTACAAAATTCACTCTGATTTCATTAGTTCAAGGTTTGCAAGTTCATTCATTTAAAGATGCTTCCTTTATTAAAGTAAAGATTTGTTAATTACATTATTATATACTCAATTAAATTAGACGAAACTGCTATTTCTCAAAATTTTTTATAATGTTGACACATAAATATTCAACAGCATTACCTTTTTGCCTTCCAAAAATTTTTAACGAATCATATTTCTACTCTTTTTTCCCCCTCTGATTTCTTTAAGCTTTTTTCAATATTTCAAAAAAAAAAAAATCTCTATCCTTTCGAAAGGTTTTCTGGAATTCATTAACTGCAGAAAATTGAATTTCGAAATATCAAAGCGTGTTAACGTCTGTCGAAAATTCAATTTTCAAAGACGGAAAAAAGTAATAATCCGTTTGAACATTCAATAAATGTTCTAATTCATGAGACAATAAATTAGATTAGAATGATATAAAAAAAGATTCCTTTTCATTTTATCTTGCACTTAATGTGTTAAATTATTAAACTTTAGCGTAGAGGGGACATCTTTCGGGCACTTAATTTAAAAATCTTTAATTATTTTACTACACTCTTTTATATTTCTTTTATTTGCTAAAAGGCGTAAAAAAAACTTTATAAACAGTAAAAAAAAAAGTTTTATTAGACTGTTTAGATATTTCGGCTCCATCGAAGACCTTAAAAAAACAAACAAGAATGTTCTAACATTGCATGATCTATGATGTTAAAGATTTGAAACGCCATCATTCAATTTTCCATGTACTCTTTCAGATTATTACGCACGTTATTTTTTATTCTTTCGTGGATATTTAGTTCCATATTCGTAACCATGGAGTAACTCAAGTCACAATTTTGGTAAGTTAAGTAATGCTGCATGGTTACATATTGACGTTTTACGTGTTACAATCTCTATGGTTTCTCTTATAATGGATAGATAGTATCAATTAGAGATCAATCTCATTAAGAGATCAATTACCAATCTTACTTCCATTGAAATTTATTTGGATGTTTTCTTCTTAATATAATCTTGCCAGGGCTGTAGTTTTTCTATTATAGTTTATATCAGTCTACCTATAACTAAATTTCCTGCTAGTCATGACAATATAGTAATTCTTTGATTCGTCTACTTTAATAAATGGTATTTCATAATTCGTAATTCTCAAAATTAATTGGGTCAATTTTAGTGCAAATGATGGTCTTTAATTTTGGAGGGTATATCATTTGCACTAAAATTTTAGAGATAAATAATAGTTTAGACAAATTTAATTGAATACACTGAGTGGCCAAAATATTAGAGACCCTTATTTGAAAGTAAACCAGTCCTACAGTGACGTAGAATGATGTAACAATGCAAAGAGCCTTATATAAGGAACTCTCAGTTTCATACGACGTAGTTAACACGGAAGTTACTGTTAAAATGGGTAAGACGAAAGATTTAAGTTGATTTGAAACGAGGTACACTCAGAAAAAGGAATTGATTAAAACTACAAAACAGTTTTGTTGAGTACATTTTGGTTGTTTTAGCAAAATTGGAGTAAAATTGAACCATTTTACTTCAATTAACAAAACATTTTTGCTGACGATACAAAATTTTTTTTTGGAATTGCAAAAAAAAAGTGGTTTTCAACAAAAAAATTTTTTTTGTTGATTCAAACAAAATTTTCATTGACCTATATTTAAACAAAATTTTTGTTTAAATATGGGTCAATAAAAATTTTGTTTGAATCAACAAAATTTTTTTTTTGTTGATTCAAACAAAATTTCCATTGACCTATATTTAAACAAAATTTTTGTTTAAATATGGGTCAATAAAAATTTTGTTTGAATCAACAGAAAATTTTTTTTTTTTGCAATTCCAAAAAAATTTTTTGTATCGTCAGCAAAAATGTTTTGTTAATTGAAGTAAAATGCTCCAATTTTACTCCAATTTTGCTAAAACAACAAAATGTACTCCAAAAATATGTTTTGTAGTTTTAATCAGTTTCTTTTTCTGAGTGTATGATCGCCGGTCCAAGAAGAGCTGATGCCAGCATCTCTGAAACGATGACTCTTTTAGGATTTTCTCGCACAACAGAATATCGGATATTTTGAAAGAGGTAGTTGAGGAAATAATCTTCAAGCAATAAGGACCATTCTGGTTGAAAAAGGCTGGTGAACAGGAGAGGAGAAAGGCGAGTAGCATGCATAGTCCACAACAACAGAAAGGCAACAACACGATAAATTACAGGTGAAATCAATGCAGATTCATCACAAAGCATATCCCAATGTACAATAAGACGGACTGTGCAAAGGATGGGCTATACCAGCAGGAGACCATCAAGAGTGCCTTTGGTATCACAGAAAAATAGGAAAAGGCGCCTGTTGTGGGAAAGGGAACGACGAATGGTTCTTTGAAGACTGGAAAAAAGCAGCCTGGTCAAATGAATGTCATTTACTGTTCCATCATGCAGATGGCAGGATCGGAATATGGCGCAAACAGCACGAATTTATGGACCCTTACTGCCAAATGACAACCCTTCAGGCTGGTGGCGGTGGAATTATGTTGTAGAGAATGTTTCCCTGGAGTACACTGGTTCCTTGATATCCGTGGACACAATTCTGAACAACACAGGTTACCTCAACATTGTTGCTAATTATGGGCACTCGTTTATTGCTATAATATTCCCTTATGGAGATGGCAACTTTCAGCAGGACAACCGGCAGGACGTTGCCACTCTGCTCTATCGTTCTTAAATTGGTTTGAGGAACATGAATCAGAGTTTAACCTGTTTCCATGGCCAGCACAGTCCCCTGACCTCAATTCTATTGAGCATTTGGAGGACGAACTCGAAAGAGCACTTCAATACTTGGAAATTACACCATTCAATCACACTGAACTTACAGCTGCCATTATGGCAGAATGGGCCAACGTTTTCTCATCAACGGTATAAGCAAATTGTTGAGTCCATGCCAAGAAGAATATCGGTTGTGATCATAGATGAAGGTGGACCAACTCGTTATTTGATGGTGTTTCTAATTTTTTTGTGTCGTACGCAAAGGAACTTAATTTTAATCTTTAAATGCTACATTGGCACCAGAATTTTGGAATGAAAAATTCCCTTTTATCAAGTACAGGAAGAAAAGATTTTACTTAATGTTGAATGTTTCTAAATTCTGGTGTCAATCAATCATTTCAATATTTTACGAATAGAAGTATTTTTATGAGACATGCGGGCGACAAAATGTTAATAAACGAACATGCTTTAAATAAATAATTTAACAAATGCACTTATAAACTTGTTTACACTATTCACGTTATTCAAATATTTTTTTAATTGCATGCCAAAACTATTGATAATATATTATTGATATTGATATTGATATTGATATACAAAAGAAAACAATGCAAAATAGTTGCGTTATAATCAGCCGTTCAAGATGGTAAAACAGAAAAATTTTAAAACAGTAAAATAATAATTGTAAAGGTAAAAAAGACATTTTAAATGTCAAATTTTTATACATTGAAAAGTTGGTTGTTTATTTTATATATTAAAAAAAATATTAACTAGAATATTAGCGATTTCATAGCTAGAATATTAGCATTATTCAATTTATTTTCAGTACATACCATAAAGGCCCGTCTTATGAAAAATCTGTAGGCTGAAATTTTGTATGTAAATGGAGAACATACGTTATTTGGTATGGTAGATTGGTTAGTATCCAATTAGTTCAATAATTAAATTGAATAATGAATTAGAAAATATTCGTAAAATTGCTAGTAATAGTGGTTTTAAAGTACACCATATTAATAAATTAATCATGGATATCACCAACAATAAGAAACCAGAAGAGAAAGTTGATTCGCAAAAATACAAACTTTATATTCTTCAATATTATCCAAGCTTTTTTGAAAAATTAAAACACAGCTTTAAACGTTTCAATATCTCCTTAATAGCCAAACCCCCTCAGAAATTAAAGAATATCATTTGCAGTAAAATAGACCCAATTAATTTTGAGAATTATTCAGGAGTATATGAAGTACCCCCTTTTTTTTAAAGAAGACGGATCCAAGAATTTCTACATAGGCATGACCAGCAGAAAATTTAATTGCAGAAAAAAAGAGCATATAGCTGATATTAAGTATAATGGAAAAACTACAGCCCTGGCAAGATTATATCAAGAAGAAACCATCCAAATAAATTTCAATGAAAGTAAAATAATATTTCCATCCAGTCTATACTATCCATCCATAATACGAGAAACCATAGAGATACTAACGTGCAAAATAACAATATGTAACGATGCGGCATCTTTTAATTTACCGAAACTGTGGTTCGAGTTACTGCATGGTCACAGATATGAAAATAAACAACCAAGTAAAAATAGAAGATAACGTGCGTAATTTTTAGAAAAGTACATGAAAATAATAACTTCAAAGCCCGTGCAATTCTAGAATATTCTCATTTGTTTTTGAAAATGACTCGGAGTGAGTTGAAACATGTAAAACAACCTAATAAAAGTTATTTTAATTGGTATCATGTTGTTAATTTACACCTTTTAGCATTTAAAATAAACTAGGGAATCGAACCCGGGTTTCCCGGGTTACAGAACGCAGGCGAAAACCATTTTTTTTCCCTAAATCTAATAGATTTTTCATATTTTTATTTGTCAAAGTTGCTGCATTTAGTGATTTTTTTTTACTGGTTTCTTTGCTTTTCTTGTGCGTGAAGCGTTCATACATGCGGTATCCATCCAATTTTTTTTGTACTAAGCGTTCATACATGCGATATAGTGATCGCGACATTAACGAATTTTAAGGGTTTTGTTTATTTTTTATTTTTTGGTATTATTAATACAGGGAGTTCGCTGCATCCAGTGATGCTTCTTTGTTAATTTATTATTCATCATCTTATGCATGCGATATAGTGATCGCGATATTAACGAATTTCATGTATATTCGTTTTTTTCAACTTCGCAATGACCGTTAACATTATTTGTAATATTGATGAAATATGAATTAAAACGTTGTTTCTTACTTCTCATATTAACTTTTTATATGCATTTTTATTAAGTTTGTGAAATAATTATTCTATATTTTATTCATAAAAATGCAATATCTAAAACAATATCTTCTGTTTAAATTATCTGTTAAAATATCCGATGTTTGTTTATGGTGTAAACAAATAATTTTCTTTTAAATTTTTAAATTATTACAAAGCTTCCTTTTCTCCAAAATCGTCTGAACTAATCAAATTTTGTATCCGGTATAACGCTACTCTCATATAAAGGCACTCTATTCTTGTGACGTTTTTATTTCAAAATTCATTAATTTTACTACCTGTAACTATTTAAAAAATTTTAATGGCAGCATTCTTCCATTTGTTTATTGGGCGTTTCAAAATTCATGCTTAAAAATGTTTTTATAAGCCATAATATATCAGGCAATTAAGATATAGTTTTCATAGGATGTTGAAAGGCATACGAGTATCGCAATAGTAATTGCCTCATTTATTTGAGAGAACAAAAAATTACACTCTGCATAAGTCATGAGAACACTATTGATTTTAAATAGAGTTCCTTTATAAAAGAGTGTCGAGATACGCACAGGTTGCATCCTAAGACGAAGTTTTTGCCCAAACTATGACAACAAACATTAAACAATCATCAGCTTGTCGAAAATAGCAGTCTTTAAAAAAATTAACCAATTGCAAGATTATGGCATGATCACTATTTTTTTTACAAAATCCTCTTAATCAATCAAATTTCATTGCCCGTTACTTCGTCACTCTCTTGTCTTATGAAGGTAATAGATGTTAATTCGAATTCCACCAATGAGAACGCTCTAAAAATAGTTGTTTCCAGTTCCTGAGATTTACAGAACTTTTTTAAATACTTAGAAGCAATTACTCGCCAAATGTTCCGCGTGTTGCTTAAATTAACTTGCTCCATTCAGTTTTTGGAATAAAATAGCCCTACTTGTAGCGCGAATAAATTGCTTGAAAGAACTGAGAGACAAGAGAATATAATTTAGATTTTAAGGCTTAACCTAAATATGTTTATTTTATTACCTACAAAAAAGCATAGATAAACTCCGAACAAACAATATGTACAAAGGACGTTCCATAAAAACTGAGAGTAAAATCATAAAAAATCAAGGAATATATTTACAGCAGAAAATACATCATTCTTTTTCAAAATGTTTTCCCTCAGATGATATGCAACGGTCCCATCGTTCAACCCACTTTTCAAAACAAGTAGAGAAGCCTCTTTCTGAAGCTGCTTCAGAGAATCCTGTACTGCTGAAAGAACTTCAGAAATTGTATTAAATTTTCTGACACGAAGATTCTCCTTCAACGTCTAAAACACCCGGAAATCGCATGCTGCGAGATCTGGACTGTAAGGGGTATGTGGCATGATTTTAATATTGCGTTTACTAAGATAAACAGAAGTAGTGACATGTGGTCAAGCATTATTGTGATGTAATATCCAATTCCCTACCAGTTCATGAGGCTTTCTCGATATATGTTGTCGCAAAATTTTTATACTGAAGCATAATATTCACTATTCACAGTAGTTTTTGGAGGTACAGCATTCTGATAGATTACACATTTATGATTAAGAAAATAATCCTCATGACCTTTCCAGCAGATTTGGTTTGTCGGATTTTTTTCGGAGGCGGAGAATTATTGTGTTTCCATACACTTGTTGCGGACTTGATAAGGGGATCAAACTGATGCACCCAAGTTTCATCACCTGTTATTGCAGTCTTTAGGAAATTCGAATAATTTCGAAGCATCTGTTTCCACTCACAACATTGGTGAATTCTTGTTTGCATTTGTTCTTTAGTAAGGTGATGAGGAACCCATCTGGAACAAACATGGCGAAGTTGTAAATTGTTGCGTAGAATGCGAATTATCGACGTTTTCGAAATGTTAGCTGATGTCGTTATCCCCTCATATGTCATTAGCTGATTTTCTTCCAAGATTGCCCACACAGTAATAACATTTCGATCATTCACAACATTTTCTGGTCGGCCAGGCTTAGGATCCAGTTCTGCAGACAAACGTCCTTTTTTGAAATCATCATGCCATCTAAAAATCGACACTCACCAAAACATTTGTCTTTATAAGCTTCTTTCATTAACTTAACTGTTTCTGAAGCTGTTTTGCCCAAATGATAGCAAAATTTTATGGCACAAAGCATTTCGTTTTTTAACTCTGAATCACTCACCTCCATTTCTGTAGGGCAAATAAAAACAGTTCTTGAAACCAGAACGAAACTAGGAAAGTAAAATCGTCTGCTTCGTTTAAAATATTTATAAACGTACAGTTAACAGTTTGAAAAAAATCGCCTGCAGTTTCATGTTTTAATTTCGCGGTGTTGCCACTACGTAAAAAAAAGAACTCTTTTATGGAATGCCCTTTGTAATACTTTCAACTTCATTTTAAAAATATAAATTTTACTAAAATATACACATTTTCAGGTGTTCAATCTTAAGTTTGCAGGGTTCGTACACTTTTACCACAATTTTTTAATAGAATTTTGTGTTTAATATTTAAATAGCAGAAATTGTAAACGCCTTGTTTAATTGCAGGATTTGTAATATTTTTCTCTACTTAAAATATTTAATCTAATTTAATCGAAATTTATCTAATTTAATTCTATTAAAAAATTGTGGTAAAAGCGTACGAACCCTGGCTATAAATCCTTATTCTTTACAAATTCATGAAGCTTGCATTAAAATATTAAGTGGTTCAATCGAAATCATGCGCACAATTAAAAGAAAGCACATTTTCAATATATTTTGAAATAAACGACGTTAAAATATTATTTTAAACATTATATTTCATAAGGATCACCTGATTTGTTTAAAGTCATATCTAGCGTAATGGTTGGAATTTTTGTATATGTTATTTTTTAAATGCGCAGAAAATGTTGTTCTTTCATACACATGTTCCTCGAAAAATCGAATGTTTTGAAGATTTAACAGGATGCTAAAATGAAGTTGGTTAATTAAATGCTAAAAAAGTTGATTATTCCAACATGATATAAACAACTTTGATTTTGAGATGCAATATTCCCAACTGAGCTCAGTTGGGATGATTACATCTCATATGATTTCTTTACCAATTTTAATATTTGTGTCAAAATTAATCTAACTTTGAGTTTGTTTGCAAGATAAACCTTGAGAATATCATATATAATATTATTTGTGTTGTCAACATCCATTTTTCTATGAATTTACGAAACGCACAATAACGAATGAGGTATCATTCGGAAGATTTTTGAAACGGCTTCTGACATAGTACACTCACATTTCGTTAAAACACGGTTTCTGATTAAAAATTGCAGTTAATTAAAAATTAAATTAGCACTGATTTCATAAATGAAATGAAAGGTTTTCCTCAAATCAATATTGCCACGAAAATAAAATACCACATTATATCGTGCTCAACAATGATTATAAAAAAAATAAATACCACGAAAAAGATAAAGTGGGACATAGGTGTTGCACGTGTTTATTTTATCTGATTAAAAAGAAAAATTCAAATTCAAATGCGTAGAAGAAAAAGATGCCATCGATAGATCGAAGCAGTTGTATTTCACGCGTAGCCTAAAATGTATGCTTTGTTATATTAAATTATAAATTCTAGTTTATATGTTTTCAATTTATTTTTCTTCGTTCCATGTTTTTCTCGAAGCAGATGATGTCATCCTCTAATGCAGTTAAATTACGAGTTTTTTTCTCTCACGCGTGCCTTTTGCTATCTTCGATCAGTTTTTACTGTAACTTTAATGGAATAAATGAGATGATATACTGGCTTGACTAATGTTGTTTCCTGATATTTTTATCCTTAATTTTTCTTTAGACGTTTAAAACCGCAGCTAAAAAATATTAGACAACAGTGCGAAATCCTCATATGGGTCCACAGGTTAATCATTATGCATTGTTTATAAATTGCATTTAATCTATAAATTAATTTAAAAATTACATGCATTGTTGTGAAAATTGGAGCTCTTTGAATGTCATAGCTGTCAATTTTTTACGCTTTTGTCTTACCTTAAAACTAAATAGTAAATTTTGACTTATTTAATTGCCGAAATCTGCGATTAAATAAGGCTAAAAAATAATTAATTAAATTTCAGTGGTAGTAGAAAAGTGTAAATGTTGGTAGCTATGTGAAAGTGATACCTGAGGTTGTACAGTGGAAGTGTTAAGTACAAATTACCTCGAAAGATGAAAAAAAAAGTGCAATAAATATTTGATTGCGTTTAAAAAATATCATGCTTTTTTGTAATTGTATATGGATAATTTGTTTAATTTTTATTTTGAAAAATGTGTTTTGCATGACATTTCACAAGATGAAAAGATATCCTGATCACGGAAAAACTGGCGGTACATCACTTAGGGAAAAAAAAGGATAGAAAAAGTTGCAATCTGATTGTCAATTAATAAAATTAAAAATATGCCTCATCTATAGATTATAATGATGCAATGAAATTTATTACATATTTTTATCGCAATACATAAATTTCAAGTTGTAACAACAATATTTAGCTTAAACAGAAAGAAAATTTAACCAGGCAGGCATACATACAGTGATCTCTCACTTATACGCGATGTTCAGTAATTATTTTTTCATGCCACTATTTTAAAACAGTAAAATTCGATTTATAAATTCTGCGATTTAAGAAGCCGAAAATTACCATAAAAAAACTGGTGCGGAAAAGGATTTCCGTGTATCGCGTATAAGTGAGAGATCACTGTATATCAAGTATTACCAAATTAATTATAAAAATTAAAAAAATTAAATATTTTCGCGATTCTTTAATATTAGAACTTGGAAAGCAAATTGACTGACCCCCTCCCTCTCGCCAAAAAAAAAAAAAAAAAAAAAAAAAGTCATATTCAATAAAAAATGTTAAATTTCCATTTTTATTTTCCTTTCTTTCTTTTTTTTAAAATTCACACCAGAATAAATTTTTTGAAATTTATATAAGTAAAAACAGAAAAAAAATGAGCATTAATATATTCTAGCTATATTATATGAGTTCAAGACGAAAGCCGTCCGATTTTGCTGGGACAGCTTTTGTTGTTCAAAAGGCCAGGAGTCATGCACACGACTATAGATAGCTAATTTCTTATTAGAAATATCTGAAACTTCTTCCACCTCCTACTGTTTAGCTTTACTTAACCACACATTTATACTGTTAGATAAGGCAAAAATAACTAAACGAAAAAAGGGGAAAATATTTTGAATAAAAAAAATTTCTAATCTGGCGATGTTGGATGATGCTGTCTAGTTAAGTATACAGTATTTTTTACACAAACGAGGTCATCCGTTAATAGATTTTCATTTTGACGACATCTTGTTATCAAGTATGTTATCCCAAAGTAGACATTTTTCTTTTAACCTCTTCAGGGGCAATCACTTGTGTTCCTGTAACGTTGAATTGTCACCGGAATTTAGAAAAGAATTTAGTTCAAAATAAGGAAAAGCAATTTTTCAATCTTTCCCCCGGTCAAAGTTTAAAAAGTAAAATTTAATTAAAAGTTTCTGGTTTGAATCGGATTAAAATTAGGTTGGAAATAATATATCCCACCGCCCCTCAAAGGGTTAACCCTTTTTGTTCTGGTGGGTGAATGTCTTCTCATTTAATTTTAATCCCCAAATGTCGCATTGGCACCGGAATTTTGAGCAAAAATTTCGGTTTATTGTGTACTCGAAAAAAAATGCATTTACTTTTTTTCAATAAATTTGATCTTAAATTCGGGTGACATTCCGTGACATTTGGGATTAAAATTAAGTGGAAAGAAATTCACCCACCAGGGCGAAAAGAGTTAAAATCCCGTGTACGGATACCCCTGTTCAACGTGTTTTTGACCCAAATCTTGATTTATTGACTTGTTTTACAGTTAATTGTTTTTGTTGACTTTTGAAAGACAGCATAAATACGAGGGAAAATCATTAAGTAAGTCACAAAAGATAATTAAATAATAACTTACAGTGATATTTACTTCAAAACTATTTTTATTTCTCAACATATTCTCCTTTAATATTTATGCACTTATATCACCGTTTTATCAGTGCCCCAACACCAGCTGAATAAAAATTCAACAGAATAACATTCTTTGGGTTTCTGTCTCAGCCACATTAGAACTTCAAGTTGAACCTTTTCATCATCTGTGAACATCATCTTGCTTCCAAGATGGTTTTTTAGTGGACTAAACAGATGAAAATCGCTTGGAGCCAAGTCGAAGTTGTATGGTGGATGTTGAAGTAGTTGCAAGATGATGTTCACAGACGATGAAAAAGGTTCAACTTGAAGTCCTAATGTGGCTGAGACAGCAACCCAAAGAATGTTATGCAGCTGGTGTTGGGGCACTCATAAAATAGTGATATCTATACTAATAAAAGAAAGTTTCGCTCTGTGTGTCTGTGTGTGTGTCTGTGTGTCTGTTGGCGATGGCTAGGAAAATCTAGCCCACCTAGAAGGCTGGAAATTTAGGTGTGGATAGTCCAAGGTCTGACCATGTGCACTTGAGCCTCAGAATTTTAATATTTTGATAATTAGCCTAGATATTAATTAGATTCTCATTAACCATCGCTTCTAAAATATCATCTTTTAAATCAAAATGGCGAAAGAAACGGACAGGTGCATTGGATTTGCGACCGGAAATGAACGAATTCGAAATTATTTAACTAATTAGCGAATTTTAAGAAAACTAATTGAGATATCAAATTGCAAATTTCTGAGAAATTTCTAAAAAAATATTCTCTATCTGACTATGTGATTTTTGAAAAATTCGGTTGGTAATTTTTTTTAATTTACGCAAAAAACTGCCAAAAATCTTTCGGCGCCAGTCAAAACGATCCGAGAAATTTTCAGACAGGGATCGGCGTTCATTAAAAACTGAATTACAAAGAGATCTGTTTCTCTGGCCGATCCCTCTCATTTAGTTTGCGAAAATGAAAGGAAATAATTGCCAAATTTTACTAATGAACAAATATTTAGGTAACTAATTAAGATATAGATTTGAAATTGAGGTCGGGAAGGGGTGTCATCTGCCGGCTATTTTAGCGTAGCGTCTTCGTTATGTTCTAATTATCAGAAAAATGTAATTCTTTTTCTAATGTACGTGACGGTGGTTCTCTTGAACAAATTATTCATTATATTTGCAGGTATGGGGAGGGAGGGGTTAACGCCTTTCTCTGAGATTGTAATTATCTCGGGCCCGAGTAACGCCGGGCGGGTTAGCTAGTAAGAGCATAAATATTGGAGGACAATATGTTGAGAAATAAAAATAGTTTTGAAGTGAATATCATTCTAAGTTATTATTTAATTATCTTGTGTGACTTACTTAATGACTTTCCTTCGTATATTCCTATCCTTTGTTTTCTAACTCAGGTAGAATGTTACGAAACTCACGATTAAATACAAAAATGTCACCCGATTTGTTTAAACTTCAAAGTCACCGGCATTCTTAATTATTTCATGCATTATCATAGCATCGTTTTTATTTGGTAGGTAAGGGCCTAACATATCAACATTGTAGCGCAGTTCATATAGTGAAAGTTTTGCACAAAGAAATTTTTTTTCTGCACGCATAGGATTTTTTCTGATATTCCATATAAACCAATGAGATTTCCTCACGATTTTGTTGATTTGCTCACTATATTGATCATAACTTTCTGAGTTTTCACGATGTTTGACAGGTTTTTTTATATGAGTTACTCTATAGAATTGACCTAATCATAAAAAAACCTTCGGCATAAAAGTAAGCTGCGCCGCAGGCGCCCATGAGGGAGCGCACCGCGCGTAGACGACCACCGAACCCAAGTCCTGAGAGACTTTTATCGCGCCAGTAGCTTTGACTCGCTATGGCGCTTCGGCCGGTCAGAGGACCGATCCAATACGGACCCTCTAACATTGAACCAACGTGTCGACGACGTAGGCCGTTGCGATACGCGGTGAAACCACGGGGAGTCACCGCGAGACACTTGGAGACGGGCCGAAAAGGGGCGTTGCGATCGATATTTTTGTTCCATTTTCACTATTCTACCATCTAAAAGTGTATGAAGTTATGCTTCAAATTGAACCACATTTTTTTTCTATGTTTTTGGATATGGCAAGCAGGTTCTATCAGAATTTGGGGACATTTCGACGAAAGGGGGCGCTGCGATCGATATTTTTGTTCCATTTTCACTATTGAACCATCTAAAAGTGTATGAAGTTATGCAGATAATTGAACCATTTTTTTTTTTACTTTCTATCTATAATAGAAGAAAGTATTGTAATCGAAATTTTTTTAGACTTTCGGTTTTCGACGGATTTACACGTTTTAGGGGTCAGAGATTCCAAAAAACATGTTTTTACAAAATGTCTGTCTGTCCGTCTGTCCGTCTGTGTGTCTTCATTGTGTCATCGAAAAGTGTATGAAGTTATGCTTCAAATTGAACCTAATTTTTTTTCTATGTTTTTGGCTATGGCAAGCAGGTTCTGTTAGAATTTGAGGATATTTCGACGAAAGGGGGCACTGTGATCGATATTTTTGTTCCATTTTCACTATTGTACCATCTAAAAGTGTTTGAAGTTATGCTTCAAATTGAACCACATTTTTTTTCTATGTTTTTGGCTATGGCAAGCAGGTTCTATCAGAATTTGGGGATATTTCGACGAAAGGGGGCGCTGTGATCGATATTTTTGTTCCATTTTCACTATTGTACCATCCAAAAGTGTTTGAAGCTATGCTTCAAATTGAACCACATTTTTTTCTATGTTTTTGGCTATGGCAAGCAGGTTCTATTAGAATTTGGGGATATTTCGACGAAAGGGGGCGCTGTGATCAATAACTTTCTTTCCATTTTCACTATTGTATCATCGAAAAGTGTATGAAGTTATGCAGATAATTGAACCAATTTTTACTTTCTTCTATCTATAATAGAAGAAAGTATTGTAATCGAAATTTTTTTCGACTTCCGGTTTTCGACGGATTTACACGTTTTAGAGGTCAGAGATTCCGAAAAACATGTTTTTACAAAATGTCCGTCTGTCCGTCTGTGTGTCTTCATTGTACCATCTAAAAGTGTATGATGTTATGCTTCAAATTGAACCAAATTTTTTTTCTATGTTTTTGGCTATGGCAAGCAGGTTCTATCAGAATTTTGGGATATTTCGACGAAAGGGGGCGCTGTAATCGATATTTTTGTTCCATTTTCACTATTGTACCATCTAAAAGTGTATGATGTTATGCTTCAAATTGAACCAATCTTTTTTTCTATATTTTTGGCTATGACAAACAGGTTCTATTAGAATTTGGGGATATTTCGACGAAAGGGGGCGCTGTGATAGCCATTTAAAGATTTAAAATTCAAAATGATGTGCAAATAAAAAAAATTAGAAATCCTAAAACTTTTTTTCTTTAAATGTTCGGCCTTGATCCGGAGAATCCGGAGCAATTTTTGTTTTGCTTCTATTTTAAAAAATGGCTGAGATAGAGTGGTTTGAAATTTTAGGGTGGCTGACATTTTCAAACAAAACAGCAGAATTCATCCATAAACGGATTTAATTTATGAGTTTTAGTTAACATGCTTTCGGCAAATTTTCTTTCATTGTTGTAACCATTAATCCTATTATATGCTTATCACTATATATTTATATTCGCCAACATCAAATTCTCGCCAAACTTGGCGACAGTTGGCGGAATATCGCCAAATTTGGCGACCAAAATAAGTTGCCATAAATGAAGCGAACTTGGCTGTAGAGGACTAATTTGGCGATATTCTCATTCAAATTCAATGTTGACGAGAACTGGGACTGAATCTTTTTTATTTAGGTTCCACGATTTGCCTTCGTGTTTTCCAGTAAAATTAGCTGAAATCGTAAAACCAATGAATAGGGAGGCTATCTGTTCCTGGCGGTTCAGGCCAGAAGGACTTTTCGTAGTTTAGTATACATCAGTGGATCGCATCCCGGTAACCCGATGATTCGCAGGCAGCTGACGTACAACAGAATGACGAAAAATATTGATTTTATTGGCGATGTGATAGCGAATTTTGAAGTATTAACATGACTGAGATAGAAGAAAGTTTTGGGATTGGCACATCCGACTAGTTATTTATAACGTTACTTAATTTTAAAAACACAAATTGCACAAATTGTGCTTATTAGTTGCTAAAATCAGTGTAAAAATTGTTTTAGACTCATAAAAGAGCTAAAATCCTACATGTTTCGGCTTTAAACTTAAAGCCATCATCGGGGAAGAGGAACAACACAAACGACTACTGATCTTTTAATTTTAGACACGAGAAAATTGAAATCAACAGTATGGAAAAATTTAAATAAAATAAGCGGGCGCTCTCTGTTGGCAAAGAGCGAAAAACAAAACAATGAATTAACAAGGGGTTAAAAATGTATCCCATAAACTAGGTATGTTGAAAGAAAAGTTATCATTACAAATACAATCTTTTCTAATTTTAATCTCCAATGATTCCCTAATGGGGGCTTTAAATGGGTTATTGAACCTATGGATAATTCTTGCTTTATCGAAATTAATTACAGTATCATTATTTTTAGCGTAAAACCGGGAGAGTGCAGTGGATAACTTTCCAAATTTTATGGAATAAAAATTTGGAAAGTTATCCACTGTATTGAATCTGTCCCTGTCTGTAAAATTGTATCTTCAATATTATTTATATTGATATTAAGGTATCAATATTCATTTCAAAATTAAAATATCATAAAACTAGAACACAAGAATAGGTTAGGCTTACCTAAACGGTACTCTTTCGGGAGATAAGATATCTTAAATTACTCTAACTTTTCGAGAATAAATGTTCATGTTGTTCAAAAAATAATTGAATCTACACAAAGTAGACACACAAACAAATATATTGACGATCACGAACACAATATACATAACATTTTTCGCGCACATCATAAATATTACATCTTATATTCCGTATTACATTTTCTAGTTCATTCATAAAAGTTCTAAGACAGATCCATTTTTTATCAACAGAAAAATATCGTCTGCGCGAGGCGCAAAATAGAAAAAACGATTAAATTAAAACCATGGAAGTAGCGATAAACGCAACACACTCCCACCTTTGAGTTTCGAATTCAATGAAACTCAAACTTTCCTTTGGGTTTATATAACCGACCATATCGGGATCGTTTTTCAGGTACAGTCACCACAGGAGAGTCACTAGCACCTTTATGAAAAATAGGTTCAGTAGATTCAGTATCTAAAAAGCAGTCTTTAACAGAATGTTGGATCATTGGCTTACTCGTAGCAGGGTCTAAATAACAGTTTTTACCAGTCAATTTTACCGTCGGTTTGGTAGGAGCAGGATCTAAAGGACATTCTTTATCATTCGACTGAACTGTAGAATGGAGTTCAGTACCTCTTTCATGGGTTACTTCTAGAGGAATCAATCTGAGAACAGGACGTAGAAATTCGCCGCCTTTCATTTTTACCTTTACCAATCGTACATTTCCATCTTTTGAAGGATAAAGTTCAATAACTTTGGCAAGTGGCCATTCAAGTTTTTTAACATTCTCACTAGTCACAAGAACAACGTCACCAATCTGGACAGGTCGCTGATTTTTGTTAAATTTCGAGGATTGTTTTAAACATCCCAAATATTCAGTGCGGAATCTTTTTCGCAAATCTTGTTTTAATCGCTGTCTATAGGCATGTCTCTTATTAATAGACAATGAATCCAAAATGTCAAGATCAGGAATACCTGATTCTCTAATGTCTTGTAAAAACATAGAAGGAGTAAGTGGTATTAAATCATCAATATCCTCTGAAACATAGGTCAAAGGCCGCTGATTAACAATATTTTCAGTATCGCAAATAACAGTTTGCATTTCTTCTAAGTCCAAAGAGCTTCGTAAATTACTCATCAATATCTGGGTACCAGCATGATTTAAACTAAGATGTCTTGTCTTAATAAGTATTTCCACAACTGGATGGCTACAGGGTAACAGTATCGGAAATCGGAAATTTCTTTTATCTTCTCTCACCAGAATACGTGTCTTTACTTTAAGTAGTCCATTCGATTCTACATAACACTGAAGAGATTTTAAGCGTTTATCTTCAGTTCCTAAAAAGGATTCCTTTTGTACTATTTTTAACAAAGATATTTCAGCTCTATTTATTTCTTCTAGAGTTAAAAGTCCAGAAATTCGGTTGGCACGTTTCACTTTACCGTTAGTAAAAAATCTATAAATCCAAGCAATAGTTCTGATCAGTTTGTCGTACGACGAAATTCTGTTACAATTTTTTTCAGTTGATTCTTCATGATTTGTAGTGCTAACAACAGTTTTTCTCTTTTCGGAATATACTGCGTTGAAATCAGGAACAACGTTGGATTTTGGCCATTCTTTTTCCGTTCTTCGCAACCATTCCGGGCCCTCCCACCATTTCGATTTCGCTAAAGTTTCTGCATTACAACCACAAGAAGGGAGGTCTGCTGCATTTAATGATCCAGGGATGTGATACCAATTATCAGCTTCCGTCAAAGATCGGATTTCTTTAACTCTATTGAAAACAAAAGGAGCCCAGTTTTCAGTTCCCTTGATCCAATATATAGCATTTGCTGAATCAGACCAGAAAAATTTCGGGATATCTTTCAACTGAAGATCGTGTATAACACTTTGTGCTAGTCTAGCTCCTATATTACAGGAAAGTAGTTCCAATCGAGGAATAGAAATGGTTTTCATTGGAGCAACTCTGCACCTAGCCTGTACAAGCTGACAAGATATTGTATTTTCAGTCGCACTTCTTAAAAATATACATGTAGAATATGCATTCTTGCTTGCATCGCAGAATATGTGCAAAGAAAGATTTTCTGGCGCTTCATAATTGGAAATAATACATCGAGGGATTTCTATTTCCTTTAATTTAGAGATATCATTCCGCCATTTTTCAAATTTCTTGGTAATAGATTCAGGCAATTCAGCATCCCACGAAACTTTCAATTTCCAACATTCTTGAAGGGTAATCTTTGGCCCCAAGGTGACAGGACACGTGAAGCCAATGGGGTCGAAAATTCTATGAACAGCACTCAGGATTGCTCTTTTCGTTACAATAGTAGAGTCTTCAAAACATTTTCTTAAATCTATTTTCAGAGTATCAGATTTTACATTCCACATCAGTCCCAAAACTGGAATATTCTTTTCTTCTAATAACGGGAAGTTATCTGCTTCTGTTTTGTTGAGATTATACTCCCACCCTCGAAGATCAAATTTAGCATTTTGGAGAATAATTGTGGATTCTTCAATAAATCTTTCAAGCTCCTCATAGTTTTCAACACTAGTGACGCAGTTATCTACGTAAAAAGACTTTAACAACTTGTCTGCTGTTTCTTTAAATCTAGAAGGCACATTCTTCAGATGATATCGGATAGTTGCACCAAGTAAATAAGGCGAACATGTAAGACCGAAAACAACCCTTTTATGCTGGAAAATTTTGAACTTTTCGGGGTCACCTTCCTCACACCATAAAAACTTCAGAAATGGTCTATCTTGCTCATTTAAACCAATTTGTAGAAAGGCTCTTCGAATATCTGCAATCACGCCTATTTTCTTCAATCGAAATTTATTTAATATAGTCGGAATGAGCTCTACGATATTAGGACCTTTCTCTAAACAATCATTGATCGAAGGTGAATCTTTTTGTCTAGCTGAGCCATCAAAGACTGGTCTAACTCTGGTGGTAGAATTTTCCTTGATCACAGCTCTGTGTGGCAAGTAGTGTTCACTTTTGTCATTACAGGAGTTTTTAACTTCTTCAATAACGCCTTCTTGTATCCATTCTTTTAATACATCTTCATACTCTTGTAATGTTTCAGTTTTCTTTAGTGATTCAACACAATTTCTTAATCGTCGTTCAGCGATTTTTCGACCAGTTGGTAAGGGAGGATGGTTTTCAATCCATGGGAGGCTCACTTCATACCTTCCTTCTGCATCTATTTTTATATTTTTATTAAAATGTTCTTCAGTTGCTTTTTCTATTTCTTGTCTGCTTCCACTTTCGCCAGGATCGAGAATTCCAAGTGTGTCTAGCCGCCATAATTCTGAAATTTTTGCATCATTTACATGAAGTGACATGACGCTGTTTGTGCTATCGGATATGTTACATAGGTCAGTTTTTCCCATCAAAGTCCAACCAAGACGTGTTTCCATCAATACTAAGCCAGAAATCAATTGTTTGATTTTTCCAGTGTACAATTTACCTGCTACATCAGCTCCTATAAGCCCATGAATTTCGTTAGGTGAAAACTCATATAGCAATTCAACCTGGTTATTCAAATCAGAGAGAAAGATTTTTTGTTTCTTAATTTCACTCATAAATGAGCCAAGAGGAATTTTAGGAATGTCCGAACAAATTTTTTCTTGATCTAATACTTCGACACAACAGCGATAATTATCAAAGAAGTCGCTCAGACTGATCAAATATTTCTTATGTGATAATACAGTCTCCGTACCACCGAATAAACTATGTGTCAAATTATCTTCCCCAATGCATTCATATCCCATCTCGGCCAATGCAAAAGATGATAAATAAGATTTACTGCTACCTGAATCAATTAATATTCTTATATATTTCATCTTATTATTACATCTAAGACGGACAATAAGAGTTTGTAAAAGTACGCGACGAGTACCTGTTTTATTGGATAAAGCCGTGTCTTTTTTACTTTCGATATCTGACTTTTCCATAATCGGGTTTTCATTATCATTTTTTGCTGGACACATTATTTTGAAATGTAATTTACCGCAATCACAGGGTGGTATTTTCGTTCTACAAAAACGTGATATGTGTTTTCTTATCTCTAAACATTTAAAACAAGCCCCCTTTTTCATTAATATTTGTTTTTTCTCTTCATGAGATAAATTATTAGCATGTCTACATTCGTTACTTAAATGTGACTTGTTACAAAAAATACACGTTTCCCTTTTCATTTTTGATGAATTATGTAATTCCGTAGCCGTTGAAATATCTCTTTCTCGCCTATTTGACACTGTATAAATATTTTTGTTCACATTTTCTAAATTAAACCCACTTCTAGCCAAACGGACTTTTTCTTCGCTTTAGATTTCGTGCTGCAAAAATTTCATCAAAGAATCTAACTTATTATTACTTTCGTCTTTTGAATTTAAAGTAATAGAATTTAAGTTTCTTTCCCAAATTCTCAATATTTCAACTGGTAAGCACGATTCAATCAATGGATAAAGAATTGCAGAATAATGTTCGCTTGAAACACCTAACATTTTTAATGATCTTAAATAGGTTTCAATTTTGTCGTATAATTTAAAAAGAGGAATTCTTGGACCTTTTCCTGTAGCATTATTCATCATTAAAGCGAGCACTTCTCTTATATATACTTCGATTAACATATCAGTACGACCAAATCGAGCCTTTAAACATTCAATAACATTTTCATAACTATCACCAGTAGCGGGGTATGACTCGACTATTTCTCTTGCCTTAGAACCCTTTAACGTTGCTTGTAACAAGTACTGATATTTATCTTCTTTCGCGATTTCAGAATCGTTATGTATTTTTTCAAACTGAGCCCAAAAGGCTAACCACTCCTTAATATCTCCCCCAAATAATTTAAATTCTATCTTAGGAAGTTTAAACTTCCGTTTCGTGGTATTTTCAGTTTCGAAAACCTTTAAAATCTTTTGAACTTTCGTTTTTAACTTAATAAATTTCTCTTCATACACGCTAAAACCTTCGTATTCCTTATCATAATTTTCTTGAGAACATGTTTTATCGTTTAAAAGAAGATCTAACATTTCTTTTTCTTTTGGTTGTAGATCTGTCCATTTTTCACCTAATTGAGCATATAAAATCTCAATTTCTTCAATATCTTTATTTTCATCAGTTAATTTGTTCTCAAGTAAATTAGCAATTCGCGTAAAAGCGCTTCTTAACGGAGTACGCAATTTTTTAATCTGTTCCATTATCGTATTTTATTTTCTTAAATAATATAATATCCCGGTAGAGAGATGCCAAAATAATATTGAATCTGTCCCTGTCTGTAAAATTGTATCTTCAATATTATTTATATTGATATTAAGGTATCAATATTCATTTCAAAATTAAAATATCATAAAACTAGAACACAAGAATAGGTTAGGCTTACCTAAACGGTCCTCTTTCGGGAGATAAGATATCTTAAATTACTCTAACTTTTCGAGAATAAATGTTCATGTTGTTCAAAAAATAATTGAATCTACACAAAGTAGACACACAAACAAATATATTGACGATCACGAACACAATATACATAACATTTTTCGCGCACATCATAAATATTACATCTTATATTCCGTATTACATTTTCTAGTTCATTCATAAAAGTTCTAAGACAGATCCATTTTTTATCAACAGAAAAATATCGTCTGCGCGAGGCGCAAAATAGAAAAACGATTAAATTAAAACCATGGAAGTAGCGATAAACGCAACACACTGCACTCTCCCGGTTTTACGCTAAAAATAATGATACTGTAATTAATTTCGATAAAGCAAGAATTATCCATAGGTTCAATAACCCATTTAAAGCCGCCATTAGGGAATCATTGGAGATTAAAATTAGAAAAGATTGTATTTGTAATGATAACTTTTCTTTCAACATACCTAGTTTATGGGATACATTTTTAACCCTTGTTAATTCATTGTTTTGTTTTTCGCTCTTTGGCAACAGAGAGCGCCCGCTTATTTTATTTAAATTTTTCCATACTGTTGATTTCAATTTTCTCGTGTCGAAAATTAAAAGATCAGTAGTCGTTTGTGTTGTTCCTTTCCCCGATGATGGCTTTAAGTTTAAAGCCAAAACATGTAGGATTTTAGCTCTTTTATGAGTTTAAAACAATTTTTACACTAATTTTAGCAACTAATAAGCACAATTTGTGCAATTTGTTTTTTTAAAATACTAGTTAACAGTGTAGTGTCCAAATGGATTCAATTGTGTTACTTAATTTGTTCGAAATTCTAGGCATTTCAACAATAAGACTTTAAATGTAATAAATACAAATAAAATAATATATAATTCTTTAAGAATTGATTATCTATTTATATTTACTACGTACGGAACCGTATTTTCATTTTATATGCGCCCTTGGACCCAATGCAATCAGCCAACCATCAACCTCTATTGCCGTTCCAAGGCCTTCGAAGACAATATAGAATTCTAATAAGGAAACACACCATCGTGGAGAAATGTTTAATTATGACAGCACATTACTTGAAGTATTTCGATAAAAAGTAAAAATTAAAACAAAAGAGAAAAAAACACGTGCGTTTGTCTATACATCATTACTATGTAGTGATTGTAACTATGACTATAAAAAAAAGTCTTTTAACCTATAGATTATCTCATTCTGTCAAAGCCCGATTGAAGCGCTTTGAGGCCCTAGGCACAGCATTCTTTCGTTGGCCTTCCAACTAATAGTATAATTAAGCTCGAACCTTAGCATATTTTTACCCTCTACTTCTAGGCTACAAAATGTAAAGTTTGCACAAATAGTACAAGTTATTATTATTTTTTTAAACACAATAGCCAGGCTTTGTGTTTTTTTAAACACAATCCAAATGCGCGAATGCTGTTGAGTAACATTTATGAAAGTTATCAAATCATACTTGCGGAAGGGATAACAGGCGAGTCAAGTTTCATAATATATTCCAAATAATTTAGAAAGTGTTTATAATCAAGAAATTAAATGTAAATTAATATTCATAAACACAATAAACATTAAACTAAATTAAGCTGTTTATAATTATTCTACGATATTAATACAAAACCTTATTATCCTAACCTTTCCACCAGTTAAAAATAATAGTCATCAAATATCCATTGATGAGTATTTTACACTGATGGTGATTTTAAAAGTACAGCAAAAATGTAAACTGGCACAAACAATAAATAAGAATGAAAGAAATAATTGGTTAATTGAAAACTTATAATTCAAACTTACTTAGTTTAGTATAATTTCTTTTGTGATATTGCGTTTTTTTTTCAAAATTTGCTCATAGAGGATTGCCAACTGATAACTTTGAACCAGTTATGTCTACAAATATCTACCTTGATGTATCATCAATAAAATTGAAGTGAAGCAATTTAAAAAAATGTGTTATTTACAGGCGCCTTACATGCTTTTTACCTCCTTTAAACCCTTCACCGCATTCTGTATCATATCTTATACATAACTATAAATGCTACGCCATAAGTCATGCATTTGAACATATTTGAATCCTCGATTCATATCTGAAGCATTCAGTGTATAAATAGAACAACTTAGTCTACTGGTGGCATTATTATGTTTATTCTATTTTGTTTCACAAAATACAACCTGAGTCTGATATATAAATGTGTATTAGAAGTTAATAGTAAAATATATTTACTTTATTTTCATTAATAACTACTCAAAGATAATAAAAATAGTACTATCAGGTAAATATTGGGTTGCTTGGAAAGTCGTTTCCGTTTGGGAAAATTAATTCGTACCGGAAAACTCTGCATGTTAATTATTAGACATTATCTATCGGAATTCATGTCTAGCAATTAAATGATAGAATTTTCCGGTACAAATTAATTTTCCCAAACGGAAAGAACTTTCCGAACAACCCAATACAGGGTTCGTACGGATACCGTTACTTTTCCAGGTGACATACCAGTATATTTCTCTAAAAAAATACATCAAGTTCAAGCGTGCGAAATGTCACCTTATATAAGAAGAGATTATCTATAATAAAACACTGGTACCGAATAATTTCCTGCTCTTAAAATTCCAGGACCCGTACGAACCCTGCAATATATGATCTTTTGCTAATTTGATCGGGCAATGAATAATATCTGTCAAATTTCTTCAAATAGGTGAATTGTGTTCTGCGACACGTAACTAAGTTATGACCATGAAAATTTAATATTTTGAATGACAATTTGAAGTAACAATCTAAAATATATTCTTTTTTTTTAGATTGATAGAGTCAAATGGTCCCCAGATAGAGACAAATGGTTTGTTCAATATAAAATCACTCAGTAAAATGTCAAATTACGCAAAAAGTAAAACTATTTTTTAATCACTTTTTTATAAGCATTCAATGTTTATCTTAAAAATCACGCCTAATTTCCTAACTCAGTTGATGTATTTTCAAAAATCATTCCATTGCAATGGATTAATTTGGCGTGAATTCCGATTATTGAAAATTCATAGCTTTGATTTATGCTTGAGGAAAGGGAAATTATGTTAATTTATTTTTAAAAAAATCTTAATTATTGCGCTTTTTTTAAAGCTATAAAAATGCGAACTATAATAAAAGGAAAGGAAAAAAAAAACATTATTTAAACTGTCTATTCCGGATTTCTAAACTGTATTCTTAGTGTATAATCATAATTTAATTAATATTGAACTGTTAAATGATAAAGGAAGCAATTTTTTAATTATTACACTCTTTATGTTTTATTTGTATTTTCAACCTTTTAGTGTTTAAATCATTTCTTTATTGTAGTTTCTCAGCCAAAAGTAGCCCATTTTGGCGAGAGTGATTTGGCACATATTTAACTCATTTGTTTTGATAACTCGTAAACAGTTGTGACTATAAATGTGGCCGGCTAACAGAAGAATGTCTTAAAATTAACTTATTATTTTATAATTAAGATATAAAACTATTAAAACGTCGTATCGTCCACGGAGACCCACCTGTGCGCATAATGTGTATAATATTTGCCTATCAGGAAGTGAATGAAAAATAGATTGCGAAATTACATCTTTACATACAACAACCAAGTTAAGTTAAATAAAAGATTGTAAAAATAAAATAAAATAAAGTAAAACCGACTTCAAGGGACTGGTTTCTAACTTCGTATATTTTGTGGCAACTTTGTTTTTTCATTCATACTAGACTCCTGTACGGCTCGGGTAATTTATACCCAACCTCAGACCGATAATTCTATCTGAAGTCAACCGGAAACACGACACGAAGGCCTGCCTGAAATCTGAAATGAAAGAAAATTAATTCCTATTTTAATGCAATTATGAAAAAAAATACTCTGTAATTTAATTAATATCTTTAATATCAATTTTATCATTTATCTAGAAAAATGAATATACATATACTCTGTGGCGACTCGTGACTGAGTATTTTTGGGACACTAAATACATACTTGAATGATTTGTTCTTTTTGTACAGCTATTTTTTAAAATAAATTTTTTATTTGTTTAAGGGGGGAGATCAGGTTGAGCAGCCGGAAAATGACAATAATTTGACCATTACTAAAAGCTCTGTAGTTTCAAAACCAATGAATGAAATACAACAATTTTTTTTCTATACTTTCATAAAATACTAATGTTTTTCAAAAAACATTCAAATATGTATATATAGTAATATTAATTAGTTAAATTTTAATGACCATATTAACGTTTTAAAAATATGAATTTTCAAATATGCATTTTGCGCGCAAGATTAAAAAAATTCTACTGCAGATATATATTTAATATTGAATTTATATTTACTTATACTACTATATTTTACACTGAACCTCAAGTTAAAAGTATATTCAAATTCACTTGCACAATTAATGACTTTAAAAATCTTATTTATGAAATTTAGTAAAAAAAATACGTTTATTTATTCAATAAAAAATTTTCTATGACAAAACTCAGGCTACATGGAGGTTAAGTGTAAAATATAGTAGTATAAGTAAATATAAATACAATATTAAATATATATCTGCAGAAGAATTTTTTAAATCTTGCGTGCAAAATGCATATTTGAAAATTCATATTTTTAAAACGTTAATTTTGTCATTAAAATTTAACTAATTAATATTACTAAATATACATATTTGAATGTTTTTTGAAAAACATTAGTATTTTATGAAAGTATAGAAAAAAAATTGTTGTATTTCATTCATTGGTTTTGAAACTACAGAGCTATTAGTAATGGTCAAATTATTCTCGTTTTCCGGCTGCTCAACCTGATCTCCCTCCTTAACGAAAGAACTTTCTACCAAAAAATAAATCAAAAATTTCTTTTAAAATATAATGGTGAGAAAAGAATAAATTTGGCAGCCATACATTTAGTGCCCCAAATAAATCCAGCCACGAGCCGCCAATGCATATACTCATTTATATTCAAGTATATAGAATTTTCATCTGAAACAATATTCTGCACTTTCTTTTGAGAAGACGAGTTACCAAAGTTGGCCCGTAAGAGTCAAAAACCAACTAGAAACCGACCCGAACTCTAAATCCGACAAAAACTACCATGTCCTGCAACAAAAAAATGATAGCCCATCCGACCGAACTCTAACTGCTTCGTTTAAAATTGGGTTACCCGACCTGGTGTGGTACTGAAAGAAAAAAGAAAAAAAAACACGTTACCGACGACTAATAAAAAACAAGAACGAAAAATCATGCGTCAAGCATAGATTACACACTTTCCAACGCTTCCAAAATAATTTTACAAATCATTACCGTTTAATAAGCTGAAAGATAACATCTAAGTAAACAATTTGGAAAACGCGTAACATATTTAAAAACGTAATTTCAGGAATTTCCAACATATACAATATTCGGAAAAATATCTAAATACTTTTATTCAGCCCTGTATAGGATCTATAGATTTATATAGATACTACATAGGATGCTAAATTTTAGTTTAGTTAGGAAACGCGTAGCACAGTTTAAAATTCTCCTTCTGGAGTTTCTGTCAATAAACGGAAATGTGTTCGCGAACTTTTGTGCTGCCCTGTATATGAAATACAGAATTTTTACACACCAAGTAATAGACAAAAAGTGAGTTAAATTTAAAATCGCGTTCCGCACCTTAAAACGCACTTCAAGGAATTATTGTTAACAGACAGTAGAGAATTCTTTTGTGTGTCCCTGTAAATGAACGATGACTGCTAAACACACGATATTCTGTAGTAAGCCTCTTGTAATGTACCTTAGTGATATATGTAAATTTCAATGTTTTTAAAATAGTGAAACATTATTTAATTAAACCGCAGACGATTTTTCTCCATAGACGTAATGTAACGGAATTCTTTTGACTGTCCCTATAAAGTAACTATAAGTGCTATGCACACCCTATTCCATATTTAGCTTCCTGTAATGCACCTTAGTGATATATATCAATTACAATGTGTTTGAAATTGTGTAACTTCATTAAAATAAACCACAAATGATTTTTCCCCATAGACCGTAATGTAACGGAATTCTTTTGATTGTCCCTGTAAAAAAACTATAGGTGCTACACACTTCAGTTGAAATAGGAAACATGCTATAGATAACGAATATAACATATAAAAATTGCAGGGCAATCCGAGCATATTTACGGCAGTTAGAGCACGGCCAGACGGCAGACGGCCAGACAAACCGAAGTCATAAACACTTTTCAACTAGGTTGGAAAGTGTTAAAAATATGAATATCGGACCACCGTTCAAAAGTTATTTATGGACATACATCGAAAAAAACAAAACAAATGAATATTATAACCTTCTATGTTGGAATTCGGTTACAGAATGTGTACCATTCTACCACAATTTTCGAATAGAACTTATTTAACAGCAGACAAATATTACAAATTCTAGGATTAATTGCTGAAATATTTTTTTTAATCTGAGGAAAAAATATTAGGCAAGGATTTGTGTTTTAAACAGTGGTGCCATGCTCCCAAATAAAATTTAATTTAAAGCATTTTAAAAAAGTCTAATATTTTTAAGACATAAGGAAAGAAAAACATTTTAAGTTGTTTCTGAATTAATAACATTTAAACGTAACATTTCAGTTAATAAGGTCACGCTAAGCCTGTCTCTAGTGGCTTACAGAAAAGTCAACTAACATCTTGGTAAGTCTCTTTTCTTATTTTGTTTCGAAGCAATTAATTTGAAGAAAATTTCTAGAGCTTCATCGAAAGTCTAGTAGCTTTTCTCAAACATAATGCATTAGATTTCACAACGTGACAGAAGGGTTATTTTTAAAAGAAGACAAATATTTCAGATTTATATGTTGGGAATATGTTTCAGAATGTTTAAACATTAAATGTAGACGAAAGCAATCTGATTAAAACATATTAAGCAAGGATTTCTGTTTTGAAATAGTGGGGAAAGTGGTTGAGATAGTTACTTCTTGGAAGTTTTAAGAAGTTTTTACACCTTGAGGTTAAAAAAAGAATTGTTTTAATAGAAAGAGCAGATCTGAATGGGTTAAATAAATAACACTAGGACTAGTTTTATATTGTAAAAAAATAAAATTTAATTTAAAACATTTAAAAACGTCTAACATTGTTAAGACATAAAGAAAGAAAAACTGAAAGTTGTTTCTGAAACTATCTTGATCTAAACATAACATTTCAGTTAATAAGGTCATGCTAAACCTGTCTCTAGTGACTTGGGGATAAGTCAACTCACATCTTGGTAAATCTCTTTTTTTGTTTCGAAGTATTTAATTTGGAGAAAATTTCTAGAACTTCATCGAAAGTGTAGTAGCTTTTCTGAAACATAACACATTAGATTTCACAACTTGAAAAAAGGGTTATTTTTAACCGAAGACTAATATTGCAGATTAATATTATGGGAATATGTTTCAGAAAGTTTAAACATTAAATGTTTTGTAGCTAAAGAAGTTTTTGTAGCTTGAGGTTAAAAAAGAATTGTTTTAATAGAAAGAGCAGATCTGAAGGGAGTTAAATAAATAATACTAGTGTTATATTGTAAAAAAATAAAATTTAATTTAAAACATCTAAAAACGTCTAACATTGTTAACACTAGAAGTACCATGAGCCGTCATTTTGACTGTTACTAAATGAATATATTCCGATTCAAACCAGAAATTACTTTTTAAAATAAATTAAATATAAAACTCACAAAAATACGTTAAATGAATAAGTTAAGTAGTTTTAAATAAAATTTCTGGTGTGAAATAGTTTTAAAAAACTTGAGTAAAATTTCCGGTAGTTCTAGTGTTAAGACATAAGGAAAGAAAAACTGAAAGTTTTTTCTGAATTTAACATTTAAACGTAACGTTTCAGTTAATAAGGTCATGCTAAACCTGTCTCTAGTGGCTTACAGAAAAGTCCACTCACATCTTAGTAAATCTCTTTTCTTGTTTCGAACTAATTAATTAGGAGAAAATTTCTAGAGCTTCATCGAAAGTGTAGCAACTTTTCTAAAACATAATACATTATTTCACAACGTGACAGAAGCGTTATTTTTAACTGACGAGAAATGTTTTGAATTTTTAGTATGGGAACAGGTTATAGAAACTTTAAACATTAAATGTCGAAAAGAATAATCTGTTGAAAAAATATTAAGCAAGGATTTCTGTTTTGAAATAGGAAGTTCTAAGAAGTTTTTGAACCTTGCGGTTAAAAAAGAATTGATTTAATAGAAAGAACAGATCTGAAGGGGTTAAATAAATAAGACTAGTTTTCTATTATATAAAAATAAAATTTAATTTAAAGCATTTAAAAATCATCTAACATTGATAAAAATTAAGGAAAGAAAAACTTTGAAAGTTGTTTCTGAATTTAACATCTAAACGTAACATTTCACTTAATGAGGTCGAGCTAAACCTGTCTCTAGTGACTACCGAAAAGTCAACTCACATCTTGATAAGTCTCTTTTCTTGTTTCGAAGTAATTAATTTGGTAAATTTTCTAGAACTTCATCGACAGTGCAGTAGATTTTCAGTTGATTTTCTCAAACATACATTATTTCACAACATGACAGCAGGATTACTTTTAATTAGAGAGAAATATTTCAGATTTATATTATTGAAATATGTTATAGAAAGTTTAAACATTAAATGTAGAAAAAAAATATTTACGTGACACAAAAAGCATCACATTTTAAGAATAAAATTTTTTAGCTGTACTCTGTGAAATATATTTATTTTTACATTTCATTTCTTATTGAAAACGGAAGGACGTGCTTTTAGTAGCGGAAAACACCTCAAATTCATGAAATTCAGAAGGTTTATTTTTAAGTGAAGACAAATATTTCAGATTCATATTGTGGGATTATGTTACAGAAAGTTTAAACATTAAATGCAACAAAGGAATATACATGGCTCAAAAAGCATAACATACTAAGAATAAACTGCGAAATATATTTTCTTTTACATTTCATTTTGTATTAAAAACGGAAAGACGTGTTTTTAGTAGCGGAATTTATAAAATTCCAAGAATCGTGTCTTGATAATTTTTTGTCTTAAAAGAAGCAGTTTCTTTCTTTATCTGTTTTGTTTGAATGTTTTTGTTACATTCTGATTTTACTACGAACACTCAAAACGTCATTACGGTAATGCACGAATTAATGAGCCAATTCGAAACTGATTGGGAAAGTATATTTATTTTGCAAATACTTTGGATGAGTTTATTAATCAAGTATGTAATTTTAATAACTCGTTTACTGGGGCACACAAAATCAAAACATACAAAACTTGCCATCACGAAAACGTTCGAAATATTGAACCAATTTAAACCTAATTAGGGCAGTGTATTATCTTGGATGAATTCGTTAATCAACTTTGTTTTGATCCACCTAGGTGATCACTTAATGGAAAAACCAACTCCGTTCAAAGTAAAGAATATAAAATTAATGAATGCATTTTTACTTTGTGTTGTCGGATTGCTTCATTTTTTTTGCCAAAATTCCGTTATTTGTTTTTTGTACCGAACAACACATCAAATCTTCTTTTGGCTCCCCCCCCCCCCCCTACTCTGGTGCACGAAGCACATGCCTCAGGTCCTGTACAAGACCCAGAAATTGTACAAATATTTAAATTTCGTAAATTGTAGAAAATAATTATTTTGATATGAATAATTTTTAACATGATGGAAAACAACATCTTTAAAATTAAGGGTTTAAGAATTAGCTATTTGGCAGCGATAAGAAAGAACAACATCCTGCATGCTGCACATGAAACTTTATTCAAGGGACCCTTATAGAGCCCCTTTCAGCTGTGGCCGATTATAACTAAACAGTTGGCGAAAATAAAAGAGATTATTTCATACATTTTAATAACGAAATTGTCCCAGAAAAAAAAAGTGGAAGTAGCCATTCAACTGGAAGTTATGTCTTCTTCAATTTATGCCGAAAAAATAATTTTTGACATCTCATCCATACTAAAATTGTAATAAACTTTGAAATTTTCTATTATGCGGAAATCTTATTTTGACATTATATTTGGATTATGGTAAATTTCACCTTAGCATATCGAACGAGAAATCATTCGGTGTAGAACAGTGTTTCTCAACCTTTTTTTTGGCACCCCTCTCCGTACGAAATAATTCTTATACAGTAATCCCTTAACATTCGCGAGGGTTACGTTCCAGGAAAACCTCGCGAATGTCAAATCCGCGAATGTTGAGTCTATCTATCTGCACTAAAATATGAGTTACGTTCTATAAAATTTTAATTGGAGTGGCACAGCATTTAAAAGAACTAAAGGATAATATGTATTAAAAATACATTCTGCATAGCATGTATGTAGAAGGTGAATGTTCACACATGTTCATAAACATGAAATTTATTGATTGAAGATAATTCAAATTAACTCACTGTAGAAATACTTTACAGCTAAAAAAGCCTAGGTTTTTATATAAAGTAATTTCGACTCTCTCTATTCGCAAATCGCAAAGAGATGATAATGTATTAGTGAGTCAGTATGCGATACAATCTTAAAATACGATATTTAAATACAGCTAAATGATTCAGAAATTCTTTTATTTCCTATCTAAGTGCAGCTTTAGCTCCATCTCTACGAGAACCTGCACATTTAAAATTAATAGATTGCAGATGCCGTTGACCCCCTTTACAACTTTTTAATTTATCTCCTTTGCAATGAGTATTCTGCTGTTGTTATTATTTTGCTTTCCTACAACACTCGCTCCTTTTTCAGTTGACAATTGAAAATTGATTTGTAAATATATACTCAGAAAACAGGGGAAATAATCTTTAACAACGATAAATTCTGAAAAAGAAAGCGATAATAATAATTTTAAAAAAATCGCGAATAATCAAGTCAGATTCTCGCCAATGTTAAGTTTTTCCGCATTTTCATATTCGCGAATAATCGAAACTCGCGAATGTTAAAACCGCGAATGTTGAGGGATTACTGTAATTAAAAAAAAAACTCTTATGCACATGGAAGAAACCTAAAAGTACATTAACAATAGCAAGCACTTCATATATTTTAAAGCTTACACAACAAGTTATACTCTACTTTAATACTTGGAAATTTTTCCGTAGAAAATTTCTCACGCCTTGCATTCATAATATTTCACATTTTAATAGCTTAAAAGGGTATAGTAAACAGAGTGAACAAGTATCCAAGTCGGGACTCGAACCTGGGTCATCAGTATATCGGCTGGGGCCGAACCCGGTATACTGATGATCCGGGTTCGAGTTAAGCAATTAAAATTTGAAATATTATGAATGTAAGGCGTGAGAAATTTTCTTGGGAAATTTTTCAAGCATTAAAATAGATTTATTCAATGATGCTGGATTCTCTTTGGTATCGTTTTTGCCCCAGGGTTGATGGCTCACGATAAAATATTCCATCTTGTTCTGCGATTGTAGTCTTGCCAACATGTGATAGTGAGGAATGCCAGCCTGAGTATCGTTCCAAGTGGTTCAGTTGGTAGAACGTCAGTGAGCTATACTGATGACCCAGGTTTGAGTCCTGGCTTGGATACTTTTTCATTATGTTGGCTATACCCCTATTAAGCAATTAAAATTTGATATATTATGAGTTATACTCTGTTCACTTCTACGTCACAAATATGATTTTAACAAAACTTTATCTGAAATGAAGCTTATTTATGTTCCAATAAGAGTTATATTTTTGTTTCTTACCACTTGCCTCAGTGTGAAAGAAAAATATTTTATGATTTGTATATTTTTATCTTCACAAAATTTCTTGAAGAGACTCTCACATTTAGCACTAAATATGATAAGCGTTGATGTATTTTATGATTAATATTAGTAACACATTAATATTTTGATTGGATTATTATTAATTGGACATTTTTTGGGGTGTTGAGATCTTTCTTTGAATTACAATCATGGTTGCCAACTGTTACTTTTTTTTGGTATCACTATTTTTTAAATACATTATGCGCTATATTTTATCACAGAATTCTCCTCGAATTTAAAAAGTAAAAGATTTCTGTTCTTAATTACCGGTGACAAAAACTCGAAGCAGTTGGCAGCTATAATATATTTATAGATTCTCATCTTTATCAAGCATCTTTATAGCGGGGTGTCTACATAGAGAAATTGTACTAAATTCCGAATTTGTCAATACGAGTACCCAATTTCGATATCATATTTAAAATTTTCAGAAACTTTTACCCTTTGATACTAAACGAGAAACCTTTTTGCAAAGGAGTTAAGAAATTATGCAGATTTAAAGTTTTGAGCTGCTATTGGTAAATTCATTTTAGGTAGATTTTGTAAGAAATACTACCTATTACATTCTCCACTATGTTGAAATTTCTGGAAAATTTTTGAAGATCTACACCGATCATGACTCCTAGGACCCAAAACTGCCATCAGTTCAAAACTTTATTTATCTATATATCTATGTCACTTTTTTAGGGACACGATAACTTGAAAAATTCTGCATAAATTTCTTCCAAACTGATACATAAAATCAAGAGGCATAAAATCTCGGTCAAGTTCATTAATCGGCAAAAACGAACCAAGGGGGGGGGGGGGCTTTTTGTGAAAACAGAAAAATCCCCATAACTTCTTAATTATGATACGTGTCGAATCCGTTTAAAGTTATTATTACTTCTAGGAAAAGGGCCGAAAATTTATGTATGACAGATTTTTGATATCATTAAAAATGGCCCTAAGGGGGTGGGGTGGGGAAGGGAGATTTCAGAATAAAAAAATTCATAACTTCGTCTATTCACAATATGTCAAATCCACTTAAATTTATTATAAATCCTCTTAATATTATATAAAACTTTTATACTGACAAGTTTTTTAGAGAACCAACCCTTACAGAAAAAAAAAAAAAAAAAAAAAAAAAAAATCTGCTGGCTCCGCCTACTTGACACAGGCAGATTTCAAAGTGGGCGGTTCCAACTGCCGCATGATGGTAAAAAGGTCATTTCTTCTGCTCATTCCCAATAAACAGGCGCAACACGGTCTGCGTCTTCGAAATCTACTTGTGCCTGTAGACCGAGCCGTCAGGGATATATTTTTTTAATCAGTGGACCCGTGCGAGGATTTCTCAGTCTAATATTTTTTAGCAATATCTAATATTTCTGAGATGCAGGTTTAAACTTCTGAAGAAAAATTAAAGATAAAAATATCTTCAAACAACATTAGTCAAGCGAGAATATCATCTCATTGATTCCTAACAGTAAAATCTCGATAGAAAAAGTCACGCGCAGTGAAAAAGAAATAATAATTGTACTTTAACTGCATTAGAGGATGACGTCATCTTCTTTGGTGAAAACACGGGACAAAGAAAAATCAATTGAAATACACTTAAATTACAATCTAATCTACTATAACAAATCATACTTTTTATGCTAACACTTGAATATCACTGCTTCGATCAATCAATAATATATTTTTTATCTAAACGCTTCAATTTCAATTTTGGTTTTTAATCATAAATAAATAAACCCGTGAGAAAACGTCCCATTTTAATCACTTTTGTAATATTTATTATTTTTGTATAATCATTGTTGGGGATCATATAATGTGGTATTTTATTTTTGTAGCAAAACTAATTTGAGAAAATCCTTTCATTTCAATTAAAAAAATTATGCCGATTTAATTTTTAATTAACAGCAATTTTTAATCGAAAAACATGGTTTAACGAAATTTGAGTGTACTTATGTCAGATGGCCTATCATTTATCGTTCTGCGTTTTGCATTTTTTTTTTATAAAAACGGTTCAGTTTTTTAAGCATAACTCAAAACTATTTGGCGGTATGAGGTGAAATTTTGGATTTACATATGTGAAGTTTCTTAATTACCAGTTTTATTGATTCCATTATATATTTTTTCGAATATTAATTAAACAATATGTAAAATATGAAATACATATCTGAAAGGAATTTTCACTGTAACCTATAAAAAAATTAACAGAAATCGATTTATAGAAGTGTCAAATATGTGAATCTAAAATTACAGCTCATTCCGCCAAGTAGTTTTTAAGTTACTAGCTGACCTGCCCGGTGTTGCGCGGGCAGACTGTCATTGAAAAATATAACAGTGGAGTGGACTTCATAAAAGAGACTGAATAATATTTATTTATACTAAAAACTTGTAAAAAAAATTAAATAAGACTTAAAATTTCAAAAGCATAACAGTTACGTTTAAAAAATGAAACGGTCAGGGAAAATTATTACACCTATTTTTAAAGAGTAAAAATGTCAGGGAAGTTCAGACGGTTGAACCTAAATGGCACATCGGTATAAGATCGAGGTTTGATACATGGCAAATTAAGATTTGTGAAATGCTAATGTGACTTTCGATTTTTTTTTCTTAATTTGGCTTCTTCTCCAAGCATTCGCCGTGATCTTTCACGGGAATTTCTAATGATATTTTGAAGCTTCATAATTGCAGCGAAAAAGCGAAACGTAAATAAACCCGATTTACCTCGGCCTAAATCCTGCCAAAGGGCTTTTACACAATAACTAATGAGATGCGTTTCATTCGGGCGTTGCCATTAAACAATTAACAAATAATCAAGATTTCTGTGCCACGTACGATAGCATAATATATATATTGATGCTCAAAACATTACACGCACTGCAGTTTGCCATTAAAAATGAATTTAACATTAGGAGGTCAAAATTTTAAATATGCATTATTGCTAAAGTACGTTACCAAATAACATTCCGTTTGGTGTTTTAAGTGTAACATTTTCTGAAAAATTCAAAGATAAAGTCAATGATGTTTGCTCGTGCTAGAAATTTCAGAGTTTGATACTAATTTTCTATGCAGATGGCTTCCTAAGACTTTTTTAAACATATTTCGAAAGAAGTGATAATTTTCATTTGAATGACAATTTTCGTTTCTATCTGGGATAATTTAGGGATTAAAATGTATGTAATGTTCTCTTTTTTTTGGCAGACTGTATATTTGTCATAATGATCACAAAAAATCTTTCAGTAATTTTGAAAAGAGAAATTTTGCGTTATTTAATCACCGAATTTCTACGATTAAAATAGAATTTTTTTTTATTGAAGCGATGATAAAAATTAAAATTTCTGTAAAGGACGCTCGTCGCAAAATTAACATGGGAATACTCGTACCGGGTATGACATATCCACGTGTGCATGGTTTTTACATTTATCGCCACTATATTTTGGAATGTAAACTTCAATTTATTTTATCGCTGAATTTGTAACAATTGTTCGCGATTCAATAAGGAGACTATTATTTGGATTTATTAGTGACGATCTACATACACTGCGTACCGTACATACACTGCGTTTGCTCGAGTATTCCCGGGTTAAATGTGCTTTTGAACAGTTCCATATGTAAATATTTCTTCATGTGACACATTGAAGGCTTCAGAAACAAATGAAATCAGTATTGCCAGATAGTTGAAAGTCAATTTCCCCAAAAGTTCTAAATTTTTCCCTAAATCGGTATTTTTTTTCCGAAAAAAAGTCAAAAAAGTAAATTTTAAACTTTAAATTTACTACTATAAATTTTTTTAACCAATTTAAACTTAAAAGTTTTTCCCCAAATCGAGCCTTTAAAAAAAAAATCTTCATTTACAAAAATAAAATAAAACGAACTTGCGAATCGCCATTTTTATTGTGATCAATTACTTTTTTGAAGAAAATAATATGAATTAAGAAAAGATAATAATAGATATTACATTTAAATGCATAATATATTAGAACTTAAATCGACGAATCCAGATCCATTGTTGACAGGTCACTAAAAGTAAATTTTAGCACGAAAACATGAAATAATGAAAAAAATCCTTAAGTTTTCCCCCTCCCCCCAAATGTAGATATTCCCCAAACGTTTCCCCACTAACAACTTGTCCCCCAAAATATCCCCAGAACGCTCAAAATCCCCCAAAATGGGTTCAAAATCCCCAATCTGGCAACACTGAATGAAATACAAGACTCATCAATAAATAGTAAAAAAATTTTCCAATATTTTAAAATACTTATAAACTAAAAATATTATTAGTCCAGTCAAATGGTAGAAAATGATTACATTAATTAGGGTAAAGCTAATTTTTGAATATGATGTATGAGCTAGTATTCTGACTAATTTCCACAAGTTTGCAAACAAAATTTTTTGCCGCCGGTGCCGCCATCTTGGAAAAACCTCTAATTTATCGGACTTTTGTTAGTTTTTACCAAATATCTGCTTAACTCCCCACCTAACAAAAATTTGCTACAGTTTGAGTACAGACCGGTTTTTATACCTGTAATAGTTGACGAGCTATAGCTCTTCAAATTTAGGCAAAATTTTCCAAAAAGAACAAAATTCGGGAATTTACCGCCAATTTTTACACATAACTTTAAAATTACAAGTCCTACGATAGAAAATTATATAATAACTTTCACACAAAAGTTAATTTGCTACAATTTTACTACCGATTGGTTTCCCTGTGTTAAAAATATCACGAGATGCAAAGTTTTGGAAAATATCGTTTTCGCCAAATACATCCCTCTAATATTGATTTTTTTTCATATTTATTTAAGTGAGGGTCAATAACAGCATAAAAAACCAGTTACGTATAACTTAATGAATTTATTTACACATTCAAACACAATTTTACAATTTATAAAAATCTTTACATAAAGTTTATAATGTTCAAATCACTTACGATTTTTGGCGCTTAGAAGGGCCTGGGCGGTTGATAGCGGGATTTTCATCGTCATTTTCCACTGCTGTGCCAATGTTTATAATTTCGACCGAAAGATTTTCAGCATCTTTGTCCTCATTTTCTTGCAGTGTGTCGATAAGATCGTTTTCTTCCTCCACGTCAGAGGCTGGGAACAGTTCTGGTGTATTTTCACAAGACTGGTCATTGCAATGTTTGTGCAGTTCAGTCCTGCTTTTCGACCCTCACATGTTTTTAAACATCCTTTTTTTCAAGCGCAGAAGATGGTCTGACGGATCGAATCTGGAACTGCGTCATTCTTGGCTTTTATGTGGAAGAGGCCCAGTGAAGTGTTCCCCCAACCCCAATCAATGGATCATTATTCTTGCCTAACCATGCTTGAACTTGGTGGTATGTACGCATCGCATACAACAGAGCAGCGTCTCTTGTTGGAGGTAACCTAACTAGGTTGAATTTCGTCCTGGCAGCAGATTTTATGAAGATGTAGTATCGAAGCTCATCGATGTTTTGTGTTGCTAGGTCACCACCATAGAATTGAACCAGGAAATGTTCTCCCATTTTTCCAATTCTTCTAACATTGCATCAGGTTTCAAGAAAGCTGTTGTCTCCTCTTCAAGTTCGGGATGCTTTACAACCAGTGAAAAAAACTGGTTTTTCCCGTGGCCAAAAAGTGCTGAGGTAGTATCACACCCACTGAAAGCGTGGAGGAACAGCAGGAGTTTAGAAAAGCAGTAGCAAAAAGAATTAGCTGAGTAAAATACATCCAGGAGCTTTACTGCTTCCGCACTTTTGAAAAAATGCATTACTTTTGTGAGGCGATGGTAATGCAGTGAGGAGTACAAGAAGATCAATGTCCTCCCAGACTACGAAGACATTATCATACTGAGAGGCCTTTGAAATCACAGTGTTGACAATTAATACATCAGCGTCTTCAACTGCCTGTTGCACTTGTATTGAAGCTTTTTCTAATACGTTTTTCAAAAAATCAATGATTGTTATTATCATTAGTAAGAAAAGTTTCTTGTGTACTTTGAAACACAGTGGTTGATATTTTCAACACAGTTGAAGATGATGTCCGGAGCAGAATGGGTAGCCTTACGAAGTAGTTCACAGTTTTTGGTGAATTTTTGATCAGCGCTTAAAGGGTAACCATCTGCTATTGGTTAGAATTTCCCCTTCCTCTATCCCCATTGCTCTCGCATGCTACAACTTGTATTGGTTCATGCTACAAAGGTCGAAGGTCGTTGCATTCTCCCACCCACACACACACAAATCTTCCTGATCGGTAGGATGCGGAGAAAATATTTATTTATTTTTTCTTTCTTTTTAACGGTTTTTATATACTTACTGCCTACAGCTGTTATGAGGACAAACTTAAAGTAACGTTTCAAGAGTGGAGGGTGAAAAGAGTAGCTATTTAGGAGATACTATTGGATAAATATGGTGAAAAGCTCCAAAATTTCTCTTTTTCGGAAAGTTTTGCCTAATTTTGAAGAGTTGTAACTCCAAAACTATTTCATTTAAAATAATAAGTCTGGGCTTAAATTGTAAAGAAATTAGTCTACTTTGAAAAAAAAAACGTATAACTTTTTTATCAGACCTTTGATTTGGCAGATATATGGCGAAAACTAAAAAAAGTTTGAAAATTTCGCCATTTTTTCAAGATGGCGTCGCCGGCGGCAAAAATTTTGTTGGCAAACCTGTGGAAATTAGTCATAGTACTTACCCATACAACATATTAAAAAATTAGCTCTACCCTAATTAATGTTTCTAATCCGCAATTATCATTACCATTTCACTGGACTATATAGAAAATATTTAAATATGTAAAAAGGTGTTTAAATATCTTTAAAAAATTTTCATTGAATTATTCTGGTTTATACTGTATTTTTAACTTTAAATGGAAACTTTGTAAAATTGGATTAAAAACTTATTTTTATCCTTTTGTTTTTGAAATTTCAATGTGTATCCTTTATTTTTAGTCTACAGCATTATAATTTACACATAACAGGGAATGGATTCATAAGAAATCTGGAATTGCCCCCCTAAAACCTCAAATTGCCCCTTTGTTAGGCGTACGCCCCACGTTGGGAACCACTGGTATAGAAGTTAAGGAATTATTCAGATGTAAGGTTTTGAACTTCTAATGTTTAACTCATTATTAACAGTTGTAAAACGAACTGCAATGCGTGTAGTTTTTTAATCGTAATCCAAAAACTACTTGGCGACATTTTAGATTCGCCTATATGAAATATGAAGCTTATAGAGATAGATTTATGTGAACAAATTTTATAGGTTACAATTTGGGTTGCCAGATTGTATGTTTTCAATGTAAGTTTTACTTTTTAGAGGGTTAATCTACGTCGTACGTTTAAACCGCTCCAGTTCGACGATCGCTTTGTTTAATATATATATGTGTGTGTGTAAAATAATAAAAAAAATTCGCCATTTTACCTTAATGAATTTATTCCAAATTCTTACAATATCTACCTTTTTCCCCTGTCTTTTAATAATCTCTTAAATATAATTTATATTTTAATTCCATAGCTTTAATCAACATATTCTTTTAATTCTTATTCTAAAAACCTTAATCGGCTAAAAGCAATACTTCTTTGTAAAAAAAACCCTGATTTTTTCCTTCATATTTGAGACAATAATTTTTTTTTTTTTTACAATGTTTCTTAATACCATTTTTATTTTTATTAAAATTATTATTCGATATCCCAGCATTCTTTGTATGTATTCCCGCGTCTAAAATTTTCACCTTTTTATCTCTAAGCTTCTGATAAAAAGTATTGACGTTTTGTAATGTTTTGCTCACCTCGCTTTTCAACCAATCACTAAGCAGACCACATCTCTTTCTTCCCCTACCTTCCTCCTAACTCACATTCTGTTGGCACTTCTTTCGGCACGTCAATATGTTCTTGGGAAAATTGCTAGTATATAACGACCTTACACAGCCTTGGAGAGCATAATTTTTACGTTTTTTGACTTGCTAAATAAACTTCGTTACTTGGAGACGATTTTATTCAAATTGATTTATCTCTAATATGTAACATCTTCATTATTTTTCTATGACGTAACATAGCTCGATATGTGTTCTAAAATGGACAATTAGTGGAATTGTCTCTGCTTTGTGAAGTCAATAAATTCGTTGATGAAAATGCAGCTTCCTTTTAATTTGACGGGAAAATTTCCAGTGTATTTCATAAACAACGCCTTCCATCGTGACCACTTCGACTGCAAATAAGTGACTCTACCAATACATCGCTTGCCAGAAGTAATATGTCAGTGATTTGTCGACATACTTTACTATGAAATAGAAAAGTATCTCATATATATATGACTTTTAATAATTCTGAGATTTTGTTCTATTTCCATTTTCCATTTTCTTCAAAAATTTCCTTTTTGATGCACTTTTAACCACAAAAATCCGTGGCTACTCTAGTTTCGCCACTTTTCAAACAACTAACCTGTTCTTGTTTAACATTAACCGTCATACCTTTTTCTAGTGAAACACGTAGGATTTTTTCGAAAAATTGACATCTTTCTTTTTATGTAACTTACAGTAACGGAATTTTTCATCGAAAAACATTTTACTTTGAATTGCTAAAAATGTATATTTTTTAAAATGCCACTGGATTTAAGAAAAAAAAAGAAAAAACTTTTTTTCTTTGTTTCGTTGTTTTAGGTTCAGTCTACGGTAAGTTTATGTACCCACCGCGCTTGATTCTCTTTTTTCGAAGCCCTCCCGCTCACAAGCTGTCAAACCGGCACTTTTTAATACAACAATTGAAACAAAAATACAGTTTTCTTCTTTATTATACGAGTAACATTTTTATGTAAATGAGTTTTTATAAATCGCATTTCTTAACGGGAAAAAATTCTGAAAAAAAAACCTTTATTTTCAGGACGTGAAAGTAGTTTTACTCCTTAGGATCAATTTATACATACCATTGAAAAATTTTCTAAATCACCTTTCAAAAAAAAAAAAAAAAAAAAAAAAAAAAATTGGACGATTTCTCAGAAATTGCATTATCGTAAGTTAACTGTAGCTTCATCAGAAGAAACAGCAGCGTTAACATTGTCTATAACATTGTCTCCTTGTGCTACTTCACATCTTTCGCTGTAGAAATTTTCGCTGAAATCTTGCTTTTATGTGGATGCAACTCGCTAATTTTCACCATATCTCACATTTTCAGAATATAGAAGAAATATTTTTGTTTATACTGATTTAAAAAAAAAATCGTTATCGTTCTTGAATTATTTTCTATTGTTACACATATGCTTATTTAATATATTTATGTTTAATATATTGTCTAGTATACTATATAAATATAAGTGATGTTTAGATCATGACGTAGTATTTCTAGAAATTAAGTGTATCCATGAATCTTTTGTGCAATAAATGCAAGTATGTGAACTGGAGGTGGTCAGAAGGCACAGTTTACGGGACCCTAAGCAGAAGCGGACTTTGAAAAGGACAGATTTATTTACATGTCCTTTTCAATGTCTGCTTACTATTAAAAAATAAGATACATTTGTTAAATAAAATTTATGGCGTGAATTGGCATTTTCGTTGGAGTCTTCGTACATAAAAAAAAATATCTCGAGAGGACTCACCACTCACCCCGTTTGATGTAATAGCGCTCATTCTATTAGATTTTCGCATAAACACTAGCACACTATGCACGTATGGAACATGTAAGGGGTTCAAATGCGTGACCTATATTGGGTCTCACAATTTATCTGTACGCTCCTGGATATAAGAAGTAATATAATTGAGCTGGATTTTGTGCAGTGGCGTATCTAGACTTATCATTTCGGAGGGGGCTGAGATACAGTAAAATTTTCTAAGAAGGAATCGCAAGAAACGGGGAAAATTCCGCTTTAAACAGGTTTTTATCTTATTAGCAGGTAACGCATCTAGTGTACAATCAAATCTACTAAGATGAAATTGCATGGGACAGGAGAAAATGTCGTTTTAAACAGAGTTTTGTCTTCGCAAGTATAATTACATCGTTACACAGCATTTTTTAAAACGGAATACTGAAAATTATGTACTAAAAGTATTTAATAAATAGTAAATAAAACCAAATAAACAGCAAATTTAAAATTATATAACAGCATTCTCGATCTACCCCACCTCTCCCTCAACACATTCTTAGACTCATTTTGGAGCACATACACGCACGGCATTTGTGAAATAACACACTTTCTTAGAAGAAAATCTGTCTAAAACGGAATTTTTTTTCTGGTTCATTTTGAATTTTATCGTAGCAAGTTTCATCACATTTCGCTAAACTTTCGTAATTAAACGATTTTTTCTACAAATTTCGGAGGGGGCTGAAGCCCTGTCAGCCCACCCCCTAGATACGCCACTGATTTTGTGCAATTCCTGTGGAGTGATCGTTTCAAAAGTTTAGAATTATTCTGAAATTTTGAAACGACCGCTCCTCGGAATTCAATACATAAAGCTGAATTCTTTGACTTCCTATATTCAGGAGCGTTCAGAGAAATATACCGGCATTTATGGAACAATTATTTTTTGTTTGCAAACAAAAAAAAAAAAAAGTCACTACATGAGTGAAAAATTATACTTTGGCACTCGAACCCGTTTCGCCGCAGATCAACGCTTGAACGCTAGTGTGTGAGAAATTTTATTTAAAAAAAAATGTATCTTACTTTTTAATAGTATATTTTTAAATGTTTTACTAATTTAAATTTCTGGTAGGAAAGATATTTATAGAACAACCTTTTTAGTGCAAAGCAAATACAACTGTCACTATACAATGGACAAACCTAATGTGAATCGTATATGATTCGTAACGGCGGTTAAAGGATTAATTCTTATCCATTTTTATTTCAAAAGAAATTATCGCTAAAATACTTTATTTCTTCATATTTTAAAAGTCCTTTTTTCCTTTTTTTTTTTTTTTTTTTTTGGTTAAAAAAGACAAGATTTTAAATCAGCTTTTTTATTTTCTCAAATACCTAACATACTGCTTTTATTTTCGTAATTCTGTATAACCAATTTGTTTTTGAACTAGAACTGTCGCTTTCGAAATGAAATCCAAGAAATACATCCCTTTTCTTTTTCTTTTTGTGAAAAGAAAAATAACCAGAGTTCTCAGAAACTTACTTTCGATTTGAATAAGTACGTCAATTTGTAATTGAATTTATTTTGCTTTTCTTCACTCTAAACATTATTTGAATAAACAAAGCACAGAAAACACTTGAATTTAGAGTTATATATATATACATATAAATATATAATCCATAAATAACATCCCAGAAACATTATAAAACAACTGAGAAAAAAAATAAATATGAAAAATGATCACATGCCGGTTTGAATAATATCCAGAAAAATGTAGAGAGAGAAAAAATGGAATTTAAAACAAAGATAATATAAAATAGATTGGAGGTAAAAATGAAAATAAAATAAAAATATGAAACTCAAATTTGTTATGAAATCCATAAAATTATCAAAAATAGAAAAGTGAAATATTGAAATAACTGTGGATCCATTGCAGAATTCACAAGCCCAAATTACCATAGATTCTACAAAAAAAAAAAAAGTATGATTTTATCCTTGCATGAACTAATTAGCTAAAAATGTGCAAGATTTGGACAATCATACATTAATAAACTAAAAATTTTGAAAAAATTACAAAATTAAAATATAATATTGATTAACCAAAAAGAAACGTGGTTACAAAGCAAAGAGGCCATGAATCAACAAATCTTCACGTGTCGCCAAAAAAATAGTTACTAATTCAGTAGATGAATGACAAATTTCATACTACACGTTAAAACTAGAATGAAGTAATATTAAGGAGCGTGCTGCCGCCTATTGGCTGTTCAAGAAAGAGTTTCTTATTCAACAAGGTGAATAAGAAATTTTGATACAGATATGCCACCTCGTGTCAGTTAAAGAAACAAAATCAGAATTTAGTAGTTATTACAGGTGGGATTTTAAAATTTAAAGAAAGTACCTAATGGGAAATTAATAAATTAAGAATATTTAATATAAGTAATGAATTAAAAAGTAAGAGGAAGCTGAAAACATTAGTATTATGTAAAATATTAATAAAGGAAAATTGAATAAATGAATTAATACTTAGTCAGTGCATAATAGTATTATTTCTATAAGCAAATAATAAAATTTAAATGGGTGAAGGATCCTTGAACATCGCCAATAAGACTAATGCAAAAATATCACGTTTAACGGTTATTAACCAGCGTAATACTCGACAAAGTTTCGGTCTCTTGATGCAAAAAAATCTCGGTTAATACGCGAATTCATAGATCAAGATGCGAATTTCTTTTCTTTTTTCCAATGTTGCCAATTTAGTTGAATTTTTTTTAATTCAGATATCTACTTCTATTTACTAATAGAAATATTCGGCTTAGAATGACAGATTAATTAAGGTGAATATTACTAAGTACGAAAATAGTGGTAGCTATTTGAATAAAAAAATCTCGCTAAATTAAAAATCTCGCTAAATTAAAAACCTCGTCTTTGATCCCGCGTCGTGATATTCTCTGTCTCTGGCTTACATGTATGTTTTTATTGAAGTAGAGAAAGATAGATGAATTTTTGTCGTTTCTTATTTCTTTGCGCGATTCATGCTGTCAATTTCCCCCCTCTCGTACACAGTAGTAAATAAAGCCTCCCTAATACTGTATGCTTTTAACCGTGTTTGAAGAGAAATGGGAACGTTTTTACGTTTTCAGTTCTATTTATTCGTTACTTTCTTTTGATTCCTGCATTCGCCTGTTTTATTCATGTCCGACGAGTTTCATGGAGTCAAGTCGTCTCACATTGCGTATGTCGAGTTTTACAAATTTTCTGTTAATATAGAGAATAGTCATAAAATCAAATGGAAGACGTTATTCATTATTATAAGTAAGAAATGTGATTTTAATAACTGAGTTGTCCTGCAAAGATTTAATATTTTTGGTTGTGTTAGAAAAAAAAAAAAAAAAAAAAAAAAAAAACTAGCAGGAAAATTGTTTTTTTTTTTTTTTTTTTTTGTAACGTAAAGTTTATTTAGACGATTAGATGTGTAAATAAGCTCAGTTCCTGCAACGTTATACAAATGACGTTTAATACCGCGAGGTTTATCTAGTCCCTTGAAACACGTCTTAACCGGGTTTGACTGTATTTTAACTTTTGTTTTGTTTCGTGGGTTTCACATCAAACCACTCAGATAAATCTCTCATAACACGAAACGCCGCACGCCGTGCAATATCGTGGAAAATCGAGTTCAAAATGCACCTTTTTCTATACAAATTAGTAAACAAGAACAAAAAATCATGCGTCAAGCATAGATTATGAAACTCTTTCCAACACATTCAGAAGAGAATACTATAATATAACTTCACTGTTTATATGGTTATAGGTTCCAATAAGGTGAAAGATGTTGTCTAGGTAAACAATTTTTAAAACACATCACACATTTGTAAACCTAATTTCAGCAATTAACATCAATAGTCGGAAAAATATCTGAATTGTTTTGTGCCGCACTGTATATGATCTATAGATTTGTATATATGTTATGGTCAATATGATTAATCCGGTCATTATTAATAATAACCGGTTATTATTAATAATGACCGGATTAATCATATTGACCGTAACATACATACTACATAGCAGCAACTAAAATTTTGTTTAGTGAGGAAACGCATAGCACCGTTGAAAATTCCCTTTCAACAAATTCCATCAATAAACGTAAATGTACTGGAGATGTTTTGCAGCCTTGTATATGATCTATAGAATTTATACACACCAAGTAATATGAAAAAATATTCTCAAATTTAAAAACGCGTACCACAACTGAAAACGCACTTTCAGCAATTATTCTCCATAGACATTACTGTAACCGAATTCTTTTGTGTGTCCTTGTAAATAAATGATGAATGGTATGTACACTGTAGTAAACATTTTGCACTTCACCCCAGTGATATATATCAATATTAATATCTTTCAAAAAGTGTAATATCATTACAATACACCGCAAACGATTTTTCGAAATAGACCGTAATATAACGAAATTCTTTTGAGTGTCCCTGTAAATAAACGATAAATGCTATGCACACCATATTCTATAGTAAGCATCTTGTAGTGCACCTCAGATATACATATCAATTTCAATATGTTTGATATAGTGTAGCATCATTAAAATACATCGTAAATGATTTTCCCTATAGACTGTAATGTAACAGAATTCACTTGAGTATCCCTGTGGACGGACTATTCATGCTACATACTTCACTTTCAATACCGAACATGCCATAGTAAAGCTGAATAACACATATCAATTTCATGGAAATCCGAGTATATTTACGCGAGTTAGAGCATGGGCAGACAGACGGCAGACAGACAGACAAACCACAATCACAAGACTCCCAAATGGTCCACCAAATGAATACCAATATTTTTTAACAGAAAATTTCGTGGTAGGTTTCTTCAACGTTTCCGAAAAAAAAATTACTTCTGAAAGTGGTTTCTACAAAATTTGCAAGACAAATCTAAAAATACATTTTTTCTAAGAAAATCCCGGAATTAAAATAGCGGACTATTTTTTAGCCCCGAAATCATAAACACTTTTCAACTAATACATCAGCTGATAAGTTCCCGGTCACAGATCGCGTTGGAATCACCGAATCCATGCCTTTTTTTAGTAAATACTAACTTTTAAAAGGTACCAGAATAAATTTCATGACGATTCGCCGTGTGGATAAAACGTTAGAGTGGTTTTAGTTGAACGACTTTGTTGATGAACAAAAAAATGGATAAACAAGAATTTCGTGTTTTGATAAAATATTGTTATTTAATGGGAAAAAACATTGTTCAAAAAAAAAAAAAAAAAAAAAAAAAAAACTTGGCTTGATAAGTGTTATACCAGGTGTCGCAGCATATAGGAAACAATTTATTGTACATACCAGCATCCCTAATCAATAATCTTGAGGATAAATTTATTTACAGTATGCAATAGAAATATATAACGAACACAATTTCTTCTAAAATAGTGGTAGAAACAGTAAAATTTGTTCTATACGCTGCGAGGCCTGGTTATACGGACACTGCACCAGGTAAATCAACCATTGTTGACTGGTTTGATGAATTTAAACGTGGTCGTACGGACACCAGTGGTGCACCACGTAAAAGAGGTGAATACTCCGGAAAACATAAAAAAAGTCCACAAAATCGTTTTGGGGAACAGTAAAGTGAAGTTGCTGGAGATAGCTCAGACTCTGAAGATATCCAAGGAACGTGTAGGTTTTATTTTGAATGAACATTTGTCTATAAGAAAGCTGTTGTCAAAATGTGTGCCGCGCGTGTTGACTTTTGACCAAAAACAACAACGAATCGATAATTCTGAGCACTGTTTAGAGCTTTTTCGTTGTAAAGTTATGTCATTTATTATTAAATTATTATTATTATTTATTTATTAAATTATTATTAATAAATTACTATTACTATTATTAAATTATTATTATTAAATTATTATTATTAAATTACAATTACTATATTAAATTATTATCATTAAATTATTATTATTAAATTACTATTACTATTATTAAATTATTATTATTTATTATTAAAGTTATGTTATTTATTAAATTTATAAAGTTATAAAGTTATAAAGTTATGTTAAAAAGTTGTGTTTTCTTTATTAGACCGGGAACTTATCAGCCCATGTGTTATGTTCGAAAGTGTTAAAAATAAGTTTTTAAAAGTTAAAAAATTTTAATTCCAAAACCTACATATTTTTACTTCGTTCCTAAACTTAAAAGGACCTTACTGAAATATCTTATTTGCAATCCGAAAAACTCCCCTGCCACCTTAAGCAATAGTCTATTTCGACGATGAATCAATCTGTTGAAAATATTCCATGAAAAATGTAATAAACTAAAAAAAAAAAAAAAAAAAAAAAAAAAAAATTCGTAATCGAATTCGGATGAGAATATGTTCTTATGCTGTCTTTCATTTGGCGTTTAATATCCTTCGGACATCAGGTCCTCTTTCTATCATGTTACTTTGAGTTTATTTTCTATAGAATTGTATATTTTTCATTATCTATATTATAAAGCTAAAATATGTCTGTGAGTAAAGCTGACATCATATTGACCAGTGGCAATACCTGACCAATAAATTCATTTTTACTGCAATTTTTTTAAACTTCTAAATATTGCAAAATTTCATTTTTTATACCATTCAACAGAAAGAAAATATTTTAAATGAAATTTATTTCACATCTATCTAAAATTATTGGCTTTTATGATTTTTAAAATAATTTGCAAGCCTGAATTTTTTTAAAAATCTATCTCTATCGCGAGTACACAACACAAATTAAAAAGACATGTAATCTAACTAAGGTCTAACTATTGAAATTATCTAACTATTGAAATTATCAGAATCGAAAAGGATGCATACGGACAACACTTGCTAAAAATCTCATAAATATTTCCGCCTTGCCTTTCTTTTCTAAATGTTCTGTGGTCATCAACAAAAGGAAGGGGAGTCTCCACAAAGTAAAAAAGGTGGAGATAAACATGTCAATAATATCCACCACTGATCTCTGGATTCAAGACAGAATGCATAAAACATCAAAGAGAGTGAATGACTACAACAGATGTTCCAATCAGGAAAAAATAGTCTGTTCGGACCTTAAGAGTCTACATCAGTCACGCGGAAAAACGCTCCAGCTAATGTTAAGTCTATGGGAAGGTTATCGCGCGATTTCTCGCTCGCATTTTAATATTTTTAAATGATTTTTTTTTTTTTTTTTTTTTTTTTTTTTTTTTTTTTGCATAGGATAGCTGAGGTCGATCTCTAACGTTGTTAGTTTTTACTTTTTCGATTTTGGTTCCAGTTTTTTTTTATATAAGGCTAATTTCACTTTCAGAACCAGTTCCAACCGGTTTCAAAATTGAAAATGTCCGCTTATAAAAAAAAAACCGTAACCAAAATCGAAAAAGTAAAAACTAACAACGTTAGAGATCGACCTCAGCTATCCTATGCAAAAAGAATCATTTAAAAATTATTAAAATGCGAGCGAGAAATCGCGCGATAACCTTCTCATAGACAACATTAGCTTGAGTGTTTCTTCGCTTGACTAGCGTAGGCTCTTAAGTAGCAAAATCTTTGGCGCTTTATTCCGTTATTAACACCTGGCATGTAGCTAATATGAAAGTATCACTTTTAATAAATTTCAAAACTTTACTTGAATACATTGACATTTTTCATACAAATAAGCTCTTTAAGTGTCGTTAGTGCCCAATCTAAAAGAATATATTAAATGAAAAAATCTATTAAAATTTTTAATAAAAAATGTTCTATGTTCTGTAACCCAGTAAGACCTAACGTATCAAAGAAGAACAAAAAGAGTAAAGAAGAATAAAATATATTCCGAAACGCAATTCAATTTTATTTCATTCCAAATAACACAGTTTAATCTTTCGAAATAATTTTATTATAGCTTATTTCTGAAATCATTAGTCACAGGTGTTTATATTTGCTGTTGCAAAATTTTTTGAACGCGATATTAGAAGCGAACAAGAATCGTTACAATAATTATAATAGTTTCTTTTCATGATAGAGGTTTTATAAATGACTCAGGGCTCTTCCGGGCAGTTGAAAGCAATACATCTGAAAAGCAAGTTAAGATGACGTTTAAACAATTAATTTTCTATCAGAATTACGAGGAAAATTCATTAAGTAAGTTACAAAAAATGATTAAATAATAACTTACAGTGATAATCACTTCAAAACTATTTTTATTTCTCAACATATTCTCCATAAATATTTATGCAATTATTATTTTATCAGTGCTTTAATACCAGCTGTATAAAATTCTTTGTGTTGCTGTCTCAGCCGTTTTCATGTTGAACCTCTTCATCATCTGCAAACATCAACTTGCCTCCAAGATGTTTTTCAGTGGACTAAACAGATGGAAATTGCTTGGGGCTAATTTGATGCTGGAAGGTGTATGTTGAAGGAGTTGCCAGCCAAACTTTTAAATTGTCCCCTGTGTTAGAACTGCCAATAGGCCTGGACATCTGATCAAGCCCATCATTATTTTAAAACTGATTTACGCATGTGTGCCAATATTACCTAGTCAATATGAAATGATTATCATAAAGCTGGATGATGCTTCTACCTATTAAAACCTCCTGACCGCCGAGCAAAAGGGCAAATTTGTAATGTTGTTTTCTTTGCATTCTTTTTAAAATGCTAAAAAAAGAATTTCCAAACTTTATATAAAAAACTGAATCATGTATATGAGTATAATCCTTGAGAGAATTAATCATCACTCGATGTTTTAAAACTGCATTATATTCGTAGAATTACATTAATTTAAACAATGCTTCTATTGCAGTGAAACCTGCAGTTCATGGCGGTGAGAAGGTTGGAAAGTACTTTATACTACTTTAAAATGTATCATATCAATTTGTAACTTACTTAATGACTCTCTCTCGTATTATGACATTATTTATTTTTCATCTCACGAAGTATCATAGCTGTGTATATTGGAATAAACATATACAAAACCTTTTTTTGGTTATTCAGAGAATGTATACGAAGAAACTGAAACTGATGAATTTAAAGAAGACGAATCAAATTGATATCATATTATGAAAAATAAAACAACATGAATTTTCCAAACACAGTAACATATGTATGTGTGGAATCTCAAGAAGTTACTGTAAGGCTGGTTGGAGGACAATGGCCAAATAATTCAAACGCTTTCTTACTGATCTTAATCTGTGTTTTACATTTATAATATTTGGAAACATTAAAAATAGGAATAATAATAAATTTATTTAAATAAGAAAGTAAAAAAAAAAGGAAAGATTATATTGGAGCATATGTTTGTTAAATAGGGACAAGGGGCAAGGTAGAAAAAATAGACAAAAAATCACACGATATAAAAAAATGCACTTTTCAAAGCGTTTGTGTGTGTATGTGTAACAATATAACAGTATTTTTTCTAGTACTTCTTTACTAAGATAGCAGAAGTCAATTTTTTATAAATATAAATAACTGAGTTAATAACATAAATAGAGGTAAGGAAATGATAAGATAATTTTTCTGTATGTGAGGAACTCGAGACTCACTCATCATCCATAATCATGGAATATTTAGAGCGCTTTTTAATGGGGGGTGGGTAGGGGGGGGGAGTTCGGTGGCTTCGTAGTCCGGTAATTCTGCGATAATTTCGTTAGGGAGATTATATACATTTAAAAAAAAATATTGGCTAAATTGTTTACTCTTTTACTAAACGTACTGGTTTGGAGAAGTCTTTGATTAGTAAAGTTTCTGAGGTATCTGAAAGCATTTCTAACTTTTCTAATATTTTTATTGTGGAATTTGTTAAAATTATCTATGCTAATTTTGAATGTGAAGATCCAGATCGGACAGGCATTGGTCATAATAGATAGCATACATGCGTTGTATAGAAGTAATTTATTATGGATAGATATGACAGGGCTATTAATCAGAGGATCAAAAGCTATCTCGACTTTTCTTCTGATTGTTAGAATATGTTTTTTCCAATTTAATCTTTGGTCGAGGATGATCCCCATGTACTTAGCGTTATGAGACTAAGGTACAGTAATATTATTGATAGTTATTCTGTAATCATAGGAAAGTGTTTTGGAAAAATAGACAACAGCTGGTTTTATTTTCATTTATTTTGACACGCCACATATTACACTAGTTCATGAATGCGTCTAGATGTGTTTGTATGTTTTTATAGAGTGTGTGTGGGTAGTGTGCATATGAGTATATAGAAGTGTCGTCCGCATTAGTACAGAATGAGTAAATATCGAACTAGGTATAATATCATTAAAGAATAGGTTGAACAACAAGGAGCCCAAGGCGTTTCCCAGAAAAATGCTCGAAAGTATAAAGAATATAGTTGAGAGAATGTTGTTTATGTGGGCGCAAGGTATGAGAAATAAAAGACATGACGAAGATTTCAGGGCCTTCCGAGTTGCAATCTACTTTACGATCATTCGAAAAGTGAGATGTCTCATCAGTAGATGGAGCTACTGAAAAAAGTTTAGCTGTAATTATAATAACTACTATAAAAGAGTTTATGTCGGTGATACCTAGTCTTTTTGATACGCGGAACTCTTTTTAGAATGAATTTCGGTTACGGAGTCGCATTAATCTAATGTACGAAATGTTTTACAAGTTTGATGTAAAACATGGCGTTTGATGTTGTATTCAGATGTATAGCTGCATAGCAGAAGAAGGGGAGGTAGATAGTAGTCTATACAATTGTGAAATGTCGGTCTGCACTTATATATTTCGAAAATTTTATAACAATAGTCAATTTATTCTCAATTACCACCAATATCCATGCTTTTGTCAAACTTCGTCCTCCATAAAAGTTCTTTAAAATTCAATAAATCAAAAAATTTGGCTTACAATATATTTTACATTGATAGAGGGGTCGGTTTAATATGAAACCTGTGGTAGCATTGTTTTGCAGTTTTCTAATTATGTTTTGTTCAGTTGCTCATAATCGCAGACGAATGTCGGGTTCTGTATTTAAAAAGCATCTGTGTACTTCGTTCTGGTGGCTGTTTTAACGGTATCTTTTTTCACAGAGAAATGCCACTCAGAAAGACAGTAAACTTTTTAGTTTTTCTAATACAATTCCTACACTCATTTTGAAAAATCCCCTTGCTTGCAATTAAATTATTAATGTTACTCATTCTTTTTTTTTCGCTACAGCTGGTTGCGATCTGCCTGTTTAAGTATAGTGAAAACTGGCAACTCAATCAATGTTAGAACGCTTGGATTACATCATACACTAATTTGTACCACTAATCTATATAAAAATATTTTTACGTTTGCCACATACAACATATTAATTAAGCTTTGTTGAAATCTTATGGGAAAATGTGCTTGGATATTTTAAAAATATTTTTGACAATAATGCACTTTAATTCAGATGTTAGCAAGTGATCTGAAGTAGCTTGGTTGGTTGGTTGATTTTATGACGGCCGATTATCTACACGCGGGATATAGGCACTAGGGAAGAGTGCCCTCCGTGGGGGTCTTTCTAATGGATCCTAACTCGTATTTACGGCAAGGTCAGAAGAAAACCATGGATAATTCCAAACGGTTAGGTCGAAGAGCACGACAGGGGTTTGAACCCAGCACCTCCCATCTACCAGCTTTGAGAGCAGAACCTCTCAGCCACTGGTGGGGCTGATCTGAAGTAGCATAGTCAATTTTAAAATCAACGATTTCAAATCTGCGATGTACTGATGGTATTTAACTATGTCACAATTTGTCAAACCCTTTAACCCTTTGAGAGGCGGTGGTATATATGATATACCACCTAATTTTAATCCGATTCAAACCAGAAACATTTAATTAAATTTTACTTTTTTAGCTTTGACGAGAAAAAGTTGAAAATTGCTTATTCTTATTTTGAACTAAATTCTTTCCTAAATTCCGGTGGGAATTCAACGATACAGGAGCACAAGTGCTTGCCCCTGAAAGGGTTAACGTCAATACTTCGGCAACATTTCTCATGCATTTCCATTTATTTATATCCAGACATCGAAAATTTTTTTTATATAAACTTTCTGCATCCATAAATAAATGCAATATAAAATATTCAATATTTTAAGAAAAAATCTTACACAAACATAAGCACACGGTAGTCAAAAGAGTTGCCATTAAGTTTTAAATACAAAGCATGCAATGCATTTAATTGTTTTTTTTTTTTTTTTTTTTTTTTTTTTTTTTTAGTTTCAAACGTGTCTTTATTTTTGGGGATAATTTTCTACCAATTTTAAACACATTAGTAATTTTGAAATTTAAATCTAATTTTATTCCCGGAACAAAATGCATCACATTTAAAGATGAATATGCGAACAATGTATTATGACGGTAGAAATGATTAAAATTTTTTTAATGCTTTTTTATTACTCTATAATTTTATATTTCTAACGTAAGTGTCTGTTCATTTTTGTGATGAATTGCATACATACAGGAAATCTAGCTTTCTTTACTTGCATATTTTATTTTATTTTACATTACCGTATATACTCGTGTATAAGTTGACTCGTGTATAAGTCGTCCCCTTCCAATTTTTACGCAAAATTTTGGAAAAAATTGAATTTTCGTGTATAAGTCGAACCACATTTCTGGTAGTATGTTGAAAAATGATTTGTAATCGAGGATAAAAAAATAATAATAAATTTTCATTAAATTAGTAAACTTTTTACGTTTTTAATCAGACTTCGTTTTTTTTAATTCAACATTTTAAAACTGTATAATTATGTAAAACTGAAGAAGCTTAAACTATTTTGAAAGCTATTCACACCCATTTAATGATTACTTACTTTTTTTTTTTTTTTTTTGGAAAAATGTATTTAAGCCTTATTGACAAGGGTAAACTACTTCTTAAACTGCTAAAATAGAGTACTACTTTGTATTGTAGGACTTTTAGGAGAGAAATCTAGAAGAATTCTCAAGTTGAACTCTTTTTAAAAAGGGGATTAAAGTGTTGAAAGGAATGTCCCTGTATTGAAGGGAATTCTATTCCAAAAGAAACTGAGTGCAGAATAATTACAGAGACATTATTGTTGATCTTTTTTTTTTTTTTATCAATCACTATTGTCCGCTTTTATCTGCCGCTCCAATCTTGACCCATATGTGATTAATGAAAAGACTTGCACATTCACCAATTATCTGTGAAAAAAATAGAACTCCGGTATTTCACTCCGATATATATATTTTTTACTATAACTCGTGTATAAGTCGACCTCTCATTTTCAGCTCCCGAATTTTGTCTAAAATTCTTTGACTTATACACGAGTATATACGGTATTTTACATTATATATTATTATTTACTACGTCTATTTCATTTAATATAAGGTTTAGCTCTTTGAGAGTTAAAGTATTTCTATTGCTAAAATGTTGAAATGATTAAGTGACACCAGAATTTAAGAATAAATTTATTTGAAAACAAGAAAAACTTTTCTTTACGTACATAATAAAATGAAAATTTTATTCAAAAATTTTGGTGTCATTGTGGCATTTGAGGGTTAAAATTAAGTGATATAAAAATGTACTACCGCCCTTCAAGGGGTTAAAATGACACCTTAATCCTAAAGCTGGTATACTCAATCAAATTCACTATTTGCAGCCTAAAATAAAGAAGTGAAAAATTTATATAAAGTTAAAATAAATCGATTGTGACAAATTGATTACGAACATTGAATAATCGAATCATCGAGAAAAGCAAGGCAAATTTTAGACAACTCATCAAGTCATTCTGAGTAAAAAACAATAAAAATGAAAAGCAATCTAAACTTAAAATGCAATGACATTAAAACTATCCACTTTCACTCAATGCAAGGCGAACAGTATTTTAATAATAAATATAACTATATATTTTTAAATAATTTATTATTATTTATTATTTAAATATTTATTATTTAAATAATTACTATTTAAATTTTATTATTTAAATTTAATTAATTAAATTAAATTAATTAATTAAATTAATTTATTTAAATTAATTAAATTAAATATTAAAAAAATTACTATTAAAATTTTACTATTTATCTATCTATACTATTATACAAAGGGAGAACGCCTGACTGACTGGGTGACTCATCAACGCCCAGTTGAAACAACTAAAGGCAGGATCGCGAAATTTGGACAGTAGATTGCTGTTATGACCTAAGCAAGCAATAAGAAAGGATTTTTGAAAATTCCCCCCCGAAGGGAGTTAGAGGGATGGTCGAATGTTTTAGGTGATTTTGCCATATATCAGCAACAGTTTGAGGTAGGAACGCAAAATTCCGGATAAAACATCTACTAAAAGAATGATTAAACACGTGTTTAAGATTTTTTTTTTTTTAGAAATTCACTTCCTAAGAGGGTTAAATTCATTTCGCCATATATCAGCAGCAGTCTTAGGTAGGATCGTGAAATTCAGGATCACAAATGTATTAAACAATAGTTGAACACATATTTCAGCGATTTTAAATATTTTCCCCAGTAGGGAGTTAAAGTGGTGGGTCGAATGTTTTGCCATATCTAAGCAGCAGTTTTAGAAAGGAGCATGCAATTCAGGATAAAACATCTACTAAAAAAAAAATGGTTAAACACATATTTCAGCTATTTTAGAAATTTACTCTGTAAGGAGTTAAATAGGGGGGTGGGGGGTCGAACGTTTTAGGTCATTTCGCTATATCTCAGCAGCAGTTTTAGATAGGAACATTAAATTCAGGTTAACAAATCTACCAAATAAATGGTTAAACACGTATATCAGCGATTTTATAAATTCATCCACTAAGGGGGTTAAATGGGAGGTCGAGCATTTTAGGTCATTTCGCCATATCTCAGCAGCAATTTTAAGTATGAGCATGAAATTCAGGATAATAAATCTAATAAAAAAAATAGTTAAACAGGTATTTCAGTGATTTTAGAAATTCACCCACTAAGGGGAGTTGAACATCGGAAAAGGACCCGGTTATAGAAGATTAGACGAATAAGACAACTATTGCTGATTTTTGATTAGATATTTTGCGTAAGACATTTTTAAAAGGGACAAATATTAATCATTTATAAAGCTGAGGGATTTAGTATGATTACGTCAAAATAACATAAGTTTTTTCTGTTTGCCATTTTGACGATTTTCGGACGGAATGCGTTATTGTGATCGGAGTATTTTTGGGATATTAGATTTTTATTCATGTTACAAGGATGGCCAATGTTAACTCGGGTGAAGGCGAGTGGTTCTGCTATATTAAAATAAATTTATTAGTTTCAATATGTACATAAACAGAAAAAAAATCACATTATTACAAGCTCTTATTTAAAGTTCAAAATTTGTAAGTGCCGCAATTTTGTCTCACTCACGTTTTTACCCGATTTAGAAGATTTAGAACATTTTTTTTAAAGTACCTACCCATCCCTACTCTACAATGTTGTCAATAGTTAACACATTGTCCACCCGCGCGAAGTCGGGACGAGCCGCTTGTTATTAAAATAAGTGTAAACTGCACCAATTATTATAAATACATCGATAATAAATTTTTAAAACAATATTTAATGAAAATTAATCAGCTTACCTTGTATATCATTACCAGAAATGCAAAACTGCATTCATCACCGGTTTTCCGTAATGCTTTTAGAGAAATATAGGTGTCCCACCCTTTTCTTAAGTCTTCCGAACATTGATTGCCTAATCACATTTTCCCCTCCCGGGCCGCAAATATCTGTTTGTTGTTTTAGATGGGCCGCAACGCATTAAATAATAATGTTAAAATGAAAGTAATACAATCATGAAGGTAATTAAAATAGAAGATAAGAAAAGTATAACAAAGCAATAAAATATAATCAGTAAAATAATCAGTAATAATCAGTAATATAATCCGTAACAATCAGTAATATAATCACTAATTATCAGTATAATCAGTATAATATCTAATATAATCAGTATTAGCTATTAAATAAGTTTTTAATTTAATGTAACACAGCAGAATTGCGATGATTCTGAAAAAAAAAAAATCGAGGTATTTTCTTTAAGAAATTAGACTTTGTTTAAATAATAATAAAAAAAAAAATCTTTATAAATGTAAAAATGTACAGTTCAAGTTTAATTCATTTTGAATAATGTTTTATTGATGTTGAAGATTGAAAAATATATATGCTACTGTAAAGCAAATAAAAATGTAAAATGAAATTTTCACTAACCAAATGACGTTTACGATGTTTTAACATAATTTCAAGATCATTACAAAAAACAGGGCACAGTTTGTCTCCCCATAAAAATATTTGTGAAGGTCTAAAAAAAAATTATACGCATTTGAAATTTTTATAATTATGGTTTAATGACTGTGTGTCCCGGGCTTCACAAAGAAGTTCGGCGGACCACATGCGGCCACAGATTGAGTATAGATGGTCTAGATCAGGGCATCAAATTTCAGTTGAAAAGGTACTAGCCAGACTAAAATTTTTGCTCGCCACTATATTACATTCATTCAGACAGTAACGTCGGCCACCATGCATGCCCAGAAAATGAACAATTTATGACAAACTGATTGACCATTGTTAGAAGGGGCTGTCTGTTAAATCCAGAATATTTTACATTCATGAAAAATATGAACAATTTTTAAAATGTTAAAAATTCGGGAGAAAGTGAATAATTTTTACCGAGTTTCAAGCATCTAAGCTTAGGTTGCGAAAGCTGATTCACTTTGCGAAGGAGTGAAGAACGATCAGATTCGACCTCGGAAGCGAAAAAAGCAGCCTTGGCGCTTGTGCGGTGCGAAATCTGGGGAACGAATGCAGACGGGGGAAGTTCGTTCCTCCGTAGGAGAGAAATGGGAATGGGTGACGCAGCTTTTTTCTTTTTTCGAAGATAAATGCCATTGCTTGATTTTAAAACACTTTTGCGTGTCGCTAGATTGAGGCGCGATATTCTGAGCGTATACAGTTTGATTTGAAGCACAAGATTTCAAAAGACAAAACTTACTCGCCAACCTTAAATATTTGCTCGCCAATGGCGAGCTGGCGAGCGGAAATTTCGTGCCCTGGTCTAGATAGTAGATAGCTTTGTGCATCAATAAATATCTTATCAGGTATGTAGTATATACATTATAATTTTTTTTCCAATATAACAAATCATGGCCGAATATATGATATTAATACATGTTCTATCTCTATCTGATAAAAGCTGACTAACAATTTATGCACGAAAAACAACCTCGATGGATTTTAAAATTCCGAATACGCCTTAGCCAATGATCTTTGGTTATATAAATACGAATATAGTGGAGGCCGGTCAACAAAATAAAAAAAGGAAGTGCCAAATTTAAAATAATAGAAAATAAACCCCATATTAAAGAAAAAAAATCTCTGTCTATGTGGCTGATAAAATTTCGTTTAGACATTTGTCTATTGTGACAACAAGTCAATTCGTTTAAAAGTATCCCATGGTGATTCAATAAACTGAGGAAATATAAAACTATAATTCAATTCAGTTGAGAGCATTGGATTTTCTTATTTGTTTGCCGTTAAATTTTCTTCGAACTTCGGTTTATCGTTTCAGTTTAGATTACCTTAAATTTATTTTCTTTTAAAGTGGTATATTTCTTATTATATAAACTAAAGGAAGAAAAAACAAATGAGATGTGAATAACTATTATTTTGTAGCAGAAATTGCATAAGATTTGTTTCCGACTGAGCATTATTGGGAACCGGGGCCAATATTCACTGCTATTTCCGAATAGTAAAATTTCGCCTTTTCAAAGACAAAAATTCTGCGTTTAAATAAAACAACGATTTGTATTAAAAAATAATGGTATTCCATTACCGGGGCAGCTGTCCTGCCTGCAAGTGAGTGAATCAGTCTGAAAAGTTGATTAAAGGATTCCAGATTGAAAGAAAATTTTGATTTTTCCTTCAGTGGAGGAAAGATTTGAAATATCACATTTTGTTCAATAAATCTTTATTTTTCAGCGTTAATTTTTGTTCTGTTTTTTTTTTTTTTTTTTGTATATGTTTAAAATAGTATGTTTCGTATTTCAAGAAAAATATTTCGAAATTAAAATCCTCTTTTAATAATTATAATAAAAAAAATTGGAATAGACAGGGTCATGATTTTTAAAAATATTTTGTATATTAGCAACATAAAAGTAAAAAACAAGTGGGTAAGTGTGATTAAAGATCGCACAAAGGGTTTCGTTTAATATACCTTTCAAAACGCTTTATCCTTTCTTTAATAAATCCAAATAAATTTCATTTTTTTTTAAAGTTATGTTTTTTTATAAAGTAAAAATTTACCGATCTATTTTTCTCGTTTTTTTTTTCTTTTTAATATCTGAACCGGCCCGATAGCGGGCGAAGGCCGCTATTATACTCTGTCATAATAATATCTGTCATGTGGACTAAATTCGATATTTAACAAAAATAGTTTATATAAAATAAATATTTAAACCTATTGCACAATCCTCTGTAATCCAGATCCTACTGCCAAATTGCGTATTTTAGAAAGTGAGATTTTTTGTGACAGTTCTTTAAAAGTATCTACATTGGTTTTAAACTATATTGTTGCTAACAAACTCCCATGTTTCGAGCTAACCTTGCCCACAAATTACGGAAGATTAGTGATTTATATTTTACTAGCTGTTACCCGTGACGTCGTTTGCGTAACATTAAAAGAAAAATAAATGCATTAATTAAGGAAAACGTTTCACCCCCGATAATTAAAAACATATGTAACTCTCTTTATTACAAACTCCGATTTTTCGAATATCTGAACTGTCCCGATAGCGGGGGAAGACTGCTATTATTCTCTGTCATAATAAGTATAATAGGTAACTGTCATAATAGGTAATATCTGTCATGTGGACTAAATGCAATAAAAAAAAAATTCAAAATTGAACATGTTGTACTCCTTCAAAATGTTAAAATATGCAAATATTTCCATAATCGGCTTTTTATCATGATTCAATACGTTCTTCAAACTCATATATTTACTATTCTCTATTTATTACGCATATTGATACTCGCTTTGTATTATTCTCAAACATTTGAAAAATCAGTTAAACTTCTAATATGACGTCAGATTAATTTTTTTTATTATCTAATTACGTGATATTAATCTGCTTTTTGTACATACACATACTCACACTCCTTGTACTATTGAGAAATGTTTTTAAATTTCCGTTTTATTACCGATATGACGTCATATTAATCCTTTTTTCAATTGGAGAAACTTTTTATTTCATTTTCATTTTTCACGTGGAAATCTTTCAATAGAAAATTAATTATTGTAGAAAGAATTTCATTGTGGATTTTTAATTGTTGACAACTGCTATAACGAGAAATGTTTAAATTTAATAGGAAAAGGCTGTTAGAATTTTGGTTTTTTATCTCTCTATATTAAAATAATAAGATATTTTCAAATTTTGATATTTTGACCTTCATAGTAGGCATTTAGCTATAACTACACAAATTTTAATGCCTGTAAGTTATATAGTTTCTGAGAACGGCTCTGTGACCAGCAGAAAACGGAGCGGGAGTAATAGGGTTTCGTGAGATGAACGAAACCATAATAAAGTCTTTCATAAAATATTTTCACAAAGGAACAAAAAATTATATCATTTTCTAAATGGTTTTCTTGTTAGAACTGTTTTTCTCGAAAATGACACATAAAGATAAAAATCAATACATGTTAAAGAATTTCCGTCGATTTTACTTTAATATTTCATTTATTTATTTTCAGTTTAAAAAAAAAAAGGAAAACGAAATCCATTTTGAAGAAATCTCCGTCCATGTGTTTTATAAAATTTCATTTAGACGATTGTCTATTTCGACGATGGATCAATTCATTTAAAAGAAATTTGAGAGAAATGTAGAATTGAGGAAATTGAAAAGTCTTATTCAATTCAGCTGAGTGCATGTTCTTATGCTCTTATTTCCTTTGTCAGTGCTCCCCAACCTTTTTTTCTTCACGTACCCCTTGCTTAGGCTATTCATTTCGCAGTACCCCTTTTTATCAAAAACATGCCCCCACCCCTTCTTCTCACTGACATAACATGCTTTTTTAAAATTAGCAAAATACTCAATAGTAAATACGCATTAAAAAGAAGGAAGCTTTCCTATCAATATACGTTAGTGATATAACCCACGGTCTACTCCAGGATCATAATGGAGTAGGCCGTGCTTAACACCCCCCCATTCGAAAACGAAAATAACGCATTTAAAAATAAAGCATTAAGGATAGCAGCTCTGACGTAATTAAGGTGTTCTGCTACCGGTTCTGCAATTATTATTAAAATCGGAACAATAAGAGAAAAGTGGTGGGAAAGGAACATTGCATAATAATCAATGGCTGTTTTCGAGAAGTTGCTGCTAAATATATGAGTACACATGCAATATATTATTGGTGGGCAGAGCTAATGAATTTGTATTATCAATGAATTATTAAGTCTAGTGAGCCTTTACCCTCATTTTGAGCGTAACATATTGGAATTACACATGAGACTAACCTTGTAATCTATAACTATCAACTTTCTTTATGGGTTTTCAGTTAAACCCGTTTTGTGATTATTCGCAATTACCGATATTATTTTCATGTATCCCCAGCAGGCCTGCTGCGTATCCCCAGAGGTACGCGTATCCCAAATTGGGAACCGCTGCTTTTTGGACAATTCATTAGCTTCTGGACGTCAACGCCACCTATATTGGTCCAAAAAGCCGGCATGAATGGCGGGGATTCGCGGCGTTGGCAAATGGGTCACAATGTTGGCCAAGTTTGCACCACCGTAAAATTTTATAGCAAAATATAATTAGAGATAATACGCAAATTCAGAATTTAAATGCGACAATAGTAAACAGAAAAACAGCATACCCTTTGGGACGCATGTCACGCATACGTGACGTATAAGGTGTTCGGAATTCTTGATTATTCCTACACGTATATTTGTATAGTAAATTTTTCCTCGTTTAAACCTCCTAGTACCACTGGGATCTTTTTTGACCCCATTTTTATTTGTATTGAAGCTTTTTGTCTTTCGAACCAGAAAAGTAGTAATTATTTAAACTTAATAAATTAAATTTTATAAACACATCCTATAAAAAAAATACATTTAATAGAATTAAATTTCTGGTTTATACATGCAAAACGAAGAACGCTCATCAAAAATTAAAATATGGTACTAGGAATGTTAATAGATATATATATTTATTTTTTCTTATATATTTGTTGAAAAGATTTAATTTTCGTAAATAGCTTTTGGACGAATTGAAGTGGTAACTTCTTGGTCTCCCTTTTTTGTATCACTTTTTCAAAACAACAATTTTTGTGGTAGGTTTCTAATGGAAATGTTGTAATGATATACAACGTATATTATTGTTTGGAGATAGTGTTATTCAAAAACCCAATCAGTGGGGCGACTGGGCATTTTGTACAATAAATCCTTGTTTTTGCTGTTAATTTTGTTGTTTGTTCTCTATATGCTTAAACTAACTCTTTTTGTATTTCCAGAAAAATATTTCGCAATTCCAACCCCATTTTAATTATTACTATTATTAATTATACGATCTACAGGATTATGATATATATATTTTTTGTTATAAGGAATATAAAAGAGAAAAAAAATACAATTAAAATCTTTTCACAAAACAGAGAAAGTTTATATCATTGTTTAAATGGTTTTCTGTTAGCAGTTTTTTATTCGCAAAAAGGAGATAATGAGATCAAGGCTTCATTACTGCTGCGGAGCCCCACCAGTGGCTGAGAGGTTGTGCTCTCGAAGCTGGTAGACGGGAGGTGCTGGGTTCGATCCCAATCGCGCCCGTCGGCCTAATCGTTCGGAGTTTTCGTGGTTTTCTTCGAGCCGTGGATTTATCCATGCGTAAATACGGGTTAGGTTCCCTTAGAAAGACCCCCACGAAGGGCACTCCCCCCGGCCTATATCCCAAGTGCAGATAATTGGCCGTCAATAATCAACCCAACCCAACCCAACCCAACCCATTACTGCTGCGGAAAACATCCACCGGTAATATCAAAAATAAATTTTCTCTTTATTTGTGACATTGCGCCAAAAAGACTGAGGCAGAATCTCGCCAACAGATGGAGCCATTGAAATAAAGTTTATCTGTACCGTAATTTCCGGCGTATAATCCGCAGCTCAAAGAGTCGTTTTTCGACCCAGAAATATTATTTTATAAAATGTAACTTAAAAGATCGCTGTAAATATTTAACTACAATTATTGAATAAAATTTCTGGGTCGAAAAACGACTCTTTGAGCTGCGGATTATACGCCGGAAATTACGGTAGTTATTAATATAGTAACTACTGTAAATAGAAAATCTGAGTTTGAATAATGTTACAATTTCTTTAAAAGTACACTAGTGGAAGTTGCCCCTGCGATAATTGGACCCAGATAAACATAAAAAAAAATATGTTAGTGCAGTCCTGGGGAAAAAAAAAGTAATCACCCTCCTACTTATTCTGCTAAAAAATCATTGTTTAAAAATGTGACTGGTTTCAATCCATTTATAAAAATAAGCAACTAATGTTATATTTAAATTTTGCGTAGGTGTCGTCTACATATAAAAAGTGTACCAATCTTGATAATTTTCAATACAAACATCTATTTTTCACATCATATTTGAATTTTTCAGCAAAGTTTACTTTTGGATACCAAACCGGAAGTCAATCGGTCAAGTAGTTTAGAAATTATGCAGACTCAAAGTTTCAAATTCTTAATGTTAAATTCATTATTTCTCTTTGCAAAACAGAATGCAATGTAGGTAGTTTTTTTCAGCAAAACTCAAAAACCATTTAGCTGTAAATACAAACATCAAACAATTGCTTTCAACGTATATTTCGTTTAATTTAAATATGAGTTATTTTAAAAACTATAAACAATTTTCGACGTTTCGGTTATCCTTCATAACCATCATCAGGAGAAAATTTCCATAAATACAAACAGCAAAAAATTAAATACGTGTTACATAATTGAGAAAAATGTTCCAACTGAGAATGTTTAAAGAAGTCAGAGCTCCTTCCTGACTTGATTGAACATGATTTCCAGTTAAGTAGCTGGTTCATAGAGGGCGCCACCAGGCTTATTTTTGAATATGTTTCGTAAATTCCGTTAAATTAAGCGTCTTCTCAGTTGGAACATTTTTCTGAATTATGTAACACGTATTTAATTTTTTGCTGTTTGTATTTATGGAAATTTTCTCGTGATGATGGCTATGAAGAATAACCGAAACGTCGAGAATTATTTATCTATGTAGTTTTTAAAATAACTCATATTTAAATTAAACGAAATATATGTTGAAAGCAAGTGTTTGATGTTCGTATTTATATGTGCAACGTAAAGTCCTTATTAATTATTTAGCTGTAATTTTTGATTCGCATATTTAAAACTTCTAGAAATCGATTTCTTATTTTTTTTTTTAAATTACATGATACAACTCATATTTGTTTCGAAAATTAATTTCGAAAATATGTATATTTTGAAATAATTTTTTTTTAATTAATTCGTCTGTATTATGTTTTTACAATTCAGTTTTAATATTAAAAACCTGTATGACCACGAGTCAGGGAATTTTTCAGGAATGTACCAGTATTTTATTATAGAAAAATTCGCCTTATTTAATCGCACATTTGAATAATGCATTTTTTCAATACGAAAATACTGTTTTTTACCTGATAATATCCCTGACCCGTAGCTAATACGTTAATTAGATATGATAAAAATAGTATTTACGCTATTATTTAAGTATGTCTCTTTTTTTTCCAATAAATATTTTTTATGTTACATTAAATATCCGAGTGTCTTTTCATGATGGTTTCAAACATTTATGGTACTGTTTAATTCGCGATAGTGTTTAATTTTTTTCTAAGCCTCTATTTTAGATGTAAAAATATTGTTAAAAAGTCGCTTGTTTTTGCATTAAATTATTGTCTTAATTATTTATTCAGCAAAACTCAATTAATTTTGTTTATTATTAAGTTTTGGCACAAAATAGTCAGAATGATTTACTTTAATATTTCATTTATTTATTTGAAATTTTAGAACAGAGATAATAAAATCTTTATTAAAGAAATAGCCTTCCATGTATCCGAGAAAATTTCATTTAGACAATTGTCCATTGCGATGATATATCAGTTTGTTTAAAACGAAATCCGTGATCACCTGATGAAACTGAAAAGTGTAATTCAATTCAGCTGAAAGAATTTCATGTTCTTATTTGTTTGACGTTAGATTTTCTTTGGACTTTGGGTTATCTTTCTGGCTCAGGTTATAAAAAATTTATTTTCTGTGAAGTAATATATCTTTCATTATATTAACTAAAAAAATAGAGACATTTAAATACATTTTTTGTAGCAGAAAATACTTTAGGTATATAAGAAATATTTAATTTTCGTAGATAGTTTTGAAAATATTTTGTTCAATAGAGCTTTTGTTCAATACTTTCTTTTATATACATAAGAAAAAACTATTGGAATTGCTAAAAATTTCGACTTCCTTTTTTTGATGGATGTTCTGAACATGATTTGGCTATTTTTGGATAATGTCTGCCTGTTAGACTGTGTGTGACGTAATTTTGGTGTAATTTCGTAATTTTTGTATTTGTGTGTAATTTTGGGGTCCACTCTATCTCAAGAACTAATACACGGAATCTTAAAAAAACTTATATTTTGTTAGAACTTGACATGAATGGGTGCTGATAATGTTTGAGTGTATATCACCTAACAGGTAGTGCTGCTATATGCTATATTTTTCACGATTTCAATGGTAGCTATATTTTAAGAATTAAGGCACGAAAATTCACAAAACTGCATATTCTCTTAAACCTTGACATGAATAGATGCTGACTAGTTTTTGGTGCATATCGTCCAACATGTTGCGCGGCTATGCTGTGTTTTGCACGATTATCATCAGATCCACCATGATTACCATCCTCGGCATCAATGGGATGGATTTTCATTAAACTTCATATTCAGTTAGACCTTGACATAAGCAGATACTGATTAGATTTCGGTGTATATAGCCCAAAATGTGGCGCTAATATATTGTGTTTTGTTTGATTTTCATATCATAGCTACTATATCACGGAATCGATGGGGTGGAATTTCATCAAACTTTATATTCATGTAGACCTTGACATAAGCAGATATGGATTATGTTTCGGTGTGTATAATCCGACAAGTAGTGTTGCAGTGCACATTTTTTTACGATTCCATGATAGTTATATCTCAGCATCTATGGGACGGAATTTGATCAAACATGGTATCCAGACCTTGACATAAGTTGGTACTGATTAAGTTTGGGTGCATCTGGTTCAAGATGTGTCGTTGCTGTACTGTGTCTTGAACGATTTCCGTGATAGCTATATCTCTATTCTTTGTGATGGAATTCCGCCAAATTTAATATAAGGAATTTATTAAACAATATGTTATTTCAGTTTTGATTTTGTTCATTCAACAGGGGCGTTGCTATGCAATGCTTTTTATGATTTCAGTGATAGCTATATCTCTGCATCTATGGGAGAGAATTTCACTTAATATATTATGGATAATATGTGTTTCCATAAATGTATTTGACAATTGACATGAGAGGGTACTGCCATGCTACTTTTTTAAAATGCCGAAGATTATGGTGGTATCTCAGTTTCCATTCAGTAGAAATGCACCAAATTTTGTCTATGAAGTTATTTAATTAAAAATATATATGTAGGTCCAGTTTTGTGTTTGAATACCTAAGCTGATGAACTGTGCGCTTTTTTTATTCACTGATCACTGCAACACCGAGTTAAATAAAAAATTTGCACTCTACTTTATAATTGTTGGTGCGTAGCAACGCTATTTAAATAAATACATTTAATACATTTAATACATTTAATACATTTAATAAATACATAATATGGAAGAAACTTTTGTGATGATCACAGCATTTACTATTTATCAAAGTTTTGTATTGTTAGCGTGACAATGACTATGTTGACGTTTTAAATTCAATGAAGGAATTGCCCTATACTTCATTAGAAATTAATTTACTAACGCGTGTTTTTAATGGCTATACACGTTTTTCTATAATTTTAAGAGATGAATAAACCTTTTCTTCGTTTTTAGTGCGAAAAACGTTGAAAATTAATAAATTTGAAATTAGCATAACTCCATAGATGCTCGTAATCCGAATTTCGAAATAGTAATATTTGTTGTGCATATATCTATGTTGGATATATGAACACTCACAGAAATTATGTTACTATAACGTTAAAAGTTTCGCCTGTATTCGAATTCATAAAATAATAAAATAGAAGATGAAAACCATCTTATACTGTCGGTTTCTGTATGCAACATACAAATTCTTTTTATTGACACTTTATTTTCTATTTTCAGAATGTTTTTATTTATTTCGTATAGTTTCTTTGACTATAAAGTGCAGGATATCCTAAAACTTTTGCGAAACGATGAAAAAGTCTATTCATATGCAATGAAGGTTCAAACGTAAATGTCAGGGGAACTCAAATTCAGATTCCATTTCAAGAATGTTATATAGGTATTCTTTTGGATATTCTTTTAAAATATTTTTTTTATTTAAAAACAAAACTTTACTCGATGCAAAATAAATATATTGTGCATATAAATAAAGATTACATGGTACTGGGTGTGTCATATGCAAACTGACCGTATTGGAGTTCAGTTTGTATGATAAGATTTGTCAAGGAGTCGGGTTTTTTGTGATAATAAAAAAAAATAGTTCAAGAAGATCCATAAGTAAGTTCAGATTTAAAATAAATCGATCAAATATGAGTATAACTCGCGCTCAAAGGGTTCCATACATTAAATTCAGGATTCGTACTGACTCCTGGAATTTTCAGGGAAATTACCAGTAGCCTCATATAGCCTCATAGTATATCATTCATATCGCCTTATGTAACAGCACGATTATATAAGGCAAGTTTTTTTATAAGAAAATACTGGTCATTTCCCCGAAAAATTCCAGGAGTCCGTACGAACCCTGTAAATTTATTAATTACTATTTATTAATTAATAAACTCCTACTACCCCTAATTTTTTCATAATTTTAATTTCAGTAGATTCGAAAATAGGAGTGGGGGGGGGGGCATATTTTTCCAGTATAATTTCGATGATATCTCTGAAAAATATAATACCTAAAAATAAACGAATATATTTTTGAGTTCGATGTTACGAGATCTTTCAACCCTACACGATATACAAAAAGAAAACTTTTTTTTTTCAAGTAACTTGATTAGCCCCTTATATTTTTCCTAAACATATTTGTGAGTGGCTAATAATCTATTAAACATATGGGTAAAAAGGCTTTATAACTTTCTCAAGTTTGAACTTTTCACGTCACGTAGTTTACGAGAAAAAGGGCTCTGACAGACAGGCACAGGAGTGATCTTATAATGTTTCTGTCTTTTTCTTCTTAAGTATGGAACCCTAAAAATCATGAAAATTTAACAAATTGCCGTATCGGAGTTTACTGGCTAATCAAGAATAAGGTTTGTACCATAATATTTGTTAAAAAGTGGAATTGGTTGAAGCAAAAGAAAAAATATAAAGTTTAAAGAGTCCCTTAGTCCGTTCACACTTCAAAAATTTGTAAAAATTTACCATACGTCGGACAAGAGTGCAGTTTGTATGATATGATTTGGCAAATGTTTGGAAATTTTGTAGCAAAATATATTTCAAAGAAAATTTGAACTATTTTCTACCTTTGCCACAAAAAAACGATACTTTGACAAGGCCAGGGTGAGTACACTTTTACCACAATATTTCAATGGAATTTTTAGCTTTTCTTAATTTCAAAAAATTAATACCAATTAAGCAAGTCAACTACAAACGCTGCGATTTAAATATTAAATAAAATTTTTCTAAACAGAAATAGTGGTGTAAAATTCCTTAGAAATTCCAAGGAATTACGCACCTTGCAAGTCTTATGGTGTAAACCGTGCACCAATACGACAGTTTGTTAATCTGTTATAAATTTTCTAAATGCGAAATATTTATGGGGCACCCTATATTTTATTTTCCGCTTCTTTGAAATCACTTTTTATTCAAACGAAAAACTTTACTCATTGCAAAACGTTTAATGCATTTAATTGATATTTGATGGAATAATATATTTTTCATCGTTACCTAATTATAAAGTTTTTGAATGTTTATATTGTACATAAAAACGTGCTATTAAAAAGGAAATTATCAAATGTGTAATCACCAATCTCAATGTGTAATCACCAAACCAACATATTATATTTTATAAACATTAAAAACACCGAAAATCCATTAATCGATTGTTATTCTAACATGCATATGATTAGTATATCCAGTTCTATTTTTTATACGAATTTATTTTACACAATTTTGATTTAAATCATTTTTAATTTAATCCAACACATGCCGGACTCTAGGGCGGCTGTCCTTGTAACGATTTCGATCTGACCGGATTCGAATTAGAATCCCACAGTTTATCCCAAATGTGGATCGATTGGGGCAGAGTTGGCATTTTTTTTCTTGCGGGTTGACATGACATTATACGATTTGGGTTTGAATCAGTTTCGGATTGGATTTGAATCACTTGCAAGTCATTTCAACGAATTTTTCCAAAAAAAAAAAAGTCTAGAATATTTTTTCGGATAAAAACAACTATATATTTAAACATTAATGTGTGTAAGTACATATATTCATTTTTAAACATAAACGATAAAATTGATATTAAAGATATAATTGTACATTATTTTTCCATCATTGTATTAAAAGATGGATTAATTTTCTTCCATTTCAGGTTCAGTTAGGGGTTTAGATTTCAGAATTTCGGGTTCGACTTGGGTTCTATCTAATCATTCTTCATTCGTGAATCTAATTTGAATGCCCTTATGCTGGAGGAAATTGTGGAGATCCGGAAACGATGATAAATAATCAAAATCGAGGGATTTAGCTGTAGACTTTAGGTTCTTCTGAAATTTGAAATATCCTTACTAGCAACAAATTTGTAAATAACACTGCATTGCCAGAAATTTTTATTTTATTTGTTTGAAATTCTATCAAGACTGAGTACAGTGTTGTGAGATTGGGGAATTTTCTTTTGTTCAATCCATCGCCTTTTCTGAATAGTAATTTTCTCTTTATTCAGTATCAATCATTAAGATTTATTTAATGACTAAGCGAAAATTATTAGTTGGAAAAAGTGGTCGATCAGCACTAGTTGAGCAGTGACGCGTCCAGGGTTTGGGCTAAGAAAGCCCAGGGTACTAATATTTCATAATAGTAATCTTCAAATTATTTAACTACAGCTAACCCCTTGTGCCCTTTGACCTCCTCGGGTACTCCACTGAGGTTGTACTTTTTTTAAAAAGCAATTGCAAATGAATGAAATAAAATAAAATTAGAATTAAAAGTGTAAAGAAGCTCTTCACCTCTTCATTATAGAAGGGCAACGAAAATCGAAAATATTTAGAGATATCAAATGACGTAAATAATTATCATATTTCAGACTACATCATATTTTCAAAATCTGTGGAAGTCTGGCACAATCATAGAAAATACCAAAAAAGTTGCATAAATTACATTTTACATACTTTTATTTTTAATTTATATTTAAACTTTTTATAAACTTTTTCCTGATATTAAATGTATGACCCTGTTATTTTTTTCCTATACAATCTTAATTTTATTTTTCTAAGATTACGGATGAATGCACAACACTTTTTTTTAAATAACTGTGTGACGATTTAATGAAACAAGTGCATAAATTATATGTTTTCCCTGGCTGATTTGATCAAAATAACTCAAATAAAATGTAAAAAGGGGGTGTTATTATTCGAAAAATAAAATTAGTGCAAGTATTGGTATGTAGACGAGACTTTATAACAAAACAAACCACATAGAACTTTAAAGAACATTATAAATGACTTTAAACGGTATTGTGCATAGAATAAATACGGTGCAAAATTTAACATTTACATAAATTTAATAGTTACAGAAGGTACGGCTGATTACATTAAAAACAAAATGTATTGAATATTTAACAGAGAGCACTTACTTTTGAAGTTGTCGGAGAAATTTTGAATCTAATTTTCTTTTCACAAACATCCATGTCAATCAGAGCACAGACCAGATCGACTGCCTATGATTATACGAATCATTCATAACAACGCAATGCCACCTGACGCATTATAATGGTGGCGCAAGATGTAGTTCTTTCAGAGAAATATAAATGTAATAAAATTCCCTTATTTCCAGGGTATACCATGGAAATAAGGGAATTTTCATATTAATGAGCATCTGTTATGCCACCATGAATGAAATAAATCACTACAAAGTACAAAAGTATCGTTTCGCTTGAGTTTGATAACATTCGATGTTTCAAAATCGAGAACTAATAGGTTCATTTTTGATCCAAATATAATAAATTTGATATGAGTATATCGATTTACTCATATTTGAGTACTTTATTTTTTTCAGTGCATCGTACAAAAAAAATTCCCTTTTTTCCTTTTTAAAATTACTATTAAAAATCACTGTTTGATGAAAATGTTTATTTCAAAACTAGATGATAGATTATGTAGAATTAAGAAAGTTAAATTTCAACGGTGAAGTTTAATTTTTTTTATTAATAATAAAATTAAAAGTCTGAATAAAAAATTAAGAAAAATTTTAATAAACAAAACTCTGTAGAATAGCTACAGGGGATTTAAAAAAAATAGAATCTCTTGAGTTAATTAACATAAGAACTTCTATAAAGTAAAATTAATTACTTCGAGAGAGTGAATTTGAAAACTTTTTAAAGGAGCTAAGCATATTAAAATAATTAATTACTGAAAAAAGGTGTCTTTATAGTTTAATAAGGTTATAATGATGGAATAGTCTTTAAAAATATGTAAATGAAGAAAATGATTTTTTCTGATATTAATAACAACAGCTAATACAACACATTTTAATTTTTATGATGGCATTTTATTAGCGTAAAAACTCGTTTGTTGACATTAATTTAATTCACCAAGTCCACAAAAGCAGTTATTAATAATAATTCGTGTTAAAGTACAAAAAAGTACTAATTTCGCCCTAAGTATAAAGTTAGTGCAGCTTTGAAAATTCAATTTATTAAAAGACCAAAAAACCAAGACTCCCCCCATTTATTTTCTTTTGGTCAAAAAATAAAATAGAATAGAAAAAACTTGCTAATTGTTTGTGCACTTTTCTGACATGAATAACTTTTGATTTTCCTTTCTATTCGTTATTCTTTTGTCCTTATAATTCTTGCTTATAATTTAAGTTTTTAAATTGTACAGAAAAAGATAAGGTTTCATTAAAAATATTAAAAGATGTATTTTGTTAATTTTTTAACTTACATATAATATAAAACTGGTATAAAACACAAAAACATATAAAGAAACGTATTAAAAACAGCCGGATCTCGACAATGTGAACACGCCATTATTTTTTCTTAAAATCCTGTCAAGACAAATGCAATGATTTAGTTACTGAAAACATAACTCTTGTTAACATGAATAAAATTTTAACTGCTCTCGAGATTCATCTTAATGAGATTAGACTGTACACACACACAAAAAAAAAATTCCACTATTTATTTTTTATTTATATTTTATTTTCTAGATTTAGTGTTTCTAATATTTCATTGTCACAGTTTCCCAGCCAGATGGCGTCATTTAGCGAGCGTGGTTTGGCGCATAATTAACTCCAATGTTGTTGTAACTCCTATATACAGTGGAACTTCCATTTAACGAAGCCTCATCGTTACAGTTAAAAACTTCGTTATGAAGAAAATTCGTTAAATAGAAATCAACTTAAATTCATGAAATTTTTCCTTCAGATAGGACAAACAGGTATTGGATTCAGACGCATTTGATTCAGTTTCAACTATGAAACCGTCTTTTACGAAACAGTTGTGTACGGTCGATGAAATCACGCAACATTCCCAAGCTTTGGCTAAAGCTTTCATCAGTTCTGATACACAGGTTCTCAAACTAATGTTTTCACTGTATTCTCTTTTTTCTGTCTTTTTCAATAATGTTCTTCAAGATTTTTTATTATTCATTAGACTAAAGGCTGAAATTTAGGAGTTGTAATAGCAGGAACAAAAATTACTTTGATGCTGTCCGATTTTCATATTGAAGCCACATTCTTATGGATATACAAAGCAATTGTCTATCAGCAATGGAAGGTCAGAAGGGTAACTGTCTGACTCTAATAGATATTTTTTGCTTCAATGCGTCTGATGCCATTAACATTAAGCCGTTGCATCTTCTATATCACTGAATGTAAAAAAAGGATTTTGACTTCTCCCAACTGTCAACGCGGGAGTCTCGGTGTGAGAGAGTAATTATAACAAGTGTTTATCTTAGTGTGAAAAAAAATTGTTTTATTTAGCACCAAGCAGAAAGGAAATTATTTAAATGTGTTAATTTTTGTACAATTCGATAAAATAAATTCGCATTTCCATCGCAACATCGACGTCTTAGTTTGAATTCTGTACAAGTACAAAAGTGGAATAAACTTTGTTATATAGAATATATTTTTCGTAATATGGAGATTAATTTACATGCTAATTGCGTTCAAATTCAAAGTTCTGCAGAAAATTTCGTTAAGTAGAAAACTTCGTTAAATAGGGACTTCGTTAATGGGAAGTTCTACTGTACTTGTAATCCTAAAGAGTATTTGGTGATTTATCAACTGAAAAAAACCCCTTAAAATTGATTTATTAATTTATAATAAAAAAAAGAAAAAAAATTGAAATGTTACATTCCCATTGGAAACCCAACTTTATATATAATTTTTAAAATGCTGTCTTATCAGGAAGTGAGTAAGAATCGATTACAAAATTTTATCTTTATATACATGGACTAAGTTAAGTTAAACAAGTTGGAAATTGTACGTCAAACGTAACAAAGGTTCGTACTATTACTAGTTTTATAAATATTCAGATATTGGTGCAATAACTGTTGCACTCATATGCAAAAATGCATAGATACAAAAATTATTTTATGTGCTGATTTTCCTATTATAGATATTAATTTTATTTTATGAAATTAAGTTTAAATACATTTTTACAAACAATTAATTACAATTCTGTTACATTAAAATTATACTATGCGCAAATGTCCAGTACAAGACAATGTAAAAAAAAATCTTCGTTATTATTTCACTGAAAAAATGAATTATATTGTCTGTTATTAGGATATGATTAATTTCCGTAATAAAATAAGTACACTTTAAGCTGGCAACATTTTATCTTTTGTTGACACTTACTGAAAATTCTAATGGGAAACTTAAACCTAGCTTTGAAAATTTCAGAACTTGAAATCCATATTTAGACTCTTTTTCCATTTAATATATATTTCTCCGGAAACATCTATCCAAAAAACTGTCCGTAGATTATAGGATTGCTATAATTAAACAATTTTAGTATACAAATTCGGTTTTTAAATTCAGTAATATGGAAATAATATGACTTAATCTTAAATATGACGTAATCACCATGGCAATCTAGAATCATTACCTATCATGGAATATCATTGAATTAATTACGTATGATAGGATTTAATAGAATGAAGAAAACTTTTATTAAACTTTTTAAGTTTTGATTCGATTTCCATAAAATTTGAAATCCCACAACAAAATTCTGAAACGATTATATATATTAAATTTCAAACCACTTGGTTGGGTAGTTTTTGCACTGTTATATGCGGACAGACGACGACTATCAGTGCGACGTATTTATATAAATGCGAAAGCACCTAATAAATGAGTGTAAAAAATAATATTATAAGTAACAATGTCAAAAACATAAAATATAATTGAAATTTGAAAATAGTGCTTTTTACGATTCCAGTCAGTTATATTTCGAAAGCATAATTTGAAAAATGTAAAATATACCCTGAGGAGTAATTCCTGAATTTAAAAATGTTCACAAAAGAATAAAAATATGATTATAGTTCTTATATTTCAAATTGTTTCTTTTCTTCTATTAATTAAATTAATAGCAGTCTGTTGAATGGATAAATAAAAGTGTTAGATATACAATATAACACTAAGTGTTTGTATTAATAAATTCCGCAGTAGATTGATAAAGTGAAATGTTAAAATACGATTAAGTTAAAAAAGGAACTACTTTAATTAAATTCGTTTACATATAATTTTTATTGTTGTTTTTTAGAAAAATCTTTCTTTTGAAAATATATATATATATATATATATATATATATATATATATATATATATATATATATATATATATATATATATATATATATATATATATATATATATATATATGCCGCTAGATACAATATTAGGCGATTTTAATTAACTAGAGAAAAGAAGAAATAGATGGACGGAGAACCTATTGTTGGAAATATTAATATCATCTCGGGATTATAAAAAAACATTTCATTCCGACAACAAATAATGAAAATAGCAGAAGTTACATGGCCGGGGAAAAAAAACCTCTGCTCATTCATTTATCACGCTAATAACGAACTTGTTATTGTGATTTATAGCTTTTCAAAATCAACTAGCAAAAGTGAATATGACTCTCTTCTATTCAATAAACGTTTGTGAAATATGCGGAATATTAAACATTAATTATATCAGAACTCTAATATCATCCTTAATTGACTGATTGCATCTCTTGCAAAGAAACCCAGTAATAGTGCAAAACCCAAATGATGTAATCTAGCGAGAAACCGAGTGACTTTTTAATAGAACATTAATTTCTTACTTCACTTCTGCCATAAAATGTAACGCGGGCTATTGTGAGCTAAAATGCTCTAAGAAAATATAACTTTAAACCTTTTTAACAGTAGTTTGTAGAATGTTTGTACCTGTAGAATTTAAGCTTTATTGTATATACTTAAATGAAACACAAGTCTATTTAGTGTCCGCTAGTACACTAACTTAGTTTTTTAGCTATGAAAGTGATAAATACCAGTATCGATGCCACAAAAGGATTAATATAAAACATGGATTAATAAATAGCGCCCTGACACCACATAAATGGATTATGCGCTAAATATGGAATAACAATTGGAGATAACAACTTCATAAAAGGTAAGAAGATTTTCTTACCTTTATGTAAGTGAATATGTACTTCGTTAGAACTATTTTCCCAATTTTTATCGTGCTAAGATTTTTCTCCGCGCCGTGAAGAATTCCTCCTTCACCTATGCTATGCGTGCCATAAGCGGCAAACGACAGAATATTTTCGGCCTGCCATTGATTGATGTTCTGAAACAAAATAGAATAAAAAAGAAAAAAAAAACTCCCCAAGTTTAAACAAGCTGATCTTTTTAAATTTTTTTAAAAAGTTTCTTAAATTAGGGAAACTGAAATGGAACTTACTAAATTTCAATATATTTCGATATGGTTTCAATAATTTATCAAATTAACAGACAATTTGGAGAATATCGAGAATATGGATAACCAGGCATTATAAATAAAAAATGTCAATTATCAAATTACAGCGACTTGGTATGAAATTTGCCATTTGACAATTTTCCTCTCTATCTATACCTATAAGGCATTTTTTTCTGAAAAAAAAATGAAAAACTCAAATTGAAAACACATAGAATTCCGTTAAAAGAAAAACTAGATATGAAAAATGAACCCGATATTAATTATTTGGCATACACGATGCTATAACAGAAATAGCATTTCCCATTTTATTAATTTCTAAAATATAATTATTACATGTGTTGTAACTACATGTATGTTACACCATTAATACTTTTTATTAACAATTCTCACTGTTTTGGCGACAATTTCTCCAACAAATAAATAAAAACGGTGCAACGACTGGGACGTATGTCTGATAAACTAGAGAATGTATTCTTCGTCTTCCTCATATTAATTAAATGAACACGTTTATGATTTAAATTCCTATCATTAGATCTTACACCGGATCTGCTTCCAGATGTTATGTACAATAAAATTAACCTAGATAATATATTATCTAGTCAATTGGTGTGTATCATTATTAATATACTTACTACAGTCAAATTTCCACACATCAGCTATTTTACCTCCCTGATCATATGTACAGAATCTGCAGATATTGGCAAAGCTTGTGAAATTGCTATGAGTATTACTAAAGCATTAAATAATTTCAACAGGTGAACTTAATTAAGTGTTGTAAGATAATAATTATTAATTTCAAAGAACGGCTCTATTCTAGGAATTAGATTAAACAACAGAATTTATTTACATGTTATTTAAATTAAAATATATATATATAACATTAAAGAAAAGAAATATATATATATTATAGCATCCTTAATTTCTCGTAAACTCGTAATTCTACAATAGTATAAATTGCTTTATTTCTCAATAATAAATTTATTTCTCAATAAATGAAATGATAAATTAACAATTTGATTACGTGTCAGGACTGGAATGATATATTTTATATTCAATTGTACGATAATTTACAAAATATTTTTCTTTGTAGTAGATTTCTTTTGAAAATATCCCTAGTATAAGTGTATGACAAAAACTATTTTTCAAAAAGTGGTACAAATAGAATAAAAAATAGTTCACTGGGACGTATATGTCTCACCCATAGTCAAAGGGTTAAATAAGATCTAATACATTTATTTATTGACATAAAATACTAAAAATGGATAAGCAGCTAACCGTGGGCAATGCTCTCATCAATGCGATGCGGAGGTGCCAACATAAAACCTCCAAAATAATAACATTGGACGGCAAAAAATAAAACTTTTTCCTCCCTGCGAAATAAATATATGAACTAATATACATCTGATTTTCCAAAATGTAAATATAGCATCCATAGTTTACAAAAGTTACAAAGATTACTATACAGATATTCTCGTACATTTTTTTTAATAAAAAGCGGGTTAAGTTAGCAAAACTGGATCAACACTGGAAATTCTCAATGTTAATTTTTTCTTTATTTAATGACAAGCGTTTCGTGATTACATAAAGTAAAAATTCTTCTTTCGGAATTTCTGAATAAAAAAGAAATTCCTGATATCGACGTATATATACGCTAATTATGTAAATGGGTTAAACATAATTTAGGGAAACTAGGTTGCGTTGAAATCTGATCTATGTGTTTTAATCATTTCAACAAGGTTGCCACCTTAATCTCCCTTTTTTATGAGGAATTCAGAATAGTAAAATTTGCTTTATGTTATGACAGACATTTCGTGATTACATTATATAAAAATTCTCCTTTCGGAATTTCTGAATAAAAAAGAAATTCCTGATATCGACGTATATATGCGCTAATGATGTAAATGGTTTAAACAAACTTGCGGGTACTAGGTTACATTGAAATCTGATCTATATGCTTTAATCATTTCAACAAGGTTGCCTCCTTAATCTCTTTTTTTTATGAGAAATTCAGAATAGTAAATTTTGCTTTATTTTATGACAGACATTTCGTGATTACATTATGTAAAAATTCTCCTTTCGGAATTCACATTGTAGACTTGGAATTTCCGAATGAAAAAAGAGGCCAAACTTTGAATTCAGATCCCCTTAACCTTCAGGCCAAGACTATTTTTATATTCAACAATATCACAATTTACAAAATGCTTTTCTAGTGGCAGATTTCTCTTGAAAAATACCCTATTGTAAGTATATATTACAGAGAATATTTTTCATAAGGTGGTACGAATATAATAAAAAATAGTCTACTGGAACGTATTTGTCTCAAGCCGAAATGAAAGGGTTAAAAGTTTAACGGAAAATATTTTGAACTTGTTATTAAACAAGTAATTGAAGAAATGAAAATTCAGAATTATCTATTTTCGCATTATATTTACAGCAGTGAAATGTCTCACGCCATACCGAAATTATCTATTGTAATGAATAATTTTACACTTAGTCTTTCAGGGAGTGCTCAATTTTTGAAAAAAAAAAATTTCGCCTTGTTTAATTTCAGAAAAGTATTACAAATGTAGGTTGCCAGTTTGGCTTCCTTTTTCATTCAGAAATTTTGTATTCACACCAGAAATTCCGAAGAGTAGTTTTTGTTTTATTTAATGACAGAAATTTCGTGATTACATAAAGTAAAATTGTTTTACTCGGAATTTCTGGTATGAACTTTTAATTTCTGATTGAAAAAAGCGACCAAACTGGTAACCCAGATATACATTCGGCGATAAAGAGCGAGGATTGCGAATTCTGTTATTTAAATATTAAATAAAAATTTTCTTCTATGAAATAGTGGTGAAACACTCTTTTGAAATTCAAAAGCGTGCACGAACCTTTCTCTTTTAAACTTACATTATGCAGTTGAAGTGAGCGAAAAATGTTTGTGTTCAAAGTTTTTAACACTTTCCAACATAATTGAGAAGTGTTTAGGAATTCGGTTTGTCTGTCTGTCTGTCCGTGCTCCAACTCGCGTAAATATACTCGGATGAGCATGAAATTGATATATGCAATTGAGGTTTACTATGACATGTTCGGTATTAGAACTGAAACGTGTAGCATTTATGGATCGTTTACAAATACATTCAAAAGATTTCCGTCACATTAGGGTTTTCGGGAAAAACTCGTTTGCGGTATATTTTAAGGATATTACACTATTTTAAACATATTGAAATTTATGTATATCACTGTGGGGCACTACAAGATGCTTACTATAAGAGTATGGTGTGCACAGCAATCATCGTTCATTTTCAGAGGCACACAAAATAATTTGGTAACAGATTCGGTAACAGGCCTATGAACAAAAATTGTTGAAAGTGCATTTTAAGTTGTGGTATGCATTTTTAATTGTAACTAATTTATTGCATATTACTTAGCGATTATAAATTCTATACATCATATTCAGGGCTGCAAAAAAGTTTCGAGTACATTTCCTTTTATTGACGGAAATTTCTGAAGGAGAATTTTCAACTGTACCCTGCGTTTCCTAACTAAACTAAATCTTACTGTGTAGTATATATACAAATCTATAGATCATATACAAATCCGCACAAAAAAATCCGGATATTTTTCCGACTATTGATGGTAATTCCTGAAATTGGGTTTTCAAATAAGTAAAGCGTTTTCGAAATTGTATATTTCCCTTTTTTCAACTGTAATGTTTTGCTACAGTATTCTGAATGTGTTAGAAAGTCTTTCATAATCTATGCTTCACACATGATTTTTGTTTCTGTTTAGCATTATTTTTGAGTGGTGCAATCAATAATTTAATTAGAAGAATTCGAATATACAGCAATTTACTCTCACATTACTTCGAGCAACATATCCTCCCATGTTATTCCCAGACTGTCTTTTGTGATAAATAATTTTCCAGTCTGCTTCTTCGAAATGTATATTAATGAGTAGGTAGAAATTGGTTGCTGAGTTGATGAATATTAAAGGGCATTTCTCTCATATTAAGATGAATATTAAAGCATTGAAGCTGAATATATATTCAAATTTTCCGGAATGTTTCTATTATAATTTGACACGAGTCGGAAACCGTCTGATCCGACGAATACGAATGTTTAAAATAACTGTTAGATTGAATTAAAAAAAATTACAATAAAAATTTAATCTTACTTTGGCTTTTTAACTCTTAAAACAAATATTATTTAAACTAAAGTTATTAGGCTGTTATTTTCAATTACTTCAACTTTTCAAATTATTGAAAAATTCAACTTTATTCCTATATGTAATCAATAACATGTAATCAAGATAATTAATTATGAAATTTTGAAGATGCTTTGAACTTTAGTACTACGGAATGAAAAATCAGTAAATATTACACGCTATTTTGATACAATCATATATTTTTTTCCAATGAAATCTAAACATAACGTCATTTTTACCGTCACAAAATTTACATGTGTACTTTTCATATTTATATTTATTATTTTTTAAATATTTTTATGTTCAATGTATAAGTATATATATATATATATATATCGAAACGTTTGCAAGCTATAAACATTTCATCTGAACATTCGCACTCTTGATGTGAGGTTCTAATCTCAGTACCAGAGAAATCTAGAAATTTTTTCTCTTACACTCATTCGTAATAAAATATTTAGTTTTATAAATGAAATGCTCTTTTAAATGAAATCTAAGAGCATGTTTAATCTGACCAATATAAGAGAAACTACACTGGAAAGAGATTGTATTGGTCAGACTAAACGTGCCCTTAGATTTTGATTAAAAGAGCATGAAGGTTATGTTAAAAATAAGGAGCTGAAACGTTCTTATGTTGTTGTTGGTCTTTTCAACATAGGTTCAAGTTTTCTTCAGCCATTATTATCTAAAAATGTTCTTCTAACCTTGATATTGATTTTTGGGAAGCTTACCACATCATTAAAAATTCCCACTCCTTAGTCAATGACTTATCTAGTGCTCCTGATTTTCCAAGTATTTGGAAAGCATTAATTTAATTTCCCTGTTTTGGTTTTCTTTTATTTCTTTTGTTCTCCGGTACATATCTCTACTTGTCCACTCAGTTGTTTCATGCTGATTTCTCCTCATTGATAGCTTTTGGTGCGTTCTCTACACCCATCGGGTATATAAGACACCTCCCCTCTGTCGTTTTATTCAGTGCTCTTGCTTTCGCTAGCACGCTGTGTTTTGCTCTTTGTCGCATTGAAGAAGAATCTAACTTGTGGATTCGAAACAACTGTTTGCTGCTTTTTTGTGTATTATTTGGGCCTTTTTAACGTTGGTGTTCTTCCCAAGATCAATTTATAGTTTAGCTAATGCCAACAGTAGTTCTCGAAAAAAAGGTACGTCTTTGTCAATGTCAGCTGTTTTTCATGTGAGTTTGAAATTTTGTTGCGCCTTAAATTATTATCAATCTAGGGCTCACCTTTAACCATCCGCTTACCAGACGAGTCTCTTTTTTAGAATGCCTTATGTTTTCAGCACCAGCTTGGCGAAAGAGAGAAAGTGAAACCAGCTCTATCGTCAATCGTTTTCCATGGTTTTTGTTTTTATCTGAACTTGAATGTGAACTGGCGGCGGACGAAATAAACCCTGTGTGTGTGTGTGCAAATGAATATTACTAAACTAGAGAAAACAAAAAATTTTTATGCTTGAATTATATGTATTCTGAAAAGCATTTAACAACGGTAAAATTACATTTCCTCATACTATATTCTCCACTTGATAATATTTCGAGGAAAAACAAAACACTCGCTTCGGCTTTCACAGCAGCAAAAGAATAGGGTTGCTGTTTGCTATACGTATGGCGTCATAAACAATTAGGGTTACATATTCTGTACGTAGTGTTGGATTCAGCACAACGTCAATCGTTACACTCGCGCCAAGGTGCTGAAAATGTGAGCAGTGTTGCCAGTGGGCTACTTTTTTTTAATTCAGTTTTCTTGATTCACACCAGTTTTTTGAAAAAGTAAAATTTGTCCTATTTAATGAAAGATTAATTATAGCGAAAACAAGGCGAATTACACCATTTCAAAAAAGTGGTGTCAATGAAGCAAACTGAATTTTAAAAAAGTAGACCACTGGCAACACTGAATGTGAGGCTTTAAAGCAGACACGTCCGATGGGCCCGACAGGTACATTCAAAATGACTATTCGAACCTGAATTTGTTTCATAAAATAAGTTAAATTTAAACCAAAGTGAACTAAAGTAAATAAACAAGTTAAATAGTTTCAATTAAAAATATTGGCATGAAATGCTTTTATCAAGTTAGTAAAATTTCCGGTCGTTCTAGGATTAAAGCAGTAAATTAAATAGTCAATATAAGACGAAGTCGTCGACTCTGGCTTTCCAAGCGCCCCAATTTTACGCGCGTGGAGCAGGGTTATCAGTTTGGTCTCCCTTTTTCCAGAAATTCCATGTCATACCAATAATAATAATAATAATAATAATGTGATCACGAAACGTCTGTTATCAAATAAAGCCAAAAATATTGTTTAAAATTTCTGCTGTGTATACGGAATTTCTGAATATAAAAGGAAGCCAAATTGGCAACCCAAGTCTGAACTATATCGGAAACGTTTTCTCTTAAAATATTGCGAATAATATTTTGAATTGAGTAGTCAGTAATTTTATTTCAAGAATAAAAGTTTACGGTAATTTATCCTTGCACTACTTACAGCAATGAATAACCACACGTAGTTTTTAAAAATGTCTTTTTTGATGATTAGTTTTACAATTGATCTTTTAAACTAATCTTATACTAGTTCGTAAAGCAAAAAAAGAAACACTTCTATTAGAAGCTTTCAACAAAACTTTTCAGTTCAGCAATCATTAATTTAATTAAACGAATAAAAATTTACAGCAATTTGCTCTTCATATTATTTACAGCAATGCTATTCTGAGAGTGTCTTTTGTGATAAATAATTTTCCAGCCTGCTTCTTCAAAATGTATAATAATGAGCAAGTGGAAATAGGCTGATAAGTTGATAAATATTAAAGAGCTTTTATCACATATTCATATAGATATTAAATCATTAAAGCTGAAAATTTATTCAAAATGTTCGAATTGTTTCCATTTTAATTTCATATTAGTGTAATGATGAAAATTTAAGAGTTATCATGTTCGTTGATTTGTAGGAGTTATGAGATACTTTCTTTGGAAATTATATTGTTATTAAATGTAGTAGATTGTAATAGTAGAACATTCACATTTTTTGTGATTTTGATAGTTATTTAAAGTCTTAATTTTAGTACTAAATTATTGTATTTTTTTAAATATACAATAATTATAATTATAAAATTATAATACTTATAATAACATTTATATAATTACAGGGTTCGTAGGTTTTTACCACAGTTTTTTTAATAGACTTTTTCGCCTTATTTAAATGCAGAAAAGAATTACATAGCCTGCAATTTAATGAGGAGTCTACAGTTTTTACTATTTGAGTATAAATTAGAAAAATTCTATTAAAAAATGAGGTCATATTATACGAACCCTGAATTATTAAATTATAATAATTACAGTGATTACAATAATTATAATTATTTAATTGGGATAAATATTCTAATATTTAAACCTGCTTTGGAATCTTTGTATTTTGTCATAAATTATTTTATAAATTTTAACGACGTTAGAAAATCTTTCTTGCTCTAAAGAAGGATACAGTCTGAAAATTTGATATTTATCACATATTCTGAGAACAGAGATTCAATACACTACTTACAGCAATGAATAACCACACGTTTTTTTAATGAGTTCTGCTTGCACTTAAAGTTTGTACCACAAATTTTAAAATCCCCTGAGATGGATCATAGGTGTCAACGGCTACGTTTTTTCATCACTATTTTGGTAATTAATCTATATTCTGAGATTCAGTAAGACGAATATTACTATTCAGCAATAGCGGTGACGAAAAATCTTTGTAGTGGCTGTTATGCAATGCTATTCTTCTACAATTACAATCAGGATTCAGTGTTTATTTTAGTGATTCAAACGCCATAACCCACTTTATCATGCAATTGTTTACAAGATAACTCGTAAAATGCTGATGATATTCAGTATACACGTATGATATTACAGTTTTTACAAAAGAAATTTTAATGACAATGTAAACATTGTTTGAAATTTAATCGCATCTATGTTTTCCTTCAAATAAAGTATCAAACTTTTTTTAAAAAAACCTGAATTATAAAAATCACTTTTCTGTATATTTTACTTAATAATTTATAGTAGTTTTTAAAAATGTCTTTTTTGATGAATAGTTTTACAATTGATCTTTTAAACTAATCTTATATTTCGTGAAGCAAAAAACACACAAACTTTCAACAAAACTTTTCAGTTGAGCAATCAATAATTTGACTAAAAGAATAAAAAATTACTGTAATTTGCTCTTCATATTATTTACAGCAATGCATCCGTCCAATGCTTTTTTTAGAGTGTCTTTTGTGAAAAATAATTTTCCAGCCTGCTTCTTTAAAATGTATAGTAATGAATAAGTGGAAATTAGTTGATTAGTTGATAAATATTAAAGAGCTTTTATCTCGTATTCAGATGGATGTTAAATCATTAAAGCTGAAAATTTATTCGAAATGCTCGAATTGTTTCCATTATAATTTCACATTAGTCTAATGCTGAAAATTTAAGAGTTATTATGTTGGTGGTTTTATAGGAAATATGAGATGCTTTCTTTGAAAATGAGATTATTATTAAATGTAGTAGATTTAAAGCATTATAAATTTTTGTTTTTAAAATATACAATAATTATAATTATAATATTATAATACTTATAAAAATAATTATTATAATTACAGTGTTCGTACGTTTTTACACAACTTTTAACAGAATTTTTCGCCTTATGTAATGCAGAAAATAATTACAAATCATGCAATTAAATGAGGCGTCTACAATTTCTGCTATTTGAATATTAAATAGAAAAATTCTATTAAAAAATTAAGGTACGAAACCCGAATTACGAAATTATAAAAATTACAGTGATTACAATAGTTATAATTATAGGATCATGATAATTATTCTAATATTTAAAACTGCTTTGAAATCTTTGCATTTTGTTATAAATTATTTTATAAATTTTAACGACGTTAGAAAACCTTTCTTGCTCTACAAAAGGATACAGTCTGAAAATTTAATGTTTATCACAAATTTTGATAACAGATTTTTAATACACTACTTACAGCAATGAACACATAGTTTTAAAAAATGCTTTTTTGATATACCAGCATGTACCAAGCGGAGCGATTATACATAGAGCGTTTGCAGTACGCGCGTTTGTTAGCACACACTAGCGCAACTTTCTACTCCTGCGGCCGGTAGTCAAAACAGAAATGCGCTGCTGGCGCACAATATGTAAATTTCGTTCCGGTACAGGAGCACTTACCTCGGCTACAGCGCCTAGAATACATAGTGTGGAAAACGGCTACAAAATAGTACTAAAAATTTGATTCCGATAAATGTAGAACGATGCTGAAAAGATAACGGGTCGATCGCAGCGACATCTTCCAGCAGTGGCGTAGACACGGTTTTAAGATATTACGCTTTTTGAAGTATATGAGATAGAAGAACATTTTGGGATTTTCACACCCGACTATTTATTCTTATTATCAGTAGCAAAATAATTTTCAATTCGTTTCAATGAGCACACAATTATTTCTTGATACATTTCAACAACCATGCGTGCTTAGCTGCGAGCTTTGCTAATTTTAAATAAAATTCAAAAACTAAGTGCTATTTATCATCAAAATTACTCTTCAATGCAAGATGTATCACATCTGCAGGATACTGATAAAGACTACACTATCCATGTGCCATAGTGGCATAGGCTATACTACAGCGCCTAGAAAATATTGTGTGGAAAAGGCTACAAAATAGTACTAAAAATTGAATCCGATAAATGTATACGATGCTGAAAAGATGACGGTCGATCGCAGCGACATCTTCTAGCAGTGGCGTAGACAGGGTGGAGGTCCAGATGGTTTGGATACAACTAATTTTATAAAAATATTTTTGCCTTATCTAATCGGAAATTTTTCTGCGATATTGAGGACGAAGAAAACTTTATAATATTACTGGTTTCCAAAGCATTTGGACCTCCTCTCTCTGCTAGCTCTTTTCAACGCAAACATTGTAGAAGAATCGAACTGAGAAAACGTTTCAGCTGGGGGTAAATATTTTAAATAATTTAATTATACCCTATTTCCTTTGACTTGGATAGTGATTTTCATAAGCTTTGAAAATATGAATGACATTGATCATGGCCAAAAAACGTGATACGCCTTCTTTTGTGCCTTGTTGCAGCGCTCGATACAAGACAGCAAACTACAAACTATACCTATTCAGCATACCAAAGGATGAATCTCTGCTAGAGGAGTGGAAAAGATTAATTCCCTGATATGGTAAAAAACTAATTTCAAAATCAGTTACATCTGAAATATACACATACAAGAAGATTTTATTAACAGAAATTATGTTCATGTTGTCAATAGTGAAACGGTTACTTTTGCTAAAGGTAAATCTATTTTTAAAGCAGATGTTTCTGCGATCGCTTTATTATTGTACCGCATCGTTGCACGTTTATCGGCTACAATTTTTAGCACTTTTTAAAGCATTACCAGTTTGCTTTTTTTTAAATTCCGAAATTTCGCATTCATACCAGAAATTCCCTATAATGTTCGTTTGGTTACTTAATGGCTGATATTACGTGACTTCCTAAAGTAAAAATTCTTGTTTCAGAATTTCAAGTTTTAATTCGAAAATTGTGAATTAAAAACGGTAAAACCGTTTTCCACTCTATGTACAGGGTGGCTAGTGGTCAGGGAAAAATACAGTAAAAAAATTAGTATATTCTTATAGAAAAATTTAAATTGATTATTTGATCGAATAATCAACATAAATTTTTCTATAAGAATATACTGGTGTTTATCCCTTTTTTTTACTGTATTTTTCCCTGACCACTAGCCACCCTGATGTATTATAGGCGCTGTACCTCGGCTGCGACGAATTCTCGAAGCAAAAGTCCGTAGGAATAAGAAAAACAAAAAAAAACAAAACAAAAAAAACAAGCAATTTAGAGGCTTCATAAACCACCGTGAAGTCTATCCAACCATGGATCTCCCTGATTGTGTGATCACATAAACGTGGATTTTCACTTAATCTAGTTTTGGGATCGTATCTGTATTAATAGTTGGCTATTTCGCTTTATGATTTTTCTGTTTTTTTTTGCTTTTCATTTTTCAACATGCAAAAAGACTGCCAGTCGTAAGAGAGCGCTATTTTCCAGTTGCGAAATTTGTTCCATTCATCTGGCCAGGCTTAATATATATTGGCTTCGTACCAGGATGACCCACGGTAAGATAAATTTTCAGGAGTAATGTTATTCTATTTTAGAAAATCTCATCTCATCTAATCGCGTAATTAAATAAGGCGAAATTTCCAATAAGAGAATACTGGTATTTTACTTGGAAAATTCCATGACCAGTGTCCTTCCTGTGTATGCACCCTGGAATAAGTAAATTTTTGAGATTGATTGTCTGAATTAGATGTGCCATATTTGGTCGAACATAAACACTTGCAGTAAACGATAAATATTTAATTATAGTAGTCACAGTTGAGATCCGAGGATTTCAAGTATGGTGTCAAAAGTGGGTGTTACCATTTAAAAAAATCAGTTGATCGTACTATTTTTAAATGGTAGGCTATTTCAAAAACTGCATTCATATTCGGAAGGTTGTTTTTGTTCACTAGTGGAATGGTACTTTTCACATTTATTTGCGATACATTGATGAAACTCTTTTTTAACCGACTGTACATTTTACTGACAGGCCGACATACCATAGTAATAGTATCCATAGCTGACGAACTAGTGATTGTCTTTATAGAGCTCTAACGTTCGAAGACGTTGGTATAGCAAGAGCGTGCACTAATTCCCTGGTTTAAGGCCGAGGGCCCGCCTTCTTGGGTTTCCGGCCCCACAACTTTTGGGGATTACTTGTTCGGTCCCCAAGTGTTATAAGGCAGCTTCCTCTCTACTAAGCTCTGCTATTTTATCGACTTTCGTCAATTGCTTGGGTGTAGGGGAGTGATGCACAGGAGGCGGTGCTCTCCTTGCAACGTGTTGCAAGGAGCTCTCCTTGCAACGTGTGATTCAAGGTTCTCAAGAGCCTACCTGTGGAGGTGCCCGGGATAAACTAGGCCCTCCCTGGTGGATCAATCGTTTGGGCTCATGAGAACCTTGAATCGACGCTGAAGTACGTCTGCCTTCGGCAGCGTAGCTTGTTTTTTACCATAGTAATATATTAAACGTCGAGCTATCCAGGGTCCTGAGAAATTGAACAATGTAAATGAAATACAGCAGTCAGTCGTCCAGGAAAAGATTTGAAATGATCACATACGGTACAACAACGTTATGGGAGAAATAAATATGTGACTGCCAGTGGGTCATTTGGCAGGCAAAGTGTTAAATAAGATGAGTAGTGATTTTCGGAAAAATGGTTTATGTTTCTCTCGGTGGCGTTGAAGCCTGATATTTAATTAGAGCAGTTATTTTCTGCTTGTATTTATTTCATTTTTCAGTTGGAAATTTACTTTGGTTGTAAAATTATGTAACGAAGATGGCCATACAACATCACTGAAATAACTTTTTTCGCAGTCAAAATCTTCCTTCTGGCGTCTTAACATTTCAATTCTATCGAATCATTTTTTGGTGAAAAATGTTTGTTTTAATGAGTTCTGCTTGCACTTAAAGTTTGTACCACACGTTTTAAAATCCCCTTAGATGGATCATAGGTGTAAACGGCTACGTTCTTTCATCACTATTTCGGTAATTAATCGATAGTATGAGATTCAGTAAGACGAAGATTACTATTCAGCAATAGCGATGACGAAAAATCGTAGGAGTTGGCAGCTATGCAATGCTATTCCTCTAGAATTATAATTCAATGATTATTTTAGTGGTTCAGACGCCATAACCCACTTTGTCATGCAATTGTTTACAGGATAAAATGCTGATGATATTCAGTATGCACTTATAATACAATTTTAATAAAATAAGTTTTAATGATAATGTAAACATTGTTTAAAATTTTACCGCATCCCTTTTTTTCCTTCGAATAAAGTGTTAAACATATTTTAGGTAGCTTTCAATACAAAAAAGTATAAAGCTACCTATTGCAGCCGTTCGGAGGAAAGCAGTTCCGGAAAATTTCGATATATTTTCACCGATCATGACCCCCAGACTCCAAAACCACCCTCCGTTCAAATGTTGATTTATATATATATATATATATATATATACATATATATCTGACCTATGTCATACGATAACGCTCGTATTTATAAATCAATTTTGATGAAACTAATTGTGTGTATTAAACTCCCCAATGTCTCGACCGAGTTCGTTGGCCAGCTTGGTCCGCCATTTTGTTTCAAGATGGCGGCCACTTAAAAATTTAAAACTAAAATAAATATACAAAAAAGTTAAAAATTCAAATTTATGTGTTATCAATTACGTGTTAGGCCTTGATACAAGGATTCCAGAGCATTTTTTGGTTTACCTCTATCTTAAAAAATGGCTGAGATAGAGCAGTTTGACATTCTAGGGTGGCTGACATTTTGAAACAAAACAGCGCATTAACGCGATTACTCGCAAATTATTTTCTTTCATTGTTGTAATAATTTTCCCAATCATACGCATAAAACTATATATTCATATCCGTTAGCGCCAAATTCTCGCCAAAATTGGCGACATTTGGTGAAATATCGCCAAATTTGGCGACCAAAATAAGTCTTCATCAATGAAGCCAATTTGGCTATTGCTCAATAATTTGGCGAGTTTCTTATTCAAATTCAGTATTAAGGAATCTTTTGTAAACGTTTCTTTGCATTTTAACTTGCTGTTTTCGAGTAACATTAGCTAAAATTTCAAAACGAAGATATAGGAAAGCTACCTTTTCCTCCCGGTACAGGCCGGAAGGACTTTTTAGAATTTGAATAATGATGAACAAACACATTGCTGTATATTTTTCTTAAGGTATATATTTTCTATATTTTTCTTTAATTTATTTTTACTCATTTAAACGAGAAATTGATTTGAACTGAAAGTTTCTGAACTTGAGTTAAATTTTTTAAAGTTACAGCAGTAGCAGTGTATCCCCATTTTAAATACAACAATTAAATTTTTTATAAGTTTTTCATTCGTTGAGTTATGCAACAAATATTTTTTTTTACCTTTTCTTTAAAAGATATAATTATGCCTTTCGGAGTTATTAGCTGATATATTCATGAAAGTATTCTTGTCGTAGATTCTCGTACAAATAAATGTTAAAGTGTCTGTATTGGAAGATTTATTCGTATTTTACAAACGTATTTAATATTTCGTCGTATATAGAATGATAAATATTGGTCGTATTGTTGAGTATTATGCAGTTGTTTCCCAGAAAATTTAACCCATTTATGCCTAACGTCGATGCTTTAGTAAAATGGGAAAAAGTGCATTTCACACCACTTTTTTGTTTATAGAAATTTGGTATCTTATTTTATCGAGGAGTCTTCGATAAAATAAGAAACCAAATTTCTATAAAAAAAGTGGTGTGAAATTCACTTTTTCCCATTTTACTAAAGCGTCCCAAAATTGGGACGCTAGGCATAAATGGGTTAAAAAGCTTTCATCGAAATGAACATTAGTGTAAATTTAGTATATTTAAAAAGATTTTATTGACATTGTCTTCATAGACCGACGAATTAGCAAAATATATTTCCTGCTTTGTATAATAAATATTTTCTCAGTTTGTTTCCTTAAAGATATATTAAATAGTACATATTTCAGACTTTATTTACATATTGATGAATATTAATAATTCTTCTCGCAGATTGTGATTGAGATATACATTATAGTGTATGTATTGAATATTTCTTGAAATTTCGCAAACTTTTTGAATAATGCATCTTGCTCCAAATGATAAAGATTAAAAGTAAGTTTACTCAAGTTATTTACAGTTGATTTACGAGAAGAACTAAGATAGGGGGGGGGGTCGCAAAGTCCTGTATTTTTTATATGATTGCCACCACTATTTTAAACTATAATCTTCTTGGTTGCTTTCTTTGTGCAGTATGAATAGAATACACAAGCGTCTAGCCCTGCACTTTTGCTTTTGCCTACGATTTTAAACAAGTTGGAAATTGTACGTCAAACGTGACAAATGAGGTGCGTTCGTACTATAGCTAGTTACATAAATATTCAGATCTTTTCTGATTTTTAATTCTGTGAAATGAATTATATCGTCTGCAGATTAATTTCTGTAATAAAATAAGTATCTCGGTCGCTTGACGATTAAACTTCGGAAGCTCCTATAACAAAAAAGCACCGATTTAAAAAAAAAAATTCAAATTTCTTAATAAATATTTTTATTAATATCTCCTAAAGTTTTGATTCGATTTTAATAAAATTTGAATTGTCTCGACAAAATTCTGCAAAGATAATATATTTTAAATTGCAAACCATTCGGTTGGGTAGTTTTTGAGTTGTTATATGCGGACGGACGGACAGACAGACGAACGGACGGAAGGACGGACGGACAGACAGACGGACGGACCAAGCGACGACAATAGGTGCTACGTATTTATATAATTACGATCGCACCTAAAAATGGATAACTCTACTGCGCGCATGCGCATTGCTCTAGACAGTTTCAACGAGAACCATATTAATTTTATTCCATTCCGTGGCAGTTTTTTAAATTCGTAAAAGGATTTTGATTAAAAACATTTAGCGTAATATAACTAAATATTTTCTTTCACAATTTTCATTATTATTATTTTTTTTTAACATTCTTAAAGAAATTCAGTTTCAGACTTTTACTAAAATACATTTTTTTTTCCTCCGGATTTTTCAATTTTTAAGGAATTTTAAGGATTTTATAGCGTTTTAAAGCGAATTTTTAACATCCAAAAAACAATTTTTAACATTAAAAAAAACATCACTGCACACACGAAACTCGCTTTGCAGCAATTTCTAGAATGCACGAAATTCTTTCAAGCCGCGGTCAATAATCTGTGTATGTACGCTTCGCGTACATTAACCGAAAAAAAATCATCACTGGACGCATGAAACTCGCTGTACAGCATTCTCTAGAATGTACGAAATTCATTTATAACCAAATTTCATATTTATTTTCATTTTGTTTCAAACTTTCCATCGCTTATATGTTGAAAAATGGAAACTTTACATTTTTTTATTCAAATTATTTTTTATAACTCAAATAAATACTGAAAAATAAAACTTTCCGCCGCTGGGATTCGAACAAAAGACCACAGAACGGAAGAGAAATGACATACCACAGAGCTATACGCACTCATTTTGAAATGGCTGAGAACAAAATTTTATAGTATCAGACAAGCACGCTTGCGCGCAGCAGAGTGATCCGTTTTTTGAAATCGTAGCCAAAAGCAAAAGTGCAGGGGCTAGATGCTACTTATGAATACACCAGTGGCATTTTAATTCGTAAATAGCGGTAGTAAAAATATATAAAAAATATAGGACGCTGCGATCCCTGGACTAGGGTCAATAAGGTTATGAATTTATTTATTTATTTTTATTCTTTTAAGTGAACATAAAATTATCTTTTTATTTTTTAAAAATTATATTGTTTAATGTTTATTTATATCTTTTTTATGCTATACAATATTCCGGCTAGATGTAATTATTAAATAGATTAAATTGTAATTATTAAATAGATCTTGTTTGGTAGTTAAGCTTCGTTACAAACTCGATAATTTTCAAGTTCAAACTTGCATACATGACGACCTTATTAATAAATAACGCTTGACTGTATTTGTACAAATATTTACTAATTGACTCTTGAACATATTTCCAACCTGGAACGAAATTTCTTGTTTTTATTTGATCAAACATCAATTACTAAGGATGTGTCTTCTACCTTACAGAAAATGCATTTATAACATGTTGTCCGTAGTTTGTTTTAGATTGTAAGACATTTTCTATTAAATCCGTATATTGAAAGATATTTATTTATGCATAAATTTGAGGAAAGAAACCAATTTACGAAATACTTTCAGAAGAGGGAGGTTACTGTTTTAAAACCCAGATTTAAGAAACATTTCTGGTTTGAATGTGTTAAGGGAACTAATATGGCATTTTTTATTTTTGTTTTATTTATTTATTTATTATTATTTTTTAATGAACAACTTTATGTATCTTGTAAAAGTTTTTTTATAAGTATGAGTAAATTGATATAACAGTTTTATTTTAATGTTTTATAAATCTTTATACCCTAACTAACATAAACTTATGTCAAAATAAAAATGGTACCTTCGCCCATCTGTACGGAATAAATAAAAAAATGTTAAAATCGGTAACATCATCAACAACAACAACAACAAAACATCCCATAAAAAACATTAAAATATTGCATTTATCTGTTTAACAGTTGCAGTGAACTTAAATCTATACTAATATTATGAAGAAGAAAAAATTATCTGTACCAGTTTAATAGGATTTGTCTGTACAAATTACAGGAGAAAACAAGCAGCACTGCAGACAGGATTTTTCTGTAAAATTTACTGGATTTTGTTAAGAGTGTATGGGATGGAATTTCACAATTTAATATGTAAAATATTTATTAACAATTATGTTGTTTCAACTTTGTCTTTGTTTACTCAATAGAAGCTTTGCTATGCTATTTATGGACGAACATTATTGCTATATCTCATTTTCTATTCTGTAGAAATGTTCCAAATTTTATATTTGAAAATATTGATTAAATATAATATATGTTTTTCCAATTTTGTATTGGAATACCGAGGATGTGGCACTGTTGAACTAAACTATTTTTATTCACTAGTCGCTATAATTACAAGTTAAATTTATAGAAATGCACTATACTTCATACTTGTTGGTGTGTAATAGTGCTATTTAAATTAATATATTGCAATAACATAGAAGAAAATTTTGCGATGGCCACATCATATTAGTTTTAATTTGTTAAAAAAAAGTCGCCAAAATAGTGAAAAATAGTAAATTCTAGAACCCGAACTTATTTTGCTGTGAATCCACGCTGGGGATTTGGTATGAGCTACTAAATATATATACTAACCTTAGGATTTAGTGTATATGCGAAAATCTTAATTTAACAGGAGTACTATTGCATCCATTTGGAGTGAGCCTTCTTCAGGCATTTGCACTACGGGTGTATACAAGGTGCCTCCTCTTATGGTTATCCAGTATGCCAGTCTGGTCCAACTGCGGTCTGTGCAGAATCCCTAATGCTGAAGAAAAAAAAAATTCGCCTTATTTAATCTAAAAAATTCTGAGAATAAAAGATAACGTGAAATTTTTTCGTCGAAATTAGTGGTTGTACGTGGGTCGCAGTTGGATCCAGTGGCATAACGAAAGGGTAGGGTAGAGGGGGGGGGGGGCTTGATCACTTTACTACCAGTATTTTTATATACAACATTTGGCCTTATTTAAATTCATAACGTTCAAAGATTAAATAAGGCCAAATGTAGTATATAATTATACTGGTAGTAAAGTGATCGAGCCCCTCTCTTACGCTATGCCATTGGTTGGATCATACTGCAATATGCAATTCCAAAACCATAGTTTAAAAGATTTTTTTTTGCTATTGCAAACATGTTTTAAATGTACATTTTTCACCATATCATAAGCTATTTACATCCATATAGTCCAGTAGAAATAGCATTTTATCTTACAAAAATTCGGGTAGTTCTGATTTTTGGATATGTTGTAAAGGTTGACCCTCTAATAAAAAAACCAAGTTTTCGACCTTCTAGACCTTGTGCGTTTTTCACAATATTGAAAAAACCAATATTTTTCGACACTTTTTTCGATTTTTCTTAATTAACTCAATTTGAGTGCATTTTATAGAAAAAGTACTTTCAACATTTTGTAGAGCATAAAATTCTCTACAACATGCAGTATTCATGTTTGTAAATTGTCCAAATAGGGGGGGGGATACGGAGCCGGGAAAATAGGGTAAAATTTGCAAAAAGTTCAAAAATCCACAAATGACGTTAGTTTTTGCTTAATAACCTACTTTTAGTGCGTTTTAGAGACAAAAGTGTCAATATAAAGCTTGTAAAGCATGAAGTAGTCTATCAGTTTCATTTATTAGATAATTAAATATCTATAATAGACTCTAAAAATCAGAATAATACAATTTATGGTTAAAACAAAAAAATACCGCCTGACAAGTCATTAATTTAAAAACGAGCTTTTATTTTTGATATTGATTAAACGATGCAATTAATTAATTATAGTATATACAATAATAGGTAACTGTTGAATAGTTGAGGGGGGGGGCGAAGTTAACCAAAAAACCTAGTCGGTAGACATAGGTGCAGGGCCAAGAATTCAAAGTCGAAAGTACAATTAATAGCTGGGAATAATGTAAAAAAATACTTGAAAGATAAATAAGTTATAATTTAGAAATTTTAAAAAGGAAATGGAGTATCTAAGGCCGAAACTAAGGGAGGTGTAAGCAAAAGGAGCATGTGGCTCGGGCGCTAGAATGGAATTGGAATCGATTTTTCTTAAATAACATCAATTTCAGTGCATTTTACAGAAAAAGCATTTACACCATTTTGTAGAAGATAAAATTCTCTACAACATGCAGTATTCATGTTTGTAAATTGTCCAAATAGGGGGGTTAGATACGGAGCTGGGGAAATAGGGTTAAATTAGGAAAAATGCAAAAATCCACAAATGACGTTATTTTTTGTTAATAGCCCACTTTTAGTGCATTTTAGAAACAAAACTGTCATAATCAACTCTTTAGAGCATGAGATAGTCTATAGTTTCATTTATTAGATAATTAAATATTGGTAATAGACCTTAAAAATCACAGCAAAAATATATTAGGTGAAAACAGAAAAATACCGCCTGACAAGTTAGTAATTTAAAAAACGAGCTTTTATTTTTGATATTGAAAACACGATGTAGTTAATTAATTATAGAATGCACAATAAATTAATCAACAAATACATAGTAAGTATTATATAGTCGCTTTGTCATATATGTTTCCTTTTTCTGCTGCTTGGCCCTGGTAATGATACCATCGTCTCAGATACCTCATCGTCCGTCTCTGTACTTGACTCGATTGGTTGTTCTAGATCATCAAAGTCCAGTATAATAACAGGAGAGTTGTCACATAGTTCGTTGTGGCACTTCACACAGGTAACTGAGCACTTCAAGCCTGCCTTTCTAGAAACTGCAATTCGTACTACATTTTTTTTTTCATTGACAAGGTATGAAATAGAGTAGAGTTTGAGGATATGGTCCATTCATCATGGTGAATGGAATGAGCCCATGACCACCCCACTTCCAGCCGCATTCGAGAGGATCCTTTTCGTTTCCCAGCCATGTCTGAATGCATGATATTCAGCAGCATCACTAGTAGGTGGTAGTCTAGCTAAATGTTATTTAATATTGTTAGCTGCTCTAGCGAAGCTGACATACCACAATACATTAAAGTTTTGGTTGGGATCACCTCCATACAGGGCAAGAAGTACACCTTCTGTGACTTCAACAAGTTTGTGCCTCTCTGCATTTCAGTCTTTAAATATTTGAACTTTTTGGTTCATGAATGGGTTCTGAAGAATTCTGCAATATTTCATTTTCCTATGGCTGTAGAGCACAGAAGTGGTGTCACAACAACTTACTGCATGAAGAAAAAGAATATTTTGTGCAACTTCCTTAAATTTGAAACACTCTTTGGAGTAGAGATCATCAGGCAGTTTCCCTCTCCTGCCCTTCGGAAATAAACATTGTCTGCAGCTAGAGAAGTCACAAGAACAAGAAGGTCCATGTCTTCACCATTGACAATGACAGCACCGTAATCACGGGCTTAGGAAATAGCTGTGTTCACTATCAGCACATCTGCATCTTCAGTGGCCTGCATAGTGATCATTTGTGCTTTTTAAAATTCATTTCGAAGCGTATAAATGAAAAGTTCTTTATTTTGTTTTTTCATTCCCCAACCATTTTTCTTGTGGCATCTGTGGAAACATAGTCTCATTGAACTTTACCTCAGCAGAAGTATGAATCTTCAAGCGACGAGCACTTTCTGCACTTTTTAAACTTTTTTGATTATGTTCAGGATAAGTTTCTAATATTTTCTTTATTTTAAAATTTAAAACTGAATTCAAAACACCGAAAAACAATTCTTCTTTATACAGGTTTCCATCTTATCAGGTATAATTGTTGTTATTCTTTCTGTTGGGACTAACATTCTCAAACTGAGATACATTTACCATCAATGTAAACTTTGACTAACAAAAATATGTGGGGCAAATGAATACAAACACGGCAAACCAAATCTTCATTGTGCGCCCTCTTCTCCTTCCATTCTTCTAGCGCCCGGGACACATGCTCCTTTTGCTCCCACCTCCCTTAGTTTCGGCCTTAGATACTCCATTTCCTTTTTAAAATTTCTAAATTATAACTTATTTATCTTTCAAGTATTTTTTTTACATTATTCCCAGCTATTAATTTTACTTTCGACTTTGAATTCTTGGCCCTGCACCTATGTCTGCCGACTAGTTTTTTGGTTAACTTCGCTCCCCCGCCCTCCAACTATTCAACAGTTACCTATTATATTGTACATACTATAATTAATTAATTGTATCGTTTAATCAATATCAAAAATTAAAGCTCGTTTTTAAATTAATGACTCGTCAGACGGTATTTTTTTGTTTTAACCATAAATTGTATTATTTTGATTTTTAAAGTCTATTATAGATATTTAATGATCTAATAAATGAAACTTATAGACTACTTCATGCTTTACAAACTTTATAATGACACTTTTGTCTCTAAAACGCACTAAAAGTAGGTTATTAAGCAAAAACTAACGTCATTTGTGGATTTTTGCATTTCTTGCAAATTTTACCCTATTTTCCCGGCTCCGTATCTCACCCCCTATTTGGACAATTTACAAACATGAATACTGCATGTTGTACAGAATTTTATGCTCTACAAAATGGTAAAAGTACTTTTTCTGTAAAATGCACTAAAATTGAGTTATTTAAGAAAAATCGAAAAAAGTGCCGAAAAATATTTGTTTTTTCAATATTGTGAAAAACGCACAAGGTCTAGAAGGTCGAAATTTTGATTTTTTTCATTAGAGGGTCAACCTTTATAACATATCTAAAAATCAGAACTACCCGAATTTTTGCAAGGCAAGGCCTTTTTTACGCTATTTCTACTGGACTAATACGTACTTTATTATTATCATTTATGTTCTTTTAAATTAGGAAATTAAAATTTTATAGAATTTCTGGTACCTATAAATTACATTTAGAAAACCTTTCGTCATGCTAAAATAAGTAAAACACTAAAAATTCTATTCTTCTAACGAATAAAATCTACCGAATTATTATACTTTAAATTTTATGAATTTCATCATTTTCTGTCTCTAGAAACCTTTCTTTTCGTTTTTAATGCCAGAAAACGCTAAATATTCACGACAGTATTGGAAATATTTATGTAATACATTATACTATTAAGCGACTATTTATTTTATTAATTGTAAATTAAATTTATGTTATTTTTGAATAAACTCTTTTCATATTTTATGGTGAGAAAAAAGTCTAAATAATTTATGCATGTTGCCTTCCAGACAAATATATATTTATATATATTTAGATATATATCACGCTGAAACGATAATTTTTTATCCTATTAATAAGCACGTAATATGATGTTTTCATACGCTGCCTATATTTCAAAAGTGGATAAAAACGATAATTTAAAGTTATTTACTTTTCTATAAAACTGTTAAACACAATGATGTTATCTTAAGGGAAAATAATGCAATATAAATTCAAATCACTACATTGGCCTATTTGAATAAGGTATTCGAAAGCATAAGATTTGTAAAATACCAATCTTCAAACATGGAATTTAGATTGTTCAATCATTTATCTATTTCTTCTTTGATCAATAAACGAAGCTATACATTTGAAGTGAAGATATTTTAATCTTTTACAGGGTTCGTACGCTTTTACCATAATTCTTTAATATAATTTTTTTATTTAATATTTAAATGGCAGACATTCTAGTAGCCTTGTCTGGTTGCTGGATTTGTAATACTTTTCTGCGTTTAAATAAGGCAAAAAATTCTATTAAAAAATTGTGGTAAAAGCGTACGAACCCTGTTTTAATCTAATTTTCTTGACTAGTTATCTTAATTTATTTTACTAGGGGGTTCCGCCCCCCTGCTCGCTACACTCTCCAAAATCCCGCGTTATTGCTTCGTGATTCTGGTATTGTGCAGCAATCCTTATCCCTCTATATTAAAAAAAGTAACGATTTGGAAATGGACCAATGAAAATCTGCGTAGATCTTCCGGGCATTGTTTCTTTTCTTTTCTTCTAGAAAGTAGGGATTGATGCGCGATATCAATCGGTTTCGCGAAGCGATTACGCGGGGATTTGGAGAGCGTAGCGAGCAGGGAGGCGGAACCCCCTAGTTTTCTAGAAGAAAAAAAAAGAAAAAAAAAAGCCGGGAAGATCTATGCAGATTTTCATTGGTCCATTTCCAAATCATTTGACACATTTCTAAATCGTTACTTTTTTTTTAAATATAGAGGGATTGTTTCTTTCTTTTCTATACACAAGAAGAAAGTTTTGGAATCGTAGAAATTTTCGACTTCCGTTTTTTAATGAATTTACATGTTTTTGGGTTATCCTAAACATGATTTGACTATTTTTGGAAAGTGTCTGTCTGTTAGTTTATGTGTGACACATTTTTTTGTGGCCAATGTATCTCAAGAATTAATGCACGGAATTTTATCAAACTTCATATTTAGTTAACACGGAATTTTATCAAACTTCATATTTAGTTAACACGGAATTTTATCAAACTTCATATTTAGTTAAATTTTGACATGAATTTAGGGCTGATTAGGTTTGTGTATATATCGTCCAAAAAGTGGCGCTGCTGTGTTGCATTATTCACGATTTCCGCGTCCATTATATCTCAAAATACGAATACACAGAATTTCACCATAGTCTGTTAGATCTTGACATAAATATGTGCTGATTACGTTTGTTGTATATCGTAAAACGCTGGCGTTGCAATGTTCCGTATTTCACGATTTCTGCGATAGTTATATCTCAAACAGTAATGCACGAAATTTGACCAAGCTTTATATTTTGTTTATATATTGATTCTGATGCTGATTAAATTTTGGTATGTATCGCCTAACAGGTGGCGCTGTTATACTTGGTTTTTCACGATTACCATGATAGCTGTAACGCAAGAACTAATGCACGACCTTTAACTAAACTTCATATTTTGTTAGACCTTGACATAATTTAGTACTGGTGATACTGCATTTTTGGTAGGGATCGTATATCCTTTTTATAAACAAGATTCTTACTGAAACATTTTTTCAGTTCAGAGCTGCCAAAGTCCTCAGAGTTTGAATACTATTTTTTTTAGTAGAATTATGTTCCTTATTTAATAGCAAATTTTCTACAATAAATAAAGCGAATATTTCTATTAAAAATACTAGTATTCAAAACAATAGCGGTATTCATATAGACTTAAAAACTATAATAATATGCATTTACACAAAACAAAATGTACTGTGAATTTTTGCTGTAAAAGAAACTTAACTGTTTCTTTTTTGACCATCATAAACTAATTATGGATAAAAATATGTTCAATACATAACTATTTGTGAATAGTAATCTTCGCCTTATTTTATCCTCTCGCGACGAATGTCCTTTACAAAATTTTTAATATTTTGTCCCTTATTTTTCAAAAGAGAGTTTTCTTACTAACGTAACTGCAGAAATGATTTAATCAAATAAGGTGATATTTTCAATTAAAATTCATCTGCACAAACAACCGAAGAATCTGAGTACTTTAAGGGTATTTTAATATATTGGGTAGTTTGAAAAGTTCCTTCCGTTTGGAAGAACTAATTCGTACCGGAAAATTATGCCCGTCAATTATTAGACATTACATATTGGAATTAATGTACAATAATTAAATGATAGAATTTTTCGGCACGAACCAACTTTACCAAACAAAAAGAACTTTCCGAATAATTCAATGCTTTACGACCAAGAGGAAACATTTTATTCATATTATTATTGCTGTCTATAAGCCGTTTATTTTGTTATTTATCTTAAATATCAATACTGCACATTTATTTGCCTTAAAAATAGCCATATATTTTGACATCTATTTTTATGTTTGTTTACATGTGTTTGCTAATTTATAATTATACTTTGATTTATTGTTTCTCCCCCCCCCCCCCCGTGTAAATCCATAATTTCATTAGGAGATCATCTTACATTTAAAACCACATAATAGAAAACATTTTAGAAAAATTCGAATAATACTTTTTATAATTTATCAATATAATTTGTAAAGAAAGATATGTAACTCATAACCAAATCTAATTAAGATTACATTATTTACAATAGTCTAAATTTATCACGAATATATTTTTCTGTGTTATTTTAGTAAGTATAACTATTTAAGATTAATGTGCAAAGTGTCAGAAGTTATTTATGAGCAACGTGTTATGTGAAGAAATGCGTCTGATATTATTCCAGGCATGCTCTAGTTGAAATATTAGCAGAAAAATTTTAAAGTACTTGAAACATAAATCTTCCTATAAACCATTTAGTGTAAATATTCAATTTCTAAAACAAACAAGCTATGTCATATTCATACAGCTTTAAAATATTCAAATCACTTAAAGTACTAAATGAAATGAAATAAAAAAGTTCAGGGGAACATAAGTTTTTGACACGTTAAAATTATAAAAATATAGATTAAACATATATAGAGCTTTTTAACTTAAGGATTTACTCACTTTTATGCCATGATTCTATCTTGACAAATAGAAAGTATGTGATTCATGAAATTTTTCGACTTCCGGTTTTTGACGGATTTATACGTTTCAGAAGGTCCTGAACGTGATTTGGCTGTTTTTAGAAAATGGATTTCTGTGAGTCTGTATGTCTGTCTGAGAGTCTGTATGTGGCAAAAATTTTGTGGGCGCTCTATCTCCAGAACTAATGCACGGAATTTAACAAAATTTTGATTCAGTTAGACCTTGAAATAAATTGGTGCTGATTAGTTTTTGGTGTAAATTGCCCAACAGATGGCACTTTTATGCTGCATTTTTCCCCGATTTCCGCAATAGCTCTAGCTGAAGAACTAATGCACGGATTTTCATCAAATTTCAGATTCAGTTAGAGGTGAACATATGTTGTAATAAAATTTTGCGCCAAAATAATACGATTCACGTGAATTTTCTTTTGTTGATATTTTTTAAAAATATAGTTGCTTGGCAACCATTTAATGAAAGGGAGAAAATAAAGAAATGCGTTATTGAATATTTTTGTAAAAAATGAGAAATTAAAATGTTTAATATCTTTCAAATTAATGCGTAAAATTCTCCAATAATTTATACAATTAATTTCGAAATTCTAATAAATATATTAGCAAATTTTCAAAGCGATCGGATTAAATTAAGATCTCCATTTCGTACATTTAGCATCTATAATTTCGCATTTACAATTATCCCAATGCGTGATTTTCTTTTCGGTGAATGTTAGAATTAAAAAATCGCCTGACCTTCCCATTGAAAAGCATTTTGACTTAAAAGAAAATGTTCTATATTTTTCGAACGAATGAACCAAATTTAACCAAAAACTATACAGCTAATTCCGGGTATCTCGCCAACATACCCACCAAAAATCAACCTAATCGGATGATTTTTGCGGCAGTTATTGCGGAATAGACAAACAGACAAACAAACAGACAGGCAGAAACCAAAAACTTTTCGCGTCGCCACAGTGAACCTTCACTGACGTTTCGGCAATTGCTACAACCATATTAAATTTCGGTTAACATTCAAACATGTCAGTAAATAATAAATATACAGTTCTAATGGATTATGAACTTACTAGTTATAGAAATAAGATACTTATTAAGTTTATTAAGTTTAAAGAATTTAATCGTCACTATTATATAGGCATTATAATTTTTATTAGATACCTGACGGATTAAAAAACCTTACTGATATCTGCAGTTAATGTAACTTTATTTCTGTACAAAAAAAATCAAAAGTTTTTTAATCTGCACTGGAGTTGAGAATGCATTTTTCAAAACAAGTTGTATAAAATATTTCCAGAATATTATTTTGCTTGGTTAATTACTTTTTAAGAGTTTCAATGTTCTACGGAGCATCTTTTGATCGTACAACACAATCGTTGGTACTTGAAGGACAATGAACATCAACTTCATTTTCAGTGTCTTCTGCCTCCCCTACATTGAGTTTCCGATAAAAGTTTTCTAAGTTTTCAATAGAGATATTTTTTCCTTGTGAACTCAACATTAGTAAAATGGAAATAACTACTCTTTTTTAAACTTTCAATAAATTAGTTAATTTGAAAATTCGTTAAAGTGCATATTATCATAACCAGCCGGGACGATCGAGCTATGCTCGGTTAAAAATAGCTTTTCGTTCAACTCGGATTCTATTTTCGAGAACGATCATGGACTCTGATTAGTTGAATGATGTATCGCGGCTTCTATTAGGAATTTCTAGAAAATTCCTTCAAAATCTGAAAGCCGATTAATTCGCCAAATATAGCTTAGTTTGGCAACATTCTTTCATTTAGCGCCAAGCATGTGTTGAGAAAGTTCTATGTACCCTGATTGGTTCGATTCTGTTTTCGAGAACGTTCCATGGACTCTGATTGGTTGAATCGTGTACCACGGCTTCTATTGAAAATTTCTAGAAAATGCCCTCAGATTTTAAAAGCCAATTTTTTCGCCAAATATTGCCAAAATGTCACCAAATATTGCCCAGTTTGGCGAAATGTTTTATTTGGCGTCAAGCATGTGTTTTGGCATTGATGGTAATCTTAAAAGTCGATTTTTCTGCCAAATCTTGCCAATGTCACCAACATTTCACCAAATATCGCCAAATTTGGCGGAATGTTACTAACTTGCGACTTTGTTTACTGCCAACTGTTCAATAACTTAATAAATGTTTTAACCTTCAGTCCTATTGAAATGCATTGAAATGCATTTACCCGTAATGACCCCAAAATGACCCACTAATCGAATTTTCTCAAACATCTGACCTAGCTCAATGGTCTTCTCGTGTCCGAAAAGTGTAGGATACAAAATTTCGTCAAAATCGTTAGAGCCGTTTTTAAGATAAAAGTTTGCATAACCACACACACACACACACACACAGAGAGAGAGATATATATATAAAAGATCTGCTCTATTATAATATATGATGTGAAGTCACAGGACGTTTTTTAGCAATGCAAAAATAATCATTAAAGCGATATACGTTGTAACGAGATTCTACTGTATAACTTAACAAATACTGCTTAAAACTACGCTTTCTTTATTCTTTATCAAATACTAGCAGCATAGCAATCCGTTGTGTTGCATTTAAAATGCATGAGGTATTTCACTTGTGTAGGGGGAATCTAGTTTTACTATGCATTTCAAGTTTCTATCCCTAACAATTCAAAATAAATCGTAATTTAGAATGCTTTTCTCTCATTTCACCTTTTCTAATTTCGAAACAATTCTTAGCGAGCATGTACATATTAAAAGTAACCATATTACAAAATTTTATGTTTTTAGTCACATCAGCATCACAAAAATCGCAATTACAGAAATTTTCTCTTGCAGCTCCCTGTTGCATTCCAAATGTTTTAGATATTTTGCCGTTACGAGTACTTACGTCTTGAAAATAACAGTAATACAGGTTTCGTATATTCGTATAGTTACACGTTTTTTTTTTTTTTTTTTTTTTTTTTTTTTGTTTGGAGAACAATGCACATCGGAATAAAATGCATTTCACGTGAAAGGAATATATTAAAGAATTTCGGAGAAATGGCTAGACAAGAGCTAAAAGTTTAATTTTTTTATTAGTTTGTGTAGGAAATAACACAGTAATGTAATAAAAAAAAGTTTATAAATGTTTAAAAATTTGTTGAAAATGTTTTAATTAAAAAATGAAATTTCATGAGTTATTCGCATTGTATTTTTTTCTCTTTGTTTAGATTTTAAAATTATATGACATAATTTAGGGAATAATAATACAGAGATCATACGCCTCAATGGATTAAGGGGATTGAAAAACCGGATTTTTCGTAAAGTAATAGTTGCCATATTTAAAAACACAATTTATTCATTAAATAAGGCAAATATTACTTCGCGAAAAATCTGGTATTTAAATATCCTGAGACGTAATGATCATGTAATAGTTATTGTTACTTCCTCTCTAAGAAAATGGCAATTTCGAGTTACACTTACTTCATTTTGCTTGGGAAAAGAAGTTACCTAATCAAATGTCAACCAGAGAATATTTTTTGTGCACTGTAATAGAAAGCACAACGAACACAAGAATTCCCTTCATGTGTGCAGCATACATTACATTCAGAGGTCTCAGCATCCTATATTTATTATATATTTGCTGCCTCTATTTTAAAACTACAACCTTCGTTATAGATTCCTATTGCACTTATTAAAGGGAGCATATTACTCTTAAATATAAAACAAATGAATTTTAAAGAAACGTGTATATAAAATAGCAATATTTCTAGCGCATTTTAAAACAAACCGCATAAAAAAATACCTACAATTTCGCCAGATTTGTATAAAAATATACAAGATATTTTCAGTAAAATACGAATAAAAGGTGATTGCCGCGCACAGTAATAGCTTGCAGAACTGCAAACATTTAGCTGATTTTTTTTGGGACACGATTCCGAACCCTATCGTTACATTTTTATATGGAAGTGAGACGCTGGTTTCTACAACAACAATTTTACAAGTATGGCCTATTTATAAGAAATCGTCATCGACAAACGCGGGCTTTGAATCCTTAGTTATGTATTTTTTCTGGAATAAAGCGTTTGTAAGTTTTTGAGAGAAAACATTATATCATATATTTGATAATAATTTATTAAAATTGTAGCAATTTTTTTATTAAATCTACATATTGAAGCATTTTTATTCATGCGTGAATCTGGGAAATCCACTGAGCTCCACATACTCCACTATAGAATTTACATCTGAGTGGGGAAATTTATTTAAGATAATAGTGCTTAAAGAAGAGGGTGGGGCTTCTTTTGTTTCCATAGTAAATCCTCAGTAAACACCATGTCATGTGAGATACCTCTGTAATTTCTTAATATTTCTTAAAGAATATATATATATATATATATATATATGTGTATAACCATAAATGAAACATTAACATAACACCAACTGAAACTATGAAATAATGATTAAGTATGTAATAATTAGTTGACAATGAAAGTATTCCCCAACACACTGAATATAGATACCAAAAACTTATTTAAAAGAAGAAGAAATTAAATTAAAAATTTAATAAATGAAATTGAATGAATGAAATGAAATTCGTGGAATTTAGACAGAATTATCAAGTCCCAAATGGTAATAAAATCACTGGAGAAAAAGTGTTTGGCACGCCTAAATACCACAAATAAAATGAGTGGTTTCATCATCATATTAGCCATAACATTGCTAAAGAATATGATTTTGAGACTACCACTCATAAACAATGAATCAAACCTGTGAAAAAATAAAAAATAAATACAATATTAAAAAGGAAATAAACCATACCTATAATATACAGATAAAACTTGAAATAGAGTCATAAAGTACATAATCCATTTGGATTAAAAAAGATACCTGTGTAACACATGAACCACACATGAACACAACCAAACAGAGGGAATGAATTGCAAAAAATAAATAGCTGTGCCAAAAATGCAACATCACATAAATTAAATGAAAATAAAATACTGAATATTTGAATTAAGATACAAAGGATTTAAAATTAATATTAATTAAATATTGAAATTAATTAGTAACATATAATGTTTCTGCATACAAAGTTAAAAATTAAATACTCTTGATATAAGTGGTAAGGGTACAATGTTTAATAAAAATTAAAACATGTTTTATATTAACACTTTAGAAAAGTATACATTATATTAGAAGTTAACATGATATTGTCCACCATAGGCATTAATCTAAATGCATTAGATCAAAAACATTCTTAATATTAATGAATATAAATTCATTTAAATTAATTAAATAATGAATATGTAAATATAATTAAATTAATATACATATGAAAATATCACATCACAGTCCATTATAAAATGTGTAATATCCAACGTTTGTGTAAATCAAAATGCCCCCTCCCCTTTTTTTTAATATAAATTAACCATGCTTTTTTTCCATACAACTCCGCCACACACCTTCTCAATCCAAAATCTACCCACCCAACCGTCCTATTATAATTTTTTTAAATTTTTTTTTTTACTATTTTCTAAGATTATATGTTTTTTTTAATACATTTTTTAACGCATGTGTTAATTTGGTTGCAAAGATCATTTAAGTACTAATTATACATATATTAAAGAATATATGAATTTTTTTGGAAAACCATGTTGTAATGCATCATAGATGAGTTTTTTAATATTGCTGTTAATTAGTTGAGAAGAACATAAACTTTTTATTCTATAAATATGATTAAGGAGTATATTACGATATGCAGAATTATGAAGACATGATTTAAAATTATTAAATGAATTAACTTTAAATTTAAATTCTTTACGTTTATCAAATAGATCAATTATTGTTTTGTTTCCTTTAAGTGTAATTTTAAGATCTAAAAAATTAATAGTATTGTTAGAAAGGAGGTTTTCCGTTAATTCTAAATTAGTAGGATAATCAACTGGAAATATAGAAATATTAGTGTGATCAGTGGCAATTAAAATAATGTCATCAATATAACGATATAAATGTATATTACTGTTAATAAAAGTACGTTCATAGTGATACAAGTATAAGTCTGAAAGTATACTAGATGTACATCCCCCTTGTGGTATACCGACTTTCTGTAAATATAACGTGTTATCATGCATTATATAATTATTATATATAATGAAATTTGTTAAAGTTTTAAAATAAGCTGTATCTATATAAATTGGTAAATTCAGTGAATGATGATACTTATTAAATAATGCATTTATTATATTATGTAGATCTAATAAATCTATATTATTAAATAGATCTTTGAAATCATATGTCATTATATTGTTAACACATTTAAGATTTTTCAAAATATTGACGAGTTGATAGCTATTTTTTATACAATGTGTATTATCAGTGGATGTTGTCAGTGTATAAATTTGATTGAGAATTTTTAATAGATGTTTATTGGCTATATTATTATATGTATTGAATCCTATAGTTACAGTCCTAAATTTAATTGGATTTTTATGAAATTTGGGTATAAGAACTAAATAAGGATAATTAAAGTTAGTAGAAGAAATATTTAATAATTTATAATAACTGTGAATTTTACGATTGTTTACAATTACATTTTCATTAGTTTTTTTAAAAGAATTGTTAGTATAAATACAGGATGTAAGTAGTTGGTGATAATAAGCTTTACATATAATTGCATAATTATTAGGAGATTTGTCAATGTATGTGATTACATAGTTTTTTTGTAATTTAGTAATTTGCTGGAACAAATGTATTGTGTTAATTTTAACCATATGCGATAAATTATGTTTTAAAGACATAGATAATTTTTCAATAACTAGTATTTTCCATTGATTAAAATATTCAATAGCTTTACTATATGAGATTGAAATTTTATAAATAAAAATATCTATATCGTATGTAAACTGTTTAATAATAGAAATTACATTAAATTTAGAAGGAAGTCTATATTTAGTACCATAATACATTAGTTTTTGTAGTTTAAAATCATTCACAAAATTAAGATTACCAGTGATTATATGTCCATGATCATTATTAATGTATTTTTTTAGAGTGGGGTCATTGCATTTACACGGAAAAGTACTAGCATCAGATGTATTTTTTGAAAATGCATTATAGTTAAAAATCTTTCTTCCGATTGTATTAGGACATTTAAATGTTTTTGAAATTTGAAGAGTATTAATAGGAAAATAACAGTTTTTATCATTAATTACAGAATTAATATTAATTTTATTAAAGATTTGATTTGAAAAAGTTATAATCATTTGAGTATTAGTGTTTTGAATTTTTTGTTTTTATGTAAATTAATGTTGAAAAGATTAGCTCTTGTCATAGTTAGATCATAAAAAATATCAGAGAAATGATTTGAGTAAGATTTACTAAGAAATACATTTAAATATTGTACTTATCTGTTTCTGTTTAATAGCAAATATGTATTTTCGTATTAAAAACCAGTTATAATTCTTAATATAGTTATGATGAAGAGTATTGATTTGTTTAACAGTAAATTTTTTGGAAATAACAACTGTAGCAGTACACTTTCCTCGCTTGTTTCGTGTTGTTTTATGATTTAAATTATCATTTAGAATAAGATAAATAGGAGAATAATCTATAGTATTATTTGTTGAAAAAACTTGTTCAAATATTTCACTATTAAGTCCATAAGGATAAATAGTGTTATAATATTTCATATATGAATACTCCATAAATAAACGTTCTGATTTAGTTTTTATAATTTGTATAATTTCAATTGTAGTATTGATAAATTTATGTTTATGAAAATGCTGTATTTCTGCTGTAGACTGTATATTTTTTGCTTTGTTATTGTTAGAGTCTGAACGATGTTGATTGATACGTTTATGTAATGGACCTGATGTTTCACCTTACATATTTCAAACCACATAAGTTACATTTAATACTATAAATAACATTAAAGGCTTTACAAAAAGTTGATAAATTAAGATCTAATACAATTTGTTTCTGAGAAGCAAATGGACAAGTCTTGCGTCTAACATCATTACACATTCGATATAATAATAGAGGAGGAGGAGAGTAGAAATGGTCACTGGATGACGATCCGGGAACAACCCATTTGTTGCCCCTGTACCGGGCATTACACTGCATTGACGCAAGGTGTATCGTGCCAGGAGCGAGAATTTTACTTAGAACTGCCATTAAAATTTTTTTTGATAAAATGCAATTTCAAAAAGAAAATGAAAATATAAAAATAAATATCATTAATATATGATATTTAGAAATCTTGATTAATTTAATAAATTGGAAATATTAAAAATTCTTGAATAAATGAAAGTATATACAAAATGTACAAATCAAATAAGCAGTGCTAAAAAAAAGAACTCCAATAATACAATCATAACCATAATTTTGTAAACTCACATTGCAAAACCACCAAATCAGAAAACCAATGGACTTTTTAGTACAAAAAAGTCAAATGAACCAAGTCATTATACCATATCCATGAATTAACAAAACCAAGCAACGACTCCCATAGTATTACCCCAATGGACTTCTCAGAATTATGCGATCAGATCATAACAATTTACCAAAGCATGTTGAACATTAAATCTCCATTATTTTAAATAGTTTTTCAAAAATGTAACTAAATAAAGAATAACTTTACAGATATCAGAAGTGCAAGAACTGAATATTTAATTAAAACTATATAGATTAGATAGGACAATATCATACAAAAGCATTAGAAAATAAATGTAACACTCAGAAACAATGGGATTAGTGAAATTCATATAATGAATCGTGTGATGAAAATAATGAATCAATTATTGGAAATTCCTATAACGAGATATCAGATATCTACAAAGTAGAAATCAAATATAAAATACACAAATGATAATGCGCAATTGCAGCAGAGATCAAGGCGTATAATATTTAAAGCACTGCTAAAATCAATTAGCACCATTATTTATATATTTAAAAATATATATACGATACCATAATGTATAAGAAAAAAGATCAAGATGAATTGTTGAAATTCAAAATGAAAAGATATCATAATATAAAGACATCATAAATGACTTATATTCATAATTATACGCGCATATGCAGCATAATAATTTGAATGCTAATATATAACCATAAATGAAACTTTACCATAACACCAACTGAAACTATGAAATAATGATTAAGTATGTAATAATTAGTTGACAATGAAACTATTCCCCAATACACTGAATATAAATACCAAAAACTTATTTAAAAGAAGAAGAAATTAAATTAAAAATTGAATAAATGAAATTGAATGAATGAAATGAAATTCGTGGAATTTAGACAGAATTATCAAGTCCCAAATGCCTAAATACCAGAAATAAAATGAGTGGTTTCATCATCATATTACAGGGTTCGTACGCCTCCTGGAATTTTGTGACCAGGAAATTCTTCGGTACCAGTATTTTCTTACAGAAAATCTCTGCTTAAAAGAAGGCGAAGTTTCTCGAGTTTAACCTAGATTTCTTTTGTATAAAAAATACTGGTGTTACTCCTGGAAAATACCCTGATCCGTACGAACCCTGATAGTAGCCATAACATTGCTAAAGAATATGATTTTGGGACTACCACTCATAAACAATGAATCAAACCTGTGAAAAAATAAAAAATAAATACAATATTAAAAAGGAAAGAAACCATACCTATAATATACAGATAAAACTTGAAATAGAGTCATAAAGTACATAATACATATATATATATATATATATATATATATATATATTATTTAATATATATTTATTATTGACTCAAAAGTAATGCAATACAATTATTATGCTACAACGTGTATTTTAAAGTGATTTATCTCAAAGGAAGTTTTTCAGAATTGCACGCAAAAGGTATCTCTGGAACTACTCGATATTTTAACTTGTTATTTTTAGAGACGTTAGGTATTATATCCATATCTTAAGACTGAAACTTAATATGTTTATCGTTTCACCCACTAAAAATAATAATAAAAAAATGCATAGATGACTTCCGAGAAAACTATGTGTAATACTTTCATTTATATTATACAAAATATAAAATTTGCTAAAATACTTTCCAAGCCTCGTATCTACCGAACGAAATGAAATACGGGAAAAAACGATTACACTAAACTAAATATCGTACTTTGATCTTGAAAGTGTCACCTTTGGTATTATATATATATATTATTAACTTTTAAAAAATTATTTTCCATATGCAGTTTCGTGATTTCCCCAATCTTTAAAAATCTGCATCCGCTTCTAATAAAATGATGCAATGAATTCAAGATGCGAAAAAATTTTAAATACTAGAGCACATCTACGTCAACTTTGATTTCGCTATCCACAATCCGTTTCGAAAACTATGAATATTAACCTTTTGAAATAAAATCCGTTTCCGTAAGACAGTTACGCGAATTTCGTTTGCTTGTGCGATGTTTAAAAATTAGCATTGGTTTCGGAAATTGAAATACGAAGTAACCAAAAAGCATCAAACGATATCTATCTACGTTTATTTTGCTTTTAAACTCCTCTTCGATTAAAAAAATATCAATATTAACCCTTTCAAAAACGTTCATTTCCGTAAGTCATTTTTGCACTTTTTTTTGTCTTTTTTTTGTCTTTTTTTTCAGTGTTTAACTTTCTGCCCTCTGAATTTTTAATCGAAATCGAAAAATCAAATCACACACGCTTAAGGAGCGTACATTCATGTTTAAAAAGACGCCTTCGGTTTATAACAAAAAAATGCGAATAGTAACCTTTTGAAAACAACGCACATTTCTGAAAGTCACAGTTAGCGAATATCGTTTTTTCCGCCCATATGATTAACATTAGTCACATTTTAACTAAGAAAATACACTTAATTTTATACAATCACTCTAAAATTTTAATACGAAATTTTAATATTTTTAGCTAATGATCGAGTAGAAGTTTGGTTAAGAAATTATGAGATTTAGGTGTAAAATAATCAATTGAAAAAAAAAATCCCATACGTTTAACATTGCGCACTCTTATTTGCACTTATAACAACGTAAACTTTTTTTTGCGCTATTGCACTAAAATTTTAATACCTTCAACTAACGTTTTAGCTGTTCGTGAAAACTTTTATTTGCAAATAATGAGATTTAAGAGTAACATAATCAGTTTGAAAAAATAAAACTTCCATAGGATTACGATCTGAAAAAAAAGAGAAGAAAAACACTGCTTTTTACAATTAAATATACATATTTTATCACGAAAATTATTTTCAGGATTTGGAAACAGTATATTTACACTTTATGTATTATATTTTTTAAAGATTTCAGACGATAAGAACCATTTTGTTTTTAATATTAAATAACCTGATGTGAAACTAAAAATGATAATAATAAAAAAAACCTCTTCTTTCAAAAACCCTTAAATTCGTTTTTAAAGATTTTTAAAAAAATATTATTAGTATAGATATAAATTCATTCAATACTGATTTTAGATACATTTAAGGTTATTATCGCCGGCACGGGTTATACGATGCAGAAGGCAGTGGGGTATAACAGGGTAGAAGGGGTATAACAGGGTAACCAATATTTAAAAAACAATAAATTGTGTACAAGTGTAACAAAATAATATTCATTTTAATGCTACGATTAATGCTGTCAATTTATCATGTTTGTTTCTGAAACATACTTGTTTAACATGAAAATGTTTACTTGCGAATTGATAGCATCCGAAAAATCTATATTCCGGGTTGAGAAAACTGATTAATACACTTATAAAAACTGCTAAGAAACGTTTCCGAAAATCAGTGGTAGCAAAAAAAATTTATTTTTATAAATGCTTCTTTAAAACTCGAAAATATATTGGTTTCTGAAGCTTCTGAAGGTAAAGAACGCTTTTCGAAATCGCGGATAACTCGGAAGAGGGTATTGTAAATATTCGTTCGCGGTTATATTATATGTTCCCAGAGTAAGAAACTGTCTTTTTTAGAGTGTAATGACTTTATCAATGACTTTTTCTACCTTTGGTATTCTACTGACTTACATTGTTCTAGACAAATCGGGGATTCGAACGTCTGGCCCTCTTTTTGTCAGTTTGAAAGTTCTAAATTAGAACCATGCACATAGACAAATCAAACAAAATAAAAACGTAACTTATAATTAATTGAATAGAAAAAGTTAACATTTTTTACCGTTAAAAAACTCATTAACCCTTTGAGGGGCGGTGGTATGTATTATATACCACCTAATTTTAATCCGATTGAAACCAGAAACTTTTAATTAAATTTTACTTTTTTAACTTTGACGAGAAAAAGTTGAAAAATTGCTTATTCTTATTTTGAACTAAATTCTTTCCTAAATTCCGGTGGGAATTCAACGTTACAGCAGCACAAGTGCTTGCCCCTGAAAGGGTTAAATCATAAAGTAACAAACATACTTTAACGAAAATAAATAAATAAATAAATAAAAACATTTAAAATATAGTCTTAAAAATTAATATAATGATCTGATCTCAATCCTCAAGAAAAGTCACATAACTCAAAAATACTACCTTTCTCAGGAGAGGCAAAATAAGATTGCCATTGTTTTACTGAAACATAAAACATTAGCATTCAGCTTTGCATGTGGTTGTAAAAACGTACATATAAGCGTAAAATTCTTAAGAAACAACATGTAGAAGAGATAGAGAGTATTGAGTGAATTTATCCCCGCCATCATTTGCCATCTTTTGTGGTGGTAAAGTGACATACAGGGTGAAAGAAAGATCGTTAAAATTTTAAAAAAATCATAAAAAAGGAAGAAATTACAATGAAGAAGTGCAGTTTAAAAGAAAGGGCTCACAAGGTAGTCGGATTTGCTTTAGCAACAAACATTTGTTTAGTTAAAAATGCCACTGGTAGAAGTCGCTGACGACCCGAAACATATGAACATACATATGAGCATACATAACATACACATGAACAGGACAACAGTACGCTCCATCCATTTATTTTTGAAGTAACAATTGTTCAACAGGACCTCCAGACCACATTCTTCGCCTTCACTCCTTTCGCCGTGCGAAATTTTCGCAACGCAACAGTTGCTGACTCTCCATTCAAATAGAACAACTTCACCAACAATGCTCGATCGGGTAATGATAACATTCTAAAAGCAAATGAGAAATCCCCGTGTATCCCGGTTTTTTATTGCAGGATTAATTTGCACAATTCTGCTGAATCTCTCGCACGTTAGCACCATCTACAGGTGACTTTTTAACTATTTTTTTTTTTTTGTTGCTAAAAAAAAATCCGACTACCTTGTGAGCCCTTTCTTGCAAACCGCACTTCTTTATCATAATTTCTTCCTTTTTTATGAATTTTGAAAGTTTTGACGAACTTTTGGTTCATTCGGTATATAGCGCAATATAGCCATCTACCAGATAACTAAACTAATGTACTTTTCCTGTACCAAAGCGCACCTAAGTGAGACCTATTAGTGGAATAATACGCGAAATGAATTTTTTGGAGTTGTGTTACTTTTCTTTTGAGTGAGAGATATAAGATATAGATAACTAAAAAACTTTAATTTTATAATTTTTCTGAACAGGAATTAAGGGAAAAATACTATTCTGTAATTCAAAAGTGTGAAAAAATATTTTTTGAAATCACTGACATATATTTTGTTTATTTGTGCGTTATACAAACATAAAAAAATATATTTTTTCCCCTTTATTTCCTTCGGGTTATACTCCTTGTTGCTCTAGAAATATATTTTATTTTACGCTTGAGTATTTTCACAAGAATGGATGCATTTATTTTTATTTTAGAAGAAAAAAATACGCAGACATAATTAATATTAAATGATATGTCTGGGAATTGAATGGTTTATTTCGTCTAAAAGGAGAGACGTACGAATTTTAAATATATAAAAAAAATTAGTCGGACGCGTCTATTGATTTTAACTTCGTCAGGTTAAAAAAATACCCACTCGATAATAACATGTTTATATTTCCGGCATATATCCTAGAACCTGCAATTATTGGACCATTATTTCAGTCTTATATTTTTAGCTTTTATTCGAAATATTCATAATCAGAGTGCGTTCAGTTTTAGTACATTTTTACCCGACTGCCAAGAAGGGTTAAGTGTTTGACGCGTATCTGGGTATGTATGTGGGTATCTGGATTTCTTTATACCCTCCAAACATCCCAACGGCTGGATGGATTTTAATGAATGAGGTCTCTATCGATTTGTCTTAACCGTCCGATGGTTATAGGCTAGGTTTTGTTTTCATAAATTCAAAATAGCGGCCGTAAAATACAAAAGGGCGGTAGAGACGAAAAAAAAAAATACGCACAATATTGAGTGGCGTATCATTGGATAGGTCTTTCAAAATGAAGACGATGTTTCCTAGACTATTTTACAGTCAGAAGCTCGGTTTAAATATTACGCAATCTGAAAGTTATGTCGGTAGGATCTCTAGCTTAACTGTAACTGTAACCTTCATAGACCTCTATAGGCCACATTAAACAGTGTTTATAGATAGGAACTAATAATTAAACACAACTTAAAATAAAAAAAAGATAAGTAATAGAAAAAATAGTTTAACATTAATGAGAAATAATCAATTTATAAGTACCTAATTAGTTCGCTTTTTACCCAGTTGGTTTTTTTGATTTTTTAAAAATTTAATTTTCTTGTTCGACTGATTTAATTGCAGAAAAATATTATAAATTCCGTAATTAAACGAGTAAACTACAAATTCTGCTATTTAGATACTAAATAGCTGCTATTTAAATACTAAGTAGAATTTTTTGTTAATCAGAAATAGTAGTGTCAGACTTTCAAATTCCAAGGAGTGTACTCACCTTGATAATGTAATAGAAGGCGATGCTGGCTAAACGTTTCACATAAAAATATTTAATTTTCGAGCGAGATTCCACTCCACTCTTATTTCACATACTTTTATTAATAGACTTACGATACTGTAATTTCAAAGATACCCGAAAATAAGTAGGATTTGAAAAAAAAAAATGTTTAAATCTGTAATTTTTTGGAATAACCAAAAAAAAAAAAAAACTTAAAATATAAAACTATATATATATATATATATATATATATATATATGTGTGTGTGTGTGTGTGTATATATTACAAAATTTAAATTTATTCCGCTCTAAAAAACCTTATTTCTTTTTTAAAAAAAACATTCTATAATTAAATATTAAATGTATATTACAATATTTCGAAAATGCTCTCATTTTTTCCCCTACATCAAAGATTCATTAACTTTTTTTTTCTTTATTGGGTATTAAATTCAAAGCTAGTTTTAACTACAGCCTCAAAGCAGATACTTTGGTTTGTTTATACGTCATTCATCTTATAACGAGATTTTAGAAGCCTCTAGAACAGTGCTTCCCAAACTTTTGGGCTGGTAGAGCCCTTTTTGGGAAGATTTTCTAAAGCGGAGCCCCTTAACCCCACGGTACTCTGTGGTTTACAAATTAATTTTCTTTTTATGCCTATGTAACAGAGAAAGATCTACTGTATAAGTGTCCGAACCAGTAGTTTCCAACATGGGGCCAAGGCTCTCAGTTTGGCCCTTTTCTGGATGCAGAAATTCTGAATTCATACTAGACATTTTGAAAATCAAATTTTCTGTTATTTAACCCTTAACAGTTTTATTTAATATTACTTCTATTGGACACAATAAATTAAATATAAGGACTAAAACCACTTTATTTGTAATAAAATATCTGCCTTGTATAATCGAGATATGTCGACCAATTACAGCAAAAATTATAGTTTAAAATTTGTGGTTTCTCAAAGCTTTTAATAACAAAGAAAACAAACTCTTCTTACCGGAGCGACGTTCGAGCAATACTGTTAAGGGTTAATGACATCCATTTTTAAGATAAAAAGTATTATTTCGGGATTTCCAGTATGAATTCGAAATTAAAGTTCAAAATGGTAATCCTTTTTGGATCATGCATTGCATTGGGGCTGACGTGAAACTACTATTATTTATGGTGAAAACCACGCACACACAGAAAAAGGTAAGTTGTGCAGTTTTTGTTTACAAAGAGAGACTTCTGTACAATCCCAATAGGCTACTCGCGAAAATAAAGAAAATACGTAGGCCCAGTCGCCCATGAGTAATTATATAACACTTTTTCGCTAGTTCCGCCCCCCCCGTAATAAAATTAGGCGATTACGGATTCTTTTTTCGTTCTTCTTTACGTTTTTAGTACTTCTAAACATGCAGCGGAAACGAATCGCCTCTGAGCTTCTTCTTTTAAACCATTTTTAAAAAATACATTTAAAAGCAGATCATCGTTTTAGTGTTTAACTGGGCGGGGCAAAATCTATAACCTGTATTGTTAGGTGCAGCATCGTTCACTTTTTTTCGATGTTTTATATGAAGTATTTATGTATTAATTATAGTTTTGAAAGAAACTTTCTTTCATCGTTGTTTTTGCCTCAACATAGATATACAGTTAAAAACTACACATATTAAAAGAACTGCAACTAGTAGAAAACTATACTAACAAAACATATGGGTGGGGTTAAATTTATATCGCGGCGGTTACTCATTGACGAAAAGTTTAAGCAAGAAGTGGAGCTGAGCAAAATTTATGTTTTTAGTGTGATGACAAATGTAAAGAAACAATATATATATTTTAAATGCTACAACCTTATTTTTGATAGGAAAAAACAGTTTGAAGCAGTTTGAATTTTAAACTGAAACAGAACATGGAATTTGAGATTAAACCACTTAAATTAAAATATTAACGAAAAGCGACAACCAATTTTAAGTCTATCACTGAAACAATCAAAGCTTAACTAACACATTTCTCAGTAAATATAGCAAATAATGAGTATAAAATCTCTCATTTTAAAGATCGCAAAGAGTTAAGCGAAAGAAAATAAACAATGTGAGACACACTTACCTCATTAGGAACCCGCTCGCTCCTCTGGGTGGTCCCGAACAGGCCCATTGAGTTGGGAAGATGACTGGGAGCCCGGCATTGCGCGCAGTAGCGTCGACACGATGGGAGCCGGTGGCTGACGAATCCCCACCTCATCGTGGTGAGCGGGAGGTAAAGCGGTGTTCGATTAGCTGACTCCACTGAGGGCTGGGTATAGACCGACCCACACTCCTTGGGTTGTTCCCCCCTTTGGGCCGGTTCTCGGCTGCAGGGGGCTTGCGGCCTTGGTTAGTTCTTTGAGATCCCATGTGCAGAGCGTCGACTCCACGGGGTCTTGGGGCAAGCCGGGTGGCAAAAGTTGCCGCGTAGGCTGAACCCTCGCACCTAGGCGGTTGACTGTGTGTTGCCGCTGAGGATGGTGATGTGAGGGCAAAGGCTAGCGAACGGGGATAAGACAGTCATCACACTTGTCTAAGGCAAGATGAAGGGGAGGCCGGACTCTGTACGACAAGGACCGGTTGGGTTCTATTGTGACGCCTGTCGTTGGGAGTGGCGGCATGCAGCAATCCACTGCAACGTGCAAGCGGTAGAACGTAGATGTGACGGAGAGGAGGAAGGAGCCTTTCCCGAACGTCCCTTGCGAGTCCCACTGTAGCTGGAGTAGTTGTGATCCGCCCTCAGGGTCGTTCAGGGAAGAGACTGCCCGTTGGTACCAAGAGCGGTTCGAGTCACCGGGGACCCGCAGGTACAGGACTGTGGCTCGTGTCGCCTTCTCTGGGAGGGGTTCAAAACTTTCTCTGAACTGTTCGACTGCGAGGAACCTGGCCGGAGGCTCGTCTTAAGACGGTTTGCCAACCCTTCTTTCGAACCTGGGGCCGAAACCAGTCCAGCGCGTCTTTGCGTAGTCAGAGCTTATTGCGCCTGACAAGGTTGGGACTAGCAGACTTCTTCTAACAATAACTTCCGATTATTAACCTCGACCGGGTCCGCTTCTTTAGCGTGCTTGAGGGGAGTTTCCACGTCCCTCCGAGTCCGGTAGTGGTCCTTCATTCTTCCGTTGTAGTGCATATATATGAGCGTGATCTCGTTGAAGGGGGTCGTTGGGCTACAGCCTAGGTTCGCCTAGGGAGTTTTAGCCTCGCGGGAATACCTTCGGTGAGTGACAACCTAACTATGCGCTATTGCGCTATTAACTATAACTATTGCGTGATTATGCGCTTGGGACCAGCTTTCTTTGAGGTCTCGGGTTGGCGAGAAGCACCTCCTGCTCTTTTGTAGTGATATGATATGTGCGTGATCCATTGAATGGAGAATTCCATTTGATGATGACAACCTAGCCAGGCGTGACTATGCGCTTGGGACCAAGTTTCTTCGAGGTCCCGGGTTGGCGAGTAGCACCTCCTGCTCGCCACACCAAATGAACTAGTCGCTTCCTTCTTCCCTAGGATTTGATATTCGGAAGGTGTGGTACATTAATGGGTCTTGGGAGTGTTCACATGGGCTTAGGACCCGGTTTCCCTTATGGGATTCCGGCTACGAGGCTGTAGTTCACTCCCATGTTCCGCCCAAGTGTGAAACAGTGGTGTCCTCTAGTTAGGGCTCCACCGTATCGCTTCGACCTTTGTCGTCACTTCATTTGCGAAAGGGTGAGGAAGTGTAGGTAGGCTCAGGCCCCCGCTTCTCCCCCGGCCGAAGAGCACCACCTTGAGGGGGTCTGGGTAAATCGGCTCCTTCTTGGTCGTGACACGTATGCGCTCACCAGAGCCTGGAATCGGCGGATGAAGTGCGTCTGCCTTCGGCAGGCGTTGCCTCTCATTGATGACTCGGTGACAGATATTTAAAAAATTCTTGCAGGAGGGTTATGTATGATATCAGGAGTTTTTTACTGTGATTATTGATTTTAGTTCCAATTTTAAACAATAGATGGCGATGACAGCGATTGGCGTTCAGTCGAGAGCAAAATTGACGCCTCTCGTCATTGATGCACCGCCCCCTGAATAATAGGTCTGCGCGCTGATAAAAATGGTGGCTGTCGCAGACGGATTCTTTTCTTTCAGCGTTTGAACGGTCCTTCGAACTTCAACACCAATATTTCCAAAAGTTTTCTTCGGTTAGCTTTTTTTTAGATCAAATAAGTCAAAGAAAACTTTTAGGTATCATTGATGTTGAAGTTCAAGGGACAGTACAAACACTGAAAAAAGAAACCCGCCTGCGACAGCCGCCATTTTCGTCAGCGCGCAGACCTAGTATTCAGGGGGCGATGCATCAATGCTGAGGGGCATCAGTTTCGGTCTCGACTGAACGCCAATAGCTGTCAGTGCCATGTATTGTTTGAAATTCGAACTAAAATCAAGAATCACAGTAAGAAAACTCCTGACATTATACATAACCCTCCTGCAAGATTTTTTTTTTAATATCTGTAACCATTTACAAGTTATTGAATTTTAAAATCCATCAGTCCTTTTTGGGACACCCGGTAAATGCATATCGTTGAGATAAGATAAAAATATTATAAATATTTTAACAAAGTATATATACATTCTTGATGTTCGCCTGAAAACATTTATGTATTAGACTCACTTAGACGTTATTCCGAAGGAAAACGACCATTTGCTTAAACAAATTATTGGCATTATTGGCATTTGTGGATAAAGAAGTATACATCTGAAAACAGTTTTCAGTGTGAATAAAAAAAAATTACGATTCACATCTATCATCTCGCATTTTCTGTTATAAAAAAGGTACAAGAGCTTAAAGAAAACACTACTTACACAATATTTCATGCAAATGCGATTGCGCACCAGAGCCTGATTACTCTCCCTAGGTAAAATGTCACCAATTTTTAAGAAAATAATTTTATCATTATATCATACGAAAATAGTTTTCTAGAAATAGTGATGTAATTTTGGTTAGGCGGTAAACAGATCCTATACTCAGTGCAATCCATGCTCAGCACAAAGCTTGTCCAGCAGGATAACTGTTGTTGTCGTTTTCAAAATATTTTTCATATCTTTTGTTGCCTCGAAGAAAGTTTTCTAGAAGTAACACGACAAAAAAATTATTTGCCTTGGTATCGAGATAAACATTAATGTTTTTGCTATTTTAAAGTTTTGCTGTAAAGTAATTTTGAAAAGTAAAAAATAGAATAATATTTCCCAACAAAGAGATCGAAAGATTTATGAATTTTTTTGTAAAATATATTGTTTTTGAATTAATTCTTGCTACCTGCGATTACATCCGTTCTCGAACAATTTAAAAATCTGATTCATTCTTTTGTTTACATTTTATTTCACAGAATAACTATGCGTTTGAATAAACAATTCAAAAGCTATTTAAAATTCCTAGGGAAAAATCCGTTCTTTAATTATTAAAAGTTTAAATGGTTAGTTTAGTTATTGGAAACTTGCACAAACATAGAAAGGTACATTTTCAGTTCTCATGGTTTCAGGCAATATTTCGGATGCTTGCAAAATTGATTACCTCCCTCTATGATTTATTTTTTAAAGTAGAGATATATTTTCCAATTTCTAGGGAAACATACAAAGACAATTAAACTCAATAAGGCGAAGCTGGATGAAGAATGTTTATATACGAAGGTAAAAGGAAAAATGACTTTTCTAGAAAGTAATGATTTAAAACTTGTATTGTAATGTTTTTTGCATTATATCCAAGTTATTGGATACATTAAAAAGTGTTCTACTAGTAAATATTTGAAACAGTCTCAATATAGTACAAGGTAAATATTATTAAAGAAAAGATTTTCAGTAATATTTGCAAAAACAATTTAATTTTTTACTTTTCTTTTTGTAGTTGTATAATCGTGATCCAAAATGAACAAAACTAATGCTCAATTCTATTCGTGAATAAAATAAGTATAAGGAACAAACAAACTATTGTCTGAACAAGCTTGACACAGGCGAAAATTTTACAGTACTGTAACAGAATTCTTTTGTGCGTCCCTATAAATCAACGATAAATGCTATGTACACCATATTCTACAAAAAGCATGTTTTAGTGCACCTCATAAATATTGGGTTATCCAGAAATTCGAGCAGTTTGGGAAAATTAATTAGTACTGGAAAATTCTATCAGTTAAATATTAGACATTAATTCCGATAGCTAATGTATAATAATTTAACGGGAAGAATTATCCGGTTAAACTTAATTTTACATAACGGCACGAATTTTCCGGACAACACAATACATATCCATTTAATTATGTTTGAAATAGTGTAACATCATTCAATTACACTTCAACGAGCGTAATGTATCGGAATGCTTTTGTGTAAACTGTGAACGAACTATAAATGAAGCACGCTTCATTTTCTTTACCGAGACAATCCGAGTGCATTTACGAGAGTTAAAGTACGGAAAAATAAGGTACAGACGGCAGACGACAGAAAGAAAAAACGGAAGTCATAAACACTTTTCAACTATGTTGGACAAGAAAAACAAGAATGAAAAATCATGCATCAGGTATCCATACTAATAAAAGGAAGTTTCGCTCTGTGTGTCTGTGTGTGCTTGTCTGTCGGCGATAGCTAGGAAAATCTAGCGTACCTAGAAGCCTAAAAATTTAGATTTAGGTAGTCCAAGGCTTGATCTGATGCACCTGAGACTCAGAATTTTAATATTTTGATAATTACCCAAGATATTAATTAGAATGTTATTAAACATCGCATCGAAAAAGCTATCTTTTTTATCAAAATGGCTAAAGAAAAGAACTTCTGTTCTCGATTTGCAAGCGGAAATGAACGAATTCGAAATTTATTTAATAATTAGCAAATTTTAAGAAAACCAATTAAGATGTCGATTTGAAATTTTCTGAGCATATGTAGAAAAATTTTCTGCATCAGACGAGGCAATCTTTGAAAAATTCGGCCAGTATTTTTTCTTAATTTTTGCAAAAAACTGCCAAAAATCTGACTGCGCCAGTCAAAAAAAAAAAAAAAAAAAAAAAAAAATCCGAGAAATCTTCATACAAGGATCGGCTTTTATTAAAATTTTAACTACAAAGAGATCTGTTTCTCGGGCCGATCCCTCCATTTAGTTTGCGAAAATGAAAGGAAATAATTGCCAATTTTTACTAATGAACAAAAATTAAGGTATCTAATTAAGATATAGGGGAGACCGGTACACACTGGACCTATGGACACAGTGGACCACTCCCTAATATTTTATTTATTTAAAAATTTTTAAGCTTCTCTTCTATCCTAATAGACAACAGCACGGCAATGATTATTTAAAACCTTCAGAAAATATGTTTAGCTCAGATTGAACTATTTTACCCTGCTTTGTTGTTTTGAGCTTCTAAAAGTAAAATTTTTCATCATCATATTTTTATTTTTTTTAGTAATTAAAGGTTGTAGATAAATAAAATAAAACAGCTTTTTTGCAAAGCTAAGATACTTGTTTTTATTTTACTTTAAAGTTAATATGTTTAAAAGAAAGCTATAAACAATATTAATATGATTATTTATTGAACTTCAACATGGGGTACAGTGGACCACCCACTCCTGGGGCACAATGGTCCACAATCCACTCTGCTCCTCTAATGCAGAATGTTCAAAATATTTAATAATTGCTTATTTTCTATAAAGAAAGATTGTTTTAAAGTAGATTTAACTGTAAAATAAAGTAAACAAATAAAAATAACAATTTATTTAACATAGTAAGAAATATTTTGTTTTGTATTTACTGCCTTTGATAAATACGTCTAATTGTTGATGATTCTATTCAAGTAAGATTCATGAGATACAAATTGAATGGAAATCAGATTATTTCTCCCGAAACTGTAGATGAATCTGCTGTTGATGTCAATGATTTCATAATGTTGCTCTCAGACCAAAATTATTTCTTGAAAATTCCAGGCTCAATCTTACTCATAAGTACTTTGAAATTTCATTTGCAAATTTTAATGTGAGCTGATTTTTTTGTACTTAAGTAATAACTTCAACTAAATTGCAATTGTTCCTGTATTAATCTGTTATTATTTTCAAAATATAATAAATTTTTTGTTTTTGGTTCAAAATTTATATTACTATGTTATTTTGCGGTTGGAGGGGCAACAAAAAAGAATTAGATTAATGAAAAATAGATTTATATTGTATTTTAGATAATACCTAATAGTGGTCCATTGTACCCCGGTGGGTGGACCTGTGTACTCCGCTTCCGGGGTACACTGGTCCACTTTACAAGTGTATATAATTTATTTATTTTTGAAAAATGTATTGAAAACTATGTTGTGAGAAAATTATGATGGATGTAAGAAGGTTTAAGAAATATTCAAAAATATTTTCATACAGATCGGTCAGTCTGTTAAAGAGAAAAAAAATGTTAACTGAAAAAGTGGTCCACTGTGTACCGGTCTCCCCTAGATTTGAATTTGAGGATGGGAAAGGGAGCCATCTGGCGGCTATTTTAGCGTAGCGTCTTCGTTATGTTCTAATTATCAGAAAAATATAATTATTTTTTTAATGCTCGCGTTAATGTAGGCGAAGGTGGTTTTCGTGAACAAATTATTCGTTATATTTGCGGCTATGGGGAGAGAGGGGGTTATCTCCTTGCTCTGATTTACACATAACAAATTCCATTAAAGAAATTTAACAATTTTAGCTTCTCCCGTAGCGTTTTATAAATGTTATATATAGAGAATAACGGAAATTTCAAATGACGATTTTCGTAAAAATTAAATTTATGTTTCTAATAAAAGTACACAACCCGTATGCGCCCACTGGCGGGCAATCCTACGAGTTTTTTTCTCTAAATGTGCATTCTTATCTCGGGTTGTATTGGTCCGATCACAACGGGGTTTGGATGATTTGACCTTGTTTTCGTTCGCGTTACATAGTTTAGTTCCACCTTTCACCGCCAGAAGCGCATTATTTTCTCGAGTTCTATAGACCCGATTTTGAAGGGAATTGGTTCATTCAACTTCCTTGATACAACGGGTACCCGTGTCGGATGTTCGTACGGAACAAATTGCACCCCCTGGCGGGGGAAAGTGCAACTAAAGAATTTTGAAGCACGTGCGTAGCATGCCTGCTATACCGTGCAGCCAAGACACGTGTTGGAGTTTCGTTCGGAAGGTGGTTTGTTTGGAAGAAGGTATGCCCCCTGGCGGCGGAAGGTTGAACTAAAAGATTTTGCAATGCGTCCGCTGAACGCTACTATACGGTGCTGCAGGCAACGGAAACACGTGTGGGAGGTTCGTTTATATCAGAATGCGCCCTATCGGCGGAAAGTGGAAATAATGGATTTTCAGTCGCGTTTGCAGCAGTTTTAAATAAAGAATTACATACAAAATCGGATTAAAGATATAAAATCATACAAACTTTAGGTGTGTTTAATTTTATTATCACGGACCTCCGGGCGAGTCAGCTAGTAGATTATAAAACAATTTCAACACTAATAGAATAAGACTAATAGAATGTTAATAGTTAAGCAATGTCACTTTTCAAACAATGGAATGTGATATCTAAATAAACAATTTCAAAACACACAGCGCTGTAAAAATCCATTTTTGGCATTGCTGTCCATATCTGGTAAAGTTGGCGAATGCTTTCGTGCAGCCTGGTCTATGATCTATAAAATTTATATACACCACGTAATACACTAAAACATAGTAAAATTAAAAATGCACTCTTGAAAACATACTTGCATTATTTATCGATCAGCTTCAGCCCTCTAACAAAAGTAACTGTGTGTCTCTGTAAATGAACGATAAATGCTATCTACTCTACAATCTATAGAAAATATTTTGCGTTGCAACTCAGTGATCTATATCAATATCATTATGTTTGAAGTATCAAAACATCATTAAAATGCACCACAAATTTTTTTTCCCACAGATCCTAATGTAACAAAATTATTTTGTGCGTCCCAGTAAAAGAACTATTAAGTATACTATACTTCACAGAAAGCAGGATGCAATCCCCTGCTGTGATGCATATCAGTTTTATTTTGTGTGAAGTATTTTAATAATATTAATATGCACTCCGAAATTTTTTTTCTCAATAGTGCATAATGTAACGGAATTCTTTTGTGTTTCCTTTTGAACTAAATTATAAATGCTACAAACTTCATTTTCAACAGTAAACATTTTATAGTAAACCTCAAGAACATATAAAAATTAAATGGCATTCGAGTATATTTACGAGAGCACAAACAGAGAGCCAGACAGACGGCAGACTGACGAATTGAAGTCATAAACACTTTCAGAGCTGCCAAGTTTCACGCATTTTGTATGCCAAAATTTTAGTACTGAAAATTTTGTTTTATTTAATCGTAACATTTTGCGGTTTAAACATTTTCTCTAAGAAAATTTAAATGAATGAAATTATAAAAATTTAAATGAATGAACGGAGAGTAAAAAAAACATTTAACATTGATCCTGAAACATACCGAACGTAATGGATAAATAAAATATTTTTTATAATCATCTGATACTACTCGTAGTTTAAAGTATCGTTGGCACATAAAGGGTCACTTTTAATCTCTTCGCAGTGGTCACCACGCATGCGTGATGTATAGAGTGCTCAGAATCCTTGATTAGACCAATCAATAATTTTGAATAAAACATTGTCTTATTTAATCACAGAATTTCTGCGATTAAATTACACAATCATTTCTAATCAGAATAAAACGTGATAAAAGATTCTTTAAAGGAAGATTGTCAAGTAATTGTTAAATGTACACTTGAATAGTTTCATGTGCAAAATTGATTTCCATGTGACATATTGCAGTGCGACTCATTCAATAAATAATCGAAAAAGTTGTTTAAGATTCTAAAATACTTATAAATCAGAAAAATTATAAAGAATTTTTAAATATATAAAAGTATCTAAATATCTTAAATACTTTTTTCTATAATTATTCTGGTAGAATTGTATTTAAAACTTTTGAATGGAGACTTTTTAAAAAGTGAATAAAAAACTTGTTTTTTTAATTTTGTTTTTTTTAATTTGAATGTGTAACTTTTATTTTCAATCTACAGCATTACTATTACAAAAATAATTCAGAGGGTATGAGTTCACAAAAATCCAGAATTGCCCCCCTGAAAAGTCAAATTGCCCCCCTGTGGGGCGTACGCCCCCCGTTGGGAACCACTGTATTAATACATTCACAACCGCAATTTCGTAGAATATTTCTACATTAGAATAGCACAAGCAGCCATCACGTCTTACTCTGTCGGCAGCCTTCCACTGACTCTCTCTGCTGGAATGCTACGCAAAAGCAAAACGTATACATGTCAAACGTTCCAAGATATATGACCGAGGTGTCCGTCGAGGTCACGTCAATGAAGGCCGTACGCCACGTAGCGGAAGGAGGGGGAACTACTAGATGTTCAATAATTGTTGTAATATCTATGAAATAACTGCGCATGGGCAAAACAAAACGCAAACGATTATTTCATTCTCAAAACCAAGATCTCCTTATCATAGTATCAGACCTCTCAATCAGCAAGTTGCCTTTGACCGCTATACTTGTCCTGCTACTAGCGCCATCAATCGTCAGTAATAATATTTACGAAACGAAATCACACGAAATTTTTTCACAGCTCCATTTGTTCTATGCATTTGCTTATGAACTAGTAGTTTTCCTACCACTAAAATTGTATAGTAAATTTTATCTTATTAAATTGACAAGATCGTGTGATTACATGACGAAAAAAATTCTATTAAATTTTAGTGGTAAGAAAAAAGCGTAAGAGTTGGCAGCTATGCGGTAGCAGACCAGCTAGATTTTTCTATTATATTCTTGGATACCAGTTTTTTAGTAGAGACAATTTTGTTTTGTTTGATCGGAGAATTGTAGAATTTAAAAGAACAACATTTTCTCTAAAAATATACTGGTGTTCAAAAAGCCCGAAACATGGCAACTGTGCGGTAGTATCCACCAGGCGGCGATACTTTCCGGAGAAAGTCAATTAATAAGTTGGCAATTACCGCGGACATTTTCTCCCATAGACTTTCTCCGGATTGTCAAGTCTGATCTATGATAAGGGAGTCTTGCTCAAAACATTTCGACTGTTATCTTATTTTTTATTTGTTCTTCAAGATTGTTTTAGGACATATTTAATTATTTAAATAAAATATAATTTGTTGGACTTACTTTTTTAAAAGTATATTCAGTTTTATTTCATAATGTTAGTTTTAAATCTTCGACATTCTGTTTTACTATCTGATGAAATTAGAAAAAAAGTAGGCATAAATGTATCAGCTGTTATCCATTATTTAAAAAATGCATTTTTATTTCTGCAACTTAATTTTTGAGAACCCATTTTTGTGACACTTCTGCTATACCTATTGTTTTTGATATATGCCAGGATAAGGCACCATACCTAAATAAAAACTGTGGTTTATATTAATGAAACTTTAATGAAAATGTATTTTAAAAAAAACCTTCTTTTAATTTATACCCAAAAATCCAATTTCTTACTTAAAGAAAAGTTGTAATTTATTTTTCAAATGGCCATTATTCAGGTATAGCAAATAATATGGCAATTACGTTTTTAAAGCCGTTATATTGCTTCCACATGCCTCACATGAACATATACATTTATAGCTTTTTTTTAATAATACCAATAAACTTCATTTTGAATCTAATAAAGTGATTTATCACGAATGAAATATAGAGCGTATTTTTTCCCCCAAAAATATTACACTTTTTCTTTTAATCCTATTTTCTTTATATTGTATTTTATTTTGTAACATGTAGTATTTTATTTTCTAATTTTTAGTGTTTAAAACATTTCATTGTTGCGATCTCACAACCATCTAAAATATTTTAGAGATCGTGGTTTGGTGCATAATTATCTTTATTGTTGAATCTCGTATACAGTTGTAACAATCGTATAGAATTTTTGGTGACTTATCATCTGCGCCCGGATAACATAAAAATTCCATAAATTAATTTATTAATTTATAATTAAGTTACAAAAATATCAAACTGTTTTAGTGTCACCGAAAACATATCTGTGTACATAATTTTTAGGATCCTAGCATAGTTTTAAATCAATTACAAAATTCCACATTTACATATATATATATATATATGTTATATAAAAAAAATTATTTCCTTCGCAAATCCTCCGCATTTATATTGCATTAGTCCTTTAAATTACTCTAACTTCTGACATAGTCAGTATTTCCTTAATTCTTAATAATACTTATTCCTATTTAATGTCTTTTTAAAAGTAAATACCCGTATATTAATAATTATCTTATTCCAAATCTTAATCTAAAATTTTAAGTTCATTCGTAGCTTTTATCAGCTCCCCAATCTATAAAATTCAGAGAGACGCTTTCTCATTTCGAATGTTTTTAAAAAAGCCATATTTTTAATTATTATTATTCCATGCTCGGTTTCGGGCGCTAGGTATTTTTCACTTCAAAATTAATGCGCTGTTTTGAGAATGAAATAATCGTTTGCGTTTCGGTTTGCCCATGCGCAGTTATTTAATAGATATTGCAATAATTATTGAACCTCTAGTAGTTCCCCCTCCTTCCGCTACGTGGCGTACGACCTTCATTTACGTGACCTCGGCGGACACCTCTGCCGTATATCTTGGAACGCTTGACATGTATACGTTTTGCGTAAAACTAATCTCCACTGCGCTACTGACTTGGCGCGAGCAATGTCGTGTGGAGCCTGCATACCTTACACACTTACGTTCTGCAGGGAAACACAGTTCCCACATATATGTTTGCGGGAAATTTAACCAGATGTGTAACAGTTTTTCTGGTTAAAATTCTTACATTGGAGTTCTGAATTAACACATTATTTTTAACTATATTTTGCTATACACCATTTACGATGGTTAAAAACTTCGCCAAAGACGTAAACCACTGCCAAAACAGGTTAGGTGACTTACTTGGATCAATCCTGGAGGGGGTGACGTCTACAGACTAATGAAACCTCTTCTCAAGAGGGCTCACTTCCATTGGAAGTAATTGAAAATAGCACTCATATTAACATTACATTTTCGCATAGATAATGATGTCTCAATGTTGATCAAAACGGGTTCGAATGTTCTTCTTTTTTGGCGCCCTTTTCTCTCAAAGAAAAGAAAAATCACCGCGCAACGACGGGGCTGCATTGGTGATAAACTAAATACTGTACTCTTCTTCTTCTCCTTTTTATTAATTACATGAACAGGTTTAAGATTTATATAATGGGTTATTCGGAAAGTTGGTTCGTAACGGAAAATTCTATCATTTAACCTATTCGCTGCCCTCGTGGTTGTCAACATTAAAAAAAAAAGTGTATGATAAAAAAAAAACCCTGCCTAGCCACCACTATTTTAATACGTTAATAAATACTTTATTTAATGGCAAAACTTTTGTATTAAAGTTACCAAATATTATCTTTTAGAATTTTTGGTGGGAAACGAATTTCAGTAAAAATATCGAAGACTCCGCCCACATAGTTTGGAGCAGCGAATGTGTTAATAATTATACATTAAATCAGATAGATAATGTCTAACAATTGACGGGCAGAATTTTCAGGTACGAATTGGTTTTCTGAAACTGAAGGAACTTTCGGAACAACCCAATATTATCCATTATAACTTACACGTATTTGTTTGCAATATACTTTTTTACGTTTTTTACCAGTTATACTTGTTGGATTGAAATTCTGAATAAATGCATAATTTGTAATTTTATTCTGGTGTATAGCTTTTACAAAACTTCGCCAACACCTTGAACCATTACCAACGTTGTAAACCATTGTCACACCTGTCAAATAGATTTACATATCAAAATAGGTGGCGCTGACGTCAAGATTCCAATTAAACCTTTTAAGGGATTCCTCTAAAGCGGGATTGCGAGTTTGGACTTTCTTATAAATTTAGAAATTTCTAATTCATAGCGGAAATTTCAAAAGGAAAATTTTTATTAAAACAGGTATTCATTTGTTAATGTCTGTATATTTACTATTTATTCTCGATATTACTAATTTACACTCCGATTGATTTATTCGAATATCAAAATAATTCGTTCTGCCCATCACTAGTTGACACAAGCGACTTTTTTTAATATTTTGTCAACCATTATTTTCAAATAATAATCTTCATAGTTAATTTTTAGTAAAATATCTCTAGCTTAGAGCAGGGGTGCCAGTTAGGCTTTTTACAATTTACAGATTTGGAATTCATACGGGAGATTCTGCAGAGCAATTTTTGCTTTATTTAATTAAATGTATTTCGTGAGTACATAAAGTAAAAATTCACCTATTTATTCTCCATATTACCAATTTACACTCAGACATTATCTAAAAACATGGTTAAAAGTTCCATTAAAAACGTCCCACATTATCAAAAATGTAAAAAATTTTCAAATAAAAACTGTCACCATTGCACAAAAGCGCTTTCACTCTGGCGAGAGCATCATCAGTTGTTAATTTTCAAGCATCTGATTCTTCACTATATATACGACTGGGGAACACAGAAGAATTTCCTTTATCGGCATTTGATTCCCCCTTTTTCTCCCTTCTTCTAACATCTTTTTCCAGCGGCAATCAATGATTGCGTGAACCATATCATTGCAAACGCCTTTGGATGTATTAATTTCTATTGCTTCTCTGATTAAAGCATTATGTAGATTTTCATAGTTCGCTATTTTTTTATTTGTAGAGTTTCAAGTTTGATTGTGGTTTTAATGTTTAATCTTGTTGAATGACAAAGAGAAAAATTAAGGAAAGAATGAAAGAACACATAAGAGATTTAAAATTAAATAAACAGTCAATAGTGCTTGCAAGATTAAACATTAAAACCCCAATCAAACTTGAAACTCTACAAATACAAAAATTAGCTAACTATGAAAATCTACATAATGCTTTAATAAGCGAAGCAATAGAAATTTATACATCCAAAGACGTTTGCAATGATATGGTTCACGCAATCATTGATTGCCGCTGGAAAAAGATGTCAGAAGAAGGAGAGAAAAAGAGGGAATCGAATGCCGATAAAGGGAATTCTTCAATCCCCAGTCGTATATCTAGTGAAGAATCAGATGTTCGAGAGTTAACAACTGATGATGCTCTAGCCAGAGTGAAAGTGCTTTTATGCAATGGTGACAGTTTTTATTTGAAACTTTTTTACATTTTTGATAATGTGGGACGTTTTTAATGGAACTTTTAACCATGTTTTTAGATAATGTCTGAGTGTAAATTGGTAATATGGAGAATAAATAGGAGAATTTTTACTTTATGTACTCACGAAATACCTTTTTTTAAATAAAGCAAAAATTGCTCTGCAGAATCTCCCGTATGAATTCCAAATTTGTAAATTGTAAAAAGCCTAACTGGCACCCCTGCTCTAAGCTGGCAGATATTTTACTAAAAATTAACTATGAAGATTATTGTTTGAAAACAATGGTTGACAAAATATTAAAAAAAAGTCGCTTGTGTCAACTAGTGATGGGCAGAACGAATGATTTTGATATTCGAATGAATCATTCCGATATGCACAAAAGCATAGTTGTCAATCTTCGTATTTTTTTAATCAATTACTACGGGAAATTTTGTAAAGAAAAAAATAGTTAGCATTTTAGTTAAAAGTAGATTAGTAACATCATAAAAATGTAAAATTTTATTTTTTTTTTCAAAATTTCTGAGTGCAATAGATTAAAAAAAATACGAAAGTTGGCAACTATTCTTTTACTTTTTAAAGCAAAATTTCAGGTGGTAATTGATTAAAAAAAAAAAAAATAGAACGAAAAATCATGCGTCAAGCATAGATTATGTAACACTTTCTAACACTTCCAAAATAATTTTGCAAATTTTTACCGTAAGATGATATCTAACTAAACAATTTTGAAAACGCATAACATATAAAATCCAATTTCTGGAATTACCAACAATATTCGGAAAAATATCCCAGCTCTTTTGTGCAACCCTGTATATGATCTATAGATTTGTATATATACTAAATAGAATGCTAAATTTTAGTTCAGTTAGGAAACGCGTAGCACAGTTTAAAATTTCCCTTCTGTAATTTCCGACAATAAACGGAAATGTACTCGAGAACTTTTGTGCTGCCCTGTATACAATCTATACAATTTATACACGCCAAGTAATAGACAAAAAAAAATGAGTTAAATTTAAAAACGCGTTCAGCAACTGAAAGAGTATTCCCAGCAATTATTATTAATAAGCAGTAGTTTAACCGAATTCTTTTGTGTGTCCCTGTAAATGAACGATAAAAACTATGTACACAATATTCTATAGTAAGCCTCTTGTACTCCACGTTAGTGATATATATCAATTTCAATATGTTTGAAATAGTGAAACATTATTAAAATAAACTGCAAACGATTTTTCTTCATAGACCGTAATGTAGCGGAATTCTTTTGAGTATCCCAGTAAAGGAATTATAAGTGCTATGCACACCACATTCTATAATTAGTCTCTTGTAGTGCACCTCAGTGATATATATCAATTTCATTATGTTTGAAATTGTGTAACATTATTAAAATAAACCGCAAATGATTTTTCCCATAAACCGCAATGTAACGGAAAACTTTTGAGTGTCCCTGTAAAAAAAAATTTAAGTTCTACACACTTCATTTTCAATACCGAACATGCCACAGTAAGCCTCAATAACATATATAAATTGCATGACGATCCGAGCATATTTACCCGAGTAAGGGCACGGATGGACAGACAGACAGACAGACAGACGGCAGACAGACGGACAGACGGACAGACAAACCGAATTCATAAACACTTTTCAACTATGTTAGAAAATGTTTAGAAAAAGAAAAAAAACGAACGTTGGCAACTATGTTTTTGCGCATGCCTGAATGATTCATTCGAATAACAAAATCATTCATTATGCCTAGCCTATCACTAGTGTCAACCCTGTATGTTGCCAGTATCCGATCTTGAACTCAACATAGAAGTTGTAAAAGTTTCAAATTTTTGTCTTGTTTTCTCGCCTATGTGACATGTTGTGAAGATTACACTAACAGAAGTAATTGTTACGATATTTCGATTTATTTTATCATTAATTCAAACAAACTGAAAGTATCATGAAATTCTTTGTGAAATCTAGTCGTCAAAAAACATGTAGAGTTAAAATTAACTCAAATTTCTTCTATTCTTCAGCAATTTAGAAACCCTTTCATTATTTCACTTACGTTTACTTCAGAGAATAACAAAACATGTGAATAAACTATTTAAAATTCGAAGTGAAAATCTATTCTTTTATCATCAAAAGTATAAAAGCTTACTTTAGATGTTCAAGATTTGCACAAAGAAGGAAAATTACATTTTCAGCTCTCGTGGTTTCCGGCAAATTTTTCAGAAGCTTTCGGAATTGGTTTCTTCATTCCATGATTTAATTTTAGATGAAGAGATGTACTTTTCCGTATTTTTCCGTGTTTTTTTTTTTTTTTTTTTTTTTTTTTTTTTTTGGGGGGGGGGGGGGGTAAAATATACATAGAGGCATGATTAAATTTCAATAAAGTATCTGAGTGAAAAATGTTTATATCCTGATTGTGAAAGTGGAATTTTCCTAATAGACAATGGACGCAGCGGAAATCTTAATAAAGTGCCTGAGTGAAGAATGTTTATTTTCAGACTGTAAAAGTAAAATTTTCTTAAAAAGAAATAATAGCTGCCAAACCTTCCAATTTTTGAGTATTACTATATCAGAATCATCATCTTCAACGTATTTAAAAGTACTCTTCTGTCTTAAATAAAGCAAATATTTGTATTCGGATATAGTGATACTCAAAAAGTGGAAGGTTTTGTAGCAGTGACAACATTTGACCCTTTATGTTTCGTCAGTTCTTTATCTTCTTAACAGTTTTGTCTGCCCACCGTACATGCAAGAAAAGTTTGCTTGAAGAGTTTGCTTGAAAAGTTTGGTTGCAAAGTTTTGGATGCCACTAACTTTTAATTTTCCAATCTTAGCTTTATTTAATGGCAGAAATTTTTCAATTGAATAAAGTGAATATTAATTAAAATATAAAAATACAAACATTTAATGTTAAAAACATACATAAAAAACAATTAAACTGAATGCATAGACGTTTCATGTACCGTAATTTCGCGCGTATACGCCGTACCTCAGACAATTCTATTTCCTACCAGAATTTATTTTAAATAAAATGTGACTTACTTCTGCTTAGCACTTATTTGACTTCTTATTTTTAATAAAATTTCCGGTTTGAAAAAGACTTAACTAAGCCGCGGCGCTTACGCGCGAAATTACGGTACTTTTCGTACATTTGACATTTGTACATCAGTACATTTGACATTTGATATATGAATGAGATTGCTTTGAGCCCTATAAGACCTGCTTTGAGACCTATAACAAGGCTGTTCTCTCGAATGATCCATATTTTTTATTCACAGAAGTACATACAGGACTTTGTCAAATTACATAAATCTTCTTCTTGGGAACGGGATAAACACAGTGAAGTTGACAGCATTGAACATACACACACAGTGACATCCAAAAGCGACAAAGTTGATAATGAAGCAAAGACATAAAATTAGTTGCGGAATGTCTTTTAAGAGGATAACTACATATCATTATTGCTAAATCGCTTCAGTAATGAAATGGAAAAAAAGGATTTGTTTTTGCAAAAATGTGAAAATAAAAATCCGGACAGCTTCAGCCTATTACTCAAAAAAAAAAAAAAAAAAAAAAAAATCAAAGAAATTTCTGAAACTCTAATGCACGTACACATATGAATTAGTTCCGCTGTATGCATATATGATACTGCAAATTGATTATTATGAGAGACGGTAGTTTCTCGAGTGACGCAGCGAAAAACCGAAAACCGTAAGCCCAAAACCGAAGATTCCGTCACTCTCATATATACAGCTAGCAGGACATAAAAGGAAAATCGAAACGCCGACATTTAATATCTCAGTAAATATGAGGCATACCGTTTCGATTTTTTCACATTAGTCTTATATCTATGGTCTAACTCTATCCTGAAATTTATAGATTTCTACAAGCAGTAGATTTTGAGATCTGGAAAACAATTTTTAAGCGAAAATGGGAGATGTAATGGTTGTAATGGGCACATAGTTGTTATCTCGAAAATGGATCGAACGATTTTTTTTAAATTAATATATTATATTAATCAGTTTTAGATGAAGCGTTAAAGATTTTGCGCTAACGTAGGAAAACTCTTGTTTTCAATATAATCCACTTTTAAAATCGGACTATTTTCTTACGCGTTTTCTCATAGGAATACATGGAGCCGAATCACCTCTTTTGACTGCTCAAACATAAGGTTAAAAATTGGTTCTCAGTATACAGTTAAGCTCGGAATAAATTTTAGCATGTAGCTGATGAATTATTTTGACTCATTTTTTTATACGAAAATATATTTTTAATTCGTAATATATATTGTATTAAATTAAATTGTCGCTTATATATTTTTCTTTCTTGTTCAAGATACATTTCGCATTTTATATATCTGCATTTCGTTGTAAAACTATTTAGATTCATTTTTTAAATAGGGGAAATATTTTTTAATTATATGCATTCAATTTTACTGTTATTTATAACAAGGTTTTAATTTTTTAAGGATAATATATTTCTCGTTGGTTGGATAATATATTTCCCGTTGCTAAACAGAAGTCTGTCTGACAACCAACCAACCCGTTCTTTGGGCTTGTTTATGTTTTCATATATTCATACGCGTGCCGTGCATTCCCAGTACGTTGAATTGACACAGACTAAATTTTAAAATATTTCATTCATGAAATCAACAGAAAAAATAACTCCAGTTCAACATGAATTGCATACGATCATCAGTAAGTAGCATACATTTAAAAGAAATAGTCTAATCTATATGTAATCTGCATAAAACATTTTGTAAACAAAATAGGAAAAACATTACTTTTTTTTCACGGGTAAATTGTTTTTTGTTTTTCGGCGTTTCGTAAAAATCTGAATTTTTGATATGTCTATGTAGTTTTAACCATTGTAATATGAAAAATAAGCAAAAATAGTTAATAATGTCTGATTTTAAAACTTTTTTGACTGTTTATTTATTTATTTTTTAAAGAATTTTATTTGTATTATACATTAAGTGAAATTCGCAGCTTGATGAGTCTTAAAATAAAAATACTAAGGTGACCATTTTCGCTTTCGAAGTTTGTATTTGATTATTGATAAATGAAAAAAAAAAAGAATGTAATATCGCAGAATGTCTTAAATGTATTTTAAAATTAATTTAATGTGAAAGTATGAAGTTAAAATAAATAGCTATGAATATTATTTTAAAATTATAATAAATAATAATAGTTATTTTTATTTAACTTCATCTAGATTGATATTTATATTTAAATGAAGAAAATCTTGACTCGCTGGCTCATTCTGCTGTCACATATTAGATTATAATCTATAAATCTAACCTCATATGAATTTTTCATACCATAAAAAAGGGGGAAAAACATAATGACCATTATTAAACATATTTCTATAACTGATAGAACTTTAATGGCATTTATTTTCCTCTCAAATTTGTTTGAATAAATTGAAAAGGGAGCGACTAAATTTAGTCTAAATATTTTTTAATATTTTTCGCAAAAAAAAAAAAAAAATATATATATATACTATAATTAAAAATGTGATTCTTTTTGTATTACAATAATTAAAAACTAAACATACCTAAAAAAATTAAGATCATGGAGCACTGAAAAGCATTTATAAAATTTGCCCTTGAATAGAATTAGCTTTCCTATTTTGTTTGCAAGTATCGATAGATTTAAAACAGACTTCGGGTTTTTCATTTCTTTACAAAAAAATTATCCTACTCACTGATGGTCTCGTGTAATACATTTCATATAATTTAAAAGGGGTGGGTGTAAACAATAAAAACTACAATTTCAAAGTGTTAATACCAGTGTATCAAAAATAAAGTTTTTAACAACTTACATTCTATACAGAATACCAAAAAACAATTTTCTTACTTAACCTTAAAACTTCAAAAAGCGATGTTTGTTGTAAATTAAGGAGGATGACATAGCTGTGGCTAGAAGTGAATAATAAGGGGGAGGGGGAGGCTCATACTTTTTCTCTCTCTGACACATGCATGCACAAACAAACACACACACACACACACAGATATATATGATCAAAGTATTATACAGAAAGATAAATTAGTGAATACAGTAGACTCTCTCAAATCCACAATTTTCTAAAATCTGCACATTGTTTCAGATGTAAACAGTGAAACTTACAGTTAAGATATAAGAAGGAAATTCAAGCTTTTTTATTTTTATATCATTCTGTACTGATTTTATTATCTAATTCTGGTTAATATCATTTAACTCTTACTTTTTCATAAAGGAAGTATAAATTTATCTCTGAAATTTTTCAAGATAACACTGATATTAGGGTGATTGATCTTTTTATCAAATACATTTATGTAGGGGAGACCGGTACACAGTGGACCACTTTTTCAATTAACATTTTTTTTCTCTTTAACAGACTGACCGATCTGTATGAAAATATTTTTGAATATTCCTTAAACCTTCTTACATCCATCATAATTTTCTCACAACATAGTTTTCAATACATTTTTCAAAAAAAAAAATAAAAAAAAAATATATATATATATGCACTTGTAAAGTGGACCAGTGTACTGGTCCACCCACCGGGGTACAGTGGACCACTATTAGGTATTATCTAAAATACAATATAAATCTATTTTTCATTAATCTAATTCTTTTTTGTTGCCCCTTCACCCGCAAAATAACATAGTAATATAAATTTTTAAACAAAAAACAAAAAATTAATTATATTTAGAAAATAATAGATTAATACAGGAACAATTGCAATTTAGTTGAAGTTATTACTTAAGTACAAGAAAATCAGCGCACATTAAAATTTGCAAATGAAATTCCAAAGACTTATGAGTAAGATTGAGCCTGGAATTTTCAAGAAATAATTTTGGGTCTGAGAGCAACATTATGAAATCATTGACATCAACAGCAGATTCATCTACAGTTTCGGGAGAAATAATCTGATTTCCATTCAATTTGTATCTCATGAATCTTACTTGAATAGAATCATCAACAATTAGACGTATTTATCAAAGGCAGTAAATACAAAACAAAATATTTCTTACTATGTTAAATAAATTGTTATTTTTATTTGTTTACTTTATTTTACAGTTAAATCTACTTTAAAACAATCTTTCTTTATAGAAAATAAGCAATTATTAAATATTTTGAACATTCTGCATTACAGGAGAAGAGTGAATTGTGGACCACTGTGCCCCAGGGGTGGGGTGGTCCACTGTACCCCATGTTGAAGTTCAATAAATAATCATATTAATATTGTTTATAACTTTCTTTTAAACATATTAACTTTAAAGTAAAATAAAAACAAGTATCTTAGCTTTGCAAAAAAGCTAATTTATCTTATTTATCTACAACCTTTAATTACTAAAAAAATAAAAATATGATGATGAAAAATTTTACTTTTAGAAGCTCAAAACAACAAAGCAGGATAAAATAGTTCAATCTGAGCTAAACATATTTTCTGAAGGCTATAAATAATCATTGCAATGTTGTTGTCTATAAGGATAGAAGAGAAGCTTAAAAAAAATGTAAATAAATAAAATATTAGGGGGTGGTCCACTGTGTACATAGGTCCACTGTGTACCGGTCTCCCCTATTAATCAAGCTTTTTTGTTTATTAAATCTGGTCAAACATCAAATAAAATTTTGTAATTTTATGGTTTTGATGTACATTACTAGTGTGCCTTTATGTGGCGAGTTTCATTGAATAATTCAAGAAAAATTTATCTCATCATTATTATGCATATTTAATCATGTATTATTAATTATTTATGTAACCTTTACATTATTTCCCATAGTTATTTTAATATTTTACTTTATTGTAAGCATTCATGATAATTTTGAGTGCATTATTACATTCAAATTACTGTTTCAAAAATGTAAACAAAACAGTGACCAGAAATCCACAAGATTCTAAAATCCGCATAACCTCTGGTCCCAAGCTGTGCGGATTTGAGAGAGTCTACTGTATTCGTCTATCTTTCTTATTAAACTGTTTATAATAACTATTTATACTAAGAAAAGAAAAGGCCGCAGAATTTTCCAGTGTATAACTAGCGCAAAATTATACTTGTGAAATAAGTGATGATGTCAACAAGCAAATAAAAACCTTACAGGGTTAAATCATAGAACAAGCGAGACAGTTGGTGGGGTCAAATTTGGCGAAGCGATAAATTAATTTTTCTTGCTATTGGTTTGTTTACAAAATTCTCTGTGTTTTATAGTAAAACACAGGGTATTTTTCCTGTGTAGTAGTATTTCTAGTGTACTAGTGCATAATTATACTTGTGAAATAAGTGATGATGTCAACAAGTAAATGAAAAGCTTACAGGGTTAAATCATAGAACAAGCGAGATAGTTGGTGGCGTCAAATTTGTCGAAGCGATAAATGAATTTTTCTTGCTACAAGTTTGTTTACAAAATTCATTGTGTTTTTTGCTTGCACATTCATATTGCTGGCACAATGTTTCTTATTAAACTGTTTATAATAACTTTATTTATAGTAAGAAAAGAAAAGGCCGCAGAATAAAAATATCCAGTGTATAACTAGAGCATAATTATGCTTGTGAAATAAGTGATGATGTTGTGGCGGGTTAGCTGTATCCTGAACTGTTTCATGGATTTTTAGCTTTATTATTATTTTTAACCAAAATAATTATTCTTTAATATTAATTAATTTTAAATGGTAATTATTTTAAACTACTGTTTTTAATTTATATCGTCAAAATAATATAACATGTAATTTTATTAAACATTAAATTAATTTGCATCTATTAATTAATTTTGTAGTTGTCAAATGCAATAGTGTAGATGCATTTGACGGGTAACGACTGCCAATTTGGAACAATACAAATAGTATAACAATGAATCGACACATACATGTGTTAGTAATCGCTGCTTTAATGAATTTCATTTATTTTATACATCGCTATATAAAAAAGTTTCTGTATCCAGTTATGTTTTTTTGTTGTTGTTTTCAAGAGGATGAAATGTGCATACATATGTTAATGATAGCTCATAGCTGCTGTAACAAGTTTCATATATTTTTGAGGTTGCTGTATTCTGTGATTTTTTTTAATTAATTAATTTTTTTAATTATGGGCGAGAAACATTTGTACATGTATCAGTGACTGAGGCTTTAATGAATTAAGCACTTGGCGATAAAACTGGCGATTAAAAATGTGGAAAAAACCGGCCTAATGCAGGATTTTCAGATTTTCTTTTTTCCCTTCGCGTTTTTTCGTTGTCTGTTTGACAAAATTCTTGATTTTCTTTCACCCAATCGCTGAAATTAATGATTTTTCCACACCTGATCTATGAAATTAATGATATTTCTGCATCTGATGGATGAAATTTATGATTTTTATGTGCCCGATTGAAGAAATTTTTTTTTCTGTGCGTGATCGATGAAATTAATATTTTTTATGTTAAATTATGTTACCCGTTTACTGAAATTAGTGATTTTTACGCGTCCACTTGACGAATACGTGATTTTTACGCACCCATTCTACAAAATTCATGATTTTTACACACCTGATCGACAAAATTCATACTTTGCCGGATTGACGAAATTTTTTTTTATCACCCGATCGATGAAATCCTTCATTTTTGTACACTCATTTGATGAAATTTGTGATTTTATGTGCAACCTTGATGAAATTAATGATTTTTTTATGCCCGATCAACGTATTTTTTGATTTTCATGCGACCGTTTGATGAAATTTGCGATTTTCATGCGCTGATAAATGAAATTCATGATTTTTACCCGCCTGTTCGACGAAATTTATGATCTTTTCTCACCCTATTGACAAAATTCATGTTTTTTCTGTGTACGATCAACGAAATTCATGATTTTTGCACATTGATAAACGAAATTCCTGATTTTTATGCTGCCAAATGATGAAATTAGTAATTTTTTCAGACTAATTAGTATCTAATGCAGTTTAATTCATTCGTCTCGAAAATTTTTACGCACCTCATCGACAAAATTCATACTTTTTACGTGCCAGATTGACAATTTTTTTTTATCATCCGATTGCCGAAATTCTTGATTTTTATGCACCCGTTTGACGAAATTTGTGATTTTTACGTGCAAACTTAACGAAATTAATGTTTTTTCATGCCCGATCAATGAATTTTTTTATTTTTATGCGATCGTTTGATGAAATTTGCGTTTTTCATGTGCTAATAAATGAAATTCATGATTTTTACCCGCCTGTTTGACGAAATTTATAATATTTTCTCCCCCTATCGAGAAAATTCATGTTTTTTCTGTGCCGATCGATGAAATTCATGATTTTTACACATTAATCAATGAAATTCATGATTTTTACGCTGCCATATGAAAAAATTTGCAATTTTTTCAGAGACTAATTGGTATCTAATGCAGTTTAATTCATTCGACTCGACAATTTTTGCGCACCTGATCGACAAAATTCACACTTTTTATGTGGCGGATTGACGAAATTTTTTTTTTATCATCCGATCGACGAAATTCTTGATTCTTATGCACCCTTTTGACGAAATTTGTGAATTTTACAAGCAAACTTGACGAAATGAATGTTTTTTCATGCCCGATGAACGAATTTTTATATTTTTTATGCAAGCGGTTGATGAAATTTGCGTTTTTCATGTGCTCATAAATGAAATTCATGATTTTTACCCGCCTGTTTGACGAAATTTATGATCTTTTCTCCCCTTATCGAAAAAATTCATGTTTTTTTTTTATGCCGATCGGTGAAATTCATGATTTTTACGCTGCCAAATGACGAAATTTGCAATTTTTTCCGCGACTAATTGGTATCTAATGCAGTTATACATTCGACTCGACATCGACAGGATATATCGATTTTAGTTCCTATCTTGTGTTCTATGGGCCCAATCACGACGAGGTATGGCTCATTCGACTCAAAATTGACAGCCTCAAAGATTTCAGCTTTGTTTGTATAGAACAGAGTGCGCCCTCTAGTGGTGGAAGATGGAACTAACGGATTTTGTAGCTAACTCGAATTCTATGGGTCCGATCACAATGCAGTTTAATTCATTCGACTCGACATCGACAGGATATATCGATTTTAGTTTCAAAATTCATCACCAGGGGGCGCTCTCCTATCTTGGGTTCTATGAGCCCGATCACGACGAGGTATGGCTCATTCGACTCGAAATCGACAACCTCAAAGATTTCAGCTATGTTTGTATAGAACAGAGTGCACCCTCTAGTGGTGGAAGATGGGACTAACGGATTTTGTAGCTAACTCGAGTTCTATGGGTCCGATTACAATGCAGTTTAATTCATTTGACTCGACATCGACAGGATATATCGATTTTAGTTCCAAAATTCACCACCAAGGGCGCTTACCTATCTTGGGTTCTATGGGTCCAATCACGACGAGGTATGGCTCATTCGACTCAAAATCGACAGCCTCAAAGATTTCAGCTATGTTTGTATAGAACAGAGTGCGCCCCCTGGCGGTGGAAGATGGAACTAACGGATTTTGTAGCTATGGGTCCCATCACAATGCAGTTTAATTTATTCGACTCGGCATCGACAGGATATATATCGATTTTAATTCCAAGTTTCACCACCAGGGGGCGCTTTCCTATCTCGGATTCTATGTACCCGATCACGACGAGGTATGGCTCATTCGACTCGAAATCGACAGCTTCAAAGATTTCAGCTATGTTTCTATAGAACAGAGTGCGCCCTCTAGTGGTGGAAGATGGAACTAACGGATTTTGTAGCTAACTCGAGTTCTATAGGTCCGATTACAATGCAGTTTAATTTATTCGAATCGACATCGACAGGATATATCGATTTTAGTTTCAAAATTCACCACCAGGGGGCGCTCTCCTATTTTGGGTTCTATGGGCCCGATCACGACGAGGTATGGCTCACTCGACTCGAAATCGACAGCCTCAAAGATTTCAGCTATGTTTGTATAGAACAGAGTGCGCTCTCTAGTGGTGGAAGATGGAACTAACGGATTTTGTAGCTAACTCAAGTTCTATGGGTCCGATTACAATGCAGTTTAATTCATTTGACTCGACTTCGACAGGATATATCGATTTTAGTTCCAAAATTCACCACCAGGGGGCGCTCTCCTATCTTGGGTTCTATGGGCCCGATCACGACGAGGTATGGCTCATTCGACTCGAAATCGACAGCCTCAAAGATTTCAGCTATGTTTGTATAGAACAGAATGCGCCCTCTAGTGGTGGAAGATGGAACTAACAGATTTTGCCGCTAACTCGAGCTCTATGGGTCCCATCACAATGCAGTTTGATTCATTCGACTCGACATCGACAGGATATATCAATTTTAGTTCCAAGTTTCACCACCAGAGGGCGCTTTCCTATAGGGTTCTATGGGACCGATCACGACGAGGTATGGTTCATTTGACTCGGAATCGACAGCCTGAAAAATTTCAGCTATGTTTGTATAGAAAAGATTGCGCCCTCTGGCGGAGGAAGATGGAACAAACGGGTTTTGCCATGCATTTTTATCCTTCTAATTATGTTACTCTCTCGCTGTATAACTTTAAAGTTGAGCCTTGGACTCCTCTCCTCGGGCCACCACCCTCATATTTTAATTGGGGTCTTAGGGGTCTTTTTTAGCATTTCTTTAAAATTTTATTCTAATGATTAATTTATACCCTATGCTTAATTTCGACTAATTGACATTTTCATGAATAACCGCAAAAGAGTAATGATATCAGTACAAAAACCCTTAACGGGTTAAAAGTTGTGACGCAGCACTTTCTTTTGGCTCTAAGAATTTTAAATATGGGTCTTAAAAGCAATGATATCAAATTTAAGTGACGCTATGTTAATAATTTTTTTTAAATCATAATTTTCTTTTTAGTTTTATTTGTATTTACAGGTGTAATTATTATTTTAATATGAAAAAATATGTAAAATTTATTCGCTGATGCTTTTTCATTCACATCTCTCATGAATTCAAAGTATGGGTTTTAAAAGAAATGATATCAAAATTTGAGTGACACCTTGACGTGAATTTAATAGGACTGTTTTAAAGTTCAATTTATATTATTTTTGTTTTGTCTTCTGAAGTATATTTACACATACAAACAATACTTTAATTTTTTAATACACTTTTAAATATATTACTTTCACTGAGCCTATATTATGTATTGAAATGTATCTATTTCAATAAATTGATTTATCTTCTGTGCCACGCTATCCAACATCATAAGTAAAATTTATGTAAATGATTATTTTGCGTCATAGTATCCAAACAAAGGGAAATGTATGCAAATGGATAATATGACGCAAAATAATCATTTACATAAATTTTACTTATGATGTTGGATAGCGTGGCACAGAAGATAAATCAATTTATTGAAATAGATACATTTCAATACATAATATAGGCTCAGTGAAAGTAATATATTTAAAAGTGTATTAAAAAATTAAAAGTATTGTTTGTATGTGTAAATATACTTTAGAAGACAAAACAAAAATAATATAAATTGAATTTTAAAACAGTCCTATTAAATTCACGTCAAGGTGTCACTCAAATTTTGATATCATTTCTTTTAAAACCCATACTTTGAATTCATGAGAGATGTGAATGAAAAAGCATCAGCGAATAAATTTTATATATTTTTTCATATTAAAATAATAATTACACCTGTGAATACAAATAAAACTAAAAAGAAAATTATGATTTTAAAAAAATTATTAACATAGCGTCACTTAAATTTGATATCATTGCTTTTAAGACCCATATTTAAAATTCTTAGAGCCAAAAGAAAGTGCTGCGTCACAACTTTTAACCCGTTAAGGGTTTTTGTACTGATTATTATTACTTGTAATTTATCAAACAAATGCTATTCTTGAATGTAGTTGCATTTTATTATCATTGCACATAGAGAAAATTGAAAGATATGTGTTAAATTACTTTGAATTTGACCATGTCCCTGATTTTGAAAGCGCACAGATTTCAAGATTTAACTGTTGCGTATACAGCAGCCGGGTTTCCCGGAAGGGTTGGATGACGGTTTTGCCTGAATCTCCGATTAATGAAGCTGCTCAGGTACCGGCAGAATACGATGTTTTACTTAAATTGTGATTTTAACTATTATTTTGTTTTGGTTCTCATTGTGTTGTAATTAAGAACATAATACTGGGGGCTTTCGTAGCCGAGTGGTTAAGACACCATTCCGCTAATCGATTGAGAGCGTAGGATGGCAGGTCGGCGGGTTCGACTCCCGCCATCTCCATTGCACACACTTTGTGGAATTCCTCGGTTGTAATTCTCTGGTGTTGTAAATTTCCTTGTGGCTATTTCGTCCTTGTATATTGACGATAACTTATAAGCGCGACCTGCGTTATACACGGCCGGTGCATGACGTTTAAAACGTCACATGTAGTGGATCATTTTTACAAGGTGATTGGTGCAAAACGGGAGGCGCGTCGCTTTACACCAATCACCGCGTAAAAATGATCCACTACACGTGACGTTTTAAACGTCATGCACCGGCCGTGTATAACGCAGGTCGCGTTATAAGTGGGCACTTGATGTCAAGCACACAAGTCAGGTGTATGTTCTCAATAAAACAAACAAAACAAACAATCATAATACTGATGAGGTGTACGAAAAATGCATGAAACGTCCATTTTAATTGTTTTTTTATGTATATTTTTAACATTAAATGTCTGTAGTTTTATATTTTAATTAATATTTAATTTTATCCAGACATAATTAGAAATGTGTTTCTGAAAGTGAATGTTTTAATTCAGAAAAAGTGGCGTTCAGCCCATATTTTTGTTTTATTGTATCAAATCCAAAATCCTGGTGTCATTGTGGCTTTTGGAGATTAAAATTATTAAGTGGGATATATAATATACCACCTACTTTCAAGGGTTTAAGGGGTTAAAATACCATTAATTAACTTGTTATAAAATTTATTTAACGCATCGATTGCCAGTAATACAATTACAGTTCTAGATACTTTATTTTATGATGTTCTGAAAACTTTATTCATTCCACATACCAAAAAAATATTTTTAAATAGATAATTTCTTTTCTAATTATTACTGTTCAGTTTTTAATGTTGAAAGATATTGAATAGAAAGTTTCGATTCTACAAAAAGTTCTATATTTATATATAAGGCTATCCTATTTTTATATTTTCAAATTGTATAAGACTAGCAAAACCCGCAGCTTTGTACGCATGGTTGTTGAGGTAAGCCGAGTGGTATGTGTGTGCCTACTAACATTAGGAGCATATTATACTGCCGCAGATAATTATATTACTAATAGAGTCACATTTTGGAGGAAATTTCATTCTGATACCGCATTAGGTGAACGTGAGACTTGAATTAGTGAAAAAACATTTCAATCCATTTGCAGCCATCTCTTACACCAAAATAGGTACATTTAGAGTTGAAAAGAACCGGTTTATTTCCAATAGACCCGGTTTATTCCCAGGTTTATTCCAAAAAGACCTGGTTTATTTCCAAAAAACCCGGTTTATTCCCAAAAAACCACGTTTATTTCTAGATTTAAACCAGGTTTTTTCTAGCCTTTGCAACTCTAGGTACATTGCAGTCTACTTGGAAACTCTGTTTATCAGCTATTGTACAGTGAAAGAATTTTTAAATTAGTTCAATAGTTTCAGAGTCTAATATTTGGAAACAGACAAATGTTTTTTTCTTACAGTATTAATATACTTTAATGAAACATAAAAATCAAAAACCGTTAAGTGATAAGTTGAAAAACACTGGTTTATAGATTTAAACATAATTTTTATACATCGAAAAACTAAATATAAATAACTTCTTTAACTAGTTGGCGGCCATGATTTTTTATTACCATTATTTTATTTAATTATAGCAGTTACGTTGGAGCAAGATACTTGCGTTTTACCCCATTTTTCAGGATTTTTATATCTTATACAAACTGAAAATACAACTGTAGAATATTTCCCTCCTATTTGACCTATATGAAACTCTGATTTTTTAAAAAACTTCTCTTTAGGAACATCACATTCTAATAGAAAACTACATAAACAATTTTAAATTTCTAGCCCCGATAGTTTCAGAGTAATCATGTTCATGTTTATATTTTCCAATCATTTTATACACTTTTAAATCTCGAAATTTTTAACACACGCTCTTAGCGAGTGTTCACGTCTTAAAAGTCCACCATATAACATTTCATGTTTTTGGCCTCTAAAAATCAAATTCAAAGAAATCGGAATTTTAGAACATTTTTCGCTTTTGCTCCCCTTTGAGGGCAGTTTGTTCAGAGATAAAATATTAAGCAGATACTCTAATCATTATGATTGTCAGAGAAATAGATTCAGTAGTTTCAAAGAAATCGTGATTTTAGAACGTTTTCCGCTCATTTCAACCGTTTAAATTTCGAAATTTTAGAAACTGTTATGGGGGAGCATGTACCTCTGAAAAATAAGTACCATGTCCAATTTCACTTACCTCAATTTTAGAACATTTTACCTCCCGCATCTGCTGGCGGTAGTGGTATCGACATAAAATATAGCTTATATTGGAGCAGAGGCGGTTACCATAATTTTGACATCATAATTTTTACTTACCCATCATACGTAGTATAGGGTAAGTCTTGTAATCGTTTTGAAAATCGAATTTTTTTTTTGACGGATTTACACGTTTCAGACACTGGAGATTCCGAAAAACATATGTTTAGAAAACAAATTTTGCCGTCCGTCTGTGTATCTCTGTGTGTGTCTGTAAACGCTCTATCTCCCGAAAAAATTGAGATAGAGACTTGCATTTTGGTATGTACTTAGTATGTAATAATGGGAAGAAGCCTATTTCATTTTAATAACCTCGATTAACCGGAACTATTTTTTTCGGACTCTCGAAATATTCGTTCTGATAAAAGGTATATAAAAATTTTCGAAATTGTTTATTTTAAGAAATGAATATAAAAGATAATAAAAAAACAAATTTTGCATAAAGCATGAAGTCGATCGCATAATTAGTTGCCGAGATATTTGGAATCCTATTTTCCACACTCTTCGATTTTTCATGACCCTGTATTTTATCCAAATTTGACTTTAAAGATATATTTTAATTGGAAATTTGACTTTAAAGATATATTTTAATTGGAAATTTGACGCTTAATCAGATGCAATAAACCGCTAGTTAATAGGATTATTATTTTTGGAGTTATAAGGAAAAACCTCTTTCAAGCAATTCAGTAATCGAGCCTTTAAAGTTTATGACGTCATCAAGCCACGATTTTATTTGAATTGCAATGCATTTTATAAGTAGTTTACACATTTTTATTTTAATATTTTACATTATGCATATCCATGATGGGTAAGTATTACGGTGGCCCCCAACGACTAGTTGAAATCGGATTTGTATTTCCAGAGATTCCCTACAAGCAAATAAACAAACATTTATTTTTCTGCTATTAGTATGGATGCTAAAAATGATATTATAAAGAAATGGATTAGGGTAGACTTCTAAATATTCTACAAATACCAATTTAGTTGATTAATTATTAATTAATTTTAGTTTATTAATTATTATAGAAATCTTTCTAATATTCAAAATTAATGCCACAAATCTTCTAACATATTTTCAAAAATTCAGGAAAAATAATTTGAAAGATTGAATTTTCATTTATTCATAATTTGGAATGTAAAGCGTTAAGTCTATACTCGAACGTTTTTGGTTTTTTTATTGAATATATTAAAAAAAATATTTCAGTAATGAACAGTTGGAGTATAATCTGTATAGTGGCGCTATAACTAAAGTAAAGACTTTCCCAACTTTCCCAAATAGAAAGAAATTTCCGAATAACCCAATATGCTTTAAATATTTTGGATTAACTTTGGGGATGTCGCATCTGAAAAATGTAAAGTTTGTATATTACTTTTAAATGCTAAAGGTGTAAAATTAACAATTATAATATAAATTAAAATAACTTTTATTAGTTGTTTTACATGTTTCGACTCTTCTGAGTCATTTTCAAAAACAAAATGAGAATATTCTAAAGCTGCACGGGCTTTGAAGTTATTATTTACACGTACTTTTAAAAATAATTACGCACGTTATCTATTATTTTTTACTTGATTGTTTATTTTCATATCTTTGAGCATGGAGTAATTCTAGCCACAGTTTCGGTAAATTAAAAGATGCCGCATCGTTACATATTGTATTTTTGCGCGTGAGTATCTCTATGGTTTCTCTTATTATGGATGGATAGTGTAGACTGGAGGGAAATATTATTTAAATATACAGATTTCTCATAAAACGAGCCTTTATAATATGTACTGAAAATAAATTGAATAATGAATTAGATAATATTCGTAAAATTGCCTATAATAATGGTTTTACAGTACACCATATTAATAAATTAATCATAGATATCACCAATAATAAGTATTCAGAAAAGAAATTTGATTCACAAAAATACAAACTTTATACTCTGCAATATTATCCAAGCTTTTTCGAAAAATTAAAACACAGCCTTAAACGTTTCAATATCTGCTTAATAGCCAAACCACCTAAGAAATTAAAGAATATCATTTGCAGTAAAATTGACCCAATTAATTTTGAGAATTATTCAGGAGTATATGAAATACCTTTTATTAAAGAAGACGGATCCAAGAATTACTACATAGGCATGACCAGCAGGAAATTTAATTGCAGAAAAAAAGAGCATATAGCTGATATTAAATACAATAGAAAAACTACAGCCCTAGCAAGATTATATCAAGAAGAAACCATCCAAATAAATTTCAATGAAAGTAAAATAATATTTCCCTCCAGTCTACACTATCCATCCGTAATAAGAGAAACCATAGAGATACTCACGCGCAAAAATACAATATGTAACGATGCGGCATCTTTTAATTTACCGAAACTGTGGCTAGAATTACTCCATGCTCAAAGATATGAAAATAAACAATCAAGTAAAAAATAATAGATAACGTGCGTAATTTTTTTAAAAAGTACGTGTAAATAATAACTTCAAAGCCCGTGCAGCTTTAGAATATTCTCATTTTGTTTTTGAAAATGACTCAGAAGAGTCGAAACATGTAAAACAACTAATAAAAGTTATTTTAATTTATATTATAATTGTTAATTTTACACCTTTAGCATTTAAAAGTAATATACTATTACAAGGTGTTATATTTTATAATATTGTAAAGTTTGTATTCATTTTAACATAGAAATGAGGAGCAGAACTTTTAATAAAGCAATTGAATGTAGGAGTTATTTCTAATTGATTGGTAAATGGAATTTTTGTGATAAAATTAGTAGAAGGATTTTCTTTCACTCCAAATACATATTACGATAACTATTTTTAAAAGGGAAAATACTGATGTCTACTTTAAAAATATTCAATTTCGATGTGATTAATGATCAATTCAAAGTTCGAAGTGATTCGAAGTGATTAAGTGATCAATTTCGAAGCGTTTTTTAGGATAATACTAAAAAAGAAAAAAAAAGTTTTTTTAATCTAGAAAAATAGATTATAACCACGAATGAAAATATACACTAACATCTTACGAGTTACCCACGACTCCGAAAAGCGTTCTTCCCCTTTAGGAACCTCAAAAAACAATATATTTTAGAGATTTAAAGCAGCATTTATAACGTTTCTTTTTCTGCCACTGATTTTCGGAAAGATTCCCGAGTAATTTTTACAGTGTATTAATTAGTTTTCTCAACCCGGAATATAGGTTTTTTGGATGTTATCAATTCGGAATTAAATTTTTTCATGTTCACCAAACATATTTTACAGAAAAATATAATAAATTAACAGCATTAACATTAACCTTAAGATTAACATTATATTGCATGTATAAATTCAATTATGCAGCTGAAAATATTTAATTGAGAATTAATAATATTCTAAAATCAGTTATTTCCGCTTTGAGAAATTATAATTAATACACTATTTAACAAACAAATTAACTAATATAAAAAGTACTCGGGAACGTTTCCGAAAATCAATGGAAGAAAAATAAACTTTGTTTTTTATAAATGATTCTTTAAATCTCGAAATTATATTGGTGCCTGATGTTTATAAAGATAAAGGGCGCTTTTTGGAATCATGGGTCACTAGGAAGAGGTTATTGTATATTTGATTTCGTGGTTACATTATATTTTCGTAGATTAAGAAATATTTGACTTTTTTTACAGTACACGGAATCGTAAGTAAAACGAACATTTAAAGAAAAAAAAAATTGATGACCCGTTTCGAAATTATGAAAAGAGTCATACAACACACACACACACACACACTAAAAAAAAAACGAAAAGCTTTAAAAATTGATCTTTTTTAATACAGTCACCTCTCACTTATGCGCGTTTGAAGGGCCTGACTTAAAATCGCGCATAACTGAGAGCCGCGCATAACTGAGAAGACGTTGTATGTAGTAATTCTTTGTACACATTATACACATTATTCGAAAGAAAAACATATTGAAATATAAGAATTATGATTAATGACATTTTATAAAATAAAAGGGGTTTAATATTAGTATAGTGTACTAAAAAAAAATCCTTACACTTTCACTATAAAATTTAGTTTAAAAAAATACAATAAAGTAAAATTTCATTTGACATAGAAGATTATATACTTACATAAAAAAAATGTCAATTAGTCCTCTTTTAAGAAGTCATCAATGGTAGTTTGTTTTCGCTTAGGCCGCGTTTGTACAACGACCTTTTCTAATGCATTAAAGTGCATCATTGTATTTGATGCTATATCAGCATTTTGTAGGTAACATCTCAAAGTGTCCAGGGCTCCTAAAGCAGTAGCATAAGATGGGACAATTACAGTATCAGTTTAATCATTATCATCATTATCTCCTTCTTTTTCAGCTGTCACATCATCAAACACAGTTTCAATATCTCTTATTGCCGTTGATGTTAAGTTTTCATCAACACTGACGAAATCTTGAAAAGAGAATCTTGGCTTATTCTATTTCATTCTTCTTCGTCTATGTTAAAATCATTGCTGTTGTTTTCATTTTCCTGTAATGGAATAACTTCAGCATCATTTGAATGAAAAATACCCGCTTTCCTAAAGCAGTTAGAAATCGTCATGGCTGTTACGTTATTCCAAGAGGAAACCAACATATGCATGGCATCCAGAATCGAAATTTTCTTGAATTCCTTTTTCTGCTCTAGTGATATAAACATTCTTCGCACCAAATCTTTCCTATACTGCGCTTTAACTGATCTTATTATACCGAGATCTAAGGGCTGGAGTCTGCTAGTACAGTTAGCAGGGAAAAATATAACTCGTGTATGTATCAGCAATGGGAGATCTGAAGGATGGACGGGACACTGCTCCATAAATAACAAAACTTTCTTTTTAGCCATCTTCATATCGAATTTCTTCAAAAAGTCTAAAAAAATTTTCGATGTCATCCAGGCTTTGGTGCTACTTGCATAAGAACATGGCGATTTCTTGACATTTTTTAAACACCGTGGATTCTTGGATTTTCCAATCACTATTGGCGGTAACTTTTCTGATACGTCCCCATTGCAACATAAAAGCACCGTCAGTCTTTCTTTGCTGTGTTTAGTTTGCCACCATGGCATGTTTCGCCCTTAAAATCCATCGTTTTGTTTAGTAAAAGACGATAAAATAAGCATGTTTCATCACAGTTAAAAATGTTCTTAAGATCAAAGTTTTTAATTAAATTTTGAAGGTCTGCGATCCATTCATTAGCAGTTGAATCTGAAACGGCTGCGCTTTCACCACTCAGACAAAGATTTGTTAAACCGTGTCTTTTTTAAGTTTTTCTAACCATCCCGAAGAAGCCGAAAAATTTTCGATTCCCATTTTGGATGACAAAGTGAGTGCCTTTTCTTTAAATAACTCACCGCTAATGGGTAAATTAGAAGCTCTCATTTCTCTGAACCACTGAATTAAAGTGGTTTCCAAAATCTCAAATTTTCCATTCCGAATTCTTGATCGTTTCTTCGCTTTGTGTAGAATATTCACTATTAATTTTTTTGATCGAGTCCTTGTTCTTTAACATGCGTCTGAGTGTTGATTCTGGCAAATCGAATTTTCGAGCTAAATGTATTTTTGACAGTCTAGGATCAATTTCTGCTGCTTTTATAACTTCCATTTTGAACGAAATTGTTAACTTTCTTTTGCTCATTGTTATTGCAAAAAAAAAAAAAAAAAAAAAAAAAAAAAGGATCTAGATGCTACCGTAAAGGCAAGGACGAAATGTAACACGCAGGTGACTTGATAAAATTAAAACAGAAAGAAAAGAAGCAACCATTAGAATTGAGGGGGTGAGTGTAAAGTCGACCTGTAACATCCTCTCTCCACCCTCTCCATCCCGCTTTTCGGAACGGTCTTTTGACCTTGACAGGTGCAGAAAATTATTTATCGATTAAAAAAAAAAAAAAAAAAAGTGAATTGCGTTGTTATTTCCGCGTATAACTGAGAGACAATTCAAAGTGGCGCTTATAAGTGAGAGAACTATAGCATTATTTTCCTATTCCTCGTGGTGGGACCTTACGAAATTCGCGTATAACTGAGAGACGCGTATAACTGAGAGGCGCATAAGTGAGAGATGACTGTAATATGCTATTGAGGTTTACTTTTCTGCTTGTTCGCTTTTCAAAATGAAGTGCGTAGCACACATTTCACAAAACACACACACAAAAGAATTCTGTTACATTATAGTCTATGGGTAAAATTCGGTTGTGGCACATGTGTCCCTCCTTTTATTAATTATGTTGTTCTTTTCTTTCTAGTAATTCTAGAAATATCTAGAAATAACATGAATCGTATCGGGCTTTCTGGTTCCGACGATTTCATTTAAAACACCTTACGAAAACAGGTCATCATTTTAGTGTTCCACTGGTCAGCATTAGCGTAACCTCATTAAAGTGCATTAATAGGTGTTGAGATTCATCCTTTCTTTGTGAGCGTATAATTTGAATTCTTCAGCTAATATTTAGTGTTTGACTTTGTGTTGTGGTTCAAAATGGATAAGTGGCTGAAAATTGGAATTCTGGTGAGAACTGCATACAACATTGGTAACTGGCATAAGAACATTACTAATGAACGAAAACAAAAATATTAGGACCGGGTTTATGGGAGAAGAGGTACGCATAAATAAGAAATCTAAGCAAGGGATGCGTGAGAGAAAAAAGGTTGGGAACTGCTGGTCTAAAGGGAATTTTTTTTTTGCAGAATATTTCAATGAAGTTATAGACCGGGAGGCGGCAGCACAGAAAACCACCTCATCGAGTTCATAGCTGAAATTCCAGAATTAGTTAAAACTCAATTCGCATATTAAAACGCAATCGCTCTGCCAAGTCATATCTTGGTGAAAAACACGTGAAAACCGATTTTAGCGGCTGACTCGTAGGTTTACCATTGTGTTTTCCTGCACCCAGTTCTCCATGTTTTCACACTTTTGGGTGCTGGAAAATACAATGGTAAACCTACGAGTCAACCGCTAAAACTGTATTTTCACGTGTTTTGCACCAAGTTATGACATGGCAGACCGATGGCGTTTTAATATGCGAATCGAGTTTTAACTAATTCTGGAATTTCAGCAGTGAACTCGATGAGGTGATTGTCTGTGCTGTCGCCTCCCGGTCTATTACACTACTTCCAACGTAGTGAAACCTTTTTCCACCAGAGAGGTGCACTAAAACATGTTTTCTGTAGATTTTGGAAAGCGTCGTTCGTTCATGCGAAGGTTGTTCATATACACAAACACACAAAATAATTCAGTTACAGGACTGACATTAAGCGATAATTATTGGAAGTGTGTTTTCGGCTTTTGTATGAATTTTTAAATTTAATTTTAAGTAATATTTGATGTATAAATTCGTGTATGAGCATGTATAATTTCTTGCAGGACTGCATGAAATAATTCGCACACATTAAGGATATGGCCAACAGTTGCTGAAAATGGATTTTTTCGAGTTGTGTGTTTTTTAAATTGTTTACTATATATCTTCATTTATTGTATTAAAAAAGGCAATTTCTTAACGATAGTCAGATAGTGTTTCATAATGCATGTTTGTTGCATTATACTTCGATCAGGTTTAATTAGATTTTGATTTATTAGATATTATTACATATAGAATAATGATTAAGATGTTTGGGATATAACCAGACATTTCTTGAGTAAGTTTAATTTTGTAAACTTTATTTTATCCTTAGATGCAACGTCCATTTCAAATTTGATTACCTAGAATTTATTCTTTATTCAGAAATACAAATATGAATTGAAAAACAAGAAATGAATGGAAAATAATAATACTCTGAGATTAAAAATAACCATACATTTGAAAAATATTTTGTGTGGATCAATAAAATGAAAATCTACGTAAGATTTCATTTAAATTTCGAAAAACAATATGATTTTCCATCACAGTGAGAGAGGAAATAGCTTTTGTTTGAGGGGAAAATAGTGAAATTGTAAGGAAAATGAAAAAGGTAAAATGAAAGACCAAACAAACCCGTACAACTTTACTTCAAAAATTTTAAAATGGAAGTTCTAAAAAATACACTAGTTACAAAATCAGAATTAAAATTAAAAAAATTTCGACGATTCTAGTTACTTATTTTATTATACATACAAAGCACAAATGTATCCTTCTGTCACTAACACGGCGTCATGATGTTATGTCTTTACATGATCAGTGGCACTAACTTATATGGGCCCGTGAGGACCGAGCCCATCCAATACTTTCAAACCCAGAGATCCCAATTTCCATTGTGTTATTTCGTTATTTATTTCATTATTATTTCATTATTTATGTTCGTCCCTGGAAAAAAAATATTTTACTATTTACCAGTGAGTATAAGTCAATGAGCATCTGTTTTAATGCCCGACTGACACCCATAAATCGCTTTAAGGATTTTGCTCGATGTTTAGCTTTTTGCCCTTTCCATTTGTAGTCATATTCAAAGTATGATGATATTATAGTAAATATTAGTATCTTTATAAGCAAGAACTCGTGAGAATATAATTTAATAAAATTACAATTTTATTAAAACATGATAACTTGACTTAGAGTTATCCTTCCCTGTCTGTCGACTATTCAAAGAAAAATAAACTGGCCATGCCATTTTACCAAAATATTTTTCAGCCTACCCAATATTTTTCAAAAGTTGGCGCTACTGTACACGATGACTCCATGGTGTTAAAACTGGAAAAGTGTAACAGCATTTAGTTATGTTGTTATAATAGCACTTCCATATATTCAAGCATGCAGATACTTACACACACACGTGCATACGTCATGCATACGTCATACATGTGTCAAGTTATCGTGAAGCTTAGTGATGCTTAGGATATATTTTCAAATTTGGTGCAAAAAATAAGTAGCTAAAAGCAAATCTAACTGATCGAAATTGACGGAAATCCCCACTATAATATCTGTAACGTACGACTTGTGATGTTTATTGCAAAAGTTTCGAGTGAGGCATCTTCTGCTTCTGATTTTCTTAAAGAAGCAAATACATTTTTTTTTTTGCAGAACAAAAATATAAATAATAATATATAAAAGGTGAAATTACAGGTATAAAAGGTATAAACGGTGAAATTTTGATTGAATTATTAAAAAAAAATATCCTGGAGTTGATTTACTCTTGTTAAGTTAACTACTCCCTTTGACAGGTCAGCCAGTAATAATAGCAGCTGAGTATCATCTCTGGAAAAGTATGTTTTTTTAAAACCATCTAGAGAGAAAAGACGATCTACTTACATCTTTGTGAAACTTTATTTAGTTGGCACTTAAAAAAACAACATTGTTTAGTATTTATGCAAATACTATGTTGCTTTTCTAAAAACCTCAAAACTAACATAAATTATATTTTACAAACCTACATTAACATGGGAAAATATGTTATCGATTTTGCTATTAAAGAAACACAATCGCGATAACAGCAAAAAACAGTATGTAAAATGCATATTTTACAAGGATAAAATATAATGTTCAACAATATTTATTATTTCAAGAAAAACTAATTATTGTGATTACATATGCTTATTTCTGGAAAACAAATTATAATCGAAAAATATTTTGCCTAGAAATTATCTTATTTTTTTCGCATTTTTGATCTTTTTGGATTCCTGCCAATTCTTAGGGTTGATCAATTTAGATGGCAAGGACATTTATTAAGTTTATATTCATTAACGAACGAATGAGAATAAAATTGCACCAATTTATCAAATATGACGTTTACTTTCCATGCTCCTTCTTTAAATAAGTGTAGAAAGAGCAATAAATTAAAAATATTCATCAAGTTTTATTAATATACAGTGTGGAATAAGAAAGATGGTCACAACCAGGGCATTACAAATTTGATGAAAACTGGTAGTCAGAAAAAAGTTCTAGTCGCCAATAAAAAATATTTACACCTCTTCCATCCCTCCATCCTCATTGATTTTCAAAATGCACAAAAGTTTTTTATGAATTAAATGAGGAAAACTAATAACAATTATAGTTTAGAATTATTAGTTACATAGTTCAGAATAGTACATGATTTTTTAAAATTAGATTTTTAAATTTTTTATTCGTTTTTTTTAGCGTTTTTTTGTGTTCCGCGGCGATTTTTTAACCCTTAATTGCATAGTGATGTAAATTTCCATCACTGTTTATTTAACTTTTAATAAATAAATCAACTTCTTCACCACCACTATATTATAACAAACTTAACATTAATGGTACAGAGATCTCAAAAAGTGACATTATGCATAAAGTAAATACATTTGATTTTCCACATTATAATAAAATAAAAAATTTGAATTTTATTGCACCAACAAAAATAAGTGTTGACAATTCAATCTTTCCTCAGATTTATACAGATGGTTCCAAAATGGATGAAGGTACTGCCGCTGCTTTTACAGTTTTTTATCATGGAAATTATATCTTAGATTACACAATTAGACTTCACCCCAACAATTCAATTTATCAGGCAGAGCTCGTGGCAATTTTGAAGGCGTTAGAATGGGTCATTACAACTAATTTTGATAATATTACAATATATACAGATAGTCTTTCCTCAGTATTCACATTGCAGCGGGCTTTCCCAAGTAATATAATTTCTTTGAATATCTTCAATATTTTATATAACAATAGTAGTCTTGTTGTTAACATTGGTTGGATCAAGGCCCATATGGGCCTTGAAGGTAATGAAAGAGCAGACCGTTTAGCTAAATCTGTTATTTTAGATAATCTTTTTGATACCGTTCTTGATATTCCATTTCCAATTTCATATGTAAAATATCATTTGAATAAAATTTCACTTAAAGAATGGCAAACAAATTGGGAACTTAGTACTAAAGGTCGGGACACTTACAACATTATTAGACATGTTAACACAGATTTTATTTGTAACACACAAATCTCATTATATTACGCTACTGGTCATGGCAGTTTTCCTGCTTACCTTTATAAAATTAATAAACGTCCTGATAACAATTGTATTTGTGGGAGAGAAGGTACTGTAGTACATTACATTTATGGTAATTGTCCCCTTATGAAATTTCATTTCTCTTTCAATAACAGATATACTCTCAGATACAACTTATTTAGTGTAATATTTGATAATAACAATTATCACAAACTTAAAGAAAATTATAATATTCTTATTAAAAATTATTCTTTCATTAAATATACTTTCTAGTTCTTCGGCATATCTGTTGTGTTTTGCAATTGCAGTTGTTGTTTAGTTGATTATTTCTCTGGCTTTTTGCTCTTGGATTGTTTTCTGGCAGCTTTATTGATTTAGGGCAATGAAAGCTCTTTCGTAATTGAAAGAATGTTTTTGGAACAGTGTGCTAGTGAATTTGTGCAGTGATCAGTGTTTTAATACATCTTTTAATACATATATCAATTGAACGTTTATCATCTGGCAACTTCAAATAACTATTACTATCTACTATCTTTATCGACTGTTTCCTGGACAAAGCTCTAGAGACAATATGATATGGACAGGGTTTTAAATCTATTTATCAATATATCTATCAACTGTGGCTGGTGATTAACAATATTATTGTGACTCTCAGTTTTCTTCTTGTGGACAAGTGATTAAGTATTATAACTACTTGAAATTTAGTGTATCAATCAACTTAGTTGAACTACACTGACAAATATTTACAGACATAGTGCCTTACAAATATTGATTTATATTTTGTAGTTGTACTATATATAGGCAGAAATCCTGGGGAAAGTGTGGTAGCATGGAATACACCTGGAGCCGGCAGAGACAATATGGAAATCAACATTTTAATTATGATGTCTATTTGCATTTGACAGAACTTTAATCCAAAACAGAGGAAGCTGATCGAATTAATAGAAGACTGAAGGAAGCGGATGATGACAAAGGAATATGACATTGTCAAATCGACTCACAGGGATAAAGTTAAATTATGATCTTTTTGTACTTGTAGGGTAGAATATACCCAAATAGTTTGTGTTTTCAGGATTTTGGTTATTTTGATATTTTTTTATGGTTTATAATATAATTTCCTTAGGTTCTGGCTCACAGTTTGTGTTTTTAGGATTATTTTACATTTATGTTATATGCGGAGATGAAAGTCACATCTTGTAGTTTGTGTTTTGCAGGATTTATTTTAGGTTATTTAGTTTTAGTTATTTTATTGTTATCTTACTGAACTGACTGAGTTCAGCTTTTTTGTACAGCAGGTTGCAGCTTTTTGTTATTATTTTGTATTATTAATGTCGCTGATTCGGGCTCGTTCATGGGGCTGTGGTATGGCTGTTTGACGGTAGGGATTTTTCCCCCGAGGCATTGGGTCCATATGCCTCCTCCTCCACCACTATATTTATATAGAAATATTAATCCAGTAAATTTCACGTGAACTATGTTGCTGAACAAAGTTAAAAATCTATCTTAAAATTTCTGGTGTCTAATATTTAATATATGTATAAAAAAAACACAATTGTAAAAGAAAACTCATGCAAAGAAGGTTAACATTCTATAGAGGAATCCCCGTCTTTTAGCCCAATATAGAACATTTTGTTGTCTTTTTTAGCATATTTTTCGCGTTTTGCTGCGATTCTTTAAAATGATAAAAGGAATCCGGTTTCAGTCTTTTAGCCCAAAATATTAAATTTTGCTTTTGTGATTTTTTAATTTTTAGCGTTTTTTAATGCCATTTGCAGCTTTTTTTTTTCTCGCATTCCACAGCAATTTTTTTAAGTTCGTAAAATCATGTTTCTATCTTTTAGCCCAATAAACTAAATTTAGTTCTCTGGGATTTTTTTTAAAAATCCCAAAATTTTTTATGTGATTACTAGCGATTTTACACGTACCGTGGCGATTTTTGGATATTTTTTTTCTTGTAACGCAAAGAAAACTCCAGTAACTATTCTAAATGCTGATTGTGCTCATTTTTTAGGTTAAATTTTGTTTAAAAAAAAATAAATAAAAAAAACTTGGTCGCCAGTGGTGACCTGACGACCGCATTTGTTAAGCCCTGTATACGGGATGATAATATCCATGTCATTTGAATTTAATTTTCTTCCACTGAGTGAAAAAGTGTACAAACCAGAAGTCTAACCCAGGATAACTGGCTTAAATTGCCAATGTTCTACAAACTGCTACATGACGCAATCCACTCAAATAATCTTTATTTAGTTTTGGAATTTATCAAACCCGTCCAGTTGACTCGCTCTGAAAGTCTGTCTCAGTGAATCGTGTCGGCTGTGTATCGTTCAAGCAGCTCAGTTGGTGCAGCATTGGCAGTATAAGCGAGAGATCTTGGGTTCGACTTCTGGTCGTGACACCTTTTCACTCAGAAGAAAATCAACTTGTACTGGTTTCTTTATCAATCAGTATCAGTGAGTTAAAATAATAAAGTGAAACATTTACATTTTTGTAATCGGAAACCATGATTTCAATTTACTTAACCATCAAACACAAAAACGGGGGTTTCTGGCGACTATATTGGGTACCAGTATTTTTAAACAGTAACAGAACATTTGAAATTGAAACATACCATCAAAATTATTGTTCTGAAATAGTGGAGGCCAACATACTCGACAGTGGTACCCATGTAAAAGATGTCTCAACTCAGTCCAAACCAAAAACGGGTTCTTGTTCATAACTTTAACAAAAATGAAGCTATTTCAGTAGAATCAAACAAACTAACTTTAAATTGGCGCATTAAAAGATAATGGTAGCCAAAAAAGAAAAAATGACTATATGATATCTTATATTATGAGACACTTGTGTATCCATTTCAAGTTTTCAGATTAATTTGTTTATAGTTTACACAAACTCTGTTTATATACCATCACTATTGGAAGCCACAGTGAATTTCAAGTAACAAAAATTTCAAAAATTTCATTTTATAATATGTGTTAGTAAGCCCTATTATTAATGGCCCAGTATGTGTGAGCTTCTTTCTTAATACTATCACACATCAGTTATTTTTTTGTGGATGAAAAATGTATTTTTAAATTCTTTAACCTTTTCGCGCATACGTTGCTTTTTAAATGGATGAAAAATGTATTTTAACTTAAAATAAATTTAGAAATGATTAATGAGAACAGATAACGGTGAACTTTACAAAATATCACATTTAATGAAAAAATGATACATTGATCTGGATCGTTTAGAACTAAAAACTATTATTTATGATTTATTAAATATATATATATATTTTTTTTAAACAAAAATTTAAACTTTGGGCGTCTTACAATAAAGTAAAAAAAAGAAAAAAAAAACTGCTTTTTGGTTTCTTGGTAAGGTTTTGTTGAAATCCAAGAGCAGAAATTCTTTTAGAATATCTTTTTTCGTACGAAACATAAAAAATATGGGTTGGTGGTTTTTCCAACAGAATATTCGAAAAGTAAATGGCTCTTGTAGGTATTTCTGTATTTCACCAGAATTATTGCACTTCGTATAATGTTTATATGGGGTACGGGAGTGAAAATAACATACACAGTTGTCTTAGGGTTGATTTGAAAAAAACTAAATGTGAAGTTAGTAATCTGCGGATGAGAGAGGTTATCGTATGATATTATCATGTATGAATGTGTTAAGTGGTTGGACTGTTTTTTTCAGCATATAATTGCAAAAATAATGCGCCGTATAATAAATAGTAGTGTGACAATGTATGTTTGACGCCACGCTGGACGCTGCGTGGTGGAGATGAAGTACTGTGGAGTGGAGGATGCCATGCAGCGTGCAGCATACTGGTGGTTGAGGGTGCCAAACTCCGCGGCACGCATCACCGCGCTCCACAGTATTCCACCGCTCCACAATGCTTCACAGCTTTACATCGGCCCATACCTCACACCGCCAAACCGGTAATATCACACTGCTTATATATTATGCTAATTTTGTGTATTATATCAGATAAATAAATATGCAATTTATTCAGTAACTATATTTGCTTGTGAATCGTTAAACAGGTAAAAGAAAATATTGCAACATGCTTAATCTTTCAGGGTGAAAATAATTCTGTTGCTAAAATATTGAAAGAATTGAATGATTGAATGATTTACGAATACATTGTTTTGAATAAAAAAAAAAGTTCTTTTCGTCACGAACTTTGCATTACAAAAGCAAAGCTTTGTAAATATATATAAACAAATCTGCGTGCTATTTGACAGTTTGAAATTAAAATTAAATGCTTTTAATAATATACCACTGCTCTTCAAAGTGCTAAAGAGGAGACAATACTTCAAAAATGATCAAAATAACTTTTTTTTAAATTTTACTTACATTTCTGTATGTATGTGGCAGTCAAATGTTGTTACTCATTTCCCCCCTTCTTCCTATTGATATAGAACTTTGAAATTTGGAATATATCTGTATTTCTGAGGACAATACATGAATTGGACATTATTTTTTAAATATTCGTTCCCTAAGGGAGGGGGGGCAACGTCGGACAAAAACTTGCATTTCCCCCTTATAAATAACGTCACGATTATTTAATATTAATTGAAAAAATTGCTTCATTGTTGCAACATTCATTCATTTTAATCACATTGTTGCCCGCAACATTATGAAGCATTGAGCAACGCACACATTTGTGCTTTATAATATAAGTTGACTTTTTTGTAAATTTTAATGAAATCATGTTTAATTTTGTTTTTATTTTACATTTAATTTATTTAATTATAACCTCAAATTATAGATATAACATTTTTGTACATGTTCTTAAAATGTATATCACGGCCCTTCAAAGGGTTAAAAGGTTAAAATTGCACTATTTTTTCTTAAAAATTTGTAAATATTTTATGAAATGCAAGTTATGAATAATAATTAAAATGTTTATCGACTTATATAGCTAATAATTTTCATCACTTATCATTTTAACTTGAAACATACAAACATTAAAATTCCATCTCATATAAGAATGCGAAAGTAAACTTTCTCTAAAGTACATTCTTGAGGGAGTTTTCTAAACAAAGAGTCTCACAGACATAATTGTACGTTTCTTAAAATCTAATTACTCTAATCTAATTAATTTTAATCTATCAAACGCTTAAAATATTATAAAACTGAAATATAATCACTGAAATTAGTTACATCGTGCTTAACAATTGAGAATATTTTCCTAAACGAAATGAACTCTTGTATACATAGAAATCGTTATTAGTCTTTTTCTTAACATTTTGTTTATTTATATGAGTTTTGCATTATTAAGCATGCTTAATTTAATTGTTAAAATGATAATTGCTCTTAACGTCGGATGAATTAACATAATTCTAAGGATATTCTTTGCTACAAAAGTAATTCCGAGATAAACGTATGTTCGTGTTTCTTAGTTACTGAATTTTAAACATTATTTTCTCCCGTGTTGATTTCATTTTCAATGCTGCTTTATTCAAATCGCTCTGATAATCAGTTGAATATTCGGGGAAAATATACTGTTTTTAATGCGATATTTTCAAGCGATGATCATGCAATGATATTGTTTTACTTGTACATTATGCATTTGGTTTATCGATTGAGGAAACTCCTTACTTCATAAATCGAATACAATGATAAAACAAATGGAGTTGCAACTTACTAAATAAAATAAATTCCATCACTTACAGTAAAATAATATAATATTATCGAACTCTTGTGTTATTGCTAATTTATTGAATTTACGCTGGAAGTAGAATATTATTATACAGCATAATACAGCACATATTATTATACAGCAGTGCGGGTACTTACGTTTGAATACAAGTATTTTAGAAAAGTAAATTTAGCATTATTTAATTGCAAGATTCCGCGATTTAAAAATAAGAAGATTACTTTTCTTAAATACTGGTATCCAAAGGTAGGTAGGTACTACCTTAGGTAAAGTAAGTTTGGCCTTCTTTTTTATTCAGAGATGCCGACTTCATACCGGAAATTTTTAGAAATAAATTTTTACTTTACGTAATCACGAAATGTCTGCATTAAATAAACCAAAAATTTCTATTTGAAATTTCTGGTGTGGATTTTAAATTTCGCAATAAAAAAGGAGGCCAAACTCAGAACCCTGAGCAGGAAAGCCCTCGTACGAACCCTGTTATACCAAATTCACAAAAGTATTAATGTCAGAAATAGTTTTACCTGGTCCTCTGTCACATAAACGTGAGACAGGAAGTCAGAAATGTATATATATATATATATATTTATTTATTTATTTACGGTAATGTTTCATTAATGGTTATATATATATATATATATATATATTACATACTGTATGGCCAAAAGTCAACATCTATTTTAGACGTTTTGTGGAATATCTATAGAAATATTCGATGAATTGTTATTAAACTTCGGGTACATAAAGAAAATACCTCATATTTTTCTGTCACCTCATATTTTTCATGGAAAGTTTAGTTAACAGAACATTGAGTGGTTCAATAATATAATATATTGACCAAAAAGCATTATATTTGCGATAACCATGTAACATAAAATGCTCGAAGTGATTTGTGGTTGTAGAAAGTAGTTCTGTGGGCCCTGTACAACGATTTTATGCATTTGTGTAAAATTACTACATGTACTCATGAAGATATAAATGTTTCTTGAAAAAATTGCAAAAAAATCTGCAACTTAAATAACTGCCAATATATTTTTTTATAAAAAAAAAAGTCATTGCCATTGTAAATAAATTTTTCGAAGCGTCTTTTTTATTAGTTATTTTATGTTAGACATTTTAATTGAACTGCAGACAGTTTCAGTTGAAATGTTTTTAAATTATTAGCTACAAAGTACTAATCTTTCACTACGGACATTTTGACGTCTCCAGTAATGTATACGCCATTTTTTAACGACTACCAAAAAATCAATTTCTGTTTTTATCGCTCATTTATTATTGTTTCATGCTGAACGTAAAATTATTACCAAGTTAGTTGATTAAAGGATAGGTTGGATCAGAATATTTACGGAATTATATTTTAATTGTTATTTTTGATTTCTTAATTTATAACTATACTTTTATCGTCTGCCGAGTTTTTAATAAAATTTGTTATTGTAATATCTCGAAGATCATAGATTTGGCTTCCAATTATACACTGTAAAAAAAGAAAAAAAGTTTTATAATCTACAATATATAATACAGGATGTCAGGGGCGAAACGTCTTAATTTTAAACCCTTATACTGAAGATAATAAACAACCAAGACAATTTTGTAAGGTGGTACATGGTAGCTGAGATGTGAAAATTTACATTATGTAATAGCAATAATTTTTAGTTCAGGTGCTGAAAATAGGAAAAATTGAAAATTAAAAAATGACAATGAATTCTAAAAAAGCACAAATCGTGTGGCGGTATGCAGAATTGGGGTCTATTGGTATGATGAAGCATCTCCACAGTGCATATATGAGAGTCCGGAACACACTGACCGCCGAATTCCCACAGAGATGAATTGGGAGAGGTGGTCCATTCTCTGTCCTTCCTCCTTAGATATGATCCGTGCCACTCGTGGGACATACGTAGAAATGCGTGATGTATGCGTGATTGCACCAACAAAACTTCATAACTATGTGCATCCATTGTTGTTTCAATCTTCTTAATGCAACGATTATATGTTATATTACACTGTAAAAAATGACCAATGTTTCTTATTTTATGAAAATATACTATAACCACGAACGAAAATATAATATAATCTTCTGAGTTATCCGAAATTCCGAATAGCGTGTTCCATTGTCTTTTGAATCCCCAGAAACCAGTGCATTTCCAAAATTTAAAGAATTATTTATAAAAACAAAGTATTTTTCGCTGCCCGTACTTTTCAGAAACGTTTCCGAAGGGTTTTTATAGTGTATTAATTAGTGTCCTCAGCCTGGAATACCGGTTTTTCGAATGTCATCAATTCTCAAGTAAGCGTTTTCAGCCGCATAAATTAATTTATACATGAAAGAGTAAAGAAATAATCTTAATTTTAATGTTATTGTTAACGCTATTAATTTTGCCTGTTTGTCTCTTAAACATATTTTTGAGCATGAAAATGTTTACTTGAGAATTGATAGCATTCGAAAAACAGGTATTCCAGGCTGAGGACACTAATTAATACACTATAAAAACCCTTCGGAAACGTTTCTGAAAAATACGGGCAGCGAAAAATACTTTGTTTTTATAAATAATTCTTTAAATTTTGGAAATGTATTGGTTTCTGGGGATTCAAAAGACAATGGAACACGCTATTCGGAATTTCGGATAACTTAGAAGATTATATTATATTTTCGTTCGTGGTTATAGTACATTTTCATAAAATAAGAAACACTGGTCATTTTTTACAGTGTTCAGACTGTTCAAATTAGGGCGCTTCATCTCGGATACCCTGTATAACCCTGAACGAAAACATATAATAACATCACTTCCCAGTTGCCCATGATTTCGTAAAGCATTCTTTTCTTTAGAACTCTCAGAAACCAATATATTTTCGAGATTTAAAGAAACATTTATAAAAACAAGGTTGCTTGTGCTACCACGGTTTTTCGGAAACGTTTCCGGATACTTTTATATTGTATTAATCAATTTTATCAAAACAGAAAATCGTATTTTAGAATGCTATCAATCCTCAATTATACATTTTCAGCTGCGTATTTGGATTTATACATGCAAGAGTAACAATAAAATATTAATTTTAATGTTTATGTTAATGCTGTTAATTTATCACGTTTGACTGTAAAACATGACTGTTGAACATGACTCTATTTACTTCAGAATGGATAGCTCCGAAAAACCTATATTCTGGGTTGAGAAAACATACACTGTAACAGGGCTGTTCAACGCGGCCCCGCGGGCGCCGTTGCGCCCTTTGAAGATTTTCATGGCTCCTTTTCGAATGTTTCCTTCCTCTTACTAGGAGTTTTGTTTTTGTAATAAAAATCCATTTTCAAAGATTATTTCTTTAAAATCATTAGTGTTCCACATGATTTGCTATTATAGGTGGCGTTAAATTTTTGGCTCCTTTCTCTACAAAATATTTTGATTGGTCTCTCCCTGAGAGAAAAATTTAATTCTAAACTTACTATGATTTATACTTTTTTCTGCAATTATTTTTCACATCCAGTTCTGCATAGTAGGGGGCATTATGGCTCAAATCGTGAGGTGTCTGTGCGTTTTATAAGACGTCGCGCAGCGCCACATCGTTACTCCCTACGAGGGTTGTCAGTATGCCACGTATTTTAAGATTAATAAAGTAAAAATTCTTCTTTTGGTATTTCCGGTATGAGTTCGTAATTTTGGAGTAAAAAATGAAGACAAATTGGCAACCCCACACCTAATATGTGATGTAATATAGTTCTATGTTTCCATACATGTGAATAACGGCTTCCTTCAGTGTTTGGCACCCGATGAGATGCACCCGCGCTTACTGAAAGGTTGGACAGCCCTGCACTATAAAAACATACTCGGAAACGTTTCCTAAAATCAGCGGCAGCAAAAGAAACTTTATTTACATAAGTGCTTCCTAAAATCTCGAAAAAATCTTTGTTTCTGAGGTTTCTAAACATAAAGAACGCTTTTCGGAATCTTGTTTTACTCGAAAGAGGTTATTATATATCTTCGTTTGTGGTTATATTATATTTTCCGATATTAAGAAACATCTGTCTTTTTTTACAGTGTTATACATTATTTATACATTATTTGAGTTTGGGGTAGATTCTAACATTAAACTGTGGTGTTCCATCTCTGATGCCTTTATTTATAATAAAGGTAAAAATCTATATATTTAAAACACAAGGCTGTTTTTTAGATATCTGTACACTCCCTACTGAAACGATTTTTCTAATTATTTTATTTTTTAAAACAAAACTGTTAATTTGTAAATATGTTCGCCCAATCTTTTATTTATTTATTTTTTATTTTAATTTCTTCAATATTCCCATCTTTACATTTTAATTTAAAAAGTCTTTTAAGAAAATTCTTCAAAATGATGTCAATCTGATTATTCCCATTGTTGCAAAGAAAAGGGAAATAATGAAAAATATTCAGACTCGTGGCTTTTGCAACATATTTTTTAATTTGTAAGTTAAATGTCGGTAAAAATATTTATGCACGTGTACTTTATTTTTAGAAGCAAATAAAAGTTCACATTTATTGTGACATCAAGTGAATATTGTCGATTGTTTTTTTTTTAATCTTCATGAAATATAACTTTATTGATGCCGCTTTTTTCATTATATTTAAATAGAAGATATATTTTTATTTGAATACATGGTAGTTAAGCATAAAAGTACCAGAGTTGCCAAGTTTACGGATTTCTGCACACGAGCAATTATTTAGAGAAAATGTTGTTCTCTTAAATCGCAAAATGCTCTGATTAAATAAAACGATATTTTCTGTACTAAATTACTGGTATCCTAAAAACCGGAGACTTGGCAGGTCTGAAGTACATATATGAAGTACGTGTAAAAAGTTTCCGCCGGCGAAAATGACATTATACTTGGCTTGAAATGTATTTTACATTCATGAAACTAAAGAGAAAAATTGATACGATTGTATCAACATTAAGTAATTTTCACTGATTTTTCATTTCTTAATTATAAGGATTAGAATTGAAGTCTTTATTGATTCCTTCCTCTTGATTGTATACCTTGATTACATGTTACCAATTGCTTAAAAAATTATTATTGATAAGATGAATAAATTTTTTAATAAAAAATTCGGAAAAGTAAGGATTTCAGGAAAACTAAAAATTTTAAAAATAATGTTACGGTAAAAGAAAAAATCTTGTAAATGTTAAAACATCATCGACAAAAAATATATATGAAAAATTGCTTGCATCGTCATATGACAAGCAATTTAACGAAAGTTACACTTGATATAACAATACCGCTTTTCTATTTTTAAACTTCTATTAAATAAATGAGTTTCATTTGCAAATGACAAGCAAAATATCGTAAATATTCAGGGTTGTAAAAAGAATTTTCTTTTCGGATACTGTTTAAAATATGTTTTTTTTTCTTTTATAAAGAAAAGTTCCTTTGAAAACATATAGCAGAAAAAAATAATCTTTTATTTGATATGCCATAAGCAATGTTAGTAAATGATGTTCTAAACATATGATATTTATTTATTTTTACGCTAAAGACTTTTTAAAATTTATTTTTTCAAAGAGGAAGATGAATTTATATGGATTGTAGTTTGATAATTTTAAATTAATAATTGTTTTAGTAATTATATTAATCATTGGTTAATTTAATTATAATATTACTACATAGCTGCAACTTTTATGCTTTTTTGTTATAATAAAATTTAGCAAAATTTGTTTACTTTATAAATCGCTGAACAGGGCTGAACAGCGGAACAGCATTGAGGGGCTTTCTAGTTGCTGTCAACTTAACACCTAGTCTATTGTTGAGATGTCTTATTATATTGTGAGAAATTTGATAAGGTATAACTGTAGTTTAAAAATTTACTATTACATTTTAGTGGTTAGAAATAAGCGTAAAAATTGAAGCTATGTTATTACAATAGTTGAATTCTTAAAGTGCGTCCCAAGAGTTTATAGACAACCATATTTTTGGATTTAAGAACTAACTAAACGAGTAAGAAAGACGAAATGAATTATGCAAATATATAATAATGAAATAAAAATAATAAAATACTCAAACAACTTTTAACAGTCATATATTTAATATAAAAAAAATTAAAACAGAAAATTGCTGTCCCAAAACTATATAGACAACTGGTGTTAAAAGCTGATTTAAGTACTAATATCCAAAATTTGCATATTTCAAAGTCATGTACTTATGACGCAATAGTTTCCTGAGATAACAGCGAATCTGTCTTTCCGTTTCCGACGGATTGCAAAGATACCTCTCAATGGGTAATTTTTCCAAAAAGGAAATTTTGCAAATCTATCATTTTAAGGCTCGTGGATGGAAAGTTGTGAACATTGCAAGAAAATTTGCGTGCAGCAGGGTTGGTATTAATTGAATTCTGTCAAAAGGTGACAATTTTGAAACAAAATCCCATTTTGGACGATCAAAGAAAACAACTAAACGGCAAGACAAAGAGATTCTGAGATTAATTTGAACCCAGAACCTGTCTGTACGGTCAGGTTCTAAAGAAGTTAGCGTTCCAGTATCAAAATCCACGGTCCATCGACGGCTGTAGGAAAGTACATTTCTTGATTATCACAAAATACGTCGTTCGCCAAAGTTTACAAACCGGAATAAAGAAGCTCGTGTTCAGTGGGCCCGAAATCACATGAATTATGCAGATGAATGGATGTGTGTTTTTTTTTTCAGTGATGAAAATAAATTTATTTTAGATGGCCCCGATGGTGGGTCATATTACTGGCACGATATTCGCATGGAAACAACGAACTTTTTTCAGAAGACAACAAGGAGGGGTTCATTCATGGTGTGGGGAACATTTTCTTATAATGGAACATCGAATATTGCTTTGTGAAAGGTCGTCAATGTTCTAAAGATTATACAAAATGGATATACCAGCAAGGCAATTGTTCCATTCACGTGTTCAACTCTAGAATGCAGTGGTTGAGGCAAAACCATGCAACTGTTATGGACTGACCAGTCATAAGGCCTGACTTGAATCCGATAGAGAACCTCTGGGGCAGGGGTGCAAAAATCTAGGCCCAATGGGTTGATTCCCACCACTAAATTTTATTAGTATTCTTCGTCAAATTTTGTTAGTATACTTCACATAAATTGTATCAGTATTCTTATTAGGCGAAGAATACTAAAAAATTAGTGGTGGGAATCGACACATTGGCGCCTAGATTTTTGCACCCCTGCTCTGGGGAATACTAACTAGAGACGTATGTGCTAATGGGCGTCAATTTGCAACGGTTCAAGATATAAACCTGCAAATTGGACAAAGCTGGTTTTCTTTAAAGTCAGAATTTCTTCAAACTTTTGTTTTGAGTATGCCTGATCGAGTTTTTAAAATAATTAGAAAAAACGACTGAAATTAGAGCGTTAAAGGGGAAAAGTGAGTTGTCTATAAAGTTTTGGGACAGTAAAATTTAAGCTTTAATTTTTCTCACAAAGTCTGTGATTGTGTAATATTATTTTTCTATAGTATAATTATTGTCTTGATATTATTTATAATTGTAAATTGTTTTGAAATTGTTACTTCTCTTTTTCAATTGTAAAATAAGAAAACCCCCTTGTCTATAAACTTTTGGGACGCACAGTATCAATATTATTAAGCTATGCTTAAAAAACCGAATTTGGATATAACGGTATATTAAAGAGACATATTTAAATTTGTTTATTTGTAATTCAGAAAATATAGTTAAAAAATAATAATAACTATTATTGTTTGCATTCTTATTTTAAAAAAGGATTTCTTTCTAATTCATTCTTTAAGTACCGCACTTTTCGGCATATAGCAAGTACCCCCCCCCCCCCCCCCCCAAAAAAAAAAAAAAAAAAAAAAGACAATACCTAATTAATTATTTTTTTTAATAAAAAAACTACGCGTTGCTGACGACTGGCTTTTTCGCTAATCGTTCCCACAGATTAATCTCGGAAAATTAAACATTTGAAGTTACTGAAAAAATTAATAGCCCGAAAAGTATTTGTCAGAAAATTGTTAGAAAAACTGTGTTAGAAAGGTAAAAAATTGTATTTTTCTTGATATAAATTTCATATCTAATGATTATGCCATTTTTAAATACTGAATTTGAAAAATCACCAAATTTCACAATGGAGTACCATAGCGAAACCTTCACGCGTAAGAAGATAATGATAACGGCAAGGTGTCCTGACGTGTATACTGGCTATAGCACGAGTCTACTATAAAATATCATAAAGAGTTTGTTAATTGTACTTTGTTGCTTAATTAATGCATTAATTTTCTTTAAATGTTACGTGAACGAAGTCACTGGTAACAGCTAGTATATATATATTTATTTACAGCGAAATGCTTCAATACTTACGAAAGTATCACTTTTGGTAAAGCTCGCACCGAGCATTGAGAACTATTGCCTCTTATAGTCCTATAGGCCAAAGTTAGAGAACCGATAAAATTTGTGTGTAAAAATTATATTTATTGATTTTACAGCAGCATAACTTTTTGAAAACAGTTATCGGACTATGAGATTAGAACCTTTTTTCAAAAAAGTACTTTAAAATACAAATTAGTTCATAATAATAGTAACATATTGAAAAAAAAGTTTAAAAATTCATTCAAGAACTTGCCCGTTTGATTGTGAAAAAATACAACATCATAATTACATTTTTTTTGCGGCGGGAAATTGGCTTTATTCGTTACCGTAGAATTTTTCCCGGCAACCCTGGCCGAATGTCATAGTCGTTTGTTGTGTGTGAGTAATGGTTTGGATTCGTATCATCATATGTGACGATTTAACTCGCTTTTTGTGAAAAAAGACAACATCATAATTACATTTTTTTTTGCGGCGGGAAATTGGCTTTATTCGTTACCGTAGAATTTTTCCCGGCAACCCTGGCCGAATGTCATAGTCGTTTGCAAGACCTCCTTATCATAGTATCAGACCTCTCAATCAGCAAGTTGCCTTTGACCGCTATACTTGTCCTGCTACTAGCGCCATCAATCGTCAGTAATAGTATTTACGACACGAAATCACACAAAATTTTTTCACAGCTTCATTTGTTCTATGCATTTGCTTATGAACTAGTAGTATTCCTACCACTAAAATTTTATAGTAAATTTTATCTTATTAAATTGACAAGATCGTGTGATTACATGACGAAAAAAATTCTATTAAATTTTAGTGGTAAGAAAAAAGCGTAAGAGTTGGCAGCTATGCGGTAGCAGACCAGCTAGATTTTTCTATAGATTTTTCTATTATATTTTTGGATACCAGTTTTTTAGTAGAGACAATTTTGTTTTGTTTGATCGGAGAATTCTGGGATTTAAAAGAACAACATTTTCTCTAAAAATATACTGGTGTTCAAAAATCCCGAAACATGGCAACTGTGCGGTAGTATCCACCAGGCGGCGATACTTTCCGGAGAAAGTCAATTAATAAGTTGGCTATTACCGCGGACATTTTCTCCCATAGACTTTCTCCGGATTGACAAGTCTGATCTATGATAAGGGAGTCTTGGTCGTTTGTTGTGTGTGAGTAATGGTTTGGATTCGTATCATCATATGTGACGATTTAACTCGATTTTTGTGAAAAAATACAACATCATAATTGCATTTTTTGGCGGCGGGAAATCGGCCTTATTCGTTACCGTAGAATTTTCCTCGGCAACCCTAGCTGAATGTCATAGTCGTTTGCTGCGTGTGAGTAATGGTTTGGATTCGTAGCATCATATGTGACGATTTAACTCGCTTTTTGCGCAAAATTAACAATAGAAAATTCATTACTTTAAAATTAAATGTATACAAAAATATATATAATACGATTTTTGCAGACAAATTTTATCGGTTCTCAAACATTGGCCTATAGGGCTATAAAGTGAACCAGGTCTCAATGCAAGGTGAGAGCTTCACCAAAAGTGGTTCTCCTGTTAGTTTTAAAAATTGTGTTACGTTAGAGTGACAGTAACACATAAACATCTGATCAGTAGAATTAATCTATGAAAAATTCGTTTTCTAAAACTAAATGTAATTCCTTCTAGAATGTAAATCTTTTTTTTTTTTTTTAACATTGTGAATTGTTTCAATATTTAAATTAAAATGTTGGATGCAAACACTTATTGTGCTTTACAAAATAATAGCTTGAGACTAGTAGAAAAATTAATTAATGTTGCAGGATGAAAGAGAATTTATGAAGTTGATAAACATACATTTACTTAAATTTTATTGGAGCATTTACTAATTTTTGACTGAAGAAAGAGGCTTATAACTAAAATTTGTCTATCTAAACAAATGAACTTTTACACCTTCTGGACGGACGTTACTTAACGACATTTTAATTTTTAATACCAGTAATTCTGTATAGTATTATTCGTCTTATTTAATCAAAGGTTTCTGGTTTCGATTCCCGACCTGGACACTCTTTTTTTCACTCAGTTGGAAAACATTCAAAATTACATGCTAGATACATACAGGGTGAATCTAAACTCTTGGGCAAAACTTTAAGGGGTGATAGTACACATCAAGACAAACAATATTAAATAAGAAACTAAGGGTCCCAAACGTCTTCCGATGGAGATAGGCGCCATTAAAGTTTAGGGTCCAAAATTTCAAATAATTATAAAAAACTATAAAATTGGTCGATTCGTTTGCGGTTTTCGCTAAAACTATTATTTATGTCAGTATTTTCTTAAAAATAAATTTTAAAGAAAAAGTTAAAAAAATGTCGATAGAAGGCGTTGTAGACTTTAGAGTAACGAACAACTACTTTTTACCGTTATTTTTTTTTATCTGAGTAAATGCTTTCAAAAGCTTAGACTTAAACTTAAATTTTGAGCTCAAATTCTGAATTTTTGGGAGTGGTTAAGTAGCGCAAACTGAACTGTGTTCAGAAGTTGAAATTTGAACCCCCCCCCTGAACACAGTTCAGTTATTCCCGATCTTGGTGTCGTAGATAAGGCAGAAAGTAGTACCCCCTACACGTAAAATAAACGGTAGAGGAATGACAAAATTAAATAAAAAATTTATTTTAAAAATAAATTTTAAAGATAAAGTTAAAAAATGCCGATCGAGGGCGCTTTAGACTTTGGAGTAAAGAACAACTATTTTTTACCGTCGACTCCAACGAGGACCTGGTTGCGAGGATTGCCGTCGTAGCAGGCGATGTCCGGGAGATGCCCGGGGTATTCACTAATGTTCGCAACTCCCTCCGCCGGCGAGGTGAAGCCTGCATCGTTGCTGGTGGGTACTCTTTCGAGCAATTTTTGGGATTCCTCTCGAACATCATGTGTGTACCATTTTCTACGTGTTAACCTTCATTCATATTGCGCACTACATGCATACATCAAATTGTTTCTTTTTATTTTGCGCGGAGAAATTGCTCATGACTGTTATGAATAAATTTTCTTTTTAATTTTGTCATTACTCCATTGTTTATTTTACGTGTAGGGGGTAGTAGTTTCTGCCTGGATTAATTTTAACACAATTATTCAAATTGGTAAAGAAATCATATGAGTTGTAATTTTCCAACTTCACAAAAAATGTCCGGGCCAGGATTCGAACCTGCGATCTCTTGGCCGAAGCTGCCATGCTCTACCAACTGAGCTATCCCGGCATGAACTGGATGAATTATGCCCTCCAGATTCAACCGGGATAGATCAGTTGGCAGAGCATGGCAGCTTCAAGGGATACCAGGTTCGAATCCTGGAACGGACATTCTTCGTCCAGTTGGAAAATTACAACTCATATTGTTTCTAAAAATATCAACGTTTGACACACAATAACATCGTGTAATAAACAGACGCACGTTTCATGAGTATCCTGGACTCATTTCCTCAGTGTAAATAAACTAAACCCTATTGTATCCCCCCAAAGACATGAAAATGAATCTAAAAACCCAAAATGGATCATTTTGGGTTTTTAGATTCATTTTCATGTCTTTGGGGGGATACAATAGGGTTTAGTTTATTTACACTGAGGAAATGAGTCCAGGATACTCATGAAACGTGCGTCTGTTTATTACACGATGTTATTGTGTGTCAAACGTTGATATTTTTAGTATATTTATCCACACAAGATTTTTTTTCATCATATTGTTTCTGCCTGGTCTACGACACCAAGATCGGGAATAACTGAAATGTGTTCAGGAGTGGGGGGCGGGGGGGGAGGTGTTTCAAATTTCAACTCCTGAACGCAGTTCAGTTTGCGCTACTTAATCACTCCCAACGATTGAGATTTTGAGCTCAAAATTTAAGTTTAAGTCTAAGCTTTTGAAAGCCTTTAATGAGATACAAAATATAGCGGTTAAAAGTAGTTTTTCGTTACTCCAAAGTCTAAAGTGTCCTCTATCGGCATTTTTTGAACTTTATCTTTAAAATTTATTTTTAAGAAAATACTGACATAAAGAATAGTTTTAGCGAAAACCGCAAACGAATCGACCAATTTTTCCGTTTTTTATAATCATTTGAAATTTTGGACCCTAAACTTTAAGGGCGCCTAGCTCCTTCGGAAGACGTTTGGGATCCTTAGTTTCCTATTCAATATTGTTTGTCTTGATGTGTACTATCACCCCTTAAAATTTTGCCCACGAGTTTAGATTCACCCTGTATACATCTTCAAATTAAGTTTTTGGCTTTATATATTTTGAATATTCGAACAAAAGTGTACATGTTTTAAATCTGTTTCGTAGCCCAAACACAGAATAAAGACATAATTTTAGTTTTAATAAATAAAAAAGAAATCTTTTAATAGCTGTTTAAAATAATAACAAAATATTTTTGCTTTTAAAGATACTTAAATATGACTTTTGTAAATATAATTAGGTACTCGAAAATGTTCTTATACATAAGAATACAGCTTGTGCGATTTAAATAACTTTTGATCATTAAATGGAATTTCAAAAGGAATTCAAAATTACGAATGCAAATACCTTTTAATCAATGAAATCCTTGTGTAACGAAGTTTTAATTACACTCTTAAGTGAATGACAGAATCGAATGCATCAGAGGTAAATTTCGCTGACAATACGTTTGATCTTTTAACATCAAATTGAATTTCAACAAGAATATAAATTGACAAAGGAATCTAGTGTTAGTAATGCATTTTTATGCATTGGAGATCTAATTAAATTGTCGAGTGCGTGATAATTTCAAAGACTTCCTCATTAGAACTGTTTTTAAAATACCTTTTATTGATAAAGAAAACAAATGTTTTGTTATATTTAACGGATGTTCATTTTCCTATTTTAAACTGTGTATGTATAATAAATGAAATAAATTGTAAAATATATACACATTGTTAAATTGATGTATCACTTTAAAAGATATAAAAACTACGTTAAAAATATATCTACAAGTTACAACTTACACCTGAGGTCATTATCAGGATAAAAGTCAATCCCAAGGTGTTTCTGACTGAACTGTCGTTGAGAATTCCAACATCCATACACTTAACCAATCAGCTTCAACTTAACGAAGCTGTATACTGCACAGCCAACTCTATCTATTAATTTAAACTTGTCTTAAGAGGCTACTTCACTCAAGCGAAAAAACCCGCTCGCTAATGTTAATCCTATGGGGGAAATAATTAACGATATCTCGTTCGCATTTAATTTTTTTTTCTTTGCACAGATAGCAGATAGCTGAGGTCAATCTCTATGCACGCTCCTTTGTACTTTTTCGATTTTGACTGCATTTTTTTTTCTTTTTTTCTTTTTTTTTTTTTTTTTTTGCATTGGATAGCTGAGGTCAATCTCTATGCACGTTCTTTTGTACTTTTTCGATTTTGATTGCAAGTTTTTTTGTATTGAGGATACTTTCACTTCCGAAACCGGTTCCGACAGTGAAAGCATCATAAGAAAAATAACTTGTAATCAAAATGGGAAAAGTACAAAGGAGAGTGCATAGAAATTGACCTCAGCTATCCAATGTAAAAAAAAAATCATTTAAAAATATTGAAATGCGAACGAGATATCGTTAATTATTTCCCCCATAGGATTAACATTAGCGAGCGGGTATTTTCGCCTGAGTGAAGTAGTCTCTTAAATGCCAGCAGTATTGAATTCAGACCCTTTTCTCCGGGAGGGTATTGTAGAGTTCCGGGTTGGGACTTTCACTTTTCAGCCATTAAAAGCATAAAATTTCAAATCTTCCGGGGGGGGGAACATTGCAATGCTCCGGAGGGGAATGTCCCTCCTGGGTCACCCCCTGAATTCAACACTGAATGCCAGACTGAGGGAATAATACCCCCGGGGGGACGATGTAATTGTCTGTCCAGTATACAGTTTCGTTAAGTTGTAGCTGTTTGATCAAGTGCATGGATCTTGGAATTCTCAACAACAGTGCAGTCAGAAAAACCTTGGGATTGAATTTTATCCTGATAATGACCTCAGATGAAGGTTGAAACTTGTAGATAACTTTTTATTGTAGTTTTTATATCTTTTAAAGTGATACATCAATTTAGCAATGTGTATATATTTTATAATTATTTAATATATTAAAGTTTTATACGGTGTAAACATCCAGGACTTTTTGATGTGTTTGTATAGTTTTATTATTATTATTATTATTTTATTTTTGGTTTGCATAGATAATGATTGATTCAATTTATTTATTATAGAAGTGATCGTTGTTTTAACGGTTTACTGCACGATTTTTGATAATGTTACGAAAGCACTGTTACTTTGTACACCTTGAATGGTGTATGAAATTAAATTAAAAAAAAGAAATATTAGTTAAAAACAACCATTCTAAGCCTTAGCTTGGTATTTTGAATTTTTGGTTACTGACACGACACATGTGATACAAAATGCATTAATCTAATCAAAGCTGTTTTACATATATGCCACAAAGCTATGTTAACCAGATATCATTTCTAAGTCTTTATTATTATTAGTTTAAGAATACAAAAAAACATGCCTTTAACATTTTATTCACACTATTTATATTTCTGTGAAACATAATGGAATAATTACCGTAACATAGACAATGATCGATTCAATTTATTTATTATAGAAGTTATCGTTGTTTTAACGGTTTACTACACGATTTTTGATACTGTTACGAAACACTGTTACTTTGAACACCTTGAATGGTGTATAAAATAAAATAAAATGAAATAAAAAGGAAATATTTTTTAACCCTTTGTTGCATACTGTCTGTTGCATATTTACAGTGAGTTATTTTTTTCTTATATCCAACCTATTTCATTCATAGTTTCTATTCAAAACTTATGCTACTCTGTGACATCTATGCTTTCAGTAGAACAACCGAGATAGCGCCCCCAACAAAGGGAACTTACTTGTTTAGATATCATCAATATGGGTGTCCCTTTAGAATGGCGGTAAGGTGTTCCGCATGAAATAAAATATCTTTAAACGTACAATAATATTACCGTAATTTCCGGTGTATAAGCCGCGGCTCAAATAAATCTGTTTCCGACCAGAAAGTTTATTTAATAAAATATAACCTGTTTGTGCATGGAACTTGTTTGACCTTTTTTAATAAATAAAATTTCTGGTTCGTAACAGAATTTTTTTAGCCGCGGCTTATACACCGGAAATTACGGTATTTAAATCGTATTTTATTTATTAATTATTGTTTTTAGACTTCTTGGCTTAATGTTTAATTGAAGCACAAGTACCTTATTTGTTTTGTTCTGGAGTATAGTGTACAGGCTGTAAAAAGAAAAGAAAAATGCGATTATTATAGGTATCTATTACAGCTCATTCTGTGTGATACTATTAGTTAGAAAATAGCAAATTTAACATTCGGGATTTGCCAGCTTTAAAGTATGCAATAAAGGTTTAAAGACAATTATTTTAAGCCTTAGTTTCAATATTTTAAATTTTTCGTACCTGACACATGCGACACAAAATGCATTTTATCTAATCAAAGCAGTTTTACATATATGCTACAAACCTATGTTAACCAGATATCGTTCCTAAGTTTTTATTTTTGTATTTTTCAATAGGAATACAAAAAACATGCCTTTAACTTTCTATTCACGCTAATTATATTTCTGGGAAACAAAATTCAATAAGTAGCATAACATGGTTGTCAAATAGAGATAACTTTTGCCATTTGATAGATCTAATTACTCCCACATGGAACAAAGTTTATTTATTTCTTATAACATAAGAGTAAATGTGTAACGTTATCTATTTGTGTGTATCAGATATAATACATCATTCACTAAAGGGAGTATCATCAACATCATGTATATTTATTGAATCTATACAAATATTGTAGTGTTGGGGCACTGATAAAACGGTGATGTAAGTGCATAAATATTGGTGGAGAATATGTTGAGAAATAAAAATAGTTTTGATGTGAATATCATTGTAAGTTATTACAGTAGAACTTCCCTTTAACGAAGTCCCTATTTAAAGAAGTTTTCTACTTAACGAAATTTTCTGCAGAACCTTGACTTTGAACACCATTAACATGTAAATTAAGCTCCATATTACGAAAAAAATATTCTATATAACGAAGTTTATTCCACTTTCGTGCGTGTACAGCATTCAAACGGATAGGTTGATGTTGCTATGAATATATGAATTTATTTCAGCGGACTGTATGAAAATGAACACATTTGAATCATTTAATCAAAACACACACATTAATCACATTTTAATCGAAAAAAAGGGTATGCGTCAGCTTTTGTTTACTTCTCTTTAAAATGTGTTTTTTTTAGACATTATTCCAATTAAATTTTTCTCAAATGTCTACATTTCTTTAAAAAAGGACTAATTAAAATATATTTTTCAAATATTTCCATTTTATGTGTACTTTTAATTTTATGTGTGTTATGTGCATACAAGTTTCATAAATTTAAGTTGATTTCTATTTAACGAATTTTCTTCATAACGAAGTGTTTAAGTGTAACGATGAGACTTCGTTAAATGGAAGTTTCACTGTATTTAATTATCTTTTGTGACTTACTTAATGACTTTCTCTCGTATTTTGGCCTAATACCGGCAAAATGTTTGTTAATTTTAGTTAAATCATATATTTAGAAAATGTTGGCCTTATTTAAAACACAGGCTCCTAACAAAGCCATCTTAAAGTATCTTTTTTTAACTCTCCTGGCCACAATTAAACATTGACAAGAGTATGTATGATTTAATCTCTCTATATTAAAAAAAAGTAACCGCCGCTGCGGCTGCCGCTGTCAATTAAGATTTTGTGCCTTGAAGTCTTTCTGGACTAATATCCAGAAAACTATTGCAAATAAAAATTTAAAAATTGGTGGTTTTATAAAGAAATGTTCGATAAACACGCTGAAGTAGACAGTTTTTAAATCGAGGAATTATTTTAAGAGTTATTTAAAATCAAAGTTGATCAAAACAGTTTTCTTATAAAAGTTTTATAGAAACGAAAACTATGCACAGGAATTTAAACATAATTTGTAAGGATATAGTTGACAAGGTTGGGGTGTGCAGACTGCAATTATTTTTTCAGTTTGGCTCATTTTTTGAGGTTATATTTCAATTTTTTATTCAAAATTTCCATTATTTTGACGAAGATTTATTTCATATTTCATAAATTCCATTATTTGAATCGTTGCCAATTTGTAAAATAGCGCACGTAATAATATTCCCTTTCAATTAAGAAATGTTTTACACGTGACTATTAAAAACAGAAATAAAACTTTAAAATAATAATTAAATGATCACGTGTTAAGAGCAATAAATGTAGAAAATAACGGAATAAGAAATATACTTGCGCGTGAATATTAAAAGGTAAATAATTAAATTATTCCGCGTTTTCACAGCATTAAGTAGAGTAAGATTAATTTATTTTGACAAAATATTTTATCTATTATTGCAAATTTTAAAACAGCATAATTAATAATATTTCCCTTCAATTAAAATCTATATTTTTACGTTTAATAATTACGTTTAAATCAACGAAATAACTAATAAATTGGTAAAATATAATTAAAAATACAGATAAAAGTTGAATTAAAGATCACTCGATGACATAACTACCACGCGTAACACATCTGGTATCAATTGAATGCGACGCCACAGATATGCACTTTTGGCTTTAAATCCTATATTTTGGCGACAGTTCTTTTCTTTTATAGAAAGTAGTAGTCGGGATAATGGAGTAATACCCAATTTTCTATAGCATCGTTATAAAATTTTCCGATGCCATGAAATTGCTTACTTAACCATTTTGCACGAGTTGATTTTCAAATGTTTAATTAACCTTATTTTATCAACAGTTGTTAGCTGTCTCGACAGCAGTTGATTCGGCTTTAAAATCCCTTGGTCAAAGGAAAACGAATGGAAACCCGATTATAGCAGATATTACAGCGAGCAGCCGATTACAGCAGGTCGTTTAATTATAATTCAATCTTCCGCAATCGTTTTAAGGTTGATCAAATCAGAGTGTTTTTACAGTTTGTGGTGTCAGAACGGGGGTTGGCGAGCGTAGCTCGTAGGGTGCAGAGCCCCCTAGTATTGTAAATATATGTATAAATATTACATCCAACAACATTTAAAATGTTAACCTGATATAACATAGGTTATTTTGATTTGAAACCTTAACGTTGCATTATTTGGTATAGGTACCTTATATAAAGTATTTTCAAATAAAAGCAATATCTTTGTAATAACAAAATATATTGCTCCAGTAAGCGACCGATATTAATAAAATATAATCTATCGATGTTAATCATAAAATTTCCCGATAATTCACAATGTTCTTATTTCACACATAGTAATTCCTAATGATTCCAATAATCACAATAATTCATAATACTCGAAAGGAGCATGAATTCCTTATCAAACAGTTTGGTTGCGGTTTAAATTAATAAAAAGTACGCATCCAACGTTCATTTGAGTTTTCTTACCTGTGGTTTATTTTGTCAAGTTGTCTCGTACGACACATCAGATGATATTTCCAAAAGATGAACTGAAAGAATTGTGACCGCCAGTTTTTTCCTGGTAGCTTAGTTGGCAGAACCATCACACAGTACGTAAAAAGCGTTGAGTTCGACTCCTGTACTCGAGTGTAGTTAGTGTAGTTAGAAAAACTGTCATAAAATAAGAATGTCTTAATTTAAATGTCTTTATTGAATTTTTTTTATTGTGTTAACAGTGAAAATCAACCAAAAAATAACATATAGAAAAGTTCTGTGCATTCTGTATTTTCTAGCTACAAAAAAAAAAAAAAAAAAAAAAAAAAAAAAAGCTGAATCTTTTAATGTAAAAACAAAAGACATCACCAAATGTTTAATTTTGTAATATTTAAATTTAAAATAATATCTAACCTAGTTGAAATGTAAGCACTGACAATTTAATAAAAAGAACAGTTTTAATTGACGAAAAAAGCAATTATACTTTAGGGGATTAAATAATATTTTTCGTACTGAAAATAAAATAAAATAAAAAAAGTAACTTAAAGATATTTTATTTAAACTTTTTTTTTCATTTAAAAATATATTTTTAAAAAGACACAAAAGTTTGAAAGTTTATTGCTTAAAATAATAAAAATTAAGATAGAAATAAATTTTATTTAAACAGTTCTTTCTTTATTATTGTAATCTATGATTGTTACCTTCACAATTTTTTAATATGCGAATAAACAAGATTAGAAAAAAAAATTAATCACCCAATTATTTAAATACAAATGACAAAAAACTGTCACGAAACTGAATTTTCATGAAAAATTCCCATGTTGGACTTTATTGATCTATATATATATATATATATATATATATTGTAGGATGTATAAAGATTTTCCATATCGGGCGCGCATATTGAGAATTTTGAACAATAACACTAAAGTATGATCTTGATACATACTACAAGAAATAATGGATGCACATATTCTTTGTAAAGTGAGTCAAGATTACTTCATCTCGATACTGAGAATTTTTAACAATAACGCTAAGCAACAATCTTCATAAATACTACAAGAAAGTTTTGCATCCATTTTTTTAATCAGACGACTATTTATAAACAAAAGACACTCAGAACTGTCGCGAAGCTGAATTTTCATTAAGAATTCACATATGTTGACTGACCTTATTACCAATCTGATTATCTTAATAAACTAACATTCCAACACGGATGCACAGATTATTTGTAGGATGTGTTAAGATTGCTCCATGTCGATACTGAGAATATTTAACAATAACGCTAAGCAACAATCTTCATAAATACTACAAGAAAGTTTTGCATCCATTTTTTAATCAGACAACTATTTCAAAATAAAAGGCACAGAACTGAAGGGAAGTTGAATTTTCATTAAAAATTCCCATGTTTGACTTATTTACATCTGAAAACTTTAATAAACTAGCATTCCAAAACAGATGCACAGATTCTTTGAAGGATGTATCAGAATTGCTTCGTGTCGATAATGGAAATTTTTAAAAGTAACTCTAAGTAACAATCTTGGTATATACTACAATAAATTTGTGCATAAAATTTTTAATCAGACAATTATTTAAAAAAAATCACGGACGGAATTTTCTTTAAACATTTACATGTTTCATTTTACCGAATATCTGAAGACCTTAATAAACTAACATTCCAAAACGGATGCACATATTGTTTGCAGAATGTATCATAATTACTCTATGCCGATACTGAGAATTTTGAACGATAACACTGATGAACAATCTTCATACATACTACAAGAATTTATGCATTCAATTTTCAATCACACAACTATTTAAAAAAAAAAAAAAAAAAAAGCAAATAACTGTCACAAAGATGAATTTTCAATAAAAATTCACAATACTTAGTATATTCAGTTTGTCTTTATAGCCAAACAGAATATTTTAATAAAATAACATTCAATTACAGTTGTACAATTTCTTTGCAGGATGTATCGTGATTGCTCCATGCCAGTAGTGTAAATTTCGAAAAATAACCCTGAGCAACAATCTGCATAATGCAAGAAACTGGAGCATCCAATTTTTAATCAGACGACTATTTAGTAACAAAAGACTCAGAACTGTCACGAAGCTGAATTTTCATTAAAAATTCACATGTTTTGAAACATATGTCAAGATTGCTCTACGTCGATACTAAGAATTTTTAACAATAACGCTAGCAACAATATTTATATATGCTACAAGAAACTTGTGCATCCAATTTTTAAAATTAGAGACCTATTTCATAACAAAAGGCACAGAACAGTCGAGAATTTGAATTTTCATTAAAAAATCACATGTTCGACTTTATTAACATCTGAAGACATTAATAAACTAACATTCCAAAACGAATGCACGAATTCTTTGCAGGATATATCAAGATTATTCCATGCCGATACTGCGAATTTTGAACGATAACACTGATGAACAATCGATACATACTACAAGACATTTGTGCATTCATTTTTTAATCAGACAACTATTTAAAAAAAAAAGACTCAAAACTGTCGCAAAGCTGAATTTTCATTAAAAATTCACGTGTTTGACTTTATAGCCAATCTGAGTACCTAACCTTAATAAACTAACGTTCCAATACGGATGCACAGGTTCTTGGTAGGATATATCCAGATTGCTCTATTCCGACAGTGAGAATTTTGAACAATAAAACTAACCAACAATCTTGATTCATACTAGAAGAGATTTGTCCATCCAATTTTTAATCACACAATTATTTAAAAGAAAAGAAAAAAAACTGTCACGAAGCTGAATTTTTATTAAACATTCACATAGTATTTGACTTTATTGCTATAATCTGAAAGCCTGAATAAACTAACATTTCAAAACGAATGCACAGATTCTTTGTAGGATGTATCAAGATTGCTTCATATCGATTCTGTTAATTTCGAACAATAAATAAAACGCATAGAAAAATTAAAAAATGTATAGACTGAGAAAATTTTGTTTTGAGAAAAATGCATTTGAAATAAATTATATGTTATTTATCGCACGTACCTGCATAAGAAGTATAACGATACACATTTTGCCATGTATATGACAATATATTGATATATTTTAAAGTTTAACAATAATGCTTGACAGAAAAATAAAAATTCGTAGTTTGTATTTTTTAAACTCCATCTTTATTTTCATGCTTTAAGATAAAAAAATAATTTTATTAAAATAATTTTATTAATCTGTTCTTTGAGTTTATCATTGCAAATAAAATTGTTAATTAAGTGAATAAACAAGATTACAATAAAAACATTATTTGCCTTATTTGCTTATATTAATTAAGCGTCAGTGGGTTTAAGATTAATAAATATATTTTGATAGTTAATTTACCTCCATATTCCATACTTATTATATTATTTTCATACTTTCATAAATGCTTTTATTAGTTATATGCTTATACAGGGTATCCCAAATGATCATTTACAAATTTTAAGAGGTAAAAGAACACTATGCTACAAATATTTTTGTTCGGGAAACCAGGGTCGCAATCCATTTATTCAGTGCCACGAGAAAAGTTCGGAATTTCGTTTATAACTCTAACGATAATAAAGATACTTTAAAAATAATTTCAGCAGATTAACTTACATTGATTTTTATGAAATGTGATAACTTCCCGAAAGTTGTTGGAAATGGCCACTTTCCAAATCAAATAACATTGATCTAGATGCACTGTAATTCTAACTAAATTGTAGCTTACAATACATATGATGTCACTGACATAATTACAATGCTCATCACGTGATATCATCACATTTTACACAAAGTAAAGCTATTTCTTTTAATGTTTCGATAAATGATATTTATCATTTAAAGGTTATGAATGGAAATCTGTGCTCAGTTTGGAGCGGGTATTTATGACTTTGATTAAGACCCTGATTTCCTATACAAACAATGTATGTTGCAGTCTGCTCTATAAATTCTTAAAGTTTGCAAACGATCTTTTAGGCCCCCTGTATGCACAAAGTTGCGGACAAAAAACTGTATCTGTGTGGAAAACGGGAAACGTGTGCAAATAATGTCTTTTATGTTTGTTTTATGTAAAGATAATGTTGTTACAATAGAATAAACTTAGAGGATTAATTTGATGTAAAATAAGTTTAATGAAACATCTAATGACTGTGAAAAAGTTCTGAAAGTGAAAAATGTAATATTTAATCATAACATGGAACAAAGTGGCTGACACACAGGTACAGTACTTAATAATAAATTTTACATAATTGCAGTCATGCTGCATGCTCTTCGATGTGATCACACGTAAAAGGATCACTTCAATACTTTGTATATCTTCCACTAGCTGCGATGACAGTCTTGCAGAGATCCTGCGTGGAATTTGAACAACTTCTGAATGTACTCGTGGCCAATTTTATGGTACCAAACCCTAATAATCCTTTCATGCAGTTTAATCTTTATAGTTGGCTTCTTTACAGCAATTTTAGCACCCATTATATGTCAACAAGTTTCAAATGGATTAAGAACCGGACTATTCTCTAGCCAATCCAAAGCTTTAACACCAGATTTTTTCAGATATGCCTGCACCTAAAGTGGGGCATAACATGTGTTGTATCTTATATTATGCTGATAAAACCTGCAAATGACACAATAAAATCATTTATGAATAATTTAAATTTTACTTTTCGATTTCGTAGTATGTTGGACTGTTAACACTTTCAGGGGCAAGCACTTGTGCTCCTGTAACGTTGAATTCCCACCGGAATTTAGGAAAGAATTTAGTTCAAAATAACAATAAGCAATTTTTCAACCGTTTTCACGTCAAAGTTAAAAAAGTAAAATTTTCTTAAAAGTTTCTGGTTTGAATCGGATTAAAATTAGGTGGTACATAATATAATATATACCGCTCAAAGGGAAATTCATCTTGAAATTTGGATTTTTCTGCAGCTTTAAAATTATACCAAATAACTAGCTTTAAATACTCCTTCAAAATGTCGGTGTAAACTGATGCATGGTACCAAATGCATTTTATGGTACCAAACCCTAATAATCATTTCATGCAGTTTAAGCTTTGTAGTTGGCTTCTTTGCAGCAATTGTAGCACCCATTATATGCCAATAATTTTCAAAGGGATTAATAACAGGACTATCCCTTAGTCAATCCAACACTTTAATACCAGATTTCATCAGATATGTCTGCACCTAAAGTGGGGTATTTCATTTGTAATTACATGTCTTGTATCTGTTAAATTATGCGATAAAACTTGCAAATGACACAAGAAAACCATTTATTAATAATTTAAATTTTACTTATCGATTTCGCCGTATGTGGGGGAGTTAAGTCATCTAGAAATTTAGATTATTCTGCAGCTTTAAAATAGTCCTAAATAACTAGATTTGAACACTCCTTCAAGATGTCGGTGTAAACTGATGCAATCATATTTACAGCAATAAATTTCAGTCTTCCAAAACCTTTGCTGGATATGTTTCCTTAGACAATTTTGTCTTACTGGGAATTTCCCAGTCGACGATATATAGTCTGGATGCTATGCTTCATTCTTTTCGTCTCCCAACAAACCGCTTACTGTCCGATCCATGGATGTTGAACTTGGATTCACCCTAAAAAATTACCGAGTCCCACTGGTTCCTTGCTCGTAAAATATGTTTTTTCGCCAAAAAAGTCGCTTTGCATATATATATTCCTTAAGCTATCTTTGGACAGTTCGTTTATTTATATTGAGACCGCAAGCGTTCTGAAATTAAACTTTTAGATCAAGAGCGCTTGCATACGGATTACAGAGATATCCATTTCAGATATCTATCTTTTGCTACCCTATCCGGACCTTCTCTCGATACCTTTTCACGCTAAAATTTAATCACTCTTGTAATTGTAGACAAATGACATCCTATTTTTTCAGTAAACTGGCGAGTCGAAAATCGTTCTGTAAATTTAAAGCAATTGCCACATTTTTTTTCCGCGGTATTACGTGACCATACGAAGCCATGTTTCACCACATAAAAAATTAAGGCAACTGAACGTACCTTTCCCATTGATACTCTAGTTATCGAAAACGGTTGATGCAATACTTCGTAACCGCTGTATTGTAAAATAGTGGCATGGAATGATGTTACCGTATTTTCCGGCGTATAATCCGCGGATCGAACAATTGTTTTCCGACCCAGAAATTTTATTTTATAAAATGTAACTTAGTAGATCGCTGTAAAAATTTGACTTCAATTATTGAATAAAATTTCTGGGTTGAAACAGAATTGTTTTATCCACGAATTATACGCCGGAAATTACGGTATATCTTGCTGTGAAACAATAAAAATAATTTTAGGCAACTAAAATAAAGTGTTAATATTACAAAAAGGTTTATTTTTATTGGTGATGCAATTTTTTTGTCAGCCACTATGTATGGAGTGTCCGCTCTTATCATTGGCGTAGAGCTAATTTCTAAACCGCTAACGTTAGAAGTATAGTTCCAATTGAAAAAATGCTTTAAATGTTGATCTTCATCATATCAAACGCCATTTACGTTTTTTTTTACAGCGATGCGAAATTAAAATTTTTATACGGTCCCTGGATCCTAAAAGTTATTCCTAGAAAAACGTTCTCTGCGCTTTAACAAGTAAAACAATAAAAGTTTCATTATTTTGTGACCAAAATTTACCGAGTTATGATATTTTGAATATTATTATTTTTCAGTGTATTCTGGCTCTAAAAATGAAAAAAAAACGCAATTTAAGTGCACAAATGCAAAAAGTCCTGATAAATAATGTATCCCTTTTGCTGTAATATTCATGTGATTCCAACCTTAAATACCTTGCAATATTTTCACTGCTTTATCGCTTATTTAACGGATTTATCACCACCAATAACCACTTCTTCTGCTTATAGTGTCACATTGTTTCTTATTTTGCACTAGAAGGATAATGCATCCTTGAAAATTATATACCATAATTAGTCTAGCTCTTATTTTGATTTTTAATGTGTAAAATAATCACGCCTCAGATTGTTATATTTTAAATATTACTACAGTATAAATCAATATTAAGAAGACATAAACTTACTGTAAAGAATCCTTTGAAAACAGGTTTTGAAATAGTAATATTTATTGGAAAATGAAAAACTTAAAATAATGAAGTGCTGAAATTCTTCACAATTTTAGAATGAAAAATCTAACTTTTTATACATTCTTTTACGCTTATTAATAAGAAGATGTAAAACATTTCCACTATTTTGATAACTTATGTCAACACAATAACAATAATTGCATACAAAAGAGTGATTAAAAAAAAATCATGTATATTCCTTTTGATATGAAATTTCTTTACTTTCTATTAACAATATCGACGCAATTCAAAGAAAATTTCTAGTGTTCTTGAATATCAAAAGATAATAGAATTTATAGATTTGCTTATTCATTCATGGATTTAAAAACGTTAGATTTTTAACCAACTCCATATAATCTGTTTAATATAATCTTCAAAAGCGCAATATTTTTGATGAAATATATTTTTCAATTCCTGAGACTTTCCCTTTTGAAATATAATCCATTCCTATTAAACGTTAGAGCGAAAGTATAATGCCAAATTATTTTTACTCGCGTTTAAAAATAAATAACTTTTCTCGTTATTTTCTCATGGTTTTATTCTCTTAGATTGTAGTGTTCAGTCATCTTGAAATTTGCATTTTTCTGCAGCTTTAAAATTATTGCAAATAACTAGCTTTAAACGCTCTTTCAAGATGTCGGTGTAAACTTAACATAGACTTGCTCTAAAGAATGGCATTAATTTTTTTTTGTTAACATACATAATCTTTAGTGAATGGAGAAATATACGGAGAAATATATGCTTGGTAAATATAACTGTACGTTTACAAAAAATGGAATGTTAAAAAGTGCTCAAAATTTATCACTTCTACGTGAAAAAAATCAGAGTCATACAAGTTAATTGTAGAGGTGCTTGTGCCCTTTCTTCGTAGTTTTCGGCACATTGAATAACCAGTCGTTATAATTGCTACGTTTGGATACAACCCCCAGAATAGGTCTATGCGCTGTCACAAAAATGGCGGTTACCGTACGCGGATTTTTTTTCATCATTTATACGGTCTCTTGAATTTTAGTATCAGTGTTTTCTAAAAGTATTAAAGTGAAGTATCGCCCGACCGAGACTAACATAGGGCTTGAAGCCGCTGCAGTCAACAGCTTTAGAATTCTGAACCAAACCCATCATCAAGGCTGCCACTGGCGACTATTTTTTAATTCTATCTCGCACCACTTTATAAAAACAATGTTTTTTCACATATACTTTGATAACATGTGCAAGAGAAATATACTACAAAATTAATTTTTTTCAAATAGTGGTGTGAATAGAATATTAAAATAGTCGCCAGTGATAGCCTTGCATTATGCATTTCGAGGCGTTTAATTTTTTCAATTTTCCTTTTAAATTTGTCCGGTTTCAATTTTCAGATTTTTTTTATTTCCTTTCTTCATGGCTTCCGCAAGTGTCTTGACACAAGGACGTAGCAAGGACCATCACGCGAAACGCCGCCCTCCACGAATTCTTCACTTTTTTTAATGAAATTAAATAAAGCGAATAAAACTTTTAGAAAAAAACAGGTATTAAAATACAAGGGGCCGTACAATAGTAAAAAAAATCTTCCTATGACAGCTGCCATTAATGTGTTAGCGCGTAGACCTAAAGTTCAGAGGGCAGATTGTATTGCATTAGATTACCCCTTGCAATAACTCTGTACATATTATCCCTTTGTACTTGTTTTTTATTATCGTAAGCGGTTATATATTTTTCAAGTCTCCCGTATTTTGAATACCTCTATTTCCAAAAAGAAATATTAGATTTATTTAATAACAGAAATTAAGTTTCAAATGAAAATAATACTACTATTCGGAAATAGTCGTACAAGGCATTAGAGTAATAAAAACCGATGTCCAGTCATACTTGACAAAAAAGTACAAAGGACTACAAAAAAATAAATGTGCGAAAGAATGCTTTGAAATTCATTTTCACAATAATACATTTCAAAGTATATTAAATTTTAAAATCAATACTCGAAATACTTCAGTGTTTTAGATTCGAAAGAACTATGAATGACAAATAAACCCTTTTATTCACATATTTGGATAAAAAAAAAACTAAAAAAAAAATCCCTTTAAGGTTTGAATTTTTTTTTTTTTTTTAAATATTTAGTTCTTTGAATTATTACATTCTGTAAATATCGACCAGAAATGATTGTTTTTGTTTTCATAGATTTTATGAATAATTGAAGTTATATTTTATTCAGATATTTAATACGAGGAATGCTAATTTCAAAACATCAACTTTACTTTTTTAAACATTTAATGTGCTTACATTTTTATCTAAATTTTTAATAGAATTTTTAGTTTTATCGAATTCAAGCAAAAACATAGAAAAATTTGCAATTAAACTACGTTGTCACAATTTTTGCCATTTTAATATGAAAAAGAACTTTTATAATCAGAAATACCGATGCCAGATTCCTGGAAAATTTCAAGGAGTTGATTACACCTTGAATATTTCAAAAATGTTTATTTTTTTAAAGTGAATGTTTTTTAAAACTTTCTAACATAGTTGAAAAATGTTTATGAATTCGGTTTGTCCGTCTGTCTGTCGTTCGGAGTTTTGCGTGGTTTTCTTCGAACCTTGCCATAAATCTGGGTTAGGATCCTTCAGAAAGACCCCCATGTAGGAAACTCTCCCAAAGGGACTATATCCCTCGAGTAGATAATCGGCTGTCATAAATCAACCAACCAGCCAACCGTCTGTCTGCCGTCTGTCTGTCAATCTGTGCTCTAACTCGCGTAAATATACTCGGATTGTCACGCAATTGATATATGTTATTGATGTTCAGTATGGAATGTTCGGTATTGAAAATGAAGAGTGTCGCGCTTACAGTTACTTTACAGGGACACTCAAAAGAATTCCGTTACATTATGTCTATGGGGGAAATCATTTCCGGTATATTTTAATGATGTTATACGATTTCAAACATATTTAAATTCATATATACCCCTGGAGACTACCTACAAGAGGCTTACTATAGAATATGGTATGCATAGCCCTTATAATTTCCTTACAGGGACACTCAAAATAATTCCGTTATATTATGGTCTATGGGGAGAAATCGTTTGCGATTTATTTCCATAATGTTTCACTATTTCAAACATGTTGAAATTGATATATATCACTGAGCTGCATTACATAGGGCTTACTATAGAATACTGTGCATAGCATTCATCGTTCATTAACTGGGACACACGAAAGATTTCAGTTAAAGTACTATCTGTTAACAATAATTGCTGGGAGTGCCTTTTCAGTTGAGGTACTCGTTTTTAAAGTTGCCTAATTTTTTGCCTTTTATTTGGTGTGTATAAGTTTTATAGATCATATACAGGACAAAAAAAAAAAAAAAAAAAAAAAAAAAAAAAACCTCGAGCACATTTCCTTTATTGAAGGAAATTCCACAAGAGGAATTTTAAACTGTTCTATGCGTTTACTTACTGAACTAAATTTTAGCATTATGTGTAGTATATATACAAGTCAATTTATCATATACAGGGCTGCACAAAAGAATTGGGATATGTTTCCGAATATTGTTGGTAATTCCTGAAATTGGGTTTTGAAAAATGTTATGTTTTTTTCCAATTTGTTTACTTAGACATCATCTTTAACCTTATTAAATGCTAAAGATTTTTCAAAGTTTATCGTAATTGTTAAAAAAAAAACAGCAACAAAGATTATATTTTAATTTTAATGCGAAAAAAGTTAGGACCTAAAGCACAAATTTTACTTAGTATGACTAAAAATTAAAATGTGGAATGTATTATATATATATACAGGGTGTAACTGAAATGCTTCAACAAACTTTGAGGGATGATAATACTCATGAAGACGAACAAAAAATGCAATGGAACATGATGTCGCAAATGACGTTTAACCCCTTCAGGGGCAGTGGTATGTTTATGAAAGTGCTTAATTTTAATTCCAAAACGCCATAATGGCACCAGAATTTTGCTAAAATCTTTTCCATTTAATATGTATGTGAAATACAGCCTTTTTCTTATTTATAAACAAATTTTTTTTATAAATTCCGGTGCCAGTCATTTATTTCAACATTTTAGTACTAAAAGTAGTTTGCCCCTAAAAGGCTTAAAGATAAAAATAGAGAAAATACGTCTGAAAATGGACTGGCACCGGAATTTACAAAAAAAAATTGTTTGTAAATAAGAAAAAGGCTATATTTCACATAAATATTAAATGGAAAAGATTTTAGCAAAATTCTGGTGCCATTGTGGCGTTTTGGAATTAAAATTAAGTGTTTTTTTAGACATACCACTGTCCCTGAAAGGGTTAAATGTCATTTGCGACCCCGTGTTCTATTGCATTTTTTGTTCATCTTCATGAGTACTATCATCCCTCAAAGTTTATTGAAGCATTTCAGTTACACCCTATATATATATATATATATATATATATATGCATATCCTTACGAGAATACTGTCATAGAATAATCCAAAATTATAAACAATTCCTTAAATATGTGACTGAAAAATTCGGACTTGCAAAATACCGCTACGTATTTGCAGAACAAGAGATGCTAGAAGATTTCCTAAATTAATTACTTCTAAACGCTAAACGAAATTCTACATGTATGTTAAGTTTTCGTTATCCACTCGAGACTGACTCAGGTTAATCCCATTAATTGGAATGTCGTGTTAACATGTCAGTTAATTTAAAAGTATTTTTAAAATCATCCTTTCTTCAAGTTTTAACAATGTACTATATAATTAAAACCTATAAAAGTAAATATGAAGTTTGTGAAATAAATCTGCATACGTATAATAAAATTATCGCAATGCTAAGTTTGCATTTTTTGATAAATAAAAAATAAATATTGTCAAAATACTACGTCGATATACAATGAACTCGGGATAATTAGAACTTGGTAAATTTGAACCAATCACAAAGTCTCGAAAATCTTGAATTATAATTAATGTTAAAACTAGATAGTTAATTAGACCTTATTTTTTATTGCATCAGTTATTTTGAACTAAAAATAAATGATATCTTCAAAGAAAAGAAAACAAGAACGAAAAATGATGTGGCAAGCATAGATTATGAAACATTTAAAACACATTCAGAATATTGTAACAAAACTTCACGGTTTACTGAGTAAGCAATTTAGAATTAAACAACTTAGTAAACAATTAAAAAGTAAAACAATTTAGAAGTAAACAATATTTATTTAAACAGCTTAGTAAACAATTAAGAAGTAAAATAATTTAGAAGTAAACAATTTAGAATTAAACAACTTAGTAAACAATTAAGAAGTAAAACAATTTAGAAGTAAACAATTTAGAATTAAACAACTTAATAAACAATTTAGAATTTCTAGTGCACCTCAGTGATATGTATCAATTTGAATGTGCTTAAAATAGTGTAACATCATTAAAATACACCGCAAACGATTTTTTCTCCATACACCGTAATGTAACAGAATTCTTTACACTATCCCTGTAAAAGACCCATAAATGCTACACAGTTCATTTTCAATACCAAACATGCCATAATGAACTCCAATAACATACATGAATTTCATGGCAATCATAGTATCAGGGCTTGATTACAAACGGGGCAAACTAGAAAAAATGAATAGAAACCTTTGCTTTAATCATGACATTAATTCTGCATGAATTGTGCTTTATAATAATAAGAAAACAATAGCTTTTTAATAAGAAGACAATTTCTATTAAAATTTACTCGTGGAGGTTTGCCCCGTTGGTACTCAGGCCCTGCATAGTATATTTACGCGAGTTAGAACATGGGCAGACGGCAGACATACGACAGACAGACAAACCTAATCCGAAAACACTTTTCAACTCTGTTGGAAAGTGTTAATAAAAAATGCGATATTGTTAGAAAATTTCGAATCACTGTTTATTTTTATTTTATTTTATTTATTTATTCACTAAAATTACCCAATTTTTTTCAGTTAACAGAAAAAAAAAATACAGCGAAATTTTAAATCTATCACATGATTCATAATTTAGATCCTGAAACAGGTTTTAGAGTTTCATCTCTGCCCGGAAATTACTAGTTAAGATATAATAGTATCTAAATTTCACAATTGATGGGAATGTAACAGTAGATTTCATTATTAAAACAAATTGTAGCATTTCGTGAATAGGTAGCAGCACATAATGAATTCGAAATTTGTGGGAAATTAAGTGATGTAGAAATTATTACAAAACTGTTACAAACAAGCAGCTAGGAAAATAATCGATTCGGGAGTAGAGTATATGGGTAATATGATTAAATGATTTCTGTGTTATATGATTAGGCTGCCAACGTCCTAATGAAAAAGCAAACAAACAAACAAACAAACAAAAAAAACAATAATGAATGTGATATTTATGCAAGTTTTTATTTCGGTGAAGTTAAGGTGATTTAAGTTTTTATTTCGGTTTTTATTCGGATTTTCTGCAGCAGACAAAGAATTCAAATGCTTTTTCTAAGTGTAAAAATAGGCCGAAAATCATAGCGATAACAAATTACGCACATATCTAATTGTTTTGAAAATGCATTTTTGTTTCATTAGAAGAAATAATTTACCAAATATTTCAATTTCTTATGATTTCTATCTATTAATATGCTTCCATTTACAATAAGATAAGAACTTTTTGGCTGCTCAAGATTAATGTTCTTATATTATTTTATTTTAAGAATTTTATATTTTTTTATAAATTGAATATGTTTAAAAGAATTTGAATTATAGGAAAATTACGTTTCTGTTTAACACTTTCCATAACATAGTTGAGCAGTGTTTATGAAATCGGTTTGTCGGTTTGTTTGTCCATGCTCTAACTCGCGTAAATATACTCGGATTTCCATGCTATTGATATATGTTATTGGAGTTTACTATGACATGTTAAGTATTGAAAAGTAACGGTGTAGCAATTATAGTTCGTTTACAAGGCCATTCGAAAGAAATCAGTAATATTGTGGTCTAAGGGGGGAAATTGTTTGAGGTGTATTTTAATAACGTTACATTATTTCAAAGATATTGAAATTGATACACCTCACTGATGCACGCTACAAGATGCTTACGGTAGAATATTGTGTGCATAGCATTCTTCGTTCATTTACAGGGACATACAAAAGTATTAGATTTACAGTACTGGCTATAAAGGTTAATTGCTGGAAATTCGTTTTCAGTTCTGGTGCGCGTTTTTACTTACCCATCATACGTAGTATAGGGTAAGTCTTGTAATCGTTTTGAAAATCGAAAAAATTTTTTGACGGATTTACACGTTTCAGACACTGGAGATTCCGAAAAACATATTTTTAGAAAAAAAAAAAATTGCCGTCCGTCTGTGTGTCTGTGTGTCTGTGTGTGTGTCTGTAAACGCTCTATCTCCCGAACAAATTGAGATAGAGACTTGCAATTTGGTATGTACTTAGTATGTAATAATGGGAAGAAGCCTATTTCATTTCAATAACCTCGATTAACCAGAACATTTTTTTTCGGACTCTCGAAATATTCGTTCTGATGAAAATAAAAATTTTCGAAATTGTTTATTTTAAGGAGTAAATATAAAAGACAATAAAAAAAAACATAAATTTTGCATAAAACATGAAGTCGATCGGATAATTAGTTGCCGAGATATTTGTAATCCTATTTTCCACACTCTTCGATTTTTCATGACCCTGTATTTCATCCAAATTTCACTTCAAATATATATTTTAATTGGAAATGAGACGCTTAATCAGATGCAATAAATCGCTAGTTAATAGGATTATTGTTTTTAGAGTTATAAGGATGTTTCTTTTAAGCAATTCAGTAATCGAGCCTTTAATTTTTATGACGTCATCAAGCCACGATTTTATTCGAATTGCAATGCATCTGATAAGTAGTTTACACATTTTTATTTTAATATTTTACATTATACATATACATGATGGGTAAGTATTACGGTGGCCCCCAACGACTAGTTTAATTTAGCTATTTTTTTTTTTTTTTGCATTTTACTTGGTATGTATAAATTCTATAGAAAGATGATATACAGGGCTGCACAAAAGATATGCAGTGCATGCCGGCGTATTAAGGTAAATTGCTAAACAGAAAATTTTAACTTTTTTATTCGTTTCCTAACTGAACTAAATTTTTGCATACTATGTAGTATATCTACAAGTCTATAGCTCATATAGAGGGCTGGTTATAAGAATTCGAATATTTTTCCTCTTGGTGATTGCTGAATTCGTGTTTTCAAGTGTATGATGCGTTTTTAAATTATTTACTTAGACAATATCTTTCGCATTATTAAACGTTGAAGTTGTGTTACAGTATTCCGAATGTGTTGGAAAGTGTTTGGTAATCTAAGCTTGAGGCATGATTTTTCGTTCGTGTTTTAATTTTTTACTTTTAGAATTTTATATATTTTTTAATAAACTGAATATTTAAGAAAAAAATTGAAGTTTAAAAAAATGTACGTTTCTTTTTAACACTCTTTAGCATAGTTGAAAAATGTTTATGAATACGGTTTGTCTGTCTGTCTCTCTGTCTGCTGTCAGCCTGTCTGCCCGTACTCGAACTCACGTAAGTATACTCGGATTTCCATGCGACTGATATTTTTAGAATAGGATATATTTTGAGTTTTTGATAATTCAAATTCTTCTCTGAGTCTCTGAGGGTTCGTATTAGCGATCAGGGACTGTAGTAGTTCTATATTTTATCCCTCCATTGTAATACCAATATTGCGATTAGTGATGGGAACATTCGAATACAAAATGTCTGAATTCTCGATTCAGTCAAGTTCTCAAGTGGTCTTGATCTTAGGCACTAGTATTCGAATACAAACCATTTGGCATTCATGTTCTCTAAGAAAATTGCAGTTTTAAACTGTTTTTATTAGTTTTTATAACTCAAGTTTTTTGTGGTTAAGATGCTGAAATAAATGTTAGTATTTAGATAGTAGACTATTCGGCGCTGATCGAGCTTACATTTCTAGGTAAACTCGCGGCTGATAGAATGATCTGCGCTGTTTCAGTTTTTAAATTTGTTTTAGTTTTACATTTTTATGAAGTCTTAATAAAGGAGCCTGGAGGAGCATCTATGCTCTACAGACTTTGTCTCCTCGTCTGATCAGGCTTTCTTAGCTTTGAATGTGTGCTATGAACCTAGCTAAGAAAAACATAATTTTCCTTTTATTTTAATTGATCATATGAAGTTAACTTAAGCAGATGGCCACAGCGTCCTCTCTCTCTCTCTCTCTCTCTCTATATATATATATATATATATTCGCCACCACCATTTTCAAAATATAATCTTCGTTGTAGATTTCTAATGCGCATGTTAAAGAAAACTACTACTAAGATAATAGTTCGGAAATGTAGAAGTAACTATATAAAAGATACCGGACGTTGCAATACCAGATTTAAGAAATCTATTATTATAAATAAAATTATGTATATTTGTATTTAAGAATATATAGAATTGGTGATTGAAAGAGACGATACATCGCCAATCAACCATTGGAAGTCTGGAGTAGTTCTAGGTGCTAATACACTCGATTGCAAAGTATTCGAATAAATCATTCGATTCTGAAAAATTCTAGAAAACTAAAGTTTCGACTCTTAAAATATATCGAATCGGCCCATCACTAATTGCGATATCATTCATTTTACAACACAAATAGATGCAATGTTATGGAAATGTTAATGTACTGTACATATATTAATTTTCTCTCCCAAATATTTAAATTTATTATGGAATTAAAACATACATAATGGCGAAATGAATCTGTAAAGAGGTTTTCAATTTTTCATTTCCAAAATGTAAAAGTCTTAACCAGCGTTTCCCAATCTTTTTACTTTCCCGGAACCCCCTGATTAAAAAAATATACATAAAACGTAACTTAGAATTTATTACTTCAAAAATGACACGATAGCTACCAAGACTAAATTACCTTGACTTTTGTAATTCCCTAACAAGCATTATGCTGACGTAATTTATGTTATTACCTCATCTAATTATCCCATGGGTTTTCATGTATAGTGGAATAGCAACACGAACGACGTTTTAAATGCAGTTTTGCATAGAATTAGATTCGGCCTAAAAATTTACTTGGCTTAATTGCTAAACATATTTCATGGGTCGCATACAAAATAATCTTAAATAAATCCGTTTCTGTGACATTTATTATGAACTGAAAACAAAGCATCTTCTGTTTATTACTATTTTTTATATGTTTTGTATAAATGAAACTGAGTAAATATTGCGATAAACAATGTTTTCAAATAATTATTTATTTATTAATTTTTATAAAAGATGATTTGAATCTTGACAAACCATTCCAAAGACAGTATTCGGTATCCCGGCTTATTTCTAGTTAAAAAAATTCCGGGGTTTTGAAAGCTAATTCCCGATATTTTTGGGATTGATAAATGAACGATTTTATTCAGAAAGTCACCAAGCCACATAAATATTGTTTTAAATAAACTTTTAGGTTTTAAAACACATCTATTGCACATAAAGGATTGAGGGAGAGCTTCTTCGTTTTGTTTAGCAGTCTGGTACTTACAAAAAAAGAAAAAACTTGTTTCAATTATTTGAATGTCTACGATAATCATTACCAAACTAATAAGGGTATTTAGAGTTAGTAATTCACATTTAATTGTTTGCGAAATAATAATTATTCACTGATATAAATAATTATTAAAAAGAAACATAGCTAATTGATTCAAGTAATATTTATTTTAATCCATACCTAATCAAATATTAGGTCTTAAAATCTACAGCATTTCTAATAACTGTGTTGTATGACATAATTTGCTTTAGTTTTATGCCTTTGTAACAGAGCTGTTGCGATATTAACCCTTAACGAACGAAAGGGGATATCATACTTTCCTGACGAACTTCAATTACACTTCTTTTATGATTTTGGCACCACACTGCAAATTCCTAGCACAGACTGGGAACATATGTGGAACACTTTGATTAAAAAAAAGTGTCCCAGTTCCCATAATGTGTTCCGAATATGCTCCGTTATAAAGAAAGTGTTCTGAAAGTGTTCTGAAAGTGTTCTGCTCAGGATATTTGTTAAATCTAAACTTGGGAACACATTTGAGAACGGACTGGGAGTACATTTGGGCCCACTTGTGGAATCATCGCTTTCAAAAAATTCTCTAGAAAGTGTGCTGAACAAAAGAAGTGTTCTCAGAAGTACTCTAAACACTGTTCCAAAATGTGCATTTCAAAGTGTACTAAAAAAAGTGACAAAATAAGTGTTCAAAAAAGTGTTATGGAAAGTGTATAAAGATACGCAGTGCACTTTCTCAGACAAACATTTTTATTTTCAATAATTTAATTGCTGATATTCTGCTTTATTGAAATTTAGACTCAAAATTTAGCATTTAAGTCATGCAAAAATGTTTCTCAGAAAAAGTGGAGCCAAAGCAAAAATGGTTGTCGCGAATATGGTGGCATTCGTTAGCTAAGGGATAAAAAATTGATTTACATGATAACGTGTACTAATTCAATGTACCCATCTAAGATATGTATACGTAATAAGGCAAACACTTTCACTGGCAAACGTGTTTTTTTTTTAAATTATTTAATTGCTGAAATTCTGCCTTATTGTAATTTAGACTCAAAATTTAGCATTTAAGTGATGCAAAAATGTTTCTCAGAAAAAGTGGAGCCAAAGAAAATTGGTTGTCGCGAATATGGTGGCATTCGTTAGCTAAGGGATAAAAAAATTATTTACATGATAGCGTATGCTAATTCAATGTACCCATCTAAGATATGTATTCCTAATAAGGCAAACACTTTCAAAAATGAAAATTTTGTGTCTCGCGTTAACAACATATTGAAATTTCAGAGCAAAAAATATTTTTATTCTTTAAATGTCCCTATTAAAAATGCTATATATGCAAAGCATGGCTATTTCCAAATTCAAATTGTTGATGCCTACTTAAAAAATAAATTTAGTGGTAATAAGAATATTCCCATGACATTTAGTCTTCAAAGGAAAGACAGACAGATCGGCAGAAAGAAAAATAATTTTAAATCTTAATAAAATTTACGTGGGGAAAAACAAATGAGCAAAAAATGAAATATAAAAGAAATTTGTAACATCGAATTTCATTTCTAGTGAATCAGGTTGTCGAGTTCTGCCTTGTAATTATTACTAAAGAAATTACTATAATTAATATCAGAAATGACTCAGTTTTTACAATTTTGTTAAAACCGACAACCATTCAAATGAATAGTTTTACAAGAGACGATGAAAAATTACATCTAGTGTCTTATTTTTTTTAAGTCTAAAACACTGAAACAGGTTAGTGGCAAATCAATCAAGGAAAAACGCAGTCATTCAAATGGTATATACGAGTATTTTCTTATAGAAAAATTTGCCTGATTCAATCGCGTGGTTAAATAAACTTATTTTTTTCTATAAGAAAAAACTGGTGTCTGTCTGTTTGTTTGACTGTGTTTTTCCCTGATCTATCTCACTGTGAAACCACAGTAATGAGATCTATTGATAATTTTCTTTCTTTTTTGTTCTTTTTTTTAACGTAAAATATAATTTTATGAATTAAAAAGGAATTTAAAAAAATCAATTGAATGTCTGAAGAAAGCATAAGAACTTTTCAAATCAGCTAATGAAGGATAAGGATAGTTGGTAAGAATTATTAATGTAAATTCATTAACACTTTTTCTTATTGCTTGAACTGAAATAAAAATATGTGTGGAAGAGGAACCATGCAATCTTCTTACTACACATTCTTAAAAATCAACATTTATAAACTTTTAACTTATGCTAAACTTTTCGCAATCAATTAACCCATTAAGACCGCAATTATTTTCGTCTTTAAATTGGAAAAAATGCATTTTACAGCACTTTTATTAGAATAAAAATTTGTGTCTTATCGAGGGGATTTTGTTATATGTGGTGTTGCTTTAATTCAACGCTAGGCTAATATATGTTAAAACAGGGTCTGATCACCGACTAGGCAAACGCCCACAATTTTTTAATGAAAAAAGAAAACTATCCCCACTTTATCAAAGAATTCTGGCATTAAATGAGATGCAAATGTCTTTTGTAAAAAAGGTGGTGGACGTTTGCTAAGAAGTGATTAAAATGATATGTGTTAATTTTAATGTATCATTTAAAAGTTAAGAAAGTTTTCATTCGTAAATGAAAACATTTTTACATATTAAAGTAGAGTGCCGCTGGTTCGGATAAGTAAAAATTCGCATAATTGAACTGGCAACTTTAGGGATGTTACTGATTATGTCAAAATGGTTAAAATATTTTTTTTACGTGTAACAGATGGAAAAAATGTATTTTTTTAAAAAAATGTAGTAGTGGATGGATATAATTAAAAAGTTTTTTTTTGTGTATAGACAATTTTTCCTTCGCATTTTAACCATGCTTAGGACGGCAGCTGTTTAAAAACTGTGCCCCCTTTATTTTATTTTTTATCGTTTACAATTTTTTTTAAATACAAAATTTGAAATTCAAGCAAAAACTCTTTTGGTTGATCTTTGTCTTAAAAATATATATTCTTTTTAATGCTGCAATATCATGAATTCTCCTTAAATACATAAGTTGAACAGGATTAGCCTTCTTCTGTCTTTTCAACCATTCAAAGTGATTTCATTCAAAGGCTTCATTATATGATGTGCCTGTATCGTTTTCACAACGTTCGTTTTTATTATCCACGATTCTTTTTCATTTTGCATAGAGGTTACAATCTGATATCCAGTATCATCTGATTCGCTATATAACCGCTCATTAATATCCTTTTCAAAAGTTGCACAAATTAGATTTTGCTTCCAAAAACGTTTTTGATTTCAAAGACCATCCAAAAAAAAAAAAAAAAAAAAAAAAAAAATCGGCGTTTTACAATAATTATTACTTTTATGAGATCATAGCATTTAATTGTTAAAACAAATATACAGTACATTGAGAGATATATGCGGTTTTTAAATCCGGAGATTCCGGGATTTAATCTAATTATTCCCGCAATCACGGAATTAAAAAAAAAACCTTGGGATTGCATTTCGTTTGCTTGACATAAATACATACCTGATAACCTTCTCCTTTGAAGAATTATTGAGCCTACGCTAATCACGCGAAGAAACTCAAACGCTAATGTTAAACCTATGGGAAGCTTCTTTACAGATTTCTTGCTTATATTTTAATATTCTTAAATGATTGTTTTTGCATAGGATAGCTAAGGTCGATCTGTAACGTCGTTAGTTTTTATTTTTTCGATTCTTGTTGCAGTTGTTTTACAAGCGGACATTTTCAATTTTGGAACCGGTTCTGAAAATGAAAAAGTACTCTCATATAAAAACTAGACGGATGTGCCAATCCCAAAGGTTTCCCATACGCTAAAAAAATCAGCACCAATTTATATCAAGGTCTAACTGAATCTAAAGTTTTATTAAATTCCGTGCTTTAGTTCTGGAGATACGACTATTGCTAAAATCGTGTAAATCCTGCAAAATGTAGCATAGCAGCGCCACCTGTTGAGCGATTTAGACCAAAACCTAATCAACAACAACTTATGTCAACGTCTAACTGAATCTGAAGTTTGATGAAAATCCGTGAATTAGTTCTTGAGATAGAGCATTGCGGAAATCGCGAAAAATGCAGCATAGCAGTGCCACCTTTTGGAGATTTTCCTCAAAAACTAATCAGCACCAATTTATGTCAGGGACTAACTAAATACAAAGTTTTATTAAATTTCGTGCATTAGTTCTTGAGATAGAGCGCCACAAAAGTTTTGTCACATTTTTAAAAACAGTCAAATCGTGTTTAGGACCTTCTAAAACGTATAAATTCGTCCAAAATTGGGAGGGGGATACTGTACGTTGATTCTAGAAAAATGCTTTCGTGTTTTATCATGTATAGTGGCTAATTTGAAAAAAATTAACCTTTTACATCCTGTAAAGGTGGAAATCTTAAACTTTAAACAGGCTAAACTTTAAACAGGCGTAAAAGAAAAAATATATATCCTTTCTTCAAATATTCATCATTTTATGTATTGATGATTCGGGAATTTATAATTAAAAGTACATTTGCTTAAGTTAAAACATAAGTAACATTCTCATTAAAAACATTTAAATTTCTGAAATTATTAAATCTGTGTTTTAAAAATATATTCATTAGTATACATCCATTTTACTTTTACTAAACTTTATCATGCTTTTTCATCTTTAAAAATTTTTGAGTAAGCTTCTTTAATCAGCTAATTTATTAGTTTTAAGAATATAAGCGTAAAAAAGGTAGGATTTTTATCGCGAGAATAATATGCTTCCGAAATGAACGAAAGCTAATTAAAGCTTTCATTATGACCTAGTGATTATTTGAAAGATGATTATAAAAAGGAAGTTTTTTTTTAACAGCATAATCAGAATAATGTGGTTTGAATTTCTTAATAATAAGCTTTAAATAAATTACTTATATTTATTATTAGATGTGATTTTTAACGAAGGGCATATTTTACTAAATAAAATATAGTATTACTAGATTAATTTTACCACAATTATTTCAAATTGGTAAATAAATCATACGAGTAGTAAATTTCCAACTGGACGAAAAATGTCCGGACCAGGATTCGAACCTGGGATCGCTTGGCTGAAGCCGCCACGCTCTACCACTGAGCTATCCCGGTCGAATCTGGAGGGCATGGATGAATTATGCCCTCCAGATTCGACCGGGATAGCTCAGTGGTAGAGCGTGGCGGCTTCAGCCAAGCGATCCCAGGTTCGAATCCTGGCCCGGACATTTTTCGTCCAGTTGGAAAATTACTACTCGTAAAATATAGTATTATACTTAAAAATATGTGTTTTTAAAGTTAACCTGTAGTTAAGCAAAAAGTTAAAGTAGTAAAGTAAGCTAAAGTAGTAAAGTTAAGCATGTAACCCGGGCTTCCCGGGTTAGAGAATATATGTAAAAACCATTTTTTTTTTAAATTGAAAACTCTAATAGATTTTTTATATTTAATTTTTTTTTCAGATTGCCACCTAACAACACCAAAGAGCATTTTAATATGATATATGTCAATTACAATTACAATTACAATATATCAAATACAATTTTGAAATTTATTAATAGCGGCAATTTCATATTGGCCTCGTGCCAGAAGTTAATAGCCAAAGAAATCGCTAAAAATTTCGTTATCTACAATTTGTTTATTATCATTCTGATAATTTCAGCGGTTTTAAGCGCTTATTTTAATTACATATGTGTTAAATTTGTGTTTCATTTATACTATTTTATTTACCGTAATTTCCAGCGTATAATCCGCGGATCAAACAATTCGCTTTCAACCCAGAAATTTTATTCAATAATTAAAGTCATATATTTACAGCGATCTAAAACATAACATTTTATAAAATAAAATTTCTGGGTCGAAACATGATTGTTTGATCTGCGGATTATACGTCGGAAATTACGGTATTGTTTAATGAAGTTTTAATTTCGCTATGAAATATCAGCTGGAAACAAATTTTTCTTAATAAAATTATATGCTGCACTTTTTATATTGTTTAAAGTGCAAACGGATTAATATTTTGTAATCGTCTGAAAACGATAGGGATAGATTTTTAAAAAATCATGCTTGATAATTATTTTAAAAGTTAAATAAAATAGTCAATTAAGATACAGTTTTCAAACAAATTACATTTGAAAGTAGAGTTTTTTTCCCTAAAACGGTGTAAAAATTTAAAATATGCGATGTTTAGAAATTAAAAAAATTGCAGTAGCAAAAATCACAAAACCGAAATTTCATCGTCAAGTGTTGCCATTCGCAAAATGACATCAGCATTACGCACGGACACGTTTGTCCTTTATAATATAGAAGCCAAATTGAATCCGCTTTAGAAATAAGAATTTCTGCTATCAATTGACTTAAATGTATAAACAATAAAAACAAAATAGTTCAAAGTTTGTTTTAACCCTTTCTAGTAAGATTCAATAATGAAAAGTTGTATAAAGAAAAAGAGCATCTTTTACATTAAACAAGAACGAAATCTCTTGCATCCAGCACAGATTGTGAAACACTTCCCAACACTAACAGAATATTACTAAGAAATTTAATTTTTTCATACTATGAAAAGAGATATCTAAATAAGCTATTTAAAAAATACACAACTCAGTAAAAATTCATTTTCAAGAATTGCTATCCATATTCGAATAATTTTGTGCAGCCCTGTATATGATCTACAGACTTTGTAAACAACACGTAATGCACTAAAAAATACATAAAATTGTATAGTACAACAGAAAGAGCACTTCTAGCAATTATCGATCATAGTCAGTCCTTTAACCGAATTCTCTTGCTTGTCTCTGTACATTAACAATAAATCCTGCGCACTCCATAATCTATAGAAAATAAATTGTATTGAACCTTAGTGATCCCTTTAAATTTCATTACGTTTTAAGTGTCATAACATGTTGAAAATGCACCGCAAGTGATTTTCCCCCCACAGATCATAATGTAAAGGAACTGTTTTGTACGTCCCTGTCATTGAACTATAAATGCTACGAATTGTATACTCCGGTAAAAGCAAGCTGTAGTCCATCTCAGTAATGCATGTTAATTTCATTATGTTAGTAATATCGTAATATCAATAACGATTTTTCCCCATAGAATACAATGTAATGGAATTCTTTTGTGTGTCCATGAAAATGAACTATTAATGCTACACACTTCATTTTCAATACCGAACATTCTATAGTAAAAATTAAATAATGTGTAAAATTTTCATGAAAATTCGAGTATATTTCACAGACAGACAGACATAAAAACCGAATTTATAAACACTTTTCAACTATGCTGGAAAGTGTTAAATATATTCAATGGTTGGAGTATAAAAGTTGAGATTTATTCCAACAGAGCGAAACATGCTGGGACCAGGACTCGAACCTGGGTATTTTGGCTTGCCGTGCCAACGCTCTTCCTACTGAGCTATCTCAATGATATCCTGGTTGGCATTATCTATTCTTATTTGTTGGACATGGCTGCGAACTGCAGCGCTAATTTTATTCATCCGAGCTAAAACTGTAGCATTTTACAGGATGAATGTGATACAACACGGAAACTCCTGTATACCATGTAATTAGGTCATAATGAACAGAAGAAAGTTTTTCAACTAGGTAAATCGTATTCAATGGTTGGAGTATCATAGTTGAGATTTATTCCAACAGGGTGAAAAATGGGACCAGGACTCGAAAGTTTTCGACTAGTTGAAAAATGTTCCTCTGTTCATTATGAATTAATTACATGGTATACAGGAGTTTCCGTGTTGTATCGCATTCATCCTGTAAAATGATATAATTACAGCTCGGATGAATAAAATTAGCGCTGCAGTTCGCAGCCATGTCCAACAAACAAGAGTGAATAATGCCAACAAGGATAACGTTGGGATAGATCAGTAGGAAGAACGTTGGCACGACAAGTTAATGTACCCAGGTTCGAGTCCTGGTCCTTTGTTGGTATAAATCTCAACTATGATACTCCAACCATTGAATATGATTTACCTAGTTGAAAACTTTTCTCTGTTCATTATGTGTAAAATATACATGTTTGGGCCGTTTACGTGCCATTACGATACATACATACCGTTTACGATACAACCACATGTGTCATTAGACCAGAAAAACTAGACTAGGTCTTGTTTCCCAATATAAATTAAATTTTTTAAATAAGGATCGTTTACATATTAAAAATTGCATGAACTTTCATTTTTCAAATGGTAACACGCACTTTTGACACTTTGTGTTCTTTGGATCAAATTAGCCCGGAAAAGTACATAGTTTATGTACTTTTAGTAATTAGTCATGGAGGTCAAAATTTGAGTATGCTAATATTAAATTAACGCGACAAATTTTAATTCATATCGTACTAAAAAATTATTGATTTAAAAGTTCTTATTTCTGTGAGATACGTTGATAGAATCCAAACTTATGCTAAACATAATTATACTTAAGAAAGTTGTTGAGAAATTCATATTAAAAAAATTAAGATCTACATCATTTGTTGCTTAAACAGAATGTGCATCGTCAAAAACATGGGTGAATAAGTTTACAGTTCATTCAAATCATTATATTTCGAGATATGGGCCAACATATCATAAGTGTGATTTTTGGCTGCTGATATTTTGATGATATCTGATGTTTAAAAGTCTCATAGTATGCTCAATTTTAATTTTTAATAACCCCTGATATATTGCAGAATTATTATTAGTAGATGGACACAAACGTTATCGAAAAATAAATATGATATGCCAGTTTTTATCAGACAAAACACAAATTGGAAGGGATAGAAATGACAGGGAGAGAAGTGACATTGTCTGCAATTTTGCCCCTTTATATATAAAAAAAAAAACATCTTTGGACTGTTGTACGCCCTACTTTTAAAGACATATCAAACCTATGATTAAATGGCTAGATATTGGTAAATCTATAAATATCTGTATTTTAATTAACAATCGGGACAGTAGTGACGGTTAATAAAGTACGCTTACCCTTTCCCCGTTCTTTCCAATCCAGAAAATTTTCTTTATGAACAAACAGAACGCAATTGCAACTTTTTAGGAACAGCACGTGCTCCACTACAGAAAACAATACTGAAAATGACTGCATACTGCCATCTGGTAAAAATATGAGGAAATTCATACACTGGAACAATAGTGACCAAAAAAGTGAGGGACACAACTTAAAACCCAACAGAAGTAAATATTACACATTTCACTTATATAAAATTATACTTTTACGCTTCATGGGGTTTATATTTTTAATAATTGCATTGGTTTTCAAAATTATTTAATAATTATTGTTTGTTGATGGTTTTAATGATCAAAATATGGGTTGAGGACAGGGGACAGTAGTGACATTTGAGATATTTAAATTCCATGTTTAAGATTAAGAAACAGATTTTCAAGTAGAAGTAACATAATATTTTAGACCAATCACAGAGAAACATTTTAACATTAACTGAGAATTTATACTGCAAAGAAGTAATTCCGAGAGATATACTGGGGATTGAGAAATCCCACTTATGAGATGTTGGCCCATATAGCGAAATCTTTGTCTTTCAATTAGATATAAGAAAACAGAGAATAGTTACCAGAAAACATATGTCAAGAAAATTTTAAAATAAAATTTGTAAAAGAAATTTACTTTTTGTTTATTTTATATATCAATTTTTATTATAATTTTACTGGTCTTAATCTAAAAATTTTCCTTTGAAATCCGAATGTAATTCTTCGAAATTTGTGGATTTATCTTTAACTCATTAATGCCGGTTGGTACAAAAAGTTACCATTTAAGTAATACTAAAGTTTTAAATATGAACACCGGTATCCTAGTAAAAAGAAATTCATATTCTCTAATGTGAAACGATCAGATGTGAAACGATTTTCCCATACAGTTAAAATAACTGTATGGGAAAACTGGTGTCAACTGGTATCGAAGTATTAAAATAAGTGTAAAATAAGTCGGCGTTAATGGGTTAATATATTTTCCTATTCAACTCTATGAAGATTTAATCAAACGTATATAAACTACACCTTCTTCTGAGCTTTCTTGATGCAAGAAACTCAAATATGGTGTCAAAAGTCATTATACCATTTCGTACGAAAAATTCATAACGAGCTATACCAGGGCTTTCCGACAACTCAACTTCGATCCGCAGAGCTACTAGTAATTTTGTATAGTAGTGTTTAACCTATTTAATCACAGAATTTGAATTAACTGGCTGCGAATTAATTAATGCTGTCCTTTTAACAAAAAAAGGATGTTCCATGTGAAATCAATCAATTCTTTCATTTGGTTTGTAGCGATACACGTGACTATTCTTCACATGTTCCGCGATTAATTACGTAATATATTACACCGATTTTGACATTTTAATATACTTTGTTAAAATTCTGTTTACCTTAGATTATTTTATTATTCATAAGGTGAATTTCCACAATCTCTCCATCTTTAACCTGTAGAAAACATGAATAGGGATATTAGAGGTACTTATAAATAATAAAACAAAAGATCATATATTTGATCTCACATAAACCACGCACACATCGATTGATCGCACACATTCCATTCTATAATTATTTCAGTCAACAAAGTTTCGTATTTACCAACAACAATCGCTTTGAAATCTTTAAATTCTGTATTTCACCAGGTTAAAGAATTTAAAATTCATTTGTACATTTACTTAAAAAAATTATATATTTTTATTATGTCTATTTTTTTTAAAGTGACTTTTTTGCTCTTGAAAATTAAAAATGCTCCAAATCCAAACAAAATAGTTGGTAAAAAACACACCAAGAAGCTCAAATATCAGTTTAGGAATGTACAATATTTAGATAATTTTTGTTAAGTATATAAATGGCTCTGTTGACTTAGCATTTTGTTATTTTTGTCATAATTTTTCTGAAAAAAGACACCACATGCTCTGTTAATTTAAAACGAAAAAGAAAAATCATGCGTCAAGTATAGATTATGAAACATTTTCTAATGCATTCAGAATAGTATAATAAAACTTCACTGTTTAATAAGGCGAAATATGATATCTAAGTAAAGAATTAGGGAAATACATAACACATTAAAAAAACCCAATTTCGACAATTATCATCAATAATACAAAAAATGTATTCGAATACAGATTTATATATAAACTACATAGTATGTTAAAATTAACTTCATTTAGGAAACGCATAACAAAGTTGAAAGCTACCTTTCAGCAATTTCTATCAATAAAAGGAAATGTACTCGAATTCTTTTGTGCAGTCCTACACTGTAAAAAATGACCAATGTTTCTTATTTTATGAAAATATACTATAACCACGAACGAAAATATAATATAATCATCTGAGTTATCCGAAATTCCGAATAGCGTGTTCCATTGTCTTTTGAATCCCCAGAAACCAATACATTTCCAAAATTAAAGAGTTATTTATAAAAACAAAGTATTTTTCGCTGCCCGTATTTTTCAGAAACGTTTCCGAAAGGGTTTTTGTAGTGTATTAATTAGTGTCCTCAGCCTGGAATACCTGTTTTTCGAATGCTATCAATTCTCAAGTAAACATTTTCATGCTCAAAAAAATATGTTTAACAGACAAACATGCAAAATGAACAGCGTTAACAATAACATTAAAATTAAGATTATTTTTCTACTCTTTCATGTATAAATTAATTTATGCGGCTGAAAACGTTTACTTGAGAATTGATGACATTCGAAAAACAGGCATTCCAGGCTGAGAACACTAATTAATGCACTATAAAAACCCTTCGGAAACGTTTCTGAAAAATACGGGCAGCGAAAAATACTTTGTTTTTATAAATAATTCTTTAAATTTTGGAAATGTATTGGTTTGTGGGGATTCAAAAGACAATGGAACTCGCTATTCGGAATTTCGGATAACTGAGAAGATTATAATATATTTTCGTTCGTGGTTATAGTATACAGTGTGTTTATAAAGTCCCGGACCCATTTTGATGTTTAATAACTCATAAAATAATGAAGATATAAACAAACTTATTGCATTTATTGATGGAATAACTCATATATTTTCCTTTTCAGGTTTGAATATCTTTACTTTTGTAAATATCGTCTGCGCGTGTGGTTAATTTCAGATAATTTCATTTTCCAGTCTAAATATCTGTACTTTTCTAAATATCGTCTGCTTATTAATTGCATTTTTCTCTCTTTTGTTTTTGGCAACTATTGCAATGTTATGCTTACTTTTGATGTGTTTGTTCTATGTTACTTTTGTATGTGATGTTTTATTCGAGCTGATATTAAGGAGAATGCATACACTACAAGAGAAAGCACAGATTTTATGGTGGTTCATAGAAACAAAATCGATAGTGCAAGCGCAGAGAAATTGCAGAAGAATTTACCAAAAAGATCCTCCATCCAAAAGCAGCATCTTGCGGTGGAAAAAGAATTTTCTAGAAACTGGAAGTATCGCAGATAAGAAACGTTCCGGACGTCCCTGCACAAGTGATTTTGATGCTGAGCGTGTCAGAGACAAATTTTTATACAATCCTAGAAGATCTGTGAGATCAGCGGCAAGAGAATTGGATATGCCAATTTCGACGGTGTACAAGGTTATTAAGAAAACTTAAGACTGCATGCATACAAAGTTCAAATTGTTCAAGTTTTGAAACCGGACGATAGGCCTAGGAGGATGGCCTTTGCAACAGATATACTAAGGAGAATAGAAGATGATGCTGATTTTCTGAAGCGCATAATATTCTCCGACGAAGCATCCTTTCATGTTTCTGGCATTGTTAATCGCCATAATGTGTGCATATGGGGATCTGAAAACCCCCATGAATACCGTGAGACAGAAAGGGATTCCCCAAAGATTAATGTGTGGTGTGGACTAATGCACGACCGAGTCATTGGGCCTTTCTTTTTTTACAGAAAAGACGGTCTCATCAGTCGTATACTTAGACATGTTGGAAAAATTCGTATTTCCACAACTAGAAGAGCTTCAGCCACATGTCTTTTTGCAACAAGATGGTGCACCACCTCATTGGGGTACCATCGTTCGTACTTCTTTGAATGACCATTTTCCAGGAAGATGGATTGGGCGAGGAGGTCCAAATCCTTGGCCACCCAGATCACCTGATATAACGCCGCTGGACTTTTTCCTTTGAGGATTTGTAAAGAACAATGTTTACAGGAGGAGAGTGTCGAACATTGATGACTTAAAAGCCAGAATTACAACCGCAATAGCCTCTGTGGATGCCGACATGCTTGCCGCTACCTGGCGTGAAATTGACTATCGACTTGATATTCTCCGTGCGACGAAGGGGGGACACGTGGAAGTTCATTGACAAGGGTCATGTAACATTTTGAGTCTATCTAACCATTTATGTTATTAATTTTAATCTATCTTTATTATTTTATGAGTTATTAAACATCAAAATGGGTCCGGGACTTTATAAACACCCTATATTTTCATATTATAAGAAACATTGGTCATTTTTTACAATGTATATATGATCGATAGAATTTATACACAGGAAGTCTTATGCAAAAAAAACGCACTTGAACCAATTATTGCTTCTAGACCAGCCATACTCAACCTTTTTTTCTCGCGGGCCGCAAATATATGTTTGTGAGGTTCGGCGGGCCGCAACTTATATAATAATGTAAATGAATAATTAAAATAATAATGTAACAAAGTTAATATTATAAGTAGGATTGAACATTGTCGCGGAGAAACATTACTACAGGGACTACAGAATAAACGTTGAAATTTTATTTTTAGAGATTCAAGAAAAATATTTTTTTGGTGTAATCTATTCGCTTTGATATTTTTAATATAAACATATTGATAAACGATAAAATAGTTTTTTAAAACAGAAAAGAGACTTAGTTGACTATCAGAGAAAATTATTACATTTGTGTATTTTTTATAAATCTATTTTAAAATAAGATGAATATTTCTTTGGAAGTTTTTTTTTTTTATCAAAAGCGATCAACTTGTTATTATTCCGTTTGGACAGCATAAAACCAGGATTCGCCCGTTTGTCCAACTGTTGCATTAAGTTTAAGCATGTCTATAACAAATATCTGCATAAAAATAAAAATGATTATCGTAGAACCAGGTTTCAACCATACATCCAAAGTTTATTTTCATATGAAACAATGAGATAGATGGGCGAAGCTGGGCTAGTTATAAATAACAGGCACATTTCGTCTTCCCATGAAAATATATAAAACAAAAGTGAAGGTCCTGAAAACCGTTTGTGCACTTCTCCATTAATTTTATAAATATAGAATATTTATTATGTGTCTCGGGCCGCAAATAAAAGGTCGCCGGGCCACATGCGGCCCGCGGGCCGCAGGTTGAGTATGGCTGTTCTAGACAGTACTGAACCGAATTCTTGTGTGTCCTTGCGAATGAACGATAAATGCTATGCGCAAAATGTTTTACAATAAGCATTTTGTAGTGAACTTCAGTGCTGTATATCAATATGAATATGTTTGAAACAGTGTAACATCACTAAAATATATTGTAAATTATTTTCCCCAAATGACTGTTACTTAACTTTTGAGTATCCCTGTAAACGAGCTATAAATACTATACACTCCATTTTTAATATTGAACATGACAGGTTAAACCTCAATATTATATAATAATTACATCGAAATCCAAGTATATTTACGAGAATTAGAACACAGACAGTCAAACAGACAAACCAAAGTCATAAATACTTTCAACTATGTCGGAAAGTATTGAAAAATGTGGTGTGTAGTCCGTAAAATTCTTAATAAAATTAAACTATGTCATTGGTTAATAAAAAAAGATTAAGAAATACTGTTCTAAATTAAAGAACTAATTCCTAATGATTATGATTGTCAAGTTTTGTGCGGTAAATTGTGGGATAGGAGATTGAAAAGTTGGATGACCCAGATGTTCTGTACTCAGAAGTTTCATAGAAAATTTAATGTATCATTTTTAATTGTATCACAATACATTTCTTTGGATTGATTTCATGTTTTTTATTTAGCTCCAGCAAATGTTTTCCCACTCATTTATAAAAAAGATTCATTATCTAAACGGGAATGATAAACTTTTATTACGGAAACACGGGCTTCCCCATTTAATACTCTAATTAACATCGAACTTAACCCTTCCCGGCACAGTGGTCCCACTCCGGGCACACCTAATTTTAATTCCAAACTTGTATTTGGCATCAAGAATATTTTAATAAAATTTTGCTTCTATAATGAAAGCTTAAAATAAGTAGTTCTTATTTTCTAAAAAAGTCGTTTGTAAATTCCGGAGTAAGTCAGAAATTTCGCATTTTACGAACAGAATTTGTCTGTGCCGGAAAGGGTTAAGGAAAATAACTTTTAAAGCTATTTTACATTCATTTAATTGCGAAAATCTCAGAAGTTTCATAGAAAGTTTCATGTGTCATTTTCATTTGTATCACAGTGCATTTCTTTGGATTGATTTCATATTCTTCTGTTTATCTCCAGCAAATGTTTTCCTACTCATAAAACAGATTCATTATCTAAACGGGAATGATAAACTTTTATTACGGAAACACGGACCTCCCTATTATAATATTTTCTAATCAACATCGAACTTACGGAAAATGACTTTTAAAGCTATTTTACATTCATTTAATTTTGAAGAAATGGCGAAAATCTCAGAAGTCTCATATAAAGTTTCATGTGTCATTTTCATTTGTATCACAGTACATTTCTTTGGATTGATTTTATGTTTTATATTTAGCTCCAGCAAATGTTTTCCCACTCATTTATAAAAATGATTCATTATCTAAATGGTAATGATAAACTTTTATTACGGAAACACGGACCTCCCTATTATAATATTCCCCAATTAACAGCGAATTTAAGAAAACTGACTTTTAAAGCTATTTTACATTCATTTAATTCAGAAGAAATGACAAAAATCTCAGAAGTTCACAGAAAGTTTCATGTGTCATTTTTATTGGAATCACAGTACATTTCTTTGGATTGATGTCATGTTTCATATGTAGCTCCAGCAAATGTTTTCCCACTCATTTATAAAAAAAAAGATTCATTATCTAAACGGGACTGATAAACGTTTATTACGGAAACACGGGCCCCATTTAATATTCTTTAATTAACATCGAACTTAAGAAAATTGACTTTAAAAACTATTTTACATTTATTTAATTGAGAAGAAATGTCGAAAATCTCTTAAACTTAATTTTTGAAATTTCCCTTTTTCTAGTGAATAAAAATTAGCATATTTTCGTTTAACATAATCTTGTCAGAAAATATTGTAAACTGTCACAAGAACACTATTAACTTTAGTAAGTTTTAAACGAAGTGCATGAATAATATATTAAATTTAAATATAAAGCAATATGTATTTTTCTTTTACGTAATGCAATCTTAATTTAGTCATAAAAAGTTTCCCAGAGAAAAATGAAACAAACTGTTTCCAAATAATAAAATAAAATCACTTGTTAACGTTAACCAAAAGATGTAATTGTCTGAGTGCAACGAAGACTCATACACAGCGCAGTATTACTTTGCCCCATATATAGCTACGATGGATATTAAAACCTTTCGTCAAACATAACTCAAAAAATATTTAACGGATTTCGTTCAAATTTTTACAGCAGGTACCTATAAAGGTGACAACGTCGTCTATTTATTACCAAGAATAAGTGTCAAACCGTTTGGAAGTTATATTAAAAAAATAGATAAATAGTCGTTGGGGGCCACCGTAATACTTACCCATCATGGACATGCATAATGTAAAGTATTAAAATAAAAATGTGTAAACTACTTATAAAATGCATTGCAATTCAAATAAAATCGTGGCTTGATGACGTCACAAACTTTAAAGGCTCGATTACTGAATTGCTTGAAAGAGGTTTTTCCTTATAACTCCAAAAATAATAATCCTATTAACTAGCGGTTTATTGCATCTGATTAGGCGTCAAATTTCTAATTAAAATATATCTTTGAAGTGAAATTTGGATGAAATACAGGGTCATGAAAAATCGAAGAGTGTGGTAAACAGGATTCCAAATATCTCGGCAACTAATTATCCGATCGACTTCATGCTTTATTCAAAATTTATGTTTTTTTATTGTCTTTTATATTTATTTCTTAAAATATACAATTTCGAAAATTTTTATATACCTTTCATCAGAACGAATATTTCGAGAGTCCGAAAAAAATTGTTCCGGTTAATCGAGGTTATTGAAATGAAATAGGCTTCTTCCCATTATTACATACTAAGTACATACCAAATTGCAAGTCTCTATCTCAATTTTTTCGGGAGATAGAGCGTTTACAGACACACACACACACAGACACACAGACACACAGACGGACGGCAAAATTTTTTTTCTAAAAATATGTTTTTCGGAATCTTCAGTGTCTGAAACGTGTAAATCCGTCAAAAAAATTTTTCGATTTTCAAAACGATTACAAGACTTACCCTATACTACGTATGATGGGTAAGTAAAAAGCACAACTAAAGTACATACGTCACTAAATTTTGTGCGTACGTCATTTTCACCGGCGGGAGATTTTCGTAGACAATCGGAATTGAAAAGTTCATGGAATACATGGAGCAAAAAAATATGCAAGCACTAATATTCAGCACAATAAAATATATTTCAATTTAATAAAAATGGAAAGTTAATCTGGAATTTTTTCTGTTTGAAAAGTATTAGAGATTAGTAAGAGTAGTATTAGTATTAGAGATTTGGCGTAAATCACACCATTAGCAGCTTTTTTATTTCGCGTGTGTATGTTAGGAACAATTCTTTGATGTTTAAATAAAAGGTTTCGATTTGTGGCATTATTTCTTATTTTCTTTTCCTTTTTAGTATTTTAAATGGAATTAGTGAAAGGCGTGTATTTTAAATTAAATGAGTGAAAGACGTGTATTTTTAATGTATGTATTTCAAATGAAATCAGTGAAAGATTTATATTTAAATGAAATGAATGCAATATGAAGATGTTATGAGAAAAATATTTGGCGATTTATCAACTGCGCCAAGTTAACATAAAAGTACCAATACATATGTGGGTACTTCTCTATTATCCCGTCGACCACTTTTCATAACAAAAAACTATCGCCAAATAAACGGGAGAACGTTGTCATTGAAATATCAAAATACATAAATAAATAAAATATAAGAATTTAAGGACACAATTGTTATTTTAATGAATGAAATAACTAATAAATCAGTAAAACATAATGAAAAATACACGCAAATGTCGCGTTAAAAACCACTTGATGACGTAACAAACACGTATAATGCTTCTGATATCAAGTAAATGGGACTGCATTTTTGGCGTTTAATCTAACAGTTTGGCGATAGTTTTTTGTTATGAAAAGTGGTCGACGGGATAATAGAGCAGTACCTCTATGTGAAATGAAACAAGGCACAGATGTCATATACGCACCACGTTGGCGCGATTTTTCCCTCCACCAGTTTGGGGAAAACTTTGTTTTTGAATATGAGTTACAAATAGTGTGACAAATAGTACACGTGATGTTTTATTTCAATATAAAAATAAAATAACGTAATAAATGAAACAGCTTCTATTATTTTAAAAAAGGAAATAAAAATAAATAAATAATAGTTTGATATAAATAAAGGCGCGGATGTCATATACGCACCACATTGGCGCGATTGCAACAAAATGGCAATTTTATGCCTCACATGGTAACCCTGTTATTTTGTTTCAATTGTTGTTTATTAACTTTTATTTTTTATTTTAATTCTATAAATTGTTTTTATTATATATATATCAATATCTATTTATATCAAACTATCATTTATTTATTTTTATTTCCCATTTTTGAATAATAGGAGCTATTTCATTTATTACATTATTTTATTTTTATATTGAAATAAAAAATTACATGCTATTATTGTATGGTATTTGTAACTAATATTCAAAAACAAAGTTTTCACCAAATTGGCGGGGGAAAAATCGCGCCAATCTGGTGCGTATATGACATCTGTGCCTAAATTAATATTGATATACATATAAAAATAATCTATAGAATTAAAATAAAAAATAAAAGTAAACAAACACAACAAACAGTTTTCGCCAAAGGGGCGGGGGAAAAATCGCGCCAACGTGGTGAGTATATGGCCTCTGTGCCGGGATTTTTACCCTTTTATCTGTGCTTTCGGAAATATAAAAAAAATTAAAAAATTCTTATATCAGGTGTATAATGTTTTGCATTTTTATACGGACCACTTCTCCATTTTAAGATTTTAAATGCTATTTATATCAGATATTTCTTTCTTGAGATTCCCACAAGTTTTTTCCGGTTATTTTTTTTAGTTCGCTTATTAATTATTTACAATTTGCCCCCCTGGCAATAACAATTATTTATCACAAAAAATGGGTACTTCTCTATTATCCCGTCGACCACTTTTCATAACAAAAATCTATCGCCAAACTGTAACGCTAAATAAACGGGAGAACGTTGCCATTGAAATATCAAAATAAATAAAATATAAGAATTTAAGGACACAATTGTTACTTTAATGAATGAAATAACTAATAAATCAGTAAAACATAATGAAAAATACACGCAAATGTCGAATTAAAAACCACTTGATGGCATAACAAATACGTATAATGCTTCTGGCATCAAGTAAATGGGACTGTATTTTTGGCGTTTAATCTTAGTTTGGCGATAGTTTTTTGTTATGAAAAGTGGTCGACGGGATAATAGAGAAGTACCCAAAAATGGCTTAGTTTTGTTAAATTTGTTTGTTATGTATTTTCATTTCTTATTAAAATATCGAAAATGGCAATAAAATTTTATTTTAGCACCGTACTTAATTTTTTAAAATGGCTCAAAAACATGGTTTAATAAACGTATATTTGTAAATATTTTAAAAAACATGTTTTTCCGCTCTCTAGAAAAATTTGTAAGATTCTACAACTGCCTTTAGCACCAACCAGTACATGATACGGAACTTTTCCCTATTCAGATACACAGAAGAGGTTGGTCACAAACAAGATTAATGCTAGCAACAATATTGTTTTAACTCTATAAGAGTTAGAAACGATAATGATATTAAATTCCCCGATTAGCTTAGGGCCCGATTACGGAACTTTCTTCTAGAAAAAAAAAAAAACTGTAGAAGTCTTTTACATTTGTTTCGAATGAAGCTCGATCAACAAAGTATTAATTGATAATACAAACAACACTAATATTAACATGGGGGCAAAAGTTTGAATTTAAGTGTATATATTTGGAACCCTTCCCCCTCCCAACCACCCACCAAAAAAAGAAAAAGAAAGTTACAGAAATGAATTTAAAATGGCGTGAAGCCACCCTTTCTGACATAAGAAATTGGCTGCGAACCCGATTACGAAACTTTCACTTAACTTAATAACATGTATCTAATAGCCCTGAGGACAATTCCTCTTCCCAGTTATACTGACCTTGGGGCTTTTTTAAAAAGCTTGACGCAGTTCGGGTTGAAGAAGTTGAGATTTACTGTCAAATGACATAAACTACTATGAAAATAAAACTGGTGAATTATTATGCTGGTTTATGTATGTATTTAAAAAAATTGCATCTGATTACACTCTTCAGATAAATTACTCCTGTTTGCATTTAATAACAGATAAACGGCTTCCGCTTACTAAATTGTTTAAATATTGGGAAGAGTTGGCGAGAGATAGATAGACGTGTAAACAAACGGGTAGACAGACGGGTAGAGAGACGGATATCGAAAGAGATAAGCTAACGGGTAGCGAAACGAATAGACAGACGGGTAGCGAGGCAGGTGCAAAAAAGGGTTGACAGAGGGGTAGTGAGATGGGTAGGGAGACGGGTAGCGTGGTGGATAGAGAGACGAGTACAGAGACGACTTGACAGACGGGTAGAGAGAGGGGTATATAGACAGACAGACGTGTTGATAGACGAGTAGTGTAACGGGAAGAGAAACAGGTAGAGACACGATTAAAGAGTCGGGTAGAAAGACAGACGGATACTGAGACGGGTATACAGAAGAGTAGAGAGACAGTAGACAGATGAGTTCGGAGAGAGACACAGCTAAGACATACGAGTAGTTAGACTGGTAGACACGTTTGTAGCAAAGCATGTTATCAATGTGGTTTGAAGTATACGAGTTTCTATAAATAGTTATACAAATAAACAAAGGAAATTTTTTTAATTCAAATATTAAATATTTGATTTAATATTTCAATATTTAATATTTTATTTTTTAATATTTTATTTAGATATTTGTCACAAAGAAAATGTTGCAAAAATTAAATTAAATTTGCGTTAAACTACGCTTGCTAAAATACGCTATTGGCTGCAAATCTGATTATGTGACTTTAAAAATATCGTTTTAAAAGATCCGGCGGGTTTTTTTTTATGTTTTGAGCAATTCCCGCTTAAGAAAATGAGATTATTTGCCAAATGTTATAAAAAAAATGCATATGAAAACATAACAATATATGAATTTATATATGATATTTTGTAATTATATCATTTAATTTGCTATTTTTCATATGTTGTATCTTTATATATCTCTTGTCTATCATATGCTGTATATTCATTTAGATTCTTGTTGATATCTTCTTTATATCGTAATTGTTAACTTTATGTTCTCAGCAATATCACTCAGACTAATCCCTTCGAGGGAAGTCCTAGTTAATGCTTAAAGTGATAAAAACATTACACAAAAATACTTAAAATACATTTTAATATAAAGATGACATGTTTCGTACACTCAAGCGGCGACTTCTTCCAAGATCGAAAATGATAAATGAACCATTTTCGCTAAGTTTATGAAAATGATAAACACAAAGCACGAGACCACATGCATGATGAAAGAAGTGCTTAAAATGGTTAAACAGTTAACGTGAAAATTATTATTTATTTATTGCTGTTTTAATTTGCAAATCAACTCATGTCAAATTTTAGGTACCGTAATTTCGCGCGTATACGCCGCACCTCAGACAATTCGATTTCATACCAGAATTTATTTTAAAGAAAATGTGACTTACTTCTGCTTGCACTTATTTGACTTCTTACTTTCAATAAAATTTCCGGTTTGAAAAAGACTTAACTAAGACGCATACGCGCATACGCGCGAAATTACGGTAATTCAAAAGAGCATGATTTATTGCATATGTTCTCGTTTCTCAAAAATATTTCTATTGATTCACGGATATTCAAATATGGGAATTAAACTCTTGATGGAAAAATTATTTTACTATTCTTGAAATCAATGTGTAAAAGCCTCTGCCCTAAGTAGTCTGGCCAAAGCTGTAGTTATTCTGTCATATTTGATATTTGCCATATATTATTTTATTCTTGTTTTGAATTTTCTATTTGTCATTACTATATATAATACTGTAATGTTCCGTCTGCTCTGATGAACAGGATATCATAAACACCGGAAAGTTGATCAGGGTTTATTGGGTCTATTTTTCTACATACGATGTTTTTTAATTTTATGGAAGGTTTTGCGATAAGACAGATATTGAAGTTTTTAGTACTTTAAGCATTAATTACATTTTTAGTCTAAAATGTTTCCAATTTACCTTTTTTAGAGTCGCAGTATATTAAAAATGTATGGTTTTCTGGTTACCATAGTCTCATCGAATGTATAGTTTTCGGTAATTATAAATAAGCACGATTTTAAACTCCTGTGTTTTCTTAAAAAATGACACACACTTACATTATTTTTCCTTCATGCACAAACTCTGCAAAAGATAATGTTTGTATTCAACTTTGTTTCTACGAGTTTGTTACCAAAAGATTTATAAAAAGCTTTATGGGTCATTTGAAACTTTATGTGTTTTAATCATGTAATAACTTTTCCTTTTTTAATCGATTTTTTTTCTGCATATTTTTATTCCTTAATCCCCGCAAAACTTTGTAGTAAAGCAGTTTTTTCGAAATTCGTATTAGTTAAAAAGTTTTCCGCCTTTTGGTGTTGCAGTGAACACGCTCACTTTTAGCGTATTGTGTGAAACACATAACATACATGTTGTGTGAAACAACAAACAACATTGTGTGAAAGACAAACTACATGCGTATTGTGCATGTAGAAACAAAAGAATTGAAAAAGAGGAAGTCCAGGAGGGTTCATTATATGTGATTCGTATAAATTTTATGTAAGTTGAAAATTGTCGCTGTTATCTATGTTTGTTTAAAAACGTTGTAAAACTTTAAAACTGTTTTCTCAAAACTCTGTTTTACAAATAGGTACCAGGTAGAACTCGAGATTGGATCAACCAATTTGGTTGAAATTTTCATGCCTTTTTAGCATGTACTATTTTGTAGTCCCTCACGGACGCGTTTTTCAATATTCAAATTGTAAATATCTTTTTGCGCGATTTAAATCCGAAAATGTTTGTCTAAAATCGACAACTTAACATTTGAACGGTCGCATTTTCTCCAGGACCGAAAAACTGATAAACCCATCAGAGAAGGACAAGAAAATATCGTAAATGTTAAGGGTTTTTTGTTACACATAAGCAGATTCCGAGGTTTATCTGGTACCGTGGAATGCTTCAGCTTTTGCACAACCCAGTATCAAAGGCCGCCAGAGGGCCATTTTTCAAGCAATTTCTAAATAAAAAAATTGTTTTTAAAGCTTCAAGGTATGCTCTTTCATTCTCAAAAAACTCCATTATTATTATTGTGTAATTGTGCTAAAAAAATCGCAAAAAACTGGAGAAATTTTATTTTATTTTTTATTCATTTATTTTAAAGTTATTAACATGCCTTAAGTTTTATCCCAATATTTAATAATATCTTAATTTATCTTTAACGGAATTTCTTTCCACTCGCTTTGAAACGATACTTTATCTGAAAGTTAATGACAAGCTTTTATTATCGTGAATGGGTTCTCCTTATGTAACATTCCCTTAATTAGGGAGAAACTTTAAGTAAGGAGAATAACATTTAAAACTATTATTCTTTCTTTAAACTAAGAAACAAAATCAGATAAAGGTTTATGAATATTTAACTCTTTTAAGTAAGTCTTTTTTAATTTCCTTTTTCCTAGTGAATAAACATTAGCATTTTTTTATTAACAGAATTTTATGAAAACATTATTAAAGATAGTCATAAAAAATGAAAACTTTGCTTAATTTTGATTAAAGTGTATGGATTTTACATTAAATTCAACTGATATGTATATTAATAAAAGAAAGATGTTTGTGTGTCTGCGCGGCAGTGTGTTACTGCTTATTTTACTATTTATTACTGAAAATTTTACGGTATAATAATGGCAGCTGGGGTGCCAGTATTATACCGTAAAATCAACAATTTTTATTTCTTTCTTTGCAGTGTAGTATAGTGGTCTGCAAATTTTTATAAAGATAGACGAAAGCACGTCCGACGGCACCTCAATCTTAGATTTGTATTTTTGTATTAGTTTTTTTTTCTTTAAATTAAACGGGAAAATTCCAGTATTTTCTCGGTTTTCCAAGTTTGCCTCATATTTTTAGTCATCAATAAACACAATGCAAACTCAACCTTTTAGCCCAATATGGTAAATTTGCTTCTCTTTGTAATAAAGATTAATCGGATTTTTTACAGCGAGTTTTTAATTTTTCGCGAAACCATCACAATACTCTACCCTATCAGCATCCTTTCGCTTTTTCATTAACACCAGTTGACCGCCATGTATAAACTTATTTTTAAATTTAAACTGTATATGTCATAATGTATCCAATGTCATACTTATATGCTGTAGAGGCAGAGTTGTCTGTGGTCTTTTTTCAATTCAGTAATTCCGAAAGTTTAATTTTTCTTTATATAATCATGAAATATCTGTCATTAAATAAAGTAAAAATTACTATCCCGAATTTCTGGCATGAGTTCCGGATTTCAGAAAAAAAATAAGGTCCGACTGACAACCCTGTGTACATGGTTTTTACCAGAGCCATAAGAAGTTAATTGTTCACACATTTCCTTTTAACCCGCAAACCACGCCATAGTGTAATAATGAAAAAAATCTAAGTTAGCAGTAATCGAAAAAGAATTATGAAACGAGTTTTTTGACACATAAATCATTTGCCCTCGTCTCCTCGTTATCGAGATATAAATTCATAAAGTTTGATAATTTATTTATTTAATTAATGGAAAAAGGCGGGGTTTTGATTCAGAAATTTTAATAATCATATTAATATGAAATACAAAACATATTAAGTATTGCGCGGCAGCGCAATACTTATTTATTTCCAGTGTCACATCTTAATGTTAATTTAACACAGCAAATCCCATTGAACGAGTTAATTTACTAGAGTTTTTCCCACTTTTTGTACGCGTTGCCACAAAATATTTACTCTGGCTAATTCTAATAAAATTTGAAATTTGAAATAGTGAAATTGTTTGGCTGACGTCAGGATCAAAACGGATGATTAAATGCCGTTGCATATAGGTGGATTATAATCCAGGAAGTAACACAGGCTATGTTTTATTATTTACGTTATTCAAACATTTTTCTTAATATTTCAAAATTTCTTAATTTTTATTGTGAATCAACGGAATTTAACTATGTTTCTGTATTGTTGCCAACAATTCAAAAACCGTAATAATAATTTATCCACAGCAATTTGTGTTCAATTGAAAGATTTCCACGTTCAAAATGAAATTGATTTTTTTTTTAAGTTTAAGAAAAAGGATCAACACAACCTCATACTCTAAATAAACGGACATTTTTAAATATTTGGTTATAATTCAAGCAGAAAGCAGATGAATATGTTGCCATATCTGTAACAAAAAGAAAAATTTCTTAGTTCAGCAGCAGTAATACATTTGTTAATAATACAAGGACTATCTATATGAATAAATACAGGAAGCATGTGTATATGACGTCATATTTATAACAAAAAATTGAAATAATTTTTACCGATACTAATTAATAAGGATGAATTACAGGATGAACATACAGGAGAAAATTTTCTGTCAAACAGTTTGTAAGAGATTTCGCTGGGGAGACAATTTACGTCTTATCTATATAATAAAACCGTAAGTCATGTGACTGTCATCAACAGTTCCGGGATGTCCGTTTCACTTTTTCATATGCCAGGAGGCCATTTTTATTCAAAATTATTTTTTCAAATAAAACTGCATAAAAATTACATTTTTAGAAAGATCGTTCAAAATAAATTAATATTTGAGAGATGACTTACGTTCAATTAGGTATACATTCTGCAATAACTTCAGTTTAAATTAGGTTCGCAGTTAAAATTCTCTATATATGAAAGTAAACAAAGAAAAAAGATTCATTCGTTGTGAATGTTTAAAATATTAAACCATGAATTTTTGGATCGCTGCCTGGCGTAAAAAAAATAATCCGCACCAGTGAGACAGTCAAAGTTTACCTTAATTCTGTTCCATACAACTCAACTTCCGGATCTTTTTTGACGTAAGTTGAACTCATGTAATAATATTTAATGGATCAAATTTCGAAAATAATTGTCAGCTTTTATTTTTTGCGCGTGCAAATTAGAAACGATACTTTAATTTGAAATCAAATGTTTTGATTTATGATAATTATTATTTTTCTATTTTCTATTTTAAATGAAAAATGTGAACGTCATGTATTTTAAATTGAAACAGCTGTCACGGACGCACCGGGGCTGGCGCGATTTTTGTTTTGCGCCAAATATGTTTAAGAATCTCCGCATTAGCGAACATATTGCAAGTGATAAGCAAACGGACATGAAGCATAAATTCTTAAGTGGGTTAAGCGGTTTTTGTCAAGAAAGATGAAATACATAACAACAAAAAATATGCGAAATGCTACCGCGATCGCAAAAGTTCTTGATTTATCTATTAGATTTTTCCAGTTATGCGAGGGATTAAGGAAAAAAATAAATTATGAATAAAAATAATTTGTTACAATGCTTAACATACATTTAAGGGCGACCAAACTGGTCGCCAGTGGCGGCTAGTTATATATTAATGGCGTAGATGGTTATTATGAAATAGGTTGTACTGGATCAACACAATTTACTTTTTCGTTTATAGCGCCCCCTGGGAGGAAATAAGGTAACCAAATTTAAATAAAATATATATTTTTTTAATGTTTCATTGTATAATAGCTCTATTGAAATTAAAAATAGTTGGCACAGATGCAACACAATTTTCTTTTGTGTTTATAGCGTCTCCTAGTGAGAAATAGGGTAACTATATTTTTTAATTATTTTTTACGGGTTATTTGAAGTAAATTATTTCCATAATAGTCTGCCATGATCAAATTTATGTTTAATAAAAATTTTCACATGATGTTTTATGCTGGTAGCGCCTATGGTGGAACATTGCCTAACTAAAACTTTAAAATGGAATTTTCTTATGTTTTCTCATATGCCACCCATGCTCCAAGTTAAAATTAGGTACCGTAATTTCCGGCGTATAATCCGCAGCTCAAAGAGTCGTTTTTCGACCCAGAAATATTATTTTATAAAATGTAACTTAAAAGATCGCTGTAAATATATAACTACAATTATTGAATAAAATTTCTGGGTCGAAAAACGACTCTTTGAGCTGCGGATTATACGCCGGAAATTACGGTAATACACTGATTCAAAAATTATTTTCGACTATTCATCCAATCTGTTTAAACTACATTATGGGTAATTTAAAGTTTTCTATTACAGTGTGGGCGAGATATTATGATTTAATGCCTGAGGAAGACCACTCGGCTAAGGGTGAACCCCAGCCGTTGAGCGTTTTAATGTCTTCCCCGAAAAGAAATATTATGATTTTAAGAATTAGGCCGTGTAAAAAAATTATTTGGCGGAGTGGGAGGGGGTGCGTTTTGCCCTTTCGGGAGGGTAGGGGGAAAGGCGCGAAATACAATAAAGCGATCTGTTTTAAACTCTACGATATTTTATAACACATAACATAATTTTTTAAAAATGAAGCCGCGTCAAAAATTATGGGGAGGGGGGGTAACGCGCGTTTTGCCCACACGGGGGAGGGGGGCACTTTTCTAAATTTTGCCGAAACCGCCGGGTTGGAGGTTCGTTTGGTTCGAGGTTTTACAAGATTCGATGCCCCGATGTAAATTAGGGGCCCGCTAGCGGGCGAAGCCAGCTAGTTTTCTTTTTGTATTATATAACAAAAACTCTTGACACATTCACTGTTTACAATTATATTCCAGCACATTCTGCTCATATATACTCGTTATTATTTTTATACTTCTCATTATGTGATAAAATAGCATAAGATTTTATCGATAGCTTTAATGTCTCTTTCCAAAGTGGTTGCAAACGTATTTTGCACAATGGAATAAAATTATTTGCAAAAATGAACATGATTCGTTTATTATTATTTTATGAAGATGAGAAACATTCCGTTGATGTCCGTTATACATTTTTCTTTTGTTAAAAATTACTTGTATTATTTTAATTGTTTACAGAATAATCAATGTTTGAACTGTATATTTCATATTACCAATACTGATTTTGATCTGTGCAGTCTTTTACATACTTGCCTCGTGTGAATCTTATCTGCTTCATATTAATTTGTTATTAAAAACTTGAGATATTAAAAAAAAAGTAACTTGCAAAGCAAATTAAAAAAAATAAATTTATTTCCATATTGTTAAGCCCGAGAAGGGACAGATATTAAAATTATTTTATTTAGTCAATGCTACAATAATGTTGCATTTTTATATTAAATCTTGTTCAGTCTATTTAATATTAAAACATTAAATTTAAATTTGAAACATGATTTTAAAGCAACTTTAAAGCATTTCATTTAGTTGAAATTAAATCTAAATAAATCTTCAACTTTTTTTTCAGTTTTACATGCATTGTGCAAAATTTGTATTGTAGCAAATTTTAACAGACAAGAAACATGAGAAGTTCAAATAATTTAAAAAGTTGAAGATTTATTTAGATTTCATTCAAATAACCTGCTCAACAACGCGAAACTTTCTGACACATTTTCTGACTTTGTTTTAAACTCAAAAGCATGAAATTCGTAGGCCAGACTATTCAAGCGATTTGGAATTGAAACGAGTTTTCCCATTTTTTGATAAATAAATTATCGAGTTAAAAGCGATTCGTATCACGTGATTACGCGATTTTCCAGTTTCTAGCTGGGCTGTCTCAAGAATTCGGTTGAAAACGCCGAATTCGACAGTATTTTCTGAAGGATCTTCTGCCTTTACCAAAAAATGGAAAACGCATTTCGATTGCAAAGTTTCTGAATAAGAACACTTGCTAAATTCATCCATTTCGGAATAAAAGAGACTTTTAAAATTGCGTCAGAAAGTAGCTCATTTGGGTTTGAGAACAGCCTGAAAGAGTCCTCTACATACAGATATTGTAACTATACTTAATTTTGACATTTGGATTCTTCGTCAAATTATACCTTCGGATACCAAACGGAAAGTCATTCGGTTATGTAGTTTAAGAATTTTCCAAGTTTAAAGTTTGAGAATCCTAATGTTTAAATTCATATATAATTCTTGCAAAACAGATCGCAGGTTTTTTAATCATAACTGAAAACAACTAGGCACAATGAACTGTAATTTTTAATTCGCATATTTGAAGCTTCTAGAAGTCAATTTTTGTTGAAAAAAATCATAGGTTATAATTAATTTATTAATTTCGAATATAACTATATTTTGAAATATTTATAAAAAAAAATCCTATAAAGTTTTAAAGAGAAATTGCTTTTTAAAAACTTTTAATATGCAAATTCAAAATTACTGAACATTCTGCCAAGTAGTTCTTGAGTTATGTTTAAAAGCTACCCGTATTCCCATCCGCTTTGCAACGATTAAAAATGAAATTACCATTAGATGTTCTAGTCGTTAAACTTACATTATTTCTAAACTACTTGACCGAATTGCATCCCATTTGATATCCAAAGGTGAATTTACCGAATAATCCAAATATGACATAGGTGCCAACCTCTTATTAATATTCCGTAATATGCGGGTTAATTTGACCCAGTTTAACAACGCTTGAAACCAGAAAAATTATTGGATGAATCTTTATTTATTCAATTTCAGGTTTTTACGTGGAATTTATTTAATTTCATTTCTTAAAAAAAATTCTGGTTCGAAACGTCTTAAACCTGGGTCAAATTAACCCGCTTATTACGGAATATTAATGAGAGGTTGGCACCTATGATATGATATCAAAAATTGGTGGTAGTATTGAAACTTTTAAAGTTTTTTATATTTTTTACATCTCGACATTCCCGTAAGCAAAATTCTAATATAGTATTAATTAATAAGTGTCATTACATCGATTTGTACTTCGGTACTAGTTACCAGCTACATATTTACACGATGATTAGAGACAGAAATAGTAGGGAAGGAATCTACTATTTTTACAGGACTGTACAAAAATTTTAAAATGCAGATACTACCAGAAAAAATTATATATTATTTTAAATTTTTACTTGAATGTTTCTTTCCATATTATCATATTTTCATATTTGAGTTACTCCATGGTTACGAATAGAATAGGGAAAGAAATTTCTGAGTAAAATAAAATGACGTACGTAATTTGAAAGAATACGCGAAAAATTGAATGTTGGACTTTCAAGCAATTGCATCATTAACTGTGCATTTGTAGAATGTTCTTATTTGTTTTTTAAGTGGCTACGATGGAGCCGAAACATGTCAACTGTAAAATAAAACTCAATTTTCTGTTTATAAAGCTTTTATTTTACGTCTTTTAGCAATTAAAAGTAGCATGTAATAAACATAAAATAAACAAAACAAACTAACAGCATTATATATCGACCTCAGTTATCCCATGCAAAAAAATCGTTTAAAAATATAAAAATGTAAAGCGAGAGATTTAAAAAGAACGCTTCCATACGTTTAACATTGGCTTTCGAGTTTCTTCGCGTGATTACTGTAGGCCCTTAATATTATTAAATTTTTGTTTGTTTATGTTTTTAAAATGCTTTCAATTGTCTGGCTCTTTGAAATATTTATTTCTTAATCTTCAAAACAACCGAATACACATTTTATTTCGAATTATGGCCAGTTTAATTAAACAATTTTTATTTAATTATTTAAAAAAAATAATAAATAAAAAAACCCTCATACAGTTGAGTTTTGTAAGTGTTATCCTGGTTCAACGTATGCAGTCTTGGAAAAATATATTACTCGTTGCCATCCAAATGTTCCCGGACTGAATTTTACACGTTCATTACAGGGTTAAAATTACCGGAATTTTATTTCATTTAGAAAGTTCGAATTCATACCAGAAAATACTAATCGCAATATTTAATTTATTTTATTACAGACATTTCGTAATTGCTTAAAATCAAAATTCTTCTTTCGAAATTTCCGGTGCGAATTGGTAGTTTTAGATTGAAAAACCACGAGTGTACTCGCGGTTGGCAGCGAATGGGTTAATATATTCAGCGGGTCAAATAAACTTGTTTTGAACCAGAAACTTTACCCAGTAAGTGAAGTGAAATAAATACCACAAAAGAATAAGTTACATTTTATTAAATTTAATTTCTGGTTCTAATTATGTTTATTTGATTGATTATGTTAAATACATTCGGAGATCTGTTAGATTACATCTGATCTATAGTTATGGCTCAACACCAATAAAAAATAAATGTATTTAATTTCACATAGAGCAAACTTTAAGAGAAAAATTGTTTAAATATCATAGTAAAATGTTGGAGAAGTGAGACTAATACTTTTTAACATAACAAGCTTCAAAACTTTCCCTAACTCTTGACATTTCAATGCTACTTCACCTTTTAAAGTTAAATGTACGACAAGAGGTCATCCTATTGACTAACTAGTTATTTTCTCAAATAAATGTTTTGTGTTCTATTTCTTCATAGAAGTATATTTTACATATCTGAACCCTGAAGTAATACTGAAATGAAATGTCTCTTATTAATGTCATATGTTCACAGTAAAATGTTATTATATCCACAATATTTCTATAAATAAGATTTGTTTTACGTATATCACTCGAAGTATGCCAAATATGTCTCACTTTGAAGTTACATATATGAATTGAAGACTCCATCACAATTAAACTTGGTTTGAAAGTTTCAAAATTCGAAGAAATAAAGTTTGAAACCAATGCATATTTCAGTAATTTTAATCATGCTTTAAGCATACTTTTTAGCGTGGACTATTACAAAGATGAAGTTAAAGTTATGTTTTTATAAAACGTAAATTATATTTATTTAATACTATAGTAAAAATTAAATTATTTCGACAATGTTCTTATATTCTTCTATACATGATTCATCAAGTCCGTTTCACATCTCGTTTAGATATTTACTGCAGCCAACTTTTACGCTTTTTTCTTACCACTAAATCTTAATAGTAAACTTTCGCCGATTTAATAACCTGAAAAATTCTATTAAAATTTAGTGGTTAAATTAAAAGAGTAACAATTGGCAGGTATGATATTTAGTTGGATTTTGACATCAACAAAAATCATTTTTCCTTTTAAAATCATGTTAAAATTCAGAGTTAATGTCAGTGTTCAGGTAGCAAAATTTACAGGTTTTAAACTTCCATATTTTCCACTTAAGGCGGTATTAAAAAAAATATTTTTCCACGCTCAACAACTCAAAATTTTGAGACACATTTACAGACTCATTTTTAAAAGTAACAACAGGAAACTTGGCGGCGTGATTTATAAAGACATTTACAAGGGCCCCATGTTTTTATTTTTCGTTCAATTAATTAGAAATGGATTTACAGACAATTATTTTCACAGTACGATCATTTTTTTTTTGTTTCCAGCGCTATCGCTTCGGGAAATTCGGTTCAAAATGTCCACTTTGACAACATTTTTTGAAATATATTCTGCTTTTATAAAAAAAATCGAGGCAATACGGATATTATAAAGTTTCTGAATAAGAGAACCTGCCGATTGGATGCATTTTAGAGCAAAAATGAATTTACGAATGTGTCTCAAAATAAGCAGTTTGGATTTGAATACACCCTTAAGAAACAATGACATTTTGAAAAATACAGAGACGTGTATTGAAGTAATTTTCTTCGATTTTACACATGACGGCGAATACCTTTATTTTTAATTTTTTTATGACAGATTTTGTAATTTTTGCTTAAGGGATATCAGAAGTCTTACTTTTGCTCCGAAAATGCAAGTTTGCATCATGTCACATTTCATTTTATTTTTTATTTTATATAAGATACAATAAAATGAAATTTTTTACCACTAATATATCAAAATGTGCTTGATTTACCGAAATTATTTCAATGTTGTACAATTCATATTTAATTTTTTTTAAAGTTTAAATTAAAAAAAAAGTAAAAATACTTTACCGCCTGGTATCCACTGCGTGTAAGGTTGTAGAAAAAATATTGCTTCAAAAATAACAAACAAAACTGATAATGATGTAAAATTGATATATCTTGAACTTTACTTCAATTTAAAGCAATTAAAAATTTATTTTTTTTAATTTTAATTTAAATTTTAAAGGGTTTAAAAAAGCAATATTTTTCTACAACCTTCCGCGCAAGGGATACCAGGCGAAAAAGTTTTTTTTCTTTAAACTTTTTTAAAATAATTAAATATGAATTGTACAACATTGAAATAATTATGTGAAATAAATCAGATATTGACCTATTAGTGGTAAAAATTTCATTTTATTGTGTGTTATATGAAATCAGAAATAAAATAAAATGTGACATGATGCAAACTTGCATCTTCGGAGAAAAAGTAATACCCCTTAAAATATATACTTTTTTAAGAGATTTCCCGTCCTGTTTACTACTTTTAAATGTGTATTCAGTGTTACCAATTTAGTGGATTTATTTTATTCAAAATGTCTATTACTTTTTCTAAATATTAACACATTGAGGACGTGAGACGTGAATTCACGTCTTTTGGATATCTGTAATTCCGCCCATTTACTTTTGAGTTTTATATGTTACATTATTTTTCCAAAAACAACAACAACAACAACAACAACAACAACAACAACAACAACAACAACAAAAAACATACGCAAAATTTGTATTTATACAATTTGAGTACTGTGTGTATAAAAATAGTTCAATTAGTGACAATACCATTCTTATACGCATTCATTTATAATATAAACACAAAGTGAGAAAACTCTTTTGTTAAGTATCGCAATATGAACATGTAACGTCCTTAGGTGGGGCTTCCTTTTTAAAAGACGGAAACCATCCGTCTTCAATGTGTTAATATTTGTTTTATTTAATGATACACATTTCGTGATTGAAAAAGCGATGATTTCTATTGAGAAATTGTGGCAAATATTTTGAATAAAAAAATCCGCTAAATTAGCAACAATGTTTTCTAAATATTAGATGTTTTGCTCTAATTACTCTTATTACAATTATTTCATAGGTGTCAACCCTCTCCTGTATGGAGTATCACTATTTTCGAAAAGTAATCTTTTTTTTTCATCGCAGAATTCCTCTCCAGGGTTGCCAGTCGGCTACTTTTTTGAAATGGTATAATTAGCCTTGTATTCGCCTTATTTACTCTGTCATTAAGTAAGGCGAATTTTAGTTTCTCACAAAACTGGTGGGAATCAAGAAAACTGAATTAGAAAAAGTAGACCACTGGCAACACTGTTTCTAACATTAACCCTTTCAAGGACGAAGTACTTCTGTTGCAAAAAATAATTGAGTGACACCAAGATTCACGAGTAATTTTATTTCAAAATAAATTAAAAGTTTTCTTAAAATTAACCCCCTTTTGCTAGACGGGTTTAATAGACCCGATAGGTACATTCAAAATGTCTATTCGAACCAGAAAAATAAAAATTCTGGTGTGAAATGTTTTTTATCAAGGTTGAGTAAAATTTCCGGTAGTTCTAGGCTTATGTGGTATAAATAATATACCATCGCTTTTCAACGGGTTAATTAAAGCGAATATTTAGTAAGACCTAGAAAACGAAAAAGTTTGAATCTATGATATTTGTATTTTTACAAGTGTAAATAAAGTAGTTTTGAGTGTGCATTCATATCAGAAGAGGCATCAAACCTTTCCGTTCTAAATCAGATTTAATCGTGTGTTAGATTTCACATTCATAGTAATTTATTTTATTCTCAAAACCATCTGAAGGATAGCTTCATTTCCGGATATTTCTTACGACCTACGACATTAAAACGAGAGTAATCGAAGGTACTAATTTTTTTAACTTATTAATAAATTACCTTTAAAATATTTCTGGGATTTTTCTTTTTTAAATCAATATACATAAAGTACACAATAATCATCATACATTATAATACGAGCAAATCTTGTGCATATGTCTATGTGTATCCAAATTTTGTCTTAAAAACGGCTCTAACGATTTTGACGAAATTTTCTATCCTATCGTTTTGGGGTACCAGAAGACCATTGGGCTAGGTCACATTTTCGAGGAAATTCCATTAGTGAGGCGTTTTGGTGACACTATGGGTCAATTTATTTCAATGGGGATGAAGGTTGAAACAGTTATTAAGTTGCTAACAGTTGACAGTAAACAAAGCCGCAAAGTTGACAACATTTCGCCAAATTTGACGATATTTGGTGAAATGTTGGCGACATTGGCAAGATTTGGCGGGAAAATCGACTTTCAAGATTACTAATGCCAAAACACATGCTTAGCGCCAAATGAAAGAATGTCGCCAAATTTGGCGATATTTGGCAAAAAAATTGGCTTTTAGAATCTGAAGAAATTTTCTAGAAATTCTCAATAGGAGCCCAGATACATGATTCAACCAATCAGAGTCCATAGAATGTTCTCGAAAACAGAATTCAGCCAATCAGAGTACAAATAACTTTCTCAACACATGCTTGGCGCCAAATGAAAAAATGTCGCCACACTTGGCAATATTTGGCGAAAAAAAATGGCTTTCAGAATCTGAAGGAACTTTCTGGAAATTCCCAATAAGAGCCGCAATACATGATTCAATCAATCAGAGTACATAGAACTTTCTCGCAATTAATATCACACCTATGTAAGGAAATGCTTCAGTCGAAGCTTGAAGTCTGTGAAGTTGGACAGCTGGGTTGCATTATACAGCGCTATCAGTTTCCGGTGCGACCGGCATTCGCCAACAACTTTCACAAGGCTCAGGGTAAACATTCGACTTCGTAGGCTTGGATTTAAGAGTCTCCGTCTTTATGCACGGATTGCTGTACGTTGCTTTTCCACGTGTAAAAAGGCGTTCAGGCCTAAAAGTCCTGCTACAAAAAGAAAGTGTGCGACGAGCTAAAAATGTAGTTTGGGAGGATGCCTTTTCGTTGTAAATAAGTAATGTAAGAAATGTAATATTTGGAAGTATGCACATAGCTTTAATATTGGTTGTTTCTGTAAATAAAACTGTTATAAAATAAAATGCTTTATAGTAATAATACAGAGAAAATTTATTGTAATATTCTTATATCAAAGCTAATTTTAACTGAGCATAGATCGGTTGTCCCCACTGGTAAATAAATACATAACAATAAATAAATGAATTTAAATGAAGCACGAATAATAATTTCATAAATGTTATTATTATTTGTTGCAAGTATTTGAAACAAACTAAACCACTAACCATGTCTTTAATTTTTCAATGAATATCAAAATAGATATTTTTAAAAAGCTGTATTGCAAGGTTTTTTTTTTAAATAATTTCTAATTTTAATAATATTCTCACTTGGATTTTTCCGTTAAATAATTTAGGAAATATAAATGGTGTACACTAATAATAATAAAAAAAAATATTGATAATAAAGAGAAATTCATAATGCAAACGCAAGTGGTTGGAAAAAATCATGGAAATGTGTATTTTATTAATACACTGGCAAAATTATAAATAAACTCACTACATTGTTATTTTAGGCATATAATACAAGGCACAAATAAACATGTTTTCTAGCAAAAACTTTACTTAATACAATGCAATGGAACAATGTATTTTTCTTAATGGACTTCCCAGTTGCGGAGGAACTATCCAGAGTACATGCAAGCGACTTGCAAAGACATAAGGGACCCATTGAAAAAATTAAATTTAACTATAGTAAAGACCTACACAAGAATGAATTACTTAAAAAACATTTAAAATTTTTAAAGTTAAAATGTAAGGAAAAATACACAAAATAAACTAGCACAGAAATAAATACCTTAAGTTTAATTTTAAAAAATAAATTAAGGTTAAGTTTACAAAAAGAAAAAAGAAAAAAAAAACTCCATTAGATCCTAAGCTAGAAAAAAAACCTCAAGCAGGGTTCGTACGCTTTTACCACAATTTTTTAACAGAATTTTTTGCCTTATTTAATTTCAGAGAAATATTACAAATGCTGCAATTTAATGAGGCGTCTACAATTTCTGCTACTTAAATATTAAATAGAAAAATGCTATTAAAAATTTGTGGTAACACTGTACGAATCCTGTCAAGGCTATAATGGGAAACAAAAGCCCCATCCCATTAAAATTATACTTTTCGAGGGTTCGTACGGATCAGGGAATTTTCCAGGAGTGTCACCAGCATAGCGGCCAACTTTTACGCTTTTTTCCTACCACTAAAATTTTAAGTAAATTTTAGCTTACTAAATCTCTAAAATCATGTCATTCGATAAGGTAAAAATTTCTATTAATTTTTAGTGGTAGCAAAAAAGCGTAAAAGTTGGCAGCTATGCACCAGTATTTTATTTATAGAAAAAGAAATCTAGGTTAAACTCGCGAAACTTCGTCTTCTTTTAAGGAGAGATTTTCTGTAAGAAAATAGTAGTACCCAAGAATTTCCTGGTCGCAAAATTCCATGAGCCGTACGAACCCTGTTTTCAGTGACCATACATTTCAATATAAAATAAAAATATTAGAAAAGTAACAGAATAATAAAATGAAGAGTAATTATTATGCGGTACATGTTTGAATGCTTTTCTTAAATGGAATTTCTGGTGCAAAACATTTTTATTTGATGCGTGCTTTGTATGCCTAAAATTATGGTTATTTAAATAAAACTTAAAAAAAAAAAAAAAAAAAAAAAACCTCACTATAATATAAATTGTACAAAAATATTTAACCAATTTTTTTGTAATCTAGAACCAGGTTTGACACATCAAGGGGCCCAGTTTCAGTGCTACACAAAGGGAATTCTGAATAAATTATGCAAACATTCCTTTGACAAGTTTACACAATCCTTATTTATTGATTTTAGTGGCAACACATATAGACAGTGACAACTTAGGAAACGTTTTATTGGGAGGGAAATGGATTGCTGATCTTCAGTTTGTGTCTAGACATAAGATAAACTAAAATATCGGAATTGTATGGTGTTGCTTGTGAATTTGGCAGCTGACCAAACGTTGTCGCGACAATTTTGCTTTTTTAGGTCAATAAAAAGAGCAAGGATGTGATAAACTATTTTTAATATTCTAAAAAGTTATGGTTTGTGAAGATTCTTAAGAGAAATGATTTATTTATTTGATCTGACAGACGATATTCTGTTCTTTCTAACCTTTAAAGGCACGCGCGTTGCACTCAGTACACTCAGTGCTTTGATTTCACAATCTACGTAAGTTCAGGTTTTAAGATTTTTCAGTAATCAGTGAAAAAAAGATTTGTGAATTCTGAACTAATTACGTAATTAAAATTTACGCTTATTTACTCTCTCCAAAGCCCATTCAATATTCAACCAGTGTTTAATATTGAAGTTCGAAATTTTCCCTGCTCTGTTTAATCATTTCTATCGATAAGTCATTACTGGTGTACGGAATATGCCACCTGTTTCACGGGCAGACTGTCTGGCCAGGTCCAGGTGTCTTAGGTGGTTTAGTAGCAAATATTTTGATACTTGTTTTGCAATAACTTTCGTTTAACTGTCTTTAATTTTTTAATTTACTCACTTTAAAATTCTTTAGAATTTTTCTGGTGCATATTGTATTTTACTATTTTTACAAAATTTTCTTCATTGCTTTTTGAATGAATCTTGTGTTTCTTTTTGCTGTACAATATGCCATTTGAAGAACTTTTACACATGAAATTACTGAAGCGTATATCTAGAACGCCTATCATAAATATATTAAACGTCAAAAACATTTGAAATATTTAAACGAGGTACTACCAACATTATAAAACTATTAAATCCCCAAAACGGCTGCACCGAAATAAATTGGTTTACAGTGCATACATGACGCGATTTTACAAACCATCATTGCTAGCGCGATTAAGAGCTATGTCGGATGTTGATTGGTCGATTACCCGCGACAATGTAGGAGGGGCTTAACGCGTTTGAAGAGGATATTTTTTATTTAGTTGACGATTCATAAAAGCTTCAAAGGTTCCATATTCACATTTGTTTTATTTTTAATGATGCTTGTGACATATTAAATGTGACAAACAAATATTATTAACTTAATCCATTTAAAATATAACAATCAATTTTATATACAAACATAATTTAATATGAAACAGGTCGAATTAGCAACAAATACTTCGCCTCTTGCATTATCTTTTTAATAAGAAAATGAAAACTAATGTTTTAACTGAAATGGTGAATGAAAAATAATTTGTAGCAGCTTGTGTAATTTTTTAAGGAGAAAAAAAAACTATTCGTTTAAGTTAATTTAGTGATATATAACAAACCTTGATAAAATAAAAAATAAATAAATATGACTTTTTTTTTTCTTTTTTTAATAATAATAAATTTTAAATAAATTTTATATAATTAATTTTTTCCTGTAGAAGCAGCACTTATTTTGAATTTTATTTATAGAATTTACTCTAACTAGCTGGAACTAAAAGATTAAACTTAAATCAACATCCCGAACTAGTATTTCGCAGGAATGAAATTAAGTAAGGCACAAAAAATTAATAAATGTTTACTGTTATAATTATAATTGAAGTAAAAGTAAAGATAAATTTACCAAGCTGTTATTAACCTTTTGAAGTGTTTCATAAAACTGACATACGGTTAAATTGGCATATAAATGATGCAGTTTTATCCTTTTATCTTTAGGGTGGAGGGGCCAGCGGTGTGTTAATCCAAAGTTTTTTTAAACCATCGCTTTAAAGCAAAAGAGCATAAAGTACAAAATTTTTCATATAAATTATTTATTTTTGACAATAATCATTTTTTAGTTTCACAACAAGTAAAACATTGCAATTTTTTATGTATGCACAGAAAAAAATAAGTGAAATAAAACTTATTCGGTAATTAAATAATTCAGTTAGCTGTAAAAATTATTAAAAAAATTCCTTGTACGAGTATTTAAAAAAAATACAACGCACAATATATAATTATAATCAGTTTTGAAGTAATTTAAGCATCTTATTGCATGACCTAGCCAGTATTCAATAATTAAACCCTTTCCTGCATGGGTAGCGTCATTTATTAACAAAATTCAACACTAAGAATAAATATGAATTCTAAAAATATATTACATTAGAAATTTCTTATCAAAAGTGAAGCAGTAATAAGCTATTTGTTGTATTTCATATAGCTATATCCAGAAAATGCTAATAACTCCCCCCCCCCCCCCGCCCAAAAATACCTTTAGTTTCTGTAACCTCCCGCCCCGCCCCCCCCAAAAAAAATAAATAAATAAAAATAAAAATAAATAAATAAAAATAAATAAAAAAATAAAAAATAAATAAACATATTAAAACAAAATAAAATAGTAAACTATTTTCAAGTTCCTATAAACTCCTATCTATTTAATATTAAATTACACATAATTTTTTCCCATACATTATGATAAACTTAATTTAATCACTTATACACAAAATTGAAGTAATACTTAAAAAGAAGTAAATATCAGAATAAAATTTTATTTTATAAAAATTATTTATTTTATTTTATAAAATTTAATTTTATTTCAAAAATCTTCATGATTCAAATTAATATTTAACGACAAATATCTTTTTTTTTTTAATTATAGCTTTAAAGAATACATGCATACGGATACATAAGAAATTTCGTATGTTTAAATAACTATTATTTATGCATGTGCACAATATTGTTTTTTAAAAATAGAAGAAATTTAGATTATTACATACTTTCTATATGCGAAATTGGTTCCTAAAAGGACACAATACAACTGCCCTTCCTCCCACTTCTCTGTAATTAACTGTAAGTTGTAAAACTATTCAAAGTACTATAAAAAATACAAACATTGTTGGGTGTAAATAAAATAAATAAACAAACAAATTTTTGCTTTTTAATATTCCCGAATAATAAAAAGCATATTCGTCCACCACAGAAAGGAAACTTCCATTAAAATAATGAGGCGAATATTTATTTTACATATTCGATGTAGAAAAAATCCATACCATACGAAAACAACGTTTTTTGATAATACACCTTTTAACTCCTCCCCCAGCCGCTTCGTAATCATGTTTCAGCCAATCGTCATTTGACATTTCTCTTAATCGCGCTAGCAATGATGGTTTGTAAAATCGCATACATGACAACTTTCCAGTATTTTCAGAAACAAAAAAATTACTTTAACACCTAAAGATTATTAAAAAGGATCTGTCTTCTTTCTAAATTGAAATTGTGATTCCACAATCTACGTAAGTCCAGGATTTAAGATTTTTCAGTAATCAATAAAAACTGTGTTGCACACGAAACCTAGATGTTTTGAGAACTTTTATGTGCTCCCTATATTTTCTTAACACGTTGACGGACAGTAGGGACAAGTGAAGTTCAAAAATTGACACTATATGTTTTTGTAATTTTTAGAATATTAGAAGTATAGTTTTACTCTTTCGGCTTAAATAAACTTAATTTTGATTAATACAGCACCTTTAATTAGGTTGCACCACTGACTTCACAACCACATCAGGATGGTTAGTGGTCAGGGAAAAATACAGTAAAAAAAAAAGTGATTAACACCAGTATATTCTTATAGAAAAATTTGTGTTGGGAATTTTTCTATAAGAATATACTGGTAATTGTCATTTTTTTACTGTATTTTTCCCTGACCACTAGCCACCCTGCACGTGCATACTGAAGCTGCATCTCGTATAACAGGTGGAAAACGAACTTCAACATAAAAAAATTGTTTCCAAAACATGACACTGGGCTTCTACTTGTACGCCGGTAAATGCACATTTGTGCTGCTATAGCCGTAGTGTCTAAAAACGACCGGTTCGTTTTGGGCGGCTATAGCCGTCATGCCACATTTTGAATATCGCTTTGACGGCTATAGCCGCAAGTGTCCGTCAATGTGTTAAATGTTTAAATATGTTTATATATGTCACTTATCAATTGTTTATGTTCTAAGAATTTAAAAGAAAAAAGAAAACCCTTTTGACTTATGTTGTTTTTGTAATCAATGGGATTTAGTACTCGAGAAATGATGCAAAAAGATATTAGTAATACAGGGTGTCCGAAACGAGACGTCCTAATTTGAACAGTTTTTAATACAACATGTAATCGTTGCATTAAGAAGATTGAAACAACAATGGCTGCATATAGTTATGAAGTTTTGTTTGTGCAATCACACCATTTCTGCATGTGCCCCACGAGTGGCACGGAGGATGTCTAAGGAGGATGGCCAGAGAATTGGACCGCCTCTTCCAATCCATATTTGTAAGAATTCGACAGTCAGTGTGTTCCAGACTCCGAAATGGCTGTGTCCAGGTACTCCATCCTGCCAATGGACCCCAATTCGGCATACCACTAAATAGTTTGTCCTTTTTCAGAATTCGTTGTCATTTTTCAATTTTCCATTTTTCCGATATTCAGCACCTAAAATAAAAATCATTGCTATTACAAAATGTAAATTTCCACATATAAGCTACCATGTACCACCCAAAAAAATTGTCTTGGTTGTTTATTATCTTCGGTATAGGTGTTTAAAATTAGGGCGTTTCGTCTTGTATTTTATAGGGTATTTGACAAAATAGACATAAATCGTATATGTCTGAATTTTAACCCTTAATTCGCACAGCAAAACTTTTCGAGCGATTTATTTTTAACAATGTATATTTTAAATTTTCTAAGAAAATAAATAAATTTTTTATAAGATTAATTTTAACTGAAAGAGAATTAAGATGTAGTACAATATTATAAAACTCCCTTAATATAGGCATATGTGATTTTCGAACAATGCACATTTCATAGTTTCCAACCTCCCAATTTTTTTAATACCATTAAAATCTTACAAAAATATTCGCTTAACTACATTTCAGAAATTGTATAATTAAATAAAACAAATATTTTGGCATAAAAATATTGGAGAGAAACAAATCGGGAGGTTGGCAACTATGACATTTGTATAGTGCATATTTAAATTTGTAACATCCAACAGCGTACAAAATTACAAGTGTATGTAATTAAGAATGAAATTATGCGCATAGGTGCCAAACACCGGGTGCGTCATAAATTCATTAAAACTTTAAAAATTCATTATGAAAAACTTCATTATTAAAACTTTTAAAATTCATTATGCTGTTTGCACGAATGGGATTAGAGGGAGATCGCATTATTTTAAAAAATGCGGTTAAAAATTTCCGATAGATGGCGCTGTATGCATAAGATTAGGCAGAGTTATGCAAATCAGACTGTCAATAAAACCCCTCGATGCACATAGATTCTTCATGCGATACCAGCAGTATGCTATCGTTACCAGATCAAGCTATTTTACATGAACATGGAATCAGCAACTGGCACATTGCGAAAATTCCGTACGGCAAAGGACTCAAGACGAGAAAAGGGCCTGTTTCATCTGCTTGGGTACTGAAGCTTGTCAGACGCTTCAAAGAAACGGGTCTTTTACTATAAGACCAATTTGTCCAAATCTGCTTCATATTATGCATGCCAGCGCCACCTACTGGTAATTTTTTAAACCACATTTTTTTTTGAAAAAAATCGATCTCCCTCTAATCGCATTCGTGCAGATTGCATTTTTTAGCATCATTTGTTCCTTTTTAAGGATTTTTTTAAAGTTTTAACGAATTTATGGTGCTCTCGGTATAAGAAATGGTTGATATGGGGAAAAGATGAAAATTATACTTGAGATGTTGAATTAAAACGGTGAACGTAAAAGAAAAAATGCTTTGGATCAAGGCTCTGCTAAATTGTAATATTCCTAGAGAAACATTAATGTCCGAAAATTTTCCATTTATTTTTAGTGATGTACTAAAATCAATTATAAATTTTCAATGCTTCTAATCTAATTCAAAATTAATAGTCTCTTGAAAAAAAATCTGCTGAAGATAAAAATGCGGGCTATGTAACACTTTTGTATATTTAGAATATAGAGGCAAAGATATGTGGCTTTGTGGAACTTATGTTAAAAAAAAATTATCTGTTTTATAAGCTAAAAAAGGTAATGGACTTGCCATTGGACTTCTTCCATGTGAAGAAGAATTCACTTTTTAAATGTTACGAATTATATGCAGAGGTGCCAAGCTCTCACTAATCTTCCGCAATATGTGGATTAATTTAACCCAGATTTAATACGTTTTGCACCAGATTTTTTTTTTAAATGAAATTAAATAAATTCCATGCAGAAGTCTGAAATTAACTAAATAAAGATTCGTCAAATAATTTTTTTGGTTCGAAACGTTGTTAAGTGGGTCAGATTAATCCAAATATTACGGACGATTAGTGAGAACTTGGTACCTCTGTATATGTTACAGAGAGGATGGGGGGCAAATATAAATTTAAAGATGCTCAGATGGGGCAACTAATGGATCCGGACAGCAATGGCTCTTTATGTGAGACAAGTTTCGTCCTCAATTTCCATTGGCCGACTTTTGTCAAGTTTTTAAGACTAAAATAACTTAGCGAACGCTGAAAGATGTTTTATTTATAGTTTCGTTTTAAGTTGTTTCGGAATGAGTGCTTAGTAACTAAATGGTTTGTCGTTTGTCTCCAGTTCAGCAGAACCGAGTTATGATACAAGCAGCGGACAGTTTAAAAAATGGAAAGTTTCTATTTTTCAATATTTAATTAAGTTATAAAAAATAATATGAATAAAATAATGGAACGTTTCTAATTTCTAACATATAAATAAGTTATAAAATTTTTTTGAACAATATTAACAATTTATATAATGTGAGGGTTTTTTTAATAATCGTGAAAGTTATCGCAGTTCTTACGAATTTCCTATTTTTTGAGATTCCAATATAACAAGTTAGCTGAATTCACTGATGTTATTTAGTGTATTTTCATGGGTGCAAAGCGCTCATACAGGTGTTATAGTAATAAGAGTTATAACGAATTTCATATTTTTATGGATTTTGTGCACCGTTTTGGCTGACTCCACTGATATATACACAACATCGATACCTCGAATCTCTGGGGAAGAGAAAAAAATCGAGATACAGAGGTTTCGAGTTATCAAGGTTTTAACAAAAATAAAAAAATTAATCTCACAAACTGCTTTTTGTTTTAAAAAATATGATTCATCAAAAACTACACACAATCTACTAATATTTAACAAATTACTCTTCCCATCGTTTTAATAATTTCAATATTGTGTTATACACTACACATACCTATTTTGATTAAATGCAATATCCAATTCATTAAAAAATGTATTCAGTTATTTCGGAAGAAAAAGTCCTTAATTGAATCCTACCGTCTCACAGAATCTTTTTGCAACCGCACAGTTTTCTCTAACGTAGGAATGGCACCAAACGCTGCAGTTCTAATATTTTTACTTGATTCAAGAAATTTCCACAGCAGACTCCTTCTCGGCTTCTTGTACGGTAATGTTTTCGTGATCTTGATGCTCTTGTTGTTCTTGGCTTTCTTCATTAGAAATTTCTATATTAACGCTCGAAAAAATCTCTTCATCTGCCATAGTGCCGCACGTTTCAAGCTCTTTGTCTACATACAAGAATTCTTCAAATGAAATGTCAGTGTGACATACGTTTTGTATCGATTCTCATTGTTCTGGATTCAGTTCTTCTTCAGTTGCTTAATGGAATCAACTTCCTCTGTTTCACTGGAAGTTATATTTAAAAAAAAATCCTGCTTTTTGATGAAACATTTTGTTATTATTGTTTCTGTAACATTTCGCCATGCAAAGCCAGCCATTCGCACTGACTATAAGATGTTCATAGGTGCGCTAGAAGGTTTACCTTCAACGATACTATCCAAAAGTCTTCTCACAATTTACGATCGATAATCAACTTTGAAGCTACAGATCATCCCCTGGACGAGTGGTTGTAACTTTGAAGTCGTGTTTGGCGGCAAAAATTTAACATTGATATGTTTTTAGCGTCGGAAGGTAAGAGTGAGCTTTACAATTGTCTATGAAGAGGAGAATGCGTCTTTTCCTTATAGCCATTTTTTATCGAATCCTATCAATCCATCATCAAAAATTGCTTTTGTCATTCCTTTATCTGTACAGCATTGCGAATGACTTAATTTCAACAAAAAACCTTGGCATTTTAGACTGTCCTATCATAAAAAGAGGAAGCCTTTTTTTACCACTTTGATTTGCTGCCAAAAGCACAGTTACAGGAAGCTTACTGTGTTTGCCAGCTTGGCATTCTCCACCTTTAAACGCAGCCGTTTTGCTGGTAGAATAATCCAGTTTTATCTGTGTTAAACACATCATCTGCTTTGTAGTCCTTTAAAAGAGAAGGAAGTTCTGAAAGCCACTCTTCACAGGTAGCTGCATCAACCAATGTACTTTCTGCGCAAAGTTTCGAAAAACGATGTTGTGCCTTTTTTTTTTAATTTTCCAGCCAACCGTTGCTTGCTTTAAATTACCTGTTCGAGTCCAGTTCTTTTTCGAAATCCTCTGCTTTTTGCTGTAACATCAATCCACTCAAATGAATGTTTCAATTTCGATCACAGCATTGAAAAAATCATTTTCGAACACATTCTTCAACTTCAGGATATCTTGAATTCGAATTTTCGTTTTTTCCCTATTTCCGCCATCATAGTTTATTCTGATTGTTTCACGAATTTTTATTATTATTGAAAGAGTGCCGGAAGGAATTTTAAAATGAGCAGCAAATTCGATTTTCTTTTTTATAGATTTCATCCACAAACTTTAAGATTTTAGTTTTATCTTCAACTGATAACACGTTCAATTTACGCTTTTCACCAGTCATTCTCCAGAAGTCAGATAAACGAATCTACGAATATTCAGGAACACATTTTCCCCTCCACTGGTCGCTTACGAAATAAAGGAATAGACCCTCTATCTTCAAAGGGCACCTCTTTCAAAACAGAAGAATGGTGCGAGGAATGGTCTTTGTAGTCAGTGACAAGGAAACACCCTTCCACTCTTTTGGTGTCATTTTAGGTTTGCCCAAAAATAATTTGGTGAACTGGCGGATGCAATGAAGCAAACGTGTGATTGAATCTCTCTTTTCAGCGTGCTTTCCAGTGTAGCTATTTACACTGTTTCGTTACACTGTTAAAATTTTGCAGCAAACTGTCCTGTCATTTGACCGTTTTTGTAGAAAAGGTTACATAACCATAATGTAACTCTATTCTGACAATAATATGGGGAATAATGTGGTCAGAATAGTGCTAAATTACGGTTATGTAACCCATTTTCTATAAAAACGGTCAAATGACTGGACAGTTTGCTGCAAATTTTTAACAGTCTAGTTACGGTTTCAAAAGTCTTTCATTCTTATGCTTTAAGTTCTGAAATCAACAAAGGGATAAAAGAATGTGAAACCAGCATGCAGATCGAACTGGTTCTGCAGCTGATAATAGCCAAACGTAAAAAAGTTAATCTAATTCCTGTGGAACAAATTTCGATATATCAAGGGTTTTGAAAAATATACTACGAGATAACTATGGAAAATACATTAGAAGTTTGATGGAAATGAAAGAGAAATTTCTTTTTTCGAGATAACAAGGGTTTCGAGATAAGAAGGTTCGAGATATCAAGGTCCGACTTATATCCTTTTTGATTTACATGGGAGCTAAGCACTTATACACGCAGTATGGCGATAGCGACTATAAAAAATTTCATAATTTTAGAGCTTCCATTTACATGATTTTTCCGAATCCACTCATTTTATTGTTGCTGTTTTTATGGACTAGGAGCTCTTTTACAAGCGTAATAGTGATAGTGGCTATAAATTATTATAATTTTTTATATTTATAGAGATTCATATTTTTCATATTAACGGGGAGAAAATGTTATGATATTAAGAAAAAATACTCAATTCACCGATTGATTTTTATATATTAACCCTTAATTGCATAGTGATGTAAATTTCCATCACTGTTTATTTAATTTTTAATAAATAAATCAACTTCTTCGCCACCACTATATTTATATAGAAATATTAATCCACTAAATTTTCCGTGAACTATGTTGCTGAACAAAGTTAAAAATCTATCTTAAATTTTCTGGTGTCTAATATTTAATATATGTATAAAAAAACACAATTGTAAAAGAAAAACTCATGCAAAGAAGGGTTAAATTATTTAATATTAAGTTTTTTTACCTTAATGATCATTGACCTAAAGCTGGGTATTTTTATATGGACACTTGACAATTCATTTTCTTTATACATAACGCTATATTGTCACCAGCAGCACATTTTGTTTATTATAATATCATAAACTTATTTTCCCCAAAATGGTGCGATTTTTTTTTTTTTATTTAACACATACATATGAGTTGTGTGCTTGAGATCAGGTGCCCGCTTATAAGTCATCGTCAATATACAAGGACGAGATAGCCACAAAGAAATTTATAACACCAAAGAAGTACAACCGATGGCTCCACAAAGAGTGTGCAACGGAGCCAGCGGGAGTCGAACTCGCAACACACCTACGCTCTCAAGCGATTAGCGGTGTGATATCTTAACCACTCAGCCACGGTGGGCCCAAATGGTTCGAAGCCGCAAAATTTCTATAGCTACTTTATTTTTAAGCATGTGCATTGAGGGAGGAATCGCTGTGGAGATAACGCTGGTGTGTGGCCAGGCCAGACAAGGGGTGACAGTCACTGATTTAAAGGGACAGTCGTTTCAATCGCATTTAATGAAATTGTAAACAGCATTCAGAAAACTCGTATTACTCTTTTTGTAAAATAAAATGACTCTATTTAGGGTTTCGTTCATCTCACGAAACCCTATTCGTCCCGCTACGTTGTCTATACGTCACAGAGCCGTTCTCAGACACTATATAACTTACAGACATGAAATGTTGTGCACTTAAAGCTGAATACCTACTGTGCAGCCCAAAATCATAAAATTTTGAAAAAATCGTATTATTTTAATATAGAGAGATAAAAAATCAAAAATATAACAGTCTTTTCCTTTTAAATTTAAACATTTTTCGTTATAGCAGTTGCCAACAATTAAAAATCAACAATAAAATTCTTTGTACAATAATTAATTTTCTATTGAAAGGTTTCCACGTGGAAAATGAAAATGAAATAAAAGATTCACCAATTGAAAAAAGATTAATATGACACCATATTGGTAATAAAACGGAAATTTTCAAATATTTCTCAATAATACAAGGAGTATGAGTATGTGTAAGTACAGAAAGCAAGTTAATATGATGTCATGAGAGAATTAAAAGTAAAATTAATCTGACGTCATACTGGAAGTTTAACGGATTTTTCAAATGTTTGAGATTAATACAAAGAGAGTATCAATATGAGTAATAGAGAAAGCAACTAGATATGACGTCAACAAGCGATTATAACGTCATATGAGTTTGAGGAAAGTATTGAATCAGGATAAAACCCCGATTATGGAAATATTGGCATATTTTAACCTTTTGAAGGTCTGTATACAACATGTTTAATTTTTAAATTGTTTTTTTTTAGTCCACATGACAGATATTATTATCACAGAGTATAATAGCGTGACCGATTCAGATTTTCGAAAAAACGCGAAAAATAGGCCGGTAAATTTTTACCTTATAAAAAACATGATTTTTTTTTTTTTTTTTTTTTTTGAAAATGAATTTTATTTGGATTTATTAAAGAAAGGATAAAGTGTTTTGAAAGAATATTAAACGAAACCCTTTATGCGATCTTCGATTGCACTTACCCATTTGTTTTTATTTAAGTTTGCTCTGCAATTTTTCAGCTATGATCTGGAAAATTTTCTTCTGTTATCTTATTTTTTTCTAAATTTATGGATAAATATCTAACACATTTTCTTTTATAAATCCTCGAAGATTAAAGAAAAATATATAAACTATACTATACTTTCTTTCGGACTGCTTTAATCAAACAGAAATATAGAACCTAAAGTGGGTGTTGCAATTTAAAAAATCAAAGTTTGTACATATATTTTTTTAATGTAGACAGTCCCAATATCGAAAATCGCATTCAAAGTCAGAAAGAAGGTTTTTTCGTCTATAATGGTACCTTGGTTTTGTGATTTTATAAAGGATGAGCGAATAAAGGCGGGAGTGTGTTTTTTTATAGACACAGTGTTTTTGTAAAGCTATTATTACAAATTCAAAGAAACTATGTCAGTGCTGTTCGAGGTTTATTTCTCATGTAGAAATAATAACAATTTACTGATGAAGTTTAGTATCATTTTTATTTTTATCTTAAACTTTCTCCGTGTTGTTTCTTGTTACCTATAGTAGTTTAATAAATTTCAAATGAGAACTGTTGTGTTGTTCGGAATGTTTCTTCTGTTTGGAAAAATGAATTCGTACCGGAAAATTCTCTCATTTAATTATTTGACATTAAATCCAATATCTAATGTCTAAAAATTAAAGGACGGAATTTTTCGGTACGAATTGCCTTTTCCCTAACGAAAGGAACTCTTCGAACAACCCAATATAAGAATACAGTCGTAAAATTAAAAGAATAACACGTATTTAAAAATCCAGTGTCAATGTTGGCGCTATTAGCTGGTACTACGGATATTTCCTGTTTTATATATATATATGCAAATTATCTAAATGAAATATGCAATAGCTATGCGATTAACAAACTATTATAGTAAATATTTGTTTGCGTGCATATTATTTTGACTCATAGCTCTGAATTGTATCCTGGAATCGTAATAATGTGAAATATTGTTTTATAATCTACCTTGGAAGCACGATATATTATATCCTTCATGTGTATAGCACTTTTAGATGTTTTTCCAACCTAACCGTTTATAAAATTAGTGTATTAATCATTTGAACAACTAACATTTTCATTTTAATATATGTTTACGTATTTCTTAAATATTTTGGAACTATTTCCTACCATGTTTATGCCCCACAGAATTATTTAAGTGAAATAGAGGGAAATTGGGTGCTGCAATTTGAAAAATCAAAGTTCGAGTTTTTCAATTTTATAAATATTTAATTTTTACACATTTCGAAAATTAAAGTGGCAATTTGAATTTTAACCCTTCTTTGCATGAGTTTTTCTTTTACAATTGTATTTTTTATACATATATTTAACATTAGACACCAGAAATTTTAAGATAGATTTTTAACTTTGTTCAGCAACATAGTTCACGGAAGATTTACTGGATTAATATTTCTATATAAATATAGTGGTGGCGAAGAAGTTGATTTATTTATTAAAAGTTAAATAAACAGTGATGGAAATTTACATCACTATGCAATTAAGGGTTAAGAGGGGCAGTTCTATATTTATTATTAACCCATTCCTCATTAGTTTATTTTTATTTTTATGTTTTTTTTTTTTGAAAAGTAATGTTGTTGACTAAAAATTAAAGTAATACATTCACATTTTAAAAATAAAATGAAAAAATTACTTTTTAATCCGATTTTCATAAAGTTGTTCAACAAAAGTTCAAAATACAGTCACAATGGAAATAATTTATCATCTCTTTTTACATTTAGAGACATTTTTTTAAAAAAACTTTATGTTTTTTCTGGTTTTGAGCTCTCAGTGTTCCTAAATATTTCTCACATTGCTACTATGATTTTAAATGTATTGTAATCTTATTTTAGATTTCTATGATTTAAAATAGATAGAAAGGTAAAAAAAAGGAACGCGGCGAGAATTGTTGGGTGAGAATTTTACAATTTTTGCATAACTTTAAAATAATAGTTTTTATTGATTAATGCCTGTATTCCTATTCGATACGCAGTATGTCACTTAAATAAATTTTTCACTTGAAACTATGTAAGCCTATATCTAAAACGGGCTTTCTTCAGCACATTTAACCTAAAAGAATATTTTAAATATCTCCACCACTAAAAATAATAAATTTTCAATCACAGAAGGAAATAGGTGATTGGTAAATTTTTTTATGGCTTACGTGCAGGCTCCAAACATAGCAATTAAATATACATACATTATACCATATGCATTTTAAATTTCGAAATCTGTTTAAATACGACATTCAACTGGTGATAATGGAAGCAGGAAAACCTGCTAACAGAGAAATGTATTATGGTGGTACAGAAACATTTCTACTTAAAATTTATTTTAAAAATATTTTAATCCAATAATGCTTTCGGTCTTCCGTGTTTTTTCATAGAGAGATCTTGGTTTCCTGAAAATTTCCACCTGTTCGTAATCAGTAATTAAAATCAATTAGGAAATGTGAAAACGCTTTCAGATGTAATGCCAAATGTGAGAGTCTGTTACGATCACTAATTATCAGTATTATTTATTTGGGGTTCATTTAAGGTTTTATCACGGGCCCGGGCAACGCCGAACGGCTCAGCTAGTTTTCTTTTAAGTTGTTCAGCAGATGATCCAGAACATTATGAATATTGAAATAATATTGTATTTGGCAAGGCACGCAGAACGATTTTTAAGCTTTATATATTCTTATAGAAACGGAAACTAAAATTCTTTAATAAGTGTACCAAATATTGAATCTTAAGTCATTCGAATGCAATACTTTACTCGAAGGTAGCTTGTGAAATCGCAGATCAGTAGCAGTGGCATTTCTAAATACCACTATGTTAGTATGGTGAACTCCGTTTTATTTAATCGAAGATATTTTGTGATTAAGTAAAGTATAGAAAACTATTCGAGAAAAGATGCATGGAATGTCTCTGTAACCCCATTTTTGCTACGCCACGTCTCTGTAGAGGCAAATAGAATACACATTTGGAGAAGCCAGACTGCTACAATACCAGCCTTTATCATCAACAATATTAAAATAACAAGCCATCGCCATCACCATACTACACTGGCCTCCAAAAGTAAAGGTACAACATGTTGTTCGAAGCTCACCAGACTAAAACTGGCAGTCAGATTAAACTTCATAGTTTATATCAATGACAATAATTGTCGGAGCAAAGCTCCGGCTTCCCATGAAAAATTACACTTTTGTGTACACGATAGCGGCCAAAATATTTGCCGCATTGATACCAAAATTGGACTGGAAGTCGGTAGTGGCAAAATCTCGCCGGGGATTGAAAAACAGAAATATTCGTCAACTCTAACGCCCGGAATCGTCTGCTCTAGAATTTTCCATTTCCCCATAGAGATAACATTGCGATTGTTTGAATTAAATAAAAAGAAAATTGAAATAATTTATATTGTTGCCATTTTTTATCATGAAAAACTTTTGAATTAAATAAAAAGAAAATTGAAATAATTTATATTGTTGCCATTTTTTATCATGAGAAACTTATTTAAATAACAATATACTCGGAAACAACCTTTTAGTAAAAGCTATTAATCTCGGTCCCATATATTTTACTTTTATATATTTTACATATATTTTACTTTTCTGAAATAAGGACCCCATAGATTTTTATCGTAAAACACGTGCAATGAAGTTTAAATCGTATTAAGTACATGAATTTAGTTTTTTTTTAAATCGAACTCAGCAATTGGTGTAATTAAACTTTTTGTTTCCATTTCAAAATATTTTTTTTTTCTTTTCATTCAAGCTTATTGTATAAAAGAAGTATGAGAGTAAATCTGTTTATTTTGATATAGTCTAGCCAATCCAGGATAAAAAAAAATATATATTAAGAAACATTTTATATATGAACGGATTATATGTTTTTATTATATAGAATTTGCAAGGATGCCAGTTAAGAGAAAGCAATCAGCTGAAATGAGAAGAATTGCGAATCGTAATTCAATGCGGAGAAGTCACACAAGTCAGTTACCTTCAGATTTTTTGCCGAGTACCGGTATACTGACAACTCAAATGAATAAAGCAATCAGGTTTGATGGAGAGGTATCGCAAATCACCTATGTGTCCTGTAATACGTGTCACAGAGCTTTCCCTGATATCATATTAAATACTGCTGGGCTCTGCCAGACATGCAAGTGTAGAGACGGCGCTTTCAAGTTTTCTGCCACTAATTCGATGGACCCAGGTCCAGTTCCTATTTGTCTCAAAGATCTGAGCTACATTGAACAAATGATCGCTCAAATACATCCAGTGGTTTCTCTTTACCGTATACGAGGCTCACAGTATGGATACAGCGGAAATGTAATCAGCTTTAAACAAAATATTGAGAGTTTTATTTCGCGCCTGCCTGTCAATCCTTCAGATATAACTTCAACTGTGTTAGTGACAAAAGATACTTTATCAGGATGTGCAGAGTTTTCTGTTCGCTCACAACGCCTTCTAGAAGTACTCAGATGGCTTAAAGCTCACAATCCTTATTATTCAAATATCACAATTGATGAAGATTTGATCTCTACATTACCTGAGAATGGTGACGTATCTCAAATGTTACCAACAGCAACCGATATTACTGAGGATATTGATACTTTGAATGAGAAAATAAGGCGCGATTCATTTAGACCACTACTTGAACCGGTAAATCAAAACAACTTAATAAATGACGCAATTCGTGTGCCTCACCCTTCATTAAATTCACAGCCTATCGACGAATTTCAAGAAGAGGGTTACATAGCACGTGCTTTTCCTCCTCTTTTTCCACATGGTACAGCTGACTTACGACAACCTCGTCAAAAAGCAGTCTCTCCTGATGAGTATTTTAAGTTCCTAATGAAGTATGAAGATGGGCGATTTGCTAAAGACCCCCGATTTCGCTACTTTGCCATGAATTCAATTCTTTGGTGGCAGTCTTTGGCTAAAGGGCGTTTTTTCGTTCAGCGAAATAGGTTCAGCAATAAGACGGTAGAGCAGATGCGTGATATTCTGAATAGGCAACCAGAAATGGCAAAACATATTATGATTTATGCTAGCAAATTAAGATCCACAAAAGGATACTGGCGTGCACGTTGTGGGGAACTCCTTTCCATGGTAGGACAAATTGGAGCACCAACAATTTTTTTTACACTGTCTGCAGCTGATTATCACTGGCCTGATCTTTTCAGACTTTTAGAGCCTAACAGAGATCCAAATGAGCTGACTGATACAGAACGCAGACAATTAATGCACGACAACCCTCTGTTGACTGGTTGGCTCTTTCAAAAACGTTGTGATATATTTTTGAGAAAAATCTTGACGCCGTTGTTTTTAATAGACGACTACTGGGTTCGTTTCGAATGGCAGTGGCGTGGAAGTCCTCACATGCATGGATTGTTGTGGTTAAGAAGGGCGCCAAACATGGAAACACAAGACATGACTAACGCTGAAAATGTAGCAGCCGTAACAGCATATTTTGAAAAACTATGCAGTGCTGTTAATCCTGACAAGGACGTCCTCGTAAATGATATACACCGCTGTCGAGTTCGCTTTTCAGACATTTCCAGTGAAGATCGTAAAAAAGATCTCGCTCAGCTCTTAAATCAAGTCCAACGTCACACAAGACATGGAGATTATTGCCTAAGGAAAAAAAGAGGTACAAATAGTTATAGCTGCAGATTTGGTTTTCCAAAAGCAGAGTGCGACTCTCCAAAGCTTCAAGTAGAAAATGGCATAATTAGCTTTTTGCCAAAAAGAAACGATTCTGAAATGAATACCTACAATTGCTTCGTGTCACAAGTTTGGAGAGCTAACACGGATTTCAGTCCTATTACATCAAAGGATGCGGTTTTGCATTACATTGCCAAATATGCCTCAAAATCAAAAACAGATTCTGTTCCTTACAAGGAATTGTTATCTGAGATTTTAAATAAGATGAACGAAACAAATCCAGCTGTTCAAGCAGTCCAAAAACTTATTTTGTCTTCTGTTTCTGAAAGGGATTACTCAGCCCAAGAGGTAGTACACATATTAATGGGATGGCCAATGTATCACAGTAGTCGGGAAGTAGTTACAATACGGCTTCATGATAAGAACTGGGAAGAAATCAACTTTTCAAGCGACGAAAGACCATCAAAAAGCATGCTTCAGAAATATTGCGCGCGGCCGGAGAAACTTATTTCCTGCACGCTTCTTAAGTTTGCAAAATCTTTCTCAGTAAGAGGAGTCGATTATCACCAAAGAAGAAAAGATGCAGTTGTCAGAGTTTTTCCTCTTACATCACTCAACCACGACCCAACTCTAGCCGAAGAATACTATAGGCAACAAGTATTACTCAATTATCCTTGGAGAGGTAATTCTGACTCTTTATTGCAAGAAGGCCTGCCGTCTGCGTATCACTCATGGGAGGAAGCATTCAATGATCTAAATATTGATGCACACGAAGAAATAAATTTTCCTGCTGTTAGCAGTACACATGAGACAGAAATCCTGCAAGAAGAATACCGCGAGATTGATCCATATATGGCAGCAGCTGCCATAGTTCCTGTGCAGACAAACGAGGATACTTTGGGGCAACGCGTGATTGATCATGCATGTGAGTGGAAAAGTGAGAGTTACAAGTACCCTGATCGCAATTTTACTTCATTTTTAAATTACTGTAAAGAACAACAACTTACAGTGCATCAAAATTACGATACGTCTGAGATCAGATTTACAGATGAGCAGCAAAAAATACTTCACTTATGCACGTAACAGCTTTCGTCTTTGCAATCAAGATTTATAAATTGCCCTAAACGTACTTTTATTATTGGGAAAGCCGGAGCTGGAAAAAGTACGGTAATAAAAGAAATTCGTAAAAGAGTTACCGAGCAGTTAGGACCGGAAGCTATTATGGTTTTGGCTCCAACAGGTGCTGCTGCAATTAATGTCGAGGGCAAAACAATTCACTCTGCACTAAAAGTACCAACATGTTTTAAATCGTTTGCTGATTTAGGAAGTGAAGCAGCAAGAAATCTACAGCTCAGCATGAATCCAGTTTCATTTCTCATTATTGACGAATTTTCAATGATCGGATGCCGCGAAGGTAAACCAGACAGCATTGAACCTTTTGGAGGCTTATTTGTTTACCTGATTGCAGATATTAGGCAGCTACAGCCTGTAAAAGACACACCTCTATATAGGAGACATTCTATAAAAGACATTTTGGCTTTACGTGGACAAACAGTTCTTAAGATGTTTGAAAAATGTTTCACCTTAACAAAGTCAATGAGACAAAGCGACGATCAGCAAATACAGTTTAGAGAGACTCTTTATTCGCTTTCCGTAGGCGAAGTTACAGGCGACCAATACGCATCCCTTATGCAACGACGTAAAGCTATACAGCCTCCGGCTGAACTTGAAAGATTTCAAGATGCCATACGCCTTTCTCCCACAAACAAGCAAGCTGAAGAACATAATCAAGAAGTACTTCGTAAATCAAAATGGCCAGTGGCAAGAATATTAGCAGACCACAATAATCAAATAGCAAGATGGAGTGAAGATGAGCACGCGTCTGGACTTCAGGCTGAACTTTTTTTAGCAATTGGATGCAGAAATATGTTGTGTACCAATCTGTGGACAGAGGGAGGATTGGTCAACGGTGCACTTGGTACGGTAAAAGATATTGTCTACGGACCAGGATTACGGCCTCCAGGCTTGCCACAGGCAGTAATGGTTCATTTTGATGATTATCGGGGACCATTTCTCACTGAAAGACTTTTTCCTGTCACACCTATTACAAAGTCTTGGAAAGAAAACAATGTCTCATGCTCCCGTACTCAGTTACTTTTAACAGTTTCATGCGCTGTCACCATACACAAATCCCAAGGTTTAACTTTGTCAAAAATAGCTGTGGACATTGGTGAAAAGGAGTTGTCATTTGGAGCAACTTATGTCGCGTTTAGTAGGGTTCGTCGTTTAGAGGATGTTCTGATTGAAGTGCCTTTCGCAAAGGATAGGCTAGACCAAATTAGAAGAATGGGGGCACTTGCTGATAGATTAGCATTTGAGCAGTATCTGAGGCAACTGTCTATCGAATAAACACTTGAAGATTCAACAGCTGTTATTGTAATTTTTCTTTTATACTATTAAACAGTAAATATAAAAATATAAAATATATATTATATATTGTTAATGTTATATTTTATGTTTATCCCACTCAATGCTCCGACATTTCGGCCTGACGGATTCTAGTAAGCTTTAAAAAAACCTTACGCAAAAATTACAGCTACCACTTTTATTTTATAGAAAATAATAGGTATTTGTGAATGAGAGAGCAACATGCAATTACGATGCTTTCGTAATTTCGCGTGTAAGTTTTGTTGTATTCGAACTATTGTTGTCAGTTTTGTTAACAACAGCCTGTAGAGTCTAGAAGAAGTCGTTTTCCCGATTCATTAAGGTGGCGGGCGGTAGGATGGATGGAAATGGGGTTGTCACAGGCCGATACTGCTAGACGGCTCAATGTGTCTCGTAGTGTAGTCCAACGACTCTGGGATCAGTATGAATCCGAAGATTCTGTGTCCAGAAGACATGTTCCAGGCTGCCCACGTGTTACAACACCTGCAGAAATCCGGTTTCTAGTTCTTTCGGCCCGAAGGAGAAGACGCACTACTGTGCCGCAACTCATTGCAGACCACTTTGCAGCATCAGGGAGAAGAATCTCCACTACTACGGTGCGAAGACGTCTTCACAATGCAGGTCTCTATGCAAGGCGACCAATTGTGTGTGTCCCCCTCAACAGACAACAGAGAAGGGCCCGCTTATGTTGGGCAAGAGAACATGTTTCCTGGACCAGACAACAGTGGGCTACTGTACTCTTCACAGACGAGTTCAAATTCACACTAGAGAGCGATTCAGGACATGTTCTGATCTGGAGAGAACAATGTACTCGATACCATCAATCAAACACTGTCGAAACACACAGGTATAGAAACGGTGGAATCATGGTTTGGGCAGGAATCTCACTCAGAGGCCACACTGACCTGCATGTGTTCCATGGAGGAACTGAGACTGGTGCGAGATATCGGGATGAGATCTTTGATTCATATGTGCGCCCATATGCCGGTGCTATTGGCAATGGTTTCATTCTAATGGATGATAATGCGAGACCACACCGACCTGTGGTTTTTGAGAATTATATTGAGGATCACGGTTTGGAGAGAATGAAATTGCCAGCTCACTCTCCAGACTTGAATCCGATAGAACATGTTTGGGACTATCTTGGAAGATAGGTTGCGGCTTTAAGTCCTCCGCCAAGGTCATTAAATGAGCTGGAACAAGGCTTACTCCAAGTCTGGTCACCCTTACCTATTTCGGTGTCCGACAATTTAATTGAGAGCATGGAAAGTCGATGCCGCCAATGCATTCAAATCCGGTGTGGACATATTCCGTATTAGAACCAGTTTTTTAATGTTTCTGTCACATTTTACTGCATAATACTGCGATGTACTGATTTCTGCAAGAATGGAATTTTCCACCATGAGTGCTTTTTTGTTGTAATTTCATTTATACGTTTAATTCAAATAAATTTCTATGTCGCATTTAATAAATAATAGTTTAGCGCACATTTCCTCCAAATTTGTTGTTTCTATATTCATTCATTTGCAACCCAGCAAAGAGAAAAATGGTGGGCCATCAGCTGGAAAACAGATGGCAGCCAGCACTGCCATCAGCGATAAAGTGCAAAGGTGCCATTACTTAAACCTGTCGAAAAGTGTCCACGCGGAATGCAGCTGGCCCATCAGTGATGGCCAGCAGCAGGCCAGTATTGGTATGCCATCACATTACTTCAATCCAGCACTTTTCCTGCAGTGCTAGCACCTATCCTACTGCTATTACTTTGCTGGGCCAGCACTTTTAATCCACCACCGTCACTTATCCTGCAATGTTTATACAGTGGTAAATCATCAGTCAGCTGTTTTACAGGGTTCGTACACCTCCTGGAATTTTGCGAACAGGAAATTCTTCGGTACCAGTATTTTCTTACAGAAAATCTCTCCTTAAAAGAAGGCGAAGCTTCGCGAGTTTAACCTAGATTTCCTTTTCTATAAAGAAAATTCCTTGATCCGTACAAACCCTGTTTCATTACGAGCCGCCATCATCCATCGGGTATCCGACACATCATACATCGGGTCATCATCCAGTGCATGGAGAATATTCATCATATCACATTGGTATAGCAACACAAGATAATAACTTTTCTTTTTTTCATATTTAAAACTTATTTTCCTTTTTAAAAATATTTTATTCTTATCAGCAAACATATATACATAAAGACTGCCAAACATATATAACATCATAAAAAGTTATGCAAGCACAGTATTCCTGTTTTATAATACTTTTCACACAAGTTCATTGCATTTATTTGATATATGATTGTACAATGTACAAACAGTTGCATACTAGGGATCAATCTAGGATAAATTAACAATGTTTTTTGTGAATATTTAAATATTTTTGAAAAAAAAAATTTTAACTTTAATTTTAAGCATAAAACTTATTTATTTAAATATGGAAAATAATTGATAATATAGGATGAATTCTATTGGATTCTAAAATTATATGGTAAACACAAGAAGAGTGAGAAATCTCAGTAACCCATCCATCTACTTCACAAGTGTGCTTTAATTCTGTTTTATGATTAATTTATACTTTTTTTTCAAAAGATGTTTGGCTTCGGAAAAAACTTTTTTAATCAAAAGTACAAACAATAACGTTTCTATATGACCTCTTACAATATACAGTAAAAAGAAAATAGCATTGTGACCGATCTTAAAGACACTTACAATTAAGATTTTAAAAGAGTTAAAATGTTTCATTTCTGACAGAAATCGTTACATTAATACATAGAAATTTTATAAAGAAAAATAAAATGAAATAAATTTGCCAAGATAACAATTAATACAATATTTTTATAATAAGCAAAATCAAAATAATTGAAAAGCAAAATCAAATATTAATTTTACCATTAAATTTATTCTTCGATAAATATTTGATAGTTTACTATTATGCAAATATTAAAATAGAAACTATTTTGTCGTGTTTCTTAGCAAAAGACGCCGTAATCTATCGGCGTTATAATTAAGTAGTTGATGTTATAGTTAATATCAATCAGCTTTTTCTTTGCTATGAAAATACATACCAGTTAAAATTAATCTGGAAAATTCGCTAATAACTGAAAGAAAAAATATTTTGGATATCATGGTTTTCGAAGTGTAAAAGAAATGTAAAATAAAATATTGCAATAACAAAATTACAAAATGTTCGCGTTAAGATTTATAAAATTTTATATACTTACTTTTCTTTGTCATTCATTGTTAATATTTGTTATTGTTCTTGATCACAATCACAATGTTCGTAATGGTCGCTAATAAAAGAACAAAAATTCCAGAATGAAATTCCAAATAGCCAGATTGTTGCGAAACGATGAATTCCGAAATACTCAATGACTTCGATGTCAACGCCACCTAGCGTAAGGATTCCCAGCAATAATACTGCAAAAGTTCGTGTACTTCCATCGTGTGGTGGGCCAGCGCATGAGATTAAACAGAGGCCGATCACAATTTTATTTGATGATTTCCAACAGCAAAGTAGACTGAAGCTGTCCAGTAGTGGTCATGCAGTGATAGACCATTAGCCAGCACTTCTCCATCATTGCCAGCACCTATCTTGATGCTGGCCAGCAATTTCCTCATTGCTAGGAAATTAGACGCAAAAAGCCGGTTGTACCTTAACTTTTGGAGGACAGTGTACACTGGTTCGTTTTTTGAATACGAATATTTCTGAAAAAAACGTTTTCATAGTACGTTTTCACAGCATTTGCAACAAGAATAGCATCATGTAACACAATTTTTGTTTCTGGTTAATCAGTATCATTTTCTAATTGGATCTGTCATAAAAACATGAAAAAACTTTACTTCTCTGCAAAAACTTTTGTGGTCAGGACAACGAAAAGTTGAAATTTGCGTACTGTCATTAAGGAAACGTACAAATTTTCGGGTGTATCTTTATTTAAGGACAAAAAGGGAACATTACATTTCAAATCAATAGTATATTTTAACAATGATTCTACAAATTGATGACAAAGAACCTAGGAATGTATAGTTTTGCAAGATTTGCGAGTGTATGTCATATCACCTTCACGAATAAGTCCCCAAATATAGTCCCCCAACATGTCTTCATTGTAGGTTCCCTGGTAGTGACGTTCAATGTATTGCATGTCCTGATGAAAGCACTATCCTTGCTTCTCGGAATATGTAATCATGTTCTCTTTGAAGCTATCAAGGTGGGCATCAAGGATATGTACTTTGAGTGACATCTTGCAACCCATTTTGCTGTACTTTTTAACCAGAGTCTCAATCAATTCAACATAGTTCTCAGCTTTACGATTTCCAAGTAAGCCTTTAACTACTTTAATAAAACTGATCCATACCTCATTCTCTTTTGCTCTGAGAAGGTTGGGAAACTCTCGACATTCGATAACTTTCTTGATTTGAGGTCCAACAAAAGCGCCAGCTTTAACTTTTGCTTCGAAAAGGTTTGGGAACAGATGTTGTAGACGCTTGAATGATGCAGATTCCTTGTCCAACGCTGAGTACGTTTAGGTCAATATCGTTTATGGTAGTGTGCTTTAATGTCCCTGCTATACCACAGACAGAGTTGGCATGGAAACTTAGTAAACCCTCCTGGCAGACCTATCAAGAAGGAAATATTTTGAAGTCTCCGATAACTTATAACCATATTCTTTATATTTCAATGCATTTAGCAACCTCTTCGCATTGCAGTACTCTTCTTTAAGGTGTGCTGAATGGGCAAGGGGAATAGATGGAAACTGGTTACTGTTATGCAGTAATACTGCTTTCAGACTCTTTGATGAACTGTCTATAAAGAGCCACCAATCACTAGGATGAAGAGGAATTCCAATGTTCTCAAACAAACCAGTTACATCATGACAATAGCAAAGTTCATCTTCTTTGATGAAAAATGTGGAAAAATTGTTATGTCGCTTCCTCTGATTCGACACTTTCACAGTTTCATCTAACCAGTTCCACTGTTTCAGTCTGGATGTTAAGAGCTCAGCAGTGGATTTTGTAAGACCAAGGTATCTGATCAAATCATTAAGGTCCTTTTATTTGGGATAGTATGGTTTCTTTCCATTAGTTCCACCTTCAGCACTGTCATTTGGGTTATCAAAATCTTCCGCACTTTCCGAGCTGTCATCACCAGTTTCATCTCCCTGTGGAGGATTAGGAACAGGGAGTTCAGAGCCATATGGCACAGGAGCAATGGATGATGATATGTTGGGATAAATGACCGCAGCTGCTTTCTTGCCAGAACCGTCGTGCAGAAGTAGCAGTTCGTAGAATGGTCCGAGGGTTCCCGACAAATTCTTGGAGCGCCAAACTTCATAACCCTCTTTTCACCTCGGTACCATCCTTCCAGAGTGTTCTTACAGGTCGCGCAAGTTACATGTGGAGCCCAGGATTTGTCCTGGTGTCCAACAGGCATCCCGGAGTAAGTCTTGTACGCTTCACACATCTTAACTAATGGTGAAATGGGTATTTTTCTCTTCTCGTTTTAATACATTCCCCACAAATAAAACAGAAAACATTTTCTGGATGCTTGAAATTTCTTGAAGCCATGTCTGAGTTGAATCAACAGTCAAACAGTTTTTGGAAAAATTGCACTAACCGTGGGTACTTTGAAAATTGAAAATAAATCTTTATTAGTATCAAACTTATGAAACAGAAATTTGTATTCAAATAGGACTTTTCTAGGATAAAAAAATCTATTAAAAAAAGTGGTACCAAAGAATTAAAAAAAATGTAAAATTGGCAGCTATGTAAATATCACTGTGACAGCCACAAAAGCGACGTTTCAGGGTTATAACTACTCTTTTCTACATATTTGCTGCTGAATTAGACTGAAATCAATACTGTCACACCAGAAACAGAAATTGTATGAAAATTTGTTACATAGTGTAATCTTTGGAGGACAGGTATCAGCAAAATTTCCAAAAGCAATCTAAACAGAAGATATTCTTCTTTGAAAATAGTGGTATTCAAAAGACGGACCGAGCTGTATCCCTGACATCAGATCAACATTATTCGACAATATGATGTATTTTTTGGCCAAATCTCATACATGTATTTGAAGTTCTTAATGCAGACTTGAAAAGTCTCCGGCTTTTTCTTACCAGTACTATTTTATAGAAAATGTTGTTCTTTCAAATTGAAGCATTCTGTGATTAAGCAAAACAAAATTTTCTGTACTAAAAAACTGGTATTCAAAAAGCCCGAGGCTAGCAAGTCTGTCTTAAGGAAAAAGAAAAAGAAGCTAAAGATTTTCTTTAACGAATAATTAGATGATTTAATTTATTTTTATGAGAAATAATTCTTAAGAAATCGCTTAATGAATCGCACATGGATTTCAAAAACGATAAAAACTGTATAATTCATAAACGTTAATGAAATGTTTTCCTCAAACATGAAAAATTAATAAAACAACTAACTTCCATTAATGAAACTTCTTTTTATAGTCTAACTGAAGTTATTTTCAGCGCAAATTATTGTAAGGTACGTAAAGAGCACAGTAAAATATTTGTTGACGCATTTTTAACAATTTTTTATTATGTTTCACTGTTTTTTATGTGTATAAAGCAAGATTATATTCCCTTTTTTTTATTTGTTTTTTACAGAATGACAAGAAAAATAATGATGGCAATAGAAGAACTATCTAATACTGTCCATTTCATATAAACTGAGAAGAAATCCTTTTGAAAAATTTCAAGGAATTACCTAGCACCTCGGCTTAAGGCGGAATGTTTATTGATTATTTCTATTTTTGTTAAAAAAATATATTTAACAAAACTTTTCTAGCCAATATTTGTTGAGTTTAATAAGTAAAAACCGATTGTTCTTTTTTCATTTCTCTTTCAAGAAAAAAAGTATTCAAATGAATATAAGATAAGTAAAACGGAAAAATACGTTTATCTGTAAGTGAAAAAGGAAATGAAATCGAAATTGTCTTTCCTAAAATATAAATAATTTTCTTGTAAAGAAATTACAATAAAGTATATCTATTTCAACATTTTCGTACTACAGATGAAAATATTGTTTTTTAACCCTTTGCACTCATAATTTTGTTAGTGTAAGGGGTAGTTAAAAACAGTTGGTCACTTTTTCATTTCTTTTGCAAGGAAAAACATTCAGTTATTCGAATGAATATAAGATAAGTAAAACAAAAAATTGCGTCGTTACTTAACCTCTTAACGACGAGCGTCACGTATACGTGAGGCCTAAAACTCATGATTATTCCACCACTAATTTTTAACTGAACATTTTGTATCCTTTAACCCCTTCGCGACAACTGTCCTTTACAGAATTTTTAATCTTTTACCACCGGTTTTTCAAAATAGCAATTTTCACCTAATTGAATCTTAGAAATGCTCTCATTAAATAAGGCAAAACTTACAATAAGAAATAACTGGTGTGAATAGTCGAGGATTCTGAGCATCTTATGCGTCACGTATACGTGTCGCTCGTCCCCAAAGGGTTAATAAATGTATTTTTGCTGTAAAATTGGACAAAAATTTCTATTTTCAATAGCCAGTGTTAAAAGATTAAACATTCTCTAAAAAACGCTTGTGGCGAAGGAGGTGAGCAAAAAAGTAAATAAAATTGAGATTATCTTTCCTAAAACGTAATTAATTTTCTTGGAAAAATATTTTTGGTATTTGAATAAGATAAATATATTCTTGTTTAACTTTTTTGCACTTCGAAGTTTGTTAGGGTAAGGAGATAAATAAGTACCAAGTTTCTCGTATTTTGAATACCACTGTTTTCGGATAGAAATATTCGTTTTATTTAATGGTAGAAATTTATGAACCAGTACATTTAAATAATTTTGCTGTTAGGATTTTCCTATAATTTAATATCATGTTTAAATTTTAAATTAAATTTCTCATTTCAATTATCTTTTTCTATATCACAATATTTAATTTCTTCAAAATAACCGCATATCCCGGCTTATAACGCTCACTTTTTAAACAAGAAATTTAATCAAAATTTGCATGTCTATTTTATACGCCGGTATAAGAACGAAAGATTAAAATTAAGCATAAGGGGCTGTACAACATATATAACGTTACAAACTTTTTGGTAATTTTGAACCCCTCCTATTTAGGATATCATACGTTATCATTCGTTGAACTCCCCCCTCCCCCCCCCCCAACCTGCCATAATGATAACGTTATCAATGTCTAAAAATTATTTTTATTTTTACATTTATTTTTTCTTTTTATACGTTTGCAGTGTTACACAGATATGGTCATACATTTAATATTCGCATACTTCAGTGGTTCAAATGAAGAGAAGAAGTTAATAAAATACTGCTATTATACATTATATAACTTTGTATCATATAACACATAACAGAGATACTAGTTACTGTTTGAAAATATTTAATAATAGCTTTTTGTTACATAATGCATTCAACAGTAATATTGTCTTCTTGCACTTGTCTCCTGACGAGCACTCGTCTGCTGAAGTACACAGTAATAATAATATGATTTCCGTATTGATCTCAATCTGTTGATTTATAAAAGTAATGCATTAATTATCGATTCCCATAAGAAGCTGTTCTTGTATTATTGAAATTCTGAACTAAAATTGATATCCATGTTTGATTAATCTTCTGGCGTTTTTCGCTTCGGATGGCAGATTTGGATAGATTCCGAGCATCAATTCGAAGTCCAACTTTTTAACGTTGGGCAGCAGTCAGTATGTTATAAAAACATTCTTGGCATGTCTCCACCACTACATAAGCGTATTGGACTCTCTGGACGTCATTCGTTAGAACCATGTCTTACATAGAGCATAATCATTACCACTGGGACAAATTTTTACCAGTAATTCTAAAAAATAATTTTTTCTTGTTATTTTTGATTAGAAATTATAAGTTTAAATAAGGAAACTGTTATTTTTAAAAATTACCAGTGGAAGTTTGCTACTGCGATAATCAGGTTCTGGTAGAAAATGAAAATCATCCTAAACATTTCTCTCCAATTAGTTTTGCCGGTTCGCTACATTTTTATTGAGATTGCTTTATTACCACCATTTTTTTAACATAATATAATTCGCCTTGTTTTCGCATTATTTAATATGTTATTAAATACAGCAAACATTTCTATTTCAAAAAAGTGGTGGCAACAAAACAATCTGAATTAAAAAATAGTAGCGAACTGGCAACAGTCTCCAAGTTCCTCGATGTGGAGCCACGGGCGATCACTCCCTGGAATAGAATTACATGGTGTCCTTCCACTTCTAATGCGCTATTCGCATCACTCGCCACGCTTAACTTTTTGCAGCTTCTGCTTTTAATAGAAATGATGATTGATTCTTTAGGTGTTTTGGATGCAACTACTATTCAGTGCAATAACCTGCTATATACACTGTCGTATTAGTCAACCTTCAAGTTAAAGAGGGAAAATAAGTTCAAAACCAGTAATTAATATTAGTTATTCCCACTCTATTTAATCGGAGGAATTTATTATGAATTACTTGATTAAATAAGATGAAGAAAAGACCATTTGAAAATACTAACACTCACCTGTTTTTTATTTCCTGGATGCTGAAATCACCTCTCAATTTGTGTATTTTCTCATATATTTTTTATTTGATTTCAAATAATTCTACACAGTTAATAGTCTTTTGCTTCCATCAATTTCTAAGTTACATTACTACTCATTTGTATAGAGTGCAGTGATGCAAGCGTTGCGCCACAAATAGCGGATTGTCACCACTAAATTTTAATAGTATTTGTCACCTTATTTAATGACAGAATTTCTGAAATTGAATAAGGCGAAAAAAACCATTAAAATTTAGTGTTAACAATTGGTCGTTTGTGGCGCAGCGATAGCATCCCTGATGAGAATGTTTCTGAAACAAGGCTACCACTGGCGACTATTTTTATATTCTATTCGAACCACAAATAAAAAAAAAATAATAATTTTTTAGTATATTTCTCTCGTACTGGTTGTCAACGTGTATATAAAAGATTTTTGTTTCGGCAAAGTGGTGCGAGAGAAAAATAAAAAATAGTCACCAGTGGCAGCCTTGCTGAAAGGATATCTTAACAGGAATTGCTGTAATGTAATTAGGCTTGATTTTTAACCCTTCTTTGCATGAGTTTTTCTATTACAATTGTGCTTTTTTATACATATATTAAATATTAGACACCAGAAATTTTAAGATAGAGTTTTAACTTTGTTCAGCAACAGCAACATAGTTCACGGGAAATTTACTGGATTAATATTTCTATATAAATATAGTGGTGGCAAAGAAGTTGATTTATTTATTAAAAGTTAAATTAACAGTGATGGAAATTTACATCACTATGCAATTAAGGGTTAAGATAAACTTTGGATGCTTATAAAAGAGTTTAAAATAAAAAACTATTTTTCTTTTATACGTATTTAAACTTACTATTGAATTCGGAAGGATATTTAACCCGCTAACCATGAACGGGACTCACGTGTACAGCTTATAACAGCCAAACACAACTGTATTTTCCCTATCTGCATTTATAACCAAGTACCTTCATGGTAAAATGCTAAATATGTATTACGAAAAATAAGATTTCTCATTTTTCATCAAAATAGAAAGTTTGCATGCCATGTAAATGTAAGACACCGGATTGCTACGTCTACTAGTTTCTATATAATGAATGTCCTTCGAGATATTAAGGGGAGATTCTACTTCTTTGGTCCAAAATTCACGTGATTTTTACGATTTTGTTTCAGTTACAACGAAAAGAGATGTAACACTTCTGACTTTTTTTCATTATATTTACTGACATTTCACTTATATATTTAAATTTTTGTGTATAAAAAAAGAATAATATGTCTTGTGCTACAGGGAGTTACCTGAAAGCCGATCGGGGGACCGTTTTTTTCTCTCAAAAGTATTCGAAACAAATTTGGTCGCCAAATTACTAAAACGCATTACATTCTCTGGAGCTTATGCAAACATTTAGTTTACAAAAGTTGATCTTTGACAAAATAGAGGTCATTTTGTCGCCTTTTTTTTTTACTTTTTGAGAACTTGAAAATATAATCAATCAATGAAAATAATACTTTTCAGTAGTATAAGCTCTAGAAAAATTATTAGCTTTCTTTTAAATTAAAAATGAAGGAAATCGGTGTAATAGTTCTCGAGAAAAATGTGTCTTCCATTTTGAAGAATATGGTTTCGAGATAAAGAAGTTTAAAGTTTTACAATAGCGTTACATTCATTGAGTAAAAAATATTGTAAGAAAATATTGTAAGGAATTGGAATATCACAAAACTGCTTTAGGACAACAATAGAGGATTGCAAAAAATAGAAAATTTAAAAAAATAGAAAATTTTATCCCAAAGAAGTAGAATTCTCCTTTAATTTTCAGCATATGCGTTTCCAGTTTACTGTTCGTCAAAATGTAGTTTATTCATTTATCATACAATATGCGTATTGTTATACCTTGTTTGAATTAAAAAGGAAAACCCACGTTCTGAACAGTAACTTTTACATTTACTGTCAGCTGATAGAAGACTTCAAAATCTATATCTCAGCACACATCTTGGATCGAATACTTAGTTGCGAACTTCCGATTTTTTTTTCAGAACGAAATAAACATGTCGGAACAAGAAAATTTAATTAATAAAATGTTATTTGTCTCTATGTGGTACTTATTTAACTTCAGTCATTATGCAAAATACCTGTCTTAAAATACGTTTATTTGACTTAAAAATGTCAGAAAATATGAAAAATATGAAAATACGACGTGTCTAACAAAATAAGTTTGAAAAATTTTGCATCACTCCGCAATAAAAAGTGTCTCGCGGGATACTATATATATTTTTAGAAATTTATCAGTTATCTGTTTTCTCGGTGTAGTTTTTAGGTGCGTTCGTAATTATATAAATACGTAGCACCTATTGTCGTCGCTTGGTCCGTCCGTCTGTCTGTCCGCCCGTCCGCATATAACAACGCAAAAACTACCCAAACGAATGGTTTGGAATTTAAGATATATTATCTTTGCAGAATTTTGTCGAGACATTTCAATCGAGACAATTTTTTTAAATCGAATCAAAAGTTTAGGAGATATTAATAAAAATACTTATTAAGAAATTTGAATTTTTTTTTTTTAATCGGTGCTTTCTTGTTAGAGGAGTTTCCGAGGTTTAATCGTCAAGCGACCGAGATACTTATTTTATGACAGAAATTAATCTGCAGACGATATAATTCATTTCACAGAATTAAAAATCATCAAGATCTGAATATTTATATAACTAGCTATAGTACGAACGCACCTCATTTGTCACGTTTGACGTACAATTTGCAACTTGTTTATGTAGTGTTCGTTATTATCCAGTGTGCGTGTCATAGTATCTTTAGTGAGAATTGCTTGTATTGAAAGTAAGAAGCTCTTATGGAAAAAAATAATAATATTTCTACGAATTTCATTATACAGGGTGATTTTTTTTTTAAAGTTGTGAAAGTAAAACACTATAATAAAAGAACCACTTATCCAAATGACCTGATATTTCACCAGTATGCTCCCAAAGCAATGGGAATTTTTAAGGCATGATTAAAAAAACTTAAAATCGCACCGACAGATGGCACTGTAAGGTAGCAGAAACAAAGATACCGTCTGTGGGAGGAAAACAATGGACGGTACTTTGAGAAACCATCTTCGGTAGGCCCTTTGTCGTCATTGGACCTTTTCTTAGATTCTTAAGTGTCCTAAATCTCCTAAGAGCAGTTGCTGCGCTGTCATTATTCTGATCAAGACTCCCTTATCATAGATCAGACTTGACAATCCGGAGAAAGTCTATGGGAGAAAATGTCCGCTGTAATTGCCAACTTATTAATTGACTTTCTCCGGAAAGTATCGCCGCCTGGTGGATACTACCGCACAGTTGCCATGTTTCGGGCTTTTTGAACACCAGTATATTTTTAGAGAAAATGTTGTTCTTTTAAATCCCAGAATTCTCCGATCAAAGAAAACAAAATAGTCTCTACTAAAAAACTGGTATCCAAAAATATAATAGAAAAATCTATAGAAAAATCTAGCTGGTCTGCTACAGCATAGCTGCCAACTCTTACGCTTTTTTCTTACCACTAAAATTTAATAGAATTTTTTTCGTCATGTAATCACACGATCTTGTCAATTTAATAAGATAAAATTTACTATAAAATTTTAGTGGTAGGAAAACTACTAGTTCATAAGCAAATGCATAGAACAAATGGCGCTGTGAAAAAATTTCGTGTGATTTCGTGTCGTAAATACTATTACTGACGACTGATGGCGCTAGTAGCAGGACAAGTATAGCGGTCAAAGGCAACTTGCTGATTGAGAGGTCTGATACTATGATAAGGAGGTCTTGATTCTGATTATACAGTTTCACTAACAATGCACGGTCCGTCAATAGCGCAGTTATTGCGAGGATTTCCGTAAAATAATGAACACGAGGTGTGCATACTTCCCGTTCTTATCGCCAATATGCCTGTGCCGGGCGCAAGTTCGTCTCCCGACTTTACTGCATGTACAGCGCCATCTGTCGGTGCGATTTTAAGTTTTTTAAAACCATGCCAAAAAAATTCCAATTGCTTTGGGAGTATACTGGTGAAATTTTAGGTCATTTGGATCAGTGGTTCTTCTGTTATAGGGTTTTACTTTCACAACTTTTAAAAAAATCACCCTGTACATTTTTTCTGAATTCTATTCACCTTTGTATAAGGAAGAATATATCGAAAAGTGCATTTCTTGACACATATAGTAAGCAAATATAATATAGATGACAAAAAAGATCATCCCATTTTCGCACCACTTCTTTATAATAAATGTCTCACTGAATATTAATTTTTTGGCATTTTACTTTCTCAATTTACTGTTCTTTGGTTTAAGGTTTATTAATGTAATGTAATGTGCGTATCATAGCATTCTTTTATGAGAATTGGCTCAACTCAAATGGATAAATCATGCTCCAAACACTAATTTACTCAAATTTTAATAAATACATTTTAATACACTTATTTACCTTTTCAGATGCAAAAATACGGCGATAGATGTATCTCATGACGCATCTGAAAATCAAATAAGATATATCTGACAAAATATGTCTGACAGTTTTCTCAGAACTTCGATATAATGAATTTCTCGCGGGATTTGGATTTGCGTTTCCTATACGTTGCTTTAAGTTTATTCATATTATTTGTCTAGAGCTCAAATAGTGCAGGGACAAAGTTCCACTGGTATTTTATAAGAGTATTTTCCGCCTTATTTAACGGGTCATACGTAACTTTCAAAATGTCAAAAAACCTATTTTGTATTTAGTACCTTACATTAAAATTTGATTCTTTAAGAGCATTCTAAAAGAAACTACATGCTAAAATTCGGTTTAAAAAGGCAGTTATGTTCAAAACAATTTGAGTTCTTTGTATATGATCAAAGGGTAATTTCATCTTTAAGTCAATTTTCTCAAAAAGGTGATTTTGGTCATTGTGTGCATGGTTTTTAAGAAGTGGCTGAATAGAATTTAATGATTTGTTTTACTGAAGATACAAACATTTAAATTGGGTTTTCTGTTATTGTATTTGTTCCTCTATTTTAAGTATATATTTGTATTTTTATTAAAAAAAATAGTTCGTGAAAGTCTGTAATTTTTAAATGTTATATATTTTAAATGATCACTTTCACACCAACAATATTATTTTTTTAAGTGTTTCATTTAGCTTCAACTATTTCATTTGGTGGCAATAATATTGGTATAACGGAACAGTACCAGTTTTGGTATGTAGAACCAGAGAGAAATCTTTCAAATTTTCCGAACTCCTGCGATTCTGTCTTAGAAAGTATTACTGTATCTCTGTTAGTTTATGTATCATTTATTTAGTATTCTAAAAAAACAGAAGTAATTTCAGCCTAAGATCGTACGGTTACGATAGGATGGATGAAATACGAAATAATATTTATCATATCTACCAGCTCAAGAACCATTGATTTTTTGGGATTACTCATTTTCAGTCTTTATTTTACCCAGTTTCTGTTCTTTGCATTTTGCTTTATTCATGTCATAATGCCATTACAGTGATAAGATTTCTCCTACTTTTTGCATACCAGTATAATCTTTAAAAAAATGTATTTTTATTTAATCGGAACATTCTGCGATTTAATAGAACAATATTTTCTCTAAAATTATACTGGTATGCAAAAAAGTCGAAGAAATAGCATCCCTGCATTTGCGAATCTTTTTTTATGCAAATTCGTTCAAATGAAAAGGAAAAATATTTCCCGAAAAATATTTTATACTTTTAAAAAAGTAAAAGTTTCTAATAAATGTTAAAATCGAATTTCCAATTTATCATCGAGAGACTAGATAAAGTTCAATCGACACGTTTCTATGTACCTTTCTAAATAAATAAGTTTGTATAGTGTTCTTACTTACGTCTAAAAACCACCCATAAATGAATATATGGAAGTTTTAGTTGATTTTGAGTTTTAGTTGATAGGGGTGTTTAGTTGATTTTAAACTGAAGTAAAACAATTTTTTTTGTTTAATGCATAAAACATCGCAATTTTCATGAACGAAGTATCAAATGCATAATCTATTTTAATAGAGTGTGTTCAGAACACTACAAATAAGAAGACAAAATTTCTTATTTTCATCTTTTTATGTTTCAAATTGTAGTCTTTATAGAAATTGATTTTCGTACAAGTTGAATACTGAGAACCAGACTAAGCATTATTGTAAACTGAAGTAGACCAGTTGCAATTGAATAGTATTTTATTATTATTATTTATTAATAAAAATAAAAATAAGGCGAAGATTAATATTAGAAAATAACGAATTCCTGATCGGGGAAACTTCCTCGGGTTACCCTTGCTATAATCAGGCTCTGTGAATATTTAAATGTATATGAATGCAACCTTCAAAAGACTTGGTCTAAAGAAAAATCAGGTATCAGGTAATATTTCTCACAACTGTTTTTCTAAGCGACTTTTAAAAACAAACCTTCTGTTTTTTCGTCGTTATTAATCAACTTCAAAAATAGAATCGTCTGTTTTTAGGTCGTTATGTATGTGTGTATGTATGCATGGATTCTCACATAAGTGGGTCATTTCACTTCGTGATTTAGTGAAAAATAAAAGTTAAATTTTAAACAATTTTTCATTATAAATAGATAAGGCACAGGGTGATGAGTAATATACAATATTTCGGCATAAGCTTTAAATATAATTGTATTTTTCAACAGTATTTTAAAAACATTATTTTATACAGGGTGGTTACAGATCAGGAAAACACACAATCAAAAAAATGGGTATATACCAGTGTTTTCTTATAGAAAAATTTTATTTAATTATTGCTCAAATAAATAATACGATTTTTTCCATAAGAAAATACTGGTGTTTATAATTATTTTGACTGCCTTTTTCCCCTGATCTATCACCACCTTGTTATAAATTAATTTGGTAAGAAATGTCATTAGTGTAAAACATTTTGATGATAGTTAAATAAAAATTAAATTTAAGAACTTAACAGGGAACCCATTTCCATCATACACAACTTCAACTCAACTTCCTAAACTAATAGGTTCAGTTTCTAAAAAAGTAGTTGATACTTGAGAATCTTTAAAATCATTAGGAAAATTCTAAAAACAGGGAGAAAGTGTACTAAAAATGGTTCTTAACTATAATGTTGGCAATTTTCATGTGCGTCACATGTGAAATATTTTTTTTTTTTTTTTTTTTTTTTTTTTTTTTTTTTTTTTTTGTGGGCCCATCCATCCACCCGCTCCTTCGACTGAAGGGGCCCCACATACGGCCACTTCACGGCAGGCCTCTCCCACGAAGAGACAGCTGATGTGATCCTCATCCGACCCCCTCCTTCAGACGCGGGTTACGCGTCGTCATATGCTGATGAAAGCGCCAAGCAGCGACCCCACCAAGAAGGACCCTCGTACTGATGACCTTTAATTCTTTTTTATTGATAACACCAAACGTACAAAGGTCATCTATGGAGGCCGCCGACATAACGCCGCGCCAGTTGGTGGTGAGAGATGAAAATAAGACTCCCCGGGGTCGTAGGGGTTGCAAACTGGCGCGTAAGGCGCTTTCATATTTTTGGCTCTTTGTTCTATGAGCCGAGTCGAGATGTATCTGATCATTTACCACCTGAGCGTCGATGACGATGACTTGCTCAGGAGAGTACGCTACTAGGTCGGGCTTAAAGACCCCAGCCTCGACCCTGTGCACCGGCTCCATATGCACGGAGTAGCCCCTCTGCGACAATGACCGGTCGTGCCGCTGGATTCTCCGGAAGTGTGTGGCGTGGCACTGTTGTATTATATGGTTGAGGGTCTCAGGGACCCCACAACCCCTGGAACACATTTTATCCTTGTCCCTGCCACGAGCTGCACGAGATTTATTGAAAAGACAATTATATCTCATATGTATGCAGCTGATGTAGTCCCGCCCAGAAAGAAGAGATGTTCCATCGGAGACCCATAAATGGGCCTGCGGCACTTTTGCCGCCTGGGCGAGTCCTACCCCATCACACTTCCGGGACAGCTCCACTCTCCACATTGACTGAATTTTCGCTTTGGTGTTTAGTATTCGATTTTCGTACCTAAGGATGTTTTCGGTACGTGTGGAGCTGTCACCGAGACGTCTCCGCGCCAACATTGGGACATTCCACCTCATAGATGGAATCCCCATGCCGCCATCACACACAGAGGCGTGAATGGCACTAGATGGTAGGTCATGGGGGAGGTGGAGGCAATCTCTAACAAACTTTCTTACTCTAATATCTAGGCGCTTAAGATGACCAGTGTGGAGACGTCCCATGATCAGTTGGTGCATGCAAGATGGAATTACATGCACACGTAAGATATACATCTTCTGCTGGGGCTTCAGACGGCATCCACCGAGAATTTTTAATTTCTCAGTTAGGGAAGATGGATCCGTGAACTTCCGACCATCTGGAGTGAAGCTGACACCCAGATATGAAAAGCTATCATGAATCTGTAGATTTTTCAATGTTCTGCCATATACAAGGAACTTTGTTTGCCCATCGAAATAGGTAGATCTCTTTTTCTTGTTAGCCAGCCAGGAAAATGTAAAGGTTTTTTCAGTGTTCAGCCTCAAACCAGTGGTCGAAAGGGCCGTCTCGAGGGATTTTAACATTCTATTAAGCCTCAGCGCATCTCGACTGATGAGGACCAGGTCATCAGCATAGGCAATGTATGGGGTCTTACCTGAGCCTGTCTGGACACCAGACTCCGAAGGAATCTGGGCCAGGATCATGTCCATGACCAAAAGGAACATGATCGAACTTAGGGGATCCCCCTGCCGGACCCCCCTCGTTGGATGGATTGGCTCAGAAACATTGCCTTGGAAATTCAAGAAAGTTCTTGAATTTCCATAGACGAACTTCATATATGATATGAAGTCGTCAGGGAGTCCCACTGACTCCATGGCCGCAAAGATAGAGTTGTGCGAAACCGAGTCAAAGGCCTTAGCCAGATCACAAAAAGCTAAAGAGGCAGAATTTATTGATTTTATGTGCTTATATACATCATCCAACAGATTTACAGCTTTTGATATACCGTCAATAGGACGAAATCCTAGTTGAAAGTTATTGAATTTTAAGCTATTGATCAGGCGTTTTGCTAAGACCTTGTGGAACTCCCTAAGCATAATTGACGATATGCTTATTGGGCGGAACTTTGAGGGTTCCGCCACTTGACTTTCTTTGGGAATAAAGATCGTTTTAGAGTCAAGTATATGCTCAGGGACCCATCTGAGCTTGAGCCAGAGCGTATAAAGTTTGGCTCTGGCTCGGGCACTAATTTTGGAGCACTGCGCAGTAGTAATACCATCGGGTCCAGGAGCCGAACGATATGATATCTTTGCCTCATTGACTTCCTCAGGTGTTATGTAGTCAACAATGTCTGTTCCATCGTACCTCCCTAAAAGGGGGGTAAAAGTCGGAGCAGCATTGTAGTCAGTTTGAGTTAGCAGCCGTGCCCAAAACGAAAAGATGTCATTGGCCACTAACTCAGGTGAAACTGACGTATTACTAAAGACACGTTTGACCGCAGTGCTCCGGTTCTTTTTATATGCGGCTTGCAGCCGCTGGTACTCGACTTTTTTAGCTTTCCTCCTGGACAAGGTACTAGTTTTATCTGTATTGTACTTTTTATCAGAGATTTTCTGCTTCATAAAACTTGGATTCATATTTAGGACAAAGGTCATAATTAATGCCTTTGCCCTATCCGGATCATGGGCATAGCAGCTTAAAGCCTCATCCAGGAGTTCCGCTTCGTCAGTACCAATTGAACCAAAATTTTGATTCGTATTGAGATCATCAATGTAGTAGGCAGTGGTGCCCACCAATAAGGTCTTATCAGGATCAGACTCAGATGGTAATTGACTCATAGATGGTGTTTGAGTCGAGCAGGGCAGGCTGCTCGAGTCTGATCCACCCCTATGAGGCATTGTAGGGGTTGGTGGGGGATTGATGTTAAACCCCGATGTTGTTGGGGCATCCCGGAGTCTATTAAGATGTTCCACCATTAACTTTTTGTACTCCGCACCACGCCTTTTCCCTTTTATGGCTTCCAAGGTTCGTCCGGGGACGACACCGAGGAGCCTTTGGTTGATATTTCCTTGTGCATTCTCAATCACAAACAAGGCCTCCGCCTTCGCCATATTCTCTATCTCAAGAGGTGTCCACCTTGACTTCATATTTAATTGACGGTCCATTTCCCTTTCAACCTCCACTCGATGGAACTGAGTGGAGTGGGCCTTCCTCCGGTGTAATGTGAGGCCCGCTTTACTTTTCAGGGTCCTTCCACAGAGATCACACTTATTTGGGGCGCTCCCATCAGCAGGAGTCGTTGAGGCACCAGCCGCCGAATTTGCCACAGCGGTGCCAACAGCACCGCCGTCTGATTCTAAATTTGTACTCGTGACAACAGCAAATGAAAGTGGGAAATTGGGTTGTCAGCCCAAGTCCCTGGAGGGTTCGCTTGCCTGGTTCTGCACGTGCAAACGGGACGAACCCGCTACACCCTAGCTGGACCAACGTAGAGGTACCAGGTCAAACTTGGATAAGGATAGGCTAGATTTGCCGTACGTCAGCGACTGAACGACAAATTGAGGTACGCTTCACTTATCCCATGTAACTACGGAGTCCCCATCGGAACACGGGATCAGAAAAAAATTCCCAAGGAAAATCCCCCTGACACCATGCCCGAAGGATTCTTCCCTAGGACTCTATTTTAATAGAGTCATAGTTACTCCAGCCAAGTAAGTAACGCAGTTGAAGTTTACCATTTTCAAATTTATTTCAAGTGAGCTGGTGTAAGTTCATTGAAATGGGACAGAAGTGACAGGGGTAGTAGTTACAAAATTAGGAAATTTGATTCTGTCCACACAGTAAGTTAATCTCAGTAATAATTCATATGACACATTTTGAACTAAGAAAAGCATGTTATATCATGACAAAATCATAAATAAATAAAAATAGTAATAAGGGAAATTTAAGTAGGGGACAATAGTGAAAAGTAATTGTAACCTCCATGGTTATAAGAAACTCGTTACTTTTTATTGAATTTTAATTTAACTGGTTGTTATGGCAATAGAAAAAAATGTTCCATGGAATTGTAGAAAATAAACATGTCGTTTGGTGAATTTTAAAAGAATGATTTCTTTTCGTATTTTTATTAAAGTTATTATATATTTTGGTTAAAAAGTTTATTAGTATGTTGTGATGTAGTAGTAAATGAGTTAATTTGAACATATTATTAGTGTAAAAAAGGCAAAAAAGTGAAACATAAAGCTACAAATTGGTGACCCTTGTACGCGCACAATGCCGGACGATGTAGAACAATCCACATCTAAGGATGAAGTAGCAAAAGTAAGTGCTAAAATACCTCCTTTTTGGGCTGAAAAAGCAGAAATTTGGTTTTATCAAGTTGAAGCACAATTTTCTATTTGTGGAATAACAGCCAAAGAAACGAAGTTTAATTATTTAGTTTCGCAGTTAGAAACAAAATTTGTGGAAAGCTTGTGGGATATAATAAGTGATGTTAGTGCTACTAAATATACTGCTGTCAAAGAGCGGCTTCTTAACACTTTCAAAGAAAGTGAAAATAAGCGTCTACAAAGATTGCTAACGGGCATTGATTTAGGAGATATGAAACCCAGCCACCTACTGCAAAAAATGCGAACTATCTCTACCGATGGAGTTTCCGATAAAGTCCTTAAAACTCTATTTCTACAAAAAATGCCTGATTTTGTACGCAATATTCTATTGATTAGTGATGAAGACATTGATAAACTGGCACTAATGGCCGATCGTATTGAAGAAATGCAACCAAAACAAGAACCGTATTGCGCAAGCAATTTTTCTTCATCAGGAGAGGACGCGATCACTGAATTATGCCAACAAATTTCAGCTTTGAATACAAAGGTGAAAAAACTAAATATCACTAGAAATTCGTGACCTCAATCGAGAAGTAAGGGTCGATTTTCTTATGAACGTAGTAAATCTCGCAAACGTTTTAACTCCGCGGGTAAGTAGTGCTATTTCCCTTTTATGTTTGGTGAAAAGTGTTTTCCTGATAAATGTAAGCACCATGTGCTTGGAAAAATAAGACATCGGAAAACATCACTCAACAGTAGATTTAGCGGCAAGCTCTGCTGCTGCAAATAATAAAGACTGCCGTAATTACCGTTTATTTGTAAAAGATAAAACAACCGGTTTACGCTTTCTTGTAAACAGTGGAACTGATTTATCAATAATTCCTGCTTCATCCAGCCATAAAACATGTAATTCTTTTAAACTATATGCTGCAAATGGTACAATTATTCCTACATTTGGTTTCAAAATTTAACGCTAGATTTACGCCTACGTAGGCAATTTCAATTTCCTTTATAATAACCAAAGTAGATAAAGATATTTTTGGCGCAGGTTTTCTTTTTAAGTTTAAATTGCTTATTGATATACACAATAGAAAATTAATAGATGGTATTACAAACATTTCTATTCAAAGTGATGTTATGTATGTTTCAAATAATGTTAGCATAAGTACAACTGACAAAAATTCTCAATATGCACATTTGTAATTAGAATATCCCAAATTAACAAAACGTTTAACCCCTTGAAGGGCACCGGTATATAATATATACCACTTAATTTTAATCCCAAAATGCCCCAATGACACCAGAATTTTATAACCAAATTTTAAATTTATGAGGTACATGAGGAAAAGCTTTTACTTATTTAAAAAATAAATTTGTTCGTGAATCCTGGTGTCAATCAATCATTTCAATATTTTAGCTACAAGAGTACTTTGTCCCGGAAGGGGCAAAGTCGTATTGATTTTTTTCTTCAAAATTTCTTGTTGGATAAGTTTGCAATTTATGTAGCTGCATGCATAATTAATTTTCGTTACAAATTTTTTGTTGGATAAGTTTGTAATTTATGTAGCCGCATGTATAATTAATTTCCGTTACAATTTTTTTTCAGCATGACATTATAATTTTAAAATTTTAATTGATACATAAAATAAATTTAACAATATAATTCCGTCTCTAGTGCATGGTATCATAAGAAATCCTTACGTCTGTCTGTTGAAAACTAGTAAACCACAATTTCTAATAGACGTGTATTTCAGTCATACTAATAAAACAGTATGTTTTCTCCAATTATCATAAACCACCGTGCAATGCAGGAAACATATCCTTAACTACGTTCAGCATATTATTATAATAAACAGTGCGAGAAACTGTGCTGAGCAATAACTATTATTAGAATCAATACAGTAGAATTGTTGGCATAATTAAATCTACATTACCAAAAAGCAGGTTAATATTATGCCTATAACAGCAGTTTAATCTTACTCAAGACAGCAATGGTTTCGGATGAATATCTTTTAATAGTCATTCGAGTGATTTAATTTTAGATTGAAATATGTTAATTAAAGCAAATATTATTAGGGGTATGTTTGAAAATCTTTTGAATTTTTGCTTTCATTCTTCGTTTTGTAAATGTTTAATTTTTGTATATATATGTTTTAATATCAGGGTCTGATTACCTCCTAGACAAGTTTCCACCAGTGTTTTGATAAAGTAATTTTCGCCTTATTTAATCGTAGGATTCTGCGATTAAATGACTTTATAAAACAAGTGGTGGGAGTTTATCTAAGTGGTACTCGGGCCCTGTTTAAATTAAATTTTTTTGTTTTTCTGCTACCACTAAATTTTAGGAGTACTTTTTGCCTTACTTATCCTCCAAAACTCTGCGATTATTTATAGTAGTAGCCAAAAATGTAAAAACCTATTTTGAGAAGGTCTATTTTTGAAGTTTAATGATTCCTAACACCCCTTACTCTTTAAGTACTATCATAAAATTATATACAAATGTAAAAATAACTTAATCAAGATTGTGATGCAACAAATTTCACGAAAGAATATTTATTAGAACAGAAGTAATAAGGTGAAACAAATAAACAAATAAAAAAAAATGAAATAAAAATGAATAAAAATGAAACAAATAAAAAAAATGAGCTATACAAAAATTATCATGATGATGTCAGTTAATTCTTAGTTGGGTAACCTTTACTTTCAAGTACAGTCTTACAAACCCTTCCCATGGAATGAACCAAGTCTTTTATTTCCGAAGCTGTTATAATGTGATACCAAGATTGAATTATTTCTTCTATTAATTGGATTTTATTGCTGGGTTGCTTCTGTGCAACAACTTTCTATAGTCGGGTCCAAGAGTTTAAATTGAGTAAGGTCTGGGGTATTCTCGGGCCATTCCAACACTGGAATATGATTATCATAAATCACTTTTTGCAAACTTAAGCAACATGACAAGGAGCTGGATTCTGTTGAAATATAAATGCTTTATTATCTTGGAAAAGATCTTTTTTAAGATGATAGCCTGTAAATGGTAGTTGTACAAACTACTATCGTTTTCCGTACAGAAATTGCTTATATTGGCGTGTAATATTGCCCCTAA